>CM051520.1:2591000-3886500 GCA_028015205.1 Mytilisepta virgata | reverse complement strand
CTCCCATTCTATTTATAATTTCCACATTGCTCTGCCTTGTGATTAAATATTATTTAATGCCAATTGTCTCGCGAATTTTATCTTCTGAAACATCAAACTTTAGGAATTTCATCAATCCTATTTGTCTATAGCATTGTATCAGTAATAACAGAATCCTCGGCAAAACCGAAATTGTGGTTGCAATGGAATGGAATTTGTATGCTTCAGAACGGAAAATCATGGGAGAAACAAAATCTCCATTAGTTTACTTATAGATTAGGATATTTTTACACGTCCTCAATGATTAAATTTCTGATTCTAATATGTTTGCCAAGGCTCAAATGTTGAAAATAAGAAACTTTTAATTATGTGAAGGGTATAAATATTGTAATCCACTCATATCAAAAGGAGAATCTATATATAGGCTGAGAGATAAATATTGTAATCCACTCATATCAAAAGAAGAATCTATATACAGGCTGAGAGATAAATTTTTAGTGCAGGAAAACAACACAATATCTTTAAATGCAAAACAATCAGTCCTTTTGATAGTGAAATACAGTACATGCTATATTTTCTTTCAAACTTTTAGCCTTTCTTTTTCAAAACAGAGACCTGTGTCTTCACAATCTGAATTACATGTACTATTGAGTACTTTACAATAAAGAAACGTAATCTTTATTCTGGTGTAGTAACAGTGCAATCTTGTACCAGGCCAAAGTGGTTTTTTTGTGTTGCATTAGCAATTTTTTAGACTTATATGCACCTATACAACGTGGAATACCAGTATATCATTTCACTACAAATATAAACCTACTTCTTCCCTGCCTGATTAATTAAAGATGCAGTTTCCAGAACAGAATAATGTAAAGTCTTTAGTGGTTTTCTCCACAGAACAATTTTTTCTCTTTCTAATCGTTCTTGGTGCATGATATCTAACAAGTCAGATTTATCCTTTACACCACCATTAGTCGAGTGTTGTGGTTGTCTTTGTTTAACTGTACTATTTTCAGACGGAGATTTGCTCCCCTTCTTTCTTTCCATTTCACTAAAATCTGCTTCTATAAGTCTCTCTATCTAAAATTGAAAACAAGAAAAATCAGTGAAGATAAAAATTCACACGTTTTGTTTAATTTGTATTACTTATGCACACATAAACTTTATCATGTTACAGTGTTAATTACAGAACAAGTCATTCTTGAGAAAACAATTTTCTAACACTATCACAAGTTACCAATAAAATACATAAGTTACATATTAGGTAAATATCTTTAAAAACGTTACTATCAGTAGTTATATATTACTTTAACTGTTAATTCCACATGAGCCTTAAAAGAGTACAAAATTAATGTATTGAAATATATTATTAAAAATATTATATCCAAACAAAAAATAGTGCAAATAGTAAAATACTGAATTCTAATCATTATTAAAAGAAAGGTGGATCACACAAATTATGTCAATTAGCCTATTATTCATAAGAGCATGTGTCATTCCACAACATTCAATTTTTAGTCAGTAATTAGTAATGACAGAAATAACTGTGAAAATTCCCACAACTTCACAAAACTGTTAACTACAACACAATACACAAGCATACATTATCTATTACATCAATAATTAAAGGTTTTTTAATTGGAGAATTACTTTGATCAACTACATACATGACATTATATGTGTATATATTACCACAATATTTACTTTTTAAAATTAAAATCTCTCAAAATTGAATAGGAAAAATATTATCGTTTATACAGTTTTGTATCACACAAGCTATAAATTTCAAGAATAGTAACCTCTATGGAAGAAAAACCTAGATCAAAATTTATTAATGCACAATCTTGAAATGAGAATCAAAAGTTCAGCATAGTTTACAATGCAGAAGACATCCAAAATATATATATGTATATACATGTACATTTAAATTTTAGAGCATTGAGTCTTCTACTGAAATTAAAAAGTTAAGTTTGGTCAGTTAAGTGTATAAAAATAATTTATTTTAGTGTAAAGTTCAAAGTATTTCTTCCATGGCTGCGATAAGCAAACCACAAATGTACAACAAAGTCTTACCTTAATTACATCTATGAGAATATACATTTGAAATCCCCTCACATTAACCTACTACCCATCCCACTTCTCACATAAAGGAAGATAATGTTATAACCAAAACCTTTATGTTTGTACTGTTTTAAAAGTTTGGAAAGCTAAATAGAACATCCTTCCATGTATTGCATAAATGACTACGAGTATTAATCTCCACCATTCAAATACTTAAAAACTGGATCATAAAATAACAGATTTTATTGTAGGAATTCTGTGTCTTACTTGGAATATCTGATGGAAAATTGAAAAACCAAGATTTGTGATTATGATTATCCCCAAGGTTTGTTTAAAAATGAGGAAAAATGTACAAACCATATTCTATCCTTTAATTTTACTGATTTGGGGCTATTGAGAAATTTGAGACTTAATTTCTTCAGTGAAACTGAAAAGCGTTATCAGATAAAAAACATTTGACAAAGTTGAGTTGGGAGGAATATTTTACTTTTTCACCACTTTTGTCCAGTGTGCATGTTAGGATATCTGATTCAAAGTAACATTGTTGTGTTGTTGAGTCATGTATCACAAAGTTTCCATTTTCTGCTATTATAACAAATCATGATATCACAATTTGATACTAAACACACTCATTTAGTAAAGATACATGTTGTTGCAAACTACACAAAAAGAAAAGGTTCATTTTGTTATTATGACAATAAGTAGGAATATCTACTATAGTATATGGGAAGTTGTATACCAGTATTTTTGTAACTGTACATGTAAAGTATGCATTTCAGACTTTTAACATGTAAATTTGACTTAATTATTGATCTATCAATATTAAAGATGTGTGTCAAATGCATCTGTCTTATTTAAACATCTGTTTGTTTGATAGGTATTATTTTAAAGGACCGTTAAAACTAAGATAGTTTGTTGAATTGAGAGGAATTCGATGGAAATTTCTTTACAATGTATCTTAGCCCGATACGAGCAGGATTACATTATTTTCTCTTTGGGGGTTCCCTTTCAGTTTCAAATTCCCCGTATAATATAAGTTGTGTTTTTATTAATACAAAAGCAAAAGCACATGCTTAGTTGCTGACAAAAAATAAAAGCGAGCTTTCACACTACTGAACAGCTGCGAATGATCTGCGCTACCGGCTTACCAAATCGCGTTTGTGTCCCTTTGTTTTCTGGTTTTTAGATTTCAGTTTTTGTTTCAGTTGTTTTATTGACAGTTTCTCATAATTATGTCTAAGATTTTTCCTTTCAATGTTCATTTTTTTACCTTTTCATACAAAAATTGCGAATAAAACGTGTCTATTTTCTAAGAAAAACAGATCGGATGATCTCTCAAAATGTCACTTCCGTTTAACGAAGGGAGACAATCACTTTTCCCGCTAAATTTTTAGCATTTTAGCATGCCAAGCTACTTTGATCAACGTTATGTACAGAATCGCAGGGGCCCGACCTCTGGATATTTTTGATCTTAAACCACGCATACTTTTAATAAATATTTACCATAAACATGAATGTTTATTATCAATGTTCCATATACTATCCACGTTTTTAGTCGTTTTGTTTAATAAGGACGTGGATAGCGCATTGAGAACAAACGGGTGAATATCCATGTTTATGGTAAATATTTATTAAAATTACTGGTGATATAAGATGAAGGAACAAATATTCGGAATTCGAAGCCCCTGTGTACAGAATTAGTGTTAAACTGTATTGTCTTATGAACTGTATAAAATATCATTTATAATTTTAAGCTAAATGGTAAATGGTAAGTCTTTTGAATGAATTAAATTAAGTTTATCTTCGGTCTCAGTTTAGTTTCTGGTTAAGCAAGAAGTTTCAACGAAAAAAAAAAGACAGAGGGGGAAACTTTTGTTATTTTCTTAATTCCAGATATGACTGATGAAATTACGTTGTTGCATATTTCAGATAGTTCGGTACTGAAGAAAAAGTTCTCTTTACCAAATGGACAAGACAGAATGAGAGAAATTCAAAAAGTTGTTTATAGTAATTATAATTAAAACTAAGTTAAATGAGTCTGAATCGCTCACCTGGATAATGGAACAGTAAAATTAACTTCCTGCATATTTAATTTTGTTGGTATATCAAGCCTTCAGTAACCGATTAGAATGAAATGAGAACCTTTTATAGAGGAACTTCCATACATTTATTCCTTGCAAGTTTGGTTAATACTGGCCTTGTAGTTTCAGAGCTGATGATGATGAAACTGTAACTTCCCGTAGACTTCAATGCAAACCTATATTCCACCATGTGTTTGCAATTCGACCAAAAAGGAATGAGGAATATTCGTAGGTTAACTTCCCATTCATCATTCCTATAAAGTTAATTTTGAAAGAATTGGCATTGAAATTTGAAACTTTGACAAATCAGTTGCCTTTGATGGCCATATTTTTATCCGATCCAAATGAAATGGGTCTTTTTAATAAAGGAACTCCCATATATTTTGGAAGGAAGCATTACCACTCGTAGAATCAAAGACAGTGACTAATCAGAAGCCATGGCTTCATACTTAGTAAAACACCTTGGTTTTTCTTAGGAACTAATTAGAATTAAATTAAAAATTATCATAATTCAACTGAGTAATAAAAAATATTCCTGTTAAATCTAAAATAAATTAGAGACGGAAGAAATGTATTTTTGTTTGTTTTATTTATAAACATCATGTAGTTTTCAATTACATTGGCATTAAAACTTTCAAGTTTCATATTTGGTATCAATGATAAAACATCCCAGGATTCTGCATTGCTAACACACCCTTTTGTTCCAAAATATCTCCTATTCCTAACAGATTTGGTTGCTACTGGCCTTGTTCATCAGACATGATGGAATTGTAATTTCCCAAACTTATGTGGCACTACAGACTGTCTCACAACCGTAATTCCTACCAAGTTGACCAATCAGAATCACGAATTGCCAGTGGCGACCTTCATAAGAAATGATGTATTTTTATACAGGAGGAAATGATCATTTCCCACAGGCTTCAATGCAAACCTATGTGCCACTGTAGCCACCCAACCAAATGAGGAAGTCTTGTAGGTCTCAAATCATCAAAGTTTACAATATATAACTATTGCATGCAAGATAAAAACATATATACATATACACCCAATTCTCACAATTAACTAACTCCTCATGCTGTAGATACATCAACAAATTACCAATCAGGACTAAATTAGCAACAGGAAATTACATATTAAAATCAAATAGAGCTAAATTCAACAAAAATGATGTATCTGCAACATGTAAAATTTGCAGCAAGGAGGACGAAACTATACCACACTTCCTGTTCTCATGTTCTGCACTTGAAACTGAAAGAGTAAATCTATTGATCTCAATTCGAGAAGAGTGTTAGAACTATTTAACATTAACTTTGACGCAGACTTAACCTATGTGATTATTAATCCATATCATCTGGGTGAAATACTGTGCCAATAGTCAAGCAAGTGACTTATGTTGCTTTATTGACTCTTATGCAGAACCTGCTTGTAGAAAACTTGTATATAAGCTGCATGTGCACAGAAATAAGCTTTTAATCATAAGTAGTATATGGGGACCGTTCAGTTAGCATTTGTGGCGGGGGGGGGGGGGGGGGTGCCGGATATGACGTCACAGTCAGTGACACTTATTTTGGGTTTATGACGTTATACGTGTTTTTCGTCTCTATGACGTAAGACTTTGTTTATGTCGTTTATAAATTTATTTCCCGTATTTTTTTCCATATATTTTCGTTTTTTTGTTGTTTTTTTTTGTGTTTCATGACGTTATGGAAATAGAAAACGGATTGAAACATGTCTTCTCTTGCTCCATGCTACTCTCCGCTGCTCTTCTCGTGCTTCATGCTGCCCATCGCTGCTCTTCTCTTGCTCCACGCTGCTCTTCGCTGTTCATCTCTCTTGCTCTCCCTTGCTCATCGCTGCTCTTCTCATGCTCCAAGCTGCCCATCGCTGCTCAGCACCATGCTCTCATGCTCATTTTGGTTTTTCGCTGCTGCTGCTCTTCTCTTGCTTCAAGCTGCTCATCGCTGCTCAGCACCATGCTCTCATGCTCATTTTGGTTTTTGCTGCTGCTGCTTCTGCTCTTCTCTTGCACTTCGCTGCTCTGCACTGTATTCATTTTGCTCTTCTCTTGTTCCATGCTGCTCTTCGCTGCTCTACTTTTGCTCCATGCTGTTTTTCGCTGCTCAGGACCATGCTCTCATGCTCATTTCGTTTTTATGCTGCTGCTGCTCTTCTTTTGTTTGCTCCACGCTGCTCATCGCTGCTTCATACCATGCTCTCATGCTCATTTTGCAACAGCAGCTGCAGCAAAAAACCGAAATGAGCATGAGAGCATGGTGCTGAGCAGCGACGAGCAGCATGGAACAAGAGAAGAGCAACACAGAGCAAGAGAAGAGCAACACGGAGCAAGAGAAGAGCACCAGCAGCAGCAGCAAAAATCCGAAATGAGTACTATAGCATAGCAGCATGGAGCAAGAGACGACATGTTTCAATGTTTTCCATTTTTTAAAAAAAGTTTAGAAAAAAAATTGAAAAAAATACGGGAAAATAATCGAGAAGGTATGATTTCAGCCTTTATTTGGCCCCATCTGACATGAAAAATTTAAAGTAAGATTTCTGATTCAAATTTGTATCACGTTTATCGTGTAATGACCGAACTTCAACAATCTATCAATCATTGTACAAAATTCCTTCACATGATGCAACAGCGATGTCATGAACGTCTGCGATTTGATGAAAATTGAGTGTTTTCACAGGAGATTTTTGATCAAAACAATTAGGAGCAACGGCCTTGCCCAAAAAGATTTTTCAATATTTGTCTTGCATAAAGATTGGATTGTTCCATTGGTGACTGGACATTTCAACTCCTAACTGGAGGTGTGCTTATATTGGCAGAATTTATACAGATACAGATATAGTTTGAAATTTGAATATTTGACCAATTAGATTCAAGAATTGCCTCTGGTGGCGATGAATCAGAACTTTTATAGACATCCTTTCTGCAAAGTTAGGCTCGACGTGGCCAAGAGGTTTCAGAGATGATGAATTGTCAAATGACAGATGATCGATGGACAGTGATGACAATTGCTCACAAGGCCCTTTTAATATATAGAACAGCATTTTTTTCAGACATCCTCAGGTTTTTTGTTGCAGTTCTTTCAAAATCCATCAAGGAGGTGAGGGGCCCCTCCTCTTACAAGTAACTTATAAGGACAGATAGACGGATAAATCTCTATAAAGCTTCGATTCAATCAAATCTGGTGCTCACAGGAGATAAATATTGTCAAAAAGTTAAAATGCTGTTTATAAAAGAAATCTTTAGGCTATTTCCTGCATTTGAGACTTGAAAATACATATTCAAACTTGTCCTTTGAAGTAGTTCATGACCAAGAAAAATTTCCTGCAATATTAAAAAATTTCAAAATTCGTATATTTTTTTAATCAATGGATAATGCATAAATGTGATATCTTAATCACATCAAACTTCTACTGGAATGATATGAGAATCTCAAGTTGATTGTGAAAATGAGATCTTGAACTATGACCCTAAATCATTGGATCTTAAAGATGACATCAAGGCCATGTGACTAGGCAGTAAATTTTATATGATTAATAAGAAATTGTTAACTCTCTCAAGATGACATCAAGGCCATGTGACTGAGGCAGTAAATTTTATGATATGATTAATAAGAAATTTTAACTCTCTCAAGCCGAGTTTGAAAGGATTTGGCTGTCCTTTCTCCTGCTCTCCATGACTGAAATTTATTGTCACTAACAATATTTTCAAATTTCAAATGATTTCATCTAGGCAAATTGAAGTTATTGAATAGAAACCTATTTTGGAACATATAGATGAATGCATGGACAAGAGTAAAACTAAATGCCTCCAACTCCTTTATCAGAGACATAAATATAGTACTATCATTTTGAATTTGTTTGTTTGTTTAGTTGGGTTTGAATGCCGTTTTCAGCACATTTCGCTATTTCGCAGTGGCCAGTTTTTATTGGTGGTAGATAACACTATTAACAAGTAAATTACTGACAGAAGGCCTTTGGGTGTTAGATAACACAAAAATAACAAGTAAATAACTGACAGAAGGCCTTTGGGTGGTAAATACTCGGGGGGTGGGGTGGGGTGGGGTGGGGTGGGGGTGGTTACTGACTATCCTTTCGGGTATAACTGTGCCGACAGCACTTGCCAAATCATACCCTGTTCTAACCACATAACATTGAAAAACATACCCTGTTCTAAACAGAAATATTGAAAAACATATCCTGTTCTAGACCTTATAAAATAGACCCGGGTTCTAGACTGTATCTTAAACAGTTAAATAAGCGATCCCGTTCTAGACAAATACTTTGTTTAAAAAAAGACCCTGGCATGAAAAAGCGACCCTGTTCTAACCAGCAGGACATGAAAAAGGGACCCTGTTCTAACCAGCAGGGCATGAAAAAGCGACCCTGTTTTGCGGCACACTCGTACCACTTAAAATATAGGAAGTAACCCCCCGGGGGTAGATAACACTATTAAAAGGTTGTTATGTGTATGTATAATTTTATTTCATTACGATAAATATAAAACAACCAATAAACATGATTCTACTCCTGAGAAAAATTATATAAATAACAGTTGAGCAAACAATAGTCTCCTTTTCCTAATGGGGGATGGAGGCAACATTCCTGAGTATCAGCTAAGAAGCTTGTTGAATGTGGCTTAAAATGAATAAACAAAAATTGTGTATAGCTAGTATATTATATTGTCACATGTAACAGGGCTGCAACTACCATAAATAACAAATAATAGTCTTTGATCAAACATCATGGATATCTAATTACTTTGTAAATCTCTTTACAGAAGTGCCTATTGAATAATGAGAGGTTGTGCAACAGATCTTGCTGGTCTCTTAGATGGTTTTGCATCCAAAGTCCTACTGTATTTTAAATCAATGACCATAAAGCAACAAAATTTGAAAGATATTTCCAAATTTTTATCATTAAAGACAAACTATTTACAGGAGAAACCCTACCACTATCAACTCTTATAAAATTGTTTGCAAAAGTACATGTACGTACAACTATTCAATGTAACTAACCTATCTGACTAGCTGTATATGTTGGAAGCCATCTTTGTCAATCTCATTGTTACAGAAATGAAACAACACAGCGTTTGAGTCACCAAGACACCATTCTACCAAAACAAACATGGCAACAGGATTTTCTTAGTAATTTCACCAAGCACTGAATTGTTTTAACAAAGAAGGACCTATCTTTTGAACATTTTCTCTTTCTAATTTTGAAGAAAATCATGGATATACAATTTAAAAGATGGCTAAATATTCACATACATGTATTATGCTTAGTATGATAATCAAGTTTGATCAGCTACAGGTATATAACAATAACTATGCAAAAGTCCAAAATAAAACAATGTTTATACTTAAAAGAATATTTTACATGTACCTATTTAAAAGAATAAATTCACTTTACTCCCCTGCTAAACAAAGGGGAATTACACATGCAGCAAAAAAGAACATAACAGAACCACTATACAGCATGGACATAACGTAATCACACTTCTATAATTTTCATGTTGTATTTATGTCTATAAAATTTCTTTGATAAAAATAAACCTAAAATTTGATATTTTTTTTTTACCTTTAAATGAAAAATTTGTATATAGTTTCCAATTAATACAATTCATAAAAAAAATCCCTAAGATTCAATAAAATTTTAACAAAAGCTTGCTGTGAAATAAATTATGAACTCTGTATGTTTTTACAATTCATAATCAATATAAAAGTTAAATCACACCCATCCAGTTGTGGAAAACGTTCAGTAATTTTAAAATCATTACTTTTTCGTATTTTAAAAAACAAAGATAGGCAGACTTTCTCCCAAATGAGAACAAGTGAATAACCTGACTGTTGTGTCATTGACATTATATTAGGCCATCTAAACTTAAATATGTTGTTTCCAGACACCGCTGCTCCACTTAAAAAGTTGTCAACAGATTGAGTTTATTTGATTTATGGGAAAAAATCTCTGCAGTTCTGGTATTTTCGCTAAAAGTACTTTTTAAACATCTGCCGACCCAGACTCAATTTCCAATAACATTGGTAAAGTCAAAAAGAATTTTTGAACAGCTGATAAACGATCATGGCAGTTCCAAACAAATCATTCCATGGACGATACTGTCCATTCAGTCTACAGTTACACTGGAACAGCTCTGCAGAAGAGTGTTTGAAAAATGGAGGAAATTTGAGGCATTGAAAGCAGATAACCCATTTGTATAATTTAAGCGTCAAACTAGATTCGTATGTTGTCAAAATAAACACATAATCTAGGAATCCCTTGCCTCTTTTGAAAAGGTAATAAACTAAAAAAAAATAAAATTCCCTACCTACCTTGCCATTTTTGAAAAATCAATTGTCTGTAAACCAGAGAATTTATTTTAGGTAGCCCTATATAAAAATATACAGATATAATACTCCACTTAAATTTCTTATGATGTTGTCATGTACTGTGGAACCCCCGAAAACCGGCCCCTCTGAAAACCGGATTCCTCTGAAAACCGAACTTTTACTTTCGGTCCGGAATTTTTGCCTATATATTCAAGTAAAAAAAATCCTCTGAAAACCGGACCCTCTGAATTCCGAACACCGGCCGTACTTTCCGGTACAAAACATATATATTCTTGTCAAATTAACCTCCAGAAACCGGCCGAAACAATGTATTACCTGGAAAATCCGTGAACCGTAATACATGTCATCCTTAATCGATCGATGATTGACATCATTAAACTAAATAACCATTTTAAAAAAAGATGTGAAAGTCGTTAATCAAACAATAATCAGGCATCGATAAAACATCGATTGAAATTAAAAACAATTAATTGGATTAAAATAATGTGCGCGTGGTACAGGTACATATGTAAGCACTTGGCACAGTTTTACAACATTGTAATACACTTCCGGTTTCACTCTCCGGATCAGATATGTCTTTTCTGGAACCTCCTAATACCGGACACTCTGAAAACCGGCCGATTTCTCCGGTCCCACAGCTGTTCGGTTTACAGAGGTTCCACTGTACATTTGTAGTTCTTTTTCTCACTTATCATCATGAATCTGTTAAATGTCTTTTGCATTAGCCTGTCTATGTATCGATAGAACTACATGTATACAGATGTGTCTTGGTTTAATTTTGAAAACATCAATGGATCAAATATCAATGCTATCAACGTGCAGTTTTGCTACCAACGGGCAGTTTTGATTGGATTTAGCGGTTCTGGTTTGGATGGTACGCTTTCAAATCCATCAATCATACGGATAATACGTCCTAATGATTCCTTGTGCCTGGGAATTAAACCTGAGTTAATAAGTGTCTGAAAACAAAGAATAATATATTATTATTTGTCATACCACATCAATTTGATTAGTTATTTTATCAAGAATGTAATACCAAGTTGTGTAACAAGACACAATCTGAGATGCAAAGCTCATTTTCTTCACTGCTCTTTATAGATGCCAGCCCATCCACCTGGCATACAACACTCAACTAATAACCAAATTCTTTGACTCAGACCAATAGCACGACAACCACAGGAATCATCAGAAATATCATACTATTGCATATTATGTAACGATTTTTTATTTCAGAAAGGATTTATGATGACAATATTGTAAAAGATAATGTAATATCTAACCATGAATACAGTTACATACATGTACTACATAAATCTATCATCCATTTCTTGTTTGGTTCTAGTTTTTTTATAGAGAGAAACAATAAACATTGAGGAAAATTAACCACAGCAGCTTTAAGTATCAATTTAAAGAGCAACCGTCAAGACCCCTGAATTTCTAGAAAAATATGTCACAGTAAACTTGCCTTGTACTTAGTTTTCAATGAAAAAAAATATTTCTAACTTTAACCATATGGCATAGATAATTTAACAAACCTCTCTTATGTTATCCACCAACTGATCAAACTTGTAAACTTCCTCCTCTGCCTTTCTCCAGTTCTCATCTAATGTCTTCATCTAATGTAAAAAATACTTAAAACATATATCGTTACCATGAATATCACAAGAAAAAGATTAAGCGCCAGAGTTTTGAAAAAAAAAATGTTATAAACCTTTGACATGTGTTATATGTAGGTTAGTGTTGGAGCTTTACATCTATTAACTGTAATGATAAATGGATATATCATACAATGGTATCGCTACATCCATTTATACTGTAAATCCTACTCATTTATTACCCACTGCTTAAATTTTTTAGCAATCTCTTGCCCAATGTTATATCTGAATATATTGAGATCATTACACAAGAGAAATATTTTACCCTTTTAGAAGCCTTAATAGCCAGACTTTCATGATATTCCTCTCTCTGCTTTAACTGCTCCTTTAGTTTCTGTATCTGTTAATCATAAAAATTTAAACTTCAATGATATTACTTGGTACAATTATTATCGATAATTTAAATTGTTGCATATCTAATATTGTCATCAGAAATATAATTATTCAGAATTACATAAAATAACAATAAATGAGCTGTCAAACTAACAACAAATCATTACTGTCTGCCTGCAGTAAACTGTCAAACTGACAGCAAATCATTACTGCCTGCCTGCAGTACAATGTCAAACTGACAGCAAATCACTACTGACTGCCTGCCTACAGTACATTGTCAAACTGACAGCAAATCATTACTGCCTGCCTACAGTACATTGTCAAACTGACAGCAAATCCTTACTGCATGCCTGTCACTACAGTACATTGTCAAACTGACAGCAAATCCTTACTGCATGCCTGTCACTACAGTACATTGTCAAACTGACAGCAAATCCTTACTGCATGCCTGTCACTACAGTACATTGTCAAACTGACAGCAAATCATTACTGCCTGCCTGCCACTACAGTACATTGTCAAACTGACAGCAAATCATTACTGCCTGCCTGCAGTACATTGTCAAACTGAGAGCAAATCATTACTGCCTGCCTGCAGTAAATTGTCAAACTGACAGCAAATCATTACTGCCTGCCTGCCACTACAGTACATTGTCAAACTGACAGCAAATCATTACTGCCTGCCTGCCACTACAGTACATTGTCAAACTGACAGCAAATCATCACTTGCCTGCCTGCAGTACATTGTCAAACTGACAGGAAATCATTACTGCCTGCCTGCAGTATATTGTCAAACTTACCACTGATAACATTGCATTATACTGTATAATAACTGTAAATACACAATACCAAGATGTCTTATAGCCCCCCCCCCCCCCCCCCCCCCCCCATAATTTGTAATGCACACTTAATACAGTACACACTGTTTATTAGATATAATGACCTTTAATTTGAGCGAAGTAACATCATTGTGGTATCTGGCAAAGTTCCCAGAAGATTCTCCAGAAACACCATTCAGAATTTCTTTTAGCTGATTTGATAATATCTGTTTTTCAGCTTCCAACTGTTCAATCTGAGACCTTGATTCATGTAATTGTGATTTCAATATCTACAAAACAAATCATTTATAAAAATAAAGATTCACTTAAACTTTGACAGAAAATAATGAAAGTGTAAACCACACCAGGAAGAAAAAGTCTTTCCAATCATTCTCACATGTCACATACATGTAGTATATATATTATGGGTTGGCCAAAGGTCACTTACATTCAAATAATTATGATTCATACACATCAATTTGACATGTTTGACTTTAAAAATATAACCAGATGAATGATAAGCATGAGACTTAGTTTCTAGGAAGATTTGTGTCAGAATTTTCTATTAAAATACAACTTGCACTAATCTCAGTTTTGGATTCTTTTTATTTTTTCTATTTTTTCAGTGCTTTGTTGCCGTATGCTTGGTGAAGAAGCAGCAAATACCAATATTTATGTCTTTGGTCAGACCCGGCCGGGGATGGAACCTGCCACCTTTCACACTCGAGGTGAGCACGCTACCACAAGACGACGATGTCCTGTTATAAAGGGAACATTTCGAAGTAAACCTCATTTCTCTTCCCAGATCAAATTTAGATTGAACATGCCAAATCTATTGCAGAAAAGAGGCCATTTTATGTATAAATGTACAGGTATTTTATTTCAAATTTATAAAGTTATCTTATTTGCTAAGTAATTATAGCTCCAAATCCAAAGATTTTTTTTTACATTTTTCTCACAAGCAGCCATTACTTATTGACATTTGAAAGTTATGCCATTGCACACGCTTTCATGGAGATGCAATCTATGTATAATATGCAAATTAAGATATAAAGCCTATTCAAATTTATTGGAAATGTGAATTTGCAAGGAAAAAAAATCATGAAGACGGGCTTAACTTTAACTAGTTTGTGGGTCATCAAGGCAAGTGAGGAATGGTTACAATAGTCAACAGAGGTTGCCTTAACAGCCTCTAATCAAGTCTGGTCGAACTCGCAAACGCGAGTATAGCTGAACGCTGAATTTAAACTCGCTTTTGCTAGTATGACGTCATCAATTTACTCGCAAATGCAAGTTTCTTCACTTGGTTGTATATTCTTTCAGCTGTAAAGCAAACGCGTAATCCGTCATACCTGTAAATTAGGATATATATATACACTTTACACCTTTTTGAACATTTATAACAACCAAATTTAAAATCTACAGTGCAATTATGGAGAAATTAAAGGTCAAAGTTGACCGGAATTTGAGCGATCTTTTGAACGTTTTTGGCATAGATAACACACATTTCATCTATTTTTGTGACTTAATCTTACATAAAAGGACATTCTTTCTGTTGAACAAGGAAGGAAAAGAATTTTTTTTTAATTCAAATTGATTTTTTTATGAATTGTTAACATTTATCATTAGAAAATACATAACCAGAAGTCACTTCTGCATACGAAACTAAAGATATTCAAAATGTTTCAGTAGTTCTTTAGTTGGTTTTTATTTATTATTTTTATTTTATAACAATTATTGAAGATATATTTACAAATATTTTGCATTTCTATTGTGATTTTTGTATATTTACAAAATATACGAAACTCTGGTGAAATACTATTCCAGCCTCAGCACTGGAGATTTCACCAAAAGCATTGAATGCTGGGAAAGAAAACTCGCTTTTGAGAGTTCGACTAGACCTGCTAATACAATGTATATATGCATTAAGTTAATGAGGTATCTCATGGCTACACTAAGTAACAGTAGCCATGGCTTGTGAGGATGATTTACATTTATTTTAGAAAATTCACCAAAAATGACTTAAATATAACAAGATGTACTATGATTCATTGCTCACTAGTGATACTTGATCTAAAACAAAAACATACTTCAACATCTGTCTCTAGTTTGACATAGACACCAATCCTGTCAGACAGACTTGTAATATTGTCTGTCAGTGTAGCCATTTTCTCCTCTGCCTCTGATAACTGACTGATCTTCAGGGATAATTCTTCTCTGATAGATTTTTCTGATGTCTGACATAATTCTAGCTGCTGACATAATTCTTCACTGAAACAGAAACCTGATACTTTACCATTCTTCAAATAAAAATTCACCTGATTTGATACTTGCTATAAACTGCTGAAACCTTATTTGCATCACCTTTCTGCAAAACAATAAATTCCATTCAGTGCATTTACAATAATGAGATGTCAGATAAAATTTTGATATGACTAATTTTAAATATTGATATTTGATATCTAATATCTACAATAATTGACCAATAATATATTAATGTACAACTATGCATACTGCACTTGTAATCCCTGGTAATTACTTACTTTTCTAATTGTAAATCAGATACTGACAATCTAGAAGCCTTTTCTATAATGCTGGCACACCTTATTATTTCACTAAATGTTTCCCCAAGGCAATCAATTTGTTCACTTAATCTAAGGTTACAGTCTTCAAGTTGTGATTGTGACATCAAACTTAAATTTTTAACTGTTGAATCTAAAGGACCAGATTTTGACTTTAATGTTGAATCCAAGGTTCCAATTTTTGACTTAACTGTACTATTTCCTGTCCTAACAGGAGCAAAAGCACTGTTCATAGAAAATCCTAATTTGTTTCTACTGACTGCTGAAGGACTCTCTTCAATGGAGTTTCTGTCTTTTAATTTTTCACAAATTTCTGACATCTTATCATCTAACGGTATTATTCCATCGATATACGGTGATGCACTTCCGGAAGATTTTGTACTTGGACTAGATTTACAAGATTCATATTCACTATCACTTTGTCCTTCGGCTGCCTTTATCACCATAGAAAGAAATGATTGGTCTCCCTTACGACTAGAACAAGGTAGATCATTGGGTAGCTTCTTTCGACAGGAATGGGAATCCCTATGCTTTTTACTACTTGTTTCTGGACTGTGCAGCTCTGACTAAAAACAAACATTCATATACATATATCATATATATTGTACATCAATAATGGACTAAATTAAGCCTGAACTTTTTTAATGAATAAGCATGTGATTTGAAATATATAGTCATTACAGAAGACTTGCTTTAACTTGTAACTTTTTCAATGTTGAAATGGACAACAACAAAAAAAATTATATAAAATCAATATGGTTTTGAATGAACATTTACATGCAAAATCCATTTTAAAACGTTTAGCATGTCTTTTATTGGACCAACAATCATCAATACAAGGGATTAATACATGGCAAAAAACAAATCACAAATTGATTATCCAAAGCTACAAATATCAGCATGAAGAAAGATACTGTGGAAGGGTCAGCACGAAGAAAGATACTGTGGAAGGGTCAGCATGAAGAAAGATACTGTGGAAGGGTCAGCATGAAGAAAGATACTGTGGAAGGGTCAGCAGGAAGAAAGATACTGTGGAAGGGTCAGCACGAAGAAAGATACTGTGGAAGGGTCAGCAGGAAGAAAGATACTGTGGAAGGGTCAGCATGAAGAAAGATACTGTGGAAGGGTCAGCATGAAGAAAGATACTGTGGAAGGGTCAGCATGAAGAAAGATACTGTGGAAGGGTCAGAATGAAGAAAGATACTGTGCAGGGTCAGCATGAAGAAAGATACTGTGGAAGGGTCAGCATGAAGAAAGATACTGTGGAAGGGTCAGCATGAAGAAAGATACTGTGGAAGGGTCAGCACGAAGAAAGATACTGTGCAGGGTCAGCATGAAGAAAGATACTGTGGAAGGGTCAGCATGAAGAAAGATACTGTGCAGGGTCAGCATGAAGAAAGATACTATGGAAGGGTCAGCATGAAGAAAGATAATGTGGAAGGGTCAGCATGAAGAAAGATACTGTGGAAGGGTCAGCAGGAAGAAAGATACTGTGGAAGTGTCAGCACGAAGAGGGATACTGTGGAAGGGTCAGCATGAAGAAAGATACTGTGGAAGGGTCAGCACGAAGAAAGATACTGTGCAGGGTCAGCATGAAGAAAGATACTGTGGAAGGGTCAGCATGAAGAAAGATACTGTGCAGGGTCAGCATGAAGAAAGATACTATGGAAGGGTCAGCATGAAGAAAGATACTGTGGAAGGGTCAGCACGAAGAAAGATACTGTGGAAGGGTCAGCATGAAGAAAGATACTGTGGAAGGGTCAGCATGAAGAAAGATACTGTGCAGGGTCAGCATGAAGAAAGATACTGTGGAAGGGTCAGCATGAAGAAAGATAATGTGGAAGGGTCAGCATGAAGAAAGATACTGTGGAAGGGTCAGCAGGAAGAAAGATACTGTGGAAGTGTCAGCACGAAGAGGGATACTGTGGAAGGGTCAGCATGAAGAAAGATACTGTGGAAGGGTCAGCACGAAGAAAGATACTGTGCAGGGTCAGCATGAAGAAAGATACTGTGGAAGGGTCAGCATGAAGAAAGATACTGTGCAGGGTCAGCATGAAGAAAGATACTATGGAAGGGTCAGCATGAAGAAAGATACTGTGCAGGGTCAGCATGAAGAAAGATACTGTGGAAGGGTCAGCATGAAGAAAGATAATGTGGAAGGGTCAGCATGAAGAAAGATACTGTGGAAGGGTCAGCAGGAAGAAAGATACTATGGAAGGGTCAGCATGAAGAAAGATACTGTGCAGGGTCAGCATGAAGAAAGATACTGTGGAAGGGTCAGCATGAAAAAAGATAATGTGGAAGGGTCAGCATGAAGAAAGATACTGTGGAAGGGTCAGCAGGAAGAAAGATACTATGGAAGGGTCAGCATGAAGAAAGATACTGTGCAGGGTCAGCATGAAGAAAGATACTGTGGAAGGGTCAGCATGAAGAAAGATACTGTGGAAGGGTTCTAAGTAATAATTGCCATTGCATATTCATTAATAAACATACAAAAATTTCTTGCTAAATCTGAAATATTTTCACTTGTACTTTTATTTCAACTAAAAATCTTTTTCGGCTACTAGTCTGTCAGA
The DNA here is from genome assembly GCA_028015205.1 of Mytilisepta virgata. Taxonomy (NCBI): domain Eukaryota; kingdom Metazoa; phylum Mollusca; class Bivalvia; order Mytilida; family Mytilidae; genus Mytilisepta; species Mytilisepta virgata. The sequence continues at coordinate 3,868,062 of CM051520.1, read as the reverse complement.
CAGAAATGTACTTAGTTTAAAAAAAATATTGCTTACTCTCCAGAAAACGTCCCGAAGTGACTAATATTCTAAACAAAGCCATTTTGAGTCAAACAAGACAAGAACTTTCACAAAAACAAACACATTAAAAATTTAAAATATACTTACTTTTTGGCATTAAATCAATTAAATTGTTGGTAAATATTTATACTTTCACAGTTTTAACTGTATTCCACTTGTCAAGGTCAAAATTGTTAGAATTAGTACAAAATATTGTTTACAAATTGAAAGCTATGCATCATATTCAAACATCAATACACACACTATATGTCAGTATTATTTGGATCACCCTTACCTTTTCAATTGAATCCAGTCCAGCTCTGCTTCTCAGACCCTGTAACAGGCCAGCCATTTTATTTTCCAATTCTACAACTAAAAATCTACTCTCCTTTAACTCGATAGTTTGGATATTCAAATCAGATGATTTCTTTCGTAATTCTCTTTCTGTTATATCTATGCTCTGTCTACAATGGTACAATATAAAATATGATCGTTATATCTATGCTCAGTCTACAACAGTGCAATGTAAAATATGACTGTTATATCTATGCTCAGTCTACAACAGTACAATGTAAAATATGATTGTTATATCTATGATCCATCTACAACAGTGCAATGTAAAATATGACTGTTATATCTATGCTCAGTCTACAACAGTACAATGAAAAGACTGACAGTTATATCTATGCTCAGTCTACAACAGTACAATGTAAAATTTGACCGTTATATCTAAGCTCAGTCTACAACAGTACAATGTAAAGACTGACTGTTATATCTTTGCCTTGTCTACAACAGTACAATGTAAAATATAACTGTTATATCTATGCTCAGTCTACAACAGTGCAATGTAAAAGTCCCGTTATATCTATGCTTTGTCTACAACAGTACAATGTAACATATGACCTATATCCTAGATTTTTTCAAAATAGAAACGAGACAGTTTGTAGAAATAGACAATACACCTACATCAGTATAAGTAGATTGTCTTCAAAAATGGAATTTATATCTACAAGCTTTATAAACTGGAAGATATGTAGGCCTCTCCTGTTTTGTAGATAGTATCAATGAATGTTATATATAAACTGGAAGATATGTAGGCCTCTCCTGTTTTGTATCAATGAATGTTATATATAAGCTGGAAGAAATGTAGGCCTCTCCTGTTTTGTAGATAGTATCAATGAATGTAATATATAAACTGGAAGAGATGTAGGCCTCTCCTGTTTTGTAGATAGAATCAATGAATGTTATATATAAACTGGAAGATATGTAGGCCTCTCCTGTTTTGTAGATAGTATCAATGAATGTTACATATAAACTGGAAGATATGTAGGCCTCTCCTGTTTTGTAGATAGTATCAATGAATGTTATATATAAACTGGAAGATATGTAGGCCTCTCCTGTTTTGTATCAATGAATGTTATATATAAGCTGGAAGAAATGTAGGCCTCTCCTGTTTTGTAGATAGTATCAATGAATGTAATATATAAACTGAAAGATATGTAGGCCTCTCCTGTTTTGTAGATAGTATCAATGAATGTAATATATAAACTGGAAGATATGTAGGCCTCTCCTGTTTTGTAGATAGTATCAATGAATGTTATATATAAACTGGAAGATATGTAGGCCTCTCCTGTTTTGTAGATAGTATCAATGAATGTTACATATAAACTGGAAGATATGTAGGCCTCTCCTGTTTTGTAGATAGTATCAATGAATGTTATATATAAACTGGAAGATATGTAGGCCTCTCCTGTTTTGTATCAATGAATGTTATATATAAGCTGGAAGAAATGTAGGCCTCTCCTGTTTTGTAGATAGTATCAATGAATGTAATATAAAATTCGTAAGGGTTCCGCGGAACCCAGTGTCTCGCCTACTTTTGATGTTGTCTATATTTTCAGTGTGATAGGTGAATGCACATAATAGAATGCAATGTTAAGTCCATTTATACGTAAAAAACTGAAAAACAGAAATAAATATTTTACAAAATTTTCTCCTGGATACAATCTTTATATCATAAACAAGCTTCTTTCCAAATTTGGTAAAATTCCTGGATAGTTTAAGAAAGTTATTAAAATTTTAAAAACTTTAACCACAGAGTGAATGTAATGTTTCCTGGCAGAAAAACTAAGTCCATTTATAAGTAAAATATGGAAAAATTTTTTTTTTTTTTACTAAATTTACTTCTGGATACTATATTATGATCATAAACAAGCTTCTGTCCAAGTTTGGTACAAATCCAGGATATTTTAAGAAAGTTATTAAAATTTTAAAAACTTTAACCACAGAGTGAATGTAATGTTTCCTGGCAGAAAAACTAAGTCCATTTATAAGTAAAATACGGAAAAACTGGAATTTTTTTTTTACAAAATTTCCTTCTGGATACTATCTTATGATCATAAACAAGCCTCTGTCCAAGTTTGGTAGAAATCCAGGATAGTTTATGAAAGTTATTAAAATTTCAAAAACTTTAACCACAGGGTGAATATTTGTGGACGCCGCCGCCGCCGCCGACGACGGAATGTAGGATCGCTATGTCTCGCTTTTTCGACAAAAGTCGAAGGCTCGACAATAAACTGGAAGATATGTAGGCCTCTCCTGTTTTGTAGATAGTATCAATGAATGTAATATATAAACTGGAAGATATGTAGGCCTCTCCTGTTTTGTAGATAGTATCAATGAATGTTATATATAAACTGGAAGATATGTAGGCCTCTCCTGTTTTGTAGATAGTATCAATGAATGTTATATATAAACTGGAAGATATGTAGGCCTCTCCTGTTTTGTAGATAGTATCAATGAATGTTATATATAAACTGGAAGATATGTAGGCCTCTCCTGTTTTGTAGATAGTATCAATGAATGTTATATATAAACTGGAAGATATGTAGGCCTCTCCTGTTTTGTAGATAGTATCAATGAATGTTACATATAAACTGGAAGATATGTAGGCCTCTCCTGTTTTGTTGATAGTATCAATGAATGTTATATATAAACTGGAAGATATGTAGGCCTCTCCTGTTTTGTATCAATGAATGTTATATATAAGCTGGAAGAAATGTAGGCCTCTCCTGTTTTGTAGATAGTATCAATGAATGTAATATATAAACTGGAAGATATGTAGGCCTCTCCTGTTTTGTAGATAGTATCAATGAATGTAATATATAAACTGGAAGATATGTAGGCCTCTCCTGTTTTGTAGATAGTATCAATGAATGTTATATATAAACTGGAAGATATGTAGGCCTCTCCTGTTTTGTAGATAGTATCAATGAATGTTATATATAAACTGGAAGAAATGTAGGCCTCTCCTGTTTTGTAGATAGTATCAATGAATGTAATATATAAACTGAAAGATATGTAGGCCTCTCCTGTTTTGTAGATAGTATCAATGAATGTAATATATAAACTGGAAGATATGTAGGCCTCTCCTGTTTTGTAGATAGTATCAATGAATGTTATATATAAACTGGAAGATATGTAGGCCTCTCCTGTTTTGTAGATAGTATCAATGAATGTTATATATAAACTGGAAGATATGTAGGCCTCTCCTGTTTTGTATCCATGAATGTTATATATAAGCTGGAAGAAATGTAGGCCTCTCCTGTTTTGTAGATAGTATCAATGAATGTAATATATAAACTGGAAGATATGTAGGCCTCTCCTGTTTTGTAGATAGTATCAATGAATGTAATATATAAACTGGAAGATATGTAGGCCTCTCCTGTTTTGTAGATAGTATCAATGAATGTTATATATAAACTGGAAGATATGTAGGCCTCTCCTGTTTTGTATCAATGAATGTAATATATAAACTGGAAGATATGTAGGCCTCTCCTGTTTTGTATCAATGAATGTTATATATATAAGCTGGAAGAAATGTAGGCCTCTCCTGTTTTGTAGATAGTATCAATGAATGCTACATTTAAAGATGGTTTACATATGTTGTTAATACAGACAGTTTATAAAGGTTGACATGAGTAAAATTATAAAAGAGAGGCAGGCCTCTACAATAACAATTTTTTTAACTTGTCCCTTTGGACAAGTGCTTTCTTAAATCAACTTGTCCAGAAGGATTTGACACTTGTCCGAAAATTTTTCTTTTTGGCCGTATTTGAACATGTAAACCCGAATTTTGACAGATCCATTTATCGTAATTTATTTACATTAACTCCGCTCATTGTTAATTGTAACACGCAATTACATTCATATTTATTCCGCCTGATAAAACGTTTACGCGATTCAGATTAAATAGAAGAACAGTGAAATTCATTCCCCGATATATATTTCTCCCTCGAAAGTGAAATCGAAAATAAAATAATTTTGTCATCCATATGCATGTAAGGTTTACCGATAATTCTCGCTACCATAACCTGAATTTTAAATTAAAAATTGGAAGGTTTCCGATGAATATATTTATTTCTAAGTCCTTCTTTCAGAATTTTTTTACTTGTCCCATCGGACAAGTACCAAGTCAAAGTTGATTGTCCGACGGAATTTTCAGCTTGTACCGGACAATCGGACAAGCGTTATTGTCGAGCCCTGAGAAGTCATAACACATTTTTTGTTCACTATCATATTTGCAGTTCTACTAGACATATAAATCTAAACTTTATCAGTACACCTTATAAAACAATGAATACTCTGTTTGCAGTGTAAATGTTTAATGTATAAATACTTATTTCATCTCAAGTAAAATAAATATTCAGTGTACACTTAAATAAACAACTGAATTTCAATCTTTTAAATAATCGTGTAGATTTTTTTGGGGTTAAATTCCAGATTTGTTTATCACATGGTCATGATCTATTGAAATCACACAATACCGAAAAGATAGCAATGGAGAAATGTCTTTTTTGTGAACAGTTGATTTATTCGAGTCAGATACATTGTACAATAATTTGATGTTAATCTTACTGTAGATAATCTTGATTTCCTCTGAACACGGCCAGGCTGTCCTGTAAATATATTAACAAACAGTTACTTGAAACTAAAATTACATCTGCTTGCTTACTGCATAAGGAAATAAAAGGATATAATGTCAATGAGAAACCATCCAACCAGACCAACCACTGAAATAAGTTAAGTCCTAAAAAATCAGAAACTGATGCGACATTTGTGTTAATGTGCAAAGGATTCATCAGGATGAAGATTTCATTTATTTAAATTTAATAGTGAAATCCTATTACAATCTGTAATACATATGAATAATATTTATTACTCGTGTATCATTGTAGATTTTCTATGATCAGCAATAAAAGCATAAAAAAAAATGAAGCAGTTTCCCCACTGTACACTGTTATAATATTCCTATCCTTTACAGATGTTCCAGGCCTTGTACAATGTTTAGCTACTTTGTGTAATATACAGATAAGACCAAGATGATACCCGTTGTTATAAAAAGTTAAAGGTTGGTAGTTAGGAATTTCTTTTTAATCTTCTTCAAGAAATATTCATTGGTTAATATAAAGAACATTTTCTGACTTTATTGTAGTTACTAAAAAATGTTCAGCTTTGGTACAGTTAGCAGCAACAGATTTTTTTCCTTGACCTTAAATGTTATCCATTGTTGCACAAACTGAATTATGGCTTTTTAGAAATATGAAAGAAAACAAATTAAAAAAATGCAACTCACTCTTAACTCTATATTTTCCTGTTTTATTTGTTCTAATTCCTGATTGACTGAGGTGAGTTCCTTGTCAAATTCAACAATTCTAGAGGCTTGTTCTGAAGAAAACTCCCTAGTAGCAAATAGGTCATTCTCCAAAATGTCAATATCTTCATTCAATGAATCGACAGTATGTTGGAGGTTAATCACTAACAAATCTAACCTACAAGATACAAGAACCTTATTTGTACAGAATATCCAACGAGTCGACAGTATGTTGGAGGTTAATCACTAACAAATCTGACCTACAGAATACAAGAACCTTATTTGTACAGAATATCCAAAGTTTCAGTTATTGATATTACAAATGAATTCAAATTTCAATTTTGTATTTATTGGTTTCTATTTGCAAACATCAAGACAAACTAAAATCTTCAATAGAGAAACTTAACACTTTTTGTCTCTGTCATAAGAAATATGGTGTACTTTCACAGATGTTAGAGTGAATATATGCATTACGTCCCATTTATAGATACCCATAGACAAAGACTTTAGAACTTGTTCCAAATACTTAGTTATATATCTTCCACAAAAACAAAACACATATCACTTTAAACATTCTTGTTTTTAAAAAAAAAAATCATAATTACCTTTCTTTTTCTTTTTCAAGGATTTCTATATTGGTATGTAATTTCTTCTCTTTGTCTGCTGACCTACAAAAGCAAAAAGTGAAAGGTATATTTTGCACCTCCCACCCATTACACATGTATATTTGTTTAATTACATTGGATATCTTGAGACTGTTTATACGTGCATCGTTATCTGCTGTTCTGGTAGATAGAGGAACAGAATCATCAGCTGCACTAGCCAAAAAGCAGAGAGAATGAAAGATACACCAGATATCAACCCAGATGAGGGATCAGGGCAAACAAGTGGTCTTAGCAATTTGTCTAACTAATAAACTGTTATCACAGAGATATGTCTCGCCTTTTTGTAATTATGATTATGCAAATGTTGAAATCATAATAGCAATACCTTAACATCTTACACAAGTTATGCAAATATTCAAAGTCAATGAACCATGACTGAGTTACATGGTTAAACAATCTCCATTTAAATGAGATGTGTGAATGCTAATACAACTGGATACCAAATACCACTGACTTATTATAAGTCGTTCCCAAACCTAAATACAAAAATTTTGTGGGAATAATTTGGTTGATTTTATAGGGAATCACTGATGCATGACTGGAGTGGGCCCCCCTTAGGTCGGTCAGCGCCCCCCCCCCCCCACCCCCTAACAAAAAGTTCTGGATCCGCCACTGATAGCAATACTTTAACACAATACTTTAACATGTAAGTTATGCAAATATTCAGTCAATGAATATGCACGAATTAGCATACCTATATGTAGCTTTTCAACCCAACCTCATCATGGCGAGACAAAGATCTTTTTGCTTGGCTTTGTGTCCAATAAAATATAATTTTGTTTGTTTACTTATAGTTACTTATAGTTACTTATAGTTGATTTCCAGAGCAGGATCTCTCAAGGTTCCTCTTCACCAGACTCATAATATATGTAAAGTAAGCAAACCAATCAAAGTCAATAAACCATGACTGAGGGGGGTGGAGCCAAATAATCTCCATGGCAATGAGATGTGGCAATGATAATACATCTGCATACCAATTATCATTGACCTACCACTAGTGGATCCCTATAAACTGACCTAATCACAAACTAATACATGTAAAGTAAGCAAACCATTCAAAGTCAATAGACCATGACTGAGGGGGTAGAGCCAAATAATATCCATGGCAATGAGATGTAGCAATGGTAATACATCTGCATACCAATTATCATTGACCTACCACTAGTGGATCCCTATAAACTGACCTAATCACAAACTAATACATGTAAAGTAAGCAAACCATTCAAAGTCAATAGACCATGACTGAGGGGGTGGAGCCAAATAATCTCCATGGCAATGAGATGTGGCAATGGTAATACATCTGCATACCAATTATCATTGACCTACCACTAGTGAATCCCCATAAACTGACTTAATCACAAACTAATACATATAAAGTAAGCAAATCATTCAAAGTCAATAGACCATGACTGAGGGGGCGGAGCCAAATAATCTCCATGGCAATGAGATGTGGCAATGGTAATACATCTGCATACCAATTATCATTGACCTACCACTAGTGGATCCCCATAAAACTGAGCTAATCACAAACTAATACATTGTTGACGCCATCGCCGCCGCCGCCGCCGCCGCCGCCGACGCCGGAAACAGCATACCTATGTCTCGCCTTTTGACTCCGTCAAGGCGAGACAAAAATGATCAGTAGACTATGAACAGTTTGTGAGTTTCAATCCAACTTGTGCCAAGGTGTGTTCGACTTCGATCTAAATAGACTAAAGGGATGATTCTACTATACCATTAAGGGCCGCTGACAGGGCCCGAAATTTGTCAGTGGCCTCAAAAATTTCAACGAAAATTTGAATTCTCAAACAGAGAAAACATTGTTTTGTTGGATATTTCAATCTGGAAATGCGTACCTAATCAATTCTTGCAATTGTAAATATAATACATTATTGCATATCTGCAAACACTATTATTTCATTGGAGCAAGTACTATCACATAATGTGTAGAAATCTGTGATATAAATGATGCCGGTACAAAAATCTGGTATTGCCTGCCATTCCAGATTTTCGGACCGTTTGTTCTTTTAGAGTTATTTCCCTTTAAATAAACACAACAGACTCACATGATTGAGAGATGATGCAATCTAAATGGCAGACGAGTGGAAAAACTGTGTGTTAAATATTGTCAGTCAATGAGACTACAACAACTCAGTCCAATTTTAAAATTATAAATCCTTTTAAGGCTCTACAATTGGTCATTTGTTCTTCAATGCAATAAACAATAGTCACTGATGTTAATGGCAATATCACGATATATGGACTACTCTTGGAACGTGGTATTGACTTGGCAAACTGCCCTAATTATCAGTAACTACTGTGTAAGTGATCACTACAGCATTAGTCATTGTGATCGTTGTTGTATAGGCAAACTGCCCTCATTATCAGTAACTATTGTGTAAGTAATCACTACAGCATTAGTCATTGTGATTGTTGTTGTATAAGCTGGTGATTGCAAAGACCTCGATTAAAAACATGCATTCATAACGACGATCAAGATGACTTGTAACTACATGTAACAGGAGTCTGGACAGATATTTAGTGAAAGTTATGTTGAAGTTGTTTTGGTGTGGCAAAAGTCTGCTGGAAGAAATTCCAAATTTGGTATTAATGGGAGCCATTTTAAAATGTTTGGAATCATCCCTGAGACAATGATATCAAGCTTTCCAGATGTAGGGCACTGTTCTCTCCAGGTTGTCCAACTTCCTCAACCAATAACCAGAGGCTCAGTGGGCTGAGCCTGTATCGCTCACCTGACAAAATGCTTCTACAAACTTCCATTAATTCTTTGGTTGAATTTGCTTCAAAAGTTTCAGAGCAGATGATCAAAATATATTTTTCTCATAGGGTCCAAAGTTAAAAGTATTTCCCCTCTGGCGGCCATGTTTTTCTCAGATTTGAACATAATGAGTCAACTTTGTAAAGGACCTTCCATACATCATTCCAGTACAGTTTTATTCAATTTGCTATTATAGTTTTAGAGGAGATGATCAAAATAGGTTTTTTTCCATAGGCATGTATGTTAAACTATGTTCCTGCTGTCAGCCATGATGTTTGTCACATTCAAACGAAATGAGCAATCCCTCTAAAGGACCTTCCATACATCATTCCAGAACAGATTGGTTAAATTTGCTCAAGTAGTTTCTGAGGAGATGAACTTTAACATGTTTTCCCATAGGGTCCAATGTTAAACTAAGTCCTGTACTTGCAGCCATGTTTTACAGCGGATCGGAAAAATTTCGGCAATCTTAGTAAAGGACCTTTCATACATCATTCCTGTAAAGTTTGGTTAAATTTTCTCAAGTAGTTTCAGAGGAGATAAACTTTAACTTGTTTTCCCATAGGGTCCAATGTTAAACTATGTCCTGCTCAGGAAGCCATGTTTTTTGGCGGATCAGAAAAATTTCAGCAGTCTTAGTAAAGGACCTTCCATACATCATTCCTGTAAAGTTTGGTTAAATTTGCTCCATTGGTTTTAGAGGAGATGATCAATATGTGAAAGTTTACGGACGTTGGACGCCAAGTGATGGTAAAAGCTCACATGGCCTTTGGCCAGGTGAGCTAAAAACTGACCACTATGATATAACCAAATGCATTGGAAAGTGGCAGCAACTCCAGTATATATACATGTATCAATCAACAGGAAAATGAAAGCTATGAAAAAAAAAACCACAGCAATCAGAATCCAGGATTTTTATATAAGGTGTATTATGTTAAAATTACTTCCTATTCAGTAGGAGCTGAAATTTCTAATAATGTTTTTTACAATTTTTCTGTTAAGGAAAAACTGATGAAAATATAACCAACCATTTTTTAAACTCTTCATATTCTGTATCATTTGACTGCATAATATGTCGTAGATTTGATATTTCCTTGACAGCTGCTTTGTCATTTTCCTGTAAATCTTCCACTTGTTGTATCAAAACAGATTTCATCATCTTAGATTCTTCCAATTCTGTGGCAAAATAATGTAAAGTTCATGTCAAAAATTCTCAGCCAAATATGTATGGATGGATAGAAAACTGCTAAACATCCACTGGCAATTATCACATGCATATCAGGATGTGAACATGTTGATGCAATATGATATGCGAACAATGCTTTGTACTAGACCAACATGCTGGATCAGATTTTTAACGTGCTGGCTCACAAGGTAACACTCTGCAGGAAGCCATGTCAACTGACCCAGGTACATTATTCATACTCTAAGCTCTTACTCCTAAATGCCTTGTTCTTGGCAGAGAAACTACAAATACCCTACCATCAGAGCACCGAGGCAGTCCAGCTAAATATGATAAAGTAAAAGGTGAATAGCAAGTCCTCTGGATTTGAATGCGAAATAGTTAAATGTTTAAAGTAGCTTTTGGTGGCAATATTGTACTCTTTTTCAAGCATTTACATCATACATTGATGTAGCTTGAAACATCGTTTTTTTTTTATAAAGATTACTGTACCCACCTGATTTAGTGATTATTAGTTCTTTACTTAGTATCTGAACCTGGTTGGTGGCACTTAATAAATCTGCTGATGTACTCTCATATAGTGATTCAATCTACAATTATCATATTAAAAGTATAAGGTTACAAACTTAAAAAATTAAAATATCAAACAATATTAACAAAATAAATAAAAATATTTTTTAAAAAGATAGCTAAAAATTCAATGCTTTACAGTCCATACCAACAGATTTTTTTTCAGTAGAATTGAGCCGTGATGAAAACTTTCCTAATTCCCTTGATTCATCAAAAATTGTGACGCGAAACTGCTGACAATCGCGATTGTGTTTAGATATGAAATGGCATGAGACCCTTGAAGTCACAAGGTACTGTGGGATGTGTATCAACATCAGGTTAAAGTTAAAAAAACATTAATTAGCTGTGCATGATTTACAAACACTTGAGCTTAATTAGATGTTTTTCTAACTTCATTGATTTGCAAGTGAAAGATACTGTGGCAAGAACTTCAGGTTACGCCCACCAAAATTTGTGAATGGTCAAGATAAGAATGATATCATCACCTGTGTGGTTTCAAACAATACACCACATGTTTAACGACACTGTCAATCAAAGCTCTGATGTTGGAATTTACACATGTTACAGGGAAGCTGACAATAATACAAATCAATAATGCAAAATATTCGCTTCACAAAATATAATGTACATGTAAATAATTCTTTAAGATTGTGTATAAAAGAAAGTATACCATATGGTTATTCAACATTTCACTTAAAATGTCGCGATTTACATCACCAGCCGTAACGTAAATGACACCCGGTCAATTAATCCCTTTCTCTCTTCCCTCGCGACAATGCTTGCATTTGTTATAGCAGTATCACGATGACCCTTCTATCACAGGCGTCGCGAAAAAGATCAAGTTTCGTCACGAGATACCGTCTGTAAATTCTTACTTTCTAATACATGTATCTAACAAATTAATATTTACAGAATCCGAATGGTACAGGGCATTAATCAAAACGCTTTATTTATTTAAATCCAACTTTAGAAATTTACCAAGGAAAAATTAGTTCATTACAAAAATTTGAACCTTAAATACAGTGATTTACCACATTTTACCATTTAATATACCTTCCCTAAAGTATACATCATACTCAATCAGGACGTCTCTAGGAGGCATGTTTGACATACCTTCCCCTAAGTATAAAATAAAGGTTTATAACTATTACCTCCATCATACTCGATCTAGATGTCTCTAGGAGGCATGTTTTACATATGTTCCCCTTACAACTATTACCTGCATCATACTTGATCTAGATGTCTCTAGGAGGCATGTTTTACATATGTTCCCCATACAACTATTACCTCCATCATACTCGATCTAGATGTCTCTAGGAGGCATGTTTTACTTATGTTCCCCTTACAACTATTACCTCCATCGTACTTGATCTAGATGTCTCTAGGAGGCATGTTTTACATATGTTCCCCTTACAACTATTACCTGCATCATACTTGATCTAGATGTCTCTAGGAGGCATGTTTTACTTATGTTCCCCTTACAACTATTACCTCCATCGTACTTGATCTAGATGTCTCTAGGAGGCATGTTTTACATATGTTCCCCTTACAACTATTACCTGCATCATACTTGATCTAGATGTCTCAAGGAGGCATGTTTTACATATGTTCCCCATACAACTATTACCTCCATCATACTCGATCTAGATGTCTCTAGGAGGCATGTTTTACTTATGTTCCCCTTACAACTATTACCTCCATCGTACTTGATCTAGATGTCTCTAGGAGGCATGTTTTACATATGTTCCCCTTACAACTATTACCTGCATCATACTTGATCTAGATGTCTCTAGGAGGCATGTTTTACTTATGTTCCCCTTACAACTATTACCTCCATCGTACTTGATCTAGATGTCTCTAGGAGGCATGTTTTACATATGTTCCCCTTACAACTATTACCTCCATCGTACTTGATCTAGATGTCTCTAGGAGGCATGTTTTACATATGTTCCCCTTACAACTATTACCTGCATCATACTTGATCTAGATGTCTCTAGGAGGCATGTTTTACATATGTTCCCCATACAACTATTACCTGCATCATACTTGATCTAGATGTCTCTAGGAGGCATGTTTTACTTATGTTCCCCTTACAACTATTACCTGCATCATACTTGATCTAGATGTCTCTAGGAGGCATGTTTTACATACGTTCCCCTTACAACTATTACCTGCATCATACTTGATCTAGATGTCTCTAAGGAATGTGTAAGATTGTTATACTTGTCTTCCATTTCTTTCTTTTCCCCGACTAATCTCTCTGCTTCTTTATCATTATCCATCTTTTGTGTAACTATATCAACTCTCTGCAGAAATAAGTCAGAGTTATGAGACAAACCTTAAGACAGGCAGCATAGAGTGTTTTAGCATATTTTAAGCAATTTAAAAAACTCAATAGTAATAGTCTAACTTGCAGTCATACACGTATACTAGATGGAAGAGGGAGATTGCGAACAAAAACCTATATTATTGATAGCACAGTTTTATGCGACAATCTAGGCGGTTGTCTTTTTAAAAGGAGAAGATTCATACTTCGCTGGTGCAGCTGATTTTTATGGATGCGTGTTCATTGCGTATCCCGTACACCAGATATTGCTATCTACTGGCAACCAATGCATTATCTCAACAATAGAAGTGTATCGTCAATTGCCGCTAGTGTACCGTTAATTGCAGCCTGTTGCCATTTACGGTACACCTTCATATATACAATTGCAACAGGTACCAGAAAAGAGCAATACATGTATATATTTTCTGTAAGGGGATGCACAGTGGTGTTAGTCTTAATGTGTTTTTTCTTCAACAATTTTGTATTTTCATTATGTCTTTCTTTGGTTTCTGAGCTTTGTCCTTTCCCTTGCACTTTAGTCTTTTAATACATAGGGGACAATCCGGGGGACAACCATTCAATTCTGAGTGTTTATCAATTACACACCACGTGAAGACCAGACACACCGTACATGTAGGTACACGCCATGTGATTTTTGGAAACACGTTGAGTTGTAAATTCCACATTAAAATGCTAAAAGATGTATACTGACTGAATCACATGTTTCCTGTGACGGTGATCAAATAAAATGGTGATTTTCATATGTTTAAATCTACAGTCAAACCTGCTTTTAACGGCCACCATTTGGACAAAAAAAAAGTGGCCGCATAAGACAAGTGACCGTTTAATCAAGTTTTACACTGAGCGGCAATTCCGTATTTTGCTTTCCGGTCCGGAACGATCAAGATATTATCGCTGTCTAACATTCAAATATGGCGGTTCGACTGAGATGAAACGATTTTTTTTTTCCACAATCGACCGTAAATGAACGATGAGATTGATAATTTGAATGATAATTAAGCTATGCCATTAATTAAAGATGATTTGAAAGTCAAATAACGATGATTTTAACATTTATAGAAAGGTAAATGACCGCTTAATTTAGGTAAATTTCAAGCTTGGGTACCATTTGTTGTGACCGCTGGCCGCGTAAGACAGGTGACCGCTTATTCGAGTTAAATTAACACGTAAAACTATTTGGGCAGACTCCAGGACGACCGCTGAAGGCAGGTGGCTGCTTAATTGAGGTGACCGTTAGGGCAGGTTTGACTGTATTTTACCTACTATTAATATTGTGTAAAATTTTACCAAAATAGATAATATCACAAAAATGAAATTAACTTTGGCAAAAATGTTATTTCAAAAGGGGAAATAATAAAATATTAATGCGAATAATACTCTTCCCAACGACGAGTGTTTTTTAGAACATTTTCACACAAAACTCAGTTTTCTAAGAAAAAGAAATTCTTCTAAGGAAAAACATGGGAACTACTGAATGTCACTATTATATGTTATATCTCAAACATTTCCAACATTTTATGGTTTCAGAGTTTTTACCGTTCAAAGAAAACAGCCTCTTCCTTTAGTATTTATGATGGTTTAATTAAGAAATCTAATCTATTTTTGTCTAATTTTATTTGATCTTCTCATACTCCAGGCCATTTCTGTCTTAGATTTGCTTGGATGAGTTGTCTCCCATTTTAATTCTCCATGGAAATGGGAAATTTTATAAATTTAAGCAATGGGCATTCACAAAACTTCATACATATTATGTTGTTTGAGATAAATACTTTCTTAAAGGGGAGATGAATCTTACATGCCAAGCAACATGATGATTATACATGTACATGTAAATTGTACAAGTAGGGTTTCATCACCTTGTAAAACTAGTTCATATAAAGGTGAACATGATTTTGGTAATTGCTAATAAACCTGAAATTGGGGGGGGGGGGGGTATTACTTCTGGAATCTGCATAGTTCCTAGCTATGTACACTAAATCGAGCAACTTAAAAAAAGATTTTTGGATGACAAACCTGCACATCCAGATTTCTCTTTATATTCATCAGTTTGTCAACGGTAGCTCTGACCTTTCTGTAGTTATCAGCAACAACCTTCTGAAACTCGCTCTAAAAGAAAAACAATATACAATTTAATATGTCAAGCAAGATTGAGATCTTTTAAAAAAAAAAGATCCTGCAAGGTTTCATAAAACTTTAATATCCAATATTTTAGGAATTTACTAAATTTTTTTTAACAAAATAAATCCTTGAAAGATTCAAAGGAGGAAATCAATCATTTGATGACGGCTTCACTTGCACATTAATAGGCAGAATTGGTGCATCATTTGTTATGGTAGCTAATCTGTCAGATTACTATTGGTAAATCTGGATAACTGAAAATTTGTCATTGCGGCAAAATACAGTAATCCGGCATTTTTGGTAAAATGTTGAAAATGCTTCAGAACTGTTCATATTATTAATGGTTTCATGAATAAAGAAAACCGATGTGACCAAGAGCGGATAAATTTTTATATGATGCATTTCCTATTACTTTTTTTGGTACAACCTTCGGTTTAGGGTTAATACCACCAAAAATTGCTACAAATATGTATTTATTCAAATAGTTTTAAATATCTGATTTTGGTTAAGACAGATGCTATAACTAATAACCTATTAGTATGTAATTTGAACAATATCACCCAAAATTTACAAAATAGTTTTAAAAAAAACAACATATCATACCACCTGCTTTCAACACTGGAGAAATAGATCATTTTCAACCTTAGTCAGCTGTGTTTAATTGGAATCACTGTGAATCAAGATTTTTTAACAAAATCGTTAACTATAATCGGTAATTTCAATTCAATAAATATTGAAAATGAGCTTGGTTACCTATGCATTAGACATAAATGCAACATTCTGATCATATTCGATTATTTTGTTTGTTTAGTTGGGGTTTTATGCCGTTTTCGGCACATTTGGCTATTTTGCGGCGGCCAGTTTTTATTGGTGGAGGAAGATGGAGTATCCAGAGAGAACCACCAAACTTCGGTAGGAAATTTGGCAATCCTTGTCAATTAAGATTGGAGTGGAACACACCCCGCCACAGGTGAGATTTTCGAACTCGCAACCTCTGTGTTGACAGGCTAGTGATCATTAGTAGTCATGACGAACTACCTAGACCACTATTTGAATATTACATTACCTGTAACTTCTCTGCCAGCTTAAGACTATCAGTCAGTTCTTTATACTCAGCTAATTCTGTCTGAAGTTCTAAAATCAGGTTGTGTGCACTCCTAATTTGATGATCATTTTGTCTTTTTTCTATCTCTTCTTTTAGAATTTCAATCTACATGTATAATAATATTAACATACATACTACATGGAAATACAGAATTTTAATCGAAACATATGCAAATGCATGTATAAAACTCCTAATTGGTCTAAAATAAGGAAACAAAATGCTGTTAAAGATTAACTGTACATATAAAAGGGTTGAAACCTTACTTAACATACATTTATACATACATAAGTATAAATATCATATCTATCAGGGTTCTCACTAAGAATTTTTCATGATGAGTCCTAGGACTCATCCTTTTTCAGAATGGTGAGTCCCAGGACTCATCGCCACTTTTAACGTACATTCCTGCATGATTTTGACCATGGTAGGCCTATTGTACTATTGTTAAAGTTTAATTAAAAACATGTGCTGCCTTAAAATACTGACGGATATAATTTAAAAAAAAAAAAAAAATTGAACATATGCAGTGGTACTCCAAGCTTGGAAGAAAATTTCTGTTACAGATATGAGCAAAAATCTTTGCACCTTTTGACACAACTTTATTATTTATTATTGCCATTTTATTTTTTAATATTTATTTATCTTATTCTATAATCTTTACTATTATTTTTTCTCCAACATAATCCTCCCATTGACCTTGTTTGAACACCTTAATAATCAATATTGACAAAATTTTCATTTGTGCATAGATAAGTCAAAATCCGCTAAATTAATTTTTAAATGAGGTCTAGATATTGTTACCGGTCGGTAAAAAAAGCTATGGCCAATGAAAAATCAAGAGAATTCCGATTGCCGCCATTTTCTAGTTTACTTTTTGTCGTTTCTCTCCCCTTACCCTTTGATCACCAAGAAAACGAAAAATGGCGGCTCGAGATTTTTTAGGAAAATAGCGGTCTTCAGACACAGCTGAGTTTGAAGAATGATGCGTGCAGGACGCATATACGTGCCTTAGCGAGAACCCTGTCTATAACATAAATATGAAAAAAACTGAGGCTCTCAAGGGCCTGTATCGCTCACCTGATTTATATTAGGCAATAAACAGAAAAATGTGAAATTTCTAATCAGATGGTCATGGCCATCATGTGTTTCACTTCTAGTATTATTTGTATAGGAGTGTGTTTAAATGTGTGAAATATTTTGGGAGAAGGTTTGTATGTATTTCCCATAGATCCCATGTTAAATGTGTCCCACAGAAGCCGTGATCTTGGAAGTCATATTGGCATTAAAAACAAACTTGGTAGAGGACCATGTAAGGATGTTTCCTGCAATGTAATGATTCAATTGCTTTTGTAGTTTCAGAGAAGAAAATTTTTTAAATTCAGCCAATCAGAGTGTAAAATTGACTCTGGAACCATGTTGAATTTTGGATTGGCACCAACAAGATAAATTTTGTTAAGGACCATTACCTGATCATTCAGGCATATTACTTCCATCTGTCAAACGGTTTCTTATAAGAACCTGTTTGTATGTACATGTATTTCCCATAGGATCCCATGTAAAATGTGTCCCATGGTGGTGGCCACCTTGGATTTCAGATCGGCACGAAAAATATAAAATTTGTAGGGACCATGTAAGAATCATACCTGCAATATAACAATTTAATTGCTTTTGTAGTTTCAGAGAAGATTTTTTAAATTTCAGCCAATCAGAGTGCATAAATGGCCCTGGCAGGCATGACAAACTTTGGATCAGAACCAAAAACATTGTAGAGGACCATCCCCACCAAGTTTGGTTTTAATTGGCCATGGGGTTTTGGAGAAGAAGATTGAAAAGTTTAAGGACTGATGGACAACAGACGCAAAGTGATGTCAATAACTCACATGGCCTTTTAGGCCAGGTGAGCTTAAAATGTATTTTTAAGAAATAGAGTTAACTTTACAATAATACCCTCTTTGAAAAGGCAATACTCATTCACATCATATTTAGAATTCCACAAATAATTCCATTTCTAATAGTAACTGAGCATGTGCATCCTTTCTTGAAAGACACTACAATTAACAATTAACTAATTTAAAAAAAATTAACTTAATAAAGCTTTTCTTGTGCCATGAACTGAAGCAGCCAACAGTTTTGTCTAACCTCTTTGGACTTAATCTCTGCAGATTCTGACAACTGTTTATCGTAGTCTTTACATTTCTGTTTAAGTTCTTTAATTTCTGACAAGTACATCTCCTTTTCTTCAGATGTTTTCAGTTTCATCTCATTGACGTCTTCCTTTAATTTCCTACAACTTCCTTCACTTTCATGTAGCCTTGTATTTAACTCTTTAAGCTTCCTGTCATACTCCTCCTGTAAATAAAAACATGTTCATTTGATGAAATATTTTCAGACAATATTTACTATTTCGAAGTATTAAAAACAATGTTCATTTAAATTTGAAATAAGTACACGTAGAAGTCTTTCTCATGTTGTAAAATCTTCATTTTGCATTTCATATTTTATTGTTTTGAATTCTAAGCAACAAAATTATGAATTTAAAAAAAAAATACAAACATGTGTATGTTTTCATTGGTGGAGGAAGCCGGAGCACCCAGAGAGAACCACCGACCTTCGGTAGGAAAATTCGCAATCCTTGTCAATTTAGATCGGAGTCGATCACGACCCGCCACAGGTGAAATTCGAACTCACAACCCCAGTGTTGACAGGTTAGTGATCATTAGTAGTCATGACGAACTACCTAGACCACTCGGCCACTGAGGCCCCGAAACTGTGTATGCTACATCCAACAAAATACTGAATATTCTATAATAAATAGGCTACTTTTTCATTAATGTGAAAGATTAGACACATGGATGCTTGTACATGTAATACTTTTGATAATGCCTCAAAAATCATTAATAAATCATGTCTTACTGTTAGTTTTGAAAATTTGAATTAATAAATACTGAAGTACTTTGAGATATTCAGTTCTATGTGTCATTAAATTTTTCAAACTGATACTTTCCTCAACAATGAAATTTTCCTAGTTTTAAGTGTCAAATAATCTGATTGCTAGGAAAACCTCAAAATTGAGCTGTTTAATGAAATTCTAGACAAAAATGTATGACACTTGAAGACAGTGCATGTAAAATCCACATAAAAATGAATTATATATTTTCAAGTACCACTAGCATAGACTTTTCCCTATCATTTTCTCCCTGGCTATCATTAATTATCTTCTGTTTCTCCTTGATTGTTGACTTAAGTTCAGTTATGTGACTTTTTAATCGATCTCTTTCCTTCTCCAGTTTGCCGATCTCCAGCTTGTACCTCTCTCCCTCTAGAGCCAGGGTATCTAACTTATTGGCCAATGATCGAGGATGTTGCTTCCTTATTTCTTCTGCAGTAATTCTGTCAAGAAAAGTAAAGTTCAATCAATGCTTCCCTTTGCTTTAATCAGCAGATATACATTTATATTTTATGGCAATTTATGTGTTAATCATATTTCAAATGGTTAAAAAACATTTCTTTACCAGTACATAATTTGTCCTTTATAATTAATGCAATTACTGTAATGTGTATGTACATGATGTCCACCCCTTTCGAACCCCTAAAACTGAGGAAAATCAGTAGTTCTATTAAATAATCCATTGTATGAAGGTCAATTTTGGCAACTTATTCCAATTTGCAATTTCATGTTTATCGTAATTTTTTACTATTTCACTGGTTTTCTTCATGGACTTTTGGCCCATACTTTTTGCTGTCAAACAGACAGTGCCATCAATTATCTGCCTCTTACATGGATTTGATATATTTATATATATACACCAACACATAAAGTGTATACATTGTATAAAATAGTAAAAAACAATGTCAAATAAATTTTCTATCATCAGAGGTATTGTGGTATTGTTAAGTCAAATCATGTAGCTTGTAAGATTAATTGTACACAGACTAACCTATGACCTTTTTTATTTAACATTTTGACAGGTGTCATTGAAGTTTCACTGTTCACTAAAAAATACTCTGTCATGGTGGAACCTGCTGCCATCATAGGTCTTACATCCACACCTTGATCTAACTGTTCCACAATAATGGTATTGGTAGTCATGTCTGCCTGTGTAGATACAGCAGATATCCCACAATCTTTTGTTGTCTTCTGTATAGGTGAACACATAACAGTCATTGTATTAGGGGCTGCCTGAAATAGAAGTCCAGGAATATACTCTTACCCCTGACAAGATGAACATCACAATAATTCAAATTTAGATTTCAAGTATTAAAAAATCCTTTATTCCTTGTATATGTAAAATACATACACAAATCTTATTATTTTTACATTGATGCTGAAAATCTTTGCATTTCAAACAGTACACAATGCCTTTCATACTGTACAATATTGTTCACTGCAGAAAAATGCATTGGTTTTCTTTCAAGCTTATTTTTGATAAAATCACACAATTTATATAATTTTCGCCAGTGGCCATGGTCTGCTAAAAATATTTTTTGGAGTCTCATTCAAAATTCAATAACCTGCCAATATTTGAAATGTGTAATCACCTGTAATGCCATGTCATGTTTAACTGGTGTTTCATTTGTCATTGTTGCTATCTCTGATGTTTCTGATTTAAACACTGGAGAACAAGCAATATCAGACAGTTCTGTTGTAATCTGGTTTGGTATCGGTGAGCATGCAATGTTTGTATAATCAGCTGTAAACTGAGTTTGGATAGGAGAACATGCTGCGGTGACTGTACATGTATCAATCAAATGTTGAACTGATGTATCACACATCTCTGGTAACTTTACAGGTGTAACAGGGTCTGTCATGGTGTCCTGATCTGCAGTATTATAATGTCTATTGTCTATGTTTATAGGTAATTCAACCCTGGATTTTCCTTCACAATTTCCCAAGTGAACTGACAGGCAAGACTGGTCCACCTCTGTAATATTTTTTGTAACTGTCTCAAAATGACTTCTATCACTGCAAATGTTACAATTTGTTCCAGCATATGTATGGTCTGTTCCTTGGATAACATATTCAAATTCTGATGTATCTAGCACAGATGTTTTGTACTCCTGAGTATCTGAAGTACTCACTTTACTATATGGTGATGACAATCCAGATGTTTCGTTTCCATGGACCTCTTCGTGGTCAACATAAATCTCCCAACCATCAATGATATTCATTTTTATATCAGTACAAGTTTTTTCCTCTATTTTTCCATCCGTCATATCAATGTTTGACTCGTCTTCTCTAGTGTCCATATTAGGCTTCATTGATGTATCTTTTACAGTCTGTTCTGCAGGTTTTTCAAAGCAAAGAGATACTTTAATTGTTTCATCTGACTTCTCTGAAATGTCACATTTGTTTTTATCTGTATTGTCTATAATGTTTAGGATATGAGAAGGAACTGGTGTTGCTGGAATCACTTGTACTACAGGTGTAGACATCTAAGTAAAATTCAAATACACAAAATTCAAAAATCAATAATTTTGCATAAAATATAGTATAAAAATCTTGCTTTTTAAAAAATTAACATGCACCTCTAAACAGTTAAAAATATTTACCACAGAGATTTAATTGATACATGTAAGTTCATGTCACTTCCTATTCTAACTGTGTCTTTTTTCTCTTAATACATATACACTTAAGGTAAATATGTTTACTTCATAGATAACTAAGCTTCATAAATTATAAAAACTTAAGATGTAGAACAGCACTACTGCTTTTTGTAATTATTTAAATTTCTCTTATACACTAACATTAATATCCATTTTTATCTTAGGGCTATTCCATTTAAATCTATATCCCAGGGGGGGAACGCCTGTTTTTTTAGACCCCATCACCTATGGAAAAAAATTTCAACCTCCCCCCACCACCAAGAGAATTGTGTAAAGTGTTATACCGACCACCAATAGAATTAACAAATTTAACTAAACATTTCTGGTTTCCGCCATTGTCGTAAATGAAAATATTGAAGTGGACATTATATTTATATCAATTTCTGTACTTTGTCAACATGTTTTGACAACAGAAGTTAGCAGTTGTCGAACTGAAGCATATTAAGAGTTGTTTATAATAAATTTTGATGAAAAAATGGTCTAGGGTCGCAGCTGAAAAATAGGGTCGGTCGGGAAACCCAAAACAGACATATATTTTTTCTTGGCCTTAGATGCAGATCAACAGATTCCCGTACAATTTTTCCAGCATTTTACAGGAAGTGCCAGCCCACATATGAGAATATAATCCCATGGCAAGGGATTATACCGACTCCAAAGTTCTTTGTGTGTTATCCTCTTTTTCAACCCTAAAGCAAGATGCCATTGCTATCCTTCTCCCCCCCCCCCCCCCCAATAAAACTGAGCAGCACCCCTCCTAATACCTTTACTTTTCAATTTTGCTCCCTACCCTTTCTGACCCAGACCGAAGAAGGAATGTAAGAAAAGAAAAGAGAATAATTGGTCAGGCATCATTTATAAGAACATGAGCCATATATTCTCTTTGTCCTACAGATAGTCGTACCTTAACTTTGTACAATTGTTTACTTGTTTCCCGTTTGCAGAGCGAAATATAGTCAGTCACCTTCTTTGATTTTTCTCTTTTGATACTTCATTTTACGATGTTGGATTTATTTCTTATCCATGTGTACATAAAACTTATTACAATGTGTTGTTTTATTACCTTCAAAGACAGTTCTGTACTCCCCCAAGCCTACATCGTACAACCATGTCTCCACTGACCTCATGGCCCTGGGCGCAGACATGTTCTTTTCTTGTAAGGAACGATAATCTGGCATACTTCCGGTTATTCAAAGGGAAGCAACCGATTTCCGGTAGTCGGTTCCTCATAGTTACCGCTGGCGTTTCAACTGCTAGTCAGACGTCGTCTCGATTTTTTTACGAAAAAATAGTATACATATCGCACGGACAACCCCCCAAAAGAATTAAACTCCTGAGCACTAAATTTCAGCCCCACCACCAATGGAATTCACTTTTCTGACAGCCCCACCACCAATGGAAACGAAATCATCTCCAGCCACAGGACCAACAGAAAAAAATTAAATCGGCGTTCCCCCCCTGGGATGTAGATTTAAATGGAATAGCCCTTAAAATACATGTAAGTAAAAATCATTTGATGAATATCTTCCATTTTCCAGGAGATTTTGACTTTTATTATCAGTCTCATACCTGTTTATTATCAGAAAAATTTTTTGACCGTTCCTCCTTGGCATCTTCAGGTAGGTTTTCCTTGTCTTGGTACACCAATAATGTTTTTGTGAGTCTGTTAGTAAAAATAAATCTTTTCATTTAACTAGTCAGATCATGTGACAACTTTCAAACTGTCAATCCCACTTTTGATGATAGGGTGAAACTGCAAATACACCTTACCCTACTAGCAAGGAGGACAGGAAGAATCTGTCAATCAATAAATTATATTATATCTAAATGTATGATAAAAGTGGTCAAAAGAAAGAATCTTTAAAATAACTACTTATGCAAAATTTAATGAGTTCTGTAGGTTAAAAACATTATTATCTTTAAAACAATCATGTGCTGTAGGTTAAAAACATTATTATCTTTAAAACAATCATGTGCCCTGTCCTTCAGCGGAGACTTTCTTAAGCCACAGCATCCACAACAAATACAGACAACATGGGTCACAACCATCTAAATTTGTATTACAAGAATAAGTGGAGATGTGGCCGTTTATAAAAAGATCCCAACAAAGCGGTCTTTCTGACCCTAAATTTTAGTCAAAGAAAAAAATCAATGCCTTTATATCATTACACAGCTAACAATGAAGGTTCTTCACAGATGACCCCTACCAAAAATTCAAGCAAACTGTTTTGCTAGATGTGAAATAGTGTCAACAAATTACACTCAACAACAAAGGAATCTGTTAATTTTATTAAAATGTACCACAAAAATATTTACCAGTAAGGGACAGGTCTTACATTAATTTTTTTCATTGCTTGTCACATGGGAGAGGTGTTTTGAAAATCCACTTGTCCGACAGAGTTATTATCTTGTCCGATAACCCCCTCCCCCCCCCCCAAAACAAAGCCAAATTCTGAAATTCTTTATTGTAAGGCATAATTTTCCTTTTGCACTGTCACTAAGTAATCAGTTTCACTGTCGCAAGTGTTGTAAATCCAACTGTGTGCCGATTTTTAACACATTATCCATTATGTTTGCTGGATTTGATTTAATTATCTTAAAACAAAATTCCACAAAAAAATTTTTAACGAAAGACAGGTACATTTTTACATGTCCAGTCGGATAATTGCAACACCATTTTTACGTGTCTGACAGGATTTTCAGCAGGTACCAGACAATCGGACAAACGTTAATGTTGAGCCCTGAAGGAGAAAGATAAATTGGACTCTATAAAAATATCTTATCCAAGAAAAGGTATCAAAATCAGTTTTGTTCTTATATTAATTTTTATAAGGGGAGCATTCTAAATATGAAAGAATTATCATTACACATATATAATTCTAAAAGAGACTAGCATTTAAAATATCTACTTTGACTGCAGAATGTTGAAAAATATAAATTGAGACATATTTCATATGGATTCCAAAAACCTACATCATTCAAGTCACCAAAATTCTAATTTCTTGTTCAACCTTGTTTAGAATATACAGAAATTTCAATTTTTGGTAGCATCATTTATCAAGTTAGATTGTTGTAAGTATTTCTATATGTTTGCATGCACAACTTAAACTCATATTATCAGTGATTATAAAATCTACAAATGATGTAGATGATTGTCAAAGTATAAGACATACTTCGATAGCTTTCTTGTAGGAGTCCTTGGAGCAGTCTCAGCTGTCATACTTATTCCAGTCTTCTTAATGCTTCTTTTCAGGACATCTTGATTGTTGACATCTTGTAAAGGATTTCTCAAAGGAGTTCTGGGTAAAATCTTTGACTCTATCATTGTCTAAAAAGAAATTATAATTCCTTGTATAATATTTGTATATAATTTCTCATGCCCTGATTTCATTTGGTTTCAGTGCCATTTGCTATATCAGTTTTTATTAGTTGATGAAGCTAGAGTATCTGGAATGAATCACTGACCTAAGAAAGGAAGAATGACAACACTTGTCAATTAAGACTGGAGTCGAGTGCTCCTTGATATAAATATTTAAAAGGTTTATATAAAATTGAGCTATTCTCCAGTTTTGGTACATGTGAGTTGTCTCCCATTTACAGACTTGTCTGCTCTTTAAAGAAGGTGTCTTCTATTATAGATGTCAAAGGACAAATTGTCATTTTCTGCAAAATATTTTATCTTCCTAATAATTTCCTCCACACACATCAATGATATGGTTTTAGTTATGTTTTCCCATAATGTATGATGAAGGCCTTCCCCAATTCTGTCCCCCAAAGATTTTTTTTTATATATAATGAGACAGAAAAGTATCATGTTTGTTGTTGTACATGTTCTTTGTTGAATCTGTTTTAGTTTATGCTAAATGTCAAAACATAAAATTTAAGTAATTGAAAACCTTTGAACAGTTTAAAATGTTTATGTAAACTTTTAATATACGAGCAAAGCTTGGTCTTATGAAGAGGTATAAAAAAAAAATTTGAAGTACTGTGCTATCAAAAAAATTTCAACAACATGGCTGCTGTCATGGAAAATCCCTTCTGTTAAGGTTCGAGACTCCTCAGTCCCAATCTCCGATCATTCTTGACTGAACTGCTGATAAGGCTTCTTCTTGCAGCTTTCATTTCGACATACCCAGATAATGTTAAATTTGACGGTCACTGTCACCAGAGCATTTGTAAGTGTCTATATAAGCAAAATCAAGCGCAGAAAAGACAAAAACTCAGTTTTGCATTGGAAAAACTTTCTCTGGATACAAAATAAGAATACTTTTGTCTTTTTTTTAACTGTAACATCTTTGTTAATGTAGAAATAACATATTGCGGGGTAAAGCATTATTTGAGGAACAAAATCAGTAAAACCTATGCTGAAATCGTAGTGGGTAAACAGGTCTGCTATCAGGAAAGATAACTCAATGCAAATGGGAGACAACTCCAATATCCGCATTGTATCAATAAGGACTTTTACTGCTATTTTTTTTTTATCATGTGCAAAATAAATACATATTGTTAAAATTTTACACGTTTTTACTTCAAAAGAGCATTTATAAATCCTTGCTTTCATTAAAATTTACATGAATGACAGCAAATGTGGCAAATATTGTCTATAGCCGGTGTAGATGTGCTACTTTACTGTTTTATCCTATTGAGATATTGTGACATCAACTGTCTATATATCAATTTGTCCTAATCTACTGTTTAATCCTATCGAGACATTGTGATGTTGAAACACTTTCAATCTAAAGTTTATCAATATGAAACACAAATATGTCAACGGTTTAACATAAGAGTGATCAGCACATATCACTATTACAACGAATTTTATCTTAAAAAATATAGAAACCAATATATTACGAACACAAATAGAATGTGATTATAAAGGACAAGATAGATTTATCATTTAAATTTAGATACAGTGTTTATATTTCATATTATATCTATATAAAGTTTTTACAGTACATTTGTAAAAAAATGGGTCAAAGACACAAATGGCCGGGTTGCTTTACTGGGTGTTTACTGTAGTGGTGACAAAGGTGATTACAAGATCATATTGCACATTGGCAGTCATGAATATTTATATAGACAAAATCAGACACATTGTATGTTGGTGTACAAGCACAGAGGCAGTCATCAATTTAATTAGAAATAGGTGAATTAAGCAATATTTGATTTGATTACATGTTGATAAACACTTGTTTGGAAAAATGGGAAATAATTCCTGAACTAAATTCCATAAAGTGAAGATGTCAATAAAAAACAACTAAGTTCCAAGGTTTGGAAAAATGGGAAATAATTCCTGAAATAATTCCATAAAGTGAAGTGCACATCTTCAATATATATAGAAACATTCTATGAAGTTTCAAGGATGTGGGTGAAAAACTGTAGGAGGAGTTGATTTCACAAAATAGGTACCCATTTTCCCCGCCCACCCGCCGCCGCCCGCCTGACATTCACCATACTATAACCCAGATTTGCACTCGGTGCAACCCGGCCAAAAAGTGTCTTGATCTACAGTGTGAAGCCCTTTTGTTCCCTATAATCTTACATTTCAGAAAAATATACTGTGAGTGTTGATTTTTTAGACATAATTCATATATACATGATATACTAAACAGTGGAACAAAAATATATGTAGTTAATAATTATGTCAGAAATACACAAAGTATTTTGCTTACCCACCTTTTCATATTGGCAAATATTTTCCTTATTTTGTAATTCCATTATGTCCATAGTTCCAACTTCCAACAGAAACCTTCAAGTCTGATCAATTCACATTTATCTATATATATCTAAAATAAAATTTGAGTTATTAGGAAATAAATTGAAAGATCAAATTACAGTTTAATCAATGAACAGGCACGTGATTATTAAAATAGATGAAAATTTTAGGATGGAATTTTTACACCGGTAAACTATTTGATTCGCTTACATCAGCATTGAAGAACATAACTGTTTTTGCACAGCAATGTACAAACTAGGGGCTCCCAGGAGCCTGTATCGCTCAACCTGTCAAGTTCCCACAGGCTATCTGTTTTCAAACAAGAAGATCTTTCAGTGATTTTTCCACTTACAAATGTAGGTCCTATGTTAAACACTGTTCGGTTTTGGCGGCCATCTTGGATGATGGGTGGGGTCATCAGATACAATTCAGAAAGAGAAACACATAAGGACCATTTCCGCCAAGTTTTGTTCCAATTGGCCAAGTGGTTTCAGACAAGAAGATCTTTAATTAAATTCCCCATAGGGTCCTATGTTAAACTATGTTCGGCTCTGATGGCCATCTTGGATGATGGGCCAGGTATTCAGATATATTTCTGAATGAGGACAACCTAAGGACCATTGCTGCCAGATTTTGTTCCAATTGGCCAAGTTGTTTCAGACAAGAAGATCTTTAAAATCCTTATGGGGTCCTATGTTAAACTATGTTCAGCTATGGCGGCCGTCTTGGATGGTGGATGTGGTCATCAGATATAATTCTGAAAGAGTACCACCTAAGGACCATTGCTGCTAAGTTTTGTTCCAATTGGCCAAGTGGTTTATGACAAGAAGATCTTTAACTAAATTTCCCATAGGGTCCTATGTTAAACTATGTTCGGCTCTGGTGGCCATCTTGGATGAGGAGCTGGGTTATTGGATATAACTCTCAAAGATGACCACCTAAGGACCATTGCTGCTAATTTTGTTCCAATTAGCCCAGTGGTTTCAGAGGAGAAGATCTTTAAAGGAAAGTTTACGACGACGACGGACCCCAAGTGATGGCAATAGCTCACATTGCCCTTTGGGCCAGGTGAGCTAAAAATGTATATCATTGAATTTTATTACATTTTTTTTCCCAAGGCAATCAGTAATTTTGTAATATTCTATCAACAAAATACATTATCTGGCATTTGGGTTTCCAAGTGAAATTCATTTTTCTTATCCAGTTACCAATTCAATATGTGTTCTAGTATCTTTTCCAACATTTTCATCAAAACATATTTTTGATAGACAAGTGATAAAATGAATGATAAATTCCTTTTTTTCACTTTTTAATGCCAAATGACCCATTTGATAATAAAAATTTAATCAAAACACAAAACTCTGAGGTTGTTACACAACTGTTGAGGAATTGTGGCACCATCTACGACTGACATCATAGTGCACTCTGGTTATATACATGTATTGAGCTTTCTTTGTTCTTTAAATATTACAATAATATAAATTTAATTCGGTTTTATTCCATGGACAAATTTTGGATGGGAAAACGATGACAGTTATGAAAATATCACTTAGTGAGCACCTGAAACTCTTTGAGTGGGGAACTTATCTTATAATATATGAGTGGGCAACTCGCACTTGTCATGATACCATACTTACAACTTATGCTGATGATAATTATATTGTGCTACTTAATGACCTCAAAATGGTGTCAAATTAACTTTGGAATAGCTCGCATCAATATAACACGGTAACATGAAATTATGAAAAGGATGGGCTTGCAGTTGCTGAAGACACTTTTAATGGTAAGAAGACACTTCGGCATCGAGCCAAATCAGCCTCCATTTGAAGACATTTCGGGACCAATACAAGTTGTTATATAATAATAATAAATACTTTATCTAAAGAGGGTAACAACATTTAGTATACAATACTTATCTCCCCTGTGGCCCTCGATATAACAAATTAACTCAGTATTAAATATTTACAACATAAATATGAAATATCTGCTAGACACAATAAATTATAGTTAGTCTATACAATTACATTATGAACAAATAAATTTCTTCTTGGTTAAGGTGACAGGTACGTAAATGGATAATCTCACAGAATTTTATGAAATTTTGCATACAACTAGAGCACGAGGAACTGCACCAGAACATCGAAAAAATGATATATATAACTTTTACACTTTCTGAGATATAGCAATTTAAATATCCAGAAAATAGTAGTACAAATGTATAGAATACACGTAAATATCGTAAAAAAGTTCAGCAATTTTGACTAAAAATTAACATTTCTCGAAATCCTGTCCTATGAATTGTTTAAAATGATATGTTTTTGCTACTGGAATTTCCGTTTTATTGATATAAAATTTATAGGGGGTCACCGAATTCGTTTTTTGAGTATGGATAGTTGAATAATAATAATAATAATGCTTTATTTATAGAGGGTAACACAGTTAGTAAAAACTAATCTTCCCTGAGGCCCTCGACTAGATATAAACCATAATGATACAATGAATATAACATGTACATATGCAAACATAATAATAAAAAAAGGAATTGTACATTACAATTGTAGAGATATAGCCAGTAAAAAGTCATTACATAATTTGTTACATCTGACATTGCTTTATATTAATCATTTAATAGATTGATAAAATGACATTTCAACTTTTCCTTAAAAACAATTAAACTTTGTGTGTTCCGTATTGATTGTGGAAGACCATTCCATGCACAAGGACCAGAGTAAATGAATAATTTTTTAAATAGCTCTGTCCTTGCTTTAGGTACCATTAGATCTCCATTTACAACATTTCTTAGTTGGTACGGATTACTTTCTGACACAAGTGATATTTTTTCACTAAGATAGCTAGGTGCTTCATTTCTTAGACATTTAAAAATTAAAAGACACTTGTGGTACAAAATTCTATGTTCAATTTTCATCCATCCTAGCTTTTTAAATAAAGGAATTGAGGGTGCAAGTTGTTCAGCATCTAAAATTATTCTTGCTGCTCTCTTTTGTAGCTTTTGAAGACGATTTACACTATCAGTATTGCAACTTCCCCAAACAATACAACAATAATCTATAAGTGGAAGAATATATCCAGTGTAAAATAATTTTCTTGATTCAGTATTCAAAAATTGTTTGATCTTTAAGAAAAGGTAAATACGGCTTGAAATTTTTGAACAAATCTGATCAATTTGACTTCCCCAATTTAGATTATTATCTATCATTACACCCAGCAACTTTTCGCAGCTTGAATATTGCAAATCTTCGAAATTAATAGAAAAAATTGGTAAATCTGGAAGAGAAGCAAGTTTTTGTCTGGTACAAACAATCATACATTTTGTCTTATTACAATTGATAAACATATTATTGTTTGTACACCACTCTTTTATATACAACAAATCATCTTGAACTTGAGAATATAATACATTAGTATCTCTACCAGATATATGTACAGTGGAATCATCAGCATACATGTCAATTGAACAGTTTTTAATGTACAAGGGTAAATCATTTATGTACAAAATGAATAACAGAGGCCCTAATATCGAGCCTTGGGGAACTCCATATTTTACATGTAGTTTATTGGACTTAATATTACCAAGCTTGACTTGCTGGGTTCTACTAAATAAATAAGATCTGAAGAAA
The DNA here is from genome assembly GCA_028015205.1 of Mytilisepta virgata. NCBI lineage: Eukaryota > Metazoa > Mollusca > Bivalvia > Mytilida > Mytilidae > Mytilisepta > Mytilisepta virgata. Next base: position 3,836,648 of record CM051520.1, on the reverse strand, counting down.
ACAATAGTATTTTTATTACATCCATAAAATTCAAGTTTCCTGATCAAAATTTCATGATCTACCACATCAAAAGCCTTCTTTAAATCAAGCAGAACTGCAATATTAAACTCTCCATCATTCATAGCTTGTAGCCATTTATCAACAATATTAATAAGGGCAGTCTGACAAGAATGTCCTGGTCTAAATCCTGATTGGGCAGGAAGGAGAAGATTAAATTTCAACAAAAATTTATACAAATGTTTGGCAATATGTTTTTCAATAAGTTTAGAAATTGAAGGTAATACAGATATTGGTCTATAATTTGTTGCAAGAAAGCGCTCTCCGCCTTTGTGAATTGGTGATACCAAAGCATTCTTCAAAATATCAGGAAAAATACCTGTATCAATCATTCTGTTAAAAATATAAGTCAGGGATGAGACAATAAATGGTGCACATAGTTTAATTACCCTTGGCCCAATATTGTCAGATCCAGCTGATTTATTTAGGTTTAGCTTGTTCATTTCCACCAGTAGGTCTCCAATCTTTACTGGTGGAATGGCAAACTTTTCACTGTTTGATACTTTTTGTCCCACAAACTCCAATAATCTATCAAAATTAGAGTCTGGAGAACAACTCTCATCCCTAAGCTTTTGAACACATGTTGTAAAATATTCATTAAATATATTGCATATTTTGTGTGGATCTGAAGTTTTCTCAGAATTTTCTGCCTGGAGCTGAGATGGTTTGACAGGATTTGAAGGATTCAAACTATGTAAACATTTCCACATGGTTTTTGTATCTTTATTTTCTTTAACCATATTACTATAATATTTTTGCTTCGAGTCATCAATTATTTGATTGGTTCTATTCCCCCCATAAACCTAAGCTGTGGTATTTATCTTGCATTTTTCTTGCCTGCATTATTTCTTTGTTGTACCATTCAGGTTGCACATCTTTTTTTACCCTTTTAGAAACCACAGGTGCATGCTTATCTAGGACCTTATTCAATATATCATACCACAGTTGAATACAAAGTGATGGGTCATTCTCATATTCTACTGTATGAAATGGTGCTTTTGACAGATCATCTAAAAAAGCATTTTCATCAAATTTATTGAAATTTCTGTAAGAGATAGTTGTATGGGTATGTTTTTTGTGATATATTGATTCTTTTCTTGTCATACCCACAGGATAGTGATCACTAATTGAATATTTTACTACATGTGACTCTCGAACAGTTTCAACATTAGTAACATAAATATGATCTATCAGTGTTTTGGAACTGTCAGTAATTCTTGTTGGTTCATTGATTATTTGATGGAGGTTATACATTTCCATCAAATTAAACCACACTTTTGGCATTTTTTGTGGGCATAAGACATCTAGATTGAAATCTCCAGCCAAAATAATATCTGAATTTATGCCCAAAGCATTTGATATTTCATTTTCAAAAAGATCAAACCAGTTAACTAGTGATTGTGGTGGGCGATAAACATAACAAAGTAAGAAAGATTTCCTATAATTTGGTTTAACTTCAAACCACATAGTTTCAATGTCTGATAGTTCTAAACTGAGTTTCCTCTCAAAAGGAAGATTTTCTGAAATGTATACAATCCATCCACCACCCTCACAATGTTTTCTATCTTTTCTATTCAAAATGTAATTTTTAACTTCAATTTCATTATCAGAAGTACAATCATTAAGAAATGTTTCACAACAGCCTAGAACATCTGGGGGGTTTTCTGAAAACATGAGATTATATTTGACTTCATCAAACTTATTGCTTATCCTATTAACATTATGACAACATAATTTGATGCCCTTTGAGCTGTTGAAGTCATATACATTCAATGGATTTTCATTAGTCTGTTTGAGAAAAGGTGTTTGCATTTGTATTTCATGTAAACTAGCATGACATAGTATTAAATATGAAAATAACATTGTCAAACACATCTGAAGTGTATTGGCCTCAGGGTAATTATACAGCATAGTTGCATGCACATCTACATTTGAGTTAATCTGATAGGAAGATGGCAAGGAGGAGGCATTATTTTGGTCATTTTTACTATCAGGAATATCTGATCTGATAACAGTTTTATCAATTACCTCATTATTGACTGAAATCTTTACTGGTTTGTTTCCTTTTAATTCCCCTGCTGAATAATTTGTAGAAGAAATATTACAAGTACATGGGTAGTTATCACAATATGAACAGATAAGATAAAGAGTATTAAATGAATCTGATGTACTAAATTCAAAGTGTTGGGCAGATTCCAAATTTTGAAAGGCTAGGGCTAAGTCTTCTTTGCTATTTTCCTACTGTGAGTATAAAGAACAATACTTTTCTTGTCCATATAAGTCACACGAGAAACATTTAATTGGCTGTCCATGTCTACATTTTTTATCATTATGTCCTGACTCTCCACAGAAACTGCACCAATTTGATTGTTTATCATTTTTCATTATATCCACATACTCATGTATATTCCATAAGAAAATTGATGTCCCTCTCCTTGACAAGTGGATTCCATCATTATGAAAGAGTTGATACTTTAGATGGCCATTTTTGTCATAAAAAGTATGATAATGATTGATGAATTGAAAATTGTACACTTCACAAAGATATTTCAGCATTTCATTTAAATGTTTGAATCTGCTGGACAGCGTGGAAAAAGCGCCGAAAGGGCAAAAATAATCGTGACGTCGTGGCTCTAAATCTTATTTTTCGACGTTTTTAGGTATTGCACAGACACTTGGATGATTTATACTTCAAAAACGAATTCAGTGACCCCCTATAGCTTTCATATCAATAAAACGGAAATTTTAGCTGCAATAACATATCAATTTTAAAGAAAATTCGTAGGACACATTTTTGAGAAAAGGCAATTTAAAGCAAAATTTTTCAATATTTTTTGCGATATATACGTGCACCCTATACATTTGTACTTCTTTCTACAGAATATTCAATTTGCTATATATCCGAAAGTATAAAACTTACTTATATATTTTTTCAATATTCATATGCAGTTCCACATGCTCTAATTGCTTGCAAAATTTCAAACAAATCCGTGGGATAGCCGATTTACGTACCTGTTACCTTAAAATAAGAACAAATACATTTACATTTTTAACTACATGTAGGCTTTCCTTTAAGAAAAGACCTTACAGAAATACATTTCGGGAAATGACAGATTTATATTATTTGCAACAAATTGTTATTTTATAATAATATACATGTATTATAACATTTAATAAAACCTTCCAAGTAAAATATGTACAATAAATTTGTTACTTTGTTTGATACTTTGATCTTTAAATTGCACCAAAAAAAGTTACATTGTGTTTTTAGAGGAATTTATAAGCTTTGAAGTTATTATGTTCAATCATCACTTTTGATCAATATCTAATTGGAATGAGAGTAAGATCAGCTTATGTTTGCACTTTTATAACTGTTTGATCTACTATATAGTAAAGTCATTTGTTTTCACGGAAAGAATGTTTGTGTTTGCAAGTGAAGCCATTATGTTTCAACTGCAATAAAGCCATTAACGATGCGAAAATGTGACACAGATGACTTCAGTTACACAGTAAATGTATGTGCATTTTTCTTTAATGTTTGTTAGGGATTTTTATTTAGTTCTATACATTTGCAACTTGTGACTGTTCAGTTCGTATTATTTAGATAGATCGATTATGAATACTTAATAAACCCAGAGAAAATGCACCAGAAATGGCCAGGGACAGCTATTCTCCTTATATGACCAGCACAGCTATGGAGACATCTCAGCATCCAGACTACTGAAGGAGTGTGCCTTTATGGTCCACAGGCCAAGTAGACAATTCGTGTATATAAACTTTTTAGTGCCCTTTTATTGACAATTTTAGTGCTGTTGTTGATGTTTTCTTATCATTAAATGAATAAATTTATGAATAATATTTTCTGTTGTTTTTTAACATGTTTAATTTTATAAATTAAAATAAAAATCTGTACTTCTTGTACATATAAAATAATTTTTCATTACGTCTAAAGTTTGGAATTAGAACTTCTGAAAATACTTAAACGATATGAAAGCTTTATTTTTTAGGGTAATGTTGTCTTAGCATGCTTAAAGAAATTACCACAGTTGTTTACCAGTTTACCACAATTTTTGACATCAATGTTCAAAAAAGTGCGCCGATTTTGATTGGTTGGTATCGATTCTCGTTTGTACGCGAGTAAAGTAAGTGTGATTTTTTAATTTGATTAATTTGTAATTTTTAATCAGCAGAAGTTTTTTTTATATTTCATTTAGAATTTCCAACTAAAACAATTTTTAATGTTTCAATTTTATTTTTCATTTTTCCGGATGTTTATATCACGTGACGTTCCCGCTTTTGAACCAAAACATGGAATCGCCACTTCTGGGAAAATCTCTTAGAAGAACCGTAACATCGTTTACTGATGTCTTATTTCCAATATCTAAAGAAGCCCAAGACCCCCAACAATACCAGTTAAAAAAGACAGGTCAATATTTCTAGTAAATTTGACCTGTATTTAGCTTAAACTTCTTGTGAATGTATTCATGTTGAAACATAACCATTTGTGTCCATAACTCCATTTCATCATAACTGCATAATGAATTAGAACAGGGCAACAATCTGTGTTAAAGCTTATCTCAGATAAATGCTGATTTCTTTTGAAAATTTAAGATCCTTCTGCTATCTTGTGTTCCCCTATGTCTTGGACTTGTTATCTTGTCTGATTTCAAGTAGATCCAGCCCACATTCAGGTCGATTTGTACCATATTCAGCAATAAACAATGTAAAACTGGAAGGGAATGTTAACACTGAACATTAAATTATGTATGAATATTAAATTCAGATTTTTTTTTACATTTATTATGATTATCAGTGAATTTACACCATTCAACATACAGAAATTGGGATGTTTTGACAGGGTGTGACTAAACATCAAGTTCGAGTTAGGGAAGTGTTCTCCCTGGGACCGTTTAGTGCCTCGGCTTGGGCCGTAGCACTATAATTTTTACCCGGTTGACATATTTCCCTATACGTTGCTAATACATATTGCTTAGATCAAAGAAAAAAATTGAGAATCTGCTTGGATAATTAAACTACGATCAGTGGACAATTAATGTTCTCTGATGATAGTGTTAATTAGTTACTTCCCAATCTCACAATACAATGATAAATGTTAAAACCGATGATACACCTTAATCATTGAACAACAATATATATTTCGCCTGGAAATCTAAGCATGTTTATTAAAAAACTTTGATTGGAAGTCGGGAACTATATCATTGTCAATGCTAGCAAAGGCTTTTTGACAGAAACAGTTGCAAGTCTACACAACTTTTGAAGCGTGGATGTGTTGAATAGTGATGAACGTTGATTTTGGAGAAATTTTTCAAACGACAAGTTTCACGTTTAGAGACAACTTCCATCATTACCGATGCTTTGAAAACTTATCGTTTTTAACAAAGCCAGAAATTATGAAGACAAATTGAACAAACCATTATTTATGCCACAACTTGGAGGTCATAATCCTGATCTATCCATGAATCTAATCCCTTAACAGTTAAGCAATATGTTTTGTGTAGCTATATGTATACATGCATTTTTACTTCAGTAGTTCATTTAAAAAAATTAGCTTATTGATTTTCTGGCCCTTTATATCTCCTGTAGCCAGTGTAGGGCTATGATTTGGTTGGGATTAGTTGAGGGAAGGGTTTCTTCAAGTAGGTTTGAGCTTTTTACTTTCATAATTTGATTTTTATTCTCATTTTTATTTACAATATTAAAAGAGAAAAAGTAATCAGTAGTTTGTTTCATACATTAAAAGCAAAAAATAGACATCATGCTTGTTAAATAGCTGAAAATCCGTAATTTAGTGGATTTAGGTACCTCCTACCATAAAGTAGCCTGTACTATGTTGAAAAATCTATATGAAACTAATGAATTTCATGGTATGGCTCACTGCATCGCCTTATTCAAAACATCACAGAAATAAATGATCATGTTTGACAAGCAACCAGGGATGATTCTACCATTCTTGTAGGGCCGCTTGGCGGCCCCAAAAATTGCTGGTGGCCATAAAACAATTGTGGCAAAATTATAATTCCCCTAAAAAAATTATCGGTATTTCCGGAAATTCTTACCGGTCCGAAATTGACTTGTAATTAGAAGTGCAAATTATTGATCACTTGAGCGCTTTAATTGTGTTGTGATGTTTCCATTTGATACGCTGCCGTTTTATGAGTTTAATCTCTTCTAGCTGAAATTAATGACGAAGATTTTGAACAGTAAACAAACGGCAAGGACTTTATTGAATCCCAACAGGAAAATTTTAACTTGTAAATACTTCTTGTCTATGTATTGTAGAAGCGTAAATGGATCGTGCATTAATGCACACTGACAGTGTTCTGCAGAATTTCCCGTTCTGATTATTAATTTCATATTTGTTAGCTGACATTCACAATTATGACAGCCTTTAGCAGTTTAAAGAATTTTTTATCCTAAATATTTTGAAAACTTTCATAGTTAGCTGACAAAACTATACATTTTAACAGGAATACAAAAAGAGGAACATTTTTCAAAATATCATTCAAATCTAATAGTGCTATGATTGTTGTTTATCATCTTGCTGTTGTCAGTTCACAATTTTTCCCAATTTTCTGGAAAATTCCCAATTTGATAGTTTGGGGACCAATTTTAAAACATGTGGAATCATTTAAATCTCACTGCAATATAATATATATCAACAGATGGCGCCAACAGTCATTTGATTTGAGAGATGGAAAACTTAATACATATCTTACATTCAAAAACAATTTTGGACTAAAAAATTACTTTTTTATTACGGTATAAAAAGTTCTTACCAGAGGAAAATGTTAACCAAAATAGAATTTCTGCACATAAATTGTAAATTGAACTAGTTAGATATTTGAATGCTCTCTACCACAATAGAATCTGCTGTTAGTGCAATTCGGATGAGGTGGAGGTCAGGTCCTAGGACTAGAGCATTTTCACACTAGATGCATACTACATTGTACAATTGTGGGAATGAACATGATCAGTGTAAATGCCTAACAGAACATTCAGGTTCAAAGGTTCATGCATGTATATATAAATGATTTTATTCATTGAGCTTAGCTTATTTTTTAATATTAAAGTCTTTTATTTTATTCTTTTGTAGGAAATGAATATGTTACCAATTTACCATTACAGATGGCATTATTTTTCAATATTTTTTTTGCTCCATTTTGGGTGACGGCAACATTAGTAACATTTGAAGTCAAGGTATGTCTTTGTCACATTAATTCATCATTTTATCTTTAACCGGTTTTCCAATATTTTGATCTCGAGCCTTGCTGATGAATTGTCAGTCAACGAAATGGCCATACAGTGCATCAAATTTATTTTGTTAATTTGTGGTACGTTTTATTACTACCACTGGGTCTATGTCATTGCTGGTGGACTGTTAGTCCCCGAGGGCATTATCAGCCCAGTAGCCAGAACTTTTGTCCTGGCATGATTCATTACTCAAATTACTTTAAATTTTCCGTTCAAAATTTGATAAAAATTACCAAAAATTTCTAAGGCTCTTCCTTTTGATGCAGAGGTAACCCTTAGCTGAGTTTGAATACCTGTTTGTTTTAATTTTGATTGTTGATGGTTGTGCTTATTAATTCATCATTTTATCTTTAACCAGTTTTCCAATATTTTGATCTCGAACACTGCTGTTGAGTTGTCAGTCAATGAAATGGCCATACAGTGCATCAGATTTATTTGGTATTTTGTAATACATTTTATTACAACCACTGGTATGATAAGATACTTTCTATTCAAATAAAAAAGAAAAAGAAAAAAGAGATTAGCACTGAGAAACTTTAGTCATGTGCTTTGAATTGTTAGACTACCTTTGTACTGATTTTTAGTCTACGTCTGCCAAGTTCAGTTTTGAATCCTTAAGCCTCAAAATGTATCACAATTGAAATGCAAAGGAATGATTTAAGCTTCAATGAAACAACTTATGATTGAACACAGGAAAATAGATTTTGCACCCTGCACCTCCTAAAATTGATAGGAAATGTTTTTCTTATTATGCAAACATTTTAAGTCTGGCTCTCCCTGAAATAATAATAATAATAATAATAATAAATTCTTTATTTAAAGAGGGTAACTCAATTAGAAGTAGTCTAATTTTCATTGAGGCCCTCAAACAAAATACATGTATACAGTTAACATTCATACATTAAAATACAATATATATTACTAGTATATACACAATTCAATCATTCAAACATACAAATGGCAATAAATGACAACAATTGGTAAAGTTTTGATTAAATTTTCTTATTCTTACAACAAAAGAAAGATGACAAATTATTCGACTTGCAAAGAATTTTCAAGAAAATGATTATAACAATGTTTCTTAAATAATTCCACATTATGAAAATTTTTTATTTTGAGTGGTAAATTATTCCATACCTTTGTTGCAGAATAATGAAAAGATTTTTTATAAAAATTTGTATTTGGTCTTGGAACAAATAGATCATTATTAGAGACAGATCGTAAGTTGTGGTGTTGCACATCATTAATATTCAGCATTGCTAAGTAATCAGGTGTTAGTCCATTTACAATTTTATACATTAGAATTGATTGTTGGTATTTTATTCTATTTGTAAAAGATAGCCATTTTAAAGATGAAAACATAAAATTAGATGGAACTGAAATATCGCATTCAAGTATAATTCTTGCTACTCTTTTTTGAAGTTTTATGATTCTATCTGAATCTTTTTGTAATAAATTTCCCCAAACTGAACTACAATAGTCTATATATGGTAGAATATATGCATTATAAAATAGTTGTCTTGTGTGTATAGGCAAATATACTTTAATTTTAAACAAAAGTGATATTTTAGATGAGATAATCTTACATATACGATCAACATGATCTTCCCAGCTTAAATTTTCATCAATGTCAATTCCAAGTAATTTGAAAGAATGGACATTTTCAATACATGTTTCATTGACGGTAATACATAATTCTGATAGTTGTGCAAGTTTTTGTTTTGAACCCAATTTCATACACTTTGTTTTTTGTGCATTAATTTTCATACTGTTATTGTTACACCAAGATTGTATAGCATTTAAATCATTTTGCAATATGCTGTTTATTTTTTCAATGTTTTTATTATGAAAATGCAATGTTGAATCATCAGCATATAAATCCATGTCGGATTGTTTAACATGAAGTGGTAAATCATTTATATAAATTAAAAATAACAAAGGACCTAAAATAGAACCTTGAGGCACTCCATATTTTACAAACGATTTATCAGATTTAATGTTAGCGTATTGAACTTCTTGTTGTCTCTCAGACAAATATGATTTTATCCAATCTATCGTATGTTCTCCGATATGATAAAATTTTAACTTTTCTAAAAGTATGGAATGGTTAATAAGGTCAAAAGCCTTACTGAAATCTAAAAACACAGTACCAACTATTTCTCCATTATCTAAATATTTTAACCATTCATCAATTAGTTTAGTCAGCGCTGTTTGACATGAATGACCTTGCCTGAAACCTGACTGAGCGATATGTAACATTTTTTTATTATTTAAGAATGCATATAACTGTGTACATACATGTCTCTCAAAAATTTTAGATATGGTATTTAAAATAGAAATTGGACGATAATTGGAGGGAATATCTGTTGGTCCTCCTTTATGTATAGCAGTTACTCTTGCAAGTTTTAATTTTTTCGGAAAACGATTCGACGTTATACTTTTGTTTATTAGAAAAGTTAGTGATGGCGATATTATCTCTGCACTTAGCTTTAAAAATTTGGGACCAATTCCATCTAAACCTGCGGATTTATTAATATTAAGGTGTTTTTTCAATGGCTGAATGAATGATTGTAAATAAAAGTTTCCAAAAATAATAGACCATCAGCAGATTACCACCAAAAATACAAATTTGCTTCAAACAATCACACACAGAAAATGCATAAATTGTGTATCTTAAATATCATTTACTTTAAAATTGAAAATTTTCTTTTTATTTTCAGTTTTCCTATCTGTCAACTCTGTATATCATTTTACTGATAGCTATATATGTAGTTTATACAATAATGGAGGTTATTAGATTGTATGTAGGATATGTTGGAAACTTGGCAGAGAGGGTAAGCTACTTTTGTAGAATTTGTAATGTGTTGTATGAAAATAAAAGGTTGTAGAGTATGCATCGGTATGTATAAAAAACTAATATGTTCCTGAGTGAAGACTTGGGAGTTACCAATTGTGAACCTGTGAGCTACTGGAACGCATAGTAGGTACTCTTAAAAAAAGGGGGAAGATTTTAGTATTGTAGGACCTTATATCATTTCAGGCAGTTTTAAGAGTTAAGGCAAAAGTAAATTAATTCATGTTAGTGTAATTTCATAGTTTGATTACCTAAGTAGAAAAAAAGTAGAATTATACATTGCATGTACATGTATATTGTTTATGATTAATTAAATAGGTTGTCATATTTCACACTGAAATAACATTGAATTTTTGGTTTACAGGTACCAGAGTTAGCTGGTTCCTGGTTACTGACATTGTTGATCCAGTTGCCATTAATTTTGCTATTGCTCTTCAATACAGAACCATTACTGCTACCGTTAGAACGAGCTGTACATATTGTTGAAGCTCTGTTTGTTGTGTTTGAAGTGGTTTGTGGGTATTTTGCTATCCGGACAATGGTTAATTACCAAGTCACCAAATTTCATTTACGACAATTTACAGACTTAGAAAATATACCTGACGAAGATTATTGGCAGGAACGATATGATTATTCATACTAGTATTATAGTAGAAATAATGAAATATATGTAAAGTTACAATACTGCTTAGACCATTACACAAGAAGTATATCTTATAATTTGTAATATGTGTTGGCCACATTGTTTACAACTAATAAGAAAAAAGTATCGATGAAGACTATTATCAGCTATTATCAGCTAACCATGCAAGTGATACTTGCTATATGTTATTATTAAGTGGTCCTAAATATGAAGAATGGTGATTTTGAAAAAAAAAACACTACAAAATAATTATTCACCATGTATTCAATTGACAATTTTTTCATTGAATACAAAATAAAAGATCTTGTTTATCTTAATTGAATTCCGTCCATGATAATTTAAATGATATACCTGTAGATAAGATGTATTTATTGTTAATTATTTTATCTGTAATATAAAAGATAAGATATTGTATATTTTTTTATTAGCTGACCTGGCCTATAGGGCCATGTGAGTATTGCCATCGTCCATCATTGTCCGTCGACCCAATTGGAAAATTCATTTAAAAATCTTCTTGTCTGAAACCATTAAGCCAATTGAGACCAGACATGGTCCTCTTTCAGATTTGTGTTTGATGACTTGGACTGTAAACTAAGATAGCCGTCATAGCCTATCTTAGTTTAACCTACGATCTATGGGGAAAACCAGCAACGATGGTGACTACATTTAAATAACTTAAATCCAGATGAGTGATACAGGCTCATGAGAGCATCTAGTTAGAGCCCCGCCATGGGACATGGCGGCCGCCCTATAGTAATCAGTTTTGTCCACCCGTTTGTCGTGTTGTCCGTATGTCCATCTATTCATCAGCATTTCCTTTGTCGTACGATAACTTAAAGTGGAACTAAAACGCTTATAGAAAGTTATTTCCATTTTATAGTACTAAAAAAACGTATAAAAACGCAAAAAACCCGATGAAATTCGGTTACTTAGTTTTCGAGATATTAGCAAAATACTGGCCGATCGTCATTTGCACACCTGAACGATTTGTTAAAAAACTCGAATATTACTAGTCGCCGGAAGTGACGTACTGTGCGGTTCAGATCTTGTACATAAATAGGTACAGGTCATTTGCAAAGTGAAAGCAGATTCAGTTGATTGTTTATACGTTATTGGTGACAACTATTGATTGACAGTGCTTCTTATATATTCACCGACACTTGTTTGATGAAACATTGTACTTAATTTAAATCTACAATTCAACAATTGGAAGGAATTGTGCAGGAATAATACAAAGCGTCATAATTCTTTGCGCTAAACAGCTGATGTGCATTTGGTTCCATAATAGAATTATAAAAGTTTAATTGAATAAAGACTTAACCTATGTTTGCTCACTTTTATTACATTGTGTCTTGGATGGAGGGTTGTGATTTATATTTTGTCTAAATTTGTTCATATATGTATAAGAGGACTTTAACATACTATTTTAATATATATAATTTTATATATTTCTACTTGTGTGAAAAATGGGCAACCAGCATGACCAGTATACATGGTATAGTGACGGTCTGCACCAAAATACTTTTGAAAAAATAATTCTAACATGTCTGATCTTATTTGTTTTTATATACCATGCATATGTCTTTATATATACATCAAATTTATGTGTATATATGCACATGTTTGAAAATGAATGCATTATTATAATGTCATTGTGAGAATAAGCCTACATTAAGCCTATGCAGCCTCTCCTGTTGAATCAAAATTTTTTATGTATAACTATATTGTACCTTTACATCATACATAGGGTATATTTAAGGGTATTTTTAGAGTTATTGTGTTTGATTTACACCCCTTCTTTTCAAACCACCATAGTTACCAACATCCTGAACATAGGGCTATTTAAAAATATTATTAATGGAGTAAGTAGAAGGTACATGTAAGGCCGCTTATATCAAATGCAGAGCCTTGACAGGCATGACTTTGAAAACATGTAGCCAACAAGCTAACATAAGTTGTAGTACAATAAGAGGCTATTATAACCAAATGTGTAGCTCCATAAAAAGTTATTCTGGTCCCATATCCCTCTGAATTTTTTTCTCTTTCTATGAGCATAAAAGTTATACATTTGTAACCATAATAATTTCAAATATTAAGAGTCTGCTGACTATGGTAAAATAATACAATATAGAACAATACATGTACTTCCAAGATATAACTACCTCTCTATTTAGGCCTAAAAAAATATTGGTGGGGTTGGGGTAACCCGACCCTACCTAAGTTTTAGTGCCTACCCTAAATTTTTTATAACCTTTCTTCAACAAGCACTGTTAAAGTCAAGGTGACTCCAGTATACAACCTAACTAAAAAAATTAATGTAAAAAAAAAAATTTCCCTACCTACCCTAACTTTTTTCAGTGTGTTACCCTAAACACATGTATTTTTTTATTTGGCCTTATATAACATGTTCATGACCATAATCCTGATAATGCCGAAAATAATTTGGGTAAAAATGTAGATTTTTTTTAAAGACATTCTATTTCATTAGCAATGTAAAGCTAAACCAAAGTTTGAATGTCTAATTATTTATTAAAAGAATATGTATTTATTTATTCATTATTTATAAAAAATATATATATGACACTTCCAATCGTGCAAGAAATTTTAATTTCCCCCTAAATAGTATTAAACACCTGTGAAAATTAAAACTAGTTCATGATATAAAACAAATTAGTAAACATGTGGATGGATATTTATCACCTTTAATCCTGGTAATTAAAACAGTTAAAGTTTTATCACCTATTAATTAACATCCTGTTATCTAGTAATAAAGATCAAACAAAAGTTTTAATCCCTCCAATCAGGTAAATAACAACTTGGCCATGCACCTACCACCTGTGGAGTAAATCAATATAACAAAGTCATTAGAAAGGTGTTATGAAAACCAGTTTTGACTGATATTATAATTCAAATTACACAAAGAGCATAAAGTCCCATAACCAATATTAACCAAATTATAACTCTACAAATGTGGGAATTATTTTATAAGTTGAATAATTTTTTTTTTATTAAAATGCATCAAAATCTTTTATTAAAGTTTTAGGTGTACAGTGCAGTTTCTCCAATGATTCTCTACATATTTTTATTATTACAACAAGGATTGTAAGAAATTACTTATCCCTCTGTACATATATGTCTTTTGATTAAACTAAGAAATTTATTATATTTTTATAAGAAAATTCTGAAATTTTATGAATCTGTCAATTCAATAAAAAAAAAAAACATTACAATTCTACATCAAAATCTATATTACTATTCAGTAACTTATATCACTATTTGTAAAACATCTGTTTTAAAACTATCAATTAATATTGTGTCTTATATTTAAAAAAATAGTGTTTGCTTTTTGTTCCTATAAGATGGTCTTCCATTTGTATTTATGTTATACACACCTTTCAAAACATCTTTCACTTTCATTCTTTTTATATATATGTATATGGGGGCATTTATTGAAATTTATTGGCTATACTATTATAAATCACTAGCATTGCTGTCTTCATCCATAATATATTCCTTCTGGTCAATGTAAACAAGTTCAAGAGTAGCCCGCACTGTACGTCATTTCCGGTCAATCGGGGTCACTCAGCGAGGAAACCCTGTTTCCGGAAATAGCGCTGATTGGATTTCCCACAGGTAAAAATAATCCAACTTCACTCGCTATTTTCTCCGGTATTACTTGACCAAATTTCATCGGGTTTTTTGCGTTTTTATACGTTTATTTAGTACTATAAAACGAAAATAACTTGCTATAAGCGTTTTAGTTCCACTTTAAGATTGCCTTCGCAGATTTTCATAAATTTTATACACAGTGTTGAAAATGATCAGAGGAAGGTCCCTTTTGATTTTTAGGAAAATTGGAAAAAAAGTTTTGGGGAAAACCTTAGTTTTTATATGAAAAAATGCATATTTTGAGAATTAACACTATGTTGTATGATAACTTAAGATTACCTTCACAGATTTTCATAAATTTTATACACAGTGTTGGACATGATTAAAGAAAGGTCCCTTTTGAATTTAAGGAAAATTGGGAAACACTTTTTTTGGGGAAAACTTTGTTTTTATATGGAAAAAGGCAAATTTTGAGAATTTAGCTTCATGCTTTTTGATAGATAAAATGAATGTATGAAATCACAACTAGATTTTGAAGTGTTTTTGATTCCCATGAGTTCAATCACACAAGCTGGCAGGGTCCTTTCTGACATTGTCAGTATTCTAGTTGTTCATATGATAGATACTTAAAGTTGCAGTGGTCAAGTGGTGTAGGTAGTTTGTCTTTATTACTAATGATTACTACCTTGTTAAGACTCAGGTTGTGAGTTGGAATCCATCTAATGGCAAGGAGTGTTTGACTCCTATCTCATCCATCTCATGGCAACGTGTGTTTGACTCTGATCTCATCCAACTTGTGGCACAGTGTCATTGACTCCAAATGGCAAAGTGCGTTTGACTCCAATCTCAACTGAAATTTTTTTTGACAGATCGGTTGATTTCCTCAACTTCCTCCACCAGTAAAAACTGGCCACCACAATGTATCCTTTTGTTACAAGAAGTGGCATGAAAGCCCAATAAACTGAACTAAATCAAAGGTATTAAGCACATATGGACATGTTATTCACTATAAAATAGTAATGGATGAGTATTTTTCCTTGAGTGATAGTACATTTGTACCTGCAACCTATACCTATGTTGAAAGAAAACTATAGGCCCGTATTACTGTCTGGGTCACCATTCTTCACTATGAAATGATTGTATGAATGTATTCAGCTTATATGGCAGTCAAGCATCTGCTGATAGTGGAAGGCAGATATAAAGAAAGCATAATTTTTGTCTATGGTAACTACATGCCTGCAAATTTTTCTGGAAATAACCCAATTTCCGAATTTTGAGAGTGTTTAACCTGATATATTTCTATACAAAATATTAAATTTTTACCCATTTTTACCATATTTCCAGATTTTGGCACCTTTTGTATTTTCACCAATGTAACTGTATCAAGGGAGCTAATCATATAATAATACTGACATAAATGTCATAGCTTATTGCGACTTGCAAATAGACAGATCATGCACATGGCAAAATATATCGGCAAAACTGAGGTGACAAAACAGTGGGAAAAGTCCACAAAATCGAAGTCCAAGGAAAAGACAAAGTCAGGTAAATAGAACGCAAGAATAAAAAACTGTATAATAAACTAAACAAAACTAGAACATGACAGCTTAGAAACTAAAGCACTAGCAGTGTGAACTCCCATAAAAAACTGTGAGTGACATCAGGTCCTCCGGAATGGTAAGCATGTAACTGAAGATATCTAGTTTGATACGCGAGATAGAAACTTCGTATCGATCTGCCAATCAATTTGAGATCTTAGAGGTTCATGTGACAACAATCTCGCCCTGTCGAGAAAGTCGCCGTATAAATCACATGCATGGCAGTAACGAATCAACTGTGAATTGTACACACGAAAGGCGAGAGACCTTGGAAATGTTACTGCTAAGAACGGGAAAGTTCAAAATCGGAAAATTAAAATCATCACGTTTGTCACAAATATTTGATTTCAACCACCCATAATTTAGTATATAGCATTTTTGAATATTTCCCAGGAAGGACTCTTCCGAGAGGTACTTCTGTCACTTGATACAGGACACTATTATTCCTTTATAACAAAAAGGGGGTTTGTTTCTGAATGCCTGATAAGTGGAATTGCTGTTTAAAAAATTCATAGCAAAGAGTTATTTGGAAGTGTATTATTCCAATGTACTTCATACACTTTCCACAATCTGTGGGGTGTACAGATTTATCATTTTCTATCATTAAGTACATATACCGAAATTATTTCAAAAAGTTTTAGCCTTGAATACCATTTCTCAGAAACCAACTGAGGTACATTATATAGATATATAAACTAGTAACATTTTGGGCATTTAGACCTACATCTCAAGCTCCAGACTGATGATTAATAGCAGATCACGGACAGTATGATTTGTTGTCAGTTTGACAGCTTATTTCTTGTTGTGTCAAGATCTGTATAACAGATACACTGACAGCATGATTTGTTGTCAGTTTGACAGCTTATTTCTTCTTGTGTTAATGTCTGTATAACAAACACACGGACAGCATGATTTGTTGTCAGTTTGACAGCTTATTTCTTGTTGTGTTAAGGTCTGTATAACAAACACGATGACAGTATGATTTGTTGTCAGTTTGACAACTTATTTCTTCTTGTGTTAATGTCTGTATAACAAACACACGGACAGTATGATTTGTTGTCTTTTTGACAGCTTATTTCTTGTTGTGTTAAGGTCTGTATAACAAACACAAAATCACTATGATTTGTTGTCTGTTTGACAGCTTATTTCTTGTTGTGTTAAGGTCTGTATAACAAACACAAAATCACTATGATTTGTTGTCTGTTTGACAGCTTATTTCTTGTGTTGAGGTCTGAAAAACAGACACCAGGACAGTATGATTTGTTGTCAGTTTGACAGCTTATTTCTTGTTTTGTCAAGGTCTGTATAACAAACACGATGACAGTATGATTTGTTGTCTTTTTGACAGCTTATTTCTTGTTGTGTTAAGGTCTGTATAACAAACACAAAATCACTATGATTTGTCTGTTTGACAGCTTATTTCTTGTGTTGAGGTCTGAAAAACAGACACCAGGACAGTATGATTTGTTGTCAGTTTGACAGCTTATTTCTTGTGTTAAGGTCTGTATAACAGACACACGGACAGTATGATTTGTTGTTAGTTTGACAGCTTATTTCTTCTTGTGTTAATGTCTGTATAACAAACACACGGACAGTATGATTTGTTGTCAGTTTGACAGCTTATTTCTTGTGTTAAGGTCTGTATAACAGACACACGGACAGTATGATTTGTTGTCAGTTTGACAGCTTATTTCTTGTTTTGTCAAGGTCTGTATAACAAACACGATGACAGTATGATTTGTTGTCTTTTTGACAGCTTATTTCTTGTTGTGTTAAGGTCTGTATAACAAACACAAAATCACTATGATTTGTCTGTTTGACAGCTTATTTCTTGTGTTGAGGTCTGAAAAACAGACACCAGGACAGTATGATTTGTTGTCAGTTTGACAGCTTATTTCTTGTGTTAAGGTCTGTATAACAGACACACGGACAGCATGATTTGTTGTTAGTTTGACAGCTTATTTCTTCTTGTGTTAATGTCTGTACAACAAACACACGGACAGTATGATTTGTTGTCAGTTTGACAGCTTATTTCTTGTGTTAAGGTCTGTATAACAGACACACGGACAGTATGATTTGTTGTCAGTTTGACAGCTTATTTCTTGTTGTGTCAAGGTCTGTATAACAAACACACGGACATCATGATTTGTTGTTAGTTTGACAGCTTATTTCTTGTGTTAAGGTCTGTATAACAGACACACGGACAGCATGATTTGTTGTTAGTTTGACAGCTTATTTCTTGTGTTAAGGTCTGTATAACAAACATACGGACAACATGATTTGTTGTTAGTTTGACAGCTTATTTCTTATTGTGTTAAGGTCTGTATAACAGACACAGGGACAGTATGATTTGTTGTCTGTTTGACAGCTTATTGCTTGTTGTGTTAAGGTCTGTATAACAGACACAGTGACAATATGATTTGCTGTCTGTTTGGCAGCTTATTTCTTGTTGTGGTAAGGTCTGAATAACAAACACAAAGTCAGTATGATTTGTTGTCTGTTTGACAGCTTATTTCTTGTGTTAAGGTCTGTATAACAAACATACGGACAGCATGATTTGTTGTTAGTTTGACAGCTTATTTCTTATTGTGTTAAGGTCTGTATAACAGACACAGGGACAGTATGATTTGCTGTCAGTTTGACAGCTTATTTCTTGTTGTGTTAAGGTCTGTATAACAAACACACGGACTGCATTATTTGTTGTCAGTTTGACAGCTTATTGTTATGTTAAGGTCTGTATAACAGATACAAGGACAGCATGATTTGTTGTCAGTTTGACAGCTTATTTCTTCTTGTGTTAATGTTTGTATAACAAACACACGGACAGTATGATTTGTTGTCAGTTTGACAGCTTATTTCTTGTTGTGTCAAGGTCTGTATACCAAACACACGGACAGCATGATTTGTTGTTAGTTTGACAGCTTATTTCTTGTTGTGTCAAGGTCTGAAAAACAGACACCAGGACAGTATGATTTGTCAGTTTGACAGCTTATTTCATGTTGTGTTAAGGTCTGTATAACAGACACAGAGACAGTATGATTTGCTGTCAGTTTGAAAGCTTATTTCTTGTTGTGTTAAGGTCTGTATAACAAACACACAGGGACAGCATGATTTGTTGTCAGTTTGACAGCTTATTTCATGTCGTGTTAAGGTCAGTAAAACAGACACAAGGACAGTATGATTTGTTGTCAGTTTGGCAGGTTATTTCATGTTGTGTTAAGGTCTGTATAAAAGACACAGGGACAACATGACTCGAATGACCATGGTTAAGGTATTATGTTCAGATAATATGAAATGTATGGTGGATTGCTTCCTGACACAAAATCCCTACATGTATGCTACAACCCCCCAAACAAACGAAGAGAGCATTCATTGCTCTCCTTTATCTTAGTCACATGGAGAAAATATCATACCCCATAGCAAGTCACACTAGCCTGTCAAAACCGAGATTTCTGTTGTGTAGGACTCTGTCTATCTTCTAAAAATGTACATAGCACACAATTTATTCACTCCGCTGCATACATGATGGTATAAATATAACTATAGGCTCCCAGGAGCCTGTACCGCTCACCTGGACTATGTCCATCTTGACTGACAGCCTAGAACACTGCTGTCAAGTTCCAAATGGCTCACTGGTTTCAAACAAGAAGATCTTTCAGTGAACTTTCCTATTAGGTCCTATGTTAAACTAAGTTCCGCTCTGGTTAAGCCATCTTCAATCGGATATAATTCTGAAAGAGGACCAACTAAGGACCATTGCTGCCAAGTTTTGTTTCAATTGGCAGAGTGGTTTCAGACAAGAAGATCTTTAAATAAAGTTCCCATAAGGCCTATATTAAACTATGTTCGGCTCTGGCGGCCATCTTGGTTGATGGGCGGAATCATCTTATATAAATCTGAAAGAGGACCATTGCTGGCCAAGTGGTCTCACGCAAGAATATCTTTAAAGGAAAGTTTACGACGACGGACGACGGACGCCAAGTGATGACAATAGATGACATGGCCCTTTGGACCAGGTTAGCTATAAAGGTATGTATATTCATTAAAGGAAAATGAGATTTGAACCTCTTAATTTCAACTTTTGTTTTTCAAATTTCAAATCAAAATCTAAAAATGAAAATTGAAAAAGTAAGTTTCAAATTTCATTTTTCAATTTTCAAATCAAAATTGACTAATGAAAAATGAAAAATCAAGTTGTAAATTTCATTTTTCCAATTTCAAATCAAAATTGAATAATGAAAAATGAAAAAGCAAGTTTCAAATTTCATTTTTCAGTTTTCAAATCAAAATGGAAAATGAAAATGCAAGTTGCAAATTTCATTTTTCAATTTTCAAATCAAAATTGAAAAATGAAAAATGAAAAAGCAAGTGCAAATTTCATTTTTCAATTTTTAGATAAAAATTGAAAAATGTTTGGCCGCTTTATACACGGACCACCCGCGAGGCCATTTTCCCCTGTTTTCTTTCACTCATGACTGCTAATCCATCATGAACGATGATATATATAGTCTATTTGAATGTTTACAAACAGAAACGTAATGTTTAATCGTTAAAAAATCATTTGTTTTCTATCTATAAATTAAGGTCGTGAATAGAAGTGGATTTGGTCAATTGTAAAGCAATTTGTATAAATTTTTTTTTGAAGGGGGGGGGGGGGGATAGCGCCATGAAGGACACTTACAACCAAAGGGAATACATAATAATCATATACCCGCTTACTTCAAAAAATTGAATCTGAGTTTTCTTCATGTTTGACAACTGTGTTAAATAGAATAGAGAATGGAAACGGGGAATGTGTCAAAGAGACAACAACCCGACCAAAGAGCAGAAAACAGCTCAAGGCAACCAATGGGTTTTCAACGCAGCGAGAAAATCCCGCACCCGGAGGCGGGCTTCAGTTACCCCATAAACAATAATGCATAAATGTTCAGCAAATTGCACGGCACACTAAACTCCGAAACATACAAAACATTCAAAGAACACCCAAGACTAACAAAGGCAACAAAATACCCAATTTGTGTTATAATTGTCTCCAATAGCGATATTCAGTTGATATAAAAGCGACCAGTGGTCAAGAACTACTAATTTGTAATTTATAAAAAAAAATACAAGGTTGTTTTTTCTTACAAAAAGTAAAAATTAATTATAGACTTACAGTAAAATAAAATAAAATGTGTGAAACCAATTAAACGTTATGTTTTATTTTCAAAATGAGAACATGTAATTACAGAATTTACATTATAGTACACCGTCAAAATTCTTGCCGTCAATTTTATCTCTGCCCTTAATGAACAAAATTTCAAAAATTCCTATTACATTAAATATTTAATCAAAACCACAAAACCATGATTAAACAAAAAAGCGAAATAAAAAATTCATTACGCTGCTTTTTGGTATACTTTGCAGTATGCTGTTCACGCACATATATTTTTAATTCTATTGATTCCTACTAACTACTATATTTGACTATAAGTCTGTTCAATTTTTGATTAACATAAATATTACTGGATGGGTAAACTCTAACATGAAACTTGTCCTTCCGTTCTAACTCTACAATATCTATAAAGTCTACTGTATTTACAAGATGTCCGGAGAGATCAGCACGTTTACAAACTTGAAGATTTTTTGTTGTATAATTCATGCAGATAAGTGTTGATTTGCTGTTATTGCCCGTTACAGTAATTGTCAATACAAGTTCGTATACTCCAGAAACTTTAATTTCAAACATGTTATTATCATATTTGATAAATGGAAATGAACTTTGTGCAAATGGAACAAGATTATTTTCGCTCTTTCCAGATGTTTCTGGTTCACCTGTATGTAGTCGACTCGCATTTAAATGAAAAAATGCAAACTTCCGCCCAACTGATCCACCCGTGTCCGTCATTCTGTACTTGTTGTTCATCATAAAAGAAACCATCAATGTTGTTCCAATACACAGGATGTACACAAGAAAAATAAGACCTGCTGTTGTTCTCCTGGAATGTCGTTTATGATGATCAATAGTCTCTGTGGAAATTATTTTGTCTAATTTTTCAGGTAACGCAAAAAAGTCCTTTTGTAAATTTTTGCTGTTATCATCACAAACATTTCTCATGTTACAGTTATAACAATCCTCTTTGAATTTCTCAAGATTTTCGTCTATAATGTTACAATGGTAACAGTGTTCGAAAGATGCATCAATGTTCTTACTTATGCTTACATATTCCCCTTTAATATTTTCTCGTTGGTCCATATCAAGTTTGTTTTTGCCATCACTACACATAACCGAATGGACATTAGCTGAATTATTTTCTTGCGACGTCTCGGACATTTTTTTATATGAATCGCCGGTAACATTCAATTCTTTGCCTGTAAAAAAAAATAATAATGGAACAAATCAAGGCATCAATGTCTTAAAGACGAGGAGCTTGTTCATGCAGCGATTGTTTTCTCAAGAGAACAATAGGTGTTCCTTTGCATGTTCGTTAATTTTTCTTTAGGTGTATCTAGGGATTTTGTGCCAGGAATTATCACTGAAGACCACAAGCTGTTCTACAGCATTTTTGTATAATCTTTCGCTACTTGTATCTAGGGAGTTTGTGTTATGAATTATTACTGAAGACCATTTATAAAAGTAGTATTGAATTCCATTACTTTGTTTTGTACCAATATAAATATCATGTTATCACCATTACTTTGTTGTGTACTAATATAGATATCATGTTATTACCATTACTTTGTTATGTACCAATATAAATATCATGTTATCACCATTACGTTGTCGTGCACTAATATAAATATCATGTTATCACCATTATTTTGTCATACACTAATATAAATATTATGTTATCACCATTATACTTTGTCATGCACTAATATAAATATCATGTTATCACCATTACTTTAATTTGTTATGTACCAATATAAATATCATGTCATCACCGTTATTTTGTCATGCACTAATATACTAATATAAATATCATGTTATCACAATTATACTTTGTTATGTACCAATATAAACATCATGTTATCACCATTATTTGGATCCCACTCAGTGTGTCGGTCAAGTATAAAGCAGGGATCATATTCATTATCATATCAACATGTTCTGTTCCTGATATGCACCTGGCCGCCACTGGACGTTAAACAACAATTCATCCATCCATCCATTATTTGGTATGCACCAATATAAGTATCATGCTATGACATACTTACTGAGATTGTAAAAACAAATGAAAGATAACTGAAATCGCAGTAACTTCGAGACATGAGGAGTAAAAACAGTGCTATTAAATTATTACCTTGGTACCTGTTAATTACTCTCAGATATTAGGAATTCGTGATAACAAGAAACAGCTGTACTCCTAATTCAATTTGATAAAAAATATAATTGCATATTATCGTTACAGCTGGTCACAAACTAGCGCATAGTTTATGTTCATACCATAAGCTTCAATATATATATAGTATTTCATGTATTTTGTAAATGATTCATCCAAATATTTCCTTATAGGATAATAATACAAAAAATCACCAAAAATATAATGAAAGTATAAGTGGTACTGAAAGTTATTGTTTTAGTATAGGGATCGTGCTAGTTTAATCAGGAAAAAATCCATGAGAACAATATATCGGATGAATTTGTGACTCAGTTCGGAAGCTGTAACCTGGTTAAATAAAAATTCCATATATTTGGAATACAGTGGTAAAGATACTTTAATGTCAGAACCGGTTGAACTTTAAATCTATTACAGGACAATGTAAATTAAATTAAAAAAAAAAAAAAAAAAAAACCATACATGAGGGTCTTGTGGGGATGGGTATGGGGTAATTCCAAATTTATTATTCAGTTAATTAAAAACTGTTTTCTGTAAAATATTTTGGGTATTTGTTTAGTTTGAATTTAATAATTGCAAAGAAATTGGGCTAAACAGTATGTTAAATTACGGTATCTTTTAAAAAGGGTGTTTTATTTATTAATACGATATATATTGAATACCAGGGGCCAGTTTCACAAAGCTGTCTTAGGATCGTCTTACTACATATCTTAATCCTAATTCGGTTTCACAAAGTGGTCCTAACTTAGGACATCTCTCAAAGTTGGTCATAAAGTTAGGACTACACGGAAGGTGTCTTATGCTGGTCTTAGGATCATTTACAGGTTGACGGAATATTTAAAATGATTTAACAACAATGTACATTCAATGTATTTATAGCAACTATTTTATCCTTTAACCCTTTTATAACTGATACAGTGACAAATTGAACTCAACTCACTTATAGAAAAAATGTAGTTATTATTTCATTCTTTTTCTCTCTTCATTTTGTATTTTAATTTTCATATGTATATTGGTGTCTAATTAATAGATTATTTATGATTACACTTTTTTTTCTTTGAAAAATCAATTTTCAAACGATATAATTAGTTTAGTTAATCAATGCGTTTAGTAATATTTGGGAAACACATTCTAAATTTATATTAGTTTTTTCATAAATATTCAACTTCCGACACGATATATCTTATGACAGGTCTTAGGATAGCTTCGAGAAACCGGCCCCTGATTTTTAATGCAATTTTTCTTAATTTTGTACAGTCTTTATTTTCTATTGTATGTTTCCTAATTAAAAAAAAAAATTCTTTATACTGCAAAAATCATCATTCTCCATTATTATATTTTAGTCATATTATTCCCTATTCTACAAACCCCATCCGAACCCTCATACATGTACATACATACTTTATATCAAAGGTTCCTTGTTGGCTAGTTTCAAAGGTTGTCTCAACCTCGTTAAAGTCCATACCAGAATGTTATTTCATTTGATACCATTCTACAAATATCATTTGTTTAAATAATGAACAATTTTATATACAAAGAAGTGTTAGCTTAAAAAATAATATATGATTGGAGTATAGTAAAAGTATACCAAAATGAGTACCGTTTAATGGGTTGTTAGTATAAACCCTATCATGGCCAATCTAATTTTTATATATGCTTGTTTTTAATAGCACTGAAATTCCTCTCGAATCGGATGCTAGGAACTGCCTTGTCGTGATCAAGAGTTGACACGTGACAGCTATCTTTCTATATCTTTTCTCTCCTTTTTTTT
This sequence comes from Mytilisepta virgata, assembly GCA_028015205.1. Taxonomy (NCBI): domain Eukaryota; kingdom Metazoa; phylum Mollusca; class Bivalvia; order Mytilida; family Mytilidae; genus Mytilisepta; species Mytilisepta virgata. Next base: position 3,811,525 of record CM051520.1, on the reverse strand, counting down.
TATTGAACACCAATTTTTTATTACGTCTTTATTACTGTTTTTGATGGGTGTGGTTTATTTTGTTGAATTTTTGACATTGTTTCCTTGGATTAATTAGTGTTTATCTTTTGATTTGAGCTGGCGCTTCTTTAAATGTTTTAAGACCTTAGGTGCTATTATTTTTACTCTATTCATATCCTTCCGTAGTCATATATTGTCGACAAAAGTAAAAATCAACAATGACATGCAAACCAAACAACATATATAATACCAACACAACAGTTTCGCTTTTCGAATTTATTACTGCGACCAAATTTTTTTTACAGGTTTATGATACCTACAAAGAAAAACTGTGATAACAATATTCGAACCCCTATACGTATATACTTAAAATAGTACTGATATCAGCATAAAATTGATGCTAGGTCCTGCCTTGACGCGACCAAGTCCCCACCCCGCCTGTAATTCATGTTTCACTGTAAGATTAATAGGTTCTTACACGAGTTCAAATTGAAGACTGGAAAATCTTCAACGAGTTTTTTTTAAATGCACGACTTTCCCGAGTGGAACGCAGCGGACCGAGGGAAAACACGCTGAATATTAAAAACGAGTTGAAGATTTTCCAGTTTTTCAATTTTGAACGAGTGTAAGTACCTATTTCTTTATGTATGTGCATTAGTGAACGGCGCGATTTGATTGGTCTAAAAGCAGTGGAAGATGAGGTCTCGTGGAGTGGGAGATGAGGTCGCGTGAACCGATCTTCAACGGGTCATCTCACACTGGAAATAACCATTTAAGGAAGAATGGGAACACTGATTGTAAATGTGACAGCTATCTTTCTATTTTGTAGCGCACCTGGCCCAAAGGCCCATGTGAGCTATTGCCATCACTTGGCGTATGTCGCCCGTCGTCATCGTAAACTTTCCTTTAAAGATCTTCTACTCTGACACCACTGGGCCAATTCGAACAAAACTTGGCATAATGGTCCTTAGGTGGTCCTCTTTCAGAATTGTATCCGCCTGAATCCCAGATGGCCACCAGAGCCGAACATAGTTTAACATAGGACCCTATTGGAAATTTACACAAAGAATTTGTCTGAAACCATTCGACTAATTGAACAAAACTGGGAAGCAATGGTTCTCAGGGGGTCCTCTTCAGAATTGTTTCCGATGACCCCGGCCGTCATAAAAGATGGTCGCCAGAGCCGAATATAGTTTAACATAGGACCTTATGCGAAATTTACTTGAAGATGTTCTTGTCTGAAACCACCTGTCCAGTTGGAAGAAAACTTGGCAGCAATAGTATTTAGCTGGTCCTCTTTCAGAATTATATCCAATGACCCCGACCGTCATCCAAGATGGCTGCCGAAAATAGTTTAACATTGGACCAATGGGAAACTTATATAAAGATCTTCTTGTCTGAAATCACCCGGCCAATAGGAACAAAACTTGGCAGCAATGGTCCTCAGTTGGTCCTCTTTCAGAATGACTATCCGATGAACCGGACCGTCATTAAGGATGGCCGCCAGAGCCGAACATAGTTTAACATAGGACTACCTGGGTCAATTGGAACAAAACTTGGCAGCAATGGTCGTTAGGTGGTTCTCTGTAAAAAATATATCCGATGACCCTATCTGCCTTTGAAGGTGGCTGCCAGAGCGGAACATAATTTGTAATTTAACATATTACCTGATGGAGAAAATTACTGAAGGATCTTCTTATTTGAAACCATGCCAGTTGGAATATGACAGGAATGTTCCAAACTGCCAGTCAAGATGAATATAGTCCAGGTGAGCGATACAGGCTCCTGGGAGACTCTAGTTTTATATCTCTTTCTAATTTTTATTGAATACTTATTTTTCATTACTGTTTTATCAATGTTTGGGGTTAGTATGTATGATTTATTGATTTTTTTACATTGTTTCTTGGATTAATTAGTGTTTGTCCTGTGATTTGAGCTGTTGCTTCTTTAAATAGTTTAAGACCTTAGGTTACATTATTTTTCCTCTCCCCATATCCTTACGTCGTCATATATTGTCGATAACAGTAAAAGTCAACAATGACATGCCAACCAAACAACATAATACCTTTTGTCCAAACTACAGCACAACAGTTTGCATATTCGAGTTGACCTAAATTTTATTTTTACAGATCTATGTTACATATAAAGAACAAACCGTAATAGCGAAATTGAAAAAATTTAAATGATATAACTGTAGATCATTATTTTCCTTTAAAAGTGGATGATCTTGATCTACCTAGCCACATCATTGAGTAGGATAAGCCTACCTGATATCGTTTAAAAAACCTTTAAATGGCCATTTAATATGTATATTATAATTAGCATATATTTATTTGTAATATTTTAAACTTTAAAATTAAAAATATATAAAAGCGTTTGAAATTGTTTTTTGAATTTTTAATTTAGAAAAATAAAAATTATAACAGGCTTTTATTTAGCTTCAGATTGAATATATCCTCTTCAGATGACATGACCGCTGACGAGAAAGAGTGGTTTGCGATTTAAGATACTTTTTTTTTAAAATTTCTTCTTTAAAGCTTATTTTAAAGAAAATTTAGAGATCGTTTGACATTCATTCGTGCCTCAATTTTAACCCTGAGCCACCGATTTGCTCCTCGTTCGGTAGTATTATACTAGGTGTATATATTAGGGGTGGATTTCTTTCTAACCAAAATTTTGTAAACGTTGTGTGGCGTTTGTTATCGTTTGTTAAACGCTAAAAAAGTAGAAACAAATACATCGTTTAATCAATGTGTTTTGAACCTGTTTTGAACTTTCAATTATGCATACTCGCCGTGATATTGGCTGCAATATCGCCAGCTCGGCGTTAAAAAATATTCAATTAATCAATCAATTATGCATACACATGGTGTTGATAAACAGACTAAGATTTTAATTTTTTATACTTGATTTTTTTTAATTGCCATACAGATATATGTCATAGCCTTTATCTTTAAAGTTAACTTCCGAAACGTAAGGGGTGACATTTGACGATATCTATGACAATATTTATGTTGTGAAATGTATGATTGTGGTAAAATTTGTAAAATTTAACAATCATACATGTAAATACAGAAACAAATGTAGCGTTTGTACTAACAAACGATGAACGACAAACTGTAGAAGCATCTTTAGCGAGTGCATAGTTTGTCAAAGTTTATGTAAACTTTGCAAACGTATGTTACAAACAAATGATCAAAACATGTACGCGCTTAGCCGTTTGCATCGTTTGTGTTAGAAAAAAATGCACCCTAGGTAGAGCGTACGAAACGGCCTCCATTTTAGCCGGGTCAAATTTATACAAAAAACCTTTTACGAGTGTGGCTTTTCATAATACATGTAATATACATAATACTGAGTGGATCAAGAGAACATTGAATTATAGAATTTTGAAACAGACGTAATGTATATAGAGAAAACCGAATTTACCATCTATTTAATTTTAACAGACTAGGAGATGAATGACACTATATTTTTGAATGCGCAACCTTACATGAATAAACACAAACAATACCTGCCAAAGTATTATATGAAAGACGAAAAAATTAATGGAGTGTTGTCCTGTGAAAAATGTAAACCTTTACCAAAATTATATCAATTTATCAAATTTATCAATGGATAATTTAATTTGATTTGAATACTGTATTTTGATTGGCTGAACAGAAAAGAGCAAAATTGGTTAAACTGTATCACCTGGTTTGGTCTTGTGACATCATCATAATCCGCCACTTGTAATTCAAATAGTCCCATGCCATTATTGATGCTTGAATCGAGGAATCATTGTACTTCTGTCTGGAAATGAAATTATAAGGAACGTTTCCAATTTTTTAACAGGTAATACTTCAATTACCGGGTTTGGGTCAGATTACGGCATACATAAATCGCATCGTGTTTTATTATGCGTAAACTGACCCATACCAGGTTATATCGTACAACCTGTTCAAAAATTGGAAACATTCCCTTATTGTACTGTTACTCCTGGCTTGCATTTTGTATCTTGTTAGACATTTTTCTCCCTCGCGCATAATCCCACTAATACAAAACTCATTTTTGCCACTTTTCGATTTGAATTTATTTGATTTTAACATTTGTACACATGTAATTATTATTTGGCTTTCAATATTTTCGGCAAAATGTGTATAACTTTTTAAGAAAAACTGACATCTGGAACATTACAATGTACGGCAAGCCATTTTACTATTTATTCTAATTTCAAGATATCTCATATAATATATAAGATATCTTATATAATCTAGTTTTCTTCTAACATGTCTAAAGTTCATAAGATACATTTATCTTATAAAGTATATAAGATATCTTATAAAGAAAATTATATGAGATATCTTATAAACTATATAAGATATCCTATAAACTATATAAGATATATTATAAACTATATTAGATATATTATAAAGTTTATTAGATATCTTGAAGTTAGAATAAATAGTAAAACGGCTTGCCATAAATATGTCTTGATGGTTGTCTTATTGACACATTCTTTTGAATTTTTACATTGAAGCAGTTATGGACATCTTTCAAAGATTCTGAATTGAAACGCGTATAGTAGTAAAACCAATTTTTTTTTCATAGGAAATCCCGTTACAATTTTTCTTTTTTACTTTTTATAAATATAAATTGATGATATATCAATTGAAAGTACTTCCTGTGACCTTCATTGTACAGGGAGAAAACCTTATTAATCACCTTTCTTATTCATCACAACGATTTGGCACGTTTTCAACAAAATAAGGAAAATATTCTTATATTGGTCAATTATTAGAACGGTAAAAAATCAGACGTACATTTTTTTTGGTTCATTTCAAATATTTACAAAGCCACTGATAAAGACACCCTAATTCCAATTATTTCTACAATCCAAAAATAGTACTTTTTTCATGGCAGACTTGAAACATTACTTTTGATAACATCCTAAAATTTTTACACCGTGAAATTGCAGGTATCAATAACTTGTGTCAAAAGGCTCTCACGGAAAACATTCATCAGTTAAAACATGTAAAATGTGAACTAGGTTTTAATTTTTTTGCATAATCTAATGATATGCTTCATTGACGCAAACCTTTTTTATGTTTTAGGTCGGATTTAATTCATTAAAACAGAACACAACGTTTTTTTTTATCAGGGAAATAAATAAACAAAAAAATCAAACTTGAGATTTAAAACAGGGTATGTCTGTGCGGAATTGTGTAATTCTATTATCACATTATAATGTTAGGGATTTATTTGTTAATATTACTCGACGATATATATTTTTATGCAAATAATACGCACATTTCTACCAATTCTGTCACATCACGGGTGCTCAAGGCCCTGAAACATGGCCCGAAACTGTAAAGCCACAACCAAGTCCAATCAAAGAAATGTCAACATTTATTATGCTACCCTTATATCCCGTGCACAGGCTACGAAATAAAAACAAAAATAAAATTTACGTAAAGTAAATTGCTCAAGACATTGATCAATTAATCATACCTTGACCGACATTATATACTTACAAATTTCCCTAATTATAAACCGCCTCTTTGGTCTCGTGGTAGCGTATTCGCCTCGAGTGCGGAAGGTCGCGTGTTCGATCCCTGGCCGGGTCAAACCTAAGACAAGCAAATTGGTATTTGCTTCTTCTCCGCCAAACATGCGGCATCTAGGAGTAAGAGCAAAGATCGACTGGTCGGCTCGGAGTCAGTATATTGTGTCCGAGTGGGGTGATATGTCTTCCTGCAGACAGTTACCTCGTGAGCTAGCAACTATGTTGAAGCTAGCCGACAATAAACCAGCTGACAATAATAAAGGAGAGTTCGTCAACTGTACATAGGTAATCTACGAAAAAAAAAATTAAAGGGAAAAATTTCTAATTGTTAGTGATCTACAGAATGTCGAAATTTCATGTAGGTCTGACCCACAGTAGGGCTTCCGGTTCACTTCCTGGTATAGACCAGGTAGCAGGACACTAGACCTTTCCAATGGACTAGTCCTTATGAACCCTAGACCCGTTCGACAACTTGGCGAGCCACTTTGGCGAGACAACCCCTTTTTTCGTTTTTTTCACTTTTCAAATTTGACAAGTGTTGGCTGGACCCACAGAAGGGCTTAACTTTTTGGTTTAGACTAGGTAGCAGGACACTAGACCATTCCAACAGAATAGCCCTTATGGACCTTAGACCCGTACGACAACTTGGCGAACCACTTTGGCGAGACGACCACCTTTTTCGTTTTTTAGCTCACCTGACCCGAAGGGTCAAGTGAGCTATTCTCATCACTTGGCGTCCATCGTCCGTCGTCCGTTAACTTTTACAAAAATCTTCTCCTCTGAAACTACTGGGCCAAATTAAACCAAACTTGGCCACAAGCATCATTAGGGTATCTAGTTTAAAAAATGTGTCCGATGACCCCGCCTGCCAACCAACATGGCCGACATGGCTAAAAATAGAACATAGGGGGTAAACTGCAGTTTTTGTCTTATATCTCAAAAACTAAAGCTATTAGAGCAAAACTGACATGGGGTTAAAATGTTCATCAGGTCAAGATCTACCTGCCGTGAAATTTTCAGACGAATCGGTCAACCCTTTGATGGGTTATTGCCCCTGAATTGTTAATTTTAAGGAAATTTTGCAGTTTTAGGTTATTATCTTGAATATTATTATAAATAAAGACAAATTGTAAACAGCAAAAATGTTGAACAAAGTAAGATCTACAAATAAGTCAGCATGACCAAAATCATTGATTGACCCCTTATAGGAGTTTTTGCCCTTTCAAGACGGCATCCAGCGTAAACTTTCCTTTAAAGACCTTTTTTCTCTCAAACCACTGGGCCATTTGAGACCAAACTTTGGTGGAATGGTCCTTGGGTGGCCCCCTTCCAAAATTATGTCCGGCATCTCCGACTTCCGATCGACATGGCTGCTGTTACTAAAAATAGAAAAAAAGGGGGGGGGGTGAATTTAAAAAATATTCTTATATGAAACTACAAGGCCAGTTGGAACCAAAGTTTGTAATGGTTCTTAGGAGGTTCTCTTTCAGAAATATGTCCAATGACCCGGACTGTTAACCAAGATGGCCGCCACAACCGAACTTAGTTTAACATAGGGCCCTATGGGAAAATTCATTGAAAAATATTCTTGTCTTAAACCACTTGACCAATTGGAACCAGACTTGGCAGCAATGGTCCTTAGATGGTCCTCTTATAGAGGTGTGTCCGATGACCCGGACTGTCAACCAAGATGGCCGCCACAACCGAACTTAGTTTAACATTTGGCCCTATTGGAAAATTCATTGAAAAATCTTCTTGTCTTAAACCACTTGACCAATCGAAACCAGACTTGGCAGCAATGGTCCTTAGATGATCCTCTAATAGAGGTGTGTCCGATGACCCGGACTGTGAACCAAGATGGCCGCCAAAACCGAACTTAGTTTAACATAGGACCCTATAGGAAAATTCATTGAAAAATCTTCTTGTCTGAAACCCCTTGACATATTGGGACCAGACTTGGCAGAATTGGTCCTTAGGGGTCCTTTTTCAGAAATGTGTCTGATTTTGTGGACTGTGAACCAAGATGGCCGCCACAGCAGACCTTAGTTTAACATAGGACCCTATGGGAAATTCACTCAAAAATCTTCTCGTCTGAAACCACTAAGCCAATTATGAAATGGTCCTTAGATGGTTCTCTTTTAGAAATGTATCCGTTGACCTGAAATTAGTTTAACATAGAATCCTATAGAAAAACCAGTCAAATTGACTGCAACACTTAAATTTTTAGGTCTGCTCAAGGTGAAAAGTTAAATCCAGGTGAGCGATACAGGCTCTTGAGAGCCTCTAGTTTTTTTTTAATTTTAAATTTTGACAAGTGTGGGCTGGACCCACGGTATGGCTTCCGGTTAACTTCATGGTAAAGATCAGCTAGCAGGACACTAGACCTTTCCAATGGACTAGTCCTTATGAACCCTAGACCCGTACGACAACTTGGCGAGACAACCCCCCTTTTTCGTTTTTTTTTACTTTTCAAATTTGACAAGTCTTGGCTGGACCCACAGTAGGGCTTAACTTCTTGGTATAGACTAGACAGCAGGACACTAGAAGTTTCCAACAGAATAGCCTTAGGACAACTTGGCGAGCCACTTTGGCGAGACGACCCCCCTTTTTCGTTTTTTTTTAATTTTAAATTTTGACAAGTGTAGGGCTTCCGGTTAACTTCTTGGTATAGACTACGTAGCAGAACACTAGACCTTTCCAATGGACTAGCCTTATATACCCTAGACCTGTACGACAACTTGTCGAGCCACGTTGGCGAGACGACCCCCTTTTCGTTTTTTTTAAATTTTAGATTTTGACAAGTGTGGGGTCGACCCACAGTAGGGCTTCCGGTTAACTTCCTGGTATAGACCAGGTAGCAGGACACAACACTTTTCCAATGGACTAGTCCTTATGAACCCAACACCCCGGCGACTACTTGGTGAGCCACCTTGGCGAGACAACCCCCTTTTTCGTTTTTTTACTTTTCAAATTTTGACAAGTGTGGGCTGGACCCACTGTAAGGCTTCCGGTTATATTGTTGGTATAGACTACGTAGCAGGACACTTGAACTTTTCAATAGAATAGCCCTTATGGTCCCTGGACCCGTACTACAACTTGGCGAGCCACTTTGGCGAGACGACCCCCCTTTTTCGTTTTTTTTTTGGGCTGGACCCACACTAGGGCTTCCGGTTAACTTGAATAAACTTATGCAAAATGACATCCTTCGTACCACTGTAGCCATGTATGGTTCAAATTGACTATAAAGTTGCTTGAGACAAGAAGATTTTTAAGTGGTTTTCCCATAGTATCCTATGTTAAACTTTGTTCGTCTATGGCGGCCATCTTTGATAGCCGATCGGGTCATCCGATACGATTTTGAAAGTGGATCACCTAAGAACCATTGCTGTCAGGTTTGGTACAAGTAGGCTTATTGGTTTCAGACAAGAAGATGTTTAAGTGATTTTCCCATAGGATCCTATGTTAAACTATGTTCGGCTATTTCGGCCATCTTGGATTACAGATCACCGGAGGACCATTACTGCCAGGTTTGGTTCAAATTTGCCTAGTGGTTTCTGAGAAGATTTTGGAAAGAATTTACGGAGTCCAAAGGCTGTAATTAGGTCAAAAGTAGGTCAACTGGAATAAAACATAAAACAACTTGCAAGTACTCATTACCCAACTATATACTAATAATCAGCTTAATATTTACATGTGAAGCCATAAAAGATTACCATTTTTCCTGTTTTACCCCTATGTTCTATTTATAGCAACGGTGGCCATGTTGGTTGTTCTACAGCATCATCGGATAAAATTTGGAAACTCGGCACCCTAACTCGGAATGATTGTGACCAAGTTTGGTTTCAATTGGCCCGGTGGTTTCAGAGGAGAAGATTTTTGTAAAAGTTTACAGACGACGGACGCCAATTGATGACATAATGAAAAAAAAAACACTGTTGAATAAATACCCCATATAAATTATATTTACATATAGAATACACATAAAATACACATTTCTTTTCAATTGTTAAAAAAATTACAATAGCTAAACATATCGAGTTTCTGGCTTTGAAATCTTAACGAACCATTTTTGTTAACACGCAAAACATTATAGTCTTACTGCAAACAATAGGATTAAAAAATACCATCCTGGTTTCTTATTACCAAGCTGAGAAAACTTGTAAGATAACCGAACAATGTTATCTAAAAAGTATGTATGATCTGACACGCGTATCGAGCTAAAACAAACATTTCATCATGAAGTTACTTTCAAAATCATTTTACAAAAAAAACTACTTTTAGATTAAGGACATCATTTTTAAAAATTGACGAATTGGTCAATAGATATAAATAACCCTTTGATAAAAGTACATGTATTGTTTCATGCTTTATGATCACCATTACCATTCATACTTCCAACTATAATATGCATATTTTTTAACAAAATGTACACAATATATATTTACAGAGAACTTCATACTTTTAAAACATTGTGAAATTACATGTCCAGACCCTCCCGCCCACTCAACTTTGAAAGTCTAGTGTAGGCCTAAGTGGTGTTAACCCACCTAGCCCCTGGGTGAAATAAAGGCTATGGTGTATATCGTTAATTTAAACCCTAAGCGGTTAAAAACTTTCAAAGTTGATTGAAGGGGCAGGGGGAGGGTCCGTACATATAATTTCACAATGTTTTAAAAGTATGAAGTCCGGCTAAGTTTTTAACCGCTTGTAGTTTAAATTAAAGATATACACCATAGCTTTTATTTCGACCAGGGGTTAGGTGGGTTAACGCCGGGGGCCCACACAAGATTTTCAAAGTTGAGTGGGAGACGGTCCGGACATATGATTTCACAATGTTTTAAAAGTATTTAGTCCGGCAAAGTTTTTAACTGCGTGCGGTCTAAATTAAAGATATACACTATAGCTTTTATTTCACCCAGGGGTTAGATGGGTTAACGCCCCTTAAGCCCACAATAGATTTTCAAAGTTGAGTGGGGGTAGGGTCCGGACTTACAATTTCACAATGTTTTAAAAATATTAAGTGCAGCAAAGTTTTTAACCGCTTGTGGTTTAAATTAAAGATATACGCCATAGCTTTTATTTCACCCGAGAGTTAGGTGGGTTAACGCCCCTAAAACACCAAACTAGACTTTAAAAGTTGAGTGGGGGGAGGGTCCGGACATATAATTTCACAATATTTTAAAAGTGTGAAAACGGCAAAGTTTTTAACCGCTTGGGGTTGAAATTAAAGATATGCACTATAGATTTTATGTCGCCCGAGGGTTAGGTGGGTTAACGCCCCTAAGGCCCACACTAGATTTTCAAAGTTGAGTGGGGGAGGGTCCGGACATATAATTTCACAATGTTTTAAAAGTATGAAGACTGGCAAAGTTTTTAACCACTTGTAGTTTAAATTAAAGATATACACCATAGCTTTTATTTCACCCGAGTGTTAGGTGGGTTAACGCCTCTAAGGCCCACACTAGATTTTCAAAGTTGAGAGGGGGAGGGTCCAGACATATAATTTCACAATATTTTAAAAGTGTGAAAACGGCAGAGTTTTTAACCGCTTGTGGTTTAAATATAGATTCTCCTTCAGGTAGGAGTGAGTTATGGAATATTCCACCCGAGATAGTTAAATTTCGATTTTCAACACGCGAGCCTTTAGCGAGCGTGTTAAAATCTAAAATTTAACTATTGAGGGTGGAGAAATTCCATAACTCACGAGTAAATTGAAGGAGAATCTGTTTCTCCTATGATTTTCGACAAAAACCTCAAGAAAATGTCCTTGCTATCTAGTTTGTTTACATAGACGTCATTTCGGATCTTCTCTAGTTTATCGTGTAGTTTATCGTTCCAATAACTGTAGAAACAAGAGGCTCTCAAGAGCCTGAATCGCTCACCTGGCAAACAATGCACTATAATCTAAATTAATATATTAATGTTTGTTGTAAATTTAAATGAGTATTAAAGGTCACGTAAAATGCTGAAAATACCTTTAAAAGCCTTTCAAGAACCTCTGGAAAGAAATGGGCATGAGTTCTCCCTACGCTTGATTAAGATACAATCATGGTCAATCTGATGATTCACAATACAAAATACAAGCTTTAATTCATCTTCAAATACAAGTATAAATCTTTTGGTCTATATGTTGTCTTCGTTTTTAAAATGTTTGAAAGAAGTTATGTAAAAATTGTGGGTTAAGGCTTTTTATTGTACTTGAAAAGGAAATATTGCAGGAACAATCATGCTAAGTTTTATCCAAATCCCTCCAGTAGTTTCAGAGGAGAAGATGTTTGAAAATTTGTTAACAACGATGATGACAGACACCAAGTGATGGCATATTAAAAGCTCACATATTATGAAGTTTAATCATTGTTATAGAACATTCTCATCATCACCATTCACTAAGGATACCATGTTTACTTTAAAAACCAAATATTGTTGAAATCCGAGCAAGTGTAAAAAATGGCGGGAAAATGGCCGTCCAAATTTTGGACTCCAAAACAAACTTTCATCATCACCATTCAACTCGGGATACCATGTTTGCCTTGAAAGTAGCTTTCATCTTCATTTTATTTCTATAATTCAGGAAAAAATAGCAAAAAACAGCATTTTGACCCCTATGTTCTATTTTTAGTAATGGCGGACATGTTTTTCGACCAATCAAAAATCCAAGCACTCACTTTTTGCAGGATACCCTAAGGAACAATCTTACCAAGTTTCATTTGATTTTGAATAGTAGTTTCAGAGAAGAAGATTTTTGAAATAATAACATAAAAAAAAGCCAAAAATGTCAAAAAAGGGCAATAACTCTAATATCAGTTGACAGATTTTCACGAAAATAAGCACACAGGTAGCTCTCATCATGCTGAACACTTTCAACCTGCAGAATTTGGCGTAACCTAATGATTTTTGAGATATTTGCGAAAAACTGTTGTTTGACCCCTATGTTCTATTTTTAGTAACAGTGGCCATGTTTTTCGACGGATCAAAAATCGAAGCACAAACTTTGTGCAGGATACCCTAAGGAACAATCATGCTAAGTTTTATCCAAATCCATTCAGTAGTTTCAGAGGAGAAGATTTTTGAAATAATAACATAAAAAAAAAGCCAAAAATGTCAAAAAAGGGCAATAACTCTAACATCAGTATACAGATTTTCAAGAAAATCAGCACTCAGGTAGCTCTCATCATGCTGAACACTTTCAACCTGCCAGAGTTTGCCTTAACCTAATGATTTTTTTAGATACTTGCGAAAAACTGTTGTTTGACCCCTATGTTCTATTTTTAGTAACAGTGGCCATGTTTTTCGACGGATCAAAAATCGAAGCATAAACTTTGTGCAGGATATCCTAAGGAACAATCATGCAAGTTTTATCCAAATCCATTCAGTAGTTTCAGAGGAGAAGATTTTTGAAATAATAACATAAAAAAAAGCCAGAAATGTCAAAAAAAAGGGTGATAACTCTGAAATGAGTGGTTGGATCTTCTTCAAAATTTCAGGGCAGGTAGATCTTGAGGTGCTGATCACTTTTACCCTATGCCAGAATTTTGATATCTGTGACCGTTTCTGACTTATTTGCAAAAAACTGCGATTTACCCCTATGTTCTATTTTTAGCCATGACGGCCATGTTTTTATACGAATCAAAAATCCAAACAATAGATTTGTAGTACCCATACCAATTAATAACTGTACCAAGTCTGGTTGCAGTTGGACTTATGGTGTTGGAGGAGTTAACGTTTGAAAAAGTTAACGGACGACGGACGGACGGACGGACGGACGGACGGACGACGGACGGACGACGGACGCCAAGTGATAGCAATAGCTCACATGACCCTTCGGGTCAGGTGAGCTAAAAAGGGCGATAATTCCCACCTAGAAATTTAATCACCGGGAAGTGGTTAAAGATATTATGTATTTTCATCCCACCGATTAAACACGTCAAGAATAGGAGAAATAAAAGATATACGCCATAGCTTTTATTTCACCCAGGGGTTAGGTTGGATAACGCCTCTAGAGCCCACACTAGATTTCCAAATTTGAGTTGGCGGAGGGTCCGGACATAAAAATTCACAATGTTTTAAAAGTATGAAGTCTGGCAAAGTTTAATAACCGCTTGTGGTTTAAATTAAATATAAACACCATAGCATTTATTTCGACTAGGGGTTAGGTGGGTTAACGCCCCTAAGACCCACACTAGATTTTCAAAGTTGAGGTGGGGGGGGGGGGGGGGCGGACATATAATTTCCCATTTGTTTTAAAGGTATGAAGTCCGGCAAAATTTTCAACCGCTTGTGGTTTAAATTAAATATATACACACAACCTGGCAGCAACGATCCTTAGGTAGTCCACTTTCAAAATCTTATCCGATGACCCGATCGTCTATCAAAGATGGCCGCCATAGACGAACATACATGTAGTTTAACATAGGATCCTATGGGAAAATCACTTAAAAATCTTCTTGTTTGAAACCACTTAGCCTATTTGAACCAAACCTGGCAGCAATGTTCCTTAGGTGGTCCACTCTCAGGATCGTATCCAATGACCCGATCGTCTATCCAAGGTGGCCGCCATAGCCAAAAATAGTTTGACTTAGGATACTATGGGAAAACCACTTAAAAATCTTCTTGTCTCAAACAACTTTATAGCCAATTTGAACCATACATGGCTACAGTGATGCGAAGGTTGTCTTTTTGCATAAGTTTATTCATGCCAAGAAGTTAACCGGAAGCCCTACTGTGAAGCCCACACTTATCAAAATCTAAAATTAAAAAAAAAAAAACGAAAAACGGGGTTGTCTCGCCAAAGTGGCTCGTCAAGTTGTCGAACGGGTCTAGGGTTCAAAAGAACTAGTCCATTGGAAGGTCTAGTGTCCTGCTACCTGGTCTATACCAGGAAGTTAACCGGAAGCCCTACTGTGGGTCTAGCTCACACTTGTCAAAATTTGAAAAGTAAAAAAAAACTAAAAAGGGGTTGTCTCGCCAAAGTGGTTCGCCAATTTGTCGTACGGGTCTAGGGTTCATAATGACTAGTCCATTGGAAAGATCTAGTGTCCTGCTACCTTGTCTATACCAAGAAGTTAACCGGAAGCCCTACTGTGGGTCCAGCCCATACTTGTCAAAATCTAAAATTTAAAAAAAAAACGAAAAAGGGGGGTCGTCTCGCCAAAGTGGGTCGCCAAGTTGTCGTACGGATCTAGGGTTCATAAGGACTAGTCCATTGGAAAGTTCTAGAATACCTGATACCTGGTCTATACCAGGAAGTGAACCGGAAGCCCTACTGTGGGTCCAGCCTACACTTGTCAACATCTAAATTAAAAAAAAAAAAAAACGAAAAAGAAAGGAGGTGTCGTCTTGCCACAGTGGCTTGCCCTGTTGTCGTACGGGTCTAGGGTCCATAAGAGCTAGTCCATTGGAAAGGTCTAGTGTCCTGCTACCTTTTGTTCTTAAGTAGAATCTAATATTCCATTAGATTTCAACATTGTTTCCACATGAAGTGTGCTGACAGACGGCACTATTTTTTAAAAACTTGTTTCGTCCTCACGAAAATCTATTTTTGGAATAGTGATCTTGAACCCTACTCTATACCAAATAAGTCTCATTGTAAGCAAAGCCAGCACTTGTTAAAAATAAAAAAGTAATATAAAAAAAAAACGAAAAACTTCACAAATTCTTAAAATTTATTCAATTCCTTTTTTGGGGGGAACGGGGGGGGGGGGGGGTGCCTTTTAACATTTTTTAAATCAAGGCTACATGAAATTCGACATTCAGTAACTCACTAACAATTTGAAATTTTTCCTTTCAATTTTTTTTAACCCCCCTTTTTTCTCCTTTTCATCCCTTAGATATTAAAGTCTTGATATCTAAACATCAAATATAGGCAGAATTACACGAATGAAGGGTCACGCATTCCAAAATATTAAATCTTTTTTTTTCGTAGTTTACCTATGTACAGTTGACGAACGCACCTTTATTATTGTCGGCTGGGTTATTGTCGGCTAGCGGTTATTGTCGGCTAGCTTCAACATAGTTGGTTGCCACTTGACGTTAAACAACGATTCATCCATCCATCCACCCCTATTTATAACTTGGTTTATAATTTGTAAATTGCACTATAATGGGAAAAGTCATCTTCTACATTTATGTACAGAAACTGTAAGTAGACTATCACTGTTGATGATTCATGTTTACCAGCTTCTGATGCTTGAAGACTGTGTGCAGCTTAGATTTCCTTTCCCACCGAATCAGCCGACAGGATTTTTTGAATTTTGTATATTATTTCATGAAGTTATGCGCCTCTGTTGGAGATTATAGAATGTATGAACATAGTTAATTTTAGTTTTTTTGGAATTTTTATTTTTTTTTTACAAAATTATGGGTTATTTTTCGGCATTCTTGATTTTGTAGCGTTAGAACTCGTGTTAAACGTTAGTTTGCCAGTATTTTTACAAGTATTTATTCATTGCATGGTATGGCAATAAAAGAATCTGGAAAAAAATCCCAAATTTGTTGATAAAGGACAAAAAAAAATGCAGCCTTAAATATTACTTGGAGTCAGTAGGTTTAGGGGACGTCGTCTGAGATTCGCTTGACGCCAAACAGCCCATCTTACACAGAGAGTGCTCTGACGCCAAAATATTCCAACATATTTTTAAAAGGATCGTTTGGAATCTAATTAGGGATCTCAAAGTATGGCAACCCTGGCAGACAAAAGTTAAATACCTATTAAAAAATCTGAAGTTAAAATATGATATATACCCTGTATATGGTTAAATAGGAGTAATGAATAAGGTAGCACTACACAATTGTCATTTTGAGTTGGATTTTAGCCACAAAATATGAAATTTTACCTGTAATCTTCCCTTTATTTTGGTTTTTAGACCATAATATGTATATATAAAAATAATCACAAAGTTGTGTCGGGCCGGGGAGCTTAATTATTTCTTCCAAAATATCTTTTTTTTCTTGGATACCCATAGCAACGAAAATGGTATATTTTTCAAAATATTGTGGAAAATGCATTGTAGTGACCTAATTCTGGGACCAGTTATCACCTTAGTGTAGAATTTCAATGGATATGTCCAATGTCATAAATTAAACATAGGATTGGGCCATTTCAAAAAATAGAAAAAATAGTGCAAGTTTTTCGCAACTTACATTTCAAAACTTCGTGCAAAATTACACTTAAATAATTACATAAAATATGCTGATCTACAACATGGGTCAGGTTCAATGGAGAGGCCGATTTAGTCCATGCATAGACAATGAACCACTATAAATCAATTGTCAAATATACTCTCTTTCAGCATAAATCAGCTTCGTGGTCAGAAATCATAATAATCAGCAGATTTTACCCATCCGTTTTGAACGTTTGAAAAATTGACCCTCGTATTTTCCAAAACTAAGCTAGAAATTAAATTATAATTGTATAGTGGAACCTAATATTATGAGTCGGACAAGAAGCAAGGCTCCATTATGACGAGGAGATAGGAAGACTCCTTTGTTACACATTTAACAGATAAGAGACCATAGACAACCATTAATTATGTCACAGCACGTACATGCATCTAAATCACAATTATCAACCCGGACACTAGACAAGAGTCGTAATGTCTCGCTCATAACTAATTCGTTCAGTGTGCTATTATTATCACGAGCTTGGCAGGAAAGATACTATTAGTCATGATTAGTTATAAAGTATATAATGGCTGACTGTAAGATAAATAAGAAAATGATCATTCTTTATTTTAGTTTTTAGTGTATTTAACACCCTCAGTATGAATGACAGAATTACGCATTAAAATTTTCAAATACTCTTCAAAGTTTTTTGCAACACCAACAACTATTTCCACACCCTGGAGCTAGGTCGCCATTCCCGTGGGTAAATTTACGATTAGAAGCAGCTGTACATACTGTTTGTTCGGCGACTCCACGATTTATACGACCTCTTTCATATGAGCTGTAGTGGTAGCATTGCCACCCTGAAAAAATTAATAAAGTTTTTATATGAAAATTTACACATAATTTCGTTAAAAAAAATAAACACGAGTTTTTCACTGGTGACAGTATGATAAGGCTTTAATAATGAGTTTAATAAATCCGCTTAACGAATAAAAAGACGCTTGTGTGAATTCATAACGCTCCTACTTTTATTTACGGTTGAGCAGCTTTATTTAAAAAAACATTAACTAACTTTGAACCAATACTATAGAAATAAAGGTTGTTTTGAAATAATTTATTGTTGTGTAAACTCTACCAACTCGCATACTAACTAGATTTGCTATTCCTTCCTAACCCTTTTCTTTAGTGTTAAATGAGACTTTTGCTGTCAGAAAGAGAACTATGTTTATTGAAACTGCAGGAGGAAGGGACTTGTAAAGTTACAATTTACACACATATAGTGTCTCTCTAATAGCAACATTATAAGGAAGAGAATTGCAGCAAAGCTTACACTAACTGCCAGGAATAACATATAGGTTACAACAGTGTAATTAACGCCCAAAGCTATTTCCATAGGGGGGGGGGGGGGCTCCCCTTATCTCAATTTATTTATATTTTCCGATACGAATTTGACCTTTACGGAAATATGATTTTTTAGATTAGTATAAGCACGTAAATTTACAATATACTAAATAATACATTCCCATTGATATTGTCGGTGAAAAATGAGGCTGAAAAAAATACGTGATCTTTTTTTTTCGTCCAAAATCCGAAATTTTTTCATCATGATTTATTGACTGCTATAAAAATACTCGTAGCAGAAAATCTATTTTAAAACATATTACCTATATATTGATTACATTCATAATTTTATGCATATCATTAATATCCAATCAAAAGACGTTCTACTGTTTTATCCGAGCACTGCTTTGGGTGGCCAAAATAGAGGGCGTATTTATCGAAACCGGATACCCTGGTGATACCTATAAGGTTCTTATTGTAAAGCTTCTGAGTAAAAGATGATTTTACACATGAACAGATTCCTTAAACATGACCTTAGTTTAATTCAAAGAAATGTATAATCTGAGAAATATGTATCATATATACCACGTTTCTTACGAGTTAACATATTTAAACTTACGAGCCTGTAAGGCGAGTTAAGTTTAAATATGTTAATGAGTAAGGCGTGGTATATATGTTTTGTAACATTATAAAAAGATTGACAGAGATTGAGTGACAGATCAAATAAAAATAGAATAAAACGTTTGTCCAATCAAATCACGTCTTAAAGTCGTGTGATCAGCACGCGCTTTTGTGGGCATATATAAACGTTCCGGCCGCTTTCGCGCCTACAGTAGTCTGCGCACCATTCAATCATGGCAACACTCAACGACGTTGATTTTTTAACAATGGACGATGATAATATGCAGCTTTTTAAAATCGCTGGAGAAATAGAAGATGACTTTCATTTATCACAGGCGGTATTATGGTATGGCGCAGTCGTCGTCTTTTGCTGCACTCTTGGTGATGTATTTGTTTCTTTGTGTTTCCGATGTTGTCACTTTTTTTTTCTTTTTAGACGGTTCTGTTCTCACTTGCATTATCAGCGTTTCATTATATTCGTTGGTATTTTCCCGATTAAAATCGTACAGCCTGTGCTTTTTAATGCCAAAAAAAAAAAAACAGAAAAAAACGAATTGCTGTTAATGGTAAAAAAAATATACAACAATAGAGTGTCGAGAAATATGACAATTTGAAATGAACATGCAGTAAAATGCACTCGTATGGCAATTCAAGGTGTCACAGCAAG
Organism: Mytilisepta virgata; assembly: GCA_028015205.1. Classification (NCBI taxonomy): domain Eukaryota; kingdom Metazoa; phylum Mollusca; class Bivalvia; order Mytilida; family Mytilidae; genus Mytilisepta; species Mytilisepta virgata. The sequence goes on along the minus strand of CM051520.1, from coordinate 3,792,248 downwards.
TCGAAGTAGAGAAGAAATCTCATTATTCAGAATTCTGTCGAGCTGAAATAAAATTCTTCTTGGGTGAAACTATGAGTCAATTTTTGAGGCGGAGATCCGTAGGAAGTGGGTGGAGCATAAGCCATGGAATAACTTGAAATTTTGAATGTTATTCCATGGTTTAGGCTCCGCCCCGTTCAATGCATCTGAATGGGAATTTTTTCATGTGACGTCAGCTTTATGGTCTAACTTGCAATCTCTCATGTTGTACCATGGCTTTACACAACGCTCAAAATAAGTATGATTAATCCATAAAAAGATCAAAGGAAATTTGTTCTATTATGTTACAATTAAAATTATGTTAAAACCGATCATTCAAGTAGAGAAAAATAATAATAAAAAACCGTGCAGTAAAATATCTTATATACTTACAGTCCACCTTCTTATCAACTAAAAGAAAAAGAAATGGTTTAAATGTAAAGATATGAAATTCAAAATAACTGTACCAGGACAAAACCCCATTTTTCTGCTACCATATTTTTGTGCCTAGTTTTTCTGGATTTTCCGCTGCAGAAACAAGTTAAACTTTCCATAAAAGAACTGGTTACACACCGAAACTTATTTTTGAAGAATTATACAGAAATAACACGTATGTTTCTTAACTTAATCCTGCTCTTCACATTTCAGAATAAGAAAAATTGACAAAAGCGATTTCAGTATTTACAAGTTATATTTCTACAATCCGGAAGTACTTGTGAATTTGGCAACCAAAACAAAAACTGAAAGATTTAATTCATTGAGACTGGTGAAATACAGTGATTTACTATTGAAAGAAAATCCGATATTCACCAGTGAAAAGAGTTATATTTCACTCTGTTGGCGTTTCTACGATGCATAGTCACACAAAATACAGAGGCACATTTTCTTTATAAATCTTTTCAATTTGATAAGGTAATAAAATGAAAATGCAAATCTTGAAATTCAAATACCCTAAATCTACAAGGAGTGGCCAAAACAACACTTGTAAATTCATTCATATTCATATAATGGAATATGTAGTTCGTATGCTCAGTAGTTTTGAGTATTCAAATTTCACGATTACTAGTACTATGTAGTTGTAAAACTATTTTCCACAGGAAGCGACGTCAATACATTTCGCGAGAGTCGTTAAGGTAGGGTGTACCTAATTGGGATATATTTCAGATTTTTATAAAATTTTGCATTTAACTAAAGGATTTTGAACTGCATCTTTATATATAAAAAATAATGTTTATCACTTTAATACTTCCCCGAAAATGCGGTATTAAGTTTTGGCAAATAGAATGTGTAAATACATAGAATGCACGTCCATATCGATGCAAAAATTCAAATTTTAGACTTCAGTTAAATTATGATTTCTCAAAATCCTTAAAGGATATATTATTGCCATTGAAATTCTCTTTTTATTGATAAAAATTTATTAGGGGTCACCAGATTCCGTTCCGTTTTATTTATTTATTTATTGCTTCGCATCACGGTGCGGAGCTATTAGTTTCAGTAGACATACACGCCATCTTGAAATAATTACTGATCGCTGATTGGTTACTTTATGATGCGGCTGAAATACAGCAACAGCCATTGGTTTAAATGAGATAAAGAATTACAGACTTTACTCGTTCAGGATAAGTCATCAAAGGCCGGAAAATTAACCAAGTGTATATCAGTTCCGATCAACTGTCATTACTTGTTTTTGTAATATTCATATATTCTGAAATTCATTATTGAAATCAATTATTAATACGTGTATATTTGCTTTGTTAATCTACAATACACACGGTTTGTTTTGCTTAATCGTATACTCTATAATCCTATGTTTACAACAAGAAATGCATGTATGTAAGCGTAATTTCATTCCGCCGTGTATTTATTCCGGGTAACTGTTTTTCACTAGGGAATATTGGATGTAAATAGTGTGAAAACGTCGATATTGATTTCGTTGTTTTGTTTACATTAGACCGGTTTGTTGTTTACTTTCTTTTCATACTTCATTGACCTCGCAATATATATTTTAATGAATTTAATATTTTGGTACTTTTTGTACATAGGATAAAACTGTCTAGTGTATATTTGACTGAGTAAGGACTCTCTTTTGTTAGTTACAAACAATACATGTATTGTGATTTTAGCTGATTTGAATAGTCTCCCTTTACTCGGTCTTGATAAATTTTTTTCTGAATAAGATGTTTAAAATAAGTTGAAACCTTTAATACAAATAAAAATATAAATGAGCATTAGTTATCTAACTGTAAACCTTTTTTTATTTTAAAATGCGTTCCGTATGTTATTAAAATTTGTAATTTATTTTATTTTTTAATATCTTTTCTTTAAATTCACATGGGAAACATATTACAATTTAAATTCATTACTGAATAGTAAAGTTATTGTTTTAATACATAAATACTTTATTGTAAATAGGATGAAATTACCTAGTATATTCTTGTCGCATTTTGAGCTATGGGTGGTTATCTACATGTCGCTGTGTATTTTATAAATGTGATTTGTGTGGATTAGCATTATCTCCCTTTAATAGGTTCGGATTCATTTTTAACCGGATTTTCATAGGAAAATATCGGTTATTAATTTGGTGATGTACGGCGGGCGGGCGGGCGGCTGCCAAACAGTGTCCGTGCAATAACTTATGAACTGTTTAACCAAAGCTTTTCAAATTTTAATATGTTGTTACTGATGACAAAATGGAGGTCAAGTTCGATATTGAAGATTTTCACTTTCACCGTTCAAAAGTTATGATTCTTGAAAGATTGAAAAATGGCTTTTCCAGTGGTGTCCGTGTGATAACTTATGAACTGTTCAACCAAAGCTTTTCAAATTTTAATATGTTGTAACTGATGACAAAATGGAGGTCAAGTTCGATATTGACGATTTTCACTTTCACCGTTCAAGAGTTATGGTTCTTGAAAGATTGAAAAATGGCTTTTCCAGTGGTGTCCGTGTGATAATTTATGAACTGTTCAACCAAAGCTTTTCAAATTTTAATATGTTGTTACTGATGACAAAATGGAGGTCAAGTTCGATATTGACGATTTTCACTTTCACCGTTCAAGAGTTATGGTTCTTGAAAGATTGAAAAATGGCTTTTCCAGTGGTGTCCGTGTGATAATTTATGAACTGTTCGACCAAACCTTTTCAAATTTTAATATGTTGTTACTGATGACAAAATGGAGGTCAAGTTCGATATTGACGATTTTCACTTTCACCGTTCAGGAGTTATGGTTCTTGAAAGATTGAAAAATGGCTTTTCCAGTGGTGTCCGTGTAATAACTTATGAAAACCAAAGCTTTTTGTCCCCCGCCGCAACGCGATGCGGGGGATATGGTAATGCCGGGCGTCCGTCCGTCCGTCCGTCCGTCCGTGCTTCCGTCCGTCCGTCCACCTTGTAAGCGCTCTAGCAAATTTATTTCTTGACCGATTTGGATAATGTTTATACAGTAGCTTTAACTCAATGATACCTCAAGGGAGTTCGAAGATGAGTCATGTCGAAATATTTAAATCTCATTATTCAGAATTCTGTCGAGCTGAAATAAAATTCTTCTTGGGTGAAACTATGAGTCAATTTTTGAGGCGGAGATCGGTAGGAAGTGGGTGGAGCATAAGCCATGGAATAACTTGAAATTTTGAATGTTATTCCATGGTTTAGGCTCCGCCCCGTTCAATGCATCTGAATGGGAATTTTTTCATGTGACGTCAGCTTTATGGTCTAACTTGCAATCTCTCATGTTGTACCATGGCTTTACACAACGCTCAAAATAAGTATGATTAATCCATAAAAAGATCAAAGGAAATTTGTTCTATTATGTTACAATTAAAATTATGTTAAAACCGATCATTCAAGTAGAGAAAAATAATAATAAAAAACCGTGCAGTAAAATATCTTATATACTTACAGTCCACCTTCTTATCAACTAAAAGAAAAAGAAATGGTTTAAATGTAAAGATATGAAATTCAAAATAACTGTACCAGGACAAAACCCCATTTTTCTGCTACCATATTTTTGTGCCTAGATTTTCTGGATTTTCCGCTGCAGAAACAAGTTAAACTTTCCATAAAAGAACTGGTTACACACCGAAACTTATTTTTGAAGAATTATACAGAAATAACACGTATGTTTCTTAACTTAATCCTGCTCTTCACATTTCAGAATAAGAAAAATTGACAAAAGCGATTTCAGTATTTACAAGTTATATTTCTACAATCCGGAAGTACTTGTGAATTTGGCAACCAAAACAAAAACTGAAAGATTTAATTCATTGAGACTGGTGAAATACAGTGATTTACTATTGAAAGAAAATCCGATATTCACCAGTGAAAAGAGTTATATTTCACTCTGTTGGCGTTTCTAGTGGTGTCCGTGTGATAATTTATGAACTGTTCGACCAAACCTTTTCAAATTTTAATATGTTGTTACTGATGACAAAATGGAGGTCAAGTTCGATATTGACGATTTTCACTTTCACCGTTCAGGAGTTATGGTTCTTGAAAGATTGAAAAATGGCTTTTCCAGTGGTGTCTTATGAAAACCAAAGCTTTTTGTCCCCCGCCGCAACGCGATGCGGGGGATATGGTAATGCCGGGCGTCCGTCCGTCCGTCCGTCCGTCCGTGCTTCCGTCCGTCCGTCCACCTTGTAAGCGCTCTAGCAAATTTATTTCTTGACCGATTTGGATAATGTTTATACAGTAGCTTTAACTCAATGATACCTCAAGGGAGTTCGAAGATGAGTCATGTCGAAATATTTTTGTAGGAGTTATGCCCCTTAATAACTTAGAAAATTGACAAAATTTTCATGTAAGCGCTCTAGCAAATTTATTTCTTGACCGATTTGGATAATATTTATACAGTAGCTTTAACTCAATGATACCTCAAGGGAGTTTGAAGATGAGTCATGTCGAAATATTTTTGTAGGAGTTATGCCCCTTAATAACTTAGAAAATTGACAAAATGTTCATGTAAGCGCCCTAGCAAAGTTATTTCTTTACCGATTTGGATAATATTTATACAGTAGCTTTAACTCAATGATACCTCAAGGGAGTTCGAAGATGAGTCATGTTGAAATATTTTTGTAGGAGTTATGCCCCTTAATAACTTAGAAAATTGACAAAATTTTCATGTAAGCGCTCTAGCAAATTTATTTCTTGACCGATTTGGATAATATTTGTACAGTAGCTTTAACTCAATGATACCTCAAGGGAGTTCGAAGATGAGTCATGTCGAAATATTTTTGTAGGAGTTATGCCCCTTAATAACTTAGAAAATTGACAAAATGTTCAACTAAGTGTTCTAGAAAATTTATATTCTCCTTGCATTGGAATAATATTTATACACTTGGACCTAAAGGGAGGTTTTATACATAAACTCCTATCGAAACTTATAAAATTGAAAAATACTGTCTTTAAGAGTTTGTTAGGCAGAATACTTTTGATCAAAGCATTTCTGTTTATTGAATAAATGTACATTTGTATAAATTCTCAATACACATGGTAAAATAAGATTTCAACACTATACCCATATTGTATAAATGTCTTCATACCACTCATTAACTTGTTAAAAACTTTAGCAATAAGCACAAATTGTTTGTCCTTCTATTCTCTCTCTTTGAGAAAATTTTGTTATGTTTCACTTGTCCTGTTTCACTTGTCCTAGGGTTTCTGATGCTCTAGCGGCGGGGGGCTTCGGAACGCTGTTCGATTTATCAAATTTTAATATGTTGTTACTGATGACAAAATGGAGGTCAAGTTCGATATTGACGATTTCCACTTTCACCGTTCCGATATTGACGATTTTCACTTTAACCGTTCAGGAGTTATGGTTCTAAAAAATTGGCGTATTTCTTTCATTATTGACTTCATGATTTCTGCCTACCAACCCCTGCTTAACAAATGTGTGTGTACTTATATACTCTCAAAAATTCCAATATTTGTCACTTACTATAAATAGGAGATCAAGATTGAGTTTTGCCTTTCCATTTCTGAACCCTACAAAACCGTAAAAAAATTCATTTATATTTCTTTACTTCATCCTGTTTGGGAATCCAGATTTGCAAACATCATTTCCATGCATGAAAATCCGGTTTGCTGTCATTCGACAGCCTCTTGTTCTTAATAAGATGTTATTTATAAGTTTGATTTGGCTTAAAACAAACTGAAATATTAAGAAGCTTTGATTATCTAAGTGTTAAAATATTTAAATTTTGATATGCATTCACTATTTATGAATATTCCATTGTTCAATATATTTGAAATACCTTATTTTTGATTTCACCTGATAAAGTTATAACAATTAAATCTGGAGATGTTGCGGCGGAGAGAATACCAGTCTTTCTTATGTTCCCTATACGTTCAATGTAGAATTTTTTTTTCTCAAAATTGTCAAATGTGAGACAGATTATTTTTTTCAATACAAGTGCAGACCAGAAATATTTTTTTTTATACCAAAATCAGGGTCAGGATATTTTTTCTAAAAAAACTCACCCCCTCAGTTATTTAAAATGAGTACTTAAACACTTCATCATTGTCTGGATCTAAAGCACTAGTGTAATCATTCCTGGTTATAAATCACTAGTGTAATCATTCCTGGTTCCAAATCACTAGTGTAATCATTCCGGGTACAAAAGCACTAGTGTAATCATTCCTGGATAAAAAACACTAGTTTATTTTGTCCATGTTTCACATAAATCATTTATGCAAGTTTCAGTATATTCAAATACCCCCCAAAAATACCAAGCCCCATTTTTTATATAGTTCCCCTTCAAAAAAACCCTCTTTAGATATGTTAGGATGTGTGATGGATATTTTACACTGGATCCGGAGAAAAAAAACTAGGGATATTTTGTTGGATAAAAAACACTAGGGGTTTTCATCCGCCGGATAAAGTACACTGGCGGAATCAAACCACTGTTACATGATCTCTACTTTATAACTTCTGCCAATCTAGGCACACCTCCAGAGTCGTGTCTATTTGTTGTTTTCACGCGGAAAATTTTACTTTTATTAACAGAAAATTCCAATACTAAATCAACAACCACATGCTCACATATTACCATAAATTAAGATATAGCGAAGCAGTCCACAGCTTTTTAGAAAGCTAAAACTTGTTTATATCAGATTGATCACTGTATGTAGAGCGAAAAAAGGCGTCAAAGAGCCAAAATACACGTAACGTCGTTACGATGTCGCGATGAAAAATGTAGATTTATAGTGTTTTCACAGACAGGAGGTAAGGTTCAATGTTTTCCACAGCAAAAACGAAGCTGGTGACCCTATATTTGTTTTGCATCAATGAAACTGAAAAGTTCACAGCAATCACATATCATTCTTATAGAAAATTCTAGGGATTTGTTTTTGAGAAATAACGATTTAAAGCAAAACTATTATTTTTTTCGGCTGTTTTTATATGAGACCTCTATTTGAAGGATTTTAAATCAACCTTTTTGAAGAAATATAAAAGCTAAATATATTTTTTTTCGATATTTAAATACAGTTTCCAACTTTCTAATTGCAAGTAAAATTTCATAAAAATCTGTAATTTAGCGGATTTAGGTACCTCCTACCTTTATTGCTTAATATATGTCCAGCGTTTCTTACGTGCGGATCGAATATTTTGTAATTGATTCTGAAGGGTCTGGAGTTGGGATGTAAGTCGTGAAATATCATTCTTTTGGTCTTGGATCTGCGTTGCTTGGTTCTGAAGCTGGGTCGCTTGGTTTTGGAGCTGGGTCTTTACGGATTGAAATTCAGGAAATATTTCAAGTGAACTTTGGCATGAAGGATCCACTATAAAATAAGTCATGACTAAAAACAGCAGATTTCTTGACGGCAGCATCATTAATTTGGACTTTGATACCTGAAATAATGAGAATAATAGCAAATAAAAAGTCTGTCAAAAATAAATATCTCGTTTATTCATAAATAAGCAAGATACAACAACTAAAAGATCGATAGATATTTTGTAAAACTAAGAAAACAAAAAAGAATACCTTATTCCAACGAGGTCCAAACAAAGTAAAAAAAAATTGAAAGGATGCAATAAGACTTCTACAACGTAATGCGAACGCAGTGGGAACTGATAAGGACGCTGACGTGACGGATTCTGAAAAAAATTGAACATATTAAAAATAACTTAGTAAAGACGTAGTACAAACAAGACGTAGCTAGAAAGTAACCAGGACGTAGTAAAAACGATGTTGACGTAAATGACCGTAACATAAACTTAGCATGGTCTTCATCGACTTTGTATGGATGGTGAATACTTTTAAGCGTTCTTCCTACGTAAAAAGTCCCGCGAGTTTTCATAAAGGCCCGTCTAAGTTTCCGTTGCGACTTTATTACGTTCATGCCACGTTGTAGGAGTTTGCCTAACATTTTCAGAAGGTCCTCACGGCATCTGTGCATTTTTATTATTGACAATATCAATGCTGATACTTTTTATCTCCATGTGAAATTTATTTTTTCGCATAGTAAAAATAGTTTCTGTTTGCGAATCAATTTTCTGCATTGATAAATCCAAAACAAAACTTACAGTAAGCTCATAAAAAACGTTGAAAACCCCTTTTTTCATTTTCGGGGGATTTTTCACACCTTTTAACTGGGAATCCCCGGACAAGCACCTCCAGAACCAAATACATAAATCGTTTTCCTGAAAGACTGCACTAACGGTCAAATTTGTGTGTTTCCTGTTTTGGTTCTAAATGTGTTTTTTGACGAAAATAGAACTTTTCTTTAAATCATTTCAATACTTTAATTAAGGTATCCGGACCATAAATGACCACGTGATTATTCACAAGTTCCCGGATCTTCCATACAACGCAATTGAAATGACCTCGGTAATTATCGGCAAACTTCGGAAATGCCAATATAACAAACTTATTTTTACAGACTTTGCATATAAGCAACAAATTGTGTTTCAACTTGAGAAATATGTATATACAAAATTCCAGCTTTAAATTGTTTGGTTCAGCCATTCACGGTCAAAAAGAGATACAATTTCGACCATGATCTATTATGGTCCGGATACCTTAAGTTACATATACCTTTAAATTATCGGTTAAAAGTATGGTCGTCATAGCTCAGTCGGAAGTGTTGTTGGTTAGTAAAGAACAAAGTACATGTGAGTTCGAATCTCGTAGAGAACTAATTTTTTGGTTTCTTGCTATATTCGCATTTTTGTCATATTTTTTAAGATCACAAAATGTTTTCTTTCTTAATTTTCCCTACCTAAAATTTTTAATTATCCCGAAATTTTTAGCACAAAATAAATTCAAGATTCCGTCTGTTCCTAGGTTCAACTTCATCCCCAAGTTTGAATATATAGGTTTTTTTTATAACATCACTCATCTTATCATAATCATGTAAATAACGACGATGAAGCCATTGTGTTGTGTCTGCTGCAAATCAATGACTAAACAAAAAATTTCTCAGGCACAACTTGAACACTTTAAAGTCCCTTAGCAAAATGATGCACTGCACTTTATCGCAAAAGCAATAACTCATTTATCATTATCATCAAGTGTTAATAAACTTATACATGTACTAGACATACATGTATATACTAACCAGGTTTACGAACATATTTTCATGATAATATCATAAAATGTAAATTTCTAAAATTAATCTTATGTTGTCCTTTAACATAAAAAAAGATTTAAAAAATATGTTGAAAAAATAAAGGAATGAAGAAATGTTATAAGCAGGTTACACTAATCATTATCATTTGTATGTACATGTACAAAATAATGTTCTAGTATCCCATTCAATGTAAATTTATTGGCTGAAATGTCCTGAATCATTCTAATGCTCTCAAAATTTAATACACCTATATTGTAATATAAGTACATGTACAACCAAATTTTTAATTTTACTTCAGTTGACTGCAAATTTTAAATTCAAAAATGTTCATCATTTTGTTTTTGAAACATAGATTTCTTATGATCACATCATTTAAAAAAAATTAAGCATTCTGGTTTCAGTCTCCTGAGGGATTGTTTCTGAATACAAATAGATAATATATGAAAAATGTATATAATTACCATGATTACTTACCATCATTTTATCTACATGAATACATCTGTGGAAGGCTTTATATTACTGATCCATAAAAATCGAAATTCTCAATGAAATATTATTTCTGTTTAAGAAGAGTTGTCCAAATAACTAAAATTATATGTATTATCAGAAATACACACCATATTATTTGGTCACCACAAACTATTTTTAAAAGTTTTGTTAGGCCTGATGGTCTATCTAGTATCTGATTGGTTGGCACTAACATCTATTGATAACTGACCTCTAATTACATTTTTGTACCTGACCCATGTTGACCCATATATGTGAAGAAGAAATCTGTTCAATTCATTAACATGTGACTTTTATTTATACACTAGACATTGAACCCGCGCGAGCGCGGGAGAATAAGCATTTTGTGGTGGCCATATTGACTATAAAATGTTGTTGCGGCCATGTCATTCATGGAACAGAAACTCAATATGGATGTTGTGGCAGGCTTCCCATAAACTTTCCTGTCAAGTAGGTGGTATCAACTGATAGTTTCATGTCTATATATGCTGTAGTATTCCAGAAATGGATGTTAATGCAAACTTTAACCGAAGTCAATGAAGGTCAACGTGACCCAATTGTCATATGTGACACAACTGGAAACCGGGTGTGCCTTGTGACTGGGTTGTGTGTTGGCCTGCAACCACACACACACAATAAAACAATACGATAAGTCTGCACCGACTCTTGACTCTAAGGACTAACTGTTGCAACAAAAGACGACTCTGGTTTCCGCGATAAATAATTTAATAGTTCAGCATGGAAATACAATTTACAGAGCTGGAACTGCTCAGTATAATACTGAATCCAATCTGCTTTATTTAAATTATAAAGCAGTATATATACTAAACAAAAATTACTTGAATAGACTTGATAAATAATTCTATTACGTCATATCACTTCAGGGCTCAGATGAGAAGCACTGCGCAACCGCAACCTCAGTGCGCTGTCAACTTTCGTTGATTACGGACGTGGGTCGGTAATCAGCCATAGCAACCTCTAAGTTAGTTGACATTTTTGCAATTATATACTTCGAGGAAGTATTATAATTAATTGCATTTATGATTTAATGAGATTAAATCATATTCTAAATATTTAAAAAATTAAAATATTTTATAATCTCGTTGGTGTAGAGATTATTTTTAAGTAAACAATGGCGGACGCCATGATCCAGTCTCGAGGAGACAAGAAATCAGAGCCAAAAATATCCGAAAAGAAGGCAAACGAGGATGATATTTTTGATGAAATAGACACATATTTGTCAGAGAAGCCAAAGGAGTCCTCGAAGAGTAAAGTAGTTACAAGTAAAACGAGGTCCCAGTCGGCGAAGTCGTCGAAGTCTTCAAAGCCGGCAGCGCTGGGAAAGCCCCCTTCCTCGCCTGTTAAATCTAATCCAACTGAGTTCAGAGAGAAATTCTAGATATTTTAAGTCAGATTAGGACTGAACAAAACAAGACCAATGCTAGAGTTGATAGCATGAAGAAAAGAATTGACTCTCTTTATGATTATGACGAGTATGATAATGATTTTGATGAAAATCAGAACTATGTTGATCAGTATGATGAATTTGACACTTGTGACGAGGTCCAAGTAGATAGTGCTGATAAAAATGATGGTGAAGAGCCACCAAGTAAGAAACAAAAGACAGTTGATGCTGAAGAATCGACAAGGTTTGCCAATATGAGCAAGAAGTTCAGGTCAGGTGAAAAATGTGATTCACCAATTAATGAAGATTTGGCAAAGAATATAACTGACATTTTTCGCAATGGCATTTCACAAGAACGCTATCGTGAACTGCTGAAAGATGACAAATTGAATAGACCTAAGAATTGTGAAGGGCTAGTAACTGTCCAAACTGATCAAATGGTATGGGATATTCTGTATGCAGAAACCAAAACTAATGATAGTAAAATGAAAAACGTACAAACTTGCATAGTGAAGAGTGCCACTGTCATGTCTAAGGTCATTGATAAACTAGATAAACTATTAGAAAAAGAGCATAAAGATGAACTCAATAGCATGTTAGATGACTGTATGGATTCACTAGCTCTTATGGGGCATGCCAATAGAATGGTATGCTTGATGAGAAGAGATCTGATGAAAAATGACATTAAAGAGGATTATGGTCATTTGTTAAACCCTTCTGTAGCATTTGACAAGTTTCTTTTTGGTGGTGACGTACCAAAAACTGTTGACGATATCGGAAAATGCAGCCGCATATCTAGTAGAATCAGAGGAAGGGGGAGCTTTCGAGGTAGAAGACCTGGTTGGTACAAATTTCGTGGTGCTGGTAGAGGCCGTGGAAGAGGTCAAGGCAGAGGGGCACCCCGACAGTCAGCAGATAAAACTGGGGACTCAAAAAACTCCAGATGGACTCACAACAAGTACAACTACAGAAATTAGATCATGTTGTGAGTATAAATTTTGAGGCAGGCAGATTAAAAAATTTTATGCATAAATGGGAAGAAATTACTTCTGACAAAAATATTTTAGATATTGCTCAGAATTGTGGCATTGAATTTATTGATGACATTCATCCTGTTCAAAATTTTTCATGTGTGAGAAATATAAATGCTAACGAAAATGATACAAAAATTATTGAAGCTGAAATTGAAAATTTGCTTGACAAAAAGGTTATTAAAAAGGTTGAACCTGTTGAGGGCCAGTACATTTCTCCAATATTTGTCAGACCAAAAAAGAATGGAGAGTATCGCATGATTTTAAATCTTTAAAAGTTAAATGAAAATGTAGAATACCATCATTTTAAAATGGATACATTAGAATCTGCCTTAAATTTGATAAAACCAAATTGTTTTTGTGTATCGGTGGATTTGCGCCATGCATATTATTCTGTTCCAATTGCTGAGCAGTATCAAAAATATTTAAGATTTATGTGGAAAAATTCTATTTATCAATACACTTGTTTACCGAATGGGTTAGCCAGTGCACCTCGTATTTTTACAAAACTTATGAAAGTTGTGTATGCCACATTAAGAAGAATGGGTCATGTTAGTATAGGCTATATCGATGACTCTTTATTGCTAGGAGACACTTTTGAAGAGTGCCAACTAAATGTACATGATTCTGTAAAACTAGTTTCAGATCTTGGTTTTATTGTACATGAAAAGAAATCTGTTTTAGTTCCAACTAAAAAACTGCAGTTTTTAGGGTTTTTGATTGATACAGAAAAAATGATTGTTACTCTTACACAAGAGAAAAAAGATAAAATTGTTGAAGAATGTAAAAAATTGATTGCAAAACAAAAGGCAACAATTAGAGAAGTGGCAAGAGTTCTAGGTCTGATAGTTTCAAGCTTTTCTGGGGTAGATTTTGGTCAGTTATTCTACCGAGATATAGAGACAGAAAAAATTCAAGCATTAAAAATTGCTAGAGGCAATTTTGACTCAAAAATGCATATTTCAGCAAAAATGAAAGTTGAAATGAACTGGTGGGTGAGTAATGTTCAAAATCAGTATAGAGTTTTGAATAGAAATAATCCACAAATAATATTACAAACTGATGCGTCCCTGTTGGGATGGGGAGCAGTTCTAAATGACAGTAAAACTGGTGGTAGGTGGAATGATTATGAAAAAGAATACCAAATTAATTATTTGGAACTGCTTGCCATTTTATATGCATTAAAATCATTTCAATGTCAGTTAAAAACTTTCAGTCATGTAAAAATTTTAACTGACAATACAACAGCAGTAAGCTATGTGAATAAGATGGGTGGAGTGAAATCTCCTTGTTGTAATACAGTAGCCAAATCTATATGGTTTTGGGCTAAAGAACAAAATATTTGGCTTACAGCAGCTCATATAGCTGGTAAAAAGAATACTGCAGCCGACATACAGTCTAGAAATTTCAACGATCAAGTTGAATGGCAGTTGAACAGAGACATATTCACAAACATATGCAAACTTTGGGGAAAACCTGATATTGATCTGTTCGCATCTCGCCTAAATACACAATTAAGAAAGTTCTGTTCTTGGAAACCTGATCCAGGTGCAAGCTTTATTGATGCTTTTTCAATAGACTGGAGTGAATTTAAGTGTTATTTATTTCCTCCTTTCAGTTTGATTGGCAGATGTGTAAAGAAAGTACAGGACGACAAAACCACAGCGATTTTGGTGGCACCACTTTGGCCAACACAGGCTTGGTTTTCGCAGACAATGCAGATGTTGATAGACACTCCGGTACTGATTCCGGCCAGAGACAATTTGCTAACACTGCCTTACAAGGAGGCTGTTCATCCTCTGAGCAGAACACTGAACTTAATGGTTTGTCTTATCTCAGAAAACAGTTTATTGAAAAAGGAATTTCTGCAGAAACAGCCAATATCATGTTATGTTCATGGCGACAAGGCACTAAAAAACAGTACCAAGTATTTGTTAAAAAGTGGTTTCAGTACTGCCGTGAAAGGAAAGTTAGTGAAATTCAGATTTCTTTAACAATTGTGCTTGATTTTTTAACTAGTTTATATAAGAATGGACTCAGTTATAGTTCTATAAATACTGCAAGATCTGCACTGTCAGCGCTTGGATTAATGTTTGACAATATACTTGTCGGTGCACATCCGTTGGTAATACGGTTCATGAAAGGTGTATATAATCTACGGCCAGTTAAGAAAAGAAACTCATGTATTTGGGATGTTTCTATTGTGTTACGTTACTTGAAAAGACTTTCACCTGTACATACGTTGTCATTAAAAAATTTAACTTTAAAACTTGTTATGCTAATTGCATTAACGAATGCTGCTCGTACACAAACTATCAAGTTTTTAAACATTGATTGTATGGTAAAACTGAAAGATCAGTTTATTTTTCATCAAGATGTTTTATTGAAACAGTCTCGACCTGGATATAAAAATCCGGATGTTATTCTAAAAGCCTATCCACCAGATAGAAGACTTTGCGTAATGACTGTTTTAAAAGAATATTTGAAACGGACAGAAGTTTTTCGGGCAAGCACAAAACAGTTGTTAATAAGTTATATTAAGCCGCACAAAATGGTAACGAATACCACTATTTCACGCTGGATAAAAGTTGTGATGCAGAGAGCGGGTATCAACATTAAACTTTTTAGTGCACATTCTGTGAGATCAGCTAGCACTTCTAAAGCAAAGTTGAACGATGTCGCTTTATCCGTTATAATGGAAAAAGCCGGGTGGACCAATGTGAAAACATTTGCTTCTTTTTATAACAAAAGAGTGTTAAATTCAAGCCAGTATGATGTTAATGTGCTGAATAATTAGTGGTATACATAAAATATTAGTGTTGAAAATTTTTGTGTATGCTTTAAAGTCTCATCTGAGCCCTGAAGTGATATGACGTAATAGAATTACGAAATTAAACGAGACTTACCTTGGTTAAGTTGATGTTTAATTGGAATTCTATGTAGTCATAGAATCACTGAAGGGATCAGATGCCTCCACCCACCCCACAACTACAAATATGTGTCAAGTGTGACCATTTTAGCGTGTTGGTTTTGGCAGGGTGCCAAATTTGACTTTGGTTACTGTTACAAAAATTTTCAGCTATAAAGACTGAGGTTGCGGTTGCGCAGTGCTTCTCATCTGATCCCTTCAGTGATTCTATGACTACATAGAATTCCAATTAAACATCAACTTAACCAAGGTAAGTCTCGTTTAATTTCGTAATTCTCTAAATAAGTGTGAAATACAATTAACGGATTATAGAAAATTAAGCACATAGATAATAATTAACAATAGAATATAAAGACGCATTTAAGGAATTAAAAATATACGAATAATAGATAAATTTAAGTGAAATGTCTCTAACTGAAATAAACAAATCGAAACACGAAATAGATTAGCTTAATCTTTCACACTTGAAATAAACCTTTTTAAATATCTAAAAATAAAACATTAAAAAAAAAATCCCTTAGTAAATTATTGAACTTGCAATAAATAATTATTTTACACAATTTTCATCGAATAATGTCCTAAAAGTTCAAATTAAAATTTTGTCCATTTTGTTTCACTGCGACATATGGCTGTTCGTTACTACCGAAGATGTATCCACTGATGAAGTAGACTGTATGCCACGTAGAATTACCAAAATGCACCTTAAGGTTCCATCAAAGTCAAAATCTATGACGAAAACACAACTACATAAATTGTCAATATTTTTATTGTTACAATTAATTCTGAACTGGAACTTCATGAAAAGCTTTCATTAAATACACATTTCATAATGCATTACCTTTTTCCTTCAGAATAAATATGAAAATGAAATTGTAGATGTAAACATTTCCTTAGTGACGGATGAATTTTTCAAAAGATGCTGTGAGTTAGGTAGAGCATATTTTTGGAAAATAATTGTTCCAATTGTTCCATTGTCATCATGGGCAAGGCAAGCGAGGCTTAATTTCACAAATATATCCAATAATCAGACGATAAAAGCATTTTTAGTGTATGGCTGCGTGTGCTGTCCACGTTTATATTTATCAAAGATGTCCGAGATAAATTTCGTCATTAATGATAAAGATTACCATTTGTTAAAAATATGTTTATCTAGGGCTTACAGGGAATTGTATGGTAGAGATATATTTAGACAGGTCACATGACAAATAATGTAAACCTCCGAGAAATCCAAAAAACAACTATAAGTTAGGAATTCCTCTGAACTTTACCTTACTTCTCCATAATCTTCAAAGTTCATAACCTTTACAGTTAGGAGGTTAGGAGAAATTCCGTTATTGTAGAAAAACAATCCTGAATACATGAAGCGGAAACATCCCACTCGAAGGAGAATATTTTTAATTTGTTTTATTCTTCTTCCGTAATTTCAAACAGAAAAAGATTTAAAATATGTGCATACTTGTTTATTTAAATCAATGTGTTAAAATGATGCATTCGAGAACCTTCTAAGGGATATGTTGGGAGAATTCATATCAAAAAAGTGCATACAAATCCCATATGCACATAAACAAAACTGCAGTTTAAATTTGTAAATGCAGATTGTCAAATCCCATAATAACCTTTATAATCTGAACCATACATCGTTTATTTTGAACCACGCGTTTTGCCGCCTATTCGGCTAATTCGTAAATTTAGTATTATAGATATATCTGTATATATTAGCTTGGCCTTGGTAAAAATAGCGATATATTTAATAGTATCAATACATTTAGTATCTATATAAGAGAACATTGCAAAGTGCTCAAGGCTCAAATGACCTCCTGCTTGCTTTTAATTAAGTATAATTGTTTTCAAGGTCAGTGCAAGGTTGATAGTTAATGCATGATTTCCTTTTAGACATTTCATTTATGAATTAGTCGTAGTTTTGTAAAGCATTTCTAATAATTTGGGAAATTTTAATTAATTACATTTTAAACATTCACATATGCAATTGTGTTTCCTTATTATGAGTATGAATGTAAAACATGTAACAGTTAAGTAAGGAATTATCTTTTTGTTTATTTACAGTTTAAATAAATAAATTTCTAAATATGAGTTACAACTATATTTTATTCTACAGGGAATGCCCACAGTATACATAATTTAAATACTACTTCATATATAAAGTAATCAGCTAACATTTAAATGTTCAAACCAAATAAAAAGAATTAATCAGCCTTTTATCTATTAAATTCTAATAGTAATTTTACCTCCTGTTTTAATTATATCGTAAAACTTGAAATGTCGATTCTTAACAGCCGCGGGTCAAGTAATCAGAGTTTAGAGTATTCCCTACTTGAAGAGCTAGGGATGCATACGTATTTTATCATATTTTGACAGAGTTATCGTTCCTCACAGCAGGTGTGATTTCGAGGTCACTCGTGGCATTTCAACAGAATTGAAGGACAAAGATCGAAGAGTTCAAACGAAAAACGGTAACTGGTAAGACGTTGAAAATTTTCAAATGTATCCCAACTACATAAAAGTGACAGCACATCCTATATAATGAGGAATTCCCTTCACCTTTCGGGATTTTCTGTTTTATCATTCGGAGTGAAAGATAAATCGGTGTGTTCCTAGTGAGACACCTACTGTAAAGAACGACAACTTTTGGCGGGATAGTCCAACGCAAGTCAGAAATTAATGCCCTTAGATAAAGATGTAGGTAAAATTTAATAAATGAGATGTTTCTTTTTTGTATTGGGTCTTATTCTGTTTAACGTTCAACATTACCAATCATAAAGACTACAACAGTTACTTAATTATTTGTATTATTATTATTTTTTTCTAATTCAAATTAAATTTTTAATAAGCTCCACTCACAAATTGAAATTCTGCAAGGTGATAAATGTGCTTCGTGGCAGTTGTAACTCATTTATAGGAATTCATTCTTTTGAATGGTAAGAAAACAATAGGATAATCCTTTACTAAGAACATGTTTTACATTCATTCTTCACAATTTAAACCTACTCAGGTAAACTAACCGAATGAAACAATATTAGGAGAAAAAGACCCTTGTTCTTTGCTGATTAAATAAATATTATTGAGTGGTAATTCAATAGATTTATAATCCAAAGCCAACAACTATTAAAAAAATACAAAAAAAAACATGCCTGACATTTGGTGCTCCAGTAGAGAACATTCGTCACATTAATCTAATTATCAAGTCTATAAATATTCCAAAAAGACATGGAATCTGAATCAGGATATATATTGTTTGTGAGATAGAAATTTCGTACCCGTCAATAAAATGGTCATGATCGATGTTCATAAAATTTTTTAGTAGGTTTATATTAGCAAATACTTAAAATAAATCCTGAATATTATATGACTGTAATTCTGCTGTGTTATAAATTGATATGCACAACAATTACAAATCAACTTGTGAAATGTAGCCAGAAATGGACGTTTTCTGTTTAAAATTTAAAATCATAACGTATGTCATAACATTTTGATGTGAATCTTTGGAATGGGGGAGGCAATTTAACGCGCAATCAGTATACCTTAACGGAGTCTACTTTTAAAATTATAATTCTGGTTTCCTTAAACCCAAAACAACTGTATCCAAGGTTAAGAAAATATTTTTTTACACGAAGATCTTTTTTGAGCAAACTAAATAAAAATCATAACGACCAATCGTCAAATTTTCGTCAGAATAGATGTAAATGTTCGCAGTTACACATTTAAACGAAAGATATACACTTACCTTAATTGATGGATAGACAATTTGAGGTCAACCGTTGTGTCCTGATATCTTCCGACTGAACTAAACCAAGTGTTATGGTTTGTTTTCAGCAACTAAGTTGGGGTTCCGTGCGGGTAATTCAACCACATGGACTGAGAATTTCATTTTTGCTTATATTTGCTTAGTTATTGTTCATGAAATTATATCTCCATGATCTCATAAATCATGTAAATTTAACCAGCATGACACAAAAGCTACTGAAAATAAGATGAATATTAAATTAAACCATTAGGAATAGGTATAATATTATAGTGGTACTAACGTGCTGATTCTGTATTGACCCTACGGGCCTCGGGACCAATACAGCTAACCGAGAATCAATACAGGGCCAATACAGCTAACCAAGAATCAATACAGGGCCAATACAGCTAACCAAGAATCAATACTGGGCCAATACAGCTAACTGAGAATCAATACAGGGCCAATACAGAATCAGTAAGTTCGTAAAAGTTTTATTAAATAATCCAAGCAGTCCGTACAGCTGGTTCGTATGACCAGTCTGTATAACAAGCCAGTCTATATACAGCTGGTCCGTATGACAAAATAGTCTGTAAAACCGGTCCGTATGGAATTCCATATTGCCCTAGTGGATGCATAACGGGGCAATATGACTTTCCGTATTGACCTGGCCGAAAATCTTATTAAATTATTTATTAACCAACTTACTACAATATGTATAGAAATTCCCATGCTTTATAAATGGAAAATTTCGACAACTGGTCATTATGAACGGAGAAATTGCTACAGCCAGTCATTACGGAATCTCAGTCATGCATTACGAAATCACACCCGTGCATTACGAAATCACAGCCATGCATTATGAACAGATGAAACGGGACATCGATTAAATCAAAATGTCGTTTATTTCTTTAAATAAGTGACAACTTTTTTAAAATTTATGAGGATTGACAATCAAATTGAAAGTCGTGTTTAATAATCGTAGATTTTACTCTGCACTCAAAGCGCCACCTGCAATATTTATTTATTTGACAAAATGAACGATGTACATTTTCCACACAGAACAGTAAATTGATAATACACAAAAACAGTTTCAGAAATGTCTGAAAAGAAGAGAGAGAAAGAAATTTCCATCGACTTTGACAATCAAATGCGAGGTAAGGTCATGTTTACACTTAAAAACTCGTTTGTTAAAACAATTCCGTCTGACTGATCATACACGGTTCTTGAATGAAGTTGTTTAATAAAAGTATCAATATATGGACTTTTTCATATTGGCCCTGTAACATGCCCTTGAAATTAATAATGACGTTGCCTCGGGGCCATTACAACCATCCTTGGCCATTATTAATACCTCGGGCATGTCACAGGGCCAATATGAAAAAGTCCATACATTAATACTATAGTAAAACATGTCCATATGGAATTCCATATTGCCCTGTTTTGAAGCTGTATTGCCCTAGTGGATGCGAAACTGGGCAACATGACTTTCCGTATTGCCCCATGCCGAAAATATGTATTAAATTATTAACCGGATAAATTTTCATATGAATACGGGTATTTATAAAGAGCAGGGCAACGTAAAAATATTGGTCGTGCCGCCATATTAAGGATATTTTTATCATATTATTCAATAAATAAATGTTATATTTCTCATTTTGTAAATTACAAATTTCAGAATGTATTTATATAACAGAGATTTTATAGATACGTTTTGAATTGTGTGTATGAATTAAATTAATACACAGTAAATTTTGAAAATGTAAGGATATGGATCGACGGGAAAGCATGTCATAGGAAAGAACACGAATAGCGATTGTTACATCATTGTTTTTATTCTTATTTTTTATTTGTTTTTTTTGTGTCAACCAACAGAGTATACTACAACATACATTACAGTATTCAAATACAAATACATATTATAAAAAATTCATATACTTATCCCACAGCATAAATATTTAGGAGAAAAAAAACAAGATGATTTATCAATCCAATTATTTTTAAGATTAAATTGGGAGCAGTACAATGTATGATTGTTACAGATGTTCGATAAATTTTTCCCATTTTTCTTCGAAAATATTTATCTTATCTTGAATTAAATATGAAATGTTTACTAGTTGTAAACGCCCTTTTAGAAATGTTAAATATTATTTGAAACTTATATTCTTATTACAGTTGAGACTAATATAATATTTGGCGAGTAAAATACAATAGTTAAGGGTAACATCACTTTCTGAAAAAAAGACCAAATATGGGAAAGTCTTTTGATAATAAAATTATCTTTTTTAAAATCTGTTCCGGCCAATCAGTTAACTGATGCCAAAAACTGAGGATGTGTTGTAAATAAAAAATTATTATTTTTGGACGAAGAAGATAATTTATTTGAAATGCTAGTTCTTTTATACCATTTTTTTAACAGATTAACCATTAGCTATGTAAAGAGTATACGTATATCTTCCGTCGAGTTTTCGGAATGGGAAATATATAAATAATATTTTATTTTATTAAGTGAAATAAGAACTAAGTGTCAGTAGAACGTCTGTTTCCGGTAAATAAAATTACAGTAATGTTGATTTTGCGCAACACGGATTCCACACCACTCATGATAATAGCGTTATTGCGTTGAGTAATTTTGGCGTATCAGCTGGAGGGGTTCTTGAAGACACGATAGCTATGTTAGTCATGTCAATTTCCTTTAGAAAAGCGAGGACGCGGGATCCTGTACCGTATCCATCGTCGTCAAAGCCGTCGTGAGTTTTCCGTCTTTGTCCGTAAACCTGTATATAAGCGTGTTGAATGTATTTGCCGAAACGGGAGTTTGTAACATTTGTCGAGCGACTTCTCTCACCTCCGTATAGGTTGTGATGGTTGAAGCTGTGGCACAGTAAGTGTGATTATTGTCAGAAAGTACTTCAGAACTAGTTATTTGAAATTTCCCATGTCGAGATTCGGTGGTGTCTAATACCGTAGCCGCTTTGGGAGTACATATTTTTTCAACATAAGCTGTGCCATTGCTCATGAATACAAGGCGTTTTCCCTTTATATGTGTTTCCGCAGACTTTTCTTGATAATCTTTTTGTAAAGTGATAAGTCGTTTTCGTTGTTCGCGGATGTTGTCAGGAAATTGTGGTTGAGCATATTCACCTTGCAACTCGTCTTTGTTATTTTCACTTATTGTACGTGCCGCGCTGATAACCATCTCACGCTCATTATAATCGTGGAATTTGACAATAATTGGACGAGGAGGTTTATCGTTTAATTTGATACCAATTCTGTGTTCTCTGTCAATTTTGATATATTGTTTTGTTTGATTTTCAATTAATTTTTAAATATTTCTGATACGACTTCTTTCACATTTTCGTCACGATTTTCTTCAACCCCAGTTAAAATAGCATTCTGTCTCATACTGCTTTCAACCAGACTATTAATTTGACATTGTTGAACAACAAGCCTTGATTCAAGATGGGTTACATACGATTTCATATTGCATAATTCATAAGAGAGTTTATCATTTTGGGCCCTTAATTCACAAATTTCAGTGGTTTGATCTTTTGTTTCGAAAGTGACGGCCTGAAGCCGGTCCTCAATGCTATCTCTAGAGTAGATGTCATTCTTTATTGTTGATATCTCAGTTGATTGGGAGTCAAATTTTAGGATTAGATTGTAAAGTGTTTGTTGAATTCTGATGATATCCCTTTTAAAAGTTTTTCATTAAATGGGATATCATCATAATTACCTCCAGTTAGCACATTTGAGTGCTCGTCGTTTGAGTTTATGTCTTTGTTTATGTTTACTTCCATGTCAGCCATTTGTATTTCGTCAAACGTGTCTAAATTTGAGTCTTGTTTTTTGTCCCTCTTTCTCTTCTTTTTACGATCACTCATTTCAAAAGTTGCCCACACATTATTTTCATATCACCGTAGAGTCATTTGTAGGCAAAACCAATGTTTTTAAGATGTACACAATCACATTTTAGTCGAGTGGACCGGACGACGTAAAAAAATCAACAAGCCGTACTCAAGGACAGGCATTGTTAGTACTTTACGGAAATAAAATACATTAATTGCAAAGTGAAAGAGGAGTTTAGGTCACAAGGTTAAATTCAAAATTTTTGAAATTCGGCCCCAAGTTTTATAAATCAAATTCTAAATCTTATTGCACATCTACATATAGTATAATAATACTGTATAGAAACAAAATGCATAAACTGAAAAAATGAAAGAGCTGTTTAGGCTATAAACGTCAATTCAAAATTTTCATACAGTATATGGCACTGCTGAAAAGAAATAAGGAGTTAAAGGAGAAAGAATGGAGACAATCACAATATCACTGAACCTTACAAATATAATAGGGGAGATAAAATTGGTTTAAAAGTAATTGAAAGATGTACATTGTGCAATAAAGTCACAGAAAATGGAGTTAACCTTTTACTAGAATTTCCAATAATATTAGAATGAATATATAGTACCAAATTTCAAAAAATTATCATCCCAATATAAACAATGTTGATAAGGTGGGTGTAAGCCGAAAGTTCAAGTGGATTATGTTAGCTTACAGGGTATAAGTTCAAATTCAAGTTCAAGTTTTTTATTACCAATTAAGGGCCCCATTTAAGAGGCATATATAATGACAACACAATACAACACATTGATTAGATACATAAATACAGATAATACTTCTTTGTATATATATGCGTGATTCTCCCACACGGGCGTGTTTAAAAAGAAAGTAAAGAAAATATAAATTATATGTCCACCTTGTCCCTTATTCAGATGAGCAAGCTTTACAGGTTGTCCAGCAGGAGAAGAGACCAAGGGGCGATGCAAAAGGACTTTCTGTTTTCACATATATTACATATAAATTGTCTGTGCACGTCTATAATTCTATATATTCATTACTTGTAAACCTATTACGGATTGCAAGTCATTTTGATATCATCAGCTGCGCATCCGTTGATAGGAAACAGGACGACATATGTTGAGAAGTATATGACAAATTATTTACCGACCTTCATCTTTGTGAAAAGTATCATTTAATACAACGCAGTTTGAAAGGGGTTTAGTAAGGATATTTGAAGGAAAAAAAAAACGGATGAAAAGTTGAAGACAAAGTGCTACCCTGGCCTGATTCTTTGCTTTAACTATTGTCAAGGGTTTTATGTCAAGATAGTTCCAATCAGTTATCTGTTTTCATTAGTCATGTTAGTACATGGGAACTTGCTAAAAATTTGAGATGGGTTATTTTGCAATATATAACAAAGGAGCAGGTATTTTTTTTTAAAAAACAATCTAAAGAAACAACATGTCTGATGGACCAGTCATCCACGAACAGAAACTTTTGCAGAACTGTAACCTGTAGGTATACACTGATTTTCTACATACGTATATTTATATATTTTATAAGATACCTTATAAGAAAATTTTATAAGATATCTCATAAAGTTTATGAGAAATCTGATAAAGTTTTTTATAAAGATTATAAGATATCTTATATATTTTATAAGATATCTTATTAAAGGTGAATTATATGAGATATATTATAAATTTTATAAGATATCTCATAACATTTATAAGATATCTTTAATAGACTTTTTATATAAGATATCTTATAAAATATATGATATCTCATAAAGTTGATAAGATATCTCATAAATTTTATAAGATATCTTACATACTTTATAAGATATCTTATTTAGTTTTCTTTATGAGATATCGTATAAACTTTATAATATATCTTGTAAAGTTTATAATATATCTTGTAAAGTTAAGAAGTTTATAAGACATCTTTTTTGGTTAATAAATATAAATACGGCTTGCCATAAAAATTGCATTAAATACTTAGACTATATTTCATATTTTGTAAATACCTATATGATGGAAGAGTCATAATAATTTGCGTTCTTCAACAAATTTGGAGTTTTGTTGTTCATGTTTTTTTTTATTTGAGTCGATGATTTTTTTTGTAATTAAGAACCAAAACTAGAGGCTCTCAAGAGCCTGTATCGCTCACCTGGATTTAACTTTTCAACTTGAGCAGGACTAAAAATTTAAGTGTTGGAGTCAATTTGGCTGGTTTTTCTATAGGATTCTATGTTAAACTAAGTTCAGCTGTGGCAGCCATCTTGGTTGACAGTCCAGTTCAAGGACACATTTTTAAAAGAGAACCATCTAAGGACCATTACAGCTAAGTCTTGTTCCAACTGGCTAAGTGGTTTCAGACAAAAAGATTTTTAAAGGAATTTTCCCATAGGATCCTATATTTAACTAAGTTCGGCCGTGGCGGCCATCTTGGTTGACAATCCAAGTGAACTGACATCCTTCAGAAAGAGGACCATCTAAGGACCAATGCTTCCAAGTTTAGTTCCAATGGGCTCAGTAGTTTCAGACGAGAAAATTTTGAGTGAATTTCCCATAAGGTCCTGAGTAAAACTAAGTTTGGCTGTGGCGGCCATCTTGGTTCACAGTCCACGAAATCCGACACATTTGTGAAAGAGGACCTCCTAAGAACCACTGCTGCCAAGTCTGGTTCCAATATGTCAAGTGGTTTCAGACAAGAAGATTTTTCAATGAATTTTCCCATAGGGCCCTATGTTAAACTCAGTTCACAGTCTGGGTCATCAGACACAATTCTGAAAGAGGACCATCTTACTCGGGACCATTGCTACCAAGTCTAGTTCTAATTGGCTTAGTAGTTTCAGACAAGAATATTTTTGAGTGAATTTCCCATAGGGTCCTATGTTAAACTAAGTTCGGCTGTGGCGGCCATCTTGAATCACAGTCCACAAAATCCGACACATACCTGAAAGAGGACCTCCTAAGGACCATTGCTGCCTAGTCTAATTCCAATTGGTCAAGTTTTTTCAGACAAGAAGACTTTTCAATGAATTTCCCATAGGACCCTATCTTGGTTAACAATCCGGATCAGCGGACATACTTCTGAAAAAGAACCTCCTAAAGACCATTACTGCCAAGTTTGGTTCCAATTGGCCTTGTAGTTTCATAGAAAGAAAATTTGAAATTCGTCCCCCCCTTTTTTTTCTATTTTTAGTAACAGCAGCCATGTCGGTTGGAAGTCGGGAATGCCGGACATAGTTTTGGAAGGGGACAACCCAAGGACCATTCCAACAAAGTTTGGTCCCAATTGGCACAGTGGTTTCAGAGGAAATAATTTTTGAAGGAAAGTTTACACCGGATGCCGTCTTTAAAGGGCAAATACTCCTATAAGGGGTCAATCAATGATTTTGGTCATGTTGACTTATTTCTAGATCTTACTTTGTTGAAATATTTGCTGTTTACAGTTTGTCTTTATCTATAATAATATTCAAGATAATAACCTAAAACTGCAAAATTTCCTTAAAATTAACAATTTAGGGGCAATAACCCAACTAAGGGTTGACCGATTCGTCTGAAAATTTCATGGCAAGTAATTCTTGACCTGATGAACATTTTTACCCCGTCAGTTTTGCTCTCAATGCTTTGGTTTTTGACATAAAAACCCAAAACTGAAGTTCACCGCTATGTTCTATTTTTAGCCATGTCGGCCATGTTGGTTGGCAGGCGTGGTCATTTTTTAAACTAGATACCCTAATGATGCTTTTGGCCAAGTTTAGTTCCATTTGGCCCAGTAGTTTCAGAGAAGATTTTTGTAAAAGTTAACGGACGACGACGACGGACGACGACGGACGACGGACGCCAAGTGATGAGAAAAAAGGAAGAAAATTCTGTATGTTTCCTCATTTTTATTAGCACTAACAGTCAGTCATAAACATATAAAACAATGAATGAAAACAATACACAACAAGTGGCATATATGATAAAAATATAAAAATATAAAAAGTACAAGTTTTACACAAATTAAACAGATAAACAGATAACTAGAGGCTCCCAAGAGCCTGTATCGCTCACCTGGACTATGTCCATCTTGATTGTCAGCATGGAACATTGTCAAATTCCAACTGGCACACTGCTTTCAAACAAGATTTTTCTGTGATTATTCACATTAGGTCCTATGTTAAGCTATGTTGCTCCCTGGCAACCATCTTCAATGGCAGACATCGGATACAATTCTGAAAGAGGACCATCTAACAACCATTGCTGCCAAGTTTTTTTCCAATTGGACATGGTTTCAGACAAGAAGATCTTTTAATTAATTTCCCATAAGGTACTGTTAAACTATGTTCGGCTCTGGTGGCCATCTTGGATGACGGGCGGGATGATCGGATATAAATCTTAAAGAGGACCACCTAAGGACCATTGCTGCCAAGGTTTGTACCAATTGGCCAAGTTATTTCAGAAAATATCTTTAAGTAAATTTCTCATAGCGTCCTATGTTAGCTCATGTTTGGCTTGGATGCATGCGGTGTCATAGGATATAATTCTGAAAGATGACCCCCTAAGGACCATTGCTGCCAAGTTTTCATCCAATTGGCCTAATGGTTTCAGACAGGAAGATGTTTAAGTAATTTAACCATAGGGTCCTATGTTAAACTATGTTCGGTTATGTCGGCCAACCTGGATGACGGGTGGGGTCATTTGATACAATTCTGAAAGACGACCAACTAAATAAATGACCATGTTGCCAAGTTTTGTTCCAATTAGCCTAGTGGTTTCAAACAAGAAGATCTTTAAGTAAATGTCCCGTAGAGTGCACACAACATTTTTTCTTAGTACTTTTCATGACGTCATGAAATGAAGGAACATACTCAAAAGATTGATAGCTGGACAATTGGCTGTATCAAATACCCATAGACAACCATATATCAAATAACATATTTCTTCAAGCTTTCACTGTGTATAAGTATTTTTAAGGAATTCCTTTCCAAATTCTTACCATTACAGAAAGATAACTGACAAAAATAGGCCTCCCCCCTTCAAATATTTAAAAAATACAGACCAACCTCAGAGCATCCTAGCAAGGATTCCTGCGTAATTTAGAGAACTGAGTATATGTGTTTTCCAAAGTACACATTCAGCACATGTAGTTTCAGGGTACATTCTCCGCCTTTTAAAATTGCTACATGAAGTGGTATAAAATGTTGTGTTTTCACCTACCCTATTTTTGGATATTTTCAGAGGTAGTCTCCCATTAATAAAACTTTTCTGAAAAAAATTACTATTTGACATTTCATGCATTTTTTTAAACTTAAAATAAAGCCAAGACTCTTATTTAAATAATGAAACCAAAAAAAAAAAAAAAAAAAAAACAATCAGAAATCAATATCTAGAACTTATAAATAGAAGGAATTCCATACCTATGACATAATATATTTAGGGAAAAATCACTGGAATTTTATACGAAACTGTTGTTTGCGTTCTTAAACTATGTTCGGCCCTGGCGGCCATCTTGGAAGACTGGCGGGGTCATCGGATACAATCCTGAAAGAGGACCACCTAAGGACCATTGTTGATATATTTTTTTTATTCCTCGTGTACATTATGCTATGTTTCTCAGTCCTCCAGGGTATTTTATCCAAACCATGGAAATCAATATGCTTCAATTATCCAAAATATTTGACGAGGGAAGATGTTTTGTTCGTTGAATTTATACCACAAATTAGATTATAAACAAAAGGTTTGTTACAAAGTTTTAGTTAGGATCACTGTATATCTGACGTAGCCAACAGCTTTGTGTAATGTAGATTGTAAATTAAGATTTAACATGCCAAGGCTCGCATGTTAAAATCTTAATTTTAACTCTCGAGAGTGTAGAAATCTTGTAATTCACTCGAAACTGAATTAGAATCTATATTTATCTTTTGATTTCTAAATCTTTAAGAAAGATTATGATAGGATGAGAAAGTGAGAAAGAGAAAATATCGAGGGAGGAGTTTGTGAGTTAGGAATTGTGTATTAGGAGAAAGTAAGAAAGAGTGAGTTAATGAATTAGATTTGAACATCAGAGAGAGAGAGAGAGTATAAGTTTAAGATCAGTCAGAATAAAACTTTACCATCAGAACAGTAACAAAATTTAATTTGTATAACATCATCATTTTGGATATAATAAAAAGCGAACTTAAATGAATCAGAAAATCCTCTCGCGTGGGAAGAACAACTTAATCCAACAACAACCCTTTCAAACCCATTAGAATTTCAAACAGTTCAATATCATAGAGATTCAAAGCTAAGTTAAGTGGATATTCAAATTACAATGCAGACCAGTTTTTATCCAACTTTAATGCGTATACAGTTTGTATTGTAATAAACTTTATATCAGCAGCAAGTGTGCAGCTTTTCAATTAAATACAGTCAACCCTCGTTATGTCGGATCCATTGGGACCTGAAAATGTAGTTCGACTTAAGCGAAAATTCGAGATATCAGGAGTAAATTTGTATAGTTACAGCTATTGAGGGTCCAAACAGATAATTTGAGTTACCCGGAAGTTCGACTTAAATGTGTTCTAGATAACGAGAGTCAACTGTATATCTGAACTAGTTAAAGTGTGGTTTTCCAGTCGTGATGACGTAATTAACAAGACTGGGAAGTTTTAGTCTCTGTAAATAAACCAGTTTTACTAGTAGAGACTGAAATTTTTCAAAATCTGAGACTTTTTTCAGGTCAACTACTGGATGATTATTTAAGTCAGATCCAGGAAAAGGGACAGAAAATGAACAAAAGTGCTGAGAAAATATTGTTGAAATTTATAGAAGGACTATCATGCTTTCAACTCAACAAAATTAGGAGAAGCCTTTGGCTATAGAAATTCTGTCATGATGTCTCACAAATGTAATATCCTGCGATCTTTGTTGCAGCAGGAGCCAGTAGTGATCGCCTTTCAAAACTGTAAGCAAATGACAGAGGTATTTAAACGTTTGGACACTAACAGCATTTATTCAAGGACTTTCGAAACCGTTAGCAGAAGCAAGACGCCATTGACATTGTTTTAAATATTACAAATTAGGACATACAAAACGAGACTGTACGGTGATAATTTTTCCAGATTTTTACCAAACCTGGAAATTCTGCCGGTAACTGCCACAAATGAAATTCTAACCAGGGAAATGTTCAATGTAAGAAGATCGGGGTCGATTGAAAGCCTGGGAACTACTGGTATTTATTAATTTAATAACTGGATTTGTTTATTTATTGTCAAAAACATTTAAGAGTGGGTTATTTGAAATAACTGAATATACAATATTTTTGCCTAAAAATGATCAGGTAAAAGAATATGGCGTTGCACCAATTAATGGTATTATTGATTGTAAAGACGAAAGTTTTGATGTTTATGTGTTAAACGATACTTCACATCCACTTATTTTAGATACTCAAATGTGTAACTTGGAATAATTAACAGTAAATATTCCTAAATCTAAAGTTTTATCCTACAAAAGATGAAATTTTCCTGTTAATTTCTGAATCAGTTGTTTGGAGAAAAGGTTCCAAGGATACCAAGGTGTATGTTCTGCAAGTAATTAGTTATCAAAAAGGGGATTACTTGTGTCTGGATCTCTAGCCATTGTACCCATTAAAATCATGAACACAACTACTAAGACAATCAACATTCCTAAGAAATAACAGCTGGTAGAATATATTATACTGACGGATGATTATGCGGCAATTCAAATTAAGACATCAAGCTGTGCAAACGTTACCGTCAACAGAGATCTTGTAAACATTAAGTCTTCTTAGGATAAATTTGTATCATATGTTGTATCATATGAGGGATAATGTATTAAGGCCAGATCAGCAAAGTAAACTACATTTCGTTCTGATTCAAAACGAACCAATAGGACATTCATTAGATGAATTATTAAGACAAAATATTATGATCCTAGTTGATGAAAAGGATAGATGGATGGATGAATAATTATTTAACGTCCAGTGGCAATTTTTAAATTCATATCAGGACGAGAGAATGTTCATCTGATATAAATATGATTCCCGCTTTGTACTAAACCGAAATAATGAGCCAGATTTGTAAAGTGCTGGCTCACAAGTTAAAAGTCCACAAGAAGACTTATCATCCCACCCGAATACATTATACTGACCGAGCCGACCAATACTTTGATCTTTCTCCTAGCATAAAATACCAATTTTAATGTCTTTGGTTTTACCCTGCCGGGGATCGAATCCGCACTCGAGCAGGAAACCAAAGAGGCGGTCGACGAAATGGAAGTATAAAACCCAATAGTTTTAGTAGCAGAACTGAAAGCACTAAATACATAAACCAAAACAAACCCTCAGAGCCCGATTTTCGCTACACTATACCAGATGTCAAAATGCATACAGAATATTTTAATCATAAAACCCTAATTTTATTCCCTTCATCAATCTGAGTTTAGGATTTTTCCAAATAAAAATTTCATCAGAATCTATATCACATATAATACTGCCTTTAGCATATTTAAGTTCAACAGATTACCAAACAGTTTTCAATTACTGATGAACAAAGTTTTGAAAGGCCTTTTCGAAATGCACTATGATTTTTGGATGAAGTTTTAATCTTTTTCCAAGGACATTTTTGAACAACATTTTGATGATCAACAAGAGGTTTTCAGCAGGTTTAAGTCCGCGAATCATAAACTGAAACCACAAAAGTGTAAATTTACCGTATCCAAATACAATTTCCATGAAATATTAAAAAGGGATTCAGACCTCCCGGTGATCGTTTGAAAGCAATAACTGAATATCCGACACCCAAGAATGTCATTGAGCTCAAAAGGTATCTTAGATTAATGGACTAGTTCCGAAAATTGATCAGAAATTACAGTGCTGTAACTAACTCTATAAGCTTTTGTGTAAGAATTCAAATTTATCTGGACAGATGAGGTATCCAGCAATCGTATAGGGTATATGCTTTACCAAAAGAACACATAATCTCGAGCACTGCTGATGAGTTGTCAGACAACGAAATTGCCGTACAGTGTATCAAATGTATTTCGGTATTTTGTGATACGTTTTATTACTACCACTGGGTCTATGTCACTGATGGTATACTTGCATGATTCATTACTCAAAGGCCTCTAAATTTTCCGTTCAAAATTTGACAAAAATTACCAGAAATTTCTAAGGCTCTTCCTTTTGATGCACAGGTAACACTTAGATGCGTTTGGATTCCTGTTTGTTTTAATTGTATTGGTTTTTGATGGTCGTGCTTATTAATTCATCATTATATCTTTAAGAGGATTTCCAACATTTTGATCTCGAGCACTGCTGATGAGTTGTCAGTCAACGAAATGGTCATACAGTGCATCAAATTTATTCGATGTTTTGTGATACATTTTATTCTGCTGCTATTCAAGTAATAAGGGTTGGATCAAAAACACTTGCAAAATGGCAGAAAACATATGAACCAATTAAACTGGAACTTTTAGGCATGGTTACCAGTATATTAGACTGTTTATTATAATTTCGAGGTAGAAAGTTTATTGTAGAGTGTGACCACGAAGCATTGAAACCATTGTTTCAGAAGCATTTGAAGAGAGAAATTTATGACAAGTGGCTTGTAATACTTCAAGAATTTAATTTTGAGATCCGATACTTACCAGGTGTAGGAATGCTTTGTCAAAAGATGTAAATCTCCAGACAAATTCTTATATAACATGTATATATCAGGAGAAATTTGAGAAAACAGAAAGAATAGGTATACATGTATAGGGACAGAACATAAAATAGAAACTACAAAATATTTAGCTAATCTCAATTTAAGTTCTGATTTTGTTTTCCATTTGCAAGAAGAAGACCAAATTGTACGACCTCTGATTGATTATTTAGAAAAGGAGGAACTGCCCATCAGTCCAAAGACACCCAGAGCATTACTAATTAAATCAATGTTTTGATAGATGGCTTATTATAACACACCAGATTAAAGAAATCACAGAGGGCCAAACACCTAACAATTACCAATTAGTTCTATCAGATGGTATGTTCAAAGATTTCCACCAGCTGTATCATGATTCATCTGCATATACTTTACCCAGTGTTGAGGTATGACAGGTTGATTTGGTATGACCATTACCAAATACTTCACAGGGTTATACTTATGTATTGACTGTTGTACCCATGTTTAGCAAGTGTCTCATTTCCTTTCCGACCGCCTCGGTGGTCTAGTGGTATCGTGCTTACCCGAGTGCGGAAGGTCGCAGGTTCGATCCCCGGCCGGGTCAAACCAAAGACATTAAAATTGCAGTTGGTATTTGCTGCTTCTGCGCCAAACACGCGGCATTCAGGAGTAAGAGCAAAGACTGGTCTGCTCGGAGTCAGTATAATGTGTCCGAGTGAGGTGATATGTCTTCCTGGGGGCAGTTACCTCGTGAGCTAGCACATTAAAAATCCGACTTAGCTTGTCTTGTACAAAGCAGGGATCATATTCATTATCATATCAACATGTTCTCGTCCTGATATGCACCTGTTTGCCACTGGACGTTAAACAATAATTCATCCATCCATCCATCCATTTCCTTTGCATTAGCATAATGATTAGCCAACAAAGATACACTGATTGTCGTATCAGGACGTATGCAAACTTGTATTTACCAATTATTGAGTGTGTAATACTCTTATTATCGACAACAGTTCTGAATATGTCTCTTCAGCCATGGCTTCAGTATGTGGACAATTATGCATACCACAGGAAATATCTGGGTTGATTATCTTTCAAGAACTACATTTTCCATCAATTAGTCCGTGAATTAAACAAAATATACACACCACATGAGGTAGTATTTGGACAATGACGTGTGTTCCCCACGATTGCACCAATCATTCCTGATTTTGAAAGTGTTCCAGTCAGTACTAAAACATGCAGAGAAAACTTAAACTTAATTTAATCAGGACTGAATTGAAAAACAATGTCAACATTAGACAAAAAGCCAAGATAGACCGCAAAAACTAGAAGCTAGAAGGTAAATAGCAATGACATATGTTAGAGAGCCTACTCACAGCAGTACTTCTTTGGCAGATATCTGCAGGTAATCAACATAAAATAATGATGGATTCTGAAGAAGATGGATGGATGGATGATTATTGTTTAACTTCCAGTGGCAACTAGGTGCACATCAGGACGAGAACATGTTGATATGATAATGAATATGATCCCTGCTTTGTACTAGACCGACACGCTCAATCGGATTTTTAATGTGCTAGCTCACGAGGTAATTGTCCGCAGGAAGACATATCACCTCACTCGGACACATTATACTGACTCCGAGCCGACCAGTCTTTGCTCTTACTCTTAGATGCCGCGTGCTTGGCGGAGAAGCAGCAAATACCAATTTTAATGTCTTTGGTTTGACCCGGCCGGGGATCGAAACCGCGACCTTCCGCACTCGGGGCGAGCACGCTACCAGAAGACCACCGAGGCGGTTTTCTGAAAAAGACGTGAGCTAGAATGTAAATAACAATGACATATGTTAGAGAGCCTACTCCACAGCAGAACTTCCTTGGCAGATATCTGAAGGTAATCAACATAAAATAATGATGGATTCTGAAAAAGACGTGAGCTAGAAGGTGAATAGCAATGACATATGTTAGAGAGCCTACTCCACAGCAGTACTTCCTTGGTAGATATCTGAAGGTAATCAACATAAAATAATGATGGATTCTGAAAAAGACGTGCATGAGCTAGAAGGTAAATAGCAATGACATGGGAAAGAAAGCTGTGATGCCAAAACCTGAATCAATCGTTACTACGACGTTCAAATCGGAAAATAAAACCACGTTATTGTTCAAATAAATTAGTTTAATATAATAGATTATGAAATCAAATAAAATGTATTGTGTAAGTAAATAAAAAAATACCTACAAGTTATTAAGTTAGAAATGATACAGTAAGTAAATAAATATGATCAATACATAATATGCATTAATCAGGGTAATTAATGATCGTAAGTGTATTTCTGCAATAAATTCAACATGTTCACAGATAATAAATCTTATATTTAATGTCCGTCCCTTCAATATTGAACCAGATAATTTTCTTATTAATTTAATAAAGATTAATGGTTTTATTATTCATACATGTTAAGAAATAATATTTTCAAGATGTTAATTTTGGTGCATTACATTTAGGCGCGGCTTTTTATTACAATTCCAGGTAATTACAGGTAAAATTAACAGGTAGAGTTAAAAACGAGTTAAATAACGCTTTTATTTTGTCGAAATCACCTTTAAAATGTAGCCAACAAAAGACACAAATCAATAATAAAATTTAACAAGATTTATTATATATACAAAGTTTACAAAAATATTACAAAAAAACTAAAATGTCAACTTAACTGTTCAAAATCCTGTTTTTTCTTGATCCGGAATTCTGGTCACTGTTGCCTGAATCCAAACGGAATATTATATCCAATCAGTCACAATCTAGTATGATGTAATGAAAATAACAGTCTGTCAAGTACGATGTATGAAACGTAAATAAATCCAACAGCTGAGAACACAAGAATGTCTATGTACGGTCCAATATGCTATGCTCTGAAAGTCTAACTTTCTTGTCCGTATATATACTGTAGAACGGAAACTTCTGGAATACGGTAGAAGTTCGAATCACACCATAATTATTACGTAAGTCAAATAGAAAGTTCTAGTTATTCCACCAGTATCCATTATTGTTCCAGTGATTTCTAAACTGCGCAGTTATAACATTATTTGGTAAACAACTATAAGTATTATGTAAACATAGTATACATGTTATAAGGCTACGCAAAACAAATTAGGCCAAGATAAATAAATATAATAATTACAATATCATAACACCTCCCCCCTTAAAAGAAGTTTGAGTGTAACGAGAACTTCATGAACAATATATACAAAAATATATAGTATGTATACAGTGTTTTAATAAGATCTAGATAAAGCATCTGCTATTACGTTATCTTTACCTTTAATATGTTTTACAATAATATCATATTCCTGTAACAATAAACCCCACCTAGTCAAATTCTGGTTCTTGTTTCTCATTTTATGTATGAAGGTGAGAGGATTATGATTAGTATAAACCAGAATAGGATGCATAGTGGGATTTAAATATACATCAACATGTTGAAGTGCAGACAACAGTGCAAAACATTCTTTTTCAATAGTGGAATAATTTTTCTGATGTTTATCTAATTTCTTGGAAAAATATGATATAGGTTTCTCAACATTATCATCTGTTTCTTGATATAAAACGGCTCCAACTCCTACATCACTTGCATCAACGGCAAGTTTGAATTGCTTTTTAAAGTCTGGAGTGATAAGAACGGGACTGTTAATTAAAAGTGATTTGCTTTTTTCAAAAGAGTTTTGACAATTATCACTCCAGATGAATTTAGAATCTTTTTGTAAAAGATGAGTCAATGGTTGAACAACAGTAGCAAAATTTGAACAAAATTTTCTGTAAAATCCAATCATGCCTAAATATCTCATAAGTTGTTTTTTATTTGTAGGAGGATGAAAATTGGTAATTGCATCCACTTTAGCCAAAATAGGTTTCACTTGACCTTGGCCAACTGTGTGCCCTAAATAATCAACAGTGGCCTTACAAAATTCACTTTTAGCAAGATTAACAGTCAAATTTGATTGGGACAATCTATCAAAAGTATCATATAAATGTGTTAAATGCTCTTCCCAGCTATCACTACATACAATAAGATCATCAATATAAGCATAACAACAGTCTAAATCTTTTATAACATTATTGATCATTCTTTGAAATGTAGCTGGAGCATTTTTCATACCAAACGGCATGACAGTATATTGAAATAAGCCGTCTGGTGTGACAAAAGCTGATATTTCACGAGCTCTCGGTGTCAGGGGGACCTGCCAGTAACCTTTTAATAAATCAAATTTGCTTACGAATTTTGATTGTCCAATGTTATCAATGCAATCCTCTATCCTTGGAATCGGATAGGAGTCAGATTTTGAGACTGAGTTTACTTTTCTGAAATCAGTAACGAAACGAAAGGTTTTATCTGGTTTGGGTACAAGAAGACAAGGAGAGCTCCATTCACTGTTACTCGGCTCAATAATATCATTGTCAAGCATATATCTAATTTCTTGTCTCATAACATCAAGTTTAAGTGGATTGAGCCGATAAGGATGTTGCTTAATTGGAGAAGCATCGCCTACATCAACATCATGACAAACAGCAGTGGTTTTGTTTGGCACATCTGGAAAAAGATTTTTAAAAGAAAATACCAAAGTTTTCAATTTTTCTCTGCGATCGAAAGTCAGATGTGCAAGTTTTGAGTCTAAATTTGACAAAATTTCAGAATTTTTCAATCTAACAGTTTGTTCCACAGTCTTGGAATCAAAAGATGGTTCAATTATATCTGGTTTGTCATGATCGTTCTCCGATTTAACCATGGCTAAAGTGGCAACTGGTTTACTCTCACCTTCATTAGTACGCTCAAAATATGGTTTTAACATATTAATGTGACACACTCTATTTTGTTTACGCCGACCTGGAGTTTTTACAATATAATTCAAATCATCGATTTTACTGTCAATTGTATAAGGACCACAGTATTTAGCCTGTAAAGGATGCCCAGGGACTGGCAAAAATACAAGTACCTTATCACCAGGCTCAAAAACTCTGTCCCTGGCATCTTTATCATACCATATTTTCATCTTATTCTGTACAGTTTTTAAGTTTTTCTGAGAAATTTGACAAGCAGTATACAATTTTTCTTTAAATCTAGATACATAGTCTAGAAGATTCAAGTCAGTGTGTTCAGTAAGCCATTTTTCCTTAATCAATTTCAAAGGTCCCCTTACAGTATGACCAAACACTAACTCAAAGGGGCTAAAACCAAGGGATTCTTGAACAGCCTCTCGAACCGCAAAAAGTAGAAAGTGAACACCATCATCCCAGTTCAAATTGAAGACAAAAAGTCCTAATCATGTTCTTCAATGTTTGATGAAAACGTTCTAAGGCACCTTGAGATTCTGGATGATAAGCACTTGATCTATACTGAGTAATCCCTAACTGGTAAACGACCTGCTGAAATAAACCTGACATGAAATTTGAACCCTGGTCGGACTGTATAGACTTAGGAAGTCCTACTAATGTGAAAAATTTGATAAGAGCTTTGACAATAGTTGGTGTCTTGATATTCCTTAAGGGAATAGCCTCAGGAAAGCGAGTGGATATACACATGATCGTTAATAAATAAGCGTTTCCAGTCTTGGTCTTTGGTAAAGGTCCAACGCAATCAATAAGTACTCGGCTGAAAGGTTCTTCAAAGGCTGGAATCGGCAGAAGTGGTGCTTGTGGTATTTTCTGGTTAGGCTTGCCAACAATCTGGCATATATGGCATGATTTGCAGTATTCTGTGACATCATTTCTAAGTCTGGGCCAGTAGAAATGTTGCAATATCTTAAGGCAAGTCTTCCTTATACCTAAATGTCCAGCCAAGGGGGTGTCATGGGCAAGACCAATAATTTCCTGCCTATAGACTTTAGGCACCACCACTTGGTATACCACTCTCCATTCCTCCTCTGGGATAGCATCAGGGGGCCTCCACTTCCTCATTAAAATGCCGTCTTGATGGTAGTAACATTCGGCCACTTTGTCTCCTTCTTCTTGGGGTAGAGCCCTCTTGCCGAGCTGAAGAACCTCAGGGTCTTTATTCTGTTCTTCCCTAAATGTTCTTTTGTCTAATGAATGGCTGTTCACGTCTGGCCATGGCATAATTACACGTTTGTTAGTACCAGGTGGTCTTATTATGGCCTTTTCTGAGCTACCGGGACCTTCAATGTCGGCAAAGAAAGTGTCAGAAAGGTCCATATAATCATACTGGCCTTCTTGTAAATCCTCATCTTGTTGTTTTCTTGCCATTGCCCTAGTAACAACACAAGCTGGATACAGTTCAGCATCTTCTTCAGGTGATTTAACATCCACCACCGGTTCACTTGTAACAATTGGTTCAGCAACCACTTTGTTCCTAGCTAGATCATTTCCTAGCAATAATGAAACACCCTCAACAGGGAGAGTAGGACGAACACCCACAACAACTGGTCCAGTAATTAAATCTGACTCCAAATAAATACGATGGAGGGGAACATCTATACAACCTAACTCCACACCTCGTAACAAAACGGAGGCACCAACGGACGTCTCCTCGGACAAAGGCAACACACCTTCTAACAATAAAGACTGAGAAGCTCCAGTGTCCCGTAAAATCTTAATAGGCTGAGGAGTAGTATTATCAACAATAGAAACAAACCCATCAGACATAAAGGGCTTATAATCCTCCATGTAATCACAAAAACTGGACTTAAAAGCCTGACTCGCAGGACATTCCAACTTATTGGTAACAACGGGTGTCGTACAAGCACTGGACTTGGGCTTATGATCTCTTTCATTCTTCTTCTGGAGTCTAAAACAATCAGCCATCAGGTGACCATTTTTCTTACAATAAGCACAAGTTAGTGACTTCTTCTCAAAAGTATCAAATTTTGGACCAGACATGTTATAACTAGACGGACTCTTATTCTGTGCAACAGGCTTAATATCAGTACGCTCAGTGCTTTGATTTTTGTAGTTTCCGCTTGAAGTAAAATTTTGACCTTTGAAACTTCTTTTATGTGAAATGGTATAATTATCGGAAACAACAGCTGCATCTTGCAATGTCTCAACAGTTTTGTCATCTAAATGTGTTTTTAAGTCTAAATTAACACACTGCTTGAACTCTTCTAATAACATTAATTGTCTTAATTTATCAAAATTTTTATCTATTTTCTTTGACGTAAGCCATTTATCAAATAAATCTTCTTTTTCCCTAGCAAATTCAACATAGGTTTGTGTTTCAAACTTTTTATAACACCTAAATTTCTGTCTATATGCTTCTGGCACTAGCTCATAAGCTTTCAAAACTTCCTGTTTAACAGTGTCATAATCAGAACTTTTTTCTGAAGAAAGTGCTGAGTAAATTTCAGCGGCCTTGCCCACAAAAACACTTTGCAACATTGTAGTCCAATAAGGCTTTGGCCATTTCAAATTTTGAGCAATTTTCTCAAATTGTGGAAAAAATTTATCCACCGTTTTTTCACAAAATTTCGGAACCAAACGTATATTTTTTGCTGCCTCAAAATGTTCTGATTTTGACTTAGTGTTGCTTTCTACTTTAGCCATTTCTATTTTTATTTTCTCCATCTCTAACCTTTCCCTCATTTCAAGTTCTGCCTGTAATTGTTTTAATTTAAATTCATGTTCTAATTCAAGCTGTTTTAATTTGAAAGCATCAACTTTTTCGACCTTGAGGTCAAGAGCCTCTTCACCAAAAATTTCTAAATCAACTAAATTGTCTATTACCAAATTTTTTATAATTTGTTTTCTCATAGATGTTCTAAAATCTATTTTTAGATGTTTAGCAAGCAACACTAATTCTTCTTTCTTTAATTTATCAAACCCTTCCAGGTCTGGCGTTTTCAAAAATTTACCAGCATCAAATTCCATTTTGTAGAATTTTGTTGGCTAATTCTAATAAAAATACTGAAAAAATTTATTAAGATATTAACGTTCTCCCGAGACGAGCCCCCAATTTCTGTTACGGCCGAAATCACCTTTAAAATGTAGCCAACAAAAGACACAAATCAATAATAAAATTTAACAAGATTTATTATATATACAAAGTTTACAAAAATATTACAAAAAAAACTAAAATGTCAACTTAACTGTTCAAAATCCTGTTTTTTCTTGATCCGGAATTCTGGTCACTGTTGCCTGAATCCAAACGGAATATTATATCCAATCAGTCACAATCTAGTATGATGTAATGAAAATAACAGTCTGTCAAGTACGATGTATGAAACGTAAATAAATCCAACAGCTGAGAACACAAGAATGTCTATGTACGGTCCAATATGCTATGCTCTGAAAGTCTAACTTTCTTGTCCGTATATATACTGTAGAACGGAAACTTCTGGAATACGGTAGAAGTTCGAATCACACCATAATTATTACGTAAGTCAAATAGAAAGTTCTAGTTATTCCACCAGTATCCATTATTGTTCCAGTGATTTCTAAACTGCGCAGTTATAACATTATTTGGTAAACAACTATAAGTATTATGTAAACATAATATACATGTTATAAGGCTACGCAAAACAAATTAGGCCAAGATAAATAAATATAATAATTACAATATCATAACAATTTTTTAACTTTTATTCAGCAATGCAAATGCAATGTACCTTTGGACATTTGCCCCTAAAAGACGACAAATGCGTCAAGAAAAACGGACAATTGCGCGAATTTACCTCTAATGAAATATCAGGACATTTGCGCTAAAAGTAAACAATATGTTAATTTTTTTATTATATCCCAACCTAAGTCCGTTGCCCCCTGCTCAGCATGTGGAGGTGGAAGTATGATTTTGAACAGGATCTTTATAGAAAGTGCATATTTTATTTTTAATGTTAACATGTAAGAAGAAGTAAAAAGTAAAACTCAAAGTAATTAAAATAGACCATGCTTAAAGCACTAAAAGATAAAACTAACGGTAACCGAAATATTCCGCAAATTTAACACATTGCCTGTCTTCTGGTGCACTTGACATAATGTCCTCCATGAAAGAATCTTCAATTGTTCAATGAGAAAATGTCTTTATAATCCCGAATAGGTCCAAGAGAACCAGGATTGCCCTAAATGAAAACTACAGCAGTTCAGATTAGCCGAAGGAAACAGATCTCCCACTACTTTGATAATATTGCCTTCGAAATCAACATGAATTAATGACCGAAGGATAAATTGTAATATTCTAGCCTGTACACACCTCCAACACTTTTGTGAAACAGAAACGATATATGTCCTCAGATTTTGAAGGAATTGGCATATAGTTGCCGTTTTTGTAGCCATGTATGGTGTAAAGTTTCCCGGTCGATAGTCTATATTTCCGAAATATCTCCATAAAATCAATTATAATTAAACCCAGTTTTTTGTCCGTTTGTCAAAAACATAATTAATGATTAATCTGGTAAAATTTTCATTGGTAGTTAAGACGATTATCAGGACAAGAAATAAAACGTTTGTAAATTTAAGTTTCTTAGCCTAAATAATGTAAACTCTAGTAGAAGTCTAACCGAACAGTCTATTACAAGAGCACAAAAAATTTATATTGCCCGGCAAGTTTCAGGAGTTTAAATATTGAACAAATCCAACATTAAGCAGAGCTATTGAGTTCACGTGTACATGTCAGTATAACAAGTTTAAATTCCCTTTATTTGCCCGAAGAATGATTTTTTAAAAATGATTTTGAGCAACATAAATCCTTTGTAAGTTTCATGATTTATTATCCATATTTTGGACACACATTCTTACAAAAAAATATGAAATAGATTGATGTATCACCTGTTAGTTTAAAAATAGAAATGATTTAGTCATGTGATAATGACGAAGGAAAGATAACTGAGGGCATCCTATTGAATTGACAGAAGATCAGGTATGATTAAGTTGTTATAAAAGGTCGTTCTCATGAAATTAGAGTGGTCGTGATAGTAATGAAAACTGTATTTTAATCGAATCCGCCAATATATAAGTTGAACTATACATTGCTATACCACCCTCTATTTCCATTGTATATATCTCGGGAAAGGGGGGATGGTAACTCAATGATATTTAGAATACGGGACGTGCGGCAAATTCGGGTCAAGATTTTTACAAAACCGTCGGAGATTTCGGGTCGGAATTTTTTTACACTCTGGAGAATAAAGGTCAGGATTCAAAAAATTTCTGCAGATTTTTATAAAGCTGGCTGAGGAGAATTCAGGTTGACTTTTCACAATGTTAAATCTATATTAAAATATGTCTCATCCAGACATCATGATAACTGCCTTTTATTATTTTTGGATAATTTCGGGTAGGTCATTTTAGCTTTCCTAGATATTTTCTTGTCAAAAATTCGATATAACGTGGATAATTTCGGGTAGGGGTTTCGAGTTCATCGACGCACCACCCGTCATAAATTGGTCAAGTTACCCGAGGTATATATATGGAACTGGGATTAATTTTTCCTCTTGCACATCTTCAGGTTGTTTACTACAACTGTTTAAACTATGAGGACACTAAAACAATTAAAAACCCCACAGCTTTTCAGTAACTCTACCAATTCAGTCAGACTGTCTTCACTTTGTGTGTCTGTGTTTGTGTTTGTGATCTTTCATTTATGTGAAGGTCTGCTGAAAGGATGACGTTAATTGATTGGTATTTCATTGGGATTTTTTCTTACATTTTATCCCTTTTATTGCTTATTTAAAGTATCATTTAAGTTCACCAAGGGTTTCCGGAGGAATTGGTTTACTACCGTATGTTCAGTCAGCCAGATCTCTAAGCATTAAGCTTCGACACAAAATAAAGAAAAACATAGTGGTGAAGCCTTATTAAAAGTTGATGGTGACAAGAGAATGTTATAGGAACGTGAATTATAATCGTTTTAGCTCATAATGTTTTGGACTTTTAGACTTTAGTGATGTATTATGCCTCACTTCCTCAATAGTTGTGACGGCCTTGATTTTTCTCATAAATACGCCATGATCTCACGTTAAAATGCTTATTTCGTAATATTTGCCAGCTTAACATATTGCATGTGAAACATAAATGAGAGAATCAAGCACCTGTCATTGTATACACACGTATTTCTGTTACAATGGGACTGTCGATGTCATCTCCAAAGAAATGTACAAGTGAAACTGCTTTGAAAACAGCATGGGACGTTGGTAAGATATCACATTTTACTTGGAAATAATTATACCCCCGCTCCAAAGCGCCCGTGTCCGTGCGTCCATCTGTTGGGAAAAAAGTTTTTCGTCACACTTTCCTCTCAGTACAACTACTCATTACAGCCTCTTGATATTTTGTCACAAGCCTTCTATAGGATCGCGATATCTTGGGATAAGTTTTCGGGCCAAGGCAACATCAACTTCCTGTTTGAAGATTTAGTTTATTTTTCGACCTTATCGCGGCGTGATATCACTAGATAGCAATGGCTCATTATTTGGTTTATAATTGAAATAGGAAGCTATTTTTTATGAGTATCGTATTGCATTGCTAAATCCAGGTATGAATGATACAAACGTGGCTGCTTCAAATGAATTCTCTTTGGGATAGATAAGATGCACACTTCTTACGAATATGGTTACTGTTATCATCTGTAAAAAGAGAAAGTGTTATTGTAACACTAGGTTTTTTTCTCTTTTATCTCAAGGAGCTAGAATAAAAACTTCCGTCCAAAATGAAGAGAGGTTGATCTTGAACTTTACACAATTGTCCATGTAATTCCATAATAGGACATTTAAAACCCGTGCTTCAAAGTTTATAAATATATATTACCAACCTTACATTACAACATGCCAAGGACATTTGCTTAGAAACAATGAGTATGGTGTGCAATTTTCCTACCTAAAACAAATTTAGAGCATAGATAAGTTTATTGGAAAAAAGGGACCTGTACACCATATCTTTCTTTTAAGCTTGGACTAACGTATTGCTTTGTACAATTTT
This sequence comes from Mytilisepta virgata, assembly GCA_028015205.1. Classification (NCBI taxonomy): domain Eukaryota; kingdom Metazoa; phylum Mollusca; class Bivalvia; order Mytilida; family Mytilidae; genus Mytilisepta; species Mytilisepta virgata. The sequence goes on along the minus strand of CM051520.1, from coordinate 3,747,625 downwards.
CGTTGTAAAACATTATATATGAACTAAACAGACATTGCAATATAATTATTCAAATTGCACCTTTTAGATTTAAAAACATGTTTAGGAAAAATTCCACGATATCACTAAACAATTTTAAGGAAATACATCAAGTAAACATGTTTCAGTAAAAAGTCACTTCTTGCATATTTTAATTCCTTTATTTGTGTAAAAAAAAACCACCCATAGGAGTCAACGAAATACAAATAAATGTACAAGTCAGCACATACATATATAACATTGGTATAATAATAACAATAAACAAAACATGGAGGAAATTGCAATTTTAAAGCAGTAAGTAAAGTCAAGAAATACCAAAGGTATATTCAAAGGAGGAAAAAATCGAAACAACTGACAAACTCCGGAGAACAACGAAGACAAGACCAAAACAATACATGCATTACAATTAAAAACTAAAAACATATGAACAACATGGACCCCACCAAAAAACCGGGGGTAGACTCAGGTGCTCCGGAAGAGTAAGCAGTCTCTGCTTCCTGCAGGATATCCGCCATTCTGCCCATGTCAAATCCTGTATTAAGAAAGTTACAATAGATGATTGCACGGCTAAACAACGTGGCCCTCAATTTCGCAATTCAATAGGTTGCTTTAAAAAGTCCCCTACAGTTGAAAAAAGTTCAGTATTCACATTTAAAATGATTTTTTTTTCTCCTGAAAAAAAAGGCATCATTTTATATGTTAAGGACAATTTTTGTCTAATTTGATAGGTAAAGAAAAATAAATAAATACTTTTTTACTTGTAAAAAAAATTTCTTTCTTGGCAGTAAACACAGAGGATGTCAATCAGCCAATTGAATTGATAGAAGATATAAAAAATTACAGGCATGGAGAATATCATACATGGACTCGTCACACAGAACTGACAGCTTTAATGATTGCATGTTTGTGAGTTGATTTCTCCACATGTTAGAATCATACCTGCACACATCACTCAGAACTTAGAATATCTTTGTCAGAAAATTAACATATCATAAAATTATTTTTTGGTCCTAGGCCATATCTGCTTTTCAGGATACAGCAAAATTCCTTTCATCAGAAAAAAATTGAGTCGTATTTATTACTTTGTTTTAACTGAAGATATCGTTTTTTAAAATTGTTTCTTAATTTGTATACCTTTTTTGCCATAGTGGTGGTTATCTTAAAATTAAATATTGATACTATAAAAATATAGTTTGAATATGAACATCGAGCAAAAAACGACTTGATAAGATAAAGGAAAAATAAAAATACAAATTTTAAAGGACGAGTAGAATTTCTGAGAACAAAATTTCACATATTTTATTGAAATAACGCCAATTTTGCATATGTAATAAAGCATAATTTGATGCATGTTATTTGCCCACCTTGTATGATTTGTTATCTCCCCTCTCGTGCGTCTCACCGACGTCACTTCCGCTCAGCTGTAAATAATCGTCTGATCATTATTTATGGTGAATTAACCGTTCATAAATGTTCTAAGCCGTTTCAAGTAGGGGCTTATATAATGTATTTGTAGATCTCGTGGGGGTTTGGGGGGGGGTGGCGGGAGGGGGAAGCACAGGAACTGAAGTTGCATTCATTTGTTTGACTATACTCCAAGTGAAAGAAATAACACTCTTCTGTTTCATAGCTGTGGCATTGTGAATGTGCACCTTATATTCAGGGATGTCAAAAACCTTACAAACTTGCTTGAAGACTGGAAAATCTAATTCATCAGTAAAAAGTTTTGTTGGTAGTGGCAAAATATGTGATAAACAGATTAATACATGTTCTTTTTCATATTGCCCGTGTTATCAGCCGTCGACATATTTCGTCCCTCTGGCTAAAGCTCTCGGGGCCGATATCCAGGCCTCGGGCTGATAACAAGGGCAATATGAAAAAAACCATGTATTAATCTATAAGTACAAAGGTTTTACTATAATAATAAATATAAAATATCTAAACGTTGGAAAGAGAAAAACCTAAATCTCATACATAAACAATGTGAACACCCACATGGCAGGCAGTGGAATCTGATGTTCTGGAAAGGTAAATACTACGTTCTCATTAGCTTTATTTAGTTCAAGTTTTTAATTTCTTAAACAGAGATTTAGTGATTTAAGATAGCAGTATGCTTTATTTTTGAATTACTGAATTTGTTGTTTTTTTATGAACAGATGGAGAGATATCAAGCTAGTTAAGAAACTAATTTCCAAAGGCGTGGACGTGAATCAGTTTGCCAGAGGAGATTTCCATATAAATTATTCCAACTCCGTGATTCCAATTTATTGTGCAGCCTGTAATTTGGATGTAGAAATAGTAAAAGTGCTTATTCAAGCAGGTATATATATTCCATGTATTCATCGAGTTGAATTTATATGATACGAGAAAAATATTGGATCTGGTATAAAATTAGTAAGGATGACTGTCTGGAATCACAAGTCCTTTGTCTAATATTTCTTCACAAATCGGCAAAAAATAATACATTTGAGGGCTAGACACAACATTTATTTACTTTTTATACGACCGCAAAATTTTTGCGGTCGTATATTGGTATGACGTTGGCGTCGTCGTCGTCGTCGTTGTCGTCGTCGTCGTCTGCGTCGTCGTCCGTCGTCTGTGGCGTCGTCCGAAGACATTTGGTTTTCGCACTATAACTTTAGTATAAGTTAATAGAAATCTATGAAATTTAAACACAAGGTTTATGACCACAAAAGGAAGGTTGGGATTGATTTTGGGAGTTTTGGTCCCAACAGTTTAAGAATCAGGGGCCAAAAAAGGGCCCAATAAGCATTTTTCTAGGTTTTCGCACAATAACTCTAGTATAAGTAAATAGAAATCTATGAAATTTTAACACAAGGTTCATGACCACAAAAGGAAGGTTGGGATTGTTTTTGGGAGTTTTGGTCCCAACAGTTTAGGAATTAGGGGCTAAAAAAGGGCCAAAATAAGCATTTTTCTTGGTTTTTGCACAATAACTTTAGTATAAGTAAATAGAAATCTATGAAATTTAAACACAAGGTTTATGACCACAAAAGGAAGGTTGGGATTGATTTTTGGAGTTTTGGTCCCAACAGTTTAGGAATTAGGGGCCAAAAGGGTCCAAAATTAAACTTTGTTTGATTTCATTGAAAATTGAACTATTGGGGTTCTTTGATATGCCGAATCTAACCGTGCATTTAGGATCTTAATTTTTGGTCCCGTTTTCAAATTGGTCTACATTAAGGTCCAAAGGGTCCAAAATTAAACTTAGTTTGATTTTAACAAAAATTGAATTCTTTGGGTTCTTTGATATGCTGAATCTAAACATGTACTTAGTTTTTTTATTATGGGCCCAGTTTTCAAGTTGGTCCAAATCGGGGTCCAAAATTAAACTTTGTTTGATTTCATCGAAAATTGAACTATTGGGGTTCTTTGATATGCCGAATCTAACCGTGCATTTAGATTCTTAATTTTTGGTCCCGTTTTCAAATTGGTCTACATTAAGGTCCAAAGGGTCCAAAATTAAACTTAGTTTGATTTTAACAAAAATTGAATTCTTTGGGTTCTTTGATATGCTGAATCTAAACATGTACTTAGTTTTTTTATTATGGGCCCAGTTTTCAAGTTGGTCCAAATCGGGGTCCAAAATTAAACTTTGTTTGATTTCACCGAAAATTGAACTATTGGGGTTCTTTGATATGCCGAATCTAACCGTGCATTTAGATTCTTAATTTTTGGTCCCGTTTTCAAATTGGTCTACATTAAGGTCCAAAGGGTCCAAAATTAAACTTAGTTCGATTTTAACAAAAATTGAATTCTTGGGGTTCTTTGATATGCTGAATCTAAACATGTACTTAGTTTTTTTATTATGGGCCGAGTTTTCAAGTTGGTCCAAATCGGGGTCCAAAATTAAAGCTAAAAAGGGGGTAAATTATTTTTTTTTTGGGGGGGGGGGGGGCAATTCTCCACAGCATATTGTATTACACAAAAGCAAAAAATTGAATATAAATTCAAATCATATGACCAATTTTAAGTTCTTTGATTTCAGTTATTCTGTGTCAGAAACCTATTATGTGTCAAATATTTGAAGAAATTTTCAATTACACAGTATTGCGCAATAGCAAGAAATTGATATGTGTGCCCAATTTTAAATTTTAAATTGGTTATTTCTGATTTATATATAAAAACAAATAATACTGATATGGTTTGAATAGGTAAATTAAAAAATTTTAAGTTCTTAGACAACATTCATTCTGTGTCAGAAACCTATGCTGTGTCAAATATTTATTCACAATCCAAATTCAGTATTGTATCAAGCTTGAATGTTGTGTTCATAATTGCCCCAACTATTCAGGGTTCGACATCTGCGGTCGTATCTAGCTGCGCCCAGCGGAGCATTTTATTGTCTTTGGATCAATTTTGTCCCAGAAAGAAAGGTTTTACAAAATATCGTTAGATTTAGCATATTCTGGAATTCATTACAGTATTATCAAGTCAATTTACGTTACATTTGTCATCCTGACAACCTATTTAGAAATTGAATGGCACTCATGCCACCTACCATTAGTTTCTATGTGTAATTTAATCTTATTAAACATACAGTCCGAAAGGTTCTAATGTTTACTTTACAATTAAGAGGTTACCAAGAGCATTTTTGAAATATAAATTTAACATTCAAAACAAATCGGAATCTCTATTTAATTACTTTTTCTTATAATTGTTTATTAGAAATTCCAAAATATAAACTAAGGTTTATTTTGAAGAGGAGAAACTTTTTTGCACATATTAAGTGATCCACTTTTCAGATAAAAATAGTCGATACGTACTGACTACTTTCATTTTCTAGGAGCTGACGTGAATCTATTTAGAGGTCTCCCTCAGTGTATAAACCTACAGAAACCACCGGACTCCAATGCCATAATTTATCCTTATCGCATCAAATATGTGAACTGCAAAGTTGGAAGAGACGATCCAAGGAAGCTTCTACAAATATTGGAATTGTATTTACAGGCTGGAGTTAAAATAAACACAACTTCCTGGGGTCCATGTCTATTCTTAGGGTAATAATTTATACTTTTATGGAAGAAGTTCACCTACATTTGATTCAATCAAAATTGGTCAATATATAAATATTAATGATTTAATGATCCACAGTCCATACTATTTCATAGCTGTTATATTACTGAATTACAACCTGTGAGTGACATTGCTTTTCTGAATATTAAATCATATACATTTCTTAAATCATATAGAAATATAGACCATTTAACATTGTATTTCTGAAAAAAAATCCCACAAACAATGGTCACACGGTAATATATGGAATGCAAAAAGAAACAAGAGGCTCACCAGAGCCTGTATCGCTCACCTGGAGTCTGGTTTTCATTGGACAATTAATCAACTATTTGACCAAGTTTGTTGCAATTGGTTCAATTGTTCAGGGAAAATTTGTTGAAGATTTATTTTTCATAAGGTTTAATGTTAAAATATGTTCTCTGATGGTGGTAGTCCAGGCAGGAAGTTGATAAAATTGACCAGGAATAAGGGTGAACGTTAAATAAATGTAACAGAACCCTACCTCAAATTACACAAACCAATAACTCCTAAATGGGTTTTGGTATTTCCTTTAAAATTTCAGGGTATGTAGATCTCAACATGGCAAACATTTTTCGAATTTACATTTCACTTCTATCTCAAATAGTTTTGGAGATAAATGACAAAAAATGTTAAATTTTGAAAATTTGACGAAAAAAGGGCAATAACTCCTAAATGGATCTTGGGATTACCTTCAAAATTTCAGGGTAGGTAGATCTTGTCATGCTGATCAATTTTATCCCATGTAAGATTTTTGATATCTGTAACGGTTTTTAAGTTATAAGCCAAAAACAACACATGCACCCCTATATTCTATTTTTATCTACAACAGCCATGTTTTATGTCAGATCAAAATAAATTGAGGACTGTTTTTACAGGACATGTCATAGATCATTCCAATTAAGTTTCAAACCAATCAGCCCAGCGGTTTCAGAGGAGAAGATTTTTAAATGAAAAAATTTTGAAAATTTGACAAAAAAGGGCAACAACTCCTAAATGGGTTTTGGGATTTCCTTTAAAATTTCAGGGTAGGAAGATCTCAACATGGCAAACATTTTTCGAATTTACATTTCACTTCTATCTCAAATAGTTTTGGAGATAAATGACGAAAAATGTTAAAATTTTGAAAATTTGGCGAAAAAAGGGCAATAACTCCTAAATGGTTTTTGGAATTTCCTTCAAAATTTCAGGGTAGGTAGATCTTGTCATGCTGATCAATTTTACCCCCTGTCAGATTTTTGATATCTGTAACGGTTTTTGAGTTATTAGAAAAAAAAACAGCAATTTACCCCTATGTTCTATTTTTAGCAACAGTGGCCATGTTTTTCATCGGATCAATATAAAATGAGGATCGTTTGTGGAGGACATGTCATATATCATTCCTATGAAGCCTCGATCCAATCTGCACAGCCGTTTTAGAGGAGAAGATTTTTGAAAATCAGCCAATCAGAAACAAGAATTGCCTCTGGTGGCCATGTTTCTTGACCAATCAGAAGTAAATGGGGAAACTTTGTTGAGGACCTTCCATAGACTACTCATGCAAAGTTTAGTTGGAATTGGCCAAATGGTTTCTGAGATTTGGTATTTGGATATCAATGTCTGACTTTATCAAGCTTAGAACTATTGATACGTTTTGTTTTCTCTTTTTTGTCTAGTAAATGTTTGGATTTTCGACGTCAACTTTAGGAGCGTTTTTATGTTGCTGTAAAGTGGAGTCTTTGCTTCATTAATGAAGACTTTATTACGAATTTCATTGACTCGTAATTGACATCATTGAATGACAAGATAAAGAACAGCAATAAAAAACTATATTCATTTGACCAACATCTTTCTCTCATATCTAGATATAATGATCAAGGATAGCAAGGGTGTGTGTCTCCATTTGCATTAATCCACAATGTCAACGTGTAATGTTACAGTATTCTATATTAAGAGTCTTTTTCACCTTAACCGCAATGCTAAATGTTTAACCGTATTATTTTATTTCAGTAGAGGAAAAGAGTATGAAGCTAATCGTCCAACAACAATAAATATCGAGGGTCCATGGTTCATCTGTACCGCTGCAATATTCTTACTACAACACGGGGTGGATCCTAATTTATATGCCTTGAGAGATGTTATGCAACAGAATCGAGAACACCGATGTTTCATGATAAACTCAGATTACTGTGTAAATCAGAAACATCTTATGAAAACTTTTCTAGCAGCAGGTTATAAATTAACTTCTGAAGATTCTTACGTCTGTGAGAGCACCTTCTTTAGACATGAATTTGTTGATGGAGACGAAAATGTGTTGTCGACTATTTCAACTCTAAAAAATTTAACCCGTGCACGCATACGTAAATATGTCTCGACTATTAACGGCGATACATCAATATTCCCAATTATAGATCAACTGAACCTTCCTACTATATTGAAAGATTACTTAAAATTGAATGATATTGTACCTACTAATTTACATGAAATTTTATGTAATAATTTTAAAAGATGATTTTGTACAACCATCAATTAATCCTAAAGAATGTTACTCTGTAATCTGGTCTATAGTTACCTATGTAGTTCTACAACGTTACAAAATGGGGAATTTAGGATTTTATTGAAAATGGCAGACTTTGTTCATGCGCACGACGTCCGGCTATGAGGTCACAAGTTACTTATATTCTCCCCAACTTCTGTAAATATCTATTTAATTGGACTAAAGAGCGACACTATCATAATGTACTTTCTACTTAAGTCCCTTTTTCACAAACTAATATCTTTTTTCACATTTTGAAAATACATCCCACGCTTACCTTCATTGTTTTATAAAAATTTATAAACAGTATCTCAAAAGGTGTAACAAATGAAGAAATATTAGGAGTGTATTCAGGTAATGGAAAAGAAAAGTCTCAAATATACGGAAAATAAATCCTACAATTTTGAAGAAGGATCTAAGAAGGGGACAACCACCGTCGTAGCACTTATGGAAGAATGGAGATAAAAATAGGGATTTTTAGCTCACCTGGCCAAAGACCATGTGAGCTTTTGTCATCACTTGGCATCCGTCGTCCGTTAACTTTTCACATTTTAATCTTCTCCTCTGGAACCACCGGGCCAAATGGAATTAAATTTGGCAGGAAGCATCTATATAAGGTAACTTTATAAATTTTGCTCATTTCGTCCCGATCGGACTACAAATATGGCCACAATGGGCAGTTCTTGTTTCTGATTGGCTTATGAAAAAAACTCTGAAATCGCTTTGCCAAATGAAAAGAACTTGATAGAAAGCATTTATGGGAAGTTCTCTACAGAGTTTCGTCCAGATCGGACAACAAAAATGGCATTCATGGGCAATTCTTGTTTCTCATTGGTTGATTAAAAAACATTATTTTTCTGAAATCGCTTATTGGCCAAATGGAACAAAACTTGACAGGAAGCATATATGACAGGTCCTTTATAAAGTTTTCTCATTTCGTCCCGATATGACTACAGTGAATGTAGCCGCCATGGGCAGTTCTTTTGTCTGACTGGCTAATATAAAACTATTCTCTGAAGTCGCTTGGCCAAATGGAACGAAACTAGACAGGACGTATATACGGGAAGTTCTTAACAAATAGTCCTCATTTCGTCCCGATCGGGCAACAAACATGGCAATCATGGGCAATTCTTGTTTCTCATTGGTTGATTAAATGTTTTCTCTGGAACTACTTGGCCAAACTTGACAGGAAATCATCTATGGAAATCAATATTTCATCCTGATTGGACGACAAGCATGGCTACCATTGGCAATAGAATAGAGAATGGAAACGGGGAATGTATCAAAGAGACAACAACCCGACAAAAGAACAGAAAACAGCTCAAGGCTACCAATGGGTCTTCAACGCAGCGAGAAAATCCCACACTTGGAGGGGGCTTCAGCTGGCCCCTAAACAATAATGTATACTAGTTCAGCAAAATGGACGGCACACTAAATTCCTTAACATAACAAGAGGCTCTCAAGAGCCTGAATCGCTCACCTGGCAAACAATGCACAATAAACTAAATTAATATATTAATGTTTGTTGTAAATTAAACTGAGTATTAAAGGTCACGTAAAATGCTGAAAATACCTTTAAAAGCCTTTCAAGAACCTCTGGAAAGAAATGGGCATGAGTTCTCCCTACACTTGATTAAGATACAGTCATGGTCAATTTGATGATTCACAATACAAAATACAAGCTTTAATTCATCTTCAAATACAAGTATAAATCTTTTGGTCTATATGTTGTCTTCGTTTTTAAAATGTTTGAAAGAAGTTATGTAAAAATTGTGGGTTAAGGCTTTTTATTGTACTTGAAAAGTAAATATTGCAGGAACAATCATGCCTAGTAGTTTCAGAGGAGAAGATGTTTGAAAATTTGTTAACAACGATGATGACAGACACCAAGTGATGGCAATTAAAAGCTCACATATTATGAAGTTTAATCATTGTTATACAACATTCTCATCATCACCATTCACTGATGATACCATGTTTACTTTGAAAACCAAATATTGTTGAAATCCGAGCAAGTGTAAAAAATGGCAGCCATTTTAAAAATGGCTGTCCAAAACAAACTTTCATCATCACCATTCAACTCGGGATACCATGTTTGCCTTGAAAGTAGCTTTCATCTTCATTTTATTTCTACAATTCAGGAAAAAATAGCAAAAAACAGCATTTTGACCCCTATGTTCTATTTTTAGTAAGGGCGGACATGTTTTTCGACCAATCAGAAATCCAAGCATTAACTTTTTGCAGGATACCCTAAGGAACAATGTTACCAAGTTTCATTTGATTTTGAATAGTAGTTTCAGAGAAGAAGATTTTTGAAATAATAACATAAAAAAAAGCGAAAAATGTCAAAAAGGGCAATAACTCTAACATCAGTTGACAGATTGTCACGAAAATCAGCACACAGGTAGCTCTCATCATGCTGAACACTTTCAACCAGCAGAATTTGCCGTAACCTAATGATTTTTGAGATATTTGCGAAAAACTGTTGTTTGACCCCTATGTGTTATTTTTAGTAACAGTGGCCATGTTTTTCGACGGATCAAAAATCGAAGCATAAACTTTGTGCAGGATACCCTAAGGAACAATCATGCTAAGTTTTATCCAAATCCATTCAGTAGTTTTAGAGGAGAAGATGTTTGAAAAATTGTTAACGACGACAGACGACAGACGACGACGGACGCCAAGTGATGAGAAAAGCTCACATGGCCTTTTAGGCCAGGTGAGCTAAAAATGAACCAAAACTAAAAAACACACAAGACTAACAAAAGCTAGAGGTTCCCCCACTTGGGACAGGGGCAAAAATGCAGCGGGGTTAAACATGTTTTGTAAGATCTCTACCCTCTCCCTATACCTCTAGCGAATGTGGAATAAACGAACACACAGCGATACACACAGTAAAAGTCCGTTCAAAAGATGTCCGAGTTCGATGTTAAAAAAGGTAACAGAAGAAACTTAGCAAAATGACAATGATCAATATATATTAACAAAGTACTAGCAGTTACTGAGCTCCAGACCTCAATTAAACTGATCGAAAGATTATGTCTATGACATATAGAAAATCAGCCACAATCCTTCCGGTTAGGGGTTTAGTATCATGCCATCATAACTTATACGAGAAGAACATAACCAATGCTTGTTTATGGTTGGCTGATATAAAGAAAACTTCTCTGAAACTACTTGGCCAAATAGAACAAAACTTGACAGGAAGCATCTATGGGAGATGGGCAATTCTTGTTTCTTATTGGTTGATTTGAAAGAAAAAGTTTTCTCTGAAACTGCTAGGCCAAATAGAGCCAAACTTGACAGAAAGTGTCTATATGGCTTTTAACAAAAATCTACAGAACCACAGAATTGTATGAATTAAACCGATAATGTCCTGAACGTTCTTGATAAGATGGCCACCGGCAGAGGATTTAGGTCATCATAAGACCCTATCGGAAATACATGAAAAAACTTCTGGAGAACCACTGAAATTTAGAATATGCTGACCTGTAAATAGAAGGACCTTGATGAGGTATAACAATAAAAACGGCTTTCATTCCAGGTGAGCGATACAAGCTCAGCCCTCTGAGCCTCAGTTTTTTCTTACATGTATTTGATTTTGCCTTGATTTGGGGACTTTCAGAATCAAAAGTAAATTTTGGACTTTTATTTACTAATGCATATCCAACATCATAACCTTAAACATTTCCTGAAGGTCAAGGAAAAAGATCGTTAATTGCACAAAATTAATTCCTTTTAATTCGGAATTAAAATCCATGAAAAGGGGAGTTTCACTATACAAATATGGAAATAGTGCATCAGTGGAAAGTGTAAAAGAAATGACGTTAATGTTTGTTCAGCTCCTCTTTTCGATTCGAATTGTGTACAGGTATACGATTTAAATAACAATTACCTTGACATTGACCTTGAATAGGAAAAAAAAGAAAATTTTTTTCTAAATGGGATAATAAAAACAAACAATTCACTATTTTAAATAAATTCTTGTTGTTTATTTCAAATGATACACTAAACAATATTTTTTCGTCTGCTTATTCTCATTTCTATCACACACAGAACAGCAATGGTTAAAATGAGAGTTGTTCCGAGTATGTACAGTTTTGTATCTTCACAGACGTGTATATTATATAGGTAGGCTATAGCTAATCCTAAAGCTTGGAACGTCAGATACATGGAAAATGCAACCTCTGGATTGTTGTGAAACATTGAACCAATCAAAGCTGAAAGAAAAAAAGATTACAAGAGGAGAATTGAATTACCGATTCCCTCCGAGTAAAATGGAAATTTATTGGATGCTTAATTATCATTTTGTTTTAGCCATGAAAACACATTAACTTCAAAGTGAATTAAAACAGGTTGACAATGTATATAATTCATGGCCGTTTATACAATTATATCCCTTCCAGAAAGTTTGTGATTCACGGTTTTTAGGAAAGTTCACACAGTCCTTCACATTTTGTCTTATTCTCTCTTGATTGGTTGTATTATGTCCTTGTATAATATGTTATCTGTTGTAGTGTTCTCGGGGAATTCGCCCTGACCTTTTGGTATACTAGTGTACCCTCTGACTTTTGGTATACTAGTGTACGCCCTGACATTTTGGTAAACATGTACTAGTATAAACCCTGTGTTTGTTGGAATAGTAGTACTGTAATATACGCCTGGTCATCTTGTTATATCTGATATACGCCCTGTCTTTGGTATACAAGTGTACGCCCTGTCTTTTTGGTATATTAGTGTACGCCTTGTGTTTTTTGTATATTAGTGTACGCCCTGTCTTTTTAGTATACTAGTGTACGCCCTTTATTTTTAAGAAACTATAATACGCCCTTTTTTTAATGATATGTGCATATCAGGTTTTCTGCAAACGTATATCGTAAAATATCAGCCGCGAGACACAATGTGAAGCTTTTTCGGCGAGTGAGCGTAGCGAACCAGCCAAAAAGCTTCATATTGTGTCGAGCGGCTTATATTTTACAATATTTGTTTGAAGAAAACTTGATGATAAATTTATCGTATTGTTAACTAGCAATCTAAATGGAATTTCTTACTTTTCAATGGCCATCCGCCTATAACCGGATGTTTTCCTGATATATTCGGGTCAACGTTGGTCAAAAATTATGACGTCGCTGATATATTCGGGTCAGCTCATATTAGGGTCGGGTCAACTCTTTATCGTATTTCCCTATGGCTATATCGACCTGCTGATGCCTTCAGAATTTCCCGTATTTCGGCACTGTGACGTGGTATTTTTTTGTTGACCCGACCCTGATATGAGCTGACCCGAATATATCAGCGACGTCATAACAATGCAATAAATTTATCATCAAGTCTTCTTCAAACAAATATTGTATAATATAAGCCGCTCGACACAATATGAGGCTTTTTGGCTCGTTCGCTATGCTCACTCGCCGAAAAAGCTTCACATTGTGTCTCGCGGCTGATATTTTACGATATACGTTTGCAGAAAACCTGATAATATGTACTTACGACGTCACAGTGCCGAAATACGGGAAATTCTGAAGGCATCAGCAGGTCGATATAGCCATAGGGAAATACGATAAACTATTATACACGCTGTCTTTATGATAAACTGGTATATACCCTGTCTTTATGGTAAACTGGTATACACCCCGTCTTTATGGTAAACTGGAAACTCGTATACACCCTGTCATTTTTTGTATACTAGTATAATCATGTATATGTAGTTGCATTAGTATCAGTAGTCTATAGTTTATTGATGATCGTGTATCTATAGTTGCATTAGTACCAGTAGGTCTATAGTTTATCCATGAGAATTTTGTAGCCCTTCCAATTAAAACGTACTCTGATTAAAATCTGTTTAAGGGAATACGGTACAATAAGGTTCCTCTACTGATTTTTTGCTGAAAATTTATCAGATGATAAATTTGTATGTATACTTTTTATTTATGTAAAGAAAAAAGTATCTTCATGACTTAATTTTTAAGATATTGGACACTGATTTGGGTATATTTGAACCAAAACCCTAAATTTTTCATTTAGTTTTTAGTATAATTATCTTGAAGTAATGAACTTCTATTTACAGAAGAAAAAGGTCGGGGTCGAAGTGCTTATTGCAGAGTTTTTTTTAGAAAAACCCCAAATTTTAGGATGGTGTAAGTTTTTTCTTGAAGTATACTATGTCCTCTTGGCGACGCCATTATCTCCCCTTGCTTCTGTATCGTATTCCCTTAATAACCAGAACCACTTGTAGTGAGCCATTAATACAATTATTATTCGCATGGGGACATTTCATTTCAATGGAGACTTTTTAGCCCCGATCCCTTCTGAGTTTTCAAACTCTTGATGATAAACCATTTATATGCAATTAAATTTAACATTATGACAAATTTAAAATGGGTATGGAGTAAAATGTCTTACAGACAACATCTTATCTAGTTCTAGTGGTCACCACATACTTTTCCATGAAGATTATTAAGTCCTAACTCCAGGTACCAGAATCAGAATATTTTATTGCTTTGAAATCCAAACATAAAGATTGTCACCAAAATATAACAAACAAGAACATTAAAAAACAAACACATATAACTCTAGATATCAAGGAGATACAATCCATCTCTGTGGAACCCGCGGTAAATAAGATTTGACCTCAGTTTTTGATCTTGACCTTTGACTGGAGATTTGCACAATAATCGCGACACGCTTTTTGAAAGTGGTGAATAACCATACCAAATATCTTCACTGAACTTCAAACCATTCTCAAGTTATAGAGCGGACACGATCTTTACCATAGGACATGGGGTTTTCACCTTTTACCTAAGTTTTTGACCTAGACCTTTGACCTACAGAGCTGTATATACACAGTGACACACCATCTGGACTCTAGTGAATATTCATGCCAAGTATAAACTTTGAAATCATATAGGTTCTCAAGACACGATTTGTTACGGACAGACGGACTGATGGACGAATGAGACGACGGACGGATGGACGAACGGGACGACGGACGGACAGACTGATCACTATTGAACCAATGAAAAGTGGCAGCTGCAGGGATGTATGCAGTTGCATAAACGTTAGTAAAATCATACGAAGGCATGAAATTTTCATGTCAAAAGTTTTGGAATTAAATGCTTCATTTTTGTAGTTTTATTGGTGTGCCTTGACTGAAACACAATTTGTGTAAAGCTGCGCTTCATAAAAAAATGTTACCTAGAATGTGTGCCCACTCAAGGTTTTTACAACTTTTATATAATTACAATTTATATTTCACAAGTGGAAAAAGTACTGCAATTTTGAAATATTATCTGTATTGTCTCCAAATAATACTCCGCTGCATTGCAGTCTTCAACGTCGTCATGGAAGCACATGTTAACAAGATTTTTATTGGGTTATAAAACATCACTTTCCAGTACCACGTAATAGCGTCTTCCAAAAAAAAAAAAAAAAAAAAAAAAAAAAAAAAAAAAAAAATACGGATTTCAATGTTTATTTGTTTAGCTGTGGTTTTACGCCGTTTTCAGTACATTTGGCTATTTCGCGGCGGCCAGTTTTTATAAGTGGAGGAAGTCGGTAGGAAAAGTGGCAGTCCTTGTCAATTTAGATCGGAATCGAACACACCCCGCCACATGTGAGATTCGAACTAACAACCTCAGTGTTGACAACTGTAGTCATGACGAACTACCTAAACCAAATGACCACCGAGGCTCCAGGATATTAATGAAATAAACAAGTAATGTAATGATTTTATAATAAATCTGTGGTATATTTGAAGTTTGTGTTTTAGTCAGTTTTCATCAGCCATAAATTTAAAGCATTGATTATTTAATTGCCTGTGCAACTGAACAGTACAAGTAAATAAACATTATACATACCATCACTTTGTGTTTGCCATATAGCATCTCCAATTCCCCATAAAGCTGGTATCACAAAAAACAATGAAAATGATACATCTTCAGTAATCGGCCAGAATCGGAGAAAAATTATTACTCCTGCATTCAATACTGTAGCGAAGACAAACAGAGCAAGACGCCCAGTATACTTTGCCACCATACCCGACAGAAGCGACCCAACTGTATCACTTACGCCGAAACTTATCATACTGTACCCAATCCATTTTATACCGATCTTGCAAGCAGTAAAAGACTGCGAATAAAAAAAATTACAATTTTAATACATAAATATAAATTATAAAAAAAAAAAAAATCAAAAAACTTTTGAAGCGACTTTATCATGTATACATAAACATATGATAAAATATGTCAAGTTAACTGTTATATTGCCTTTTACTGTTAACAACTATTTGAGTTTAATTATAAATTCATTTTTTTTCTTGTTAACTTTATTTTCTTTTTTTTTTATTAATTTTGAAATCAGTTACTATAGTTACCGTCGTAAATTGTGCAAACATTAACACCTGTTCCATTCCAGTATACAGAGCAAACGGTATCGATAATGCCATGTTAAGATCGGTAACCAGTAACTTCAAATTGGCCACTAGCCTGTCTTTCATTGTTAAATATTTTTCACTCATAGATGATTTAATAGGCCTCAGAACGAATATTGCCAATAAAAGGCCAATAAATGTGCACCCCATGTATATACTTATCAGTATAATTTCTAGTTTACGGCTCGGTTTGGTAATGAAATCTGCAGTCATGTTACCGGAAGTTAACGTTCTATCTCCCGGACAAAAGTTTGCACCACAGAATGTATTATTTGTCTGTTGAGTTGACGCATCACCATACTGGAACACAGCCGACGATATCAGGTTTCCCCATACCTGGGTTGTCTGAAAAGCCATAAAAAATATACCAAAAAGTCTACTCAGCACTGTTTCTAGTGCCTCTTCTGTAAGCTTATGATATTCGAACGCAATGTACGTGACGTAACAAGACTGTGCCGTCCACAATAAGCCTGTTGATATACCCACAATACCACCAGCTGTTATGAGAATATATGGTTTTGGAAAGTAATTAGCTGCAACAAACACGCACTGACATATACATGACACAATTAATGCTCCTTTTGACCCTATGTAACTTATGATGGTCGGCGCTACAAGACACGATACAACTCCACCGGAAGTTAGCGCAGCTAAGGAATAAAGTCCAATATCAGCATTGACTGCGGCCTCTAAATTCTGCAAACCGGCATATGCTGTGAATATAAACAGCCATATAAAACAAATGGTGACAAAACTATAAAGTAATTGTCGTTTCTCCATCTGTTTTGTCTCCTTTTCAAGGCTTTTTTCCATTTTTCTGTTACTGCGGTTTCTTAATGACTTTACTTGGAAGCTGTAAAACAATTGTAAGAATAACACGGTGGTCTATAAAACACTTCCTATTTATGAACTGTTATAATTTTCGGATTTACAATAAATTTACACTAGTCTAAGTCTTCCAATTTGCAAACTGTGCTATTTTTTCAAGATTTCTTTAAATTTTCTTATTTTGAATTATTAAACTAAGATGAAAACTAAGATGAAATACTGTTATCAATGTGATTCTATATGATCACTAGAATACCTTTGATGCCTAGTACGGGAGGTATGATTATTTATGATTCTAGATATTATGTAACATCACGTAAAGTGACTTTCAAATTGATATATTATCAACATTGTCCTACCTAACTACTGCGAAACACTTATTTATCGTGGTACAAAAATTTTCGTGGATTTCGTGGACAGATAAACCCGCGAATTTAAGAAAACGACGAAATAATTAAGAATGTTCTTACAATATTATATAAAAGAATCTTTTACAGATTGAGATAACTAATTATACTTCAATGAAAACTGTTTATATCTAATCTTCCAATTTAAAAACATTTTGCCAGTTATAATATATAGCTTTAAATTTTAATTCCAGTGTTGTTGTTTATTTTGAAATTCGACATCCACAAACGTAAGAGCCCACGAATATGTTTTTTTCTTTCCAATCCACGAAAATTGATGAAAATAGCTAAATTCACAGTAATACACGTAGTACTAATCTTTTACATGTATATAACTTCAGTTAATCTACATTGTCCTACCAAACAAAAGTGGCTGATTGTTAAAAGGGATTTCCATGCTTTGGTCACTATCATGGCTGATGATAGTAAAACGAGAAAGCTCTTCCTACGCATAAAATTTAAAATTTAGGATAAGGAGAGTTAGATGTTCATATTTCATCAGAGTTTCACCAACACTGGATTGAATTTATGAATTACTTCAGGTTTTTATGAAGTGTTTATTATTTTTTTTTTTGATTTATTTATTCGTTATTTATCTTGTGTTATTATCTTTCCATTTATTAATTTTTTTTCTATTTAATTATTTTTTGTTTTGTTTTTGCTTTTTCTGACTGTTATAAAAAGACATTAATGAAGTGTTCAAAACGAAGTGAGAAACTTATATAGACTTTAAATACACAATTATTGATGGATGATGGATGAATTGTTAACGTCCAGTGGCAACCAGGTGCATATCAGGACGAGAACATGTTGATATGATAATGAATATGATCCCTGCTTTGTACTAGACCGCCACGCTAAGATTTTTAATGTGCTAGCTCACGAGGTAACTGTCCGCAGGAAGACATATCACCTCACTCGGACACATTATACTGACTCCGAGCTGACCAGTCTTTGCTCTTACTCCTAGATGCCGCGTGCTTGGCGGAGAAGCAGCAAATACCAATTTTAATGTCTTTGGTTTGACCCGGCCGGGGATCGAACCCGCGACCTTCCGCACTCGGGGCGAGCACGCTACCACGAGACCACCGAGCCGGTCACAATTATTGAAAACTATATTTCCTCCCTTTGTTCT
The DNA here is from genome assembly GCA_028015205.1 of Mytilisepta virgata. NCBI lineage: Eukaryota > Metazoa > Mollusca > Bivalvia > Mytilida > Mytilidae > Mytilisepta > Mytilisepta virgata. The sequence continues at coordinate 3,729,239 of CM051520.1, read as the reverse complement.
AAAAATGCTTCATGTCCTCAATCTTCATGTTTTTGTTCGGAAAATGAATTTTATAGATATTTTTTGTGGTGAGGGTTTTCTTGGTCTTGCAGGGTAACTAAGTAATTTTCGCTGTAAACCGCTGTCTTTATGCTTGGAATTTTGCATGAATCTTCTTTAAAGCAATTATTATTTTTTTTTTATTTCAGCTGTCAACATTTTTTTTGCCTTGATTGCTACTGATACTTTCTAAGTTTTCAAAATGTGCAGGTACATGTATACTGTGTCAAAATTAATGTTACAGGGTGTGTCTACCGGCTACCACTGAAAGGGTGTGTCTAACGGCTACCACTGAAGGGGTGTGTATAGCGGCTACCACTAAAGGGATGTGTCTACCGGTGCTCTGGTGAATTCCACTTAAATTTTATGTAAATTCTAGTGTTCTAATTGTAAATTTTTTTGTTATATATTACTCAAGTTGATGTTGGTGAAAAATAAACACCCTTTCCTCTTTTTTTTTGTGTTTGTTTGAATAAATTGTATATTATGTACGTGTCTTCGAGTATTTTATGGGTTGCATGGAGTAGAAAATAAATGGTTAAGACCGTAAATATGTATTCTGCAAATTAAATATAAATATGTAATAGTATGTGTGAAATAAATGTTACGTGAAAATTAGAATATCAAACAGATTCAAATCAAATATAAAAGTGTAATATAAATATGTAAGTATTTAAATTTAAACCAACCTGCAAATTGCTTCATGGCATAACGTAGCTACTGTAAATTTGCTCGTGTAAGGTTTTATGTTAAGGTGTGCTCGAGTACGAAATGTGATTAGTATAATATATACGTCATATGATACCAGTATGCACGTGTTAAAGTCTATTCGTCATTGATTTAAATAAATTTGAAATGATGATGATTATGAATGAATCATGAATACATGAAATACGAACATTACACAAAACAAATAACATATTGCCCGGGATCACATATGTATATCCCGGAAATTCCTTTACTTGAAGGATAACTCAGTAACATGAAAACATCAATATCCCTATATATCATATATATTACCTCGCTGTCGGTATCAATACGAGTTTTTTGTTGATAAAAAAGTCAGTAAAAATGGTCGATATTTCAAAATCAACAAAAATGATGTGAAACATCATTATCTATAGGAGATGTAGAAATGTTTTTCATGTGGATCTTCATTGTAAGAAACAAACAAAATATGAAAGAAATTGAGAAAAATGTTTAATCATTTTTGTTCTTCCAAAGATTTAATATGCATTTCAAATTACAATAAATGAATGAATGAATGAATGAATGATCTTTATTTACTGCATTACTGGAAAGTTTGTATATATAGTGTACAATTTAAACGATTTTTTTAACAAATGCAAAGCATTAAAGCGTTATTATCAAAATTGCTGTTGATACTAAATATCACAATATTGGTATGTTTAAATAATGTTAGAGTGTTAATATTGAATGTTTGTTTATCGACAAGTGCTACAATATTTTAATCTATACAGAAGGTATTATTAGTTACACAGTGTGCAATTGTCCTAATACGGGAATTTATCGGGTCAATAAAATTCATATCGGGTTGAGGCGAAGCCGAACCCGATATGAATTTTATTGACCCGATAAATTCCGTATTAGGACAATTGCACACTGTGTAACGAATTTATCCTGATTTTGTTATCAGACCACTTATTTATTGTTTTTTTCCATGATAAATTCCGTATTAGGACAATTGCACACTGTGTAACGAATTTATCCTGATTTTTTTTTTATGACACCACTTATTTATTGTTTTTTTTTCCATCTTACATACGTCAGTAATAAACAAAGGGAAGCAACTCAAAAAAAAATTTTTTTTTATTAAGTCAATGGTATAAGGGAGATAATTCGAATTGACTTAATAAAAAATTGCACTGAAATTTATTAGGACAATATCAGCCAATCAAATTGCGAGAAATTACTCTAAATCAGGATAAAAACATTTACAAGAAACATATATTGAGCTCTTTACAATTACACTGATTTTTTAGAAAGTTAGTGGTGTAAAGTTAATATTTGCAACTTCAGAAGTCTTTTATATGGTATTTCCATTTCTAAATGGAAAGACATAATAATGATTGTTTATTGCTTATTTCCGCCAACTGTTTGAAGTTTCCTGTTAGAACATATGATACCAGTATGCACGTGTTAAAGCCTATTCGAAGTCAACACTGAGTGACCGAACCTGTTTTACCGGCAAAATTACCTTTCCGAACACAGTAAACTCAGAAACCGTACATGTGTGACGGATACATAAAACCTTTAGGATGGAAAATGTTCAGCTTCTTAGACCGATGTGTCATTACATTTGGACCAAAGAGATTTGCAAAGTCCTTCAAGGGGCATAACTCACTTGCTCTTGTCTCAGAATTTTTTTTAACTATATACGCCAAAACAAAAGAGAACTCTTGGCATATATAGTATTTTTTTTCTGAGACAAGAGCCTTTTGACCTTTCACGGCTTGCTATTAATATACCTCTGAAATGGTAGAAGATAACTGATGTAATGTAATAAGAACACATCTTGGGACGTTTAGAGGCAGCTTTTCTTTCATTTAGATCAAAGTTGTATAACGTAATTTTAGAGGAGATGGTTGCCAATAGAACATAAAATTTAAGATTTTCGTTTACAACTCAATAATGGCATATACATGTAGTAAAGGCATGGGGTCTTTTGTTGCAGTTATGACACCAGGGACCATTGACCCTGAATATCAAAGGTCAAGGTCATGTCTTAGATATTTAACTTAGGAGTTTTAATTTTTTCGTGATTTTTCAGACTTTTTACAACAGTGAATATTTAATTGATTATGTCTTTTATCTGACAGGAGTTATGTTTCTAAAACTTGTAATTGTTCATTTACAACATGACACCGGTGTTGACACCAGGGCGCAATGACGCTAAAAAGGTTACATGGTCAAAGATCAATGATAATGATAATGAACTTTGTATTTTTCAAGTAAATCAGGCAAGTCCCCCGACAACTGTCTTCCTAGTTGAATATGAGTCTGCAGGATGTGTAAATCCTAACAGTTGTTGATATAGAGCAAATACATATTCATGTTTAATTTGGTTAAAAATCCACAAGCCACTAATTAAAGCCGACAGAGATTAGTTGCAGCTTGCTGATAAACGTGTCACAAAAGAATATAAATATATTTTGATTACTAGAAATAATGTTAAAGCGTTTCCCTGGTCCATGCAGTTGGTGAAGTAGTTCCACGCTTGGAACGACTGAAATTTAAATTCACCAGAACGTATTGTTCAACTTATTAAATATGTTTAGAAGATAACATGTAAAAACACTTTATAAAGTGGTGAGTAAGTGGTAGATTGAAATATATACATTCGCACGCGTAACAATAAAGGAAAAGATCTGAACATCTGAACACGACTGAATGCAGCCCATGATTATGGCTGCTGGTTTCTTTCTCTCACACTAGTATAATATATGTTAAACAAGATAATCATATAACCCTGGCTGCTGGTTTCTTGCTCAAATGAATTCTAATTTCTACAATAGCAACTAAAACCATGGATAGAACTAGAGTTCCAGTAGCTATATATAGCTTAATATCTTCGCACAGGTGAATATTATACAAATATCCCACGGTGAATCCCAGTGCCTGGAACAATCTTAAATTGGCAAATGCAGGCTCTTGTTCCTCGACAAATGCAGATCCTACCAAGGCTAGAAATAATAAAATATACGTATTACAATAGATATTTTCAGTTCTATTTCCCGTCTTACTGGAACTTGCTCTTTACCGGACTTGACATTCTACGTACAGCTCGATTACACTGCTTCAGAACGAGGAAGATAGAATTTTGATCAATGAAATAAACTATGATTTGAATCTAAAATTGCAGTGTAGTTATGTAAAATGTGTGTATTATTTATTATTAAATGGCAGAAAGGTCCGGATTTTACATTTATATGGCAGTTAAGCTTGCAGACAGATGAACCGACTATGTGTCCTACCTGGCCAGTTTGGATAATTGTTCAAAATTGATAAATGGAAACGTTTTTACTTCTTAAAAGCTAAACTCTTCCTTGATGGCTCACTGAAAGACAGCCTATAGATCTTTCCACCAGTGTATTTGTAGTAAATAAAGAGGCAGTCTAAAGATTATGGAAATTTTTATCCTTAAACCGTCACCGGTTTATTTTTTTTTTTAAGAAAAGGCGAATCTTTGTTTGACCTTGTTGATGTATGATTTTATCATTATAAAAAGTCGCGTTAGCACCTCTGTTCCGGAGCACATGGTGTCACTCCAGCTTTTTAGTCAAAGTTCACATTGCTAATGCTTTAGTTTCTATGCTGTCTTGTTCTCAATAAATTCTCTTAGTTTATTATAGTTTTTTAAAATTCTTTCAGTTATCCATGTATCCTTGTGGTATTTATTTGTTGTGTTCCATTCTCATGAGTTTATCTTGCCTTTCGATTTAGATCTTACCGAACTTGTTTTGTCTCTGTTATTCTTTTGCCGAAATCTCTTTTATGTTTAGTGCTTTACGATGTTATGGAGTGAAAACGTTTTTTTCAATCTCTGTTTCACCCTTCGGGTATCCTTTGCCTTTTACATTTTGTATTTATTGTATTACAAATTAAATTTACCTCCACTTTGTGTCTGCCATACAGCATCAGCTAATCCCCATACCCCAGGAATTATAAAGAACAAATAAAAAGGAACTTCTTCTCGGAAAGAGTAAAATCTCATTATACCAAGTGTTCCTAAATTAAGAATAGTCGCAAATAGAAATAATGGTGGTCTTCCAGTATATTTTCCTATGAAGCCAATGAGCAGTGATCCTACTGTATCCGACACACCAAAACAGATCATTGTATAGCCAATCCATTCTATTCCAAGCTTACATGTCACAAACGACTACAAGCAGAAAATTGTATATCTGCACTATGGTTAACATTATGTGCTATTTTATTGATTGATAAACTCCCTATTAAAATACCAATTACTTGACGCTTAACTTGTATACTCTCACTTTTTCATAAAAAATGGAATTCATGTAAGACATTTTACAGGCGCCCTAAAATATTGCACAGATTTTATATGGCAATTTAACGTCTGTATTTTGTACCAGTTTTTGAGATTTTTGTTAAAATTTACGAAGCTTTTCTCGGAGTTGAACATGCTGAAGGTCCTCGGTGACTGTAGGATGCAAACAGCAATAAAACCGCTGTTCCTTTGCTTGTAATTTTTTCATGTGAATATGAACACTTTTTTATTCAAGAATCAACCCACCATATCCCTTCATTCATATAATAGACTCTCATACTTCTAGTATTAACATAGTTTTATACATTTTCAATTAGAAATATTACTAGGCCACACCGATGTTTAAATTAAAATTTTATTTTGTTTCGAAATGATTCTTGGCGCAAATAATATTAATTATAGTATTTTTTTACTTACATTGGTAAACTCAGCATACATAACAACTTGTTCCATGCCAGTATACAAACTGAAGGGTACCAGCATAAACATGTTCAGATTGGTACATAATAAACGGACAGTAGATAATAGACGGGCTTTCAAAGTCACACCAGTGTCGCTCATAGAAGATTTTATTGGCTTTAGAAATACTATGGTAATGACCAGACCCACTACAGAACAACCAAGGTATATGCCGGTCAGCATATATATAAGTTCTTTTTCCGGCATGTTTGGATTTGCTGTGGAGTTACCATGTTTGGGTGCCTTGTCCCAGGGACAATCGTCTGCTCCACAAAATGTCAAATTGGTTTCTTGTCTTGTAATTTTTGTTTGTTGAAATACCAGAGACGATATTAAATTACCCCAAACCTGTGTACTTTGGAAAAACATACAAAATATTCCAAAAAGATTACTCAGTGTCTTCTCGACTGTTTCACCTACATATGTGTGATACTCCATGGCTATAGTGGTGGCATAGGTCCCTTGAGCCGTCCACATTAAACCTGTGGCTAAACCTTCTATGCCCCCAGCACCAATCAGCAGATACGGCACGGGGTAAAAATTGGCGGCTACAAACAAGCAAAGGCATATCCATGATATAATGAGTGCCCCTTTAGCGCCGATGTAGCTTATGGCTGTTGGTGCCAACAAGCAAGACACTACTCCACCGCCGGTCAGTGCAGCAAGGGTATAGAGTCCAATCTCTCTATACAAAGCAGCTTCAAGGTTCTGTAGCCCTGAATATGCCGTAAAAGCAAAAAGCCAAACGAAACACAAAGCAGCAAAGTTAAGTCTCAGTTGAGTCTTCCTTCCTTTCTGTTCGTCGTCGTCCAACTCCACCAATCCAGACTCGTCTTCTAGGGACAACTTTTTCATTGTCATGGAGAATACTCCAATGCACTATCCAAAGTTCGGCCCGTTTATTCACCAACACTAACAATTTGTATTCGTACACCCGTTAAGATAGTTGTAAATTCAATTAATACCACTTCATGTATCTATCTGAAAGTCACATTTTCGAAACAAACGATTATTGAATACATTTTTATAAATACACAACATCACACATTACATATGAGATAATTATCTATATATACAGTAGCCTTTCTATCAGCACAAAACCGCGCTATCTTTTATCCTCTGACCATTGTATCAAATCTATCAATACAATACACGTTTTAGTTGATAACCTGATGTGGACAAATTAGATAAATTCTGTTCAAGAAAAATTCTAATATATTATATAAAAAGCTAACAGCACTCAGCCTGTTTATACTTTTCCTTTAATACTAAAGTCATACAGTAAATTATAAAGCTTGAACTAAAAATATTTGTCTTGCACTACACCTGCCCTGCATCAAAGTCTAGCAAAATCAAGCGCTGAAAATTTAAAGTAGAGATGGTAGTGTTGTCGAGTCCAGCACTTGAGATGTAAAATCCAACTGCCTCTGCGAAATCTAGTGCCGCATGCTGATGCAAGCACTAAACTTTGCATATCGGGCCCATGGCTTTTTCGTCTACAGGATTCGGCATATCTAGCGTTAACCTGGAGCGTTTTTAAATTATTTAAATATATCATATATAATAAAGGTATAAAAGCCTTATTTACACTAAGAAAGTTCCCAAAAACATTACTTCAGTAGTAGTATATGGTTACAGTTTAGTTAGGATTTGTGGAGGATCATCCGGAAGTGACGTCAACCGGAAATGACATCACCGGAAGCGGAAGTCACGTGACCGGAACCAGAAGTACCCGTGGGGGTTTGGGCGCATTCACAACCGGAAAGTTGTGGGTTTTTCCGCCACTGTTTACGGAAGAGACGCAAGTCGCATGCGTGACCGGGACCGGAACTACCCGGAAGTTATAGATTTCGCGCCATTTCCCCATGATTTGTTTACGGAAGTGACGCACGTGCTTGGACCCGGATGTGTCGTCTGCGCATGTTCAGGCTGACCCGGAAGTGGGTCGCACGCACGCGCAACCGGAAGTAGTGGAATTCCCGCAATTTTCCGTGTATTGTTTACGGAAGTAACGTTAGTCACGTGCTGGGACCCGGATGTGCTATGCTTGACTGATTATCTCCCCTTTTTCCCGTGCTTCTCGGTCATCTCTGGGTCTTTCATCGGTCTGTATAGGTTAAGGGTCTCGCATCGAGTCTCTAGGGACTGATACTCTCACTGTTATGTCGAAGTCCGAGCGTAATCGCAGTACAGAGGTGATTGGATTATCTCCCCTTATCGCGCTCTTTTTCATTTGTGGGTGATGTTTTCTGTGAGGACCAAAGGTTGGATTGGATTATGTCCCCTTACCTCTAAGTGGTGCTGTCTCGATTAGATCAATGGAGGGGTGTCCTTAGCAACCGCCCTAGCAACGGCGGTCCATTTCTTTGCACTATGATGCACTTCGTTTCTCATCTCTTGCTCCATATCGCTCTTCGCTGCTCGTCGCTGTTCATCGCTACTCATGACCTTACTCGCGTGCTCATTTCAGTTATTTTGGTGCTTCTTGTCACTGTTTTCGCTGCTGCTGCTGCTCCTGGTGCTTGTTGCTGTTTGTCATTGCTGCTCTTCTCTTGCTCATCGCTATTTTCTCTTGGTCTTTGCTGTTCATCGCTGTTTTTGTCTTGCTCTTTGCTGCTCATCGCTGTTTTTCTTTTGATCTTTGCTGCTCATCTCTGTTTTTCTCTTGCTCTTTGCTGCTCATCGCTGTTGTTCTCTTGCTCTTTGCTGCTCATTGCTGTTTTCTGTTGCTCTTTGCTGCTCATCGCTGTTTTTCTCTTGCTCTTTGCTGCTCATCGCTGTTTTTCTCTTGCTCTTTGCTGCTCATCGCTGTTTTTCTCTTGATCATTAAATAACGAAGATATGTTGATCTTCATCTAATGAGACATGTAGCTGTGACGGCCCTTACCAATTCAATTGTTCATATATGCAATGACAAGAAAATCGGTTGGTGCTTATTTTCGAAGTCTTTATAGACTTTGGTGATGTTTGTTTAACGTCCAGTGGCAATTATTTAATGCATATCAGGAAGAGAACATGTTGATATGATATGAATCCTGCCTTGTACTAGACCGACACGACGAGCCGGATTGTTTTAATGTGCTAGCTCACGAGGTTACTCAGATAACAGTCCGCAGGAAGACATATCACCTCACCGGACACATTAGACTGACTCTGAGCTGACGAGTCCTTTGCTCTTACTCCTTTTTTCGCGTGCTTGGCGGATAAGCAGCAAATACCACTTTTAATGCCTTTGATTTGACCGGGCCGGGGGATCGAATTATCGACTTCCGCACTCAAGGCGAGCACGCTACCACGAGACCACCGAGGCGGTTATGTTAATCTTTGAAAAAAAAATCATTAAAAAGTATAGAGAGATGTAGACGTGAGTGCACTTACATGCAAATGTACAGTGTGACTCTTTTCCTGCAATTTTATTTTTTCTTTACACTTTTTCTAACATTTTGATTTAACCATCTTCTTATTTCTTTCTACTGTCATGACTGTTTTTATATAAATTATATATTGTGACTTTTTTCATGCATCTTTTTCCTGTATGGTGTTGATATAAAATATATATTGTATGGTCTTGATATAAAATATATATTGTATGATGTTCACAAGAAATATATATTGTATGACGTTCATATGAAATATATATTGTATGATGTTCATATGAAATATATATTGTATGACGTTCATATGAAATATATATTGTATGACGTTCATATGAAATATATATTGTATGATGTTCATAAGAAATATATATTGTATGACATTCATATAAAATATATATTGTATGATGTTGATATAAAATATATATTGTATGATGTTGATATGAAATATATATTGTATGATGTTCATAAGAAATATATATTGTAACTTTTTTCTATGACTTTCTTTCCTACATGACAGGACCAACAATATGTATAACATGGACAATACTGACTTGGGATCTGAATTTCTGAATGACATCATCAGTAAACAATGTATAACTCTCCTTTATGAATAATGTAAAATGGCGACCGGCAGTGATGGTCGATGTTTACCGATGGAAACAAATAATGTTGATTTCTATGACATGGACCAATTTAGTGGGCCAGAATCTGTGTTGAATGGATACGAGGATCGCCATACATTGCAAAGTGATACTATCAGGGAGTATTCACCCGAAAATAGCCAAATTATTGAAGCCCTAACTGAACTGAATACCCCTGTCCGAAATGTAAACAATGATCGAAATAGACTACATGATATCCAGGGTACCCCTGATGTGTTATTGTCCCAGATGTCCGACTACGTCCCTAACCAAGACTTTATTTCAATGCTTGACACTGAATTAGAAAATTTACCAAAAGATTCATACATTGAAAAGCTCATTGAATTAACCAACGACTCAGAAAATAAAATAACATGGTATCGAACTATTATGGCCAGTAGGGTTAAGGGTGTCGATGGGTGCCCATTGGGGAAACTCTACACACGCAAAAGTACTGTCAAAAGTTCAGCTACAAAGAAATATGCAAGGGATTGTTATATGTTATACATGTTCCTAAACGGGGACAGTAGCAATATTGACGAGGTGTTTAGGAAAGACGACATAAAGTCAACCAGCGCTGATCAACCAAATACCGTGAATTGTAGTTTGATAGAATTGAGAGTAACCTTACAATCCGCAATTGAAAGAATTTCTGATCTCGAAAATAATGACAAAGTAAACTCCAAAATTATTGAAAATCTGAGATCGGAAAACCAAAAACTTAAATCAGAGCTCAAATCAATTAAAGATAAACTCGATGTTCATTCAAATGATTGTTCTCGTAAATTCACGCAATATGACTCGTACCACAAACTTACAAACCAAAGAACAAAAGCCATCGGCGAATTTGACTTCGATGTTTACAAAGGTTGCATGCAAAAACTAGAAACGGAGATTGACAGACACAACAAACTTTTCAATAATATGCAGAAAAGCTTGAGTGAGATAAAATTGAAATGTCACAAGTCTTTCGCAGACTCGGTTTCCCCCAATAGAGCCTCCCAAGGTGTTTCTGGATCAAACAGTGATCACCATAAACATGTTCAATCAAGCGAAAACACTTTACCTGAACAGGATAGCGGTACATCTATAGACGAGTCTAACGGAATCGTTGTAAATAATACTCAATCATGTGATACAATGAAGGGGAGCGAAACCGTTCATTCAATACCGGTTCGCATACAAGGTGTGACGATTGAAAGCGAAAGCGATGAACAATTCTATGGTGTATATCAGCAAAGAACGTCACGTTATTATTTAGCCGGAATAGACTCGAGATCAACGCGAAACGGGATTATTGGTTATTTGGAGAAAAAAGGGGTACATGCTACTCATCTTAGACTGTTTAATGGCCGACCCGATGCGCGACGTATTTCTGCTAAACTGAATGTACCTCGAAACTGTGCATATTTAGTAGAAACAAAAGGATTTTGGCCCAGAGGGGTATTTTGTAGAGAATGGCTCAGCAATCGAAAGTGGAACGAAAGTTTCCAAAATGAGTGACAGTCCGACTATTAAAATATCCTTAACAATGTCTTACACAAATAAAATAACTATGTTTATGATGTTTTTGATATTAACAACTATTATGGGTTATCATTTAAAAATTGTCTCTTGGAATGTCAGAGGTGTTATGTCTTCCACTGTATGCATTAACCAATTATTAGGTAAAACTGATTGTGATATATTTATAATGTCAGAACACAAGTTAAAACCTGAATCGCTAATGTATTTGTCTAGTATTGAAATAGGTTATAATTGTATAGCCAAAGCAGATAAGTTACCTAGCAACTATAGAGCATATCATGGTAAAGGTGGGGTATGCATATTATATAAATCGTCTCTCCAATTTACAATTAAGGAAATATATGATACAGATTCGGAGAGAATTGTTGGGATTGAAATGTTAGATCGATTATATGGGTCCATATACATTTTTGGTGTATACTTACATTCTGATGAAAATATTGAAATGTATCGAGATGAGATAAATGCATTAGATAGGCTATGTAGCTATTATGCGGATTATGGCAATGTAATAATTGCAGGTGATATGAATGCTAGTTGCTTGTCAAAAGATATGAATCGTTCCAATAGGCATAAATCTACAGAGTTAAAACAATTTATACAGCGTCATAATCTTATAACTGTAAATGATCAATTTTGTAATACAAGTCCTAACTTTACCTTCGTTCCTAAGCAAAGTATGTTAGATTATGTCATGTTTAGTGAATGTTTGTACAGGCAGTTACTTACCTATAAAATCCTTGCTGAGGGTACTATTAGTTCCACTTCAGATCACCTCCCTATTTTTGTTGAATTTTCATTAAAACAAAACCCACATATTATTATAAAGTCTGACCATAAACCCCCAGCTTGGCACCGAGTACAGGACCAACACATTGAGGACTATAAGGATAGTCTCCATGAGCCGATTACAGAGTTGATTAAAATTATGAATTCGGGGTCGAGAGATATTGACAATATTTACCAAAAGCTAGTGACAATCTTGCATGATGCAACAGAGAAAACAATTCCAAAATGTAGTTATAATCCCCATACTAAACCATACTGGAATGAAAATGTGAAGAGTGCCCATAAACTTGAACGTGATATGCGTAAGTTATGGATTCAAAATGGTCGACCGAGGGGTATGATTCATGAGTCTTATCGTAATTACAAGAGAGCTAAACATGACTTTAGAAACACACAGCAATCAGCATTTGAATCATATATACAGAAAACTTATGATGACATTAATGTTGCTTCTGAATGTGACATTCGACTTTTTTGGAAGCTAGTTAAACGATTCAAACCGTCTGTATCAAGAGTATACCCAGAAATAGTGTATAATGAAATGACTTGTAATTCCCCTGAGTCCGTTGCGCATGCTTTTTCTGAATTTTACTGTGACATGTATAAGCATAGCGAAAATCCTGACTTTAAAGATGACGAGAAACAGTGTATTGATAATAGTTACAATGATATACTAAATGACAATTCTGATCATGGAAAGTACTTACCAGGGGGTGAGATTAAAGAGGGTGAACTGGCTGACATATATAAACAACTAAAGAGACGTAAAGCTGGCGGTCATGATAGAATTTTGAACGAACATTTATTGTATGGAGGGCATGTGTTGATGAAATGCCTCGTTATATTTTTCAATCTATTGGTAGATGTTGGGCGTATACCAGAAAGTTGGAAATATGGACTCATTGTTCCCCTGTATAAGGGAAACAACAAACCAAAATCAGCACCTGACAACTATCGTCCAATTAGTCTTCTCTCAAGTATTTTAAAACTGTTTGAGCATGTCATTAAATCTAGATTAAGTTCACATGTTTTAGAACCCATGAATTTTCCTAATAGGCAACAGCAAGGATTTCAAAGGAAGTTAGGTTGTACAACTGCTTCTTTTAACTTACATGAAACAATATATCATAACTTAGAATTTTCTAGTAAAGTGTTTGTAGCATTCTTAGATAGCCGAAAGGCCTTTGATACAGTGTGGAGGAAGGGGTTAATGATCAAATTACACAAGTTAGGTGCTAAAGGGCGAATTTGGTTTTTGATAAATGATTGTTATATAGATACAAAAAGTGCAGTAGTTGTTAATAAATGTCAGTCTGATTTTTTCCCTGTATGTGAAGGAATACGCCAAGGTGGTGTATTATCTGGTTTATTGTATCTTATTTTCATTAACGATCTAATCTGCGAGTTAGAAAATTTCAGTAGAAACACGGGTATTTTTGGTGTTAATAGTTGTGCTCCTGCGCTTGCGGATGACATAGCATGTATTAGTACATCTCCACTGCATTTGCAGAAGATGCTCGATATCTGTTATGAATATTCAAGAAAGTGGAGGTTTTGCTTTAATGCCAGTAAATCCAGTATATTACAATTTACGAACAATCAGAACTCTGACAATGTAAGATTTCTATGGCGTATCGGGAATGACTGTATTCCAGTTGATGAGAACTACACCCATTTGGGTATTGATATGAACTCTAAATTTAAGTCAATCGATAGAACTATAAATGCATGTAGAAAGGGTAGAAATGCATTTTTTGCTATGAATGGTATTTCCACGAAAACAACGAATACTGCTGTACTTACGAACTTGTATAAAACTGTTGTCTTGCCAACTGTATTTTATGGTTGCGAAATGTGGTCAAATCTAAAAGTAAAGGATATTACTACGCTTAACAGATTTCAACACTTCATTGTCAAGCGTATTTTGGATTTGAGAACATTAACCCGTTCTGATATGTGCCAAAGTATACTAGGGCTGAACCCAATAGAGTCATTCATTGACAAGCGAAAACTTATGTTTCTTCAAAAGTTATGTAATTTGGATCAAGGTTGTCTATCAAAAACTATTTTCATCACCAGACTTTTTTCATTTCTAATTGATGATAAACATAGACACGATGGATTTATACCAGATATTATCGAAATACTAGCAAAATATGAACTCACACATTATCTAGTTGATTATATTTCTGATGGTCAATTTCCAAACAAGCTTACGTGGAAATCAGTAGTTAGAAATGCAGTTGACGTTAAACAATTGTCGGAATGGAGTGACCGCATCCAGATTCATAGTGACTTTGAAAGATTTCGTAACCTACACAAATGCGTACAAATAGCGTCCTTCTGGAAACACTCAAAAACTTTTACTGAAATTCAAAGATCTTATTTTATAACAAAATTATGGACAGATATACCGAACTCTACACCAGGAAATTGCAACATCTGCAATAGACAGTTCTACGACGTGTATGTACATGCATGTTGCAATTGTGTTGTCACACATCAACTTCGTGATGTCTGGTGGGACATAATAACAGAAAACTTCAGTCTGCAGTTATTTTGCGAATTTTCTCACTATGATGACGAAACACTTTATCAGATAATGCTTGGTCGTGTGCAAACAACTTCCTTGGAAAAAGACGAAGAAGTAGAACTTACCAAATTGTGCCACACACATATTTGTCAGTGTCTTGCCTTGTACAATAGATCCCGGCAGTGAGGGTGATGGTGGTGCATGCTATGTCATCCGTAACCGCATGATTCATCTGATTCGTGGCATTACATGCTCATGCCGTACTGGTATATTGTATTATTAAAATTACGTATATGATTTTTTTTTCTGTTCTTAGATTATTTTGTATGAATACTTCTTAATTGTTCCTTGTGTTCTTGTATGATATTTTATATGTAAATGTATCTATTCTGTAATCTCTACTTAGAGGAAATAAAGATGTGAATGAATGAATGAATATATATAAGTTCTTTTTCCGGCATGTTTGGATTTGCTGTGGAGTTACCATGTTTGGGTGCCTTGTCCCAGGGACAATCGTCTGCTCCACAAAATGTCAAATTGGTTTCTTGTCTTGTAATTTTTGTTTGTTGAAATACCAGAGACGATATTAAATTACCCCAAACCTGTGTACTTTGGAAAAACATACAAAATATTCCAAAAAGATTACTCAGTGTCTTCTCGACTGTTTCACCTACATATGTGTGATACTCCATGGCTATAGTGGTGGCATAGGTCCCTTGAGCCGTCCACATTAAACCTGTGGCTAAACCTTCTATGCCCCCAGCACCAATCAGCAGATACGGCACGGGGTAAAAATTGGCGGCTACAAACAAGCAAAGGCATATCCATGATATAATGAGTGCCCCTTTAGCGCCGATGTAGCTTATGGCTGTTGGTGCCAACAAGCAAGACACTACTCCACCGCCGGTCAGTGCAGCAAGGGTATAGAGTCCAATCTCTCTATACAAAGCAGCTTCAAGGTTCTGTAGCCCTGAATATGCCGTAAAAGCAAAAAGCCAAACGAAACACAAAGCAGCAAAGTTAAGTCTCAGTTGAGTCTTCCTTCCTTTCTGTTCGTCGTCGTCCAACTCCACCAATCCAGACTCGTCTTCTAGGGACAACTTTTTCATTGTCATGGAGAATACTCCAATGCACTATCCAAAGTTCGGCCCGTTTATTCACCAACACTAACAATTTGTATTCGTACACCCGTTAAGATAGTTGTAAATTCAATTAATACCACTTCATGTATCTATCTGAAAGTCACATTTTCGAAACAAACGATTATTGAATACATTTTTATAAATACACAACATCACACATTACATATGAGATAATTATCTATATATACAGTAGCCTTTCTATCAGCACAAAACCGCGCTATCTTTTATCCTCTGACCATTGTATCAAATCTATCAATACAATACACGTTTTAGTTGATAACCTGATGTGGACAAATTAGATAAATTCTGTTCAAGAAAAATTCTAATATATTATATAAAAAGCTAACAGCACTCAGCCTGTTTATACTTTTCCTTTAATACTAAAGTCATACAGTAAATTATAAAGCTTGAACTAAAAATATTTGTCTTGCACTACACCTGCCCTGCATCAAAGTCTAGCAAAATCAAGCGCTGAAAATTTAAAGTAGAGATGGTAGTGTTGTCGAGTCCAGCACTTGAGATGTAAAATCCAACTGCCTCTGCGAAATCTAGTGCCGCATGCTGATGCAAGCACTAAACTTTGCATATCGGGCCCATGGCTTTTTCGTCTACAGGATTCGGCATATCTAGCGTTAACCTGGAGCGTTTTTAAATTATTTAAATATATCATATATAATAAAGGTATAAAAGCCTTATTTACACTAAGAAAGTTCCCAAAAACATTACTTCAGTAGTAGTATATGGTTACAGTTTAGTTAGGATTTGTGGAGGATCATCCGGAAGTGACGTCAACCGGAAATGACATCACCGGAAGCGGAAGTCACGTGACCGGAACCAGAAGTACCCGTGGGGGTTTGGGCGCATTCACAACCGGAAAGTTGTGGGTTTTTCCGCCACTGTTTACGGAAGAGACGCAAGTCGCATGCGTGACCGGGACCGGAACTACCCGGAAGTTATAGATTTCGCGCCATTTCCCCATGATTTGTTTACGGAAGTGACGCACGTGCTTGGACCCGGATGTGTCGTCTGCGCATGTTCAGGCTGACCCGGAAGTGGGTCGCACGCACGCGCAACCGGAAGTAGTGGAATTCCCGCAATTTTCCGTGTATTGTTTACGGAAGTAACGTTAGTCACGTGCTGGGACCCGGATGTGCTATGCTTGACTGATTATCTCCCCTTTTTCCCGTGCTTCTCGGTCATCTCTGGGTCTTTCATCGGTCTGTATAGGTTAAGGGTCTCGCATCGAGTCTCTAGGGACTGATACTCTCACTGTTATGTCGAAGTCCGAGCGTAATCGCAGTACAGAGGTGATTGGATTATCTCCCCTTATCGCGCTCTTTTTCATTTGTGGGTGATGTTTTCTGTGAGGACCAAAGGTTGGATTGGATTATGTCCCCTTACCTCTAAGTGGTGCTGTCTCGATTAGATCAATGGAGGGGTGTCCTTAGCAACCGCCCTAGCAACGGCGGTCCATTTCTTTGCACTATGATGCACTTCGTTTCTCATCTCTTGCTCCATATCGCTCTTCGCTGCTCGTCGCTGTTCATCGCTACTCATGACCTTACTCGCGTGCTCATTTCAGTTATTTTGGTGCTTCTTGTCACTGTTTTCGCTGCTGCTGCTGCTCCTGGTGCTTGTTGCTGTTTGTCATTGCTGCTCTTCTCTTGCTCATCGCTATTTTCTCTTGGTCTTTGCTGTTCATCGCTGTTTTTGTCTTGCTCTTTGCTGCTCATCGCTGTTTTTCTTTTGATCTTTGCTGCTCATCTCTGTTTTTCTCTTGCTCTTTGCTGCTCATCGCTGTTGTTCTCTTGCTCTTTGCTGCTCATTGCTGTTTTCTGTTGCTCTTTGCTGCTCATCGCTGTTTTTCTCTTGCTCTTTGCTGCTCATCGCTGTTTTTCTCTTGCTCTTTGCTGCTCATCGCTGTTTTTCTCTTGATCATTAAATAACGAAGATATGTTGATCTTCATCTAATGAGACATGTAGCTGTGACGGCCCTTACCAATTCAATTGTTCATATATGCAATGACAAGAAAATCGGTTGGTGCTTATTTTCGAAGTCTTTATAGACTTTGGTGATGTTTGTTTAACGTCCAGTGGCAATTATTTAATGCATATCAGGAAGAGAACATGTTGATATGATATGAATCCTGCCTTGTACTAGACCGACACGACGAGCCGGATTGTTTTAATGTGCTAGCTCACGAGGTTACTCAGATAACAGTCCGCAGGAAGACATATCACCTCACCGGACACATTAGACTGACTCTGAGCTGACGAGTCCTTTGCTCTTACTCCTTTTTTCGCGTGCTTGGCGGATAAGCAGCAAATACCACTTTTAATGCCTTTGATTTGACCGGGCCGGGGGATCGAATTATCGACTTCCGCACTCAAGGCGAGCACGCTACCACGAGACCACCGAGGCGGTTATGTTAATCTTTGAAAAAAAAATCATTAAAAAGTATAGAGAGATGTAGACGTGAGTGCACTTACATGCAAATGTACAGTGTGACTCTTTTCCTGCAATTTTATTTTTTCTTTACACTTTTTCTAACATTTTGATTTAACCATCTTCTTATTTCTTTCTACTGTCATGACTGTTTTTATATAAATTATATATTGTGACTTTTTTCATGCATCTTTTTCCTGTATGGTGTTGATATAAAATATATATTGTATGGTCTTGATATAAAATATATATTGTATGATGTTCACAAGAAATATATATTGTATGACGTTCATATGAAATATATATTGTATGATGTTCATATGAAATATATATTGTATGACGTTCATATGAAATATATATTGTATGACGTTCATATGAAATATATATTGTATGATGTTCATAAGAAATATATATTGTATGACATTCATATAAAATATATATTGTATGATGTTGATATAAAATATATATTGTATGATGTTGATATGAAATATATATTGTATGATGTTCATAAGAAATATATATTGTAACTTTTTTCTATGACTTTCTTTCCTACATGACAGGACCAACAATATGTATAACATGGACAATACTGACTTGGGATCTGAATTTCTGAATGACATCATCAGTAAACAATGTATAACTCTCCTTTATGACAAAACAGAATTCTTGTTTTGTTTTAAAACTAAATATACTTCTAGCACAAACTCCAAATTAACACCATGACAGAGTATGTCTGCATTTTCAGAATCAGAAAATTTCAACCTCCCCCAACCTAGATTTCTTGATCTTCATTACACAAGGTTGGTACACATACTACTGTATCAACAAAGTGTTCTTACATGGCAAAATAAACAAACAATTTAACAAAAAACATTTTAATTTGTTACGCACCTTTTGAATCAACAACTAAGAAGAAATGAATTTAAAACATTTAAATATATTGAACATTATTAAAGTCTAAACATATGGACTATTAATAGCGATGTTGTGATGATCAATTGTAATTGGTATTTGGTCTTGTGATGCATTCAACAACAAAATCACAGTAAAATTTCATAATCAGTTAAAATCATTTGTAAATTCATACTCTAAAAATCTTGAAGCTTAGTACTTAGAATTTGTGTATTTGACTTTGAATGTATTTGGTATTTACTCATGCCTTTTTTTGGTGCACATCAAAGCATGATTTTTCGTTTGTTTGCTCTGCAGGACTAGGATGAACCATGACATTTTCCTTCTTCATATCCCTTAAATATTGGATAAAGAAAAAATATGCAACTTGAAATCAACGAATTCTTACAGATAATTATATTCAGTTACAGATTTTAACAAATCAAACAACACTAACAATTAATAGTTATACTACATATGGGAGAAATAGGCTAAAACTTCACTTCTCTCAAACAGGAAATATTTTTTTCAGATTCAAAAACTATGATAATTAAATGTAAATGATATAATTATCTATATGGTGGAAGTTTCTAAATTACACACTGGTGGAAAAGAAGGAAGGGGAGAGATATTTCATTTTATACTTCACTTAATACAATAAGTATCATAATGAAAGTAGAGTCATTTCTAACTTTAGGGGTCATTGAGGCCTAAATTAAAATATTGTTTGTTTCTCCTTTTGCGACCGACTCGCCAAATTTTTTGCTGCGACTGAAAAAATTTACAGCCTATTCTATGAAAAAAAAAATTTTATGATTTGCCATTTCGGAAAAATTTTCATGTTTGATTTCGACACTGGTTTCATATTTAGTAACATATCTTATTTGCAGTTTGCTTTAAAATATGCATCAAAACCAAAAATCTTCAATGAGCTTGTATTGCTCACTCAGAACCATCTGACTAAACTCTTCACAATGACAACTGTTTCTTTAATGCAAAGCAGTTTCAGATGAGAAGATTTTTTCACTTGCACCAATCAGAAACTGGTTTTGGCTCTCGCCGATACTGGTTTGTTATATGACTGCGACACTGCTACTAAATTATAGTTCATTTGCCCAAGTTTCAGAGGATTAAATCTTAATTATCAAGCAATCAATAATGCAAAAAACCACAAAAGAATGTAAAGAGCAATAAGCGGTCAATATAATCAGGTTTTCATGTCATTTTTTGAAATTTCACTAAATACCAAAGAATAAACAAATGTTTTTTTGGCTTTCCCTCTGTTTCTGATTGAACCATTTCATATTAAATAC
Source organism: Mytilisepta virgata (assembly GCA_028015205.1). NCBI lineage: Eukaryota > Metazoa > Mollusca > Bivalvia > Mytilida > Mytilidae > Mytilisepta > Mytilisepta virgata. The sequence goes on along the minus strand of CM051520.1, from coordinate 3,709,050 downwards.
ACAGAATCTCTATATATATATATCTAAATAACATAGACTTATATGGAAACAACACAAAAATCATTCATAATTTCTAACAATTTGTATAGCTTCATTTGGTAGATCAGCCCGAGAAGGATAAACAGCTTTGATATTTCCTTCTACATCTAATATCTTCACTTGTTCTACAATCAAGGTCTTTTGAACTCTTGTTTTACATGTAGCTTCATTCTGAACATCACCATCACCACCTTCGGCGCCATCTACTTCCTGTGTATTTTCAGACTTTGGAGTGCCCACTCCCATTTCTAACATTCTATATAAAAGTTCATCCATAACTTTCTTACATGTATCAAGATTTAAGTGGCTTGTTACTTCAATAAATATATCTGTTGTTTCCTTTGATATCTTAAAAGTAAAAAAATACATACACAGGTAAAATTAGCAGACTGGAAAGTGTTGAATCGAGAACATATTACTGTTAACAATGTCAGCCTTATTTCTTAAAGAATGATGATCTCTCTTTGTACTTTTTGGCACAAACAAGACGTTTTTGTCAAATGGGTACTTACACATCAATTCAATTTGATATAAAATTTAAGTTTGAATTTGAACTGTTGATGTCTTAAACTTTTCATTAAATGTTTTTCAGTTTTAATATTTAAAATATCTGGACCATAAATGACCATATAAATCTTTCAAACGTCCATGATGTTCCATAATGGTTATAAACTTGGTAACTGTCCTGCATAATTCTCATTTTATTTAAAGATTTACTTACTTTAGTTTTATCACTATTTGTTATTGGTGGAAATGATATCACATTACCTTCTCCATCAACCAAACAAGGATACTGAGTTTTGTCTTTTAGCAAATCTAAATACCTGTAAAACGTGAAAAATGTAAGATTGTATTCCCTATACATATATACATGTAGGTGTTGTATGGTTGGTAAATTTCTGAATCATGTACACTTGTGACCAAAGCTGTAAAGAAATTGAACAACGACCCCCCCTCCCAAAAAAAATATTATTACAGAACCTGAAAGATAGAATCATATGACCAACTGTGTATCTTTTTTAAAACTGCAAGTCTTTTTTTTTTATGAAAATATAAAATATATCATTAAGGGCATATGATACAGTTACAGGGGAGATAATCGCGTCGCTAACGTCCAACTAGAACTTTTCGCGGAAAATTTTCCATTTCCTGCAACATCGCTAATTTGGACGTCCCTTTTTCGCGGAAAATAACGTTACGTCATATAACGGTTAGCGCAGAGAAGGAAATCAGTGAACAAAAAAACACGATCAGGAACACCAAAAAGACGACAGTCAAACGACAAACAATAAATAACACAAAATACTAAAAAGTACACAAACGAGTAGCAGGAACTCCATCAAAGATAAGAGATGGCGTTATAATGGGTTTCATGGAGGAAAGTTTTCCCTTTTGGAATAGATAAAGATTCTTTGTAATTTTCTTTGTATTTTTAGAAAGATCTGTAAAAAAACTACCAATATGCAAAATCTCAAAGAAAAATCAATAGTAGATGAAAACTGTATCGTAAACCCTTAAAGTGAGGTAAAACTGTATCGTATGCCCTTAAAGTGAGGTAAAACTGTATCGTATGCCCTTAAAGTGAGGTAAAACTGTATCGTATGCCCTTAAAGTGAGGTCAAACGTATTACGCAATGTTTTGTTTCTAGTAGTCGTAATTATTTTCTTTTCCACTGATGAAATGTTTCTAATATAACAAGAGCGAATTTTCCATTTTGTGTGTGCAATTTGTTGATTTTTGTATGAAGTATGATGTTACCACAAAGGTGATACGGATAATGTGCAATTTTTTTTCTCAAAAGTTTGAACAATAATGACTTTGGGATATACCAATTTGTTATCATTTCTGGAGTTTGTCAGCATGAAATCAGTTGCTGAAGTATATGGGACACACAATAAAGAAGGTTAGGTCAACTTTGAATTCTTTTACTTAATACTTGAGTTTCAACTCCCTTGGATTTTGGCTGGTTTTGTTTAGTTCTTTACAAATTTTTCATGGTTATTGTCCACTAAAATTCTGACATTTATATAATAAGATCAGCCTTACTTATGTATCCCTGATACTGTGTTTCTTTTCTTTTCTTTCCTTAATTCTTCTGCCTCCCTGTTCAGGTCAGCAACTAACTTTTCTCCAGATACCTCTTTCTGCTTAAATAATGGTGTAATCTACAAAATAGGTGTAAGGTTAGCTTAATTACAATGTATATACATTGTAATTCATTGTATTATTATCAATTTTTACAGTGCTGTCTACAAAATAATGGAAGTGTTATATCTATAAATTAAATACAGTGCTATTACAAAATAACCTAACTACAGATATTACAAGGTAGTGAAAGTAATTACAGTGTTATTTATTGTGACAATGTCAGAAAAATTTCCATGAATTATTTAGTACATGTTATTACATGTATGTGTAATTTGAAGACTGCATTTAAAAGTTCAATAATATTAAGATGTTAGTCTTAGGGGAAATCTCAAAGCTTTTATTGGGATGCTATTTTTCTCTGTATTGAATAGGAGGTGCCAAAATCTGAAAATTGGGTAAAAATTTAATATTTTCTACAGGAATATATATATCAGGATAAAAATTGTCAAACTCCTGAAATCCAGCTAATTCTGAAAAACTTTCAGGCATGCATCTATAAAATTACTTTTAGATTCTATTTCCCAGTCAAAACAAAATAAAAAAGATTGAAGAACAAGGGTGAATTTATAATTTATCAAAGCTAAAGGCAAATTGCTTTACCAATTTGCTCTGGATCCCCAAATCTGGAATTGTATGATTTTAAAGTATCTTATCTACTGTGGCTAATCTCTTAGGATAATTTTTGGATGAAAAAACATGCATGTCACAGTAGCTCTAAAAATATGACATCTTGCTAGAAAGAAATTGACACTGACTTATTGTAGGTATAATCAAGACTTATATTTAGAAAAACTGTATGTACTTAAAATAGATTTGGGAACCAATGTTGTCAACTAAATAAGAACTATGCAAAAATATCTGACTGTAAAAGACATACCATTAAATGTTGTGGGAACTTGGCATCATAGACAACAGGTGTCTTTATTGATTTCAAATCATGTGTTGCTATGGTAGCAGCTTGTCTCTTCTGGCAGATCTCATCATGAAGTCTAGTCTGAAATTATTGAATATACATATTATAATATAAACATTTTTTTAAAAAATTTAATATACATTTAAATGTCATCCATTAAATTTAGGTAGCAGGAAAAATTATCTGCCAAATACTTTGGTTTCTTATTGCCATCTTGTTATATTTACATTAAAACTGACTTAATCATTTTAATCATTGTATTTAATACTTATGACCCATGAGGGACCTTTGATTGGAATAAAATCATATTTCTTTCCTTTTTTTCATTAAAATTAAAAAGGCACTGTAGCCAAAAAAAAAATTTATATAAACAGTAAATGTAACTAGAGGCTCTCTAGAGCCTGTATTGCTCACCTGAATTTAACTTTTCACCTTGAGCAGGACTAAACATTTAAGTGTTGCAGTCAATTTGGCTGGTTTTTCTATGGGGTAATATGTTAAACAAAGATTGGCTGTGGCAGCCATCTTGGTTGACAGTCCAGGTCAATGGACACATTTCTAAAAGAGAACCATCTAAGGACCGTTATTGCTAAGTCTTGTTCCAACTGGCTAAGTGGTTTCAAACAAGATTTTTAAATGAATTTTCCTTAGGGTCCTATATAAAACTAAGTTCGGCTGTGGTGGCCATCTTGGTTGACAATCCAGATGATCGAACATATTTCTTAAAGAGGACCAACTAAGGACTCATACTGCCAACTTTAGTTCCAATTGGCTGAGTAGTTTCAGACGAGAAGATTTTTGAGTGAATTTCCCATAAGGTCCTATATTAAACTAAGTTTGGCTTTGAAGACCATCTCGGTTCAGAGTCTAAGAAATCGGACACATTTCTGAAAGAGGACCTTCTAAGGACCATTGCTACAAAGTCTGGTTCCAATTGGTCAAGTGGTTTCAGACAAGAAGATTTTTCAATGAATTTTCCCATAGGGCCCTATGTTAAACTAAGTTTGGGTGTGGCAGCCATCTTGGTTGACAGTCTGGGTCATCGGACATAATTCTGAAAAAGGACCATCTAAGGACCATTGCTACCAAGTCTATTTCTAATTGGCTAAGTCAGGTTTCAGACAAGAAAATTTTTGAGTGAATTTCCCATAGGGTCCTATGTAAAACTAAGTTCGGCTGTGGCGGCTATATTGGTTGACAATCCCGGTCATTAGACATATTTCTGAAAGAGGACCATCTCAGGATCATTGCTGCCAAGTCTGGTTCCAATTGGTCAAGTGGTTTCAGACAAGAAGATTTTTCAATGAATTTTCCCATAGGGCCCTATGTTAAACTAAGTTTAGCTGTGGCAGCCATCTTTGTTAACAGTCCGGGTCATCAGACATATTTCTGAAAGAGAACCTCCTAAGGACAATTACTGCCAAGTTTGGTTTCAATTGGCGTTTTAATTTCATGAAAGAAGATTTTTTAACTTCATCACCCCTTTTTTCTATTTTTAGTAACAGCAGCAATGTTCTTGGAAGTCAGGGATGCCGGATATAAAATTGGAAGGGGCCACCCAAGGACCCTTGACCATTCCACCAAAGTTTGGTCCCAATTGGCCCATTTGTTTCAAAGGAGAAGATCTCTAAAGAAAAGTTTACGACGGACGCAGTCTTTAAAGGGCAAAAACTCCTATAAGGGATCAATCAATGATTTTGGTCATGTTGACTTATTTGTAGATCTTACTTAAATGAACATTTTTGCTGTTTACAGTTTGTCTTTATCTATAATAATATTCAAGATAATAACCTAAAACTGCAAAATTTCCTTAAAATTAACAATTCAGGGGCAATAACCCAACAAAGGGTTGACCGATTCGTCTGAAAATTTTATGGCAGGTAGATCTTACCTTATAAACATCTTAACCCCACGTAAGTTTTGCTCTAAATGCTTTAGTTTTTGAAATATAAGACAAAAACTGTGGTTTACCCCTATGTTCTATTTTTAGCCATGTCGGCCATGTTGGATGGCAAGCGGGGTCATCGGACATATTTTTTAAACTAAATACCCTAATGATGCTTGTGGCCAAGTTTGGTTCCATTTGGCCTAGTAGTTTCAGAGAAGATTTTTGTAAAAGTTAATGGACGACGGCGGTTTACAGACGCAAAGTGATGAGTATAGCTCACTTGACCCTTTGGGTCAGGTGAGCTAAAAAAGACAGTGCAACATTTATGTTTCCAGGTTACATTATTAATTTGTCTAATTCGTAAGAACTTTGTTAGTTATCCATAGTTATACCTGAAGTGTGATAAAATGTTTGTATATCATCAGTGACTTCTTGAAATACAACTGTCGTACAATACAGCACAGTATATACTGTCGTACTGACAACACGGCTGGTGTCACTTGTACTGTGTAACCACTTTCTTCTGGGAAATGCAGCACATTAATCATATCTTTAATAATTTCTTCAACTTCCTTTGATTTCTTTCCCTTCTTTTTCTTTTGCTTCTTGTCTTTTTTACCTGCTTGTTCCTGTTCTTTTTTCAGAATATTTGAGAGATAATCCAGAACAGATTTAGTTGGACATTGTTCAACAAGTTTACCAAAACGTCTGTCCTTAAACTTGTTTCCTTTCAAGTTTAAATCTTTCAGTCTTGGACAAGCACTCAATTCTGAGGGTACTGCTGTTAATTTGTTGTTTGCTAAATCTAACATATTCAGGTGAGGCAAGTCAGATATTTCTGGTTGAATTTCTTCAATCTGATTATCATTGGCATGAACTTGACTCAGGTGGATAAGTTCTTCAGAATATATTCCTTCAGGCAATGTTGTCAAACAATTCTTGGAAATATTTAATACATGAAGTGATTTCATATTTCCTACAGGTGGAAATTCACTTATTTTATTCAGGCTACAATTAAGAGTCTGCAATTCTGACATTTGTGAAATACTGTCTGGAAGAGATTCAAGTTCATTATGAGACACATCCAAACATTTGAGTTTTCGTAAACTGGAAATGGTTCCAGGAAGGCGGATTATTTTGTTGTGATTTAAAAACAGATTAGTTAAATTAACCAGTAGTGTTAAGTCATCTCCAGGGTCTGCCAGGCATGTATTTGAAATATCAAGATAATTAAGATTTATTAATTTGTAAAGTCTTGGGTCTATTCCATTTTCTTCAATGTCCTTTGAAATTGATGAACCTTGCAATTTTAATTCATGTCGATTTTCTTGTACTGCAACAGATATTTCTGTCCATGTGGATGTCATTTTCTCTGCTTTGATCTGTGTTGATCAGACGTTTGTTCAGTTGTGTAATTTCTGGTTTCGGTCCTTGGACATTTCGCCACTTTAAATGAGTCGACACCTAACTAATGTTTGTGACAGCGAATTTACGACAATAGTTTAAAATATTGGTATTACTATATTCAGGATATATAACTGGCACACAGGGCTAGCATTTTTAGGGGTTATTATGAAAGTGTTACTTGAGAAATGGATGCCCTAGCAACGGAGCAACTATCCCAGAGGGTGACACCGAAAAATATGCGGCCCTGCTCCAGGGCCGCATATTTTTCGGTGTCACCCTCTGGGATAGTTTTATATCTCTCTAATTCATAACTTAACTATATGCCGAATACTTTCAAATTTGGGAATTTGATTTTACATGTTCTATAAAATAGTTCCCATATGGAGTGAGTGTACGGTACGTATGGTCCGAGATTGCTCTGACGTCTGACGGCCTTTTTGTGACTTCAGACTTTGGGACTTCAGAGCGCACTCAGTATAGAAAACATGGAAATTGCTGACCCAGACTTGGGGCGGCAGTCTTTAGACTCGAAATTGTAATATATCCAATTATAAGTACATAAATCATACATCAATCGATTCCTTGTTCATTTTTCTCTATGAATATGTACATTTTATTCACCAACAATCTCCCTGTACCACAAACGAAAGCTTTATTCCCTATATATTTTACATATTACTAATTCAGTATTTTTCATATATGATAATATTTATAATATATGATAATATTTATAATATGATAATATTTATAATATATGATAATATTTATAATATATGATAATATTTATAATATATGATAAATATTTAAATTTATTATAAAATACATTTATCACGTATGATAATAAAGAAAATATTATATTCGAATTATTTGTAATATATCATAAATAATTTTAATATATGACAATTATTTTTTGATATATGAATAATGTTTATGATATATGAAAAATGTAATTGAACATATATCGGAAGTAATTTTTTATATATGAATATTATTTTTCATATATGTTATAAATATGTTTTAGTTTTTCATATATGGAAATGATATTGAGTATTCTGATTATTTATTTTAAAATTATCATTTTATCGTGTTTTTGAAATAGTTTGCTTATATAAGAAATAAAAAAACATATGTTATAATATTATACAGGATATATATTTGAATTGTTTAACATTAATTATAAAGAGTGTTTTGTAATATATGATAAAGTCTGAAGTATACTTACATGATAAAACCATAATTTTAATAATTAATATTAAAAGATGATTTATGGGTAATATATTTGGTCCATTGAAAAATGTCCTGCTTCCACATCCATACAGGCTTAGATATTAATAAAATGTTAATAATAATTATAATGTATGGTAAAGATTAATTATACATCTAAATTACTTCTCTTATATATGCCAATTACTAATTTGAATATATGTTAAATTATATATGTGAATCATTTCACTGATAGGCTAAATAAAAATTTATTCATACATGAAAAATACTCTGATTTGTTCTTTTATTTAACATATAATATTTTTATTACTTTTTAATATATGAAAATTACAGTCTTTATGATGTATTAAAAAGCATTTTGTAATTCATATATTAAAAAAACAGTCATATATGAATACAAACCCTGACTTGGGATTTCTTAGGGGAACGAAAACAAAAAGTTGTTCTAAATGAACTACAGTTACCAGTATACCACAAGGGAGCATTCTAGTACCCATCTTATTCACCATTTTCATAAATGACTTGCCTGACATAGTTAAAAACATAGCTAAACTTTTTTTCTGATGACACTAGACTGTATGCTGTTGTTAATAACAGAAATGAACAAATAAGTCTACAAAGCGACATAAACAGATTGATGCAGTGGTCTAATAAATGGCTATTGAAATTTAGTAAATCAAAAAGGCAAACATGTGCATCTGGTCCTGAGACCAACATGAAGTACAAAATGGGAGACAAGGAGCCCTGGAGAAAAAGAATTAGGAATAAAAATTGATTAAAAACTCAAATTTCAACATGCACCATATCAACATACAAACCACAAAAAAAAAAACAAACAAAAGACCGGGACTGATAAAAAGAAGTTATTTTAATTATATGGACAAAGACTTGTTCCAAACACTATACAAAAGTACAGTTAGACCACACTAAGAATATGGTACTAACGTTTGGTCAGTAATCTATAAAAATGAGGCAATACATATAGTAAACGTTCAGAGTCGAGCAAAAAAACTGGTAAACAATATACAAAACCTGAATTAGTTAAATATCTTTGACTACCATCTCTCCATTACAAAAGATTATGGGCAGACATCATTGAAATGTTTAAACATGATATTAAATAATTATGACCAAGTTGAGCACGAAAAACCATTTGAAAAAAGCCAAACTGCAACCAGGCATCACAGGCACAGATTATTTAAAAAACGTTGGGGAACCAATATCAGAAAATACAGTTTTTCGCAACAAATAGTGGACTCGTGCACCCAAACTCAGTGAATAGTTTCAAAAGTCGGTTAAATGAGCACTGAAAAACTCCATCTATTAAATTTCTACCAGGTGTATATATATGGACCGGAAGCATTGGTAGAAGTCACTTTATCAAGAAGGGTCTTAGGGGCTAGCTAATTGATCTAAGACTAGGTATTATTATGCATAAGAGAGAAAAACAGGTGGAGATAATGAGATATTGGATAAGTTCCACCAGACCTGTATCGTCTTTGTTAATTAAGAACAATCCAAGACGACTTAGAATATAAGAGGCTTAAGTGAAAACAATAATATTGGCACACACGTTTATATATCAATGATTGCTTGTTACATCAGTCGCACATACAACTTATCAAGATCTAAAAACACATATATTATCTCTGTGTACTGAGGATGTAGAGGAGTGATTATAATATATCGTTACAAGACCAAAATCCAGAGCCAAGGCGAATTCGTAAGACTAATATAATAACCAAAAGAACTAGTACCGCATAACAAATGTCACCCCCATCTGCCCCATTGCCACTCTGACAATTTTAAAATCAGCGACAAATCTATTAATGGTGCCTTATTTTGTGCCAAATGTAGTTTTTATCGGATCAGACTTCTCGGAGAACACTCTCGGACAAAAAAAAAAAAAAAAAAAAAAAAACACATGAACACGTATATTGTATATGATATATGATTTTAGTCTAAATTTACTTTTTTTAAGTTGTCACTTATGTCTTATATTTATTTGTTCAATTGAATTTGTCTTTGGATTTTGGTTTTATAGACTCTATTATGTATATGGCCTCAATATTCCTTAAATAGTGTCGAAATATAAAACATTAATTTTTTTCAAACTCCCCATATTCATCTCGATTATAAGATATAAATACATGAGAATATTTCAACTTTGGTAAAATAGTTTCATGAACTTGTGACTTATTGGAAAGTGCGTAAAAATCGTATTAACATAAAATTCGAATCTGCCGATCGACAACAATAGCAATTCAAAGCCTCTGACCAGATCCAGATTGTTTACATCATGTAAGTCTAAATAAATATATGTTACTACACTAAAATCTCTTCAATTTGGAATAATACCTAACAAATATCAGCAAAATAATAACGAAAGGAGAAAGAGTGGAAAAAGTTCAAGGTCAAGACAAACCCATGATAATGGAATATAAAAAAACAGGAATGCATCTAAAATTCCCATCTGGTCCGAATTTTCTTCATAGTCGGGCCGAATTACAATACACTACAAATACAAATATTTTATTTCCAAATCAGTGGGCCTCGCAGAGGGCATTTCAATTACAATAAATGCCTTGATTTAATATGGACAATCCGAATTTATCTGGGTCGAATTGTATTGTATCCGTGTTCATTGTGGTTCGAATTGTTCAGTCCAAGATGTCTTGAAAATAAAATTGTTGGCAAAGGTCTCTAATTGTCCAAGCTCTGCAGGTCCGAGTTGTCATAAATTAACCCGGATAAAATGCGAGTTCCGATGTTGATTTTTATTTATTTTTTATTTCCATCACGATCCGTTAAATGTTTAAACAGGAAAATATAATAAGGAATCTGTCAGAGGGTCAAAAGTGAAATCTTAAAGAATAATGTCGGAAAATAGGTATTAACTACGTCAAAAATTACATTTATAGAAAAGTCCCAATATGAAATAATTTGTTTTGAAAACTTCCTTATACCCAGTCAGACCAATTGCAGTGCTGTTCATTATTCAGTGATTCATGCATTATTATTAGTCTGAGAGAGCCCCAGATAACGCCCATATCAACATCATTTCTGCACTTAAAAATGACAGATATGCTTGAGAAAAACTTTCTGGCCATCAGTAACATTGTCCGAAACAAGTACACACAGTTTTCTGAAATCAAAGCCTTATTTTAGGATGTTCAACTAATCATTTAATGCCAGGCGGATCTTTTTGTCCGGAAGTTATTTGAAAACTGGGTTAAGAAATCTTTATCACCTATCTATAGATGATTTGGGTACCAGATACAATGTTTACAATTGATGTGTCCGCCCAGTGCTGCACCTAGCGTGAACTGAAGATCCTACTTATTGATTGTGTCACTGGTTAATTAGACCATATGGCAAAAATTGTCATAGTGTCCTAATTCTATAAAATAATATTATGCACAAATTGCACATTGTATTTGAAATGCATGTAGTTTTATATTAAATGAGACTGAAAAAAGCATTATAGGAACTTTGAAATTAAATAAGAAAAACCAACCTGTAAAGTAATGCCAAAGGTTTAAACCTTGGTTACAGGTTGTTTTGCTCCTATTACCTGTTCATCCCAGGTCAGCTGCCACAGGGTCGTTTGCCCAGGAAAGTGGGTCATTTAACCCCGATTAGTTAATAATTATAATTATCTTATTAATAGTTTGTTCACAGTTTTTCCAACATTTGAAAAATTCAATTCATATTTTAGCAATTCCAGTAAATGCCAGGTGGAGCTGTTTTGGAGGAAGTTATTTGAAACTGGATTATGCTTCTTTACAACCTTTTCCAGCCTGTTTTGGGACCAGTATACTGTAAACAAACTCTGGTTTCTGCCCTTGCCCGTAGTGTTTACTGACATTGCTACATATTTATCCAACATTTATCAAACTATAAATTAATTTGGTTTTTGGGTTGCAATTCAAATTTTATTAGTGAGTTATCAGTTAAATTGAAAGGCAGCACACCATATAAGAATATATTTTTAATTATTATTTGAACATTGTCAAAGCAATTCCAATTGATTTGAAAACAAAAGCAGAAAAGCTAAAAGCTTTAAATTTTTCATAGTTGAATTACCAACGTTCTATGAGAATTGCATATAATTCCATGGATTATTTCACAACAGAAAAAAACATCTTTCTGAAAAGCTGCTTCCACTACACTCAATGCACCACTTTTCATAGACCTAAAGAATTCCTTAAATATCTGATCATTTGATATTTAATATTCTGAATTTTCAAACAGAGTCGGGGAACCTACCCTTTTTAAAAATTTATGAGCAATTTAAAATACAAAAGATCTTCCTTAGATATCTTAGAGTATGTAAGGTACAGGTTCAGGGCGAAATGACCTTGAATCTAAACCTTTGGGTTGTTCCATGCCATTAAACAAAATGAAATGAAAAGGCTATGGTAGGAACTAACAGGTAAGACAGGTTAATTTGTGAATGAAAGGAAAGGTGTGCTTTGTTAAATATATAAAATTTCATCTGTCGTCAATGTGGTATGAATATGAACATGACTGACAATGAATAACAAAGCAAAACAAATGATACAATATACTTTAATGTCATTACAAAATAATTTGGTGACATGTGCATACATTATTTACCTTTATGCTACATTGTACGTTATTGACATAAGAATATGTCATCAGGCTTGAAAGTTTTTTTCACTTCATAAAAGTTGCTTTCTTTTGCCTTTAAATGGACACAAAATTATAATGACATGTATCAGTTTAGATAATATAAATTATGACTGGTAAAAAAAACAAGCTCTTATCTTATATGGAAGAATAAGGGATAAATGGCACCCATTAATTTTTACCAGCTTATTGAGAGGAATATTTTACTCTTATCAGTACAATCTAATTAAGGATATCGTTTTTTAAGACAGTTTTTACTGTAGTGTATTTTGTTAAAAATGAATAAATATACCACTGCATGTGTCATTAAGTATTTATAATTTTGTTTCAGGAATATAAGATTACCAATCAATCAACAACCAGGTAAGGTTATAAATGTATATGATAATACACATGATACATATATACAGTTTAAAAAATGTACATGTACTTAAGAATAAGAAAAGTGAGCTAGCACAGATTTCTAATGTTTTATAAGATTATTTTTAATGTTTACGTTCATGTGTAACAATGTTTTTGTTCCAGTCTTTATGAAACTGTTTTACTGTTTGTCTGACCGAAACCTAAATTTCTCATTTTCCTCCTACATTGTATATGTTCAACTAGAGACTCTCAAAATTTTTGTCTAACCGATAATGACTATTATTCTGTTTTTCTGCAATTTAACATTGTAATCTTGTTTAGCTCCACTAGCCAAAGGCCAGTTTGAGCTTTTTTGCGATCACTTTAAAATCCATCATAGGTTGCGTATCTGTAAATTACCTTCATATTTTGAGAACCACTGAACAGAATTAAACAATACTTCACAATAATGTTGTTTTTGAGTGTCGTTATTTTGTTTCTGATCAGTCAAGATACATGGCCACCACGACTTATTCTAATTTATGAGTTTAGCTTACCTGATTGAAACCAAACTTAAGAGATGTGTTTATATGAAAGCCCTTGACCAGTGTCATTACTTTAGTGGCAGTTTGAAATTCTAGGTGGCCAAAAAAAAATTCTTCTTCACTGAAATATTTTGAATCAATTGATATGAGTAGAAATGATCCTTAAATTCTTGTTACTATTTTGTAGTTCCAGGTACAAACATAACTGCCAGGCCCCAAAAGGGGCTTTTCTGATTGGTTAAGTTTCAAAGCATTTTTTCTGCAATACTTCACTGCAAATTGAATTTAAATGATCGAAACGTGGTACTACCCAAATGTTGTTACTTTAATGCTGATCCGAAATTCAGGTTGGTTGCCTGTGTAGGACTAAGGAGTGTTCCAGCTAGAGGAGGGGAATATTTGTAGTAGAATGGGCACTTTAACATTGTTTCCGGCAAACAAGATCTTTTTAATTTAAAATGTTAAATTGCAGAATAAAAACATTGTTACACACTGAACATCTCACACTTGAGTGGCTTGCATCACATTTTCATGATTAAGTCTATTTTTCTGAAGGTGTAATATCTATACACACCATATATGGTCCTTAGATACTTTCTCATGTACATGTCAGTCTGATGTCTGTTACCTGGAATTGACCTTAATTTGGCACTTATAATAAGAATTTGTAAATCTTGTCACATTTTCACAAATAAGTCCATTTCTCAGCAAATATATGTCGACCCAGTAATTTTGGTATATAAATAATCTTAGTGGATACATACCAGCCTTAGATCTGTCAGCTTACCTTGAATGCAATTATAGGCTCAAGTTACTTGTATCAGATTTTTCAGAGAAATATTACATTGTCTGGTATTGGATAATCTTTATTCTGTGTCCACATGCGTACTTAGGTGAGAGTTGTCCACTCTTGTTTCAACTCTTAAATGTATTTTCAATTCATTTGATCCTGTTTAGTTGTACTGAAAATCTTTTTTACTGTAAAGCGTGACACTTAATATAAAGGGCATAGGGAAGAACTGAAACGGCAGAGGATTGCACTAGAAGAGGGGAGGGTGCTGCTCCCCTATATTTTAGACTACATGGAACACTGCTAAGTATCATTAGACCCCATGGAAAATGTATTTAAAATTTTCAAAAACAATTCAATGCACAGATTTGAAACAAACTTTTGCAGAAATGATCTTTATGAGGACTAAACTCAATCCAATGACAAATAAGGACACCCGGTTGCAAACATTTTTTTTTCTAAAACAAAAATGAATGAAATATTATGATGTCAAATTTTTCAGAAAGTATACCAAGGATAAATTCTCATCAAGTTTAATCAAGTGATTGATATGGTGTAATTTTCAGGTAATTTTGGAATGCAACAGTTCCCAACACAGTTTGTTCAGCCTGGTATGGTCAGGTATCCCATGATGCAAAGTACTGGTCACATGATGCATACACATGGTCAGATGCCAAGACAGCCAAACATGATGTTCCCAGGACAAGTTAGTTATATTATTGTTCTGTTTAGATTTTTCATGCCTTGGCTGTACAACCATGTCTATGTAAAGGAGACAATATAAAAGTTTATACATAGAACATGTAGAAACTATACTGAGTTTAGTATATTAAAAATGTATGATGCGTTTATCTTTATTTTATTTGTGGTGTAAAACTATTCTTATATTGGTCATTTGTTTTATACACTGAAACTGAAAGACTTTTAAAAGCAGTTCCATGGGAAATCAATTTCAGAGTGGCCTGTAGCTAGGTACATTTAGTTTGTTGTGACTAATAATTATTACTAGCCTGTCAACATAGAGGTTTAATTCAAAATTAAACTTATGGGGAGGTGTATTTGACTGAGATCTTAACAAGGATTATCAGTTTTCTAGCAGAAAGTCAATAGTTCTTCTCACTTCCTTGGAAACCAATCAAAAAAATATAAAAAAAAAACTGGTCTGAAAGTGGCATTTTACCCCTGTTAACCAACAGAAACAATACTGCACTTAGATTTGTTGACAGAAGATAAATATAATGATTTAAATATTGTAGATGGGAATGAGAGGTCCTGGTATAGCACCACCACCTTACAGACCTACAGGCATAGGACAGCATTATAGAACAAAGTAAGATAGAGTTACATGTAGTTACATTACCATGCTTGTTAATTCTTTTATATTAAGTTCAGGAGTCAGCTAAAGTTAATAATCTTGTGTCATGTCCTAGAATTTGTATGTCAGCTTAATAAGGCCATAGAGATAAAATAATCAACTGATTGCTTTGTAATATTCTGTAATTCTAAACAAACCACTTCCCTAGTGTCAATAAGAGTAGTAATATTCTGTAATTCTAAACAAACCACTTCCCTAGTGTCAATAAGAGTAGTAATATTCTGTAATTCTAAACAAACCACTTCCCTAGTGTCAATAAGAATACTAAATGATAGTCTGTATGAAAAGCTAAGCACTTCTAGTTGTGAAATGGATCCATATTCACTACCCATTACACATTTGTTAATGATAATTTTCTTTGCAGTAATCCTCAGATAAGACAGCCTATGTCACCAGAAACAGTAAAGAAAATTGAAAAAGAAAAATTTTACCAAGAGCAAAAACATAAATTAAAACAGTTTCATACACAGTCTGTTGATCCAAACAAATTGATAGAATCCATGTTTGGTAAAACGGAGAAACCTAAAGTCAAAGAAAAACAGTCTACACCAGGTTTGTTAAAATTATTTTTAGTTAACTTAGAAAATTCAAATATTTTTTATATTGAAATTTGATATTTTTCAGTATCAGTTTGAATTTGATGTTTGCAAATTAAATTGTTAGTACTGGCATTAGTGAAGCCAATAAATGATTATCAATCAAATTGATGCCAAGAGATATTGTATATTAAAACACAATACTACAGCCCTATCTCCAATCTAATGCAGTGCAAGCTTAAAATTTTCAGTGAAAAGATTTTTGGAATTCAGCAGTAACACACTACACATGCATTCAACTCGGACAGCAACAATAATTGCAGAATTGATGCTATAAGATTTTCAGTGTAATCTAATGAAAATCAGTGATATATCCGATGTTTTAATTGAATGTACAGTATGTTATAGAAAGAAAAGCTATATGTATATAAGTGTTTTTTTTTTAATCTTTTGTTTCTGTGTAACCTACTGTTTTGCAAGTACACAATGTATAACTTACTGCAGAATTTACGAAGTGAATTTCTCAGTCACATTTAGGCTTCATTTAAAAATTTCAAAGTTTACGTGATGTTTTGATTTATAATATTTAAAAAAAAATTTTTTTAATTATAAAAATCTAAATTTTAACATAATTGAATTAGTATATATTTTGAATTCATAATTAGTATGATTGTTTAAGGCAAAAATATAACTGCATGACACCATTGTGATTAAAAAATAAGCATTTCTAATATGTTTTACTGTTAACTTACAAATATTTGATGTTATATATCTACTGTAATGTACATTTTGAAATTAATGGGAGGATTTTCTTGCTGCGTTGAAGACCCATTGATAGCCTTAGGCTGTTTTCTGCTCTTTGGTCGGGTTGTTTTTTCTTTGACACATTCCCTGTTTCCATTCTATGCATGTTTTTATTTGACTATACATGTACAAAAGGCAAGCAGAATGCAAAATCTAAAATGTGACATAGCAAGATTTTATTAAAGAATATCATGTCCAGAATAAAAAGGCTAGTTTCAAATATTGCACACTGAACCCAGTCATTTTTTTATGAATAAAACTATAAATAAATTTCTAAATTCTCTTATTATTTAATAAAAAATACTAGTATTATCATATGCTACATGTATTGCCCTAAGTTTCTCATTCTGGATCTGAACACTTGTTTTAGCAATGGAGGAAGATTTCAGTGAAAGTTTTGGAGATTTTATTGGTGGTCCAACTACAATTTTAAGTGAACCAGTTCAGCAACAGAAGCAAGAAACAGTCAAAACTGGTGAACTGTCCAGTGTACAAACAAATGGTAACCAGTCTCCAAGGGGAAATAATTCTCAAGAAAAATCTGAAAAGAAAGGTAATACTTTATATATTGACAAACAGTAGCTTAAACATAAAATGGCAACATAAATATGTAAATAAAAATTGAATGTAGAGATTAACTTATAAACAATAATTATACATAGCATTACAGAAAACAAGTTTATTTGTAATTAGGTCATTGTATTCCTTCCTCCTTCTATGATATGAATATAAATCATGTAACTGGTAATATATGCTGTACATCTTTAGCTCACCTAGCCTAAAAGGCCATGTGAGCTTTTGCCATCACTTTGCATCTGTCGTCCGTCATCCATCCAGATTTAACATTATTATCTTCTTCTCTTGGATATATCCGATTGGATATTCAACATGGCTACCAGGAGAAGATAATTTGTTCTGATTGGACTTATCTTTAAAGCTCTTCTTGTCAGAAACTGCAAATCCAATTGATTTGATTTATTGCCTGAATGATTCTTGGATGAACCTCTACACAAGTTATGTGTTTTTTGTTCCGATTGGAAATTCAAGATGTTCGCCGAAGCCAGACTTATTTTAATATTGGACCCTGTGGGGAAATCTGTACAAAGGACTTGAAAGGTCTTCTTGTCAGAAACTACTAAGCCAATTAAAATGTTTTTATGTATGAATAAGCATTGGATAAACCTCTACAGGACTTATGTTTTTTGTGCCGATCGAAATTCAAGATGGCCATCACACCCAGACTTAACATTGGACCCTATAGGAAATTTTGTACAAAGATCTTCTCGTCAGAAACTACCAAGTCTATTGAAATGTTTTTGATGTGTGAATGATCATTTGATAATTAACTACAAAAGATATGTTTTATGTACGGATTGGAAATTCAAGATGGTCGCCACATCCAGACTTAATTTAACATTGGACCATATTGGTAAATTTGTACAAACGTCTTCTTGTCAGAAAACACTAAGCCAATTGAAATGTAAATTTTTGGATGAAGATCCTTGGATAAATGTCTGCTACAACAGTTATGTTTTCATGCTGATCAGAATCTAGAAGCCTCTGGTTTCTCTGCCCAAGATCTAGTCATTCATTATAACTTCACAAGTAGTTTATTTCTAATCAATCAATCAAATATAAAACTTTTCTCTCTTCCCTTTGGCCATATAAATTTCCATATCACACCAATAATTATACCTAATCAATGTGAAAAACATAGGACTTTATTAATGTTATGCAGAAAAACTTGTTATCTCTATGTACCTAAAAGAATTGGGTGGAAATCATAGAAAGACTTCTAATATAGAATTTGAAGTTGTTAAATCTAAAGTATTAAAAATAAAAACATATTTTATAACTATTTCTGTTACTTTGTTTACAGTTGATATAAATACAATGATGATGGAATGCTCTGATTTAACAACTCCGACTAAACCAAAAACATTCCATAAACCGTCTCTTAAGGAGGTAAATCTGACACAGCATGCACATACTATAAAACAACATGAAAGTATTCAGGCCCGGCAATGGAAACAGATGAATCTGGATGATTTGGGTGACATGTTTGTTGTTGAAGGTAATAGTGCTTAAACAATATACCACTTATAATTCCCTAACCCTTCTTGTAGACCTGAAACATGTTCAAAATAATCTGAAGTAAATTATGCACCTGTTGGTCCTAAAAAAAGTGAAGTTTATACAATATGTCTTTCTGTTGGTCCAGTCTTCTGTTGTTTCATTTTATTTCATTACTGTAATCTGTAATGGGGGGGGGGGGGGTCATATTATGTACAAAGATTGGTAATTTTCCCTGTTGTCTCAAGATGTTGAATAATATCTGATTCTGTAATTTGAGGCTATGAACAGAAACATTACTTTATACTTTACATATTGTAAATACATACATGTATTTTTATAAGAATTTATCCTAACTGCTGAAAAATAACTTTTTTTTAATCAATCTGACAACAAAATTGAGTCTAATAATGTTTCCTTTCTGACTGCTGTTTGACCAGATAATAACTTGATGAGAAGATGACGGATGAATTATTGTTAAATGTCTACTGGCAATTGTTAAATGCATATCAGGACGAGATTCGTAGTAGACCAACACACTGAGCTGTAATTTTAACAGCTAGCTCACAAGGTAACAGTCTGCAGGAAGACATATCACGCCACCCGGACACATTATACTGGCAGAATTGTTACTGGTTTCATAAAGCATGAACTGGCTTTGTACTTGTGACAGACATAACCAACTCTGTGGTATATTTATTACAGAACCTAAAGTTGAACCAAGGGAAACAACTCCAGAGAAGACAGACCTTGGACTTCCTCATTGGTGTAAAGATGACACAAAGATACCCGAGTTATATAAACATGTACTGGAAGCAAGTGTTAGGTATGTTATCTTTAGTTGCATTTTCTTAATATAAAAAGAAGAAATTAAGGGTATCTTTGAGAAAAAATAATAATAAAGATTACAGATAAATAAATATTAAAAAATAAAATAATGACAATAATAAATAAGTTGTGTCAAAAAGTGCAAAGATTTTTGCTCATATCTGTAAAAGAAATTTCTTCCAAGTTTGGAGCACCGCTGCAAATGTAGTTTATATTGAATGTTAGACAATGATGTCACAGTTTCAAGAATTGTAGTCATTCAATTTTTTGTGAAACGGGATGTTTTTATCTATGAAAATGTAATGGATTGTGACATACAGAGTTAGAGCCAAGTAAGTTTTCTGTTTATTTTGCAGAGAAGGAGTGATACAAACAGATAGATTGTACCCTATATTAATACTTAGTGGTTTACCAAAGGAAGTGTTAGGTCACATCTGGTCTATGTGTAACAAAATGACCCCAGGTCAGCTTATAAAAGAAGAGTTATATCTAATCCTAGGATTTATATTTTTAGCACAAGTAGGTATTAAATAAAATCAGTTTTAGTAGATAAAGCAAAGTCAACTATACTAATAAAACCTGCTTCAGATGCTTTCAGGCATGGTAAAATATATATATTTTGATTCCAACATCACAGACTTTAGAGGGCTTGTTTGGCAAAGTCAAAGTAAAGTTTCCAACAATATTTAACGTCGTCATAGTAGAACTTGTGTAATGGCACCCTCGTGTCTGAATACCTATCTTGCGTCGTTTTTGACTGTCAATCTGGTGTCATTCAATGTATGATGTTATAGCTTGGATTGTGTTGTCACACTTTTGACTGTCACACCATTTCACGTTACATTTATAGTTGTTGTATACACAAAGCGATAAATGTAAGATAGATTCAGTGAGATGCAAGAATACAACTTTGAAACTTTATTTTTTTTCAACAAAATACAACAGTTTGGTGCCCAATAGTGATTTCATATATGCTTCACGCTTCACGTCAACAATGCATTGTGTGCATGTGTCAATAATAATTGTTCTATTTAGTACATGGTTATTAGAATTCAAAATGTTGTAGAAACTGTTCTGTTAGAATAGAAATAATTCACAGTGGCTTCAAAATATCCTTATTTTACTAAGGGTAGGCCCTTTATGCCAAATATTTTTCCACAAGCGACAGCAAAAATATAATGAAAAAAGATTTATTATACTTCATGCCAGAAACTACTGTGATATTTGATGAATTAATAATTTGCATATAAATTCCAACATACCCAGCAAATACAGCATATGAACCACAGTGATATGTCCATGTGCGGCTTTACATGTATATGTCGCCTGAGTTTGTGTGTACATTTATCCCGCAAATACCGCATATGAACTACAGTAATATGTCCATGTGCAGCTTTATATGTCACATGATTTTTTGTGTAAATTTATGGTTACAAGAAAAGAGCGCTTTTCATGAATATTTAAAGTAAGAAATGTCTCAGTCAGCGAAGTGTTTTTTTACATGAGAAAAGTGAATTTTAAGTTAGATGAATTCTTAGCATGAAGTATAATAATGTCATTATTAGGGTCTTGTGACGGTTATATGCGAAATATTTGCCAGATCTGAGTGACATATTACCCTCCGCTTCGCGTTGGGTAATATGTCACTCAGACCTGGCTAATATTTTGTATAACTGTCAAAAGACCCTAATATTATGTTTGGTTCAGGGTCAAATATTTGCAGTAGATTTTATTGCTTGAAAATGTTTGATTTCTTGAAAGGTTTAAATAAACAATACTGTTATTTAGTATGTAGAGTAATATTGTGATTTATGATTTTATTTCCATACTGTAAATTCATACAAAATGAAAACTTTGTTGATAATTTTTTACCTTATACTTTGCACCCTCCTATGAAAAAAATAAAACTACATGTATAAACAGTTAAAAGTCTATAAATTTGAGTTTTAGATCAGCTCAATATGACAAACATTAAACAGAGATGAGTACACCAAAGATTTTGAAATTATAAGCACATGACTTTATGTTTCTAATATATATATTAATTGTTTAAATACAGGTTTTTGTCAATTTTTTTTTATTATCCTTTACAGAATAAACAACCACTTAGTATAGAATTACTACACAGGATACCTCATGCTCCAGTTCCATTTCTGGCATCCCCTCAACAACCTCAACCACCCGACCATAGTCATACAGCTTTACCATCCAACCATAGTCATACAGCTTCACCACCAAAACAAATCACTACAGCTTCACCACCCAACCAAAGTCACATGGCTCATCCATCCACCCAATCTAATGTAGCTCTATCAAACAAACAAGAACCAGATATACAGAATCAGCCGATGATTAATCAAAGTCTGCATTCTAGTCATTCACCAGCTCCAGTGATGGTGCCACCTAGCACTACAGTCACTCAGATCACACCAATCCCTTCCTTAGGTTCATTTGGACAGTCAACGGTATCGACAACAACACAGAATTTAAATCATGGCCAAGCAACAAACAATTCTATTTCTTTGACAAGTTCTGCAACAACAGATAGTTGGCACTCACATAATATAGGGATAAACTCCTCACTAGGTAACACAGTCAGTGCAGTGGAGGAGGATGATTTTGCCGATTTTCAGGCAGCACCAAAAATAGAAAAAGGTTTGTTTTTATGCTATAGTAAACATTGTTTGGCTTCTTTTTTAACTTTTCTCAAAATTTTTAAAGGCTTAAATGGGATTGCCGAATAAATTACTGTAAATTAAGAAGTTAATGTGATGTTGTACAATTAATGCAAAAAAGTAGTAATTTAACATTGTTTTCTCAAGGGTCATGTGTACTTAAGTTAAAATATTTGTAGTTCTCCTCAGTGATGTGTAATATCTAAAAGCTATTATTTTTTTTGACATTTCAGAAGTGAAAGACAAAAGTACAAAACCTGTATCCTCCAAGGAAGATAAGAAAGAGTAAGTCAATATATAAAATACAGAAAATTCAGACACCATCTTGTTGTGATCACAGAACTATGGTAATGCCAAATTCAAATCACTCATATGAATCAGGTGTATCCTTATATTGTATTGTTCTTTCTAGTTTCTTTGAAATTTCAACACTTGAAATATACGTATGATAAAGAGAACGTTACATGTCATTTTCTATTGGTCCTAGTACATGTATCTTCCTTAGTCCCATATTGAACCTCGGGCTAAAGCCTTTGGTCACATATCGAAGTCTTGGGATGATACATTGGCCGATACTAAAAGTGCCATGTAATAATCTATAAACACCAAGACCAGTCATGGAATTTGAATAGGAAAATTGTACAAACAATCATATAATAACAGTAAAAGTTTTAGTGCTGTTTTGCAAATTGACACTTCATGATGTCTTTGAATCTTTTATACTGTTTGACATTAAGCCAACAGCTTGATACTGAAAGTTGATAAGTAAAAAAAAAAAAACAAAACAAAAAACAGATTTATAAAACATGGATAACACAATTTAGATGCATTTTATATTTTTCAGATATTTATATTCTGTCCCATTGCCTGACGATGATTTGCCAGAACACCAAATATCTACAGAGCAACACTACTCTAATGTCAGTAATTTCTTTGGCAGTGATGATTCATCTGGTAAATAGCATATTTCATAATTTTATTATTTTACCTAATTTTTCATTCATGGACTTTGGATCAATTATCAAAATTTCAAAATCTGATTGCCAAAATACAGATACAATAGCAAATTGAATTTAAAAAAACTTCATACCCAATTTAATCTCCTTGTACTAAAATTAATGTGAATTTTCAATGCATTTGGACATGCAACATGACTGAATTTGGACATACATTTACAACATGACCTTGACTTAAATCTTCACCAAAGACAATAAACTATGATATATGGAGTAGGTGTTCTCTGTTCTTTACATCTGTTCTGTATTTCAAGTTAAACTCTGTAATCAAAGATTACATATTATTTGGTGTTAGTTTCAGAAATTCCTAAAAAGCAAGCTATAAGACAAACAAAAGGTATAACTAAACGCTAACCATTGCATGATATGGGATATAGTCTGATTTTTTGTCTTTTAGCGTCTTGAAATAGATTTTTCTGTGTCTATATTTAGTTTTGCTTTCTAAAAATAAAATGTTTGGGGTTATGGATGCAACTAATATTTTGGCTATTTTGGCTTGCTTTTAAATTTTTGCCATTGATGTAATAGTTGATACATGTATGTTAAATTTTGCAAGGGAATTAAGCAGTGTAAGACTATGTGTAGGAGTAGCAGTATTATTGTCTAGAAATGAAAGGCACCTTTTAATGTTTGGATAGCACTCACATCTGCTTATCCTAAACAAAGCTTCCCTTTTCAACAGTTTTCCATTTTTGTACTTGAAAACTTCATTAGAAGTACTGTCTGTTACTGGAAAACTTCATAAGAAGTAGTGTCTGTTGCTACGGTGCTAATTTTCAGTTTCACAGGATCCATTCTAAGTAAATGTTATCAACTACTCCATATCCTTTAATTTTGATATTTACAGCTTTCTTTATTTCATTACTTTCTTGCCTTAAAATTTGTTTGAATTTATAAACGTATGAAAGAAAATTTCCTCCATTCTACAATTCAGTTATGAGTATTGTATACTCTTAGTTATCCTTAATGAATCTAACCACTTCATTGGTCTTGTGGTAGCATGCTTGCTTCTAGTGCATAAGGTCGAGTGTTTGATCTCCAATTCGATGACCCAGCTGGGTCAAACCAAAGACATTAAAATAGGTATTTTCTACTTCTCCACCAAGCAAATAGCATTTAGGAGTAAAAGCAAAGACTGGTAAGCTAGGAGTCAGAATAATGTATCGTGGTGGGATGACATGTCTTCCTGCGAACTGTTACCTCATGAGCTGGATCAGCGTGTTGGTTTTATTTAGTACAAAGCAGGGTTTATTCATATCGGATTCATATCAGAGTAACAAGTTATCGTCCTGATATGAATGGTATAGTTGTCACTGAACATTGAAAAATAATCCATCCATCATAGTGGCTCTAATAAAAAAAACATTTGATAAAGCACAAGTTCTTTGTAAAAATAGAGAAATAAATATCATTTCATTGCACATAAACTGGGACTGGTTTTAATTGACATCCTTTGGGTGTTATCTCCCTTATCCTTAAATTTTCAAATGTTTTATTTTCATTTTTCTGATGGCTTGAAAATATGGCAGGAGTTAGGCCGTGTGTTCAAGTGATTTCTTTAGAAACAAAAACCGGTAAATGATATTAAAGTAAAAAAAAAATGAATTAATAAAATAAAATCAGACTATATCCTTCATTTTTGATTTCCTCGATATTGAAGTATAAAGCATGGTTTTGATGAGAGTACTGTGTGACATTCTAATGAAAATTTACAATAGACTTGATTTGTATTGAGACAGAAAATAGTTATATACATCTATATTAAACTAGAGAATTTCTCTTTTTTTTGGAATTAAGAGAATATTTTGTGTAATTTTTTTAAAATATAGATTTTTGAGATTGTTGAGCAAGAAACGTTTATTTTTGTATGTGAAAACATAACCCTTAAGCTAAAATTACATTTAAAATATGCTTTGTAAAATTGATTTTTGATTTGTTTTTGTCTGCTAATTTATATGTTCTTGTTTTCTAAATGAAAAATTATCTTTGAATTCATAATGTTATTGATTTCATTTCAAACTAGCAAATCAACATAAAAAAACCTTATCATTGGTAATCTTTGCAAGGTATGTCCCAATAATCTTGACTTGTACAGAAGGGGGATGGTTATCTGTATACTATTCACACTCCAAGGACAAATAAAATATAACTTTGGATGTCTCATACAGTAACTGTGGATTTATTTCTGTTTGTTGGATACCAATTTTAATGTTTTTTCTTGATGCTGTTTAACAACTTATTGACAGTCTGATATTTGATGAAATACACATTTTATATATAATATTCCACTATGACTTTAATCTGAACAACAGCAATAAATTTTATGTCAGTAATCAATCTCAATGCCTTATCGTTTATTTCACATCTGTTTGTATTACAAAGTTTCAAAAGTAATAAATTTCATATCCTTAGAACACAGAATTTATAATAAACCCCCAAAAAATGAATTTATTTACAGTAATCAGATATGAACATATTTCTGAAAACCTATTGTGATTGATAGGAACTGTATTGTATGAGATGTAAAAGAAAAACATATAGATCTGTATTACATATTGTCCCATTTATGAGACAGACCACTGCTTTACCTAACATTGCATAACTAGTAACACAAATGTAGATCTTCCCATCAAATCCTTGTGTAACATCATAGTTATAGAAGTATATTCATAATTTGTGGAATTTACGTATTAACATCAAATATTTAAACATCATGTGGATGTAATCTGGTGAATTGTGGATAATGGCATTTATGTCTACATTTATTAAAGTTAGCAGTCATTTGTCAATTAATAAAAGTAATGTAAAATATTAAATTCTAATATTACCTGCTTCAAATGCTTTCAGTCTACGTCCATGGTAAAATATTGATATTTTGAATTCAACGTCACAGACGTGAGAAGGCTTGTTTGGCAACGCCATATTAAAGTTTCCAATGATGTCATAATATAACTTGTATTGTGTTATGGCATCTTCGTGTCTGAATACCTATGTTGTGGCGTTTCAGAATGTCATAGAAACTGTCCTATTAGAATACAAATAATTCACCGTGGCTTGAAAATATCATGATTTTTACCATGGGTAAGGCCCTTTATGCTGATATTTTACCAATCGCTGTTGCTCGTGGGAAAATATTTGGCATACAGAGCCTACCCGTGGTAAAATCAGGATATTTTGAAGCCGCCTTGAATTATTTCTCAAGTATAATATGATGATTTTAAATGGTTGAAAATGGTTTTCTGTTGCAATTAATGCATTGAGTGATTTTTGTGTGGTTTGGTCCTGTTGGTCATCTTTGAAGGTCACACTTCGACATATATGTTATTGGCTTATGTTTCATTTGATGTATACTCCATAATCCATATCTTTTCATTTTCATATAAAAATTAATTTGAAGCCGGGGCAGATTATAGATACAAGTTTCTAAATGGAAAACAAAATTTTGTCTTCAGTTTGTGTGATATAATATGACAATAAAATATGTTTGAAATACTACAGGAATAGAATAATAAGATGAGGAATGGTAACTACATTGTACAGTGGCTGAGAGTTATATGTAATACATAAAAACAAATTCCCAGCCCAGCAAATACCTGTTAGACATATGATATACTTAAACTTGAAAAATATACTGTAAATTTGGATGTTTATGCCATGTATATATAATTGCAAAAACTGTGACATGATTGAAATCGCAGTGATTGAGTACCATTTTGATTTTTGGTAAATATATTGTAAAAAAAACATTAGTCAAATTATTTATTCTCATGATATTATCCGTTTATGAAATTTTTCACTATTAAATGCAAAGTAACGTCCTGAATTTACTGTATCTGAATTATAACGTTGATAAGTTTTATTGCACCCTTGAAACAACAAACCACACATTGCTGTGAAATGCCCTTAAAAATATTTTTATTCTCATTGTTTTTAAATACATTTCTTTTCAGGAGTTTCTACACCTAACAGTATAGATGATGATTTTGACGACTTTAAGTCGGCAGGTAGACCAAGCGATAGCAGTCAGTTCACATCCTCGGAACAGTCAGAAAACGAAGACTTTAAAGTATTAGAATCTTACTTAGATGATTTCTCCAAGAAAAAACAAGAGAGTCCATTACACAGACCTATATCAAAGACAACTAACTTACCACCTTCTGTGTATAATGAAAATGTTAACCCAATCCCCGCCATAAAAAGTTTGTGGCCAAACCAGGAGAATAAAAGTAAATCTATCGTGAATCCAGCAGTGTTGACAAATGTAAAAAAGACAGACAAAATATCTCCATTATCATCTGATTCTGAATTTGCAGACTTCCAACAAGCATCTGTTCCAAAAGAGGATAATTTGTCAGTATCTAAAAGTGCATCTGACCTTATAGGGGACGAGGATAAGTATGCAGCACTTAGAGTATTTGAATCTGTAGATACATCAGGTCCATCTTTATTTGAAACAAGTTCTGTTCCCCAAGAAAATACTGACATAGAGGAAGCTGATTGGGCTGATTTCCAAAGTACTGAAACAGTTGTGCCAAGTGATCAGGGTCCATCAGAAAATTTATTCACCTCTGCAGTAAATGGCAAGACTGAGGATGATTGGTCTGGTGTTAGTGCCGTGAAACAGAAAGTTGGGTTATTTACTGAAAGTACAATGAGTGGTAAAAATAATAATGATTGGTCAGATTTTTCTCAAACAGGATTGAAAAATGATGAAGAGGACTGGGCAGATTTTCAGGGGCCATCTCAAAATACTGATAACAGTATTGATTATAAATCTGATCGTAATGAATCACCAGCACCAATAATAGCTATAAGTCAATCAGACCTTGTCACAGTCAAAAAGAAGAATCTGCAGCATGAAGAAATTCTAGGACTGTTCAAACCCAGAGATGACCCTGAAGTTTTAACTTCCTATGTCCTGAGTGAATTAAATCAGAAAGAAACTGAAAACAGTAAACTGGGCAATAGAGGATATTTGGAAACAGAAATTGATGAACCGGGGTCAAGGCCTTTTCAACAAAACTTTCCTGTCCTTCAGACAGAAAAGAAACCCAAAACAAGTGTTCCAAAATTATCAACCGATGACGATGAAGATTTATTCCGAGTTCCACCTCCAATGGATGATGGGATGGATGACGATGATGAATATGGTGAATTTAGTCGTGGATATGACATTGAAGATGTATCACATTCACATTCACAACAGAGTGCTCAGGATAAGAAAAAAGTATTTACTATGTATGGTATGGAATTTTCCTCATTATCTGGATCAGACAAGAAAAGAGATTCCGACTCATCAAACCAGTTCACTTTACCAAGTAGTGGTTCACAGAATGATTTGAAATTAAACAGAAGTCTGAAGGCTGAAGATACAAATTCTGTTTCAAGCTTAGAACTGCCATTTTCAAAAATTGTTGTACAGAATGTAAAAGACAGTGATTCTGTTTCTATATCAAGTAATGAGTTTAATTCAGACTTTCCACAGGGAAAGACACTACCAGATTCTAAATCTGTTGATAGTTTAGACTTAAAAATATCAGAATCCAAGTCTGTTGACAGTTTTGAATTGAAAGCTGGTGAAACAAAATCGGTTGATAGTTCAGACATCGAGGATAAATCAGAAACTGACGAGAAGAAAGAAGAAACAGATTCTGATAAAGTTACAGAAGAAAATAATACAAAAACTCCTGGTAAGATTTATATGAAGGAAAAAAATTTGGTGGATGAAAGGGGGAATCAGAGTTTTATCTTATTTTATTAATTCAATGACTATGATATGTTACCTCTCTTGCCCTCCTTCCCTCTTTTCAAAATTACCTGATCCACAATTTGATAAGAGACCAAAGACCTTGCTGTAAATGTTGTTCTTCATCTCATGATTACAGCAAGACCTTCAGTGTGAAGCTAAAACTCTAACCTGACTGCAAGTTAAGGTGATCCCTAGCATGAGTTGGAACAGAATCGTTATGTTAACACAATTACACTAATTTTAAGGGATATTATTTACATGTATTATAAGGTCTTTTTTTTTTTTGTAGAATTTCCAGTGATTGGAGGATTGAAACCTCAGTCGATTCCATTGTTTGGAGACAGATATAGTGGAATTATGGAAGACGTTACGGTAAGGCCGTTTATGATATTCTGAACACGTTATATATGATATTTTTAAAAGGAAAGACAATTCAGATGAGAAAAAAAGTCTTTCTGTTCACATTTTCTTTTCGTTTATGCAAAATTTGGTCACAAGATAGAGAAGAAAAGTTGGAAAATATTTTAAATATTTAAGTTTTACATCATACCTTGCTTATAAATTGTCTCCAAAAATTCATGTATTTCTAACAGTTAATTTTACAAAAAGTTTGAATGTTGCTATTCATGGTAAAGGTACTGTCAGAGATGACAATATTGTATTAAAGGTTGTAAGTTCAGAGTGGTTTGAAGAAGTAGTGTTATTCTGTTTCAGGGATCTGATAAATATGCATATGAATGGCAGAGATGTTTAGAGAACTGTTACCGTATGATTAAAGATGCTAATAATATTTTCAACTCAATAAGTAGCTCAGCTGTATGTAATGAGGTCATTCGGTCAGAGCAAGGTACAGAATATGTACAAGGTAAGAATGTACTTTAAACACAATAAGGAAAATTAAACAGACAAGAACAATATAGCCATTGTTACAAAAAAATAGAGCTCCAATGAGGTTTAGTCATATGAGTGATACCAGCTCCTGGAAACCTCAAGTTATTTCTGTTTATTCTCTATGTAACTGTGAGATGTTTTCTTTCAGGAATAGTAGAAGTATACAGAATAGTGTGTAGAATTACAGTTGCTTTGAAGTCTTCAGGTAAAACATTACTACAGTTGGCTCTCCTTATTCTAAACTCGTTAAACTCTGAACATTTCAAAATAATCAGTTGAATGTTAGATTACTGTAAAAGCAGAAATTTACTTTGCAGATTTTATTTCAAAGAAATTAATCCACAATGAAATACGACCCCTTACTTAATCACAAGTTGTTGAAGTTGGACTCCAAAAAAGTTATTCCAATTAAATAATTTTCAGAAAGGAAGTGATGAGATTTTAACCCCAGAAAATTAGTGATTTTACACTATATTTGCACTATATTCACTCATTATAGCTGTAAATTCCTCTGATGTCAAACTTTTTTGACAGCTTTGAGGTAACAAGATCCGACGGTACAGTGAAAATTCCCTAAACTGGGTAGTCATGGGACCACTGAAAACGGTCCGGTTTATTGATAATCAAAAGTCATTGTGAATATAATGTATCTGTTTACACTGCATGGGAAGTCTGTGCTAGTACTGATGCCTTGAGGTGAAGGTCATTAACTGTCGATAAAAACAAAAATTGCCTAAGGCTTATAATTGAGTAGAAAGAGACATCAAACATTGGCAGGTGTCCATTTGACAGGATTACCTGGTGTGTTTACATAACTATTACCGGTACATTTGGGTGGATTTAATTGGGTGGCCGGTTCATTGAGGGAAATTTTTTTCGATTCTAACTAAAGAAATACAGAATTTTGGCCGATGTTCGGTTTGAAGGGGTGGCCGTTTTTGTAAGGTTTTATTTATATACATTTTAATACAAATTTGCAAGGATTTCAGAATTCGGCTGATATTCAGGGAGAACCGGTTTTTATAGGGACCGGTTTTCAGAAGTTCCACTGTAATGTTGTGTTGAACTAGATCTAAGCTGGCAGAAATCAAGAAATTATCGTATGAAAATTTAAATCATTCTGAACACTTGTGAAATAAATATTTTTGTCTGTAGGAAATATTGTTAATCCATTGTTAAGTAAAATTGTGAAATTATTTTATTAACTGATTTAGACCATAAACATGGAATAATATCATCTGAACTTTGAATTAATGTAGATAGATACGGAGGAAGTTTTTTTTTAATCTGTATTATTTATAATTTCCATTTTTATGTAGTGTGCTATTTGTAAATTGGATTAAAAAACATATTTGATCTTTTCCCAAGTGAAATTTTTATGACATTTTCAGATATGATATTTATTTAAAGTATATTATAATGTCAATATTTTCATTGTCAGGGGCTAGTTCATAGAAACTATGTATTTCAAATAATACAATATTTATATTTTTTTTTTAAGTTTTAACACAAAATCTGTTCAAAATGCGAGCTATTTATGGACTTCACATTGACACATTTCACATAGTATCTATTGTATTCACAGCTTTGGGTAATGACAAACTGTCACAGATCCTAAAGGATATAGATTTGGTATGGAACAATCTGACAGCTTTCCTTGTTGGGGGTAATATTATGGTATGTAAAACTGTTGGGGTTAATATTATGATATGTAAAACACTCTCTATTGCTTGATAGATTTTCCCCCCAAAAAAGTGATCAACTTTTAGCACATTAATCTCTGCAGGAGAAGATGATTTGGTAAAAATACAGTTAAAACATATAAAAATGAGTGGATATGGGGTGATGAGACAACATCCCATAGAATTAAATACTGAAAAATAACATAAGGGGTCGTCTTGAGATCATCAACAAGAAGCAACAGCTGACACCACGAGACGAACACTAAATGGCTGCAGGAAAAACAGCCTAAAAAATTCAACAAAATTAACAACAGACCCTAATTACATGGATTATTTCATACGATAAACAAATAGCATAGACAGGGGAACGCCATTGAAAATTTTTTATGAAAATTATTTTTTGTTTTTTCCAGCCTGATGACAATACCTTAAGTTTTAAACATTGTATGTTGAAATCTGACGATGTTGTTTCACAGATGCGTTCTTGTGGTGTGTGTTTATTGGATGTAGATATTAAAAGCAAAGATTTCAACAGTGATGAGGACTCAGTAAAACTAACATATGGTGGAAGGCAGTATCATGCAACCTGTGCAAACTTTTGGGTGAATTGTGTCGATTCCATGCTCCCAGCCCTCAAATTACCAGAACTGTTGTAATATACTGTTAAACAGGAGCTATGGTTACTTTGTCTCCCACATACTTTGGAAACTGATTTTGGGCTTTACCAAAATTTTGTATATTTCAGATAGTGATAAGATATATTTCAGGAGTCAAACTTTTGGGAACAAAACTGTCACAATTATTTATATTGAAACATTTTGAAATATTCCCATAAATGAGTTTCCAGTCATATGTTGGACCCACAGTATTCTATTTTTTGTCATCATCATGAAACAGGGTCATTAATTTGAATTTGTTGTCATGACAGTCAGATATGTTGATAATAGAATCGAACATAAAAGTTTTTCGATCAGGCCATATAAGTATTCATTTTTTAAATTCTCACCCAACTTTTTGTTAAAATTGAGATGGATATTTAGTCTGTTTATTACTATAATTATGACATGTTAATGCTGGGTTGGGGCTGGATTGGGTGTGAGAGGGGATGACACTATAGGAAATGATTTTCTCTAGCTGGCCTAAAAAGAAAAATTTTAACATGGGACATATTTTATGAACAAATTGTTTTGTGATCAGAATACTTCTTTTTGTTCAAAATGAATATGATTTTTTCTTGTGAATGAAGTGAATGATCTTTTTTTCTGGGATAATGAATTTAATCTTTGTTCAGAGAATTATTTAATTACTATGGCTGCTGGGTTGAACAGATAAAAATATTTGTTTGGACACCGAACAGTTTAGAAGGAATTTTTGCAATGGCAATAACAGTCAGTGTTGAACTTATTTCTTAACAAATGTATGTGTATTTTGAGGGCTTTCTACTATAATTGCAATATTTGTAGAATTTCATTTTCTAATGTCACAGAAATTTTATAATTGTTAAATGACATACATGTATAAATGAAATGTAAATTATTTTATATAATAATTTTATTTATTACATTAATTTATTGTTTATATTGTGATTGGTCTAACATGAATTTTCCATGTTTGTTAATTGTATATACATTGCAGTGTTCTGCAACAGATTCTTTGTAACTGGTCTGGAGTAAACATTCCATGTTTAAAAAAAATTATATATTTTTATTGCAAATCACTTGAGATGATGTCGTAAATAAATGGCTTATATCTTTGTTTTCTACTGGTGTAGTTACATATATATATATATATATATATATATATATATATATATATATATATATATATTGTATACTTTGGTAATACTATTAGTGATATAGGTTTCAGACAGGTAAAATTGGCTCATAAAGTCAGTCTGGAGTTAATATTCCTTCATCAGATAAGTGTAGGTAGGTGAGGGAAATTTGAAATGATCAGAGGTTATAGCTCATCTACAAAAGTCATTTCCATATCACGACTTTAACTTGAAACTTAAGATTTGACAAGAATTATTCCTCTTTCTGCAATGTATACTGGTTTTCAAATGGTTTTTGATAAGAATGGCAAAAACATACAATCAGTTTTAAAATTGCTTAATACTGTAATATGCAAATATGTTAGATTTTTATTTACTATTGATTTCTTAACTAATTCTATGGGTAGGATATCTTAATCTGCTGAGATTTACCTTTGAACCTCTTTTAATGTTTTCTATATTGTCAGGAATATTTCATGCTTAGTGAGTTTTGGGCTGCAAGATCCTCTTATGAAATTTGAAACTATATTACCCATCTATAACCTATATAACTAAGTACTTCTTGATGAAGTTATTTCATTGCCTCAGTATCACCCACCGCTGTATGTTAGGTTGTGACAGTTATTTATTTGTCAGAATTATAGGCTTTTAGTGGAGGAGCATACTTTAGAATAAGGGGATAATTACATGTAACAAATTTCTGGTCTGAAAAGAATGGACAAGGTAATGTCAAATTTGAGAAATATTAATTATTCAATATATAATGCACTTTTAAGAGTTGTGGTAGTTTTGTTAAATACTTTAATGAATTTTGAATTCATTCAGTCATGTTGATTTGTATTAGAAATTGTTTTTTTATAGCAATGTCAGTAAACCCCAAGTGGAGCTGTTTTGGGAGAAATTATTTGAAAACTGGATTCCGCTTCTTCACAACCTTTTCTGGCCTATTTTGGGACCAGTATACTGTAAACAAACGGTGGTTTCCGCCCAGTGGCGCCCCTAGTGTTTACTGACATTGCTATTTTTTAGAGTAAAATCAGAGGGAAGCACTGAAAGGGCAGAGGGTAGGGTGTTGATACCCTCTATTTAATGGTAGCTGGAACACTGTTATCATATTCCAGGTCTGTTGTCTGTAATATAGAGTTATTGCACAAATATTATGTAATACTATATTGTACGAGACTGTGGTTGCATATAGTATTCTATGAGGCAGTATTTACAAATATTTATGAAATTATCCTTTTATTTTAGTGGACAAGAGTGCTTAACTACATATAACGTCATAATTTTCAAGCAACATTGCTCTAATTTGATTTTTATTCAGCCAAGCTTATGTATTGTAATGCTATGAATTGGGGAGTTATGACAGAAATTTTCAGTTATTGAAAATCTACTGCTAGGCGTCTTATTTTTTGTACAGTGATTACTTTAGTGTATGTGGTATGTTATATTTAGAGCCAAAAAAATGGTTAAGTGCAATATTGTGTGTAATGTTATATTTGTTGTTATCATTAAGACTAATGGTAGAAATAAATTATGGAGAACTTTTGTGTGAGTATTTATCCTCTTTTATATTGCATATATAAGATTACATATAATCGGCATTCCAATGGGAACCAACTGTGCTCCTCACAGATCTGTTTCTGTACTCATATGAAGAGGACTTCATTCAAGGGTTACTACGGGAAAACAAAGAAACTAGCCCAATCCTTTAATTTCACTTTTCTTATATAGATGACGTGCTGTCGTTAAATAACGCCAAATTCCAAGACTTTCTACATCTTGTCTACCCCAGTGGGCTTGAAATTAAGGATACTACAGATACACCAAAGTCCGCTTCATAATTGGATTTGTTTCTTGAAATAGACTATGAGGGACATTTGATGACAAAACTTTATGACAAACGTGATGACTTCAACTTTCCTATTGTTAATTTTCCCTTCTTGAGTAGCAATATACCAACATCGCCTGCATATGGCGTCTACATTTCTCAGCTTATCCGATTTTCAAGGGCATGCGTGAGTAACAATTACTTTCGACAAAGAGGACTACTGCTGTCACAAAAGCTTCCTAACCAGGGTTTTATCAGGGATAAGTTGATGTCATCACTTATGAAATTGTACGGTCGTCATCACGAATTGATTGACCATTACAGTGTTCCAATATCTAAGATGATGTTGGACCTGTTCCCACTGTCGTAACGTTTCATGTGCCTCCACCGATTTGTGACTTCCACCGGATTGACTTTGTTGAACTTCACGACGGGTGCCGTATACAGAGCAGGAACTGTTTACCCGTCCGGAGCACCTGGGTTCACTTCTGGTTTTTATAGGAGTTCGTGTTGTTCATTTTTTTTTTTAGTTTTCTGTGTTTATTTGTTGTGCTTATGGTTGTTCATTTGTCTTTCCGGGTTTGTCTGTCCAATGGATTACGTTTTTTTTTTGTTGCTCCTTACGTATATTTGTCCTTTTTATATAAAGAATTACATATAAACCTTAACTTTATATATCTAGTAAATATACAAAATCTCCTGGTTCCATGCTCCTATGTGGACAGAAAGACAATTGACATATTTACATAATATTGTGATTATTATACTTCATGCTAATATATATAATATAATATAATTTGTATAACTTGAAATTAATTCACTTTTCTCATGGCGACCTCGGTGGCCGAGTGGTCTAGGTAGTTCGTCATGACTACTAATTGATCACTAGCCTGTCAACGCTGAGGTTGCGAGTTCGAATCTCACCTGTGGCGGGGTGTGTTCGACTCCGATCTTAATTGACAAGGATTGCCAATTTTCCTACCGAAGGTCAGTGGTTCTCTCCGGGTACTCCGGCTTCCTCCACCAATAAAAACTGGCCGCCGCGAAATAGCCAAATGTGCTGAAAACGGCGTAAAACCCCAACTAAACAAACAAACTTTTCTCATGTTTTTACCGTAAATATTCGTGAAAAGCGTTCTATTCTTGTAACCGTAAATGTACACAAAAACTCATGTGACATATAAAGCTGCACGTGGACATATTACTATAGTTCATATGCCGTATTTGCCGGACAGATTGAAATTGTGAATTATTAACGTACCAAATATTACAGTAGTTTCTGGTATGAAGTATAATAATACTGCATATATACAAGGACTAGTAAAAACAGCAACCTGTAGAAATGTTACTTATTTTTGTGTGTAATTTGAACAATTCCAAATCCTGTAAATAAAGAATGTTCCATTTAATAATACAATATGCATTATTGTTTAAAAATATTTCCGATCTTTAAAAAAATTGCCTTTATGCACAAAAAAGTTATCCAAATCTGCAGTTTAGGCTATCCTGTACTTTCATGTATGGTAAATATTTAGTATGAAGACCACCAATAAAATGTTCGTATATTATTTTTAGCTCATCTGACCCAAACGCCCGAGTGAGCTTTCTCATCACTTGTCGTCAATTGTCCGTTAACTTTCACAAAATCTTCTCTGAAACTATTCGGTTAATTGAATCAGATTTGGCTACTATCATTATTAGGGTATCTAGTTATATCTCAAAAACTAAAGCATTAAGAGCAAAACTGACAGGGGATAAAAAATGTTCATCAGGTCAAAATCTACCTGCTGTGAGGTTTTCAAACGAATAGGTCAACCCTTTGTTGGGTTATTGCCAAATGAATTGTTAATTTTAAGGAAATTTGGCAGTTTTAGGTTATTATCTTGAATATTATTATAGAAAAAGACAAACTGTTAAGAAGAAATATGTTCAGCAAAGTAGGATCTACAAAAAAGTCAACATGACCAAAATCGTCAATTTACCCATTATAGGAGTTTTTTTTCATTTGAAAGATTATTTACATGTAAACTGTAATTATCAGTAAAAATAATGGTCTAACATATTGTTACAGATGTTTAGAGCATAACCTGAAATAAATTAAATGGTTTATTAAATGTTTTTCATGTTTTCCTAATTTTCAATGTATTAACACACCCATTCCAAAAAAAGACTATTTGAAAGGGACAGATCCTAGAAGAAAGGTTGATGAGCAAAAGAAATCAGAACGTCAATTCTGCTGAGAGGCTTTATCCTCCAAACTATCAGACCATTACGGTATTGCCTTTTAACAATTAAAAAAAATACTGTGAATTCATAAATTATTGCCATGTTTTTATTAAGGCGACAAATGTGACGGTATACATTAAATAACAAAAGTAATCATTGATGCAAGATCTACACAAAAAATTACAGGTGAGCGATTCAGGCTCTTGGGAGCCTCTTGTTTTGTATTGTGAGTCAAGTAGTATTGGAAACCAATGGGTGAACAGGACTATTAAGTACCACTCTCTCTTTTTGCTTGTGTTTCAGTAATTTTCTATGAAAAAATTATAAAACTTATGGAAACTAAGACATAT
The DNA here is from genome assembly GCA_028015205.1 of Mytilisepta virgata. NCBI lineage: Eukaryota > Metazoa > Mollusca > Bivalvia > Mytilida > Mytilidae > Mytilisepta > Mytilisepta virgata. Next base: position 3,671,290 of record CM051520.1, on the reverse strand, counting down.
CCTTTGAGGCATAGCTATATCCTTAGATGCACCAATTCCTTATTTTAAAATTTATAGGGGTCTTCTTTTTAATGACTGTGGTGATGTGGAATATATGCCCATGATACAATAATCCAACATATTCAGATCGATGTAAAAAATCACAAATAGAGGGCACCATTCAGCTACATATGAGGAGAACGCGCGCTGAACCTTCGGCTCTTATTGCCCCCCCCCCCCCCCCCCCCGTAAAAAAGAGTGAACAGAAAGTTAAAAAAAACAACACACAGATTGACATGACATTTACTGAAGAAAAAGTTATCAATACACGACTAGAACAGAATACATTTATTTTAAAGTTAGAGGCTCATGGTCGGCATGAGTGTCGACTCATCTTACACAAATTTTGAAATTGTTAAAATTTATACATAAGTTATGAATAGAGTGATAAATGGGCTTGTTATTCATACTAGCGTGGTTGATTCAACACCAGCTGATAAAATTGCAGTCGAGCAAAATACTTTTATGAATTCCGACTATCGTATAAAATGTTCCAACGCTTGGAAATGCAGATCCGCTACTGATACATAGCTTATGTATAATCCCTATTTGATCGATAATTTTATTAGCTTGCAAATGGTATATGTACATAGTGATTCCTCCGTGAAAGTATAAGCAAAATCACAATATCATGTTTTATGGACACTTAACGGCGATATTACCCAAGGTTAACGGCTGAGGGCAATATTGCTTTAAGTAGTCCATAAAACACGATATTGCACGATAGTGAAGGGCTATAATTGTTTTATTACATTTCATTTTAAAGAGCATGAATTGAAAATCACCTATTTCTAAAAATATTTGACCGTACAATATCACTTTTACTGTGCAATATCACAAAATATGGACTAGTTTGAAACACAGTTTCTATATAAATCTAAAAATAGGAAATGAAATGATACATATTATCTCACCAAACAGCCCCCCTTTTTAAAAAAAAAAAAAAAACAGTTATAAATACAAAGTGTCCTCTGAATCATGTCCTACATAGCAAACTGAATCAATTCCACCTAACATAATTTCAACGTAGTTGAAAATCTCCAAAAGTTGGATCTAACAATTTGGTACAGGACAGCGTTCCCACCTTACGGCTGGGTCTGTTGTGTAACACCACGGATCTTCACCGGGTCCACCAAGCGGTCGGCAATAATTTGTCCATTTCTCGCTGATGTGTGGCTGGTAATGTGGTGCGTGGGGATATGATGAACCCCACACTTGACAGGTACGGCCAGTGTTAGTACAGCTTATTTTCCCGGTGTATCTTCTTGTCACCGTGTTAAAACAATCAGCAGCTAAAAATATAAATATGTGAATTATAAATTTAGGGAGAAACAGTTTAATTTTTATGAAACGATAAAATATATAAAAAAAACAAAAACAAAAAACAATATTCCCCTTTAACACTGAAAATTCACTAGGCCAAATGTTGTGAAACACGAGGGTGCGATATGCATGAGTACTATCTACCCAATCCATCTAGATTCACTGCTGGGTTTATACAAGTACACCTCTATTTCATCAATAGTATTAAAGTTTGATTTTCATCTAGGAGTCAATTTATAAGACAATTCAAATGGAATAAGACAGTGGTTTACAATTACATAGAATAGATTTATTATATGACAGATATTTCAATAATACATGATCATTTATATTTAAGTTAAAACAGAAGGTTCACAGGGAATAGATTTATGACATATTTTTCGATAATACATGATCATTTATATTATACGCCCACTCGTAAGTGGAGGTTACTGCATTCACCTCGTCCGTACGTCCGTTCGTCCACAAACATTTTCTGTCACCCTTTTCTCAGCTTCTACTGGGCAAAATGATTTCATAATTGGTATGTATCTTTGACATGATGAATTATACGTTGTCTCCTATATTCAGTTCTGCCAGACTCCAACTTCCTGTTTGACGGGATTTTAACTTTGAACAAACACAATGTTATATAAACATAAACATGTATGTCGCATCTTTCTCAGTTTCTTCAGACCAAAATGATTTCATATTTTGTATGTATCTTTGACATGATGAGTTGTACGTTGTAGCCTATTTTCAGTTCTGCCGGACCCCAAATTACTGTTTGCCAGGACTTTGACGAGTGGGGGTATCCTTAGCACGACATCGCGTGCAAATTCTTGTTTAAACAATGTCTGACTGTTGTTAGTCAATATATAAAATTCCATTTGTCACCGTGTCACCTATCAAGTTAGAATGTCACCGTGTCACCGTGTCACCTATCAAGTTAGAATGTCACCGTGTCCCCGTGTCACCGTGTCACCTATCAAGTTAGAATGTCACCGTGTCACCGTGTCACCTATCAAGTTAGAATGTCACCGTGTCACCGTTTCACCGTGTCACCTATCAAGTTAGAATGTCACCGTGTCACCGTGTCACCTATCAAGTTAGAATGTCACCGTGTCACCGTGTCACCGTGTCACCTATCAAGTTAGAATGACACTGAAATCTAAAGTTTTTGTGTCCAAAATAATAAAAACAATTTTTTGATGCATAATGTTTTCATGGATTAAATATTAATTCGGTATTTGGTTCTACACGTTTTGATATTTAATTCTGCTCTGTTGGGTCCTTCCATATTTTCTGGCTGGGTTGAAATGTACACACACACAGCGAGTGTATCAAAACTGATATAAAATAATAATAATCATAAAATACCTGAGCAGGACAATGAAGCTGCAGTCCATGACTGTGAGCCAATACATCTTGACAAAGGACACGATAATGTTGGACTTGGGTCAGGGAAAGAGCTACAAGTGTAATAGGCATACACTCCACTGCCAATATAGGTGAACGTCATAATTTGTTCAATGCGGACTTCCGGTGGTTCTAAACAGGTTGCTAAACCAACGAAAAAGACAATAAAAGTTCTGTATTAAATGAGTTAAAATGCATATCTGGTATTTTAACCCATATCAAAATTTGACAAGGTCATGCATTTTTACATGATAAATAATCAATTGGGAATAGATTTTGTGAAGAAGACTATTATTACAAGATCAAATTTTTTATATTTAAACGAAGTAATTCCATACAAATGCCAATATATTTTGGACCGTAAGGAGATATTCCATAAAAAATACAAATATAATACCTGGAAAGCGAGCGAAGCGTAACGTTTTAACGTTTACTTTGTCGGTGTTTAGTGAAACCTTCGTAATGGCGGGAAAATGTGACACTTGCGCCTGCATCTTTTTCTTGTCAAATTTTGATATATCAAATTTGATTCCAGGTGGAATACAAATACCAATATATTACGGACCGTAGAAAAAGATCCCATGTATATTGTGAACCGCACGAACAGATCCCATACAAATACCAAGATATTCTGGACCGGAAGATGAGAACACACACAAAGATCAATTTATTCCTGAAACCAAGTTGACATTATTATCATACGGAGTGCCCTCTGATGCCCAAGTCCGAAAGACCACTTGACGTCATAAGAATCTCCGACTATAAGACTTAATTTATAATGTCGATAATCAAATTACTTACAGGCACACTGGAGTGAATGGCCAGTCCATCTTCCAGAAATCATACATTTCATTGTGACTACAACATGCTGTGATGGCGGCACAGGCCTTTTACACTGGTATGTAGCTGTTGAGTAAGCCCAAGTTTCAGTATACTCAATGATAGCTCTAGAGTCGTCTTCGATTGGTCCACAGTCTACATATACTTTTAAAGGAAGAAAGAGAGAAAACAAATCCCATTATTTTTTATGCACAAAGGTTTATACCAGGGTTTATTAAATATTATTACTCTTCATGAAAAAAAGATTTCATTCGAATTGCAATTATATCATTTGAAAATATTTTTTATAAAGAACAATTTGTGTCGTGGTTAAATACTTTTGAATAGCACCATTAGATATATGGACGCATTTGTAAAACTTTTATGGATTTACCGTCATTTTTATCATTACCTTAATCAGGTTAATAAGCGTAGCATGTTATTTTTAAATGTACATTATACGAATGATTTGCATTGAGGTTATTTAGAATAGATTGAACAGTACGGTCAATTCTTATATAAATCAGGTTGGTCTAGGGGGCCAAAAACCGGAAGAATTCCCCTTTGCCATATAAAGAAAAAATAGTCTTTGGAATGAGAGACAAATTTATTTACATCTAATATTAAATGATGAAATGGTGATTTAATAGTTCAATTAAACAATAATTATGATGATTTTTCTGAGAAAAACTATACAGCAGAGTGAAAATTAAATTGAAAACAAGTAATAATTGTGTTAGGATACCAACAATAAGTCTCCCGAAACGAGTTTCTCCATAAGCTACTGTACAAGGAACTCTTGAATGTGTCTTTTCATAAGGAGGACCAACATATATGGTTTTAGGATGGGGACCTAAGCAATTTCCAATTCATTTAAATGTGTGATTTTGAGGAACCCCCAAAAATTTACATAAATAAATGTTTCTTCCAATAATGTACAAGAATAAATATGGTTATAGGGTGGGGATGCCAAGGCTTTCTAAATTATAAAGACAAATCTATTTTGAGAGGGTGGGGCATATTCCCCTATGGGCCCCATATACATCAATGAATGCATCTTCTCATAGTGAGTAAGAAAATATATCGTTCTAGGGTTGTGATCTCAATGTTTTCGAAACTATAAAGACAAATCTATTTACCCCCTAGGCAACACCATATGCATCAATAAATGTATCTTCCCAGAACCTTAAGGAGTAAGAATACATATTGTTATTGAGTGGGGATCTCAAAGGTTTCAAAGTAACAAAGACAAGTCTATTTTTTGGGACCCCCATATACATCAGTGAATGCATCTTCTCATAAGGAGTAAGAATATGGATCTCAAACATTTCCAAGTTATTTAAAACTAGAACTGTCCTGAAAGGGACTAATACCCACCACTGCAACATGTCTGTTTTGAAGACTACACAAAGTTCAAATCATCATATTTTTCAAAGTACTCACCCAAACACAAAATCCTGACAATATGCACATCCCCATAATGTGATATAACACTCCATAAAGTTTCATGAGAATCATGCAAGTAATGTAGGAGGAGTTGCGGACAACGTTATTTCGGAAGTCACGTGAATGGAACCGGAAGTTCCCGGAAGTGGTTTGCGCGCAAGTAGTGGGTGTTTCCGCCATTTCCATTATTTGTTTACGGAAGCCCCTGAAGTGGTTTGCGCGTATGCAAAACCGGAAGTGGTGATTTTGTCGTCATTTTTCCATTATTTGTTTACGAAATGCTTGGACCCGGATGTGTCATGCTTGACCAGAATTTGGATTTGATTATCTTCCTTTTCCCGCGCTTTTCGGTCGTCTCTGGGTCTATCATCGGTCGGTAAGGGTCTTGCCTTGAGTCTCTAGGGACTGTTAATCTCACTGCTTTGTCGAAGTCCGAGAGTATACGAATTTACAGAGGAACTGTTGGATTATCTCCTCTTTTTCCCGCGGTTTTCATTTCGGGTTATGTTTTCCGTTCGTTCAAGGGAGGCCCAAAGGTCGGATTGGATTATGTCCCCTTATCTCCAGCCATTAGGTCAATGGAGGGTTGTCCTTAGCAACCACATTAGCAACGGCGGTCCATTTCATTGCTCCGTGTTGCTTTTCACTGCTCTTCTCCTGCTCTTCGCTGTTTATCGCTGCTCTTCTCTTCCTTTTCACTGCTCTTTTCTTGCCCTTCGCTGCTCATGGCTGCTCTTCTCTTGCTCTTCGCTGTTCACTGCTCTTCTCTTGCTCTTCGCTGTTCTTCACTGCTCTTCTCTTGCTCTTCGCTGTTCTTCACTGCTCTTCTCTTGCTCATGGCTGCCCTTCTCTAGCTCTCCGCTGTTCTTCTCTTGCTCTTCACTGCTCTTTTTTAAAATTTGCTCTTCTCTTGCTATTTTCTTGCTCATCGCTGCTTTTCTGTTGCTCTTCTCTTGCTCATCGCTACTCTTCTCTTGCTCTTCGCTGCTCATCGCTGTTCTTATCTTGCTCTTCGCTGCTCTTATCTTGCTATTCGCTGCTCTTCACTGCACTTCCCTTGCTATTCGCTGCTCTTCACTGCACTTCTCTTGCTATTCTGTTCTTGCTCTTCGCTGCTTATCGCTACTCTTCGCTGCTCTTCACTGCACTTCTCTTGCTATTCTGTTCTTGCTCTTCGCTGCTCATCGCTACTCTTCGCTGCTCATCGCTACTCTTCGCTGCTCATCGCTGCTCATCGCTACTCTTCGCTACTCATCGCTGTTCATCGCTACTCTTCGCTGCTCATCGCTACTCTTCGCTGCTCATCGCTACTCTTCGCTGCTCATCGCTGCTCATCGCTACTCTTCGCTGCTCATCGCTGCTCATCGCTACTCTTCGCTGCTCATCGCTGCTCTTCACTGCTCTTCTCTTCCTCTTCGCTGCTCATTGCTGCTCTTCTGTTGCTCTTCGCTGCTCTTCTGTTGCTCTTCACTGCTCTTTGCTGCTCTTCTATTGCTCTCCACTGCTGTTCACTTTATAAACATATAAAGGCTGCATTACCCCTCCTTCCATTTTTTCTTTTTTTTCTTTTGTTTCTGTTTTTCTTTATAATATGTTAATGTTAGTTCCATAGATTCGTTGCTGTCTTCAGCTGGTGGTGGGTCGTAGTCGTTCAATAGGTTAAGCAGATATTTTTCGTTTTTCTAGGGCATATTCCCATGATTCTTTTGATTCGTAGTCTTCCTCTTCTCTCAAGCGTTTAGCCGGTTTCTTGATCTTTCTATGTACGGGATCTTTATTCATGTCTTGATGCCAGGACATCAATCCGAGGTAATGCTTTCGCATTTCGTCTCTGTGTGAGTTAAACATGTCTCTATATTCTGCCAAGCGTGCCTTGTCTTCTTCCATTCCGGCTTCGACTAGTTCGTTTACTTTCTGTGAGTATTCCGGTTGATGTACTTGAAATGTTCTATTCAAAATGACTCCCATAGGGACTGTTCGTCTTCCTCACCGGAGTCTTCGTTAGATCCATGGTCACTGCTTTGTTCCGATTCCTCGTTATCGGCTTCTGTTGTGGTGTCTGAGACTGAATCATATTCACTATACTCTATTGAATCCTCTTTTATACCGTGTGCATTGTTTTTGTGACGCACTAGGTTGAAGTTTCGCTTGAACTGGTATCCACTTATTTCACAAGTATAAATTTAAGACGTCATTTTTTCCAGGGATTCGATAGTCGAATGAGCTCATGTCGTCATTCAAGTGCTTATATTAGCTACAGGTTCCTCAACGGCTTGTTGATTCATACGCAAACGTTTGGCAAAGTTTTCGTTCCGAGATTGTTGCAGTTCAGATTTCACTTTTCTGATGAGGTCTCCATAAAGTTTTGTCCACTCGTTTTCAATCCTTATACATCCCTTGCAGATTCATGTTTTTTGTAGAATTCCGCAAAGCTCTTGTTCATTTGAAACTTTGTACATTTCTTTTTTAGATCCACTTTGCTGGGTCCTCCACTTGTGTTTTCCAGGCGTTTGGTTCTCTTCACTGTGGTTAGAAGTATTTTCATTTTCCTTTCTGGTTTTGCTTCGGCCTTAGAAAGATCCACAGGTATTAAGTATCTAGTATGAACCAATAAATCAACGACAGGCGTTTTCGATTCCATTGACGAAATTAAACAAAACCTCTGATTATAAGCTCCACAGGTATTAAATATCTAGTAGGAACCAATGAGTAGCGATGAGCAGCGAAGAGCAAGAGAAGAGCAGTGAAGAGCAACACGGAGCAATGAAATGGACCGCCGTTGATAAGGCGGTTGCTAAGGACACCCCTCCATTGACCTAATGGTGACAGCATTGGCTAGCATTGTAAGGGGACATAATCCAATCCGACCTTTTGGCCTCCCTTGGACGAACGGTAAACATAACCCGGAATGAAAACCGCGTGAAAAAGGGTAGATAATCTTCTTCGTATACTCTCGGACTTCGACATAACAGTGAGAGAATCAGTCGCTACAGACTCAATACGAGACCCTTACCGACCGATGACAGACCCAGAGACGACCGAGAAGCGCGGGAAAAGGGAGATAATCCAATCAGAATTCCGGTCAAACATGACACATCCGGGTCCAAGCACGTGACTGACGTGAATTCCGTAAACACATAATGGAAAGTGGCGGGAAAACCCACTACTTCCGGTTCCGGTCACATGACTTCCGTTTCCGGTGACGTCACTTCATGTGATGTCATTTACGGTTCTGTGATGTCATTTCCGCTTACGATGACGTCACTTCCGGCACCACCACCTCACCACCTCCACAAATCCGACTTGAACTGTCCCCATAAACTACTAAAGGCTATCGTCCTGTTTCATAAAAAATCCTCCCGGCACGGAAAAGTTCAAGTTTGCCAAGAAAGAAGTAATAATAATTAAAGGATTGTTTTATGAACAATTGCTAAGACCTTTCCCTGCTTTGCTAACCTTATTCTACTTAGTATGGCTTTACAGATGGAGATGGAAAGGAAAGAATGTCAAGAAAAGAAACACTTAGTAGTTGGAAAATGTAAGGGTCTAAAGTGTTTTATATAATATTCTGATTGGTAAGGGTACTGATTATTACCTTGACCATTGACCTTTCTTGTTGACTTGTACAGCTAAAATAAATGGTTCTTAATCTAAAATATATATGGCTGCTATGGACTTTTTTAAATGCCCTTGGGTCGACCCGTGTCCTTCCATTTTGAATTGTACAGCTTACACAAATATAATGGTTGCTGCAGACTTTTTTTTATCGGTTTCTATTCAGTTTTTTAATGACCTTGACCCTCCATTTTGACATGTACAGCTAAATTATAGGGACCTAAATATAAATATATATGGTTGCTAGGGACTTTTTCATCGGTTGCTATGGACTTTTTCAATGAATTTGACCCTTGAGCCTCCATTTTAACTTGTAAAACTAAAATATAGGGTCCTGAATTTAAATATGTATATTTGAAACCAAGTCATATTATATCTGCTTAACTTAAAGTCTAATTACATGAAATTTATTATTTATGACTTCCTATAATAGAAATAGAAATTTAGCTACATTTTAGTATTTGAAGCATTTAAAACCATTCTGCGTGGCAAAATGGAAAAGCTCTTTTATTAAAATGTGCGTCAGATGAAAATTAATCTTTATGGAAATTGAAAAAGATAGTCAGATAATTTTTTACATAATAATTAGTAATAAATTTATAATTGTGTATGTCAATTATAAAGAGTCTAATTTAAAAGTAGAATCCATGATATGCTAGAACATCGATTGGGTGATCGATTCACGGTTGTTTGCTGAACTTTAACGTCCAATGTCCCTTCAGGACGAGAACCAGTTCAGTAATTAATCAAACATATCAAATAGGGGCGGAACGGGACACAAAGGGGAACCAATTTTGACTCCCACTGTAAAAGGAGGGTGGTTGCAGTTAGGGTAGGATAGTTTAGCCTTCCGTAGCGGTCATTAGTCTACCCTTTTTCTAAAACTATAGAAGGGATCTTTAGCAAGCAGGATGCGTGGTGCTCTCCAAACACGATACCCACTATGGTCCGTGGCCAGGCTTTCAATATTATGACCTGACAACCACCCGCCCCCCTCCTCCACAACGAGAGTGTCTCCCTATCTGTTGATTGAGCTCCCGTCATCGATCAAAGCTATAACAAAGACAAAACGATGTCAAGTTGACAAGTGTAAAATCACGAGAACTCGTATTAATAACAGCGATAACAAATATTACAAAATATTACATTGTAAATAAAAACATGTATCAAATATTAAAAAGGTTCAAATTTACCAAATAATTTATCAAAAATGTTGCATTTTAGTATATAGTGTAAATGAAATAATTTTCCCGAGATTACATCTCACGTTTTTCTTCAAGTATTACCAATTCGGTTGCTAAAATTTTGGTACTGGCTACGATATTGATACATGTACACAACACTTAACTGGTGTAAAATTGGGAAACGTTTGTAAATTAAGGAGTATCTCTCTAACCCATATAGCTATATTCTTATACGTTTAGTTCTACCCTTTGTTTTATTTTGCCAATTGAATCTGCTTTACAACCTGGTTTCAACATCGTCGACCTTGATCATGAGCACTTAAAGATATAAATTATTGTAAAGTACACACACACTGCATCGAAGTTATAATATTTTTTTTTATACCAAAAATGTATTTATAGTAAAACGAAGAAGGAACAGCATGAAAGTAAACATGGACGTCCAAATTAATTAATGGCGCCCAGTCAACAACCCGACATGCTATGCTGTCATGGTATAGAAACTTTAATAGTCGATGGTTGTGTTAACGCCTTCTCTTATCTATTTACTTATTTGACCGTATGTGAAAAATACAGTCTTCAAGTTATTATAGAGCATAAAATAAATTAGAAATGGTAAAATTAAATGACCAATTAAGACAAAATTGAAAATGTAAACATACATATACATTGAAATGTTGTTGAATAATTGTTTAGAAGATAGTAAAATTTAAACTTTTCATCATATTTTGGGAATATCTTAAGTATGGAAAATAATTCTAAACCTGCAACTCTTGTAGTTTGCAAGAAAATATTATAGGAAACCACAGTTGTCATATCTACATCTATCACGCAATTAAACAAGAGTGGTACACCCTAGAGTTCTGAAGCTGACGTAAATTAATTGCATACATACGCCATTGGGAACAGGTGTTGTTGCTCACACAGAGATCTGGAGTTGAACAGGAATGGCCTACACATTCTGTCTTCACTACTGACTACAAACAGATAATAACAACAGTTACAACAACAAAACTCAATCAGAAATTTGATAGCTTAGGTATTGTAGTCTCGATATGTTTATCTGATGGCATTAGCTCTCTATAGCTTAGGTATTCTAGTCTCGATATTTTTATCTGATGGTCTTAGCTCTCTGATAGCGTAGGTATTCTAGTCTCGATATTTTTATCTGATTGACTTAGCTCTCTGATAACTTAGGTATTCTAGTCTCGGTATTTTTTATCTGATGGACTTAGCTCTCTGACAGCGTAGGTATTCTAGTCTCGATATGTTTATCTGATGGACTTAGCTCTCTGATAACTTAGGTATTCTAGTCTCGATATGTTTATCTGATGGACTTAGCTCTCTGATAGCTTAGGTATTCTAGTCTCGATATGTTTATCTGATGGACTTAGCTCTCTGATAGCTTAGGTATTATAGTCTCGATATTTTTATCTGATGGACTTAGCTCTGATAGCTTAGGTATTCTAGTCTCGATATTTTTATCTGATGGACTTAGCTCTCTGATAGCGTAGGTATTCTAGTCTCGATATTTTTGTCTGATGGACTTACCTCTCTATAGCCTAGGTAATCTGGTCTCGATATTTTTATCTGACGGACTTAGCTCTCTGATAATCTAGGTATTCTAGTCTCGATATTTTTATTTGATGGACTTAGCTCTCTGATAGCGTAGGTATTCTAGTCTCGATATTTTCTATCTGATGGACTTACCTCTCTGATAGCGTAGGTATTCTAGTCTCGATATTTTTATCTGATGGACTTACCTCTCTGATAGCGTAGGTATTCTATTCTCGATATTTTTATCTGATGGGCTTTTCTCTTTGATAGCGTAGGTATTCTATTCTCGATATTTTTATCTGATGGGCTTTTCTCTTTGATAGCTTAGGTATTATAGTCTCGATATGTTTATCTGATGGATTTAGCTCTTTGATAACTTAGGTATTCTAGTCTCGATATGTTTATCTGATGGGCTTTCTCTCTGATAGCTTAGGTATTCTAGTCTCGATATTTTTTTATCTGATAGACTTAGCTCTCTGATAGCTTAGGTATTCTAGTCTCGATATTTTTATCTGATGGACTTAGCTCTCTGATAACTTAGGTATTCTAGTCTCGGTATTTTTATCTGATGGACTTACCTTTCTATAGCGTAGGTATTCTAGTCTCGATATGTTTATCTGATGGACTTAGCTCTCTGATAGCTTAGGTATTCTAGTCTCGATATGTTTATCTGATGGATTTAGCTCTCTGATAGCTTAGGTATTCTAGTCTCGATATTTTTATCTGATGGACTTAGCTCTCTGATAGCGTAGGTATTCTAGTCTCGATATTTTTGTCTGATGGACTTACCTCTCTATAGCCTAGGTAATCTGGTCTCGATATTTTTATCTGACGGACTTAGCTCTCTGATAATCTAGGTATTCTAGTCTCGATATTTTTATCTGATGGACTTAGCTCTCTGATAGCGTAGGTATTCTAGTCTCGATATTTTCTATCTGATGGACTTACCTCTCTGATAGCGTAGGTATTCTAGTCTCGATATTTTTATCTGATGGACTTACCTCTCTGATAGCGTAGGTATTCTATTCTCGATATTTTTATCTGATGGGCTTTTCTCTTTGATAGCGTAGGTATTCTATTCTCGATATTTTTATCTGGTGGGCTTTTCTCTTTGATAGCTTAGGTATTATAGTCTCGATATGTTTATCTGATGGATTTAGCTCTTTGATAACTTAGGTATTCTAGTCTCGATATGTTTATCTGATGGGCTTTCTCTCTGATAGCTTAGGTATTCTAGTCTCGATATTTTTTTATCTGATAGACTTAGCTCTCTGATAGCTTAGGTATTCTAGTCTCGATATTTTTATCTGATGGACTTAGCTCTCTGGTAGCTTAGGTATTCTAGTCTCGATATATTTATCTGATGGACTTGCCTCTCTATAGCTTGGGTATTCTAGTCTCAATATTTTTATCTGGTAGACTTAACTCTCTGATAGCTTAGGTATTCTAGTCTCGATATGTTTATCTGATAGACTTGGCTCTCTGAGTCTCCGCATTTTTATATTAATAGCAGCATGTTTATGTTACTCAAATTAATTGCCCACCGCCTGACCACAAAAAAAAGAACATTTTACAATTATCTCCCGAAAGTAACTTGGATAGCTGAATAAACGTTTGATTTTTTTATTGGGATGAGCGGATATGATCTAGGATCCGTGATTTCTTTTGCGCTCTACAGTGTTCTTGAATTAAACTTTATTCAAAATTTATTTAATTCTAGATAAAATGAAATCCAGATTTTCACACCATATTTTCAGCTTTTTTTCACCCGGATTTTTTTTATATAAATTCTGTCCTTGTTGAAAATCTTTGTTATTTGTTAAAATAGGTAATGTTTCTCTTTATAATTAATATAGATCTGTATCAAGACCTAACTTACCGTTGGAATGTTTACTCGTTCTATATACCGAAATTCAGCCGCGGTTTCTAACTGTACTGTACTGGTATCTGCACTGTTTAACATACAAAGCCTTTGACTGGCGAGGAAGTTGACAGACTTACAAAGCTTGAACCGGTAACAAATGTCCATACAGATGTAGACACTGTTAGCTGTATTGTTTATGAATGTATTGTGAGGTAACATTTTACCAACAGTCTGGACATCTTGAAAATTGATGACTAATCCATCACACAAATATGGTTGGATTACAGCAGAAGCCAACGTAATGAATAAAGACACCACAATCTTCATTATCACGGGTTAAAAATTCAAATTCAAATATTTTATAGGTATAAAATCCAAATGACAGGATTATGACCAAAAAGACAAAAACAAATAATCACAAAAGGAAAAACACATACATGTCGGCATTTAAAATGTATAAATTACAAGTGGTTACAGCCAAGAAGATTCAAACATGCACGACAGGTCTTAGACTTATTGAATTAATGCTTTATATACACATAAAGCACTACGACGCTTCATTAGGTATGATGATTATCTCTATAGACATCAAAAACATGTTATAAAATATAATTATTTTTCCATTATAATTATTGAAGAAATAATATGGAATAAAGGATATGGTAGATCAATTCTTGGCAATGTGTGACAAAAAATTAAGTTGAATCTCTGCACTTTTATATCTTTTAAAATCGTTAAATTAAAGTACAGCTAGCTTTTAACAGGGAAATTTAGTTTAAACTTATTTATTTATAGTGGATTGGGAAACAAGTTATACCAACTTATACTAATCGCTCTCCACTTGGCGGGTGCGGCATTTTAGCCTTCTCTTTTTCGACATCTACAGGGGAGTCTTTAATGTGCTAAGTGTGTTTCTCTCCCTTAACCCAGGACAGCCATTTTTCCTCCCTATCCGACGGACTAGCATCGTTTACCGAGACCATCCTCGCAAACAGCGAAAATCTTGCCAACCACTCCAAGTTAAACATGCTAAAGACGTCGACATCTCCTTCAGTAACACTGATTTGAGAGTAATTATTTGTTAAATGACGATTATGTTATATTTGTGTTATTGAGGGTTACATCTGCAATCACTAGTCAACCACGTTTGATCGCAAAACGGCCATTTTAATGTTGTTTAATCTTACCTTTCTTAATTTTCCAAATTTCTAAAAATTCAGACAAAATAAAGATAAAAAGACAAAAACAAAACATTAATGACCTGCAATAAATCAAGATTGGTTAAGACCAGGAGTGAGCTAGTAATATTTACCTTTACTTTGTATTGACCGACCTTAATCGACTACAAGGCGACATGTTTTCTTCCTGTTATGATCTTGATTTTTTTTTGAAAATATGAGGCTGCAAAACATGAAGAAAAAGTCAGAATGCTTGTTAAAATTGAGACAAAAATATGAGTGAAGATAAATTCCCACAACAATGCAAACAATCAAATAGGATAAGATGGTATAAAAACAACAATCCAAAGATACAAATATTAGATATAGTAAATTTATACTATGATGTATACGACGCATTTCAAGGAGTTACCTCTCATCAGCAGCATTAAAACCGAAACATTTGGAAGACCAAAAAACCAAACTTATTTTTAACAAGAAGTACTCATAACCAAAAATACCGAAATAGGAGGCCAAATTTCAGCTAAGGAGATCTACCATATGCAATACAAGGAATGAACCCTTAGTATTTCTATTATTTTTTAATTTTGTTAAATACTGGTAATTTCTGTAACAAATCAATGAATGATCATGTCAGACAAGTCTGACGACTGGGTTGGCGAATACCGTCCTCGGGGAACTAGGGTCCACCATGCAGAGGCATCGTATCTAAATAAACCGACGCTATAAGACAATAGGCAAATTCAAAAGACAAGGCGAATTTGTAAGAACACTAACAGTAACACAGCAAACAAGTACCGCACCAAAGGAGCAGAAAACAAGAAACTAACCAAATGAATCAGAACAAAATAACACAAAAACTGTGAGTGACACCAGATTCTGAAGAAGGGTAGGCATGACCTGCAAGTAATTACTGACATAATTAGCTCAACGATCTAATAATACAAATAAAAGTATTGAGAAAAAATAGTACTAATTTTTAATTAGAATAATTGTATTGTAAAAAAAAAACATTATCATGGCACCCCCAAACCTAAGAAAGAAAGAGCGGCCGTTGTTTATTTGGGGACAAACAACGACAAGTAACAATTCTAGGCGCGGATCCCGGATTTGAAGTTACAGGGGCGGGGGGGGGGGGGGGGGGGGTCTGAAATGTTGGTAACGATGTTTGGGCGATTTTATGCTAAAAAGCCATATAAATTGTCAGAAACGTGGCTTTCTGGCTATCAAATGGGCACTCTTGAAATTCGGAATAAGAGGAACTTATTTTTTCACCCAAATGGCTGTTATTTTAGTCCAGGTGCCGGGTGGGGGAGGGGGGGGGGGGGGCTTTGGCGAAGCTCCTAAGAATTAGCAATTGGAGAAGCTAATTTTGAACCAAAAATGACTGTAACTTTACCTTTATTACATCGATGTGTGACAGTTAAAACTATATCTGAACGTTTAAAGAATGAGTTACCGGTATTACATGATCTGGAATGTCTGAACCAACGCAGAGTGACGTCATAATGTTATATGATATTGACTAATTCAACCAGGAGACCGAGGAGAATTGTTACTTGTCCTTGTTAATCCCCAATTAAACAACAGTCTCTCTCTCTCTCTTTCTCTCTTCTTTAGGGGGCGTCTGAATCCGTGCCTGAATTCTCCTCGGATAATTTTTTTATCTGGATGATTTTCATTTTTGAAAACCATTACAACTTTGATACAATGTCGAGCAATCGGACAACTACAAGAGGACGATTCCGTCAAAGTGCTAAGTCAAGATTTAAAGAAAGGGTTTAGTTATTTTTTGTCATTTTAAGAAATATTGGTCCACAGACCGGATCTTCGGACATAATTTTGATAACAACTACATCAAAGTTTTATCATAATTGATCGATATATTTCAGGTATAGTTTATTGAAGCAGCCTGTATCGATCATCTTGAATTATTCTGCCATTTAACAACCATATAGTCGAACAACATAACAATATAAAAAGCAACTTAAAGCCTATAAGGTGGCTTTCTGCTGATTGTTTTTTTTCAGTTACACCGGCCATATGGTTTCTTGTTGCAGATAAACAATTCATATACAAAAAGTGACTTTTCTATATAATTATATTAAAGATGTGGAATGTAACACAACCAGCACAGTGTATTTGAGAAGAAACAATTTGATAATCAAAATTACATTAAGTAGAAACAGTTCATCGTAAAGTCTTCCAAATGCGTTGTGTAAAAGTCTTTTGAAAAGATTAAATTAAATTAAACTAAACGTTGTGTTAGTTCAAAAGTACAATATAGCTTAGCTCGAGATTCCAGCAAACCATTGCAGGGGCTAACGTTTCCTCTCTCAGACCGATCTCTGCTACTACTAAACAACGGTGAACTTTTATATGTTTTAATTGCCAACTCGGCATCATATGTTACATAGGTGTAACAATACGAATCTAGATGACGAATTTATGCTTCTATTGTTGATGAAAGTCACAAGACACTGAATCATAAGTATCTTATTGTCCACGTATTGGTCTTCATTAAGGTATCCGGACCATAAATGACCACGTCATTATTCAAAAGTTCCCGGATGTTCCATACAACGCAATTGAATTGACCTCGGTAATTATCGGCAAAGTTCGGAAATGCCAATATAACTAACTTATTTTTACAGACTCTGCATATAAGCAACAAAGTGTGTTTCAACTTGAGAAAAATATATATACGAAATTCCAGCTTTAAATTGTTTTGTTCAGTCATTCACGGTCAAAAAAAGATACAATTTTCGAGCATGATCCATTATGGTCCGGATACCTTAATATATCAGTATTAGGTGACAGTCTGATATTATAGTTATACGTGGTTTGTATAAACAATAAAGTCTGTGACAGAAGATAACAAGTATGATGAAGTTCGTGACAGTTACTAAAGTACACTAACAATAATCTTTCTTAAGAGAAAACAAAATTGTTGTCGATAATTTTGTTACAGGACTTTATAATGATATTGATACTTTAAAATTTTGCAATTTGGAAAATGAAGTTTTCTAAAGATTCCATTCGTTTAATTTTATAAGTAAGATATAAAAAACTAATAAAATGATTACAAATATAGAGGGTTGAATAATTCATAATTTATCATGTTTATTGTATATTGTAATATTGTAACCCTAAAACCCACTACCTAGAACTCGTACACCACATTCATTTATATGGAATATGCATATTCTCGTTTCTGCTGTTATCATAAAAACAGAAAATGTACAGGTTTGTTCATGAAAGGACTTTATATAATTTGAAAACGTAACATAACAGTCGTTAATATAACATCTAGTTCCATTGAAAAAGGAAACAGATAAATAAAAAAAGGCTGCTTGGAATGGGTTATGTATTAGTGCATAATACTAAAAGGGCAATGTCAGGCTAACTAAGTTTAATATCGAACTTACAAACATTATTTTAAACTTCTTTATTTTTCATGCTTTAAATAAAATTCAATAATCAGTAAAATAATAAAAACTCACATCCACAAAAACTTATTTTAATAAAACCCAAACTTTTGTTTGTGTAAATATGAAAAATATAGGTAATCGTACGTAATGATAAGGTAATCTGGCGCAATACCTAAGTTTAGGTAGCCTCCAACCAAATCAAAGAAAGAAAGAAAAGACTTAAAAAGGCTACTTTTGGAATCGAAGGTGAGAGGGTCACTAACGGAGAGAATCGCGATATCCGAAACCAATAAAAGGGACCACAAAAATGTTTAGAATAATTAATGAAAAATAAATAAAATAAAAAGCTAAAAAAAAAACATTTATGCACAATATTCCATATAATAAAGTTAAAAAGGAACAAGTTTATAGAGACAATCAGTGAACGATATATTCTTCACATAAGTAAATTAAATATTTATGTACACTTTTTAGGGAGCAACCGTTTGATTTCTGGGCTAGGATGGTCAATGAATGAATCTGAAAAAATCCAGGGTCCATAATCTGGTCAAGAAAGACAGGCCTCAAAATGCACGATTGAATAATTGCATGTAGAACTTTAATAAAAATCCAAAGATGACTTCGTATCCTCACGGCTCATTAAAATCAAATAGTTGCTCTAGTATAGCTAGCTTTCTTCTGACAAAGTCCAAATGTCACACATACACACATCTAACATTTGGAATAGTCATATGACCTGACAAAAAAATTATTTTAAAAGTTGATTCAGTAGTAAATAATTTTACATTGGGTCTAACATTCTGGCACAGGACAATTTTCCCACCTTACAGCTGGGTCTACAGTGTAACACCATGGAACACCATTGTCAAGCGGTCGACAATAATTTGTTGACATTTCGCTCTGGTGCGGTAGAAAATTTGGAGAATGGGGAGATGTTGAACCCCACACCTGACAGGTACGGCCAGTGTTAGTACAGCTCATTTTCCCGGTGTAGGTTCTTGTCACCGTGTTAAAACAATCTGCAGCTGAAAATATATATGAAATTACTTTTTTAATTCTATGGCAGTATTTTTTTTTCAAAGTACATTTAACTATAATTATTATTTTACTGGTAAGAGAGGACATTAAAAAATATATTTGCCCAAAAAATTACAAATAATATCCAATTTTGGTCTAAATAATGGGTTGTAAAAAAACAGATCTAGAACAATACTTTGTAAGAGAACAATCGGGACTCATTGATGCTGAGGTATTGAAGCTAAATAATATGAATAATGCACAGAAATGTCAGGACTTTATTCGCATGTTGAATAGTTTAAAAACTCTGATAGTTTTATATTCCAAATAAAGCCAAATTTTATCGAAAACCTTAAAAAGAATAGGAAAGCATCTTCAGTTAAAGAGCATGTCTATAAGATACATGTCTAAAGACAAGACGGCGTTATAAGAATAGAAACACAAATAACGCTAAAAACTAGCACATTTTGACATTGCTACCGTCCTAATGATTGTATCACTTCTAGCTACCAGTCATCTTGTTCGCAATGATACTGTGTTTTGTTTACACCACATAGTCAGGATAGGTAGCGGGTGGTTTGGGTACCCATATGAACCGACCATTTCTCTGTGTATATGTATATATCCTAACTCGATTGTGTTTTTTGCTATGTTTTGTTGTTTTTCTCTGAAGTTGTTAATTGATTGGTATTTTATTGATCCTGTTGTCCGTGTTGTTGTTGATTCAAGTATCAAAATTCAGTAAAACCGGATCATAACAGATAATAGTCAATAATTAAAATACATCGTTGGCGTGGCCAATGATGCGAGCACAGCAATAGATCTTTCCAGAAACTCATTTCTGGTATCAAGATTCTGACTCTAAAATTATAATTTGAAGCAAGTTATTTCCCTTACTTTACTTACTTCCGTTTACGAAACTTTTTCTAGCCTTAGTATGTAGCACAATATGGCTGCCCCCATTAAACAAAGACTTTTCTAAATGACCCATATGTAGAAAATGCATATGCTCCTATAGCGCTCGCTGTGCTCGCTATAATAGGTTATTCAGACAATACCTGAGCATGACAATGAAGCTGCTGTCCATGAGTGTGATCCTATACATTTTGACAAAGGACATGATACTGTTGGACTTGGGTCAGGGAAAGAGTTACATGTGTAATAGGCAAACACTTCGCTGCCAATATAGGTGAAAGTCATAACCTGTTCGATGCGGACTTCCGGTGGATCTAGACATGACGCTAGAAAAATAGATAATAAAAGTAAAAACAGATAATAACACCACTGTCAGAAATAAGTGTTAAATGCACTTCTGTTTTTTTTTTTTTACCAGTATCAAGAATTAACGTTTAAACTTACACATTTTTGCATGGAAAATAATAAATTCATAAACAAGAGTTCGCTTGAGGCAATAAAAAACCCATTTTCTCCTTCAACTCAGTAATAAATATGAATTATTGCATTTCTTAACCCTTTAATGGTTATAGTTTATTAGATAATAATTAAAAAAAAACGTCCAAAATAGTCATTATTTTTGCATCGATCCATGACCCGATTAAAGCTAAAATTGTATGTATTCTGTTCAGGTCTATTTCGAATTTAGTGCTCTTAATTTTCCTTCTTAACTTAAGGTGAGAAAAGGTCCTTATGAAGAGCTAATCCATGAAAGAGCTTCATTCACCTTTAACGCAGAATTTGTTTACGAATTATCCATATTCCATTTAGAAGATGCTTTTATACTATTAGTTTTAATAATACTCACTGGCACACTGAACTGAAGGCTTGGTCCATTTTCCAGACCTTAGACATGTCATTGTTACTACAGAAGGCTGTGATGGCGGCATTGGCCTTTTACACTGGTATTTAGCTGTTGTGTAGGGCCAAGTGCCAGTATACTCAATGATGGTTGTATTGTCCTCTTTGATTGGTCCACAGTCAGCATCCCCTTTAAACGTAAAAGAGTCATTAGTTTCTGCGTGCTGAATTTGTCATCTTATACAGTATCTTATACCATACACCCTGGAGTATAGAAAACCCATTACTACAGAACTTTTGAATTACTCCTATAGATAGATGAATGATATTTTTACACCAAACCATGACTGTCTTGCGGTTTACTATGTAAAAAATGTATCCTGTAATCGACACCCAAATCGATATACTACTAACAGGTATGCATTACTTTCCAGTTTAAACTCTTTATAAGAAGATCTCCATGCTTAAATATCTGACGACTTTTCATTGATATATATATATATATATTTCGCACGACGGAGATGATATTCATGTTATTCCGTCTTACGGAGTTATATATAACAACTTGTTTAGTATCACATTAAAATACAACTAATATCATTTAACAAATCTGACTATCAAAATAATGTTTTTACACAAATATAATACCAACCATAGACTTAATTAGTATCAAAATTTATATTACCCATAGTTTAAGTTATATTATAATCCGGCTTTTGTATTAAAAAAACAAAAATAATTCTTACTGTTCCCTTTGAAAAAACAGAGGGTACATATATTATTTAACTGATACATCTTCGAACATTGCTTTTTTGGCAAACAAAACATAAATTTTCTTCCAGATTACTTAAAAATTATCATGGACACACAATTCATCATTTAATTATCCCATATCATATGATCTTTGAAAAATTGAAAAAGGGTCAATGAGCTGACAAATGGGCTAAAATGGGCTAAAGCTAAATAAACCAGGCATAAAATGATTAAAAAAAAATAAAACAACAATAAAAAAATAAAACATCAAAGGTTTAACACTTTGGCTGACTGATAATTTCATTTGTCGTAATTTTCTTGTTTCTTTATCACCGAATATGGTATTTTACTAGCCGACTTCAAATGACCAACACAGCTGACCCATTCGTTTAGCCAAAGTCTGTAAGGACATTTCCAACTTAATTAACGGAACGCTATTCACCCACGTGTTTGTTTTAACCAGTTAAGACGATTTTAGTATTCTCCAAAGCCCTTTTAAAATTAATATTTTAAGGCTTTAAACATTTTCAGCCTTGGAAACTATGGACAAAATACAATTCATATCTAGTGCATAAAACTCATTAAGAAACGTATGACGTAAGAAACCTCATATCAATATATTAAAAAAATTAATATGACACAAATCTATTATTTAAGACTTTGCGTTAAGGGAATGTTTATGTAGAATGTCATTTGAGTATTTTAAGTAATTAAAAGCATTATTCGTGACAAAATGGAAGTTTCTTTTTATCAAAGCTAAAACTTATGCATAAATTAATGTTTTTCTCAAATAATATTTGTATAATAATTTAATGAATAACTGAAAAATAAATTAAGAATTAATTTAAGTTGTGACAAAAAAGTAAGTCATGGTCTGTTAGATCAATATCAAAAATAAAAAAACAAGTTGATAATATATAATATAAAGGCAAGTATAAAGGTACAACCCGAAATCGTGAGAACAAGGAACAGTAAGGGAGCAACCACTTGATTTTTATTGGGGAGGGGGGAGGCAGTGGGGGCTAGGATCAAATTTGAAATAAAAAGGCAGGACCAGGATTTTGGCAAAATAAAAAGACAGGATCACTTTAGGTTTGAAAAAAAATGCAGGTCCAATGTCAAGCAGGACATTTTTGGGTAAAAAGAAAATCCAGAACCAAAATTTCAAAAAAAAAAAAAAAAAAAAAAAAAAAAAATAGCCAAGATCAAACATTTGTTCCTAGCCCACCTCCCCACTCTCCCGCATCCCAATAAAAATCAATGGTTGCTCCCTAAGCTAGTAACACTGTTTCATTTTTCATGTTCATCGTATTTATTAAATTACTACCAGCAATCTTTGTTCCTCAACAATAAACCTTAAAATTTCAACTAAAATTTATTTGACAACAAAATGACATTGGAACTAAAGTACTTACAACGTGAACTTCCAAGAAAAAAGGAAAATTGAGATAATGTTACCTTGAAGGGTAAGCATGTACTGGTATGATTAAGAAATTTTTTGTCACATTACCAGCGGAAACAAAGACACCAAATTTTACTAGAAAGCTACTGTCGGAATCGACCTTGATCCCTATACCCTCCGCCAACAATTAGTTGGGACATTTACCCAAATTAAAAAATCTAAAACCTTACTGCCCATTCACACATGTTATGCAATCATTCTGCCATAAATAGCTGTTTTCAGTGAGAGATGACCCATGGAAGATCTATGCGATCTCCCACTCTTGTGACGTCTAATCAGAATTCTTTTGTCATACCTCTTTGACCAATCAGGTGTAACGTTATTTATCTTCGTCGACTGTGCTCAATGAATTTATTTAGGTACAGACCCGCGTATAGGAAACCTAAAAATTTAGTATTTACGGAAGAAATAGGTACTTATACTAGTTCAAAAGTGAAGAACTGGAAAATCTTCTACTCGTTTTTAAAATTCAGCGTCTTTCCTATGGCACGCCGTTTTTATATTTATTCAAATTCCAAGATATCTTATTTATTTAACAAGATATCTTATTAAGTATTAAGATATCTTTAATTTTTATAAGATATCTTATTTAATTTGAAAGTAAATAAGATAACTCTATTAGTTAATAAGATATCTTATAAAGTATATAAGATATCTTACTTCTTTATAAAGATATCTTTTAAACACATACTTTATTAGATATCTTATAAACTAATAGAGATATCTTATTAATTTATAGAGATATCTTATATATTTAATAAGATATCTTTATAACCAGTTAAATAAGATATCACTATATGTTAATAAAATATCTCTATAAGTTTATAAGATATCTCTATTAGTTAATAAGATATCTCATTTAGTTTATAAGATATCTTATTAAGTAAATAAGATATCTCTATTATTAACTATATAAAAGATATCTCTGTAAGTTAATAAGATATATCTATTAGTTAATAAGATATCTTATAAAGTATATAAGATATCTTACTTCTTTATAAAGATTTATTTTAAACACATACTTTATTAGATATCTTATAAACTAATAGAGATATCTTATTAACTTATATAGATATCTTATATATTTAATAAGATATCTTTATAACCAGTTAAATAAGATATCACTATAAGTTAATAAAATATCTCTATAAGTTTATAAGATATCTCTATTCGTTAATAAGATATCTCATTTAGTTTATAAGATATCTTATTAAGTAAATAAGATATCTCTATTATTAACTATATTAAAGATATCTCTATAAGTTAATAAGATATCTCTATTAGTTAATAAGATATCTCTATTAGTTAATAAGATATCTTATAAAGTATATAAGATATCTTACTTCTTTATAAAGATATCTTTTAAACACATACTTTATTAGATATCTTATAAAGTTTATAAGATATCTTATAAACTAATAGAAATATCTTATTAACTTATAGAAATATCTTATAAAGTTTATGATATCTTATAAACTAATAGAGATATCTTATTTACTTATAGAGATATCTTATATATTTAATAAAATATCTTAAAGTTTATAACCAGTTAAATAAGATATCTCTATAAGTTAATATGATATCTCTATAACTTTATAAGATATCTCTATTAGTTAATAAGATATCTCATTTAGTTCATAAGATATCTTATTAAGTAAATAAGATATTTCTATTATTAACTATATAAAAGATATCTTATATAGTTAATAAGATATCTTAAAAATTAATAGAGATATCTTATATTTTAAATAAGATATCTTATATATTTAATAAGATATCTTTATAAACATTTTAATAAGATATCTTATTTAATATATAAGATATCTTATTTAATAAATCAGATATCTTATTTAATATATAAGATATCTCATTTTATTATTAAGATATCTCAATTAGTTTATAAGATATCTTATTTAACTAAATAAGATATCTCGAAATTGAATAAATATAACAACGGCGTGCCATACTTTGCCTTCGTTCCGATGCGCTCCACTCGGAAAAAAACGCGAATTTAAAAACTCGATGAAGATTTTCCAGTCTACACTTTGAACTCGTGTAAGAATCTATTACATTTCGTAATTATATATAATAAACCAGAAATGTCAACACAATTCACATTTAACCGCGAACATTATTTTTAAAATGCATTTCTAATTTAGGCAATGTAAGTTGTTCGTCTTTTATCAATATTTTCAATAAACCTTTATATGGAAAGCACACACACACACAAAATGGGGCTGTCATATCTATAGTCCATAGCGGTCACTTAATATGATAGTTCTGATAATATAAAGAAGATTTCTATACGTACGCCATTGGCCACAGCTGCTGGTATTTAAACAGAGATATTTGATTGGACAAAAGTGGCCAATACACTCTTCTTTAACTACTGCCTACAATAAGAAAAGCAAAACTAAAAAAGAGGCGCATGAGAATTGAGCCTGTATAGCTCACCTGACAGTCCCGTAATCAATCCATTTTATTTCATATCAAGCGAAAAGTGTGATGGACCTTCCATAGATGCTTCATACCAAGTATAAGTCTATTTGGCTATATTGT
This sequence comes from Mytilisepta virgata, assembly GCA_028015205.1. Classification (NCBI taxonomy): domain Eukaryota; kingdom Metazoa; phylum Mollusca; class Bivalvia; order Mytilida; family Mytilidae; genus Mytilisepta; species Mytilisepta virgata. The sequence goes on along the minus strand of CM051520.1, from coordinate 3,645,890 downwards.
TTCACAGGAGAAGATTTTTAAAAAATTAACCAATCAAAATATAATAATTGTTCATGGCAGCCGTGCTAATTGTCTGACCGGGATGATTTATTTGAAAGGGACTTTCCATAGATGCTTCATACGAAGTATCAGTTCATTTGGCTTGGGTTTTAGAGAACATTTAAAAAAAATGACCAATGAGAACTATTTAAATGATGATTCTGGCCATTTTTGTTGTCGGACCGGGATGATTTGTGGAAACTTTGTAAAAAAACCTTCCATAGATGCTTCATACCAAGTATCAGTTCATTTGGCTCAGGGGTTTCAGAGAAGATTTTAAAAATTTGTCCAATCAGAAATAAGAAATCATCATAGCGGCCTTATTCATATTATTAGTTGTCCGACCGGATCGAAATATGCAAACTTTATAAATGTCCTTCCACGGCTGATTCATACCAAGTTACAGTTCAGTTGCCTCAGCGGTTTCAGAGGAAAAATGTTTTGAAATTTTGACAAATCAGAAATAAGAATGTGGCGGCCATATTAGTTGTCCAACCGGCACGAAATATTCAAACTTTATACATTCCTTCCATAGATGCTTCAGTTCATTTGGCTTAGGGGTTCCAGAGGAGATAAAATTGTAAAAGTTTACAGACGGACGGGCCAGGTGAGCTTATGAAAAACAACACAATACAACATATAAAACATTTAGAAAATATCTACACAATCAAATCTAGATTTTAAAAAGTATGGTCCGTTCATCATTTGTTCATTTCGAAAATCCATTTGTTTTAAATAGATATTTGATAAATTCTATTAAATATCATGTAAGTCTTAAAATATTTAAGACGTTGTATCTATTGAGAATGTATAAGAAATCGGAATAAATAAAAGACACAATTAAATTATATTAGATATCATACAAAATATAAGCAAATATATGATATATGTATGACTCGGTATGTGCGTCATAAATATTTATTTATGCCTAGGCATAAATCGATTTAAGGCTAACCATAAGTATTTATGCCTAACCATAAGTATTTATGCCTAAGCATAAATCGATTTATGCCTAGGCATAAATAAATAATGACGCACATACCGCGTCATATATATGAAGAGCTACAAATGTAAATGAGTACAAAATATAATAAAACTTGAGTGTGAATACGAGTTTTGAAAATCACCATTGTTAAACGTAATTATTTTTATTCTTCTATCAAGTGGACAAAAACATTCGACAAATCAGAAAATAGAATTGAATACGATGATTGTTATATGCAAAATTTACAATTAACATCTTATATCAAGTATAGCTTAGTCAGAGTAGAATATTTTCAAAATTCAAGTTACAAGAAATAAGAAATTTGTTCAAGGCTATCACGTCGGATCAAAATTTGAAAACTTGATAAAGGTCCTTACATCATGTACATAGAAGTGTTTTACCAAATTTTATTCTACCAATTTACAGAAGATGCTTGTGGTTTTTCATTTGTCTTCCCGGGTTTGTCTGTCCAATGGATTAGGTTTTTTTTATTGCTCCTTAGGTATATTTGTCCTTTTTGTGAAATTTGGAATAAGAAAGTTTCAAATTGGTAAAAGTTGCAATCCTCCTTAGATGCATCATACAATATGATTTAAAAGATGATTTCTATTTTTAATTTTATATATTTTATCACCATGCAATCATTTACAAGAGGCGGGAATGGGTAGGGTGGGGTGGGATGGTGTTATATTGAATTTTTTACTTGTTAAATGAAATTTATACTTTATCATATTGTTGAAGCAACGTGCAACCATGAAAATATCTGACTTACCGTTGGAATTTTGGCCCGCTCTATATACCGAGATTCAGCCGCGGTTACTAACTGAACTGTACTGCTGTCTACACTGTTTAACATACAAAGTCTTTTACTGGCGAGGAAGTTCACCGACTTACAAAACTTGAACCGGTAACAAATGTCCACACACATATACACACTTGTAGCTGTATTATTTAAATACGTATTATACGGTAACAGTTTGCCTAAACTTTGAACATCTTGAAAATTTATTATCAATCCCTCACACCAAAACTGTTGTATTATGTAAAAGACCAATATGAAGAATAAAGATAACACAGTCTTCATCATAAGGACTTGCATAACACATATTATTCATATCCAGGACTTGATAATGCTTATATACAGAAACAATGAAAATACTTCATTGAGCATGATAATTATTTCTGGAGATGATATAACTTTAAATTCTTTGGAGACATTTTAATTGTTTTCCCAATACTGTTATGTATAAAATAAGACGAAAGACCGGGCTATATATAGAAATTAGAACATGGTATAGCCAATCATAGAGAAAAAACGTGTGAATGTGGATTTCATTGCTGTCTTCATCTTGAAAGTCCCCGTGCGCTCTAGCACGACGAGCAAAAAGCACGCATCTTACAGCAAGATAATGACCTCCTCAAACTTCGACTTAAGCGGTACTACTTCGCGTTTACCGATAATCACTAAACTTATATCGTTTTTTTTCCTGATGAAATTTTCCTTCAAAATACTACCATCCTTTTATATATATCTTACGGCAAGCATTAAGAGAACCATAGGGCACACTCGAATAATTGTTTCTCTATTCTTCCATATTAAATATAATTTTGATATAAGATAAAAATAAGAGTTTATAATTGAATTAATTTTGTTCTTAAATCTCTGTTTTATGAGATTTCATTATGGGATTTGCAAGGCTGAAAAAAATAATTCAGTTCGCATACAAAACATTTTCTTGTCGCGCAATGAGTTTCATCTATTCCAACTTTACTCTTATACTTGTATATGTAATATTTTGTTAAAGTTCAAAGTTCTTTATTAGCCAATCATGGGCCCCGGAGGGCATATAAATCACAAATTACAACTGAATTAAAATTGTATAACACAACAAAGGAATTAATGTTAAATTAAAGGTCATTTGTGCGTAGCACAAATGATAAGGTCTTTCCTTGTTACGTTTCCAGTTTTGCAATAAAGAACCCCTGCCACTCTATTTTTGGCAAGGGGCGTAGCTCTTGAGAAATAAATAAAATCGACAATATCTCTCGACTGAAGTCGTAACGGGCTTTGGTTATTTTTCTTTGTTTTTTAAAAAGTCTAGATAATGTGTGCAAATGCAAAGTTTATTTTCTATTGATGGATAAACTATGATAGTTTTGAATTGGAGATAGGTTATGAAAAAAAAAGAAAAAGTAAAGAAAAACATTCTCTTTTTTTACTTTGATATCAAATTTGAGTTATCTCTCTTTGTCCGAATTCACTGTTGTAGGAGAACTACTGTTGGGGAGAAATTTAGCCTGCATTTTCAGTGGTTCTAACTGTTGATCAGTTGGGTTTTTTATTCAGTTGATTGTTTTATGTATTGTGTATGTCAGTGTTTATATCAAACTATAACTGCTTTGTTCGAATCTGTAATTGGTGTAATAAATATTGTATGGCATTGTATTTTATTGTATTGCATTGTATATCACAATTTTCCGAGCTGAATTTCAATACGTTAATAAAAATAACATTATTATCGATAATATAATTATGTGTGCGTTGAAATGAATTGAAATCTATCCAAAAATACGATATATGTTAAAAAAACGTGGAAAAACAATACATAAAATTTTGAAGTAGTTCCCGGGGTTCGAACCCAGGACCATCAGTTCGCTGGGACAAACGTGTTAACCATTACACCACGTTGGCTTACAACTAAAGATTTGAAAATTTTACTATATATAGAATATAGCTAGAGCAATTTCGACAGAGTAGGAAAGTAGTACAAAATAATTCCTATCGGTTACGGCGTCGATCTGTCAAAACTATTGCCACATTCTAAAGCATAAACAAGTGAATTTATTCTGGAAAGGAATAAATACCCTACGAAATACACTTTACGGCATGTCAATAACCCATAAAAGTTTCGAGAACTAGACATATTAATGCACCTGTAATTCGGTATTCAGTATGAAGTGATGGGGCAAATTTTACCGGGAAATTTGAAACGAGAAAAAATTTTTTTTTTCGTAAGCAATATGTACTATTCAACTACAATGCTTATATCTTAACTCAAACTTAATATTTGCCTGAAAAATAAATGTGCGCACAGATGAACCGAAGACATTGCAAAAGGTTTCATGTCGATATCTCTTACGGTTTCTGAGGAGTAGTGATAACAATCATAACTGTAACAGGGGACGTAACTCTTATACGGTACATAGAAACCCTTGTAAGGCTGAACCTTAGATAGCCAATGTCTGATCGACCCTTCATACCAAAGATCATTTTGATATGTTGCGAAACCAGTCGAAGTGGACTCTTTGAATTTTTAAGAAGAAAAATAAAAAAAAAAAAAAAAAAAATAATCATAAGAAATACAGTAAGGTCTTTCCTAAGTAAAGGAAAGACCTTAATAATAAGATATAATGTAGTAAAGAGTATAATAAAAACGATTCTGATTGTTTATACCTTTACTATGACCAGCTGAACTCGAAACATCACTCAAAGGGAGATAATTCCAATTGAATAATGCCGGTTTTCAACTGTGCTAGATATATGGAAATAATAAAATATACATACATATTATAGAACAAGAAATCAAGCTAAAAGGGAACAATGGGTGACTCACTGGTTTCTCTTATTTTAAAATTTTCATAGTTAATATTAGAAGTATTAAGCTGTTTGCTTGTATTCTTCTTAACAAATAGAACGACAGTAGCCGACAAGCCGCTATGAGAGCCTTGCTAGTTTTTTTCAGTTACAACACGCACAATCTGACCCTGCTTTCTAAATTATATACCGTCCAACTAATTCTTCATTTCAAGCAAGCGGTCACCTCTGTTGGTAATCAAGTATCGATATATTGGCGTTTATAGCATGTTTTATACATCAGAGTGTCACAGTTCAGTGTCTGTACCGAATCGGAAAATCCTGCCTCTGTTGTGCTATGCGCTGTTATGTTATTCTTTTGTCCGGTGTTCTGTCTGTTGGGTGGAGTTGATTGATTGGTATGTCATTGTTGACCTTTCCTATTATAATGTTTATTCTTGTAACAAAATCTTATGGTTTCACTATTCTTGTATATGTCATGTGTTTTTAATATCATAAAAAGTTTATAAAGTTGCATTTTAATAATTAATTACTTGAAACAACAATGTTTTTTTTCAAGGAAAATGGCACACCTAGGTATAAATTTCTAGTTTTAGGTAGAGAACAGGCTTATTTCGTAAAGAACCACTCTGATTCTGACAAAAGTATTCTGAAGATGAAATTACAAATATGTTAGATTTTCTCATAGACAACATATTTGTTGAATTTGGCGGTCGAATATTTCAATAAACAATCGGCATTCCAATGGGAACCAACTGTACTCCTCTCCTCGCCGACCTGTTTCTGTACTCATATGAAGCGGACTTCATTCAAGGGCTTCTACGTGAAAACAATAAGAAACTAGTCCAATCCTTTAATTTCACTTTTCGTTATATAGATGACGTGTTGTCGTTAAATAACGATAAATTCCAAGACTTTCTACATCTCATCTACCCCAGTGAACTTGAAATACATCAAAGTCCGCTTCGTATTTGGATTTGTTTCTCGAAATAGACAATGAGGGACATCTGAAGACAAAAATATTTGACAGACGTGATGACTTCGAATTTCCTATTGTTAACTTTCCCTTCTTGAGTAACTCGAATAATTCAAGCCGTTTCCGTATTCTCTCCTCCGGTAATGGAGTGATCGAAGTGAGCGAATATAACGACTGGAGTATTCGGGTTACTTCTTGAGTAGCAATATACCAGCATCGCCTGCATATGGCGTCTACGTTTCTCAGCTTATCCGATATTCACGGGCATGCGTGAGTTACCATGACTTTCGACAAAGAGGATTACTACTGTCACAAAGCTTCTTAACCAGGATTTTATCAGGATCACTTAGGTAATTTTACGATCGTCATCACGAATTGTTTGACCGTTACAGTGTACCAATATCTAAGATGATGTTGAACCTGTTCCCACTGTCGTAAGATTTCATGTACCTCCACCGATTTATGACTACCAACGGATTGACCTTGTTGAACTTCACGACGTGTGGCGTATACGGAGCCGGAACTACTTACCCTTCCGGAGCACCTGAGTTCACTCCTGGTTTTTATAGGAGTTCGTGTTGTTCATTGTTTTTTAGTTCTCAGTGTATATTTGTTGTGCTTGTGGTTGTTCATTTGTCTTCCCGGGTTTTGTCTGTCTAATGAACGGCGTTTTTTGGATTGCTCCTCAGGTATATTTGTCCTCTTACTTAATTTTTCTTCTTAAATATGTTATGCCTTTTTCCTGTAATAACTCTTATTGCTATAATGTCTGGAAGCAATACTCACTGGCTGACAACATAATAATACGTAAATTATAATATGTATTTATTTATACTGTGTATTTTGTCTTAACTGACCATAAGTAATTCACAGTTGATTTCAAAAAATCTTCAAAAATAATAATAACAACAACAGAAAACAACAGTTGACAGGGGACTTCAAATTATAAGTGTATGTTATTGTCTCAGAAAATTAGAAAGTAAAACATTCATCTGGTACGCAAGGAAACAAGCAATACACTGGAAAATTATCTGCCTAATATTACTACAAGATGAAGTCAATTGTTAATATCCTCACCCTGTATAAAAGAAAAGATGAACTAAATTATTAACAACATTCTTTATGAAATATTATACAAAATAAACAAAGGTATTATTTACAAATAAGGCGGATATTACTTTCAAGAAAATCGAAAAACTGATCATAAAACAAATTTGGATGCAGCACATTAATTTCTAAACTTTCATTAATGATACATGGTTAAAAAGAAATATTAAAGAAAGATTATGTGATCAATTTAAACAGATATGGCAAGATACAATACAGAATTGTTCTAAGACTTCAAATTATCCAACATTTAAGGACGATTTTACTTTTGAAGAATATTTTGATATTTTGAATGAAAAATTTTTTTTAAGATTTTTTAAATTTCGAACAACTAATCATAAACTGCCTGTAGAATAAGGAAGGTGGAACAATATAGAACTGGAAAATAGAAAATGTAACTTTGTAATCTAGAAGAAGTAGGAGATGAATTTCACTACATACTTAACTGTAAATATTTTCATGAATTCAGAAACATTTACATAAAAAAGAACTTTACTAGACGGCCTATTTATAAATATAATTAACTTCAAGATATTATGGCATCAAAAATAAGACAAATTTGATAAATGTATATATACACATGTATATAGAAAACAAAGGAAAAAAGACAATAAATCGGTTGATTTTACAACATTGTGAAATCGACCGATTTATTCTCTTTTTTCGTTTGTTTTCTATATGTGTTAACAGCATACGGATTCTATTGAACTTTTATTTATATATATATACAAAAAATGTGTGAGTCTTCCAAGGAAGACATGTGTCGCCTGCGGACGTCAATGTTTACAAAAGATATTAAAATTTTCTAAAAATGAAGTATATATGCACACCTTTGCATTAAGGTTAATGCACAGAGAAAGTTTCATCACATTGCTTTGAGTGGTTATGGAGTAGTTGAGGATAGAAGTTTTGACCCCCTCCCCCTTTTTTTCCAAAATGTCAATTTTTACAAAAAAAAATTTAAAATTTTCTAAAAATGAAATATATATGCACACCTGTGCATTAAGGTTAATGCACATAGAAAGTGTAATCAAATTCCTTTTGAGCGGTTACGGAGTAGTTGAGGATAGAAGTTTTGCCCCCCCCCTTTTTTTCGCAAAAATATCAATTTTTACCAAAAAAAAAAAAAAAAAAAATTATAAAATTTTCTAAAAATGAAATATATATGCACACCTGTGCATTAAGGTTAATGCACAAAGAAAGTTTCATCAAATTCCTTTGAGCAGTTTACGAGTAATTGAGGATAGAAGAAAAGTGTGACGACGCAAGACGCAAGACGACGCAAGACAACGCAAGACGAAGCAAAGCGGAAGACGACAGATAGTGATCCCTATGTGTCGATCATGCGTTCCGCAGGCGACACAATGAACGTATACGGCCATCCAATAACTTATACAGTAAGAATCTCAACAATGTGAATATTGAAATTACAATATAAATAATAAACTTCTTACTAAAATAGCAATATACAAATAGCCAATATGATCATACGCATCAAATTAAAACGTCAGCATATATGCAAGTAATATGTACATATTATCAGGTTTTCTGCAAACGTATATCGTAAAATATCAGCCGCGAGAAACAATGTGAAGCTTTTTCGGCGAGTGAGCGTAGCGAACGATCCAAAAAGCTTCATATTGTGTCGAGCGGCTTATATTTTACAATATTTGTTTAAAGAAAACTTGATGATAAATTTATCGTATTGTTAACTAGCAATCTTAATGGAATTTCTTACTTTTCAATGGCCATCCGCCTATAACTGGATGTTTTTCTGATATATTCGGGTCAACGTTGGGTCAAACATTATGACGTCGCTGATATATTCGGGTCAGCTCATATTAGGGTCGGATCAACTCTTTACGACGTCACAGTGCCGAAATACGGGAAATTCTGAAGGCCTCAGCAGGTCGATATAGCCATAGGGAAATACGATAAGTATAAAGTTAATCAGAACAAGAAACAGATATATGTAGATTGCTCAAAGATAGACTACTCTAACAGTCTTCCTCAGCAGGGATATCAAATGTAAATGGTACAATAATAGCTTTTCTAAAAAGCTAGCCGTCTCTTAGCTTTTTATTATTAAAGAGTATTATTTTTTATGTATTATTAAATGTTCGTAATGTCATCACATTAAACTTTCACTTATTATACCTTTCAATAGATATATTACTACATATTTTTTTTAAAATTCTGTGTTTTGATGGCTTCTTTTGGGCTGCCTTTTTTTACTAAAGGATATTCAAAGATTTTAATTTCTTACACTTGATTTTTTTTTTAATAGCCATACAGATATATGTAATAGCCTTTATCTTTAAAGTTAACTTCTGAAACTAAGGGGTGACATTTGACGATATCTATGACATTATTTATGTTGTGAAATGTATGATTGCGGTAAAATTTGTAAAATTTAACAATCATACATGTAAATACAATAAGGCTATTAATAAAAAGTACAAAGACTAGTATACATGTACTGAGTTAAATCAAGTTTTCAGCTCTTTCATATGAAAGACAAATCAGTGATCTTCCCCTCGTTGGGTTAGCCAATCAGATCTATAGTTATTCTTATTCCAAATGAATGAATATTTTATTGGTCTAGAAATAATGAAATCGTGTTAATTGAGTCAAGTTTTGTGGAAATGAAGAAAGTACTAAAATAAAGAGTCCAAATCCGATACCTTGCGGGATTAGAAGACATTTACTAGATTTCAGTTTTCTAAACCAATCAACGTACTTGATTCATCTTCTTATCACGTAGAAGATAGCATTCATTTCGCAGACTGTCCACCATTCAACTCTTTTAATACCGTCTTCGAGGAGACGGTAATTATTTTTATGTAATGATTATTATCTGTATTAACTTTAGTTGTTGTTTTGTTCATATGTTCATTGATGATAGATCACTGTTTGGTCTTTAATTCAATAAATATTACTTACTTACTTACTTACTTACTTACTTATATGTACATCAAAAACTTAGTAATTACTGAATTCATCTTTATGCAATATTATGAAATAAAGTAAAGTAATAATAATAAAAGTTACCTCCTAATGAAATATACGCAATATGTTTTAATATAATACCTTTAGACATTGTTGTTCATGAATTGATCGACCAAGTTTTAGAGTTGTTTATTTTAGTGTTTTGTTTATACTTGCATTGTATTGGGTACTCTGTGTTGTTTATTTAATTTTCAACAGACATATTTCTGGGCTTACAGACATACACGGTAACACCAGGCTGGCGACAATTGTTACCTAGTGTTACTGCAAACGAAAGCTATCAGTGGTCTTCGAAAGCTCGCCAGTTCATTTGAAAGCCAGAAGCTGTAAACGCGCTGAACACTAGCTAGCTATCCGGCGTTGAACACAAAAAACATTTATAATAGGTTTTATATTATCTAAAATTTTCGCAATGAAGCTAAAACATTGGAGTACAATCCCGGATATTCATTTTATCTATTTTTCATACGTACATTTAGCAAGAGTTTTTTTTAATTTTACCTTTATTTCTATTTTATTTCATTTTATTGTATTTTATCATCTTTATTTTTATTTTCTGTACTTAAATTTTTTTTAACGATTCATGTTGACAGATTTATAATTTTATTTGAGACGGAGACACAGATGCACAAAAAGGTATAACACGAGATGTGCCTGTAATATTCCAAATGTTTCACAAAAATCGAAAACTATCCACGTCCAATCATGGACAGTGGCTTCATTGGCATTATGTCAGGTAGTTTAAACAGATAGATCGTGTTTGCGGTCAATGCTAGGTAATACAGATGGTACAGAGTCCTTACTTTGCAATATTTATTTTTAGAACCGACATTTTAGATTCATAACGAAATCGTTTTTTTTATTTGCTTAACATTAATTATGTTCCGTGATATACCAATTTTCGGGAATATTGTTAAATCATATTTTTTTTAGTTTATTATATGTTTTTTTTTCTTTTAGTTATATATGTTTCCTTGTGGCATTTGTTGTATTCCATCCTCGTGAATTTGTTTTTTCCTTTGATTTCGAGTTTTTGGACCTTTCCCACTGTTTTTTTTTCGCTCCGATATTCTTTTGTATTTATCAAAAAACCATCCTCCAGAGTCAGGGTTTTGTATCAACGTTCGTTCCTACAAACTACTGACAACATTTATTCATATTTTACAGGTCGGAAGTAAACGATTTTCATTGTTCGACCCGCTAATAACGAATGAGTGTTGTCAGGGGTTTGTAGGAACGAACGTGATACAAAACCCTGACTTTAGGGATGAGATCAAAAGTTCAATCGAGGATAAAAAACTTAATTCACATAGTTTTTTCACTGACCCCCCACCCCCCCCCCCCCCATCTTAACTTAATTTGGGAAAAATTGATTGACCAATATGGGAATATGCTTTGAGTATACTTTTTGTATCATGGGTCCTGTTTTTCCTCAACAATGTATGTTTGTTCCGTATTTTGACTTGGACATCACTTGAATCTGTATTTTTCAATCCGAAAATCGATGTCGGATAACAAAACTTGCAGCGATTTTTGTATTGGTAACTGATATTTTTCAAAGACAATACAAGATATCAACATCGTATAGAGTATGTTAACGATTTAAAAATTCTAAAAGAGAAAAAATAACCAGAATGCTGTGGGCCAGAGCCAGATACAAAGATTTCTTTCACATATTTATATATCAAATAATGTGGTGGATTAATTATGGATACATATGAAAAAAAATGTCAAGAAAATGAACAGTGAGATTGGCTATTTTTATCTTAAAGGTACCGGCCTTCAACATCCAGAGTTAGCTTCAATATAGCACCTAGAATAACACACCTATGAATTTATATTGGTTTATTTTTGCAATATTTCATTTGCACATGACCAACGTCATTTCGAATTATTGTTGTCAGGCTTTGTAAATATTTTCATCCTTAGAGAGTATTGATCGGAAATAAATTGCTGAGATATGAAAAACTTATACAAAAACCTGATAATCACAAGACACTTTTGACGAAATTAGTGTATTAATAATCTGATAAACCATAGGACTGGTCTAATTTCATGTACATATACTTAATTATTTAAGACTGTTTTAAAGGGAATATGAAATTAGATTCCAATTTAATTAATTAAAAACGTTTGCGCAAAACATAATATTTTTTTATTTCAAAATCCTACAGGGCCTGAAAATAACATTAGTATTGATACTTTAAAATTTTTGTTAACTGTTCGTTTTGCATTACTCAATTAATAATAAAAAAGAACTGGACCGATCGAGTCCCTCCTCCCCCCCCCCCCCCCCCCGGAAAAATGGGCATAATCCAGTTTTTTCTCCTTTCTACGCTACAGGGGAAAAAAACTTGAAATGTCGAGGTCACCATAACCGATCATATCGGCTAGTTTTCCCCTCACATCAAAGTGGTAACGTCAGCTACGTCATTCTCATCATCCTATTATGATTATTTTTTTGACTGTTTTTCGTTAGATTTCTATCTAACCTGTACTTTTGTAAATTTCTTAACACTTGTGTTGGAGTTATTGTCCATACAACGTGAATTTAAATTAAATTAGATTTAAATTAAAATTATATATAATTTTATTTTTTTAACTTTTTTTGTTTCGTTATTATTTTGCATTTGGTATTGTTCGACTTGTGTCTTTTGTACGTTTTAATAGTTCTATGCCCTTTTATAGCGCATTTCCATTTAGTTTCCTCGGATTCTACTTCTCTTAAATAACTAGAAATATGTCGGAACCGCATCCCTGTATGTAGTTGGGCCACTTACATATAGTCAAAAATATAAAACCTTATTACCGTCCAAAAATAGTATGCAGTCATTCTATAAAGAAATTAATCAATAAACCTAATGAAAAATGAAAAAAAAACCTTAGTTCACAAGCTTAAACTGCCAATTTTGAAATTTGACCCGAGTGAGCTCCCGGTTTAAAAATTGATTTCATAAATCCTTATTGTGCAACTAAATATAGTGTAGGACTATACTATGTATAAGCAAAATTAATAAATTGCAAAATGAAAGAGAAGTTAAGGTCACAAGCTAAAATTGAAAATTTTAAATTTCGACCCGCTGTGGACCCCAATTTTAGAAAATTAAAATTCTAAAACCTAATGGCGCATCTGCATATAGTGTATCACAATACCGTATAGAAATAAAATGCATAAATAGTAAAGTGACGGGCGGACGGACGGAGACAATCGCTATATCCCCCGAATTTTTTCGACAGTGCGGTGATAATAAGCTGCACAAATAATAAACTGTAAAAATTAAAAGTGGAGTGTGCAATTTCATGCTCAATTTAGATTAATATTGGGTTGAAATTTTGGCATGCGAGGAGGGGGGGGGTTGGGTGTATATAGACAAAATAAAACAATTTTATGCACAGTAGATTTTAAGCACTGTTGAATTCTACTTTAACGAAGGTGGACCCTATTTCCGTAATGCCAATGACTGCTTTATAAAGTCACAAATGAATGGTAGAAGTTCAAGTTTTGGGTTTAAAATAGATTTAATATATAAATTTAAGTTGTTTATGTCTAAGTTTTGGGGGATTTTTAATTGTTGAAATAAGACTATTCTAAATTTTTTATTGACATTACAATGGAAGAAAAAGTTTATAGAAATATTTTTGCATGATTCCCATGAATAAATCATATTCCTACAGACAATAAATCCTGAAATACATATACCAGAAAAGAACACAACTGACTAAACAATGTTATAAATTATACAATGTATCGTATTTACAGTCGGACTTTATTAAAGTGAGTAAAAGAACTTGTTAAAGTTAAATTTTAAAGGTTTACAACCATAAAACATTTCTGTGAACGAATTGTAGGCTGAAATCTGTAGTTTTTATATTTCATATACGATAACTCAAAATCTAAAAACGACACTGATCTCCAATGTCGGATGTTTAACAATCTTAATATGTTGGTATGGCAGAAAAATGCCAGTTAAAGGCAGGTTCTTTGTGTGACTATTCTAACAGTTTGGTATGGCACAGAACTCCCACCTGACAGCTGGGTCTGTTGTGTAACACCAAGGAAACTCTTCGTCTCCTATTGCCCGGCAATAATTTGTTGACCACTCACTGAAGTCGGGAAGAAATACTGATGGATGAGGCAAGAAAGCATTCCACTGTTTACAGGTACGACCGGTGATTGTGCAGCTCACTTTTCCGGTGTAACTTTTTGTCACAGTGTTGAAACAATCTTCCGCTAAAATATATGAATAATTTTAACGCACAAAATGTATAAAAAAAATTGTATTTTAAGTAAAATAAGCCTTGTTACTTGAAGGTTCATCATGTACATTTTGGGACTTTGTATCAATTAGTCCATTTCATAGCAGTCGGAATAAAGCGGATAAAATCTTAACCAAATTAAAAAAGGGTTTAGGATGTGAACAAAAAAACCCAGCGAAAAATGGTTCTTGTTTCTGTGAAAACCAAAATAAGAGGAAGAAGAGTAATACAAGACTATCCAATCAAAAAACTGCCATTGTTTGGTTTAAAATTGCAAAATAGCGATGTCATTCCCTCATTCGTCATATGGCTAACTTAAATAAAAAAATAGAAATATGCTTATAAGATGTAGTCTGCAATATCTGTAGCGGAATCTCTACTTAATTCGGTTAATGTTTAGTACTTTTAATGAAAGAGAGTTGTAAATTAAATTCTGTAACGTGAACTTAGCCGACCATGTGCAGCTTATATGGTCATAATTAGGTTCGATAACTCTGTACAGCAATTTTTAAGAACTGGTTTACATTATCTGGTACCCGGTGCAAGCGGGTGTTTTTTTTAATCAATTTCTTAAAAATATTCCGCATTTAAAAGGAAATTGACAATAATAATAATAATCCAAAAAAAGAATATTTTCTACATGTATATTCGCCTAAAAATTTATCTATATCATCATGATCATGAAGATATTATTTTTAAATCTATTAAAACACTGATATAAATTTTATGATTGTAATTTGTTGCTTCAATAAATATCTCATTAACTTGTTTCTTCTTTATTGATAAAATTTTCTAAATATTAACCTTACAATTTTAACACAAACATTTATTGTAATCAAGTTTTGCAGGAGAATAGAATTTTTTTTTAATTTTATTTACCCATGTAATTTTTAATGTTTAAAAAACTTAAATAATTTAAACTTAGAGTAAAATGATTTACTCAAAAACGCTTCATTAGACATGTTAGAGAAAAGTCTAATAAAGTAAACATTTTTTGTTTTTGTTTTTTTTTTAAGTTTTGTCTTTGAAAGTTTCACCTTTTTGGCATAATTTACTCAATTAGGAATCATTACAGAACATTAAAGAGAACAGGTGTCAGTAAGCTATCAGGTGTTTATTTAACAATAATTAAATGACAGCTTTATGGCCTTCCTTACAGTCCCCCATACCTCCACATTAAAATAACATCCTGTTAATTAGCCAGTGTCAAAAATCTAAAAACAAAACTACATAATCATTTTCTTAAAGACCACTTACTTGTGAACATTCAAAATTGTGTGATCCTTGATTTTAGACATTTTTTTATAATCAATTACTGACAACATATATTTTGTTATATGCAACTTCTTCATTTATAAAGACAAGAAGAAAAAAGAGTGAGTTATTTTTATTCATGTAAAATTTTACCTTAATTTACTTATATATTTTTTTAAATATTTTATTTGATTATTTTCGGCTCGGGAAAATGCAGTTTTAGGTCTTGTTAATAAAAACATATATGTATATACTATTTAAAGCATGCTTTGCAACTTTGTATCCATAATCATTGGTTAATATTACTACAAGATAAGGCCAAAAAAAAAATTTGTCTCGGTTACCCGACCCTACCTATTTTTTCATGCCTACCCTAGCATTTTTTTTGCCATTTTTGCTTAAGCACTGTTAAACTTTAATTCCATTTACTCAAGGTAAAAAAAAATTGTAAAAAAAAAATAAAAATAAACCTACCTACCTATTTTTTTCAGACATGTAATAGGAAACACACATATTTTTTTATTTAGCCTAACATATTTTTAAGTTCTACAATTAACTGTTTTGGTTCATGTAAAATAAGAGTGCTTTTCAGGCTGATGTACATGTATATGACATACTTTAAACAACTGTAGAGAGCAGCTATAGTAATGAATAGCAATTGAACTTTAGTAATGAATACATTTAATAAAATATTGTAACATATAATGTTTAATTATGGTCGACGATCATGAATCTAAAATGACCTTTCTCTTGCCATTATTTATATGTTTTTTTTGTTGAGATTCTTGTCTAATGATATAATTTAATAATGTTACTGATTAACCATATAAAAACTTAAGCATTTATGAGCATTTTAATACTTGATTGATATATGTATGAAGCAGACAGGCATCATGCCAGTTTTGACTATCACTGTTTAAATTTTATGTGCACCTCTATATCTCATAAGAACTTTTTATTTTTTTATATTAATTGCTCTTAAACTATATTGGACCTTTGGCTTTTCCCTTTATGCTAAAAACATGTAAGAGGGTTTTATCATAATATACCCCTGAACATAGTCTTTACTTCCCTTATTACCCCCTTATTACTGTATGTACGTATTTGACTTGCCATGTTTGTTCAAGAATATTATTAGCAAGGCTGTCCATTTGACCCTTAGGTCCTCACAGATAGGTGCTGATAGAAGTGCTCTCATGTGAAAGAATGCATTGATCTTTCACAAAGTGTAAATGATATAAAATGTGGATTCCTCTTTTAAAATTTGATCAGAATGATTCTTGGGATTCCCATAGCAAAACATGGACTAGGCAATTTGACGACAAGGGTTACCACTCCTCCTAAACCCCTTGATGGATTTTCATGAAACTTTCACACAATCTTTGTGACATAATGTAGAGGTGCACCTCCTAATTTAGAATTTTATCTGATTGATTTTTTTTTGGGGGGGGATTGTTTATTTGTGAGCTGCCGCTCACAGTTTTTCTAGTTGTATTTTGAATAATGTGCATTGCAACACAGGTGTTCATGGTGGTTTTATAAGATTTATTTCATTGTTAGGTTCCCTTGGCTTTACATTTTCAACTTCAGCATGTTCGGAGATCAAGTTCATATTAAGACAACAAAAAAGGGTTATTCAGTAATGTTTTATATTCATGAAACTCACATGGAAAAACAAAAGAAAAATCGAGAAAAAGGACAACATCGACACCCTCTAAAAATAAATAAAATGAAATCAATAAGGAACAAACAGGACTAAATATCTTAGCAACTAGCAACATAGAATTCTTGATATACAACAAGCCTCAATATGTGTTTGAAGTTGAACTTATAAGAAAAAAGAAAAGAGGCGTCAATGGGCCCTCGAGTGTCAAAAGTCCGAAAGGGCAAATACAAAACCAGTAAACACAAACGAGAACAGGTTTAAACGAATTCCTTCTTCATTCAAGCAAAAGATTCAGAGTAAGTCTTTTCTCGTTTAAGGTATTTTAAAAAAGCTCTCTACTGCAGCTCTCTACGTTATGAAACAACACGTTGATGTTCCGGTAATTTGGTCAATTAACAAGTTACACCTGTCACGGCTACCCGCTGTGTTCATCGGTGTGTTGAATTTACCTTATAAACTTGTCAGCAGGTGTCGAGGAAGTATAATTGCACCTTTACATTTGTGAGGTCCTCATTAAAAGGGAACAAAATTAAACAAACAAAATAAATTACAATTATATCATATTTTCATATTTATATTAAAACGGAAAGATGTTTTTACACCTATGTATACATATTTTTATAAGTTGACAATGAGAACACTATGCATCTCTAATAAAAATAGTTAAAGCATCAAAAATGCGTCCTGAAGAATCCGGAATTACCACAGGACATTACCCGAACCAGAATCGAGTTTATAATTTGAATTTGGTCCGACAACTAAATAAATTTAATATTTTGGCATTTTTCAAAACAAATTGGACAGGACCAATCTATATCCGATTCTCACAATTTTTATATCATTGGAAAGGAAATTTTTTAAATTTTATCAGCAAAGACGTACATCTTTAACTTTAAAAATGCTTGGGGGTTTAAAACCCTCAGGTAAAGAGGGGGGTCTACGAAAATTTTCCATTTCAAGATTAATTTTAACGTAAAATACATGTATTTTCGTCGAAAAAGTATCATATTTTGAAATCAAATTGGACAGGACCAATCAAAATAATTATCTCAAGTGTCATATACCAAAAGAAAGAGGAAAGATTCAAGATTTTCACAGAAGATGTACATTTTGAAAAGCTCGTATATAAAAAAAGATATTGCAATTTAAAGTGCAACTCCCATTATATTTCCTTTACGCTTTAAGAACTGAGTTTATACCATATCGATATAGACAAAAGTCACGTGATGGCCGATATAGCTGGGTATGATCGACGTCCAACAGTGATCCGCTCTTTCATAAGGTAGGTGGTGTAAAACTCGACGACCGTAATGTCATATAGTTTATAAGATATCTTATTATAGTTTATAAGATATCTCATATAATTTTCTTTGTAAGATATCTTATAAATTATATGAGATATCTTATAAAATATATGAGAAATCTTATAAACTATATAAGATATCTGATATAAAAAATATTTATAAGATATCTTATAAACTTTATAAGATATCTTAAATACTTTATAAGATATCTTCTGAAGTTTATCCGATATCTATTAAAACTAGATTATATAAGATATCTTGAAGTTAGAATAAATAGTAAAACGGCTTGCCATATTTTTGGCATATTTTGCACATTTTGTAATAAAAATCAATTATTTACGGATTTCAGTCAGTGTCCCCTGTTCCTGTGTGAATATGGTAAGACCTCATTTTTCATTTATTTTGTATGTTTTACTTAGTGAATATAACTATTTCTCTCTTCAGATTCCTGTGTAAAAGAATATTAGAACATACCTGAGCATGACAGTGAAGCAGTCTTCCATGATTCCGAGCCCACACAGTTTGACACAGGACAAGAAGCTGTCGATTGTGCATCAGGATATGACTTACATGTATAATAAGCATAAACGTCATTTGATATATAGGTGAACGTCATTATTTGTTCTGGACGGATGTCTGGTGGTTGAAGACAGGTTGCTGAAAGAACGAAGAACACTGATTGCCAGCTTTACTTTTGAATTATGGATTTTGTGTAAAACCTTATTCCAGACCATGACTTCGTCTAGGGCAAATTAGGAAATCAAATTGCTCAACAAATATATGGGTAAATAGTTTCTTCTTCATTTGCGGATTCAGACGAGGTGCAATCGGCACCCTCCTAAAGTTAAAACTGAAACAACCCCACTATTTCTATAAGAAGGTGGAAAAGGGTCCATTGAATAGTATAGTACAAATGTAGCGCCTCGATATGCTCAGCTAAAATATATTAACTTGATAAATATAAATATTTTTATTTCGCGCCCTGCTAAAACCTAGAATCCTTCGCACATAACGTATCATGCCAGACTGTGCACATATAATTCATGAATTACACATTTTCCCTTATTTTTCGTCGTTCTTGTATGACATCAAAATAAACTTATATCAACAATGATACCCGCTTCAATTGCAGTTGAAATGAGAAACACCAGTCTTCTGTCTCTTATAAATAAGGGTTTATTTATTATTTAATTTTTGGGTGGATGGGAGGGTGAGGTTGGGGTGGTGGGTTGATTTACATCATACCGATATAAAAGTGATCCGTTACTGTCTCTTTATAAAAAAAGTTAAATGCCGACAACAGTTAAATGTGCTATATCTATGATAGCCATATGCTTCAGAATTATTTCTCTAAGAAAGATCTATGCACCTCTTTTGTGAGACGGAACATTCAACGCATAAAACTAGCGAAATCATTGGATCAAAAGTTACCAGAATTGACGTCCTCAATCTTGTCCGTTATTCCAGTTAGGGTCACGTATATACCCTGTGATTTAGCGATATCTAGAATTTGTTGTTAACACAAGTATTCTAGTAAAGTTTTTAGTGTTGCATTGGTTTTTGTTTCTACTTACAAGGACATTGAATTGACGGAGAAGTCCATTTTCCAGAAATCAGACATTTCAATGTGTCTTCCCCGATTTGCCCTGGTGGTGTCCTTCTACACTGATACAAGGCTGTTGCGTGAGCCCAGGTATAATTGTACTGTATGATAGCAGCGTTGTCTTCCTCAACTGGACCGCAGTCAATGTGTACTATAAAAACACAATTAAGAACAAACTTGCAAATAGAATATCAGGTAGGGCTTATTCATTTTTTTTTTATAAATTGCATGGCTTGTCAGTGATTTTTATGCTCCAGTAAGAGTTATGTGTTATTTAAGAGAAGATATCCAAAGGTCGATAATTTCGTTTTTTCTGAACTTAATAACATTTGTTAACAACTTTTCTATTTAAAAGTAGAATTTTTGTCGTATGTAGTGGATCATATCATTGCCTTAAGGATGTTCGCTGGTCTAATAGGAAATAAATAGGATTTGAAATAGGTGTTTTAGTTTGAGAGAACATATGAATAGTAAACAAATAAGCAAGAAAAAAATATAGGTTCATGTGCTCATTTTATATTTCCCATTTTGTAATTTATAAATTTCAAAATTTATGCTATATTGAAACAAGGATTAAAATCCTTCATTGAAATCTATAATTTACAAAATTATAAAAACACATTGGTCATTAAATCATCACTTTCAACACTAGTTCAAAGAAACTAATATATATTTTCAAATTAAGTATAATAAATGAATAATTATCCGCAGAATGAACCCCCAGAAATGCTAAACGCAGTTGATGGAACTATTGGGCTTAATTAACTCATTTAAATAATTTAAAAAATTATCTAGCTTACTATAAAACAGTTAAGCTGAAGCGTCACTTGAGGATTCTAAGTAATTAAAATCAGCTTTGCATAAAAAATTCTCTCATTGTTGATGCTGGTATATACTTTAAAGATAAAACATATTCTACTGAACACATGTTAAATGATGTACAAAATGTAAATTGACCTTCGGACATTAACCTAGTTTTCATAACTTCTTATTCTTAAATTATTTGTTTGATTAATTGTTTTGGATTTTTTGGTTTTTTTTTCCGTTTTTCAAAAATTATTTTTAAAACCATTTATTTATTTGTTTTAAAAACAGAATTTCGAACTGAAACCTTTTTAAAGCGTTGCTTATCAAGAAGTCAGCGATTGTCAAATGTGGGACTTTTCCTTTAGAAATTGAAAATGGACGTTATAGAAATATTCCCGTTGAACGTAGACTTTGCAAAATGAGTGCCGCAAACTCAGACGAAACACACTTTTTGATTTGTTGTCTGGGGTATGAAGATGAACGGAAAAAACTGGTTGATGACATCTGCATGTACTCTGGTCTTTCTGACATTGATAAACTATGTGAGCTTCTGTCTAACCACAAACTTAGTAAACTCATGGCGAATTTTATAGCAGATTGCAATCATATCAGGATTCAATCCATATCTTGACTTTATTTCTATTTTTCAATTGGTTAATATAATGATACTAGTGTTATGATATTGTAATTATTATATTTATTTATCTTGGCCTAATTTGTTTTGCGTAGCCTTATAACATGTATACTATGTTTACATAATATTTATAGTTGTTTACCAAATAATGTTATAACTGCGCAGTTTAGAAATCACTGGAACAATAAAAGATAGTAATGGAATGACTAGAACTTTCTATTTGACTTACGTAATAATTCTGGTGTAATTCAAACTTCTACCGTATTCCAGAAGTTTCCGTTCTACAGTATATATACGGACAAGAAAGATAGACTTTCAGAACATCATTTATCGGACCACAGATAGACATTCTTGTGTTCTCAGCTGTTGGATTTATTTACGTTTCACACATCATCCTCGACATACTTTTATTTGCGTTGCATCATACTAGATTGTGACTGATTGGATATAATATTCCGTTTGGATTCAGGCAACAGTGACCAGAATTCCGGATCAAGAAAAAACAGGATTTTGAACAGTTAAGTTGACATTTTAGTTTTTTTGTAATATTTTTGTAAACTTGTATATAATAAATCTTGTTAAATTTTATTATTGATTTGTGTCTTTTGCTGGCTACAATTTAAAGGTGATTTCGGCCGTAACAGAAATTGGGGGCTCGTCTCGGGAGAACGTTAATATCTTATTAAATTTTTTCAGTATTTTTATTAGAATTAGCCAACAAAATTCTACAAAATGGCATTTGATGCTGGTAAATTTTTGAAAACGCCAGACCTGGAAGGGTTTGATAAACTAAAGAAAGAAGAATTAGTGTTGCTTGCTAAACATCTAAAAATAGATTTTAGAGTATCTATGAGAAAACAAATTATAAAAAATTTGGTAATAGACAATTTAGTTGATTCAGAAATTTTTGGTGAAGAGGCTCTTGACCTCAAGGTCGAAAATGTTGATGCTTTCAAATTAAAACAGCTTGAATTAGAACATGAACTTAAATTAAAACAATTAGAAAAAGAAGAAAAACAATTACAGGCAGAACTTCAAATGAGGGAAAGGTTAGAGATGGAGAAAATAAAAATAGAAATGGCTAAAGTAGAAAGCAACACTAAGTCAAAATCAGAACATTTTGAGGCAGCAAAAAATATACGTTTGGTTCCTAAATTTTGTGAAAAAACTGTTGATAAATTTTTTCCACAATTTGAGAAAATTGCTCAAAATTTGAAATGGCCAAAGCCTTATTGGACTACAATGCTGCAAAGTGTTTTTGTGGGCAAGGCCGCTGAAATTTACTCAGCACTATCTTCAGAAAAAAGTTCTGATTATGACACTGTTAAACAGGAAGTTTTGAAAGCTTATGAGCTAGTGCCAGAAGCATATAGACAGAAATTTAGGTCTTATAAAAAGTTTGAAACACAAACCTATGTTGAATTTGCTAGGGAAAAAGAAGATTTATTTGATAAATGGCTTACGTCAAAGAAAATAGATAAAAATTTTGATAAATTAAGACAATTAATGTTATTAGAAGAGTTCAAGCAGTGTGTTAATTTAGACTTAAAAACACATTTAGATGACAAAACTGTTGAGACATTTCAAGATGCAGCTGTTGTTTCCGATAATTATACCATTTCACATAAAAGAAGTTTCAAAGGTCAAAATTTTAATACTTCTAGCGGAAATTACAAAAATCAAAGCACTGAGCGTACTGATTTTAAGCCAATTGCACAGAATAAGAGTCCGTCTAGTTATAATATGTCTGGTCCAAAATTTGATACTTTTGAGAAGAAGTCACTAACTTGTGCTTATTGTAAGAAAAATGGTCACCTGATGGCTGATTGTTTTAGACTCCAGAAGAAGAATGAAAGAGATCATAAGCCCAAGTCCAGTGCTTGTACGACACCCGTTTTTACCAATAAGTTGGAATGTCCTGCGAGTCAGGCTTTTAAGTCCAGTTTTTGTGATTACATGGAGGATTATCAACCCTTTATGTCTGATGGGTTTGTTTCTATTGTTAATAACACTACTCCTCAACCTATTAAGATTTTACGGGACACTGGAGCTTCTCAGTCTTTGTTGTTAGAAGGTGTTACGGCCGAAATCACCTTTAAAATGTAGCCAACAAAAGACACAAATCAATAATAAAATTTAACAAGATTTATTATATATACAAAGTTTACAAAAATATTACAAAAAAAACTAAAATGTCAACTTAACTGTTCAAAATCCTGTTTTTTCTTGATCCGGAATTCTGGTCACTGTTGCCTGAATCCAAACGGAATATTATATCCAATCAGTCACAATCTAGTATGATGTAATGAAAATAACAGTCTGTCAAGTACGATGTATGAAACGTAAATAAATCCAACAGCTGAGAACA
Organism: Mytilisepta virgata; assembly: GCA_028015205.1. Lineage (NCBI taxonomy): Eukaryota > Metazoa > Mollusca > Bivalvia > Mytilida > Mytilidae > Mytilisepta > Mytilisepta virgata. The sequence goes on along the minus strand of CM051520.1, from coordinate 3,622,286 downwards.
CAAGAATGTCTATGTACGGTCCAATATGCTATGCCCTGCAAGTTTAACTTTCGTGTCCATATATATACTGTAGAACGGAAACTTCTGGAATACGGTAGAAGTTCGAATCACACCATAATTATTACGTAAGTCAAATAGAAAATTCTAGTTATTCCATCAGTATCCATTATTGTTCCAGTGATTTCTAAACTGCGCAGTTATAACATTATTTGGTAAACAACTATAAATATTATGTAAACATATTATACATGTTATAAGGCTACGCAAAACAAATCAGGCCAAGATAAATAATATAATAATTACAATACCATATCAAAATAAATATAATAATACAATATCATAACACCTCCCCCCTTAAAAGAAGTTTGAGTGTAACGAGAACTTCACGAACAATATATACAAAAATATATAGTATGTATACAGTGTTTTAATAAGATCTAGATAAAGCATCTGCTATTACATTATCTTTACCTTTAATATGTTTTACAATAATATCATATTCCTGTAACAATAAACTCCACCTAGTCAACCTCTGGTTCTTGTTTCTCATTTTATGTATGAAGGTGAGAGGATTATGATCAGTATAGACCAGAATAGGATGCATAGTGGGATTTAAATATACATCAAAATGTTGAAGTGCAGACAACAGTGCAAAACATTCTTTTTCAATAGTGGAATAATTTTTCTGATGTTTATCTAATTTCTTGGAAAAATATGATATAGGTTTCTCAACATTATCATCTGTTTCTTGATATAAAACGGCTCCAACTCCTACATCACTTGCATCAACGGCAAGTTTGAATTGCTTTTTAAAGTCTGGAGTGATAAGAACGGGACTGTTAATTAAAAGTGATTTGCTTTTTTCAAAAGCGTTTTGACAATTATCACTCCAGATGAATTTAGAATCTTTCCGTAAAAGATGAGTCAATGGTTGAACAACAGTAGCAAAATTTGAACAAAATTTTCTGTAAAATCCAATCATGCCTAAATATCTCATAAGTTGTTTTTTATTTGTAGGAGGAGGAAAATTGGTAATTGCATCCACTTTAGCCATAATAGGTTTCACTTGACCTTGGCCAACTGTGTGCCCTAAATAATCAACAGTGGCCTTGCAAAATTCACTTTTAGCAAGATTAACAGTCAAATTTGATTGTGACAATCTATCAAAAGTATCATATAAATGTCTTAAATGCTCTTCCCAGCTATCACTACATACAATAAGATCATCAATATAAGCATAACAACAGTCTAAATCTTTTATAACATTATTGATCATTCTTTGAAATGTAGCTGGAGCATTTTTCATACCAAACGGCATGACAGTATATTGAAATAAGCCGTCTGGTGTGACAAAAGCTGATATTTCACGAGCTCTCGGTGTCAGGGGGACCTGCCAGTAACCTTTTAATAAATCAAATTTGCTTACGAATTTTGATTGTCCAATGTTATCAATGCAATCCTCTATCCTTGGAATCGGATAGGAGTCAGATTTTGAGACTGAGTTTACTTTTCTGAAGTCAGTAACGAAACGAAAGGTTTTATCTGGTTTGGGTACAAGAAGACAAGGAGAGCTCCATTCACTGTTACTCGGCTCAATAATATCATTGTCAAGCATATATCTAATTTCTTGTCTCATAACATCAAGTTTAAGTGGATTGAGCCGGTAAGGATGTTGCTTAATTGGAGAAGCATCGCCTACATCAACATCATGACAAACAGCAGTGGTTTTGTTTGGCACATCTGGAAAAAGATTTTTAAAAGAAAATACCAAAGTTTTCAATTTTTGTCTGCGATCGAAAGACAGATGTGCAAGTTTTGAGTCTAAATTTGACAAAATTTCAGAATTTTTCAATCTAACAGTTTGTTCCATAGTCTTGGAATCAAAAGATGGTTCAATTATATCTGGTTTGTCATGATCGTTCTCTGATTTAACCATGGCTAAAGTGGCAACTGGTTTACTCTCACCTTCATTAGTACGCTCAAAATATGGTTTTAACATATTAATGTGACACACTCTATTTTGTTTACGCCGACCTGGAGTTTTTACAATATAATTCAAATCATTGATTTTACTGTCAATTGTATAAGGACCACAGTATTTAGCCTGTAAAGGATGCCCAGGGACTGGCAAAAATACAAGTACCTTATCACCAGGCTCAAAAACTCTGTCCCTGGCATCTTTATCATACCATATTTTCATCTTATTCTGTACAGTTTTTAAGTTTTTCTGAGCAATTTGACAAGCAGTATACAATTTTTCTTTAAATCTAGATACATAGTCTAGAAGATTCAAGTCAGTGTGTTCAGTAAGCCATTTTTCCTTAACCAATTTCAAAGGTCCCCTTACAGTATGACCAAACACTAACTCAAAGGGGCTAAAACCAAGGGATTCTTGAACAGCCTCTCGAACCGCAAAAAGTAGAAAGTGAACACCATCATCCCAGTCCCTGTCAAATTGAAGACAAAAAGTCCTAATCATGTTCTTCAATGTTTGATGAAAACGTTCTAAGGCACCTTGAGATTCTGGATGATAAGCACTTGATCTATACTGAGCAATCCCTAACTGGTAAACGACCTGCTGAAATAAACCTGACATAAAATTTGAACCCTGGTCGGACTGTATAGACTTAGGAAGTCCTACTAATGTGAAAAATTTGATAAGAGCTTTGACAATAGTTGGTGTCTTGATATTCCTTAGGGGAATAGCCTCAGGAAAGCGAGTGGATGTACACATGATCGTTAATAAATAAGCATTTCCTGTCTTGGTCTTTGGTAAAGGTCCAACGCAATCAATAAGTACTCGGCTGAAAGGTTCTTCAAAGGCTGGAATTGGCAGAAGTGGTGCTGGTGGTATTTTCTGGTTAGGCTTGCCAACAACCTGGCATATATGGCATGATTTGCAGTATTCTGCGACATCATTTCTAAGTCTGGGCCAGTAGAAATGTTGCAAGATCTTAAGGCAAGTCTTCCTTATACCTAAATGTCCAGCCAAGGGGGTGTCATGGGCAAGACCAATAATTTCTTGCCTATAGACTTTAGGCACCACCACTTGGTATACCACTCTCCATTCCTCCTCTGGGATAGCATCAGGGGGCCTCCATTTCCTCATCAAAATGCCGTCTTGATGGTAGTAACATTCGGCCACTTTGTCTGCTTCTTCTTGGGGTAGAGCCCTCTTGCCGAGCTGAAGAACCTCAGGGTCTTTATTCTGTTCTTCCCTAAATGTTCTTTTGTCTAATGAATGGCTATTCACGTCTGGCCATGGCATAATTACACGTTTGTTAGTACCAGGTGGTCTTATTATGGCCTTTTCTGAGCTTCCGGGACCTTCAATGTCGGCAAAGAAAGAGTCAGAAAGGTCCATATAATCATACTGGCCTTCTTGTAAATCCTCATCTTTTTGTTTTCTTGCCATTGCCCTAGTAACAACACAAGCTGGATACAGTTCAGCATCATCTTCAGGTGATTTAACATCCACCACCGGTTCACTTGTAACAATTGGTTCAGCAACCACTTTGTTCCTAGCTAGATCATTTCCTAGCAATAATGAAACACCCTCTACAGGGAGAGTAGGACGAACACCCACAACAACTGGTCCAGTAATTAAATCTGACTTCAAATAAATACGATGGAGGGGAACATCTATACAACCTAACTCCACACCTCGTAACAAAACGGAGGCACCAACGGACGTCTCCTCGGACAAAGGCAACACACCTTCTAACAACAAAGACTGAGAAGCTCCAGTGTCCCGTAAAATCTTAATAGGCTGAGGAGTAGTATTATCAACAATAGAAACAAACCCATCAGACATAAAGGGCTTATAATCCTCCATGTAATCACAAAAACTGGACTTAAAAGCCTGACTCGCAGGACATTCCAACTTATTGGTAACAACGGGTGTCGTACAAGCACTGGACTTGGGCTTATGATCTCTTTCATTCTTCTTCTGGAGTCTAAAACAATCAGCCATCAGGTGACCATTTTTCTTACAATAAGCACAAGTTAGTGACTTCTTCTCAAAAGTATCAAACTTTGGACCAGACATATTATAACTAGACGGACTCTTATTCTGTGCAACAGGCTTAATATCAGTACGCTCAGTGCTTTGATTTTTGTAATTTCCGCTTGAAGTATTAAAATTTTGACCTTTGAAACTCCTTTTATGTGAAATGGTATAATTATCGGAAACAACAGCTGCATCTTGCAATGTCTCAACAGTTTTGTCATCTAAATGTGTTTTTAAGTCTAAATTAACACACTGCTTGAACTCTTCTAATAACATTAATTGTCTTAATTTATCAAAATTTTTATCTATTTTCTTTGACGTAAGCCATTTATCAAATAAATCTTCTTTTTCCCTAGCAAATTCAACATAGGTTTGTGTTTCAAACTTTTTATAAGACCTAAATTTCTGTCTATATGCTTCTGGCACTAGCTCATAAGCTTTCAAAACTTCCTGTTTAACAGTGTCATAATCAGAACTTTTTTCTGAAGAAAGTGCTGAGTAAATATCAGCGGCCTTGCCCACAAAAACACTTTGTAACATTGTAGTCCAATAAGGCTTTGGCCATTTCAAATTTTGAGCAATTTTCTCAAATTGTGGAAAAAATTTATCAACAGTTTTTTCACAAAATTTCGGAACCAAACGGATATTTTTTGCTGCCTCAAAATGTTCTGATTTTGACTTAGTGTTGCTTTCTACTTTAGCCATTTCTATTTTTATTTTCTCCATCTCTAACCTTTCCTTCATTTCAAGTTCTGCCTGTAATTGTTTTTCTTCTTTTTCTAATTGTTTTAATTTAACTTCGTTTTCCAATTGTTTTAATTTAAATTCATCTTCTTTTTCTAATTGTTTTAATTTAACTTCGTTTTCCAATTGTTTTTCCAATTGTTTTAATTTAAGTTCATGTTCTAATTCAAGCTGTTTTAATTTGAAAGCATCAACTTTTTCGACCTTGAGGTCAAGAGCCTCTTCACCAAAAATTTCCAAATCAACTAAATTGTCTATTACCAAATTTTTTATAATTTGTTTTCTCATAGATGTTCTAAAATCTATTTTTAAATGTTTAGCAAGCAACACTAATTCTTCTTTCTTTAATTTATCAAACTCTTCCAGGTCTGGCGTTTTCAAAAATTTACCAGCATCAAATTCCATTTTGTAGAATTTTGTTGGCTAATTCTAATAAAAATACTGAAAAAATTTAATAAGATATTAACGTTCTCCCGAGACGAGCCCCCAATTTCTGTTACGGCCGAAATCACCTTTAAAATGTAGCCAACAAAAGACACAAATCAATAATAAAATTTAACAAGATTTATTATATATACAAAGTTTACAAAAATATTACAAAAAAAACTAAAATGTCAACTTAACTGTTCAAAATCCTGTTTTTTCTTGATCCGGAATTCTGGTCACTGTTGCCTGAATCCAAACGGAATATTATATCCAATCAGTCACAATCTAGTATGATGTAATGAAAATAACAGTCTGTCAAGTACGATGTATGAAACGTAAATAAATCCAACAGCTGAGAACACAAGAATGTCTATGTACGGTCCAATATGCTATGCCCTGCAAGTTTAACTTTCGTGTCCATATATATACTGTAGAACGGAAACTTCTGGAATACGGTAGAAGTTCGAATCACACCATAATTATTACGTAAGTCAAATAGAAAATTCTAGTTATTCCATCAGTATCCATTATTGTTCCAGTGATTTCTAAACTGCGCAGTTATAACATTATTTGGTAAACAACTATAAATATTATGTAAACATATTATACATGTTATAAGGCTACGCAAAACAAATCAGGCCAAGATAAATAATATAATAATTACAATACCATATCAAAATAAATATAATAATACAATATCATAACAAAGGTGTGTTGCCTTTGTCCGAGGAGACGTCCGTTGGTGCCTCCGTTTTGTTACGAGGTGTGGAGTTAGGTTGTATAGATGTTCCCCTCCATCGTATTTATTTGAAGTCAGATTTAATTACTGGACCAGTTGTTGTGGGTGTTCGTCCTACTCTCCCCGTTGAGGGTGTTTCATTATTGCTAGGAAATGATCTAGCTAGGAACAAAGTGGTTGCTGAACCAATTGTTACAAGTGAACCGGTGGTGGATGTTAAATCACCTGAAGATGATGCTGAACTGTATCCAGCTTGTGTTGTTACTAGGGCAATGGCAAGAAAACAACAAGATGAGGATTTACAAGAAGGCCAGTATGATTATATGGACCTTTCTGACACTTTCTTTGCCGACATTGAAGGTCCCGGTAGCCCAGAAAAGGCCATAATAAGACCACCTGGTACTAACAAACGTGTAATTATGCCATGGCCAGACGTGAACAGCCATTCATTAGACAAAAGAACATTTAGGGAAGAACAGAATAAAGACCCTGAGGTTCTTCAGCTCTGCAAGAGGGCTCTACCCCAAGAAGAAGCAGACAAAGTGGCCGAATGTTATTACCATCAAGACGGCATTTTGATGAGGAAGTGGAGGCCCCCTGATGCTATCCCAGAGTAGGAATGGAGAGTGGTATACCAAGTGGTGGTGCCTAAAGTCTATAGGCAAGAAATTATTGATCTTGCGCATGACACCCCCTTGGCTGGACATTTAGGTATAAGGAAGACTTGTCTTAAGATATTACAACATTTCTACTGGCCCAGACTTAGAAATGATGTCGCAGAATACTGCAAATCATGCCATATATGCCAGGTTGTTGGCAAGCCTAACCAGAAAATACCACCAGCACCACTTCTGCCAATTCCAGCCTTTGAAGAACCTTTCAGCCGAGTACTTATTGATTGCGTTGGACCTTTACCAAAGACCAAGACAGGAAATGCTTATTTACTGACGATTATGTGTACATCCACTCGCTTTCCTGAGGCTATTCCCTTAAGGAATATCAAGTCACCAACTATTGTCAAAGCTCTTATCAAATTTTTCACATTAGTAGGACTTCCTAAGTCTATACAGTCCGACCAGGGTTCAAATTTCATGTCAGGTTTATTTCAGCAGGTCGTTTACCAGTTAGGGATTACTCAGTATAGATCAAGTGCTTATCATCCAGAATCTCAAGGTGCTTTAGAACGTTTTCATCAAACACTGAAGAACATGATTAGAACTTTTTGTCTTCAATTTGACAGGGACTGGGATGATGGTGTTCACTTTCTACTTTTTGCGGTCCGAGAGGCTGTTCAAGAATCCCTTGGTTTTAGCCCCTTTGAGTTGGTGTTTGGTCATACTGTAAGGGGACCTTTGAAATTGATTAAGGAAAAATGGCTTACTGAACACACTGACTTGAATCTTCTAGACCATGTATCTAGATTTAAAGAAAAACTGTATACTGCTTGTCAAATTGCTCAGAAAAACTTAAAAACTGTACAAAATAAGATGAAAATATGGTATGATAAAGATGCCAGGGACAGAGTTTTTGAGCCTGGTGAGAAGGTACTTGTACTTTTGCCAATCCCTGGGCATCCTTTACAGGCTAAATACTGTGGTCCTTATACCATTGACAGTAAAATCAATGGGTTGAATTATATTGTAAAAACTCCAGGTCGGCGTAAACAAACTAGAGTGTGTCACATTAATATGTTAAAACCATATTTTGAGCGTACTAATGAAGGTGAGAGTAAACCAGTTGCCACTTTAGCCATGGTTAAATTGGAGAACGATCATGACAAACCAGATATAATTGAACCATCTTTTAATTCCAAGACTATGGAACAAACTGTTAGATTGAAAAATTCTGAAATTTTATCAGATTTAGACTCAAAACTTGCACATCTGACTTTCGATCGCAGAGAAAAATTGAAAACTTTGGTATTTTCTTTTAAAAATCTTTTTCCAGATGTGCCAAACAAAACCACTGCTGTTTGTCATGATGTTGATGTAGGCGATGCTTCTCCAATTAAGCAACATCCTTACCGGCTCAATCCACTTAAACTTGATGTTATGAGACAAGAAATTAGATATATGCTTGACAATGATATTATTGAGCCGAGTAACAGTGAATGGAGCTCTCCTTGTCTTCTTGTACCCAAACCAGATAAAACCTTTCGTTTCGTTACTGATTTCAGAAAAGTAAACTCAGTCTCAAAATCTGACTCCTATCCGATTCCAAGGATAGAGGATTGCATTGATAACATTGGACAATCAAAATTCGTAAGCAAATTTGATTTATTAAAAGGTTACTGGCAGGTCCCCCTGACACCGAGAGCTCGTGAAATATCAGCTTTTGTCACACCAGACGGCTTATTTCAATATACTGTCATGCCGTTTGGTATGAAAAATGCTCCAGCTACATTTCAAAGAATGATCAATAATGTTATAAAAGATTTAGACTGTTGTTATGCTTATATTGATGATCTTATTGTATGTAGTGATAGCTGGGAAGAGCATTTAACACATTTATATGATACTTTTGATAGATTGTCACAATCAAATTTGACTGTTAATCTTGCTAAAAGTGAATTTTGTAAGGCCACTGTTGATTATTTAGGGCACACAGTTGGCCAAGGTCAAGTGAAACCTATTATGGCTAAAGTGGATGCAATTACCAATTTTCCTCCTCCTACAAATAAAAAACAACTTATGAGATATTTAGGCATGATTGGATTTTACAGAAAATTTTGTTCAAATTTTGCTACTGTTGTTCAACCATTGACTCATCTTTTACGGAAAGATTCAAAATTCATCTTGAGTGACAATTGTCAAAACGCTTTTGAAAAAAGCAAATCACTTTTAATTAACAGTCCCATTCTTATCACTCCAGACTTTAAAAAGCAATTCAAACTTGCCGTTGATGCAAGTGATGTAGGAGTTGGAGCTGTTTTATATCAAGAAACAGATGATAATGTTGAGAAACTTATATCATATTTTTCCGAGAAATTAGATAAACATCAGAAAAATTATTCCACTATTGAAAAAGAATGTTTTGCACTGTTGTCTGCACTTCAACATTTTGATGTATATTTAAATCCCACTATGCATCCTATTCTGGTTTATACTGATCATAATCCTCTCACCTTCATACATAAAATGAGAAACAAGAACCAGAGGTTGACTAGGTGGAGTTTATTGTTACAGGAATATGATATTATTGTAAAACATATTAAAGGTAAAGATAATGTAATAGCAGATGCTTTATCTAGATCTTATTGAAACACTGTATACATACTATATATTTTTGTATATATTGTTCATGAAGTTCTCGTTACACTCAAACTTCTTTTAAAGGGGGGAGGTGTTATGATATTGTAATTATTATATTTATTTATCTTGGCCTAATTTGTTTTGCGTAGCCTTATAACATGTATACTATGTTTACATAATATTTATAGTTGTTTACCAAATAATGTTATAACTGCGCAGTTTAGAAATCACTGGAACAATAAAAGATAGTAATGGAATGACTAGAACTTTCTATTTGACTTACGTAATAATTCTGGTGTAATTCAAACTTCTACCGTATTCCAGAAGTTTCCGTTCTACAGTATATATACGGACAAGAAAGATAGACTTTCAGAACATCATTTATCGGACCACAGATAGACATTCTTGTGTTCTCAGCTGTTGGATTTATTTACGTTTCACACATCATCCTCGACATACTTTTATTTGCGTTGCATCATACTAGATTGTGACTGATTGGATATAATATTCCGTTTGGATTCAGGCAACAGTGACCAGAATTCCGGATCAAGAAAAAACAGGATTTTGAACAGTTAAGTTGACATTTTAGTTTTTTTGTAATATTTTTGTAAACTTGTATATAATAAATCTTGTTAAATTTTATTATTGATTTGTGTCTTTTGTTGGCTACAATTTAAAGGTGATTTCGGCCGTAACACTAGTACATATTACTATAGTAATGTGACACTCAATATACCAGCATCGCCTGTATATGGCGTCTACGTTTCTCAGATTATCCGATATTCAAGGGCGTGCATGAGTTACCATGACTTTCAACAAAGAGGATTACTGCTGTCACAAAAGCTTCTTAACCAGGGTTTTATCAGGGATAAGTTGATGTCATCACTTAGGAAATTTTACGGTCGTCATCACTAATTGATTGACCGTTACTGTGTTCCAATATCTAAGATGATGTTGGACCTGTTCCCACTGTGGTAACATTTCATGTACCTCCACCGATTTGTGATTACCACTGAATTGACTTTTTTGAACTTCACGACGGGTGCCGTATACGGAGCAGGAACTGCTTACCCTTCCCGAGCACCTGTATTTACTCCTGGTTTTTATAGGAGTTCGTGTTGTTCATTGTTTTTTTAGTTTTCAGTGTTTATTTGTGGCGGTTGTGTTGTTCATTTGTCTTCCCGGATTTGTCTGTCTAATGGATTACGTTTTTCGATTGCTCCTTATGTATATTTGTCCTCTTAATTAGTGATGTTACCTTCACATACACGGATGTTTCTTACGATTATTTACGTACGGCACAAATTCGTAAAAACACACGGATCCTTACAATTTTGCCACTTTTATGAGCGATTTAAGAGTTGTTACCAGTAATTACGAGCCATTTAAGGTTTATTACGAGTTATTACGATGTATTCTAATATGACGCCCTGCATTCGCTATATAAATAAAACTATACGTAAACAACAATAAAATATAGTTAGCACTTGCGCAATGATGCCATTCAACATTTCCTACATAACTTTCATTTGAGCAATATTCTTATGAAAATTTAAGCGTTAGCGTCGAATAAAAGCCTAATCTTATAATCTTAAAGCTAAAAACATAAATGTGTAATATTAAAATGTGATATTTTCAATGTCCGTGACCTTTTCCACAACATTGTTGTGGCTGTTCCAGCATACCCCCACGTAAAAGCACATTAGAATTGTCGTCTGCAATGGCCGCTGTAGGGAATACGCCGTTGAAAATTGGACTTAAAGTTGAACATGAGGGCAGTTACTACAAAATTATTAATTACTATAGACCCCAGAACTCTGTTAATCAATACATCATTGAGTCGTTGGATTCTGGGAAGTTGGAACAGCCACTTGATAATCACACATCTATACCGTATTTACCAGTATAAAAATTACCGTAATGTCCTATTAGAATCGAAATAATTTATTTCTGTCATATTTTATTGTTATTTACATATGGGTAGGCATTATATTCATGAGATTTAACCCCTCCCTATCGCTCGGGGTTAAATATTCATGAATATAATGCCTACCCATATGTAACTAACAATAAAATATGACAGAAATAAATTATTTCTTAATTTACGGCAAAAATCTACAATTACCACAGATAAATACGAGCAAGTTACGACATTTTACGAGCTTTTTATGGATTGTTACGATTATATTACGGAATATGATACAATTCATCTAAGCTACGACCTGTTAACGTGTTGGTAATAATAGTTGCAAGTTATAATTACGAATATTTACGAGTCCTTATGTTTTTTGCAAAAAAAGTATGCAATTCTTTGTGATCATCATTCGACAACTGACATCCAACGAGACATTTTTTATACCGTTCCTAAATCGTAAAGTATACGTATGTATTCGTAAAGTACTTTCAACTTTACATAAAGTGCTCGTAATAACTCTTTTAAAACAATCCGTAAAGCCACTGTAAGACGACGAGAATGAAATTGAAGACAAGTCCCTCTATTGTTATTGCGCATAGAGCAGCCCAACGGTATTATGCCGTCGGTGGCTTATGACGTCGCGATCTTCCGCTAATTTCTAACGTTGATCAAGGGAAAGCGAAAGACGACCCAAATCAATGGAAGGTTCGCAAAGTTAACGTGAAACGATTTTTAAGATAGAAATGCACCGTATTTAATCATGTGTGACTTAAACTTAAACTTTTAGAAAAAGCAATGTGGCTTGATATCTAATTTTAGTTTATTAATCCGACTTTAATGGAGATTTGTTCTTTAAATTCGTCTTTTTTGTCATCAAATTTATTTAAAATCATTTAACAATATCACTGACTGAAATTAATGTCACTTTAAAATCCAAATCATCTCATACATACCTCAGAATAATAATTTATGATGAAAAGACATGTAAAGTAATTTTCATTTATTACATACATGATTGTAACGAAATCAAGCTTTTCACGAAGTAAGGAGTGTAATTCTCCTGTCCTATTGCTATTTAAAAACTGTATTTTTAGAGGCCTATTGTACATTTCTTTAACAAAATCGGGCTTATAACCCAAAGATTTTTTAACTCAAAACAATGATTGTAGCATTTTATCCAGTGACTTGATATAACACATTATGGAGAACTTTTGCTAAACAAATTGATTACTTTTCTGCTTTTACGGACATTATAAGAAAATCTTACATTGCTGTTACCAGAATTTTTTTTTCTTTTTCTTTTTTTTTATGAAGGGGAATTGCTCAGCTGTAGCTTATATGTTTTTGAATATAACTTCAAAACTTTTTGCTTCATTGATCGGAGGAATAATGTTATATTGGATGGATATTGTCATATAATGAAGCTTCCGTTACCATTTTATATATATTGTTCTGCTATTTTATTATGTTGCAGTTGCTGCATTTTGGTAACTAGCTAAAGATAAAGTTTCTTCATTCAAATTAAAAAAAATATTTATTAAAGTTGTGTTTTTGTACAATGAAATTTTGTTCTACCGGATGCTCATGATTGTAATTATTGTTATTTTTGTTTTAAATTGCATGATTGCTGTCGGATGTAATTGCAAAATTAGAAAATTTATTTAATTCCTAGAACTTTGTATTATTCCCAGAGGTTGTTATTTAATGTTTAAAGAGAAACTGTAAAAGTTATTGCAGTAAAAAAGATTAAAATCAAATAATTTTATAAATTAATCGGTTGGATTTTCTGCTTTTAGAAACATATTGGTAGAAAATATTTCCCTATAGCATTCCATCTATCAATGGGTTCATTAATAATTTGGTATGTAAGTTTCGTTTGTTTGCTTTCTATTAAGGATTCTAAATTTACCATACCCATACTCATTTTGGCCAAGGCAACGTTCTTTTCTTTCTAATGGGTTAAAGTCCCCTCCCCATATAAAATTCCAAAATTAAACTATTTATATCTTGTATATATTCTTTTAGCACAATTCGGATTTCGATTGCATAGTCACAAATTGAAAGTAATAATGTTTTTACAATAATATTTTTTCCAACATAAGCTAATTTACTACTTTTCCACATATGAATACAGTTTTTCATTTTTTCAATAATATTTTTCCAAGTTTGATCATCATCGATATTGTATTCGTGATGAATACCTAAGGTTTTAACATTATCTTTTGTCCAGCTAATTTTGTCATATGTCAGTCTTTTCCTTTTAGAAGCACCAATACAAAGTCCTTTAGTTTTGTTATAATTATTTTTTGAACCCGATGCTTTTTCAGAAAAAGGAATGAATTTTCCAGAGTTTACATCCTTTTTAAATAATTAAGTGTCATCAGCGAACATGCACAGTTTGGTTTCAAGATATTCACCAGCTCTCTCCCCGGGTAGTTTTAATTGGAGTTATTTTTTTTTTTTTTTTGAAATCCAAATATTCCATTTAATTTTGGAAATGTAATCATTTCCTATACAGCTGTTGCTTTTTTGTAAACAAATATGTATGATTGCTAGGTACTTTTCCAAAAAATTTAGATCTTAGAGTCTTTCGGGAAATTAACCGAATTTGGAATTCAATTTTTGGAAATTGAATGGTTACCTTAACTCTTGTGACATTAATGGTTATTAATATATATGGTTTCTATATACATTTCCAAAAATGAAGGTCTTAAAGTCTTTCAGGAAATTTACCAAAGTTGGAATTATTTTTTTTGAAATCAAAATATTCCATTTAACAGCTTTTATTCTGCTAGTGTCTGATATTATGGTTGAATGATAATTTTCAAAAATTAATGTCTGAGACTCTTCCAGAAAATTTTTTTCTGTTCCAAGGGCAAATTTCAAAATTTCGAAACCATCGGCACAGACAACATTTAAAGTGCTAGTAATGCACCAAATTTTATGTTTCTACCGCTTAGGGTGTAAGAGGAGTTCTGTGACAATCGATTTTGGGATTTTTTAACTCTCTTGTCGCTATGCCCCCAGGGGTTTCAGAAAAATTACCATGCCACTTTTGAATATGCCATATGTAATACTAGTCATGGTTTCAGTTTCAGCATTATAGTCCAAATAGTTTAGAAGATTTCACTATTTATTGGATATCGCGAAATCCGTTTTTTGCTCATAACTATGCCCTAAAGGCAAATTCCATGAATTGCAAAACCTTCGGCACAATCTACATCAACAATGCTAACAATGATCAAAGTTTCAGTTTTCTATCTCTTATGGTTCCTGAGATAATGCTGGACATTACGTACACACGTACGTACGTCCGTACGCACGGAAGTACGTACGGCGAACAGCAAAACATTACCCCGTCGCTTCGAATTTTAGTATATGTTGATAAGTAGAACATTAATATGATTGGAAATCGTGTTCATAACTTTTGAACTCCAGAAAGACGGACACATTTTCGAAGTGTGACGTGGATCGTGTTCTTAAAAAAAGAGTGGTTGGTGTAAAATTCAAGAATTATTAATTTTTTAGGCGTAGGTTTGTGAATGCATGATCATGCGATATTATTTTTAACTTAACCATTATAAAAGAAAATATAAACACTAATATTAGAATCCGTTATTGGGTTTGAAAATTTTTCCTTACGTTTTGTGACACACCCGTGCGCTTTAAGAGTTACATGATACTAAAATAAAATTTCGCTTAAATATTTTGATAAGTACATGATATCGCAAGAAAAATATTCAATCTAAAACATAATTTTAAAATCAGAAGAAATACAATTTGTTTTTTGCTAGCTTTTTCGAAGAATTATATATCAACTTTGTCCCTTTTACCGACGTTTTCTACTGTCTACAGGCTTTCGTTGTTTACTTCATTGGTTATTTTCGATAAAACAAAACGCTAATGACGTCATAACATATAAGACGCAATCATTTTCTATGACCAGATGAAGTAATTTTGTTTATTAACCACTTTTCTCCTGGAGATAAATATAAAGGAATGTTTGATTTTTTGGTTACGTCTCTACAGCTAAAAATATCATTTTTTTAGCGTTCTCTACTTACGCACAGAAAACATGGAAAAATTATTTATTTTCCAATAAATATAGGTGTTTATGAGCAAGCAGTGGAACTTTATGATTAAGTAAATGTATTGTTTTATTTGATTAAGTTTAGAAATAAATTTTGGTCAACATGGTCAATCGCTTTTGCTGCATAATACGCCGATATCGCAACGTTGTGCCAATATCAAGCGCGACGTCAAACTAACCGTAACAAATCGTAAAACAAATGGTTTACGAGTCGTTTACGGATTCTTGCGAGTAGTTTACGATACTTACGGATTGTTACAAGTTATTTATGAGTTATTTACGGAAAACGTATTCCGGGCACAATCTCAAGAAAATTTTTGACATGTCAAAAAATTTGCCTCTACTTTCACGGATCTTCACGAATGTCTGCGAGTTGTGATGAGTTATTAACGGATACCAACGAGTTGTCTACGGATGCTTGCGATTGACTACGAGTTGGCGATCCGTAAGGACTCCTAAGAAAAATCCGTGTATGTGAACATTGTGAAGGAGTATTAAGTTTAAAATCTCTTTTTTTGTGATTTGTATAAAGTATTGATCCCAAAGTGCATCATAAACCTATTTGGCTGGCTGAAGTATATAATTATGTATATGTTATGAAATGTTAATTCGGGTTGCGCTATATAAATTCTTCTTCTTTGTATATTTTCGATTTTCCACATGATACTCTAACATTGTAATGAAGGGTCAAAAGACCGCGATATTTGTCTGTTTTATCATGATTTATACAAGACACTTGACAAAACCCCAGAAGAAACACGAAAAACGTTGTTATTTTATTTTCCTATCGTTAAATTCCCTTTGCCAAATGGGAAACATGGACAATTATAGACTACCCGAGCAGAAGTTATGAGAACATATCTAAATTATGTGCCGTCCAACAATTTTAACATTTCTATCTAAGTATCACCTTATATGTAATTATGCTGTATTGGCTTTTATGGTGTATCGAGGATGGGGAGAGACGCCATCCTCACGGGTAGGGGCCATAACTCCGTGCTGAACGGTTTCTCGGTAAAATTATCTATACATCAGAGTGTCAGGATAGATAAGGGGGAGGTTTTGGGTATCCATGAAATCGGTTTATGAGGGATGTTGTGTCAAGAATTAATCCGTCATATCACTTTTTGGTATGGTAAAGGAAAAAAGGTAGACAGCAGAAACTTTAAATTTCTTAGATAAGCTAAGCTGTTTTGCCCACGACACCAAAGGCTAGAGAAAGTATTAGATTCTTGAACAAATTTTTACTTATGTAAAGCATACATACACCACTGAGAACACGTGTTGATTTTCATGCAGAGTTCTTCAATAGGACAAGAATGACCAATACATTCCTTTTCCACTAAGGCCTACAAGTAAAATCAACACAAACAAAATTTATTTATTAAAGTATGCGTGTAGTAATATGAAACAATCTTCATTGGTTTACAAACACAACCTGTATTCGCCACGTCAATAGTATATACTTGTTTTAATTTTATAGAAATTTGTGAAAAAATTAAGGGTCGAGTTAAAGTGAAAGAATGAATGATTGAGCATTAGGTGGAATTAAATAGTAGTACATGAAATAAAT
This sequence comes from Mytilisepta virgata, assembly GCA_028015205.1. Lineage (NCBI taxonomy): Eukaryota > Metazoa > Mollusca > Bivalvia > Mytilida > Mytilidae > Mytilisepta > Mytilisepta virgata. The sequence goes on along the minus strand of CM051520.1, from coordinate 3,605,539 downwards.
AAATAAATAAATAAATAAATAAATAAATAAATTTTTATTCTTATACATGTATCCTTGTGGCGTTTGTTCGTTGTGTTTGATTCTCATTTTTGTCTTTTCCTTGAATTACGAATTTACAGACTGATTTGTCGTTTCGGGATTCTGTATAAATAATTTTTAAAAAAATGCTGACTCAAGTGTCGCAATCTAAACTAATTTGGATTCTGCAAGTGGTGGCTCCATTAGAGGAAAATAAATTTAATCAAAAAGGCATTTTAAAAAAAACCTAAGCCGACTAATGAAATGTTGGATATTTGCTGTTCATAATGTTGCTGTTCTAAGGATCGAATTATCGAACATGACATATATACGAGAAAACTGAAACAAAGACCAAACTGAAAAAAAAACCCTAAAGCATACTGCAAATTAAACAGAAATGGAAAAAGACATCACAAAAAAGGTGAACTCCAAAAATAAAATTGGAGTTACATCGGTAAGCGTGTTCTGCTCAATTAACCGCACCCGTCACATTGCAAATGGCTAACATCCAGTGAAATGATTAAGTTTAATACATCAATCCCAGTAAGACGTAAAATCGGACTGAAGATATCTAGACGCATTTGTGAAATAGGAACCTCATGTATCGGCCAATCATTTCTTGATAATGACTGAAAATATTTTTTGAGTGATGATATGAAGAAAGTTCACTAGGGTTCATTTGATGCGGTCGAGATAGAACAGCATCTTTGAACGTGAAATTTAAGGACTTGGCTATTTTCTTTTCTAAGTATTTGTCCTTGATAAAATTTTAAACGAAAGCCACGCACATTACATGTATGTCCCCATAGGAATTCCGATATTCTGTTCAAAAACTTGTCCTCCAAACTCAACAAATATAACAATATATTGTCGATTAGGAATTCCAGCATGTTTACAACATTATTCTGAGAGTGTCTTTTTATATCTTTTTTTATCCAAAAACATTGAAATAAATCACACAAAACATCTTTTAGTTTATTATGTGGAATGGTACATTTAGTTTACACATCAGAGAAATAATGCGTTCTTATATTAATTAATACTAATGCGTTGCTAAATGTAATGTGAGGTATAACGTATTAGTAGTTATGTCCAGAGGTACAATATCATGTCAGAATATCAATAAATTGATAAACAAAAAGGTAATCGAGACAAAGACATTCATTACCATACTTTCTTGACTTGTGAAAGGCGAAAATGCGCGGGGATAAACCAGTGTCGTTGTCCTATACTTCTTTTGAATCAAGAAAACGCATATGGGGTCCGTGTCACAAAAGTCGTGCGACTAAGATTAATATTCTTAAGTCTAATATCTATAATACTAAATTTACGAATTAGCCGAATAGGCGGCAAAACGCGTGATTCAAAATAAACGATGTATAGTTCAGATTATAAAGGTTATTATCGGATTTGACAATCTGCATTTATAAATTTACACCTTCTGATTATTGGATATATTTGTGAAATTAAGCCTCGCTTGCCCTGCCCATAATGACAATGGAACAATTGGAACAATTATTTTCCAAAAATATGCTCTAACTAACTCACGGCATCTTTTGAAAAATTCATCCGTCACTAAGGAAATGTTTACATCTACAATTTCATTTTCATATTTATTCTGAAGGAAAAAGGTAATGCATTATGAAATGTGTATTTAATGAAAGCTTTTCATCAAGATCCAGTTCAGAATTAATTATAACAATAAAAATATTGACAATTTATATGGTTGTGTTTTCGTCATAGATTTTGACTTTGATGGCACCTTAAGGTCCATTTTGGTAATTCTACGTGGCATACAGTCTACTGCATCAGTGGATACATCTTCGGTAGTAACGAACAGCCATGACAATTGGGTCACGATGACCTACATTTCACGCTTCATTGACTTTGGTTAAAGTCTGCATTAAAATTCATTTCTAAGAATACTACATGCAGCACATATAGACATCAAACTATCAGTTGATACCACCTACTTGACAGGAAAGTTTATGGAAGCCTGCCACATCATCCATATTGAGTTCCTGTTCCATGAATGGCAGGGCCGCAACAAATTTTTATAGTCAATATGGCCACCACAAAAAAAAAGCTTATTTTCCCGCGCTCGCACGGGTTCAATGTCTAGTATAGGATATATAGGATGTTAGCATGTTTAGGCAATGCCGTTAGAGTTACGAGAATACGATGATTTGTGAAACATGGGTTGTCGTGCGAGGACAGGCTTTATCACAGTAGCTCTTGATTTGAATCCGTCCACAACTATAATTAGAATATTTCTATCATAAATGAGCAAAATCAGGTAAGTTCAATTGTTTCAGTTACGACTTAGCTCACTGCATCTTTCACCCGAGTAACTAGACAATTCACATTGATTAAGGTATTCAAATTCTGAAAAATCCATTTTACCAATTGAGGTGTCCAGACAGTAAATCCTTTATCAGACAGTTAATGCAAAGTTCATAATGTTGTAAAATGTTGTGTCCAATCACTCTGCTCATTCTAGCAAATAAGTACGTTTAAACTAAGACAGTTAATGTAAGTCGTTTGTAGATAAAAATAGATAAAAATAGTGTTGTTATGACATTTGGACAATGTTTCCCAGCTTTCGGATCGATAAAACCGCTAATAGTTTTAGAACATATAGACGTTTAAAGGCACCAAATGTTACCAAGAATTCAAAACTATGCTGACCTGATATAGTATGGAACTGTAATAGGCAGAGCTTACGATATTTTGGCCTTTTGCGAGGATATCTGTCAGTTTCGTATTTATAACGATACAAATATCACCAAGCGCAGTTGATGAAGATTAATCTAAAAAGCACATTGTACACAAGGAATTTGGTTATTTCATTATTCTACGTACACATGACAACAGTTTAACCAAAGGACCGGAATAGTGCTTTTATTGTTTATTTATTACAAAGCTTCAGATAAAAAACATTTACAAAAACATTTACATCTGTGAAAAAATACATGTACATGTACATGCACCTCATCGAATAAGTGTCTCTGAAGGAAAATACTCTTACTTACCGTTGGAATGTTGGCTCGCTCTATATACCGAGATTCAGCCGCGGTTACTAACTGAACTGTACTGGTGTCTGCACTGTTCAACATACAAAGTCTTTGACTGGCGAGGAAGTTTATTGATTTACAAAGCTTGAACCGGTAACAGATGTCCATACATGTATACACACTGGTAGCTGTGTTGTTTATGAACGAATTATATGGTAACATTTTACCTACAGTATGGACATCTTGAAAATTGATGGTTAAGCTATCACACGAAATTCGGTATATTAATATACTAAAATGTATATTAATGAAATATAACCCAATATTCTTCATTTTGTGAGGTCACAAAATATGTTTAGAACTTCTATGATTTATTGCTTATATACAGCAAGTTTATGAACGCTTCATTAAATATGATGATTGCTGATTTCAATATAAAAAATATACTTATATTGATTAGGCTTTCCAATATTTATAAGATTTGATCTTTATACAAAGTTTTATATTTTCTAACACCGTTATCTGTTATAATCTTCTCGATAATTGAAATTGGTGTTGAACTAATAAACAAATAAATTAACACGACTATGATAGGAAAGAACAAAATCGTAAAATCCCAAGTTGAGTGGGTTTTTTTTAATCCCGATTCAACAGTAAGAAGCTACATCGTTGCGGTAACATAGCTTGTTTAATTTTGGAATTTGTTGATTTACCGTGTATGTATATTAAAAGCAGGTCTTTGAGAACTAAGGTTATTCAGCCTTAAATGTTTTTGAAAACTTGATTCGTCATCATGACGAATTTGTTATTTTTCTGGACTCGAACAACATCGTTATATAAAAGAAGCATGTGAAGATGAACAGTTATTGTGAACCTCTCACAAATGAGTTCAGCAGTAACGCTACATGCTCGGGACAGTGGGTGGGTGTATTTAGTACTCACACGTAGGCTAATGCTATTTTGGGGGTCATTTTTTTTTTTTATAATTTTCTATCTTTGGGGGCTAAAAATATTTTTGTGGTATACATTTCTGAGCTATTTTTGAAATCGATTTTAGAGAATCTAATTTTTTTTAAATAACAACCGGATAAAAGAAAAGTTCGAAAAATGTTATACCAATCAATTTACCGATCCACTCGACAGAACCTCAGGCAAAAATAGCATAGAAACAGCAGGGTCAGGATAGTCTGACAGACACTGAATAGTGATGGGGTTAAACTGCTTTTATGAGTATCCACCCCCACCCCCCCCCCCCCCCCCCCTTATCTACCCTGGCATATAAACCGGTGTCTTCTACCTATTCCCGCAATAGACAACAATTTTGTAATTAGTGATTAAAGAGATCTAAATTGAAATTTGTCTGTATTTTATAAGTGTTGCAAGATGCAAATTAATGAGAAGTTACATGTATTGTATTAAGATATTTTATGATATTTAAAATAATGTGAGTTACCTAATTTAAAGAAAGAATTTTGTAGAGCATATTTTTTTAAAGGAAACTAGGAAATATTTCTAAAATTATTGAAAACTAAATTCTAATTAAATCTCTTTGAGAAACAAAAAGTTATATTATTTTAATAATTTGTTAAAGTTGTACATGTATATATGTTACTGTATTTGATAGAGTAAATAAACTATAAAATCCAATACAGTATAATTACAAACAAACTTGTTCGTTTTAACTGTAAAACTATCTACGGTTCTCATAGTTGCCTGTTCTAAAGGGTTGGCATCTCGTCATCCAGTTATATGGAAGGTGATAGTATTCACAAGAGGCCAGTCCAAATTGAAAATTTTTATGTCATTTGGGAGAAAGATCAATTTTTACAGATAACATATAAAATTTCATATTTGTAGGTGTTAAAATAGCTCAAGTAACCCCCGAAACTTTGTAGGTTAACGGCAGGACGTTTGCATTTAATTTTAAAATAGAAACTAGGACATGTACATAGCATGGAAAAAACCCGTTCATAATAAGTAAAGGTACTTAAATAGCTGTATTCACATATAAGATACTTTGATTTGTCAGTAATTACACCCATCAATCAGGCATTTTTAATTAACATGTATGAGTGAAAGTTTTCTGTGGTATTTTTGAGGTGTATAATTTTGCCCAATTTTTTCCCCGCTTTTTGTTATTTACGCACTCATTTGATGGATGTATCGGAAGAAAAGTACTCATTTGGGGGAACTAGATCCTTAAAGATCGCGTAAATCCATGTCAATAGAGGTACATTTATGTGCCAGCTTTGAACATCAACAGTAGAAACTTATTCTATAAGTAGCGTCAATCGGCGCGGATTTTTATTTAAAAAATTCGAAACATTTCTATAATATCTTACATCCAGTTTTTAAGAACTTGTATGTGTATAATTAGATGACCCAGGAGAATATAACAAGTTCCGAGGCTATTGAATGGTGCATGATAGCTTATTAGTTCTGAATTTTCTTGAAACTATAAATTATTAGTCCCAATCGTTCATTTTGGCATTTGAAAATGTTGTACAACAATTGGCAGGCACTATATTTGGCCCGTTTATTACTGTTGAAAGTAAATAATTTTTGTAAGTACAATGTATGCAAATTCTATTAGTACATGGTTAACGGTCGAAATTGAAAATGAGAAATACATTCACTATAGGCAAATGATAGCCCCGAAATTTATCTCCCTAAGAGTAAACAAATTAAATTAGTTTATTTTTATTTTCACTTTCATGCACAATTAATTTTTTACCTTTCTTGTGAGTTTAAATATGATATTTACCAAGTTGCTTTTCGAAATTCTTGCGAGGCAAGAAAGGTGAAATCATTTTTCAAGATATCTTAAAGCGGAACAAACCCGTTCCTTACCGGTCAAAATGCCAGTAAATAGACATATTTTGTAAATTAGAATTATACATAGCTTCCGGTGAAAAGTAAACAACAGGTAAAAGACAGGTAAGTGTACACAATAAAGTAAACATTTCTCCAGCTAAGTGTGTACTAGCTATTTCTATAAATAATTCGCATAAATATATTACCTAAGTAGATCATATACTACTAAACTAGAAATAGGGCACCCATCTTCCTATTCTTTTCCCTTGCCGGGTCAACTAGTGTGAATGACTTAAAACTGCGTTAAATGAGTAAAAGAAACAAAATGAAAAACTTTTCATTTTTTTATATCTTCAAGTCATATTGTTTACCTACTAATGTATTTTTGGTCTGAAACAGAATCATACCCCATTTCATAAAACTATTTTGACCCTTAAAACAAAGTCGACACTTCTGTTTTATATTTGCAGATATAAATCAAGTCGGGGGAAATTAACTTGTGACTTCCACACTATACATGCTATACTCAATATCAAACGGGTTAGTCGTGGACCCCACTATCGATAGTTCCCCAGTTATAGCCGAGATATGAAATTTCTTTCGTAAAATGCGCATATCTTGATCCATCTTCAAAGGCATACCTGAAAGTATGGAAAGCATACATTCATTAAAAAACAACTCCGACGGGGAAGAAAAAATCCGAAAAAAGGCAGGATAAAAAAAAGGTTATGATAAAGACAGAAATGTATATTACCAGTAATCAAAGAAATAAATATATATGTTCGTTGATACATTGTACCGCAAAATTCCAAAGATCACTTGCACCCCTCCTCTGTCTAATAGTTGCATGTTTGCTCCCTTGTGAGACAAAAATACATACTATATATAGACAAAAATAAAATAAAATACTTATAATAACAACACCAATTTTATTTTGTGAAAGCCATTTGTAAAAACCAATTAAGATTTTAATTTTAAGATAATTATATAAGTAAATCATTTGCATATCGATCATGTTTTTATTTTATTTTTTTCAGAAAATTGTTAACAATGAAAGATGCTGAAGAGATTTTTTCGATATCGTATAAATTACTTGACAATTTTACTTTTGGTAAACTTAATGGTAGTTTGTATACTAATTCTTATACAGGCAGGAGTCTTCCGGAAATTTGTGGAATTTTCAGGTGAACCAAAAACCAAAAAGGAATTTGTGAATAAGCATAATTCGAAATTCAGTTACAACGAGGATATAGTAGGCGTTCCTCTTAGTTATGATGATTTAGAAGAAAATCGTATTAAGCAAGCTGGGGGGATTGATATTAATAAGTATGATCCTAAGAGAACGTTAAATTTTATTCCACCTGTGCCAAAATTTTCAGTTTCGGACATTGTCTATCGGCTGGCTGACAGAATTACCAAACAGTACTTAGAACTTGACAATACTATTTACTCCTATAAGATTTTAATACTTACACCTATACATAACAGTCAGAAAACTTTATTTCGGTATGCCAGTGAAATACGGGCATTAGAATACGCACACGAGCTGATTTCTATAGCATTTGGCGAGGACAGTAGCACGGATGATACTGTAGAAGAAACTAAAATGATAATAAATGAATTGAAATCATCCGGATTCCGTAATATTAGTCTCTTTCAATTTAACATTGGCCAGCAAGTCGAAGGGGATTGGGAAAATGTTCATTTAAGGGTTGAACAGTACAAACGTAGACAGCATTTGGCCAAAGCTAGAAACTTATTGCTAAAGGCAGCTTTAACTGATCATGATTATGTCCTGTGGATTGATAGTGATATTGGAGATTTACCACCTAATATAATTCAGCATTTACTTTATGCCAGTAAAGACGTAGTCACACCTACATGTTTATTGAGAGATGGACTTACAGTTAGAAATTATGACAAAAATATATGGAGAGAAACTCCACTTTCTTTAGAAAATCAGAAACATATGCGTGAAAATTTCCTTGTAGTTGAAGGTTATGGCTCTACCTCCCGGATATACTTACCCGACCTTCGCGGTGAAGGACGTGTTGTTCCGATAGATGGCGTTGGTGGGTGTACGTTATTGGTGCGGGCAGACTGTCACAGAAAAGGTCTGGACTTTCCTGAAACACTGTTTGATCACCATATTGAGACTGAAGGTTTAGCTAAAAAGGCAAAGAAAATGGGATACAGTGTTTATGGTCTTCCTTTCGTGGAGGTTTTTCATATCTGAAATTATAGTACATTTGCACTTGTATACAGTTAATAGAACATTCTGCGATTTGAAACGTATTATATTAAAAGTGGAATTTTATGAAGAACTAATTATATTGCAGAAAAATATTATAATATTGCAAAATATAAATTTGTAACGATAATAATACATAGGGAAGGGATATTGTGGATTAAATTTTGATACAAAATTTCTACCTAAGATAGGTGACAAAAACATCAGTTTTATTGTCTGGCCTGCGACGAATAGTCGTGGAGGCGAGATATAGGTATTACTTTCCGCACATGTAATACCTACAATTAAGATTTATGGTCTACAAGGTAGCTTACTGTATAAGGCTTGCCGCAGTATACTTGTCTTGTGACCCTGACCTCATTTTCATAATTCACTGACTTCATAAACATAAATTTAAAATCTGTGTCCAAGTTTCGTGGTTAAATCCATTTCTCGGCAACTGTAATACCTACATGTAGGCCAACCATATTTCGTCTATATACACCTGGCTTGGGACCTTGACATCAATTTCATGCTCGAGTGACTTTGTCACTTTTTCGTGGTTAAGTCCATTTCTCAGAAACTGTAAGACCTAGACCCACCGTATTTGGTCAATAGATAATTGTTGTTGGGTACATGTTAGTCTGACACCTGCCTTTTGACCTTGACCCCAATTTCATGCTTGAGTGACCTGTATCACATTTTCGTGGTAAAGTAAATTACTCAAAAACTAGAATACCTAGACCAACCATATTTGGTCAATAGATAGTTCTTAATGGGTACATGTCAGACTGACACCTGACTTGGGACCTTGACGTGAATTTCATGCTCCACTGACTTTGTCACTTTTTGGTGGTTAAGTCCTTTTTTCAGCAACTGTAATACCTAGACCCATCCGTTTTTGGTTTATAGATAGTTCTTAGTGTGTACATGCAAGTCTGACACTTGACTCTGGACCTTGAATTAAATTTCATGGTTGAGTGACTTTCATTCAAATTTCTTAAGTCCTTTTTTCAGCACTTGTAATACCTAGACCCATCCGTGTTTGGTCTATAAATAGTTCTTAGTGCATACATGCAAGTCTGACACCTGTCTCTGGACTTTGACCTCAATTGCATGGTTGAGTGACTTTGTCACATTTTCGAGATTAGGTCCATTTCTCGGCAACATTAGTACCTAGACCCACCATATTTGGTCAATAGATAGTTCTTAGTAGATACATGTCGGTATGACACCTGCCTTTTGACCTTGACCTCAATTTATTTTAATGCATTTTCCTTTGATTTGCAAAATGTCAGGTATCAGATAATCATTATTCTGTGTCCATGTGCATACTCAGGCGAGACATATAGTGTGTCCACTCCTGTTGTTGTTCTTCACCTTAAAGTTAGAGAGGGCCCCAATTTTAGTTTTACAGTCATAGGAACAGTACCTCACATTATAAATAATTACACGAACAGTTGTTTCATTTACATGTAAGTGGGCACTATTCCTAGTGATAAATGGGGGGGGCGGGGGGGGTCATACGTGCATGTGCAGTTCTGTGTACACTTGCAGCCCATGGCCAGATAAAAGGTAATTCCAACATAGTACGTTTTATATTAATAAGTCTGTTGTATGTCTCTACCCTTAGTTTTATTTGCTATGTATCTCTTTATCAACATCTAAATATCATTGCCCTTACATGTCTTATTTCGTCTTTCTTTTACTTGTTTTTTAATAACACTTGTGTTTAATTGATAATATTGGTTATCTCTACGTTGAGATTTTAAAGCCTGTTAATGAGTGTCTAGTGGAATATTACACGAAGACCCATTGGCGTATTCATTATAATTAGGTCGTCTTTGGTCAATCTGAACCAACAATAGTCTTTGGAAAGTCTGTAGTTTTATTGAACATCAATATCTTGGCAACTAAGTAAAAATTAAACTGGACCTCTGTAGACATGTTTGAAAAAACCGGGATATGTAATGTATACCAATTCATAAGGTAACCAGTCTTCTGACTAATCTGACATCTCCGGGGTACTTAATTTGTCTTTGATGTCATTCGAGAAGTTCTCTGATTTGGACCTCAAAACAAAATTTCAGAATAGACTGCTTCTTTTGTAGTTTCATTGGCATCTACGAAGCACATTTTGTATTAAGCGCAATCGGTTTATACCCAAAATCCACCCACGGTCCACGCTTTTACAACCCCACGAAACTACTAAAAGAAACCCATCTGACAGTACTTCAAAAATTTTTTGTATTCAAATTATTTGGTAGAAATTATTCATTTGAATTCCTAAGCCACGTTGTAAAGTCACAGGTTTTCAGCCAACCGTATTTTTGGGATTCAATGCAAAATACATAAATTGCAAAATGAAAGAGAAGTTTACGTCACAAATTCAAAAACCTTATTGCTCATCTGCATATGGTGCATGACAATACTGTATAGAAATAAAATGCATAAACTGAAAAATGAAAGACGAGTTTAGATCACAAGCTTGAATTCAAAATTTTCGAAGTTCGACCGCTGTGGACCCCTTGTTTAGAAAATCAAAATTCTAAAACCTAATTGCGCATCTACCGGTAGTTTGCAACCATTCAATATATAAATTAAATTTCTAAACTCCAAAAGTGAAGGAGGAGTTGATGTCACACGAAAGTGTGACGGACGCACAGACGGACGGAGACAATCGCTATATATATCCTCGGACTTTCTTCGAAAGTGCGGGGGTAACATTTTGTTAGTCTACAGTTTAGCATTCAGTTCTAGGACAAAAAAATGGGGTAGAGTTATTAACCCTTACCTATAAAATATTAAAACGAGCAGTCTTAAATACAGTTGCTCTCACACTCCCGATATGTGGGGAGTTGGTACATGGTATAGCTTGTTTCCCAATCCCCTATGGATAGATAAACCACAGAGAAATTAAGTTAATTGGACTAAGAAAATGGGATCAATCAAATTACTGTGTGCCGAGCTGAAATCGAAAAAAAACTGAAAAACAAGTGAACCAGACAGTGAGATTACCCATCAGTTATAAATAAGCCGCGGTTTCTCAAACTTTTCAAAGGTGAATCTAATCACAAAAATTTGAGGTAAATTTAACCAAAATATATAACAAGAAATATGTACTTATTGCACATCTGCATATGGTGTATGACAATACTGTATAGAAATAAAATGCATAAACTGAAAAATAAAAGACGACTTTATGTCACAAGCTTTAAACGATGTTTTTTTTTCAAAATTCGACCCTCTGGTCCCCAATTTTAGAAAATCAAAATTCTGAAACCTTATTGCGCATCTGCATATCGTGTATGACAATACCATATAGAAATAAAATGCATAAATTGTAAAATAAAAGAGGAGTTTAGGTCACAAGCTTAAATTGACAGTTTTCGAAATTCGACCCCAGTAGTCTCCAATTTAAAAAAAATCAAAATTTTAAAACTATTGCGCATCTGCAAATGGTGCATGACAATACTGTATAGAAATAAAATGTATAAATTGAAAAATTGAAAGACGAGCTTAGGTCACAGGCTCGAATTCAACATTTTCGAAGTTCGACCCCCGCCGGAGCTTCTTCTTCTGTATATCCGTCCTTTTTGTAGGACCAGCCGGAAATCCGGTAATGAGTGTGTGGTGTAATATCACCTCCGCCGTTGTCAATGTAGTTATGTAGACTAGTTCCTAACTATTTACATCGGAAAGTTAAAAATATGACTCTTTCTTAAAACGGTAAAAAAGCTAAATATTTCATAGGACTAATTACTTTAAAAGATAAAATGCTAAATATTCACAACCCTTGATATTAAAATATCAGTAAATAGTATGCTGCATGTAATGAGCTCAACTTAATATTCAGCAGGTTAAAATGTAAAAATATGTACGGCGGTTTGCATATGGACCCTAATAATCAGGCACTAATACTAGAGATCCCTTGTTTAAAAAATGAAAATTCTTAAACCTTATTGCGCATCTACAGGTAGTATGCAACCATTCTATATAGAAATTAAACATACTAAACCCAAAAGTGAAGGAGGAGTTTATGTCACAAGAAAGTGTGACAGACGGACGGACGGACAGACAGGGGGCGGCGACAATCGCTATATCTCCGAACTGTCTTCGAAAGTGCGGGATAAAAAGAATAAATATCCAGAGGTCGGGCCTCTATGATTACCGTCTCGCATGCGAGACGGGATAAGTAATGAAAAGCTAAACAAATTTTACCACAATCATACATTTCACAACATAAATATTGTCATAGATATCGTCAAATGTCACCCCTTACGTTTCGGTAGTTAACCTTAAAGATAAAGGCTATTACATATATCTGTATGGCAATTTAAAAAGAAATCAAGTATAAAAGAATAAAATCTTTGAATATCCTTTAGTAAAAAAAGGCAGCCCAAAAAAAGCCATCAAAACACATACTTTAAAAAAACTATGTAGTAATATATCTATTAAAAGTAGTAATAATACATATAATAAGGGAAAGTTTAACTTGTTTAATGTGATGACTTAACGAACATTTAATAATGCATAAAAAATAACAGATAACAAGAAAAATAAATGGAAATGGTGAGCTGTCAGAAGGGGCGTGAAACTCTGGGTTTCAAAGAGTCAACAGCCTTGCTCTGGGTTTCAAAGAGTCAACAGTCTTGCTCTGGGTTTCAAAGAGTCAACAGTCTTGCTCTGGGTTTCAAAGAGTCAACACCTTTTTATTTTTATTTTTTACATACTCGTGATCAAGACCATATTGGTCGAAACGTTGAGTATTTTTAACTTTTTAGTTTGTTGTTGTTTTTTTACGATTTTATTTTTGGTTTTGTTCGACTTGTGTATTTCATACATTTTAGTCGTTTTACGCCCCTTCTGACAGCTCACCATTTCCCGGCATTTATTTTTCTTGTTATCTATTGTCGTATGAGTAGTCAAGAAATACCAAAGGGATATTCGAAGGAGAGAAAAATCGTTACAACTGACAAACTCCGGAGAACAACGAAGACAAGACCAAAACAATACATGCACTACAATTAAAAACTAAAAACGTATGAACAACATGGACCCCACCAAAAAACCGGGGGTAGACTCAGGTGCTCCGGAAGAGTAAGCAGTCTCTGCTTCCTGCAGGACACCCGCCATGCTGCTCATGTCAAATCCGGTATGAGGAAGGGATAATATCAATGGAACAGGTCCATATTCATTTGGGAAACGGTTTTTTTCAGGAATAGGGGTATGAGCTGTTTCGCAACATACTTAGTTTTTTGTTCATAGAAAATAACACTCTTTTTTTAATAAAAAGCTAAGAGATGGCTAGCTTTTTAGAAAAGCTATTACTTGTAATAACTATACATTTGAAAATGCGGAAAAAAACTCGTTAAACTCGTGTAACACATTTTAATTTTATACTAAACCGGAAAACTGTCCGGAATAGGAATTGGATTTAGAATGGAAGTTTCCGGTATTATCATGTGCATGTGTGATGTCAGTTCTACGTTGTGGGCTTTGCTCAGCGTTAACAGAAGATGTTGTACAGACTTTAAAACGGAACGGAATAAAATCCGTTGTTGATCTTATTTCGCACGACTTGGAAAACTTATCGCAACAGACAAAAATCCCATACAAGGTTACATTTGCAGCCAAACATGACAAGCTAGTGTTAAAGTAAACTGTTTTTCGAAAAACTAATTAATACGGAAGGATAGACTTGCTACAAGTCCCTTTCTAATTAATTCATTAGTATTTTAATAACAGTCTATATCATCTGCTGTCTATAATGATAACAATTCTATACTGACTGCTGTAATCTCAATTAATATGAGACAGGTGTGACCTGAGGAGCGAGCAAAGCTTGTGCCTTCTTTTGATTTTTGGTATTAAGATTTATCGAATAAGGTTGACAAATTAAATAGGACGTAAATACCAAAATGGGTCAGAGAAATAAAGGGACGAATGAACTAATGATTTCAAGGGAAATGCGCATAGTGATACTTTCCGGGTTTACCAATCGTAACATCTCGGACATTTTCACGGCCTGTACTGTAGAATGACAGAGGCGTTACGATGGACACAGTGGCCGCCGCCATCTTGCCAAAACTTTTTCAAATGTAGAATACTAGGCCCTTATCATGTATACATATATATATCCGAAATTTGATACACTTAAGAGCGAGCAGTGCTAATTATTCCTGATATTCTAATTAGAAAGTCTCAAATCCCTTTCAATCTGAAGGGGATCAAAATTATTGTTTTACATAAGTTATTCCCCTTTGCCCAGGGTGTAATTTGAAACACCTTTCAATGTTTGTTTTGTTTTATAAATACAAATTATGAAATAAATTTATTGTATTTTTAAAATATATTTGTCTAATGAAAAAATAAGTAAAAAATAGTTGGAGGTATCAGAGGCTTACATAAGCATGGTCTAGAATTTTGCATGAAAAGGTTTTTCTTGGGTTGAATCCTCTTTAAAAAAAAATCAATAGTACTTTTTCAATAGATCTCATGATAACATAACAATCATACATTTAGATTCACTGAGGGTTTAATGGATAAAAAGATGAAACACATTTTTAAAACAATTCCATAAGTTATTTAAGAAGTTGTGCCTGCAAATTTAAAACATATTATTTACTGAAACCACCAACAAGTAAGACAAAAAAAAACATTTTAAAAGTTTAACCATATTTTCTACAGTGGTTTCTCAAAACAAAGAATGTTGAAATAGAGGTATTATCTTACAACTAGAGGTAGGGGCTGTTGGAATGACAGCTATACGCACACCCCACATTTATTTGTAAACAAACATTCTTAACATTTTCAGTTTCCATTGCATTACAGTTTGCATCTGTAACAAATAACATTTGCAGAGATATATCACAACCCAATTTTACTGTAATCTAACTTTTTGGCCTCTTCCCTTTTTGGCCCTTTAAATCCTCAAAATGCAAAATAAAAGCATGCTTAGCATTACAGTTTGCATCTGTAACAAATAACCTTTTCACAAATATATCACAACCCACTTTTACTATAAGTTAACTATTTGGACCCTTTTAGGGATGTATAGCCCCTTAAACTGAAATTCACATTTTTTTTTTCTTTAGATAACATTTTAGTAATTATGGTCTTTTTCTGTTTTGGCCCTTTTTGGTCCCTCACACCCCCTTTTAAAAAATTTGGAATTCCATAACCTTATTGGGCATCTACAGTTTGTAAGCAACATTATGGCAACAATAAAAATGGTTTAAATTAAAAAATGAAAGAGGAGTTCACATCACAAAGCTCTTTGTATAATTTGATCTTTTTGGTCCCTCCCAGGCCCTCTTTTAAAAATTTTGAAAACCTTATTGCGCATCTACAGTTGGTTAGCAACAATATGGCACAAAAAAAATTGGTAAAAATTTAAAAGAGGAGTTTGCATCACAAGAAAGTGTGACGGACAGACAGACGACCACAACAACAATATACCCAAAATTTCATTCGAAAGTGCGGGTATAAAAATGTCATACTGGGTTTTATTATATTTTCTAATTAAATATTTTTATTTGTTACAAATGCTGAATTGAACTTTAAGAGCTCAAGAATATATTTCTGGATACAAAGAACCAAGCTCTGTCTGGATTATTTTCTATGGTAACTTCAACCCATAAGTTTATTTCATTTGTCTATTTGGTATAGTATAATACATTGAGTTATAATTATATATATATATATATATATATGTGGAATCTACATGTTATTAGCTCACCTGGCCAAAGGCCATGTGAGCTATTGCCATCACTTGGCGTCCGTCGTTGTCGTCATCCGTTGTCGTTAACAATTATACAAAACTCTTCTCCTCTGAAACTACTTGACTAATTAGAACCAAACTTGGTATGAATGTTCCTTGGGGTACCCTGCATAGAACTGATGTGGGGATTTTTGATTCGTCGAAAAACATGGCTGCTGTTACTAAAAATAGAACATAGGGGTCAAACAACAGTTTTTCGCAAATATCTCAAAAAGCATTAGGTTATGGCATATTCTGTCAGGTTGAAAGTGTTCAGCATGATGAGAGCTCCTTATGTGCTGATTTTCGTGAAAATCTGTCAACTGATGTTAGAGTTATTGCCCTTTTTTGACATTTTTGGCTTTTTTTTGTTATTATTTCAAAAATCTTCTTCTCTGAAACTACTATTCAAAATCAAATGAAACTTAGTAAGATCTTCTTGGGGTATCCTGCATAGAACTGATGTGGGGATTTTTGATTCGTTGAAAAACATGGCCGCTGTTACTAAAAATAGAACATAGGGGTAAATTGCTAATAACTCAAAAACCGTTACATATATCGAAAATCTGACGGGGTAAAATTGATCAGCATGACAAGATCTACCTACCCTGAAATTTTGAAGGAAATTCCAAAACCCATTTAGGATTTATGGTCCTTTTTTTGTCAAATTTTCAAAATTTTAACATTTTTCGTCATTTATCTCCAAAACTATTTGAGATAGAAGTGAAATGTAAATTTGAAAAATGTTTAGCATGTTGAGATCTACCTACCCTGAAATTTTAAAGGAAATCCCAAAACCCATTTAGGAGTTATTGCCCTTTTTTCATCAAATTTTCAAAATTTAACATTTTTCGTCATTTATCTCCAAAACTATTTGAGATAGAAGTGAAATATAAATTTGAAAAATGTTTGCCATGTTGAGATCTACCTACCCTGAAATTTTAAAGGAAATCCCAAAACCCATTTAGGAGTTATTGTCCTTTTTTTGTCAAATTTTCAAAATTTTAACATTTTTGCATTTATCTCCAAAACTATTTGAGATAGAAGTGAAATATAAATTGAAAAATGTTTGCCATGTGGAGATCTACCTATCCTGAAATTTTGAAGGGAATCCCAAATTCTATTTAGGAGTTATTGGTTTGTGTAATTTGAGGTCGGGTTCTGTTACATTTATTTAAGGTTCACCCTTATTCCTGGTCAATTTTGTCAACTTCCTGCCAGGACTACCACCATCAGGGAACATATTTTAACATTAAACCTTATGAAAAATAAATCTTCCCTGAACAATTGAACCAATTGCAACAAACTTGGTCAAATAGTTGATTAATTGTCCAATGAAAACCAGACTCCAGGTGAGCGATACAGGCTCTACTGAGCCTCTTGTTTTTCTTACATATTTCTAACCTATTTCAGTATTCAATATTCTATTATTTTTTTTCCATTTATAGGGATCTACTGTCATAAATGATGATTTAGTAGGGGGCTTTACTTTTCTGGATTTAGATATCTCAGGGAGCCAACTGAAGAAAAAAAACTACACATTACAAGTTCAATTTTACTAACCTTTGAGTTTGGCTTGGTCTTGGAGAAAGGATGTAAATCACTTTCCCATTAACTCTGGTACAGCAAATTAAACAGTAATCCTGCAATGTTAGAACATCCTTTTAATATGTTTAACATGAAGTTACACTCAGAATTCCTTATAATTTTACAACTACTGTTACACAAAACACAGCACACTACATGTATGACACTTGTGATTGACATGCTGATACCAGATGTTTAAAACATTCAACACTGTTCTTTTTGGTCATTAGTTGTACTTCAACTCAAATACATGTTTCATTTAGAAATTAAGACATGAAATACCAAAATAACAACATGAAAACGAATATGAATCCTAAATCTAAATTTTAACCACATGATTGACTAAAACGTAAAACATTCATGTAGTATCCAAACTTTAACAATTCTCAACCAATCCCTGTGTTTGTGCATCTGTAAAGTTTGTATTGCCTTTGATCCACATCAGTTTTAATATTGCAAATGAACAAAGTTTAATTGCAGTATCGCGATGTATGCCACTGAAATGTGAAGATTTTTTTAACAGTAACTCATGAGTAAATATTACAGTGTTTTCTACTAATTAAGCTCACATATGTAAACTAGACAATGTTCTCATTTGATTTAAAAAAAGTAAATTTTAGGTTCCTGTATTTTCTCTTATGTAGTTCTAGTGTATGAGATAACACAAACAGGTCCTACTTAAATACATCTGCATACGACTGCAGGTTTAATATCTTATATTAAGTAGTGTTATATTTTTAAAGTAAATTTTATTTTAAGTGTACATTTCATGTTTTTATGAAGTTCATCGGGTTATTTCGAAAGTAAAAAGTATCGTTTGCAGACGTTCGTTAATCACGATTGAGCATGCGCATACAATGTGATACAATGTGATACAATGTGATAGAACTAATATTATTTTTTATTGTGCTAATTACATTATCAGTAATTAACGATCATATATGATATAACACATTTGAGCTGATATCAGACAGGTGACACTTTAATTAATGGTTGTTTATTGTAGCATTGCAGACATACTTCCTGGTCTCTAAAAAACATCTATAACTCTGTAAAAATTGTGATTTAGGTATTCATTTTATATAAATATTCATCCATATTTATTATTTTTATCCCTTTTTATTACATTTTTAAAAAAAATAGACATAGTATTTTTTTCTTCTGCAGCTGTTTGATTGGTATACTGACAAAAAAAAAACGGAGGACTGTTCCGCCCAGACTGACTCCATATAACCTCTATAACCACATACAAATGTGTAAATCTATTTATTTAACTAAGCTATATCTATTCATTTTTATTAATTTTATTGTTGAATTCAACCATTTAAACTGGCATGCATGTACTTTTCTCTGCAGGCGTATTTTGTACTTGCAGGCGTATTTAAGTAGGACCGATACAAACGACTTGACTGGTTTTACTACTGTTTATCTATACAAAACATTTACACATATTAAAAAAAACACACACACACAAAAAGACTAAATATAATATCACTATTGCTGTGCTCCCATCATTGGCCACGCCAACAACATATTACTATAAGTAAAGAAAATTCAGATAAAAAATTAAAAAGTTTGAGTTGGCTCCCTTTTACACAAATTGTCATTGTTTATAAAACATAATTTGCAGAGTTTGACCTGTTTTGACTTTTAATGTGAGGGAAGAGAAAGTTTAATACAGAAGGAAGAACTTAATATATACATATGTCAAACACATATGTCAAACACCTATGAAATCTGTAATCATTAAAAAAAATTGATTTAGATAGTTTTGTGGTAACTACAAGTTCACATTTACTCACTGTGATATGACTTTTATCTAAAATTTGTTTTCAGGATTTAGTTGCCATAGTAAATGTTTTATTGGCCCATTACTCATCTTTTCCTGTGACTGGTGATGCACTGTATAACTCTGTATTATCGTCAACCTCAATTCTTCCTACAGCCTGTAACGGGTAAGATCTCAGTTTGTATAACGTACTGTTAAAATGTCTATATTTTTGTTGATTTTCCCTCAGATAATTTTTTTTACTTGAAATTGAGTAGAGAGACCAAGTAAACAAAACCAATACAAAAGATATATTGGTGTTTTCCATTGTTTGTTACATCAAAGAACAGTTGAATCAAAGATAATGTTTCTTATCAAGCAAGCATCCTGATACTTAAAATTATAAGGGACAAATGAAAGGCCCATTTTCCAAAATAATAATAAAAGTCAAAAGTCAGTAAGAGCCCTGTATATATATTATGAATGTACAAATTATAATGAGCAAAATTTCAGTAACACTGCTTGTTAAAGGTAAGTTATGTCTGCTCTGACAATCTCAGTCCTACAACTTATAAAGGTCGAGTAAGACACTAGTTGTTCTGCCCCCTGTAACGGGTAAGGTTATATCAGCCTTGACAACCTGTATTTAGTTATGTCAGTCCCACAGCTTGAAAGGAGGAAGACAATATTTGTTCTGCCCCTGTAACAGGTAACGTTATGTCAGCCCTGACAACCTGTATTGTGTTATGTCAGTGCCACAGCTTGTAAGGAGTAAAGACAATATTTGTTCTGTCCCCTGTAACAGATAAGGTTATGTCAGCCCTGACAACCTGTATGGCAATATGTCAGTCCCACAGCTTGTAAGGAGTAAAGACAATATTTGTTCTGTCCCCTGTAACAGATAAGGTGATGTCAGCCCTGACAACCTGTATTGTGTTATGTCAGTCCAACAGCTTGTAAGGAGTAAAGACAATATTTGTTCTGTCCCCTGTAACAGGTAACGTTATGTCAGCCCTGATAACCTGTATTGTGTTATGTCAGTCCCACAGCTTGTAAGGAGTAAAGACAATATTTGTTCTGTCCCCTGTAACAGGTAACGTTATGTCAGCCCTGACAACCTGTATTTAGTTATGTCAGTCCGACAGCTTGTAAGGAGTAAAGACAATATTTGTTCTGTCCCCTGTAACAGGTAAAGTTATGTCAGCCCTGACAACCTGTATTGTGTTATGTCAGTCCACCAGCTTGTAAGGAGTAAAGACAATATTTGTTCTGTTCCCTGTAACAGGTAAGGTTATGTCAACCCTGACAACCTGTATTGTGTTATGTCAGTCCCACAGCTTGTAAGGAGTAAAGACAATATTTGTTCTGCTCCCTGTAATGGGTAAGGTTATGTCAACCCTGACAACCTGTATTTAGTTATGTCAGTCCCACAGCTTGTAAGGAGTAAATACAATATTTGTTCTGTCCCCTGTAACAGGTAAGATTATGTCAACCCTGACAACCTGTATTGTGTTATGTCAGTCCCACAGCTTGTAAGGTGTAAAGACAATATTTGTTCTGTTCCCTGTAACAGGTAACGTTATGTCAGCCCTGACAACCTGTATTGTGTTATGTCAGTCCCACAGCTTGTAAGGTGTAAAGACAATATTTGTTCTGTTCCCTGTAACAGGTAAGGTTATATCAGCCTTGACAACCTGTACTGTGTTATGTCAGTCCCACAGCTTGTAAGGAGTAAAGACAATATTTGTTCTGTCCCCTGTAACAGGTAAGGTTATGTCAACCCTGACAACCTCTATTGTGTTATGTCAGTCCCACAGCTTGTAAGGAGTAAAGAAATATTTGTTCTGTTCTCTGTAACAGGTAAGGTTATATCAGCCTTGACAACCTGTATTGTGTTATGTCAGTCCCACAGCTTGTAAGGAGTAAAGACAATATTTGTTCTGTCCCCTGTAACAGGTAAGGTTATGTCAACCCTGACAACCTCTATTGTGTTATGTCAGTCCCACAGCTTGTAAGGAGTAAAGAAATATTTGTTCTGTTCCCTGTAACAGGTAAGGTTATATCAGCCTTGACAACCTGTATTGTGTTATGTCAGTCCTACAGCTTGTAAGGAGTAAAGACAATATTTGTTATGTCAACCCTGACAACCTCTATTGTGTTATGTCAGTCCCACAGCTTGTAAGGAGTAAAGACAATATTTGTTCTGTCCCCTGTAACAGGTAAGGTTATGTCAACCCTGACAACCTCTATTGTGTTATGTCAGTCCCACAGCTTGTAAGGAGTAAAGACAATATTTGTTCTGTCCCCTGTAACAGGTAAGGTTATGTCAGCCCTGACAACCTGTATTGTGTTATGTCAGTCCCACAGCTTGTAAGGAGTAAAGACAATATTTGTTCTGTCCCCTGTAACAGGTAACGTTATGTCAGCCCTGACAACCTGTATTTAGTTATGTCAGTCCCACAGCTTGTAAGGAGTAAAGACAATATTTGTTCTGTCCCCTGTAACAGATAAGGTTATGTCAACCCTGACAACCTGTATTGTGTTATGTCAGTCCCACAGCTTGTAAGGAGTAAAGACAATATTTGTTCTGTCCCCTGTAACAGGTAAGGCTATGTCAGCCCTGACAACCTGTATTGTCTTATGTCAGTCCCACAGCTTGTAAGGAGTAAAGACAATATTTGTTCTGTTCCCTGTAACAGGTAAGGCTATGTCAGCCCTGACAACCTGTATTGTGTTATGTCAGTCCCACAGCTTGTAAGGAGTAAAGACAATATTTGTTCTGTCCCCTGTAACAGGTAAGGCTATGTCAGCCCTGACAACCTGTATTGTGTTATGTCAGTCCCACAGCTTGTAAGGAGTAAAGACAATATTTGTTCTGTTCCCTGTAACAGGTAAGGTTATGTCAACCCTGACAACCTGTATTGTGTTATGTCAGTCCCACAGCTTGTAAGGAGTAAGACAATATTTGTAGTACAGTCTGTAATACGTGTAAGGCAATCTTAGTTACAATTATAGCCTATTACATGTTCTGTAATTTAGACTCAATTCCTTCTACCATGTTTAAAATATAAAATTGTTGACCAGACTACCGTGTGTCCCATATAATTATTGATGAAAAACTAGACACTTTTAAAATTATGCAGATTTCAAATAACAATTAGCTATGTCCTAAAAGTCAACATAGATCAAACTCCTGGAAATAATTTCCACATATTTAGCAATGTCATATGTTTGTGGTGACATCATATTATTCGTAAAAATCAGTGAATTGCACTCCAAAAATGGAAAACACTCTTTTATAAAATATTTGAAACATTTCTTGTTTGGTAAAGAGAATAATTAATTGGAACTATTTGAAACAAAAGCTAGGGTAATATTTTTAACTTGAAATTTCAAGAAACATTTGAGGAATTACCGATTGTTTTAAAAAGACACACAATAGTCTGTAACATGTAAGATATGATATTCTTCATGTATTATTGTGAAAATACATTACAAAAGTTCAATGCTAAGGAACCTCAATTTTATTACTGTTCTTCATCTTAAAGACATGAAGAGGCTTTCAGCAGGGGAAAAATCTCACCAAGGTGTCATATGGTATTTTGACTCCATTTGGATATCCTGTGATCTGGTATTTTGGACCCATGTCAATTTCCCATGGGGGTCAAAATACCATATCACACTGGAATTTTTATTCCAAAGTATAAAAAACAAATATTCTTTTTAGATTTGACCATGTTTTGGATGGAGGGCTGTATACAGGTGAAGTAACTGAAGTAGCTGGAGAAATAGCAGCAGGTAAAACTCAGGTAAGTCTACATTTATAATAAGGTAAGTCTCCACTGGTTCAAAAGAAAGAGTAACCTAAGAACACTATCAAGATTATTTTGAAAAATCCTTGTAAAAAAAATTGTACTCAACATTTTTGCTCTAATTTTTTGTCAATTTTACTCTTTCTAAAACCGTTGTTTATCAGAATCTTATAAACGTTTGATTGCCAGTGATCTTAGTCGATGATTGGTTATTTGAAAAATTTATAACCCACCTGAATAACTTTTATGTTTGGATTTCTTGTGACACCATAGCAACATATAAAAATATTGCACAATGTATGACGGGGCCTCGGTGGCCAAGTGGTCTAGGTAGTTCGTCATGACTACTAATGATCACTAGCCTGTGAAAACTGAGGTTGTGGGTTCGAATCTCACCTGTGGCGGGGTGTGTTTGACAAGGATTGCCAATTTTCTTACTGAAGGTCATGGTTCTCTCCGGGTACTCTGGCTTCCTCAACAATAAAAACTGGCCGCCGCAAAATAGCCAAATGTACTGAAAACGGCATAAAACCCCAACTAAACAAACAAACACAATGTATGACAAAATATGAAGGCACTTGAATTTAAATTTATTTGATTATCATTAGAGAAACAGATTCTGGCATTGTTACTCAAGTGTTATCAGTTTTATCAAATCTTATTACCTAAATTATTGAATTTTAAAATACTTGCAGAGGCTAAGACTTTTAAAAATTGATAATTTAACTATGAATTCGATAATTCACTGGTAATGATGCAAGGATCTGTATAATTATATACATGTTGACTGTACTTTGGCAGATATGCTTAAGTGTGGCAGCAGCAGTTATTACTGAGGCAAAACAGAATGTTGTTTATATAGACACATGTGGAGGGTTTTCTGCAGAAAGATTGGAAGAGATTCTACAGACAAGATATAACCTACAGGTATGTTGTAAAAAATTTTTTATGGATTCTTATCGGTACATGTAGAATGTCTGACACACACTTCGTGCAAGATAACTCAACTACTCTTTGGAAGCACCCGAATTCACACTAATTAGTTTATGTATATTCAGAAAGCTCTATTAAAATAAAAATGTCTTTCAAATAGAAACCAGTTTAAATCTCTAGAAATTTTTTTTTACTGCTTTTTAGCTCACATGGCCATCACTTGGCATCCGGCGTTGTCGGCATCGTTGTAAACTTACTTAAAGATCTTCATGTCTGAAACCACTTGGCCAGTTGGAACAAAAGTTGGCAGCAATGGTCCTTAGGTGGTTCTCTTAGGGAATTATATCTGATGACCCTGCATGCCATTCAAGATGGCCGCAAAAGCTGAACATAGTTTAACATTGGACCCTGTGGGTAATTTATTTAAAGATCTTCTTGTCTGCAACCACTTGGCCAATTGGAACAAAAGTTGGCAGCAATGGTCCTTAGGTGGTCTTCTTTCAGAATTATATCTGATGGCCCTGCCTGCCATTCAAGATGGCCGCAAAAGCTGAACATAGTTTAACATTGGACCCTGTGGGTAATTTACTTAAAGATCTTCTTGTCTGAAACCCCTTATCCAATTGGAACAAAAATTGGTCGTTAGGTGGTCCTCTTTCAGAGTTATTTCCGATCACCCCACCCACCATCAAAGAAGGCTGCCAGAGCCAAATTTATTTAAACATAGGCCCCAGTGGGAAATTTACTAAAAGACATTTTTGTCTGAAACCCCTTGGCCAATTGGAACAATAGTTGGCAGCAATGGTCCCTAGTTGGTCCTCTTAGAATTATATACCGATGGCCGCCAGTGCTGAACATAGTTTAACAGAGTACTTTATGGGAAAGTTCAATGAAAGATCTTCTTGTTTGAAACCAGTGAACAATTTGGCAAAACCAATGAGCCTATTGGAACTTGACAGTAATGTTCCAGACTGCCAGACAAGATGGACATGGTCAGACAATTTATTCTGCAAATAATTTCCAGGTGAGTGATACAGGCTCCTGGTAGCCTCTAATTAATACTTGTTACATGAAACAAAGTATTTTTTTCTTGACCTGAATTGGCATTTATCTAAACCAATTGAGTTTTTTTTTGTTATTTCAGTCTTTTAATATAAATAAAATGTTTTTACTTCAGGACTGTCCAGAAACATTAAGTAGAATCAGATGTAAACAGGCCTTTGATGTTTACAGTCTGTTGTCAGAACTACAACAAATTAAAACTGATATAATACAACAGGTATTACTTTTAATGATTGGCATAGAAGTGATTTTCAGTAAAGGGCCATGTGAGGTATTGCTATCACTTTTTGTCTTTCATCATCCGATGTTGTAAACTTTCGTAAAGATCTTCCCTACCGAAACCACTGGACCATTTGAGACTAAACATGTATAGAAAGTTCCTTTCCAAACTTATGTCGAAGGGTTTGGGCCTCCAAAACAAAATGTCTGCAATTACTAAAAATATAAAAATAAGCAAAACAATAATTAAAAATTTTCACCTCGTCATAAACTTGACAAATTGAGAGCAAACTGATGGGAAGTCCTTAGGTGGTTCCCTTTAAAACTTTTGCCAGACCTCTGACCAATATGACCACCCTTACAAAAAAATAGAAAAAATTATCATAAAGTATCTAAAGTGGAAAAAATCAGTAGGAATGGAAAATATTTTAATTTTCGAAAATGGAGAAAAGTGTAAGTGAAAGTTACTCAATAAAATTTTGTGAACTGGAAGTCAGTGTTGAAGATAAAATCAATTACAGTAAGTTTTCTGTTCGTTTTATAAATTATTGAATTCATTTTAAGTCAGCATCTTGATTTTGTATCCATGTATATATTCTATAGTTGTGTACTTTATTAATTTCAGATTGACCCATTTTATTCTAGTCTAAAGGTTGTAGTTGTTGACAATGTGGCATCTGTCATCTATCCTATACTTGGAGGGAACCAGTTAGATGGTATATTAATTAACACTTTCAGCCCTGAATTAATTTTCAGAAATTGTCTGTTTTCAAGACTTTACAAACTTGTGCTTGTAATATGCAAATGAGGCAGAGTCTGTGAATGAAATTTTACCAATAAATTATATAAGAGGTAGGGAAGATGGGGATGGGATGTTGGGTGGAGGGGGAGGATGGTGGGTCAAAAAGCCCTCCCCACCAGAAAAATGCCAATTTTTTCTGATTTTGTGTACTTCCCATTGTCATGGTAACCAGAGTGAAGGCCCAACATACATTTTGTACCTAGTAATGCTTTATGTATTAGAGTGGGCTGCATTCTTTCCATTCATTCCTATCAAGAGGTAAAATTAAATTGTGTTGTAGGATCGATGTGTGGAAGCCTTTGGAGGCCAAAAGTGCAATTTGGGGCATTTTTGCTCTGTTAATGGTGCTCAAAAGTTCCATAAAAAATTATAAAAGTATTTCACACTCACTGAAATATTAAATAAGCCTTGCTGTTCTGTACAGCTCATAAGTAAAATTTTCCCACCCAACATTATTCCCTTTTGGGCCCAAAATGCAGCCCAACCATCCGTCTTAGTTCATCCTTTGTGACAAATGATGGCACCCAGGCTATTCCGGATGGTACTGTTAATTCATACATGTGAATTTGGGTCCCAAATGTTACCCCTTCTGTAGCCATAATGTTTCTCTTCAATCGTGACCAAAAAAGTGTATCCAAATATCAGAGGAGAGAATTAGGGGAATACAAATGGTTGGAAGAGGCCATGATGCCTTGAGGCATTGTTCTCCTGAAAAAGGGCTAAAGGAACAAAGCCCAGAATATCCTGTCAGACAGAATATATGTACATTGTCTGCAAAAATAAAAGTTATTCGTACAAACTTTAGAAACTAAAAGGTAAATAAAAAAAATTATCAAGATATTTGTTTTGTAGAGTGTATGAATTATGTAATAGGATCGTTTGTAGGCATGGGTAAAATCAAGATATAGGTCCTTATAAAGATCCTTTGATAGTCTGTAAATCTGTTGTGGCCTTATAGAGCAATTTACAGGAAACCTATTCTTACATTAGACGATGTTGCTTGATTGGGCAGTACTGGTGAATACAATATATTTGGTGTTATAATCCCATATAGTTCTATATGTAATACAGAGGTGTTTACTATTACAGAATTTACATAATTGTCCCGGATTTTAGATTCAGAATACGGATTACGGATTTACCTGCGGAAATTAAGCTTTCTGGTTTTGTACCAAATTTTTTTTTTATTCCTGGTCGAGTAAATGCTTTGTGATTGCACTTGATTTTCCCGTTATGAAAAGCGTTTTAATGAGATTGATGATAAAAACTTGGATTGTTTATAGACTTAACACAATATAAGATGCTTTGATGGCAGGTCTCTATGGTAGTTTTCGTGCTGAAATTTGAGATTACTGAAAAAGGGCTAAAAGTACTGAGAAAAATCATTAACATTACTGAAAACATCAGAACATGTTTATTCTACAAACTACATTATAAAACTAATTGAAACCCCAAAGAGTATGAAGATAAAATTCCAGTTAACACATACATATGGATTGTCAATCAAATTGTAGGGGGTACTTTAGGGTTCATAGTTCAACATATTATAGATCATTAATCACAACATTTGAAATGGTCAAATGCAATACAGCTATTCCTACTACAATGCTCTCAGAAAAAGAAAAATGTAACCGTGAAACTTAAAAAAATAGTGCAAAATATTGTTCCTACATTTGGCCCACAAAATCCATTGATATAACATTTATTTTTACAGGTCACAGTATGATTGTACAGTTATCACAGTTGCTCAAATTATTAGCAGTAGACTTTTCATTATCTGTGTTGGTATGTAACATATTTTTTGTCATCTGTATCAAAATTTCACAGTTTAAAAATTTCCGCATTAAGGTTGATTGGAAATTGTGAAAATTTTTTTTTTTTTTCACCTGGATCACTGGTGCCATCACTTTGGTCTGTATAAGATCTTATTTTATTTTTGCTACGAAACAGTTGGTAACAATAAAATATGTCAGGAATGTTACCCCAGTTTTTTATGTGCTGTCTACAAAATTTATTAAAATAAAACTTTATTGATTGAACATATAGGCACATCAAGTGTTACAATTGAATAACAAAGGGCAGTAACTAAGTTTCTGTATGAATTGTGACCTGGGAGTCCATTTAGAAAAAAAAAATATTTTGATTGATTTAATAGAGGCAAAGAGTAAACTAGAATTTCTTATAACTATGTATATCAAGATAAGATAAAATATGAATTACTCTGATAAACTTGGTAAAGTTTGGGTTTATGAAAGTGCTCAAGTCACGGATGAAAAATATTTGAGTTATTTCCCTTATATATTACACATTTGTTTGACAAAAATATGGAATGACGAAATAAAAGTGGGCATAACATTTTGATTATAATCGACCATCAGAACCTTGCTACAGCATTACATTACATGATGTGAATAATTACAGTTAACCTCTCATCTCAAAGTCACAGTCAACACTTTCATCTCAAAGTCACAGTCAACTCTCTCAACTCAAAGTCAATGTCAAGTCTCTTGTTATCTCAGAGTCACAGTCAACTCTCTCGTTATCTCAGAGTCACAGTCAACTCTCTCGTTATCTCAGAGTCACAGTCAACTCTCTGGTTATCTCAGAGTCACAGTCAACTCTCTGGTTATCTCAAAGTCACAGTCAACTCTCTGGTTATCTCAAAGTCACAGTCAACTCTCTCGTTATCTCAAAGTCACAGTCAACTCTCTCGTTATCTCAAAGTCACAGTCAACCCTCTGGTTATCTCAAAGTCACAGTCAACTCTCGTTATCTCAAAGTCACAGTCAACCCTCTGGTTATCTCAAAGTCACAGTCAACTCTCTTGTTATCTCAAAGTCACAGTCAACCCTCTGGTTATCTCAAAGTCACAGTCAACTCTCTCATTATCTCAAAGTCACAGTCAACCCTCTGGTTATCTCAAAGTCACAGTCAACTCTCTCGTTATCTCAAAGTCACAGTCAACCCTCTGGTTATCTCAAAGTCACTTTCAACTCTCTCATCTCAAAGTCAACATCAACTCTCTCGTTATCTCAAAGTCACAGTCAACTCTCTCGTTATCTCAAAGTCACAGTCAACCCTCTGGTTATCTCAAAGTCACATTCAACTCTCTCAAAGTCATTTGCACTAACCATATAGTTTGATGCAATTTTTGCAAATGATTGAGAGGCTTATTCATCTTTTGATTTTATTTATAACTAATTGATTATGACAATAACAGATTTTATTGTAAATGGTCATATCAGGTAATTATTTTATTAAATATTATCAGACTATTCTGTGTAATTGATTAAATGACTAATTGCATTAAAAAATTAATGATTAAATAACAATTACAATTACTTTTTGAAATGTAAATAATTAAATTTACTGATTAATTTTGAAAGCAAATCAATAGCCTGATAATTTGTATAAACAATGCATCCATTCTGCTGCTAAGTACATTTGTACTATATTGTCTAATAACTAACAGCCAAACAGACAAAAAACATGTTTTATACACATTTACATTCCCATTTATGTGGAGAAAAAGATATTTTAACTGCCTGTAGTGATAGGATTTTTTTTTCTGTATACATTCAAACATCCTGGAACTATAAATACAATTGTGCATCAGAGTATTTTTTATATGTATATCCAAATACTGTGGTATTCTATATCTCCCTTTCATGTATTTGTTTTGGTAAACTAAACTTCTATATTGACCAACATGTATATGGAAAATATGAAAATCAGGTTATTAGCTCACCTGACCTGAAAGGTCAAGTTAGCTTTTCTCATCACTTGGCGTCCGTCGTCCATCGTTGTCGGCGTCTGTTAACTTTTACAAAAATCTTCTCTGAAACTACTGGGCCAAATTGAACCAAACTTGGCCACAAGCATCATTAGGGTATCTAGTTTAAAAAATGTGTCCGATGAATTCAGACGAATCGGTCAACCCTTTGTTGGGTTATTGCCCCTGAATTGTTAATTTTAAGGAAATTTTGCAGTTTTAGGTTATTATCTTGAATATTATTATAGGTAAAGACGAATTGTTAACAGCAAAAATGTTCAACAAAGTAAGATCTACAAATAAGTCAACATGTCCAGAATCATTGATAGGAGTTTTTGCCCTTTAAAGACGGCATCCAGCTTAAACTTCCCTTTAAAGATCTCGTCTGAAACCACTGCGCCAATTGGAACCAAACTTTGGTGGAATGGTCCTTAGGTGGCCCCCTTCCCAAATTATGGAGGTTCTCTTTTAGGATTATGTCCAATGACCAGGACTGTTTACCAAGATGGCTACCACATGGTCCTTAGATGGTTCTCTTTCAGAATTGTGTCTGATTACGTGGACTGTGAACCAAGATGGCCGCCAGAGCCGAACTTAGTTTAACATAGGACCCTATGGGAAATCACTCAAAAATATTCTTGTCTGAAACCACTAAGCCTATTAGAACTAGACTTATTAGCAATGGTCCTTAGATGGTCCTCCTTCAGAATTGTGTCCGATGATCAAGACTGTCAACCAAGATGGCCGCCACAACCAAACTTAGTTTAACATAGGGCCCTATGGTAAAATTCATTGAAAAATCTTCTTGTCTGAAACTACTTGACCAATTGGAACTAGGCTTGGCAGCAATGGTCCTTAGGATATCCTCTTTCAGATATATGTCCGATTTCATGGACCGTGAACCAAGATGGCCACCACAGCCAAACTTAGTTTAACATAGGACCCTATGGGAAATTCCCTCAAAAATATTCTTGTCTGAAACTACTAAGCCAATTAGAACTAGACATTGTAGCAATGGTCCTTAGATGGTCCTCTTTCAGAAGTATGTTCGATGACCTGAACTGTTAACCAAGATGGCCGCCACAGCCGAACTTAGTTTAACTTGGGCACTATGGGAAAATTCATTGAAAAATCATGTTGTCTAAAACCACTTGACAAATTGGAACCAGACTTGGCAGCAATGGTCCTTAGGAGGTCCTCTTTCAGAAATATGTCCAGTTTGGTGGACTGTGAACCAAGTTGGCCACCACAGCTGAACTTAGTTTAAGATAGGACCCTATGGGAAAATCACTCAAAAATCTTTTCGTCTGAAACTACTGAACCAATTGAAAAACCAGCCAAATTAAATGTAACATTTAAATTTTTATTCCTGTTCAAGGTGAAAAGTTAAATCCAGGTGAGCAATACAGGTTCTTGAGAGCCTCTAGTTTTTACCTGTGTCGCCAATGGTGAAAGCAGGTCTAGTAGCCGCTTGACTCTGTCTGTCCGTCCTTCACGCTTAGGGGTACATACTTTGTCTAATCTGTAACTCGGACTGTATTGAACCAGTATTTTTAAAACTCTGCATAGTGTTTATATACATATTGAAGATGTGCACCTCCTATGTTGGACAAATTTAACAAATTTTTACTATGAATTTTTGCATGTTGAACTTAGCCATTTTTGTCGAGCCTGTGACTTTTGTCATGGAAGCGAGACATAGCGTATCCTTTCTACTTAAAAAAATGAACTTTTATTAATAATTACATGAAAACATTTTTCTTATTGTTTCCAGTGTAAATATTCATAATAATTCTAAAAATCTTAAATCATCGTTACTAAAATGGTGAAAAATGGTTACAAAATATTGCCAAGTTCTTTGTTTCTGTGATCAAAGTTTGAAGTTGCTAAAAAGACTCGCTAGACTGAAATTTCCTTAGTCTCCTCTATACTGTTGACATATTAAAGTCAATTTTGTTCTGGAGTTATGTCGCTTCGACTATAAAAAAATCAAATGTGCACGAAAAATCACAAAATTAGCAATTTTCGTTTAAATTGAAAAACGTGTCCACTTCGATGTGCTCAATATATATTGTTAAAATTTGAAACATACTTTGTTAAGATAAGTATCTTTTAATGGTCAACTGCTAATCAATGCTAAACATATAGCTTCAACTCCTATTTTGTGTTTTAATTTAATGAAGTTTACCCTCGACTTAATAAAAAAACATCCATGTAAAAAGCCTACATAGCGATCCTACATTCCATCTTCGGCATCTTTGGTGTCGTTGTCGACATCAACATTTACATTCACCCTGTGGTTAAAGTTTTTTAAACATTAATAACTTTCTTAAACCATCCTGGATTTTTACTAGACTTGGACAGAAGCTTGTTCGTGGTCAAAAGATAGTATCCAGAGGAAAATTTTATAATTATTTTTTTTCCATTTTTCCATATTTTACTTATAAATGGACTTAGTTTTTCCCACAGTTATCATTACATACAGTCTGCAGTCAAAGTTTTTAAAACATTAATTACTTTCTTAAACCATCCTGGATTTTTACCGAACTTGGACAGAAGCTTGTTCATGATCCAAAGATAAGTATATCCAGAGGAAATTTTTGTAATGTTTTTCCCATTTTTCCATATTTAACTTATAGATGGACTAAGTTTTTCTCCCAGTTAACAATTCATACAGTCTGCAGTTAAAGTTTTTTAAACATTTATGAATTTCTTAAACCATCCTGTATTTTTACCAAACTTTGACAGAAGCTTAATAAATAACGTGGAGAAAATTATGTACATCAACTATTACAATTCAACATTCAACTATTACTGTGAAAACATAG
Source organism: Mytilisepta virgata (assembly GCA_028015205.1). Lineage (NCBI taxonomy): Eukaryota > Metazoa > Mollusca > Bivalvia > Mytilida > Mytilidae > Mytilisepta > Mytilisepta virgata. The sequence goes on along the minus strand of CM051520.1, from coordinate 3,572,918 downwards.
ACAACAGTGAAAATAGGCGAGACACTGGGTTCCGTGGAACCCATACAAATTTTTCAGCAATACATGCTATGAACGGTGCATACTTTGTGTAATCTGTAACTCCGACTGTATGAAACCAATATTTTTCAAACTTTGCATAGTGTTTATATACATATTGAAGATGTGCACCTCCTATTTTGGGCAAATTTGACAAATTTTTACTATGAATTTTTGCATGTTTTTAGCAAAATATGATGTGAACGGTACATACTTTGTGTATTTTTAACAGTGTTGCCTACAACTAAAGATGATGCTAAAAATTATTAATGATGGGTAGGTCAATTTTTGTTCCTTTCTGAGTATTTGATGTAAAATGCCCTGACAAACATATGACGGTGATGCAGGTCCAGACATGTAATCAGTCGTGTTCATTTAGTTACTTTCCCTTTTCTTGCTTACATACATGTACTCAAAAATCGTCAAGCACATTTATTCTGATTGATATATCTATTTATGGCAGAGAATGATTGATATATCTATTTATGGCATTATTCTGATTGATATATCTATTTATGGCAGAGAATGATTGATATCTATTTATGGCAGAGAATGATTGATATCTATTTATGGCAGAGAATGATTGATATATATCTATTTATGGCAGAGAATGATTGATATATCTATTTATGGCAGAGAATGATTGATATATCTATTTATGGCAGAGAATGATTGATGTATCTATTTATGGCAGAGAATGATTGATATATCTATTTATGGCAGAGAATGATTGATATATCTATTTATGGCAGAGAATGATTGATATATCTATTTATGGCAGAGAATGATTGATAGATCTATTTATGGCAGAGAATGATTGATATATCTATTTATGGCAGAGAATGATTGATATATCTATGTATGGCAGAGAATGATTGATATATCTATTTATGGCAGAGAATGATTGATATATCTATTTATGGCAGAGAATGATTGATATATCTATTTATGGCAGAGAATGATTGATCTATCTATTTATGGCAGAGAATGATTGATATATCTATTTATGACAGAGAATGATTGATATATCTATTTATGGCAGAGAATGATTGATATATATTTATGGCAGAGAATGATTGATAGATCTATTTATGGCAGAGAATGATTGATATATCTATTTATGGCAGAGAATGATTGATATATCTATTTATGGCAGAGAATGATTGATATATCTATTTATGGTAGAGAATGATTGATATATCTATTTATGCCAGAGAATGATTGATAGATCTATTTATGGCAGAGAATGATTGATATATCTATTTATGGCAGAGAATGATTGATATATCTATTTATGGCAGAGAATGATTGATATATCTATTTATGGCAGAGAATGATTGATATCTATTTATGCCAGAGAATTATTGATATATCTATTTATGGCAGAGAATGATTGATATCTATTTATGCCAGAGAATGATTGATATATCTATTTATGGCAGAGAATGATTGATATATCTATTTATGGCAGAGAATGATTGATATATCTATTTATGGCAGAGAATGATTGATATATCTATTTATGGCAGAGAATGATTGATATATCTACTTATGGCAGAGAATGATTGATATATCTATTGATAGCAGAGAATGATTGATATATCTATTGATGGCAGAGAATGATTGATATATCTATTTATGGTAGAAAATGATTGATATATCTATTTATGGCAGAGAATGATCGATATATCTATTTATGGCATTATTCTGATTGATATATCTATTTATGGCATTATTCTGATTGATATATCTATTTATGGCAGAGAATGATTGATATATCTATTTATGGCAGAGAATGATTGATATATCTATTTATAGCATTATTCTGATTGATATATCTATTTAAGGCAGAGAATGATTGATATATCTATGGCAGAGAATGCTTGATATATCTATTTATGGCAGAGAATGCTTGATATATCTATTTATGGCAGAGAATGATTGATATATCTATTTATGGCAGAGAATGATTGATATCTATTTATGGCAGAGAATGATTGATATCTATTTATGGCAGAGAATGATTGATATATCTATTTATGGCAGAGAATGATTGATATATCTATTTATGGCAGAGAATGATTGATAGATCTATTTATGGCAGAGAATGATTGATAGATCTATTTATGGCAGAGAATGATTGATATATCTATTTATGGCAGAGAATGATTGATATATCTATTTATGGCAGAGAATGATTGATGTATCTATTTATGACAGAGAATGATTGATATATCTATTTATGGCAGAGAATGATTGATATATATTTATGGCAGAGAATGATTGATATATCTATTTATGGCAGAGAATGATTGATATATCTATTTATGGCATAGAATGATTGATATATCTATTTATGGCAGAGAATGATTGATATATCTATTTATGGTAGAGAATGATTGATATATCTATTTATGGCAGAGAATGATTGATAGATCTATTTATGGCAGAGAATGATTGATATATCTATTTATGGCAGAGAATGATTGATATATCTATTTATGGCAGAGAATGATTGATATATCTATTTATGGCAGAGAATGATTGATATCTATTTATGCCAGAGAATGATTGATATATCTTTTTATGCCAGAGAATGATTGATATCTATTTATGGCAGAGAATGATTGATATCTATTTATGCCAGAGAATGATTGATATATCTATTTATGGCAGAGAATGATTGATATATCTATTGATGGCAGAGAATGATTGATATATCTATTGATGGCAGAGAATGATTGATATATCTATTTATGGTAGAAAATGATTGATATATCTATTTATGGCATTATTCTGATTGATATATCTATTTATGGCATTATTCTGATTGATATATCTATTTATGGCAGAGAATGATTGATATATCTATTTATGGCAGAGAATGATTGATATATCTATTTATAGCATTATTCTGATTGATATATCTATTTATGGCAGAGAATGATTGATATATCTATGGCAGAGAATGCTTGATATATCTATTTATGGCAGAGAATGATTGATATATCTATTTATGGCAGAGAATGATTGATATATCTATTTATGGCAGAGAATGATTGATATATCTATTTATGGCAGAGAATGATTGATATATCTATTTATGGCAGAGAGTGATTGATATATCTATTTATGGCAGAGAATGATTGATATATCTATTTATGGCAGAGAATGATTGATATCTATTTATGGCAGAGAATGATTGATATCTATTTATGGCAGAGAATAATTGATGTATCTATTTATGGCAGAGAATGATTGATATATCTATTTATGGCAGAGAATGATTGATAGATCTATTTATGGCAGAGAATGATTGATATATCTATTTATGGCAGAGAATGATTGATAGATCTATTTATGGCAGAGAATGATTGATATATATTTATGGCAGAGAATGATTGATATATCTATTTATGGCAGAGAATGATTGATATATCTATTTATGGCAGAGAATGATTGATATATCTATTTATGGCAGAGAATGATTGATGTATCTATTTATGACAGAGAATGATTGATATATCTATTTATGGCAGAGAATGATTGATATATATTTATGGCAGAGAATGATTGATATATCTATTTATGGCAGAGAATGATTGATATATCTATTTATGGCATAGAATGAGTGATATATCTATTTATGGCAGAGAATGATTGATATATCTATTTATGGTAGAGAATGATTGATATATCTATTTATGGCAGAGAATGATTGATAGATCTATTTATGGCAGAGAATGATTGATATATCTATTTATGGCAGAGAATGATTGATATATCTATTTATGGCAGAGAATGATTGATATCTATTTATGCCAGAGAATGATTGATATATCTTTTTATGGCAGAGAATGATTGATATCTATTTATGGCAGAGAATGATTGATATCTATTTATGCCAGAGAATGATTGATATATCTATTTATGGCAGAGAATGATTGATATATCTATTTATGGCAGAGAATGATTGATATATCTATTTATGGCAGAGAATGATTGATATATCTATTGATAGCAGAGAATGATTGATATATCTATTTATGGCAGAGAATGATTGATATATCTATTTATGGCAGAGAATGATTGATATATCTATTTATGGCATTATTCTGATTGATAAATCTATTTATGGCAGAGAATGATTGATATATCTATTTATGGCATTATTCTGATTGATATATCTATTTATGGCAGAGAATGATTGATATATCTATGGCAGAGAATGCTTGATATATCTATTTATGGCAGAGAATGATTGATATATCTATTTATGGCAGAGAATGATTGATATATCTATTTATGGCAGAGAATGATTGATATATCTATTTATGGCAGAGAATGATTGATATATCTATTTATGGTATTATTCTGATTGATATATATATTTATGGCAGAGAATGATTGATATATCTATTTATAGCATTATTCTGATTGATATATCTATTTATGGCAGAGAATGATTGATATATCTATTTATGGCATTATTCTGATTGATATATCTATTTATGGCATTATTCTGATTGATATATCTATTTATGGCAGAGAATGATTGATATGTCTATTTATGGCAGAGAATGATTGATATATCTATTTATGGCAGAGAATGAAAATAACTTTCTTTTATTATACATTGTATAATAGGTATAATGAAAAATGAAAAATGGGCTTTAAAAATAAAGAATTACAAAAAAAAAAAAACATAAATACAGTTAACGAGTGTCATAGGTAATTATATCTCCTATCATGACATCCAAATTAACCTGTGTAAACTGAACACCTGTCTTATCCAAACATGAAACTTAAAAAAGGAGTCTTTATAGTTAGGTATGTCAATTTGAATACTAAGTTTGCTATTTTCAGGTCACTAATAATATTGTAATAAATGAAGGAGAAAGGAGAGCCAGTTTAGGGAAGGTGTGGTCACATGTTCCCCACAACAGAGTAATGTTATTAATTGAAGGAGACCAACAAAGACAAATTATCCTCAGCAAAAGTTCCAGAAATGTTAGTTTATATAAGGAAAAACATTTTAACATTTAATCTTTGATATTACAGAGTTAAATTAGGATTTAAATGAAAATGGTTGTTTTTGATAAAAATTGTATCATACTTTTTCCTTTTAAGTTCTTGTTTTATTTGTGGATACATATCACTGTATGCATTACTATGTTAATTTTTTTCCTTGTTTAACCATCCTTTCATTTTTCATGTCAGTGTGGGTATGCATGAATGAGACAAGATTGAACGTGTCAGAAAATTTGTATAATGCATTAGTTTTCATTTTATCATCATCACCTCTTACCAAGATTGTTGTTTTCTGTAATTCTTAATGATGTGTGCCTGAGACACTGTTCCAAACTGGTATTGTTATTATACAATTCACTTGTTTGTAGTTGTTAACTTAAGCAACATTGACATGGTTATTTTATGTAGCGTACATTTGTCATACATGTTTGTTTCATATATGTATCTCAATCATATTTGTTTTGTACTCTAACTATGCCCTCTATGGGCCCATTAATTGGTTAATAATAAAATATTCTTTTTCTTCTTCTTACAAGAAACAACAAATAAAATGCCTCAACAAATAATTCTTTATGTTTTGTAAAAATATTTTCTCCTATTCTTGATGTGTTTAATCGGTGGGATAAAAATACATAATATTTTTAATCACTTCGTAGTGATTAAGATTCTAAGTGGGAATTACCGCCGTTTTTTCTACAGTTATTGGAACAATAAACTAGAGAAGTCCCAAAATGACGTCAATGTAAACAAACTACATAGCAGCGACATTTTTTTGGGGTTTTTGTTGAAAATCATAGCAGAAACAGATTCTCCTTCAATTTACTCATGAGTTATGGAATTTCTCCACCCTCAATAGTTAAATTTTAGATTTTAACACACTCGCAAAAGCTAGCATGTTGAAAATCGAAAATTTAACTATCTCGAGTGGAGAAATTCCATAACTCACTCGTACCTGAAGGAGAATCTATATGTATACGCTGAAACTTGTGCAATGTTAAAAAGATATGAAAGAATGAAGATTGCAAGATTGCAATAATTGAAACTTATTAAAACTTTAGGTTTTGATTTAATTTTAATTCTGTTATAAATTTATAAAATACACCAATTACATTAATTTTATTTATAATATTGTTTATTAAAAGAGATTTGAAATTACACTATTGATTAATAAATTTTCATTGCAAAAATGAAAATAAAATTGGAATATACAACCAATTTTATTTTTTATATTTCAGAAAATTGGATTAATTGCTAAATTTGTTATATGTGATAAAGGCTGCATAGATCCTGGATAAACATATTTCATTCAACAATGAACATAAGGACTTACCTGGAGAGATGCATTCAACATTGAACATTAGGACTTACCTAAAGAGATGCTTCATACATAAATTGTGTAAGCAGTGAATTATTGAAATCTCAGACATCATAGAATGGCATGAATATTTGGTTTGAGTAAAACAATTTAGCTATTATCAAATAAATTAGACAACCCAAGGGAGTTAACTCTTTAAAAATCAGCTGAACGTTTTAATCACATACTATTAGTAAAGAGAATTCAAGCTTCTCAAGGATCAAAATTAGTGTTTATCAAACTGCTATATATCCAATGAAATTATTCCCGTAAATTGTGTGGTTCAAATTTCTTGAAATTTTTTATTTTTGTCAACAGGTCAAAGTAAATATTTTGTCCAAATTTTATGAAAATTAAACGAGCCAATTATATTTTGGTCAAAGTGTTGGGTACCCCCTTAACCTGAAAAAATTAGTTTTTAGGCATTACAGTAGAAGGACCTCACCATTTGCAATATAATATCCCAATATGGAATCTCACTTTTTAATTGTATGCAAATATTATTTTTCTTAACATCTGTTAAATAAACCGTAACTTGTTATGGTGATTACATACATTCACTGTTCATATATTGATTGATTGGAGCGTTATAGCATATTTCTTTTTACAATAAAATGTTTCTACAAAACTTTGTCTAAACTGTTTACACATGACAATGTAGATGATGATATTATGCAAGTATGACATAGCTGTAAAAATTTCACAGAAAGCTTGTCCATTAGCTGTTAATAGCCATACATAATCTCTTGCCCGCCCATATACCATCTTTAAGATCAAGGCAATTGTGTTAGGTATTTCTCCTGTTAGCATACTAAACATGACCATTACCAGGAGAACGGTCTTCCTCTTTTGACAAAAAAATGTTTTCTTGGCTGATGATGATGTTTTTGGTTTTTTCTTGGTTTTAAATCGTACTGTAAACAGACAATACCCCATACAAAAGCTGATCACAATTGTAGGCAAAACATGGACAAAAGTCAACTGAATTATGTCCAAAGCTTTTTCTTGTTCTATAGACAGTCTATTTGGGGTTTTACATACTGAAAATGAATTTCTCGTACACAGATTTTTATCTACCAAGCAATCCATTTGGTTGTCAAGTAGTATTGATGAATTGTACTTTTTCGAAGTTGTTAAGTTCATCATACAAATTGGCGAGAAAGTAAAATTTACTGAAATGTTCTGCTGTTCTGAAAACCTGCTCGTAAAGGTCAACAATTCCATGTTACATATGGGATATAGATACGGCATTATGAGAACTATAGGTAAAGCAATGCAGACAGACAGAACTACACCTCTAATTCTTTTAGTACAGTATTCTCGCCCTTTGAGCGGAAAAGCACAAGCAACAAATCTTTGAACTGCTACAAATGTGGTCACCATAACAGATAATGAGTGAAATATATCAGATAGTTTCTGACATAGCACATACGTCACACATTTGGAAACATCTTTAAAATCAGGATTGATACTCGTTAAGACACCAGACGTTACCCAAACCATTGACAGTATATCGCAAATGGCTATAAATGACAGGCAAGTTGTTACAGGCGAACGGTTTTTTGGCTTTAACCATACGTATATTACAACACTATTACATAGCAGAATGATTACACTAGAGGCGATGTATCTTATAATGAGGTGCAAGCCTGGATTCTGGACTAGTGAACAAGCCATTACCAAACCTGAAAAAATAAATTGATATGACATCACATCACAATATCTGACAACCAGTAATACATGTACGTGACCTATCTTCTGGGCATAAGCTCCGTGCAAGTTTTATGAAGGCTGTGCGATAAATCCTGATGTACACCTCATTAGGGGGCCACAATTGTAGAATATCTGATAGGGTCATTAGTGGCATTAAATATCCCCTGACACCAATTTTGATGATTTATTACCCATCAGTTGTGTTCAAGGCCTAACTGTTAAAATCGAAACAATAATAAAAAAAAAAAATAAAGAGCATATTAATCAAAAGGGTAAAGACAAAATCATCGAAGATACGGGGATAGTGCATTGCTGATATTTTTACAACCGTAGTTTTAAGTATATATCAATTTCGTGTTAATATCGACGTATTATAAACTCAGTTAATGATGCCCTCGGGGAGTCAGCAAATTAAAGTATTGACTCGGTGTCATTGAATATTCTTGGACACCAATTTTGGTGCACAAGATGTGCAAATTTCGTCGACTTACGATTCATCAATTATGCTCAAGGCCTAAAATGTTGAAATCAAAACAATAATTAAGAATTAGTATCTCTAAGTCTAAAAATTTTGGATAATACGATTCAATTGTTTCGTATCTAATTTAATCAAGTTAATGTTTTCTAGTTTCTTGATAGAAAAGTATAAATTTTTCATATTTCATTGTAACTGTCTTCTTTATCATTATCTTCTTGTATTATTAGACCTAGGTCCCAATTAATGGATATGTTGGGTAATTGAAACCTTTTCAAACGAAATCCAAATATATACACAGAAATAGGTTTTTGTCAACCTTCAACACAGAGAGAGTGCCTGCATCAATTTACAAGCTGCTTATGGCCTCGTATATAATAAAAGTTCCAGTTTGTCTTATGATGTGGTCTCTCTCCTGTTTAAACAGCGTATGTTCATGATGATGGCATAATGTTATTATTATATATGTATTTTCTTGGTTGGATATAGTCTCAGTGTCGTATAGTCAGTCTCTCCATTTTATAAGACAAGTAAAGACTGAAAAGTAATTTGGAAACTTTCAGTATCTCTTCCCATATGTCCGATATGAACCACCTCGGCAATCTCATAGAAAATTCCAACCTGAAATGCAGGTAGTCGCGAATTCGATCCCCGCCGGTCAAACTATATATATATATAAAGTCTTCAAACATATCAAAAATTGTTATTGCATAGATCCCCAGCCCGGCCAAACTAAAGACTTCAATCATTTCATAAATTGATATTGCCTAATAAATTTATAATTGTACTGTATTGTATGAGTATTTAATGCTTTCTACATTTAACATAAAGAGCAAGAGCCAAGATTAGTTACCTCTGGAGTCAGAATAATTTATCCGGTTCGGTTTTTTCCATTCCTATGATAAAAGATACTTGAACACATGAAATCTTTTATATATTAACATTCATGCTGGCTTTCAGTATTCTACACAGCTCGTTAGGTGTTTGAGAAATAAACTGGAAATCCTGTCATGCCTGTAAACAACAGATATTTTCTATGTACCTCTAGGTCCGAATTTATCGCATTTTATAATTGTGTACTCTTTTAGGCGTTATGGGATGCACAGTGCAACAGAATAGCAAACTTCACTGACCTCCTGTTTGATTATATCACGTTTTTAGCCGCCATATTGATAGGGCCTCTCATCCAATTGATATTTCAAGGAAATATTTAGATCATTTATAACATCGATTAAAATGCCTGTAATTAAACAAAACAAATAATTTGCAGGAAGCATCTTTCTAACACGATGTGATGATTACAAAATCAATAGAATACATTTAATCAAAAAGTAATAAATGCAATGGAGGTGATCTTTGATCACGCATTCAAACGAACCATATGCTTACTCCACGTATTCATATACATACAATATTTGTTTGAAAAAAACTTGATGATAAATTTATCGTATTGTTAACTAGCAATCTTAATGGAATTTTTTACTTTTCAATGGCCATCTGCCTCTATTGCTCACCTGGCATGAAGCCATTTTTATTGATGTACCTAAAAGAGAGAAGTCATCATTATGAAGTGTGGTAAGCCTTGTAGGAACCAAAATTTTCTTCATCAAGGCCCTTATACTTACAGGTTAGCATATTCAAACCAGAAATCTACGATTACTAAGTTCGCTTCGTTCCACCACTAATTTTGGTGTGTGGCTGTGTAGCTCTCCGAGATGCATCCTTACAGAAAGTAAAGATTGTAGGTCGCTTGGTATCGGAGAACTGAACTCGGATGTAAAACTTAACCTAAGTCAATGAAGCGCAGTGACCTAATGTTGGTTGGAGGTTGTGTTACACAACGAATTGAACCCTGACACCAAGTAATATGATTGTGGGTCGTTTGGTATGAGAAATCTGTACTCGGATATAAAAATTACCATAAGTAAATAAAGCGCGATAAGTAGATCAGTGTGACCTAATTTTGGTCGGAGGATGTGTTACTTCCTGAGATGCACCATGATACCAAGTAATATGATTGTAGATCCCTTGGTATTGGAGAACTGAACTCGGACGTAAAACAAAACCTAAGTCAATGAAGTGCCATAAGTAGGTCAGAGTGACCTAATCTTGGTGGGAGGATGTGTTACATCCTGAGATGCAACCTCGAACCAAGTAATATGATTGTAGGTCCCTTGGAATCGAAGATCTGAACTAGGACGTAAAACTTAATCTAAGTCAACGAAACACGATAAGTAGGTCCGAGGGCCCAATTTTAGTGAGAGGCTGTGTTACTCCCCGAGATGCACCCTCACACCAAGTAATATGATTGTAGGTCCCTTGGTATCGGAGAATTGGACTCGGACGTAAAACTTAATCTAAGTCAATGAAGTGTGATAAGTAGGTCACAGTGACTTAATTTTGGTGGGAGACTGTGTTACTCCCCAAGATGCATCCGCACACCAATTAATATGACTGTAGGTCTTTTGATATTGGAGAACTGAACAAGGACGTAAAACTTAACCTAAGTCAATGAAGCGCGACAAGAAGGTCAGGGTGACCTAATTTTGGTAGGAGGTTTTGTTACTCCCTGAGATGCACCCTCACACCAAGTAATATGATTGTAGGTCACTTTGTATATCAAAACTGATATTTGACATAAAATTTAAAAGCCAGTCACCAGTGCAATATGGGTCATGTGACCTTCATCTTATGTCACATGGTCAGCCTCTTCACCATGCACCTGCACCCTATTTCAACTAGTAACCGAGAACTGGCTGTGGACGCGAACGCGCACGCGGACGTGGACGCCGGGGTGACTCCAATAGTCCCCCTCAACTTCGTCGAGGCGAACTAAAAATTGGCGGTTCTCCGGAAGATTTTTGCATGTACTTCCCATAGGGTCTTATGTTAACCCAAGTCCTCTGCAAAAGGCCATTTTGAATTGGGGATTTGCACCAGAGTAACAACACTTGGTCAGAACATTGAGAGGAACATTCAGGCCATGTTTGGTTTCAAGAAATTCTGCGGTTCTGTAGATTTTTGTTATATGTCAGAGACACTTTCTGTCAAGTTTGGCTCTATTTGAAAAAATCAACCAATCAGAAACAAGAATTGCACATGGCGGCCATGTTTACCGCCTGATCTGGACAAAATGAGGACACTTTGTAAAAGCAGTGTCAGAGAAGAAGATGATCAATCCAGGAAAGACAAGAACTGTCAGTGACGGCCACGTTTGCATTGGACCTCCCATAGATGCTTCCTTGAGAAACAAGAATTGCCTATGGCGGCCATGTTTTTTGACCGGTCGATCGGGACAAAATGAGGAAACTTTGTAAAAAACCTCCCATAGATGCTTTCTGTCATGTTTCATTCCATTTGGCCAAGCGATTTCAGAGGAGAAGATTTTTTTTGTATCAACCAATCAGAAACTTAATCAACCAATGAGAAACAAGAATTGCTTATGGCGGCCATGTTTTTTGACCAATCGATCGGGACAAAATGAGGAAACTTTGTAAAAAACCTCCCATAGATGCTTTCTGTCAAGTTTCGTTCCATTTGGCCAAGCGATTTCAGCGGAGAAGATTTTTTTATATCAACCAATCAGAAACAGGAACTTTTGAATTCGCTGAAACGTGCCATCTCTCCCAGTTAAGGTTTCTTCTAAACCGGGTTAATGTCTGAAGAAAATAAATCACGCCTTTCATGTACTCATTGTTCGGTTCACTGGATGCACGTGAATTTCATGTGGCCCGGAAAAATAATCTTAGGAAGCAACCATTTGAATTTTATGGGGGCTAGGATCAAATGTTTGACACAGGACCTGCATTTTTTTTTACACCAAAAGTGATCCCGTCTTTTATTTATTACCAAAAAAAAAAATCCTGGTCCTGCCTTTTTATTTCAGATTTGATCCTAGCCTTCCCTAAAAATCAAATGGTTACTCCCTTACTATATATATGTGCATCTAGGCATGCCTTTACACTGACGTTTAATAAACTAGAACTGGTCTGGACAAAATAGCTTAAAGGTAAGAAGTAAATTTTTGTCTAATTTGTCAGATATTTTTTTTTTTTTGGGGGGGGGGGGGGGGGGGGGTTAAAGTTACACTTAAAGTCTTCTATCTCAGCTAACAAGACAGAAACACACACCGGATCAGTATTTTTCGAAGAGGTTTTGTTTATATCACAGGAGCTCAAGTTATTTTATATTTTTGTTATTTTAAATGTAAAGGTATTCGTATCTCTATTTGAATTTTACACCCACACGGGTCTAGCAATTAAAAAAAAACATAATAACAACAAAAATTTAAACACATTCATGACAATATCAATTTAGTGATGGTTTCTTTGTTTGTTTGTTTGGTTTTTTTTAGCCGTTTTCAGCACATTTGGCTATTTTGCGGCGGCCAGTTTTATTGGTGAAGGAAGCCGGAGTACCCGGAGAGAACCACCGACCTTCGGTAGAAAAATTGGCAAACCTTGTAAATTAAGATCGGAGTCGAACACACCCGGTCACAGGTGAAATTCGAACTCACAACTTCATGCGATCTTAATGATGGCGAATGAGCCTTTGGGTTTTGACCTCATTATAACGAATGCTTTATAAAGACCCAAATCTCAGACAAAACTTCTTTTGGAGGATAAAGAATAGTTTTTAATTGTATTAACAGTTGATCGGTGATGAAATTCGAAAGGATTTTTGAAATATTATAAAACTGTTTACGTAAAGTTAAATTCAGTTTGCAATGTTCATCATCCACCTCCAGGCAATTTTTACCTAATCTATTCTTTTTGAATATTTTTACATTTACCAGTTTCTATATCCAGACTGTGGTCATTCACCCTGAATTTTGTAATTAAGTGTCTATTTATAAAATTTGGATCTAGTAATAAATAATATTATTTCATTTTTAAATTTACTATACAGGAATAATTTAGAACTCTCTGTAAAAGATAAAATCTAAGTTTTCACAAATTTATTCTTCAGGATATTTTGAATAATGTTGAATTTTTGCTTCTTTAAAAATGTTTAAGCAAAATTGTACTATCAAAATCTTTATTTTAACATATCTTTGCTTAAAAAATACCAAGCTACTGGTGTTAAATGACAAGTTATTATCGTGCTTCATTAATAAAGAAAACAGTCTTAGAATGAAGTTATATATGTGTAGCAACTTCCTTGATAATGGTCACAGAATAAATCTTCTTCCAAATCCCAAAAATCAAACGTCGTCCCTCGTCACCTGTCAGTCCATACACTTTCATTTTGGCCTAAAATAAAATATTGCTTTGCTTTTTGGAACATATTTAAAATCAGGTTGTCAACAAATCTTCAAAATGATTAGTCATCCCTCAACTTTTATAAAGGAACATTTGAGGTGCTTTTTAAACATTAAATTTTTAATTACAGACAATTAATTTGTCTGGTAAAAGCAGAACATGTCAGGAAAATTTCATGGACAAGTATCATTTACTTTGGATACATGTATTTCATTTGGGAAACCCAGATGAATACCCTTATTAAGGTTTAACCTTCATCTGAAGTTTTCCTTTACAATTATAAAAAAATATATGCAAATTTTAGCTCAAATTTCGTACCTTAATTTTTCATGTTCATTTTACTGTCTAAACTGCATTGCAGAATTTAGTAAATTGAGTGCTCAAAAGAGAAAAAAATTGTTCTGGAAAATAGGTACTGGATTTACAATGTTCAATCATATTAATGGTTACAATAAAATTCATTATCCTTGTTTAAATCTTCATTTGTATTTTGTTCGACATTGATTGTATTTGATTGTCATGCACAGTAATTAAGACCAGCCGTTTTTATATTTATTCAACTTTCAAGATATCTTATACTGTTTAATAAGATATCTCAGGTTTAAGATAAACTAATTGAAATATCTTAATAATTGAATAAGAATTCTTATATATTAAATAAGATTTCTTATTACACTGATTATAAAGATATCTTATTAAATATATAAGATATCTTATTTAGTTCAAGATATCTTGATTGTTTTAAAAGATATCTTATAAACTATACAGATATCTTTTATATAGTTTGTTATATAGATATCTTATAAACTTAATAAGATGTCTTATAAACTAAATAATATATCTTATGAAAGTATATAAGCTATCTTATTAGCTTCATATTAAATAAGATATGTTATAAACATTACAAGATATCTTATATACTTTATTAGATATCTTATAAACTAAATGAGATATCTTATAAACTAATTGAGATATATCTGAATAAACTAATTGAGATATATCTGAATAAACTACATAAGATATCTGATGAATCAATCCGCATATAAGATATCGTGTATAGCTTATAAGATATATCATATAGTTAATAAGATATCTTGTAAAGTAAATAAGATATCGTATATACTTTTAAAGATATCTTATAAACTATACAAGATATCTCATAAAATATTTGTTTAAAAGATATCTTTAAAAAATACAAGATATAAACTATATAAGATATCTAATTAAGTTTCAAAGATGCTCCCATTCACAGATTACACAAAGTATGCACCGTTCATAGCATGTATGGCTGAAAAATGGCTAAGTTCAACATGCAAAAATTCATAGTAATAATTTGTCAAATTTACCTCCAAATAGCAGGTGCACATCTTCAATATGAATATAAACACTATGCAAAGTTTGAAGAATATTTGTTCAATACAGTCGGAGTTTCAGATTAAACAAAGTATTACCACTAAGCGTGACGGACGGACGGACGGAGTCGAGCGGCTACTAGACCTGCTTTCACCGTTGGTGACGCAGGTAAGAAAAGGGGGGGGGGGGTGAATTTCAAAAATCTTCTATG
This sequence comes from Mytilisepta virgata, assembly GCA_028015205.1. Taxonomy (NCBI): domain Eukaryota; kingdom Metazoa; phylum Mollusca; class Bivalvia; order Mytilida; family Mytilidae; genus Mytilisepta; species Mytilisepta virgata. Next base: position 3,557,484 of record CM051520.1, on the reverse strand, counting down.
GAACTACATGGCCAATTGTAACCAGACTTGGCAGTAATGGTCCTTAGGAGGTTCTCTCTAAAATTATGTCCGATGACCCGGACTGTTAACCAAGATGGGCGCCACAGCCAAACTTAGTTTAACATAGGGCTCTATGGAAAAATCAGTTGAAAAATCGTCTTCTCTGAAACAACTTGGCCACTTTGGAGCATACTATGGTGGAATGGTCCTTGGGTGGCCCTTTTACAAAGTTATGTCTGGCATCCCCGACTTCACACCGACATGGCTATTGTTTACTAAAAATAGAAAAAAGGGGGAATGAATTTCAAAAATTCTTCTATGAGACTAGACGGTCAATTGGAACCAGACTTGGCAGTAATGGTCCTTAGGAGGTTCTCTTTCAGAAGAATGTTTGACTCGGACTCTTAACCAGGAACTTATCCTAACTTAGTTTTTTAAAAATCTTTTTGTCTGAAACTACTTGATCACTTGGAACCAGACTTGGCAGCAGTAGTCCTTAGATTGTTCTCTTTCAGAATTATGTCTAATGACCCCAACTGCCACTATAGTCTGAGATTGCTCTGACGTCTGACGGCCTTTTTGTGCACATCACAAAAAAGGCCGTCAGACGTCAGAGCAATCTCGGACTACTTCCACTACAATCAAACTTAGTTTAATTTAACATAGGACCCTATTGGAAAACTAGCCACATTGGCTACTACACTTAAATAATAGTCCTGCTGAAGGTGGACAAGATAAATCCAGGTGAGCGATACAGGCTCTTGAGAGCCTCTAGTTTAGGTTGTGAGCTGAACTACTTAAAAATTCTAATACAGCAAGTCATACACTGTATTCAGATGCGCAGTAAGGTTTTAAAATTGGTCAAATTTAGAATTGTCACCTTCCGACCTGAATCTTTTTAAGTTATTCATTTCAGAATAAAATGTTTATTGAATCGCTGTAGATTCCGACAGCAGCTTCCGAATTGATATTAAAAAAAAAAAAAAACAGTTTTCTAGTTAAAACAAAACACATCAGCTTGATCAGCTGGAAACTAATGCTTATTTTCATTTGTTTTGGCAGACTGTGACTGCAGGAACAAGGACCCATAAGGATGTATTTCAGACTGATACTGCTATATAGTTGTGTAGTATTCATTGACAGGTGCATGGGAGTTTGCTATCAAAAGATGACACCTTTTACCCGTGATGGTGGTGGAAATACCCTTTACTTGAATCGACAAAAACATTTTTTTTGTAATCGGCCTGGATTTGGCATTGCCGCGTTCCGTCTCGTCAGACATTCAAGTGGTCGCTTTATCTGCTATAAAATTACATGCTGTAAAACCAATCATTCAGAAAAATGCTATATGTATTCTAACAGTTTTACTGACGCCGGGAATGGCAATGTTATTTATCTTGCCAGATAGCATGTTACCTGTCCAAAAAACGATTAATTGAAGTATTTATACCTCAATGGCACTGAAAACCTGCTACGGTATGAGTACGCGTGCTGCACAACAAACAGCGGATCAAATTGCTACCAATCTCAGATTAAAGCAAATGCTGATGGGAAGGGAAATATGGTCTACTTGGTCAGACATGAGCCACGATGTCGATCTGACTTTTACATCAACAGTTTCCGTCTTGTAAGGCAACCATCTAAAGATACGATAAGTTACCAGTTCAGATGTTGTAATTACAAACCAATCCTGCTGCTTCGTTAATATGTTACCTCAGTTGACTTCTAAAAGTTTAAACAGTGATTTTGGTAACTTTTGTGTCAATAAATATCCAAATTTATACAAAATGAATCTTGTAGACATGCAAAAACCTTTCCAAAAATTGTCATGCAGTTGTCTAGATTTAGACAATTTACTACGAAAAAATTAAATCTGGCATATAATCTGTAGTATCAGAGTGCCCCTTACTTTTGGTGTTGCAGACCTAGTGTCAAAGGTTTAATTAGGTCTCCCATCTGAGCATGAACAAATTCATAGACGTAAACATTAGTTTGTCGTTTACCCGATGTTTTGGGTAAACCTAGGTAGCCTCTTCTGTATTACAAATTTTCAAAAACCTTGTCATTGATTTTTGAACTGGGTCATTAAACAAATCTTATTTTGAGATGAAACATAACTTAGTTTAAATGTTTTTTAGTGTTTGGTCAAAAGCTGTTTACCAGACTTATTTTCAGATTTATTCCCTGATTGTACAAACTCTCCAGCTCTCCATGTACTGATATCCATTCCCATTAACCTTTTAATCAAGTTGTTTCACGACAAGCTTAATTTTTTTTTTAATTTATCGATTTTATGATTTCAACTGTAAAGTGCCTTATTTAGAAGGAAAGGTGTAACACTCAAAACATAAAGCTAGTCAACATACTTAGATCAGAACGCTTAACACGTAATGTGTAAAAAGGCTGTTAATAAAATGTCCTTGAAATAATTTTATTAGCACGATACATGTCTTTAAACCCTACGAGTATTGTGGACCCTCTGTCTCGCCATGTTTAAAAGCTTATTCAGTCTTCTACTTCTGTTTTGGAAAGTTTTCTACTTCATTGGACAGTCTTAAATCTATGTTGAGCAGCTCGCTAAAAACTGTTTTGTCAACTCTCCGTTGCAAAGTAAAAAAATTTTAAAAAAATTACAAGAAAGGAAAAAACTCTTTCCAAAGGTTAAATCTTGTCACAATTTAAATTTGACTTTTCTCCTGGACAAATTTCTGAAAAAAACGCAAATTATGACAATTCTGATATCTATTTCGATGCACAAGATTTGCACATTTCGTCCATCGACTCATCAGTTGAGCCGGAAATGATTAACCAAAACAATTTCAATACGTTGAGTAAAAAGCTAAGACGAAAAAAGGGAAAAATCAAACAAATTACATTGTATTTCAATTGCAAAGACGGAAATGGATTTTTGTTTAAATAAAACTTGAAAACCTGTAGATGGTAGGTGTAACTATGATACTTTGCTTACAGTGTAAGTTCTAATTGTAGGAAAGTAATGAAAATTTCTATGCATTTTCAACGACATGAAGAGTCCTGGATGTCTCGTAGACTCATAGAAGCGTGCACCCCACGAGTGCGATAGGTGGCGGGTACAATTCCCTTGCGAGTCGAACCAAATTGGTATTTGCTGCCTCTCCACCAAGAACGCGGCATTTGGGACTTGGAGCAAGAATTAGTCTACTCGGAGTTGGGTATAATATCCGGGTGTGGTGTTGTCTTCCTGTAGACTGTTGCCCCGAGATAGCACGTTAAAAATCCGACTCTGCGTGTCTAGTAGAAAGCACACTATATATTGATTACACAAGGTAGGGATGGCGGAATCTGCCGAGGATTGCCGATTATTTTCTCGTCCCGATATGCATGTAACAAATGCCACTTTAAGTAATTCTTATCGATATTAAACTATTCGGGTTTAAGAGTTTTGAATCTGATGGTCAATATACGTGACTTTTACACCCTTCCAACCTGAAATTAACTTTCACTCAGTCACTTGTCATATTTTTGAATATCAAACATAAGAACATGGACCTTTTTTCGCGTAATACATAACAAAACATACATTTGAAGCAAACGCATATTAAAGTTATTTTCTAAAATATAAATAGTTGATGAAACATTACGATTTTATAAAAGTCACGTGTTGTCCATCCCCATGTTTCCTATTGATTTGTTGACATACATGGTTCTCTCATGCATATCTGTTTGCAATGAAATACAATATTCAAGCATATCTCCAGATGAGTATAACTTTCAAAACATTGAGACTAAAAAACACAAAGCTGAGCCCAAAATTTTAGTTTCATATCGAATAATAGACAAAGTCCACTCTATAATTCAGGTGTATCAGATTTAAGTGAAAATACTATGCCAGATGTATCAGATTTAACTGAAAACCTATGCCACGTGTATCAGATTTAACTGAAAACCTATGCTATGTCATGTGTATCAGATTTAACTGAAACCCTATGCCATGTGTATAAGATTTAACTGAAACCCTATGCCATGTGTATAAGATTTAACTGAAAAACTATGCCAGGTGTATCAGATTTAACTGAAAACATATGCCAGGTGTGTTATGATATTGTAATTATTATATTTATTTATCTTGGCCTGGTTTGTTTTGTGTGGCCTTGTGACGTGTATAATGTGTTTACATAATATTTATAGTTGTTTACCAAATAATGTTATAACTGCGCAGTTTAGAAATCACTGGAACAATAATGGATACTGGTGGAATGACTAGAACTTTCTATTTGACTTACGTAATAATTATGGTGTGATTCGAACTTCTACCGTATTCCAGAAGTTTCCGTTCTACAGTATATATATGGACACGAAAGTTAAACTTGCAGAGCATAGCATATTGGACCGTACATAGACATTCTTGTGTTCTCAGCTGTTGGATTTATTTACGTTTCATACATCGTACTTGACAGACTGTTATTTTCATTACATCATACTAGATTGTGACTGATTGGATATAATATTCCGTTTGGATTCAGGCAACAGTGACCAGAATTCCGGATCAAGAAAAAACAGGATTTTGAACAGTTAAGTTGACATTTTAGTTTTTTTTGTAATATTTTTGTAAACTTTGTATATATAATAAATCTTGTTAAATTTTATTATTGATTTGTGTCTTTTGTTGGCTACAATTTAAAGGTGATTTCGGCCGTAACAGAAATTGGGGGCTCGTCTCGGGAGAACGTTAATATCTTAATAAATTTTTTCAGTATTTTTATTAGAATTAGCCAACAAAATTCTACAAAATGGAATTTGATGCTGGTAAATTTTTGAAAACGCCAGACCTGGAAAGGTTTGATAAATTAAAGAAAGAAGAATTAGTGTTGCTTGCTAAACATCTAAAAATAGATTTTAGAACATCTATGAGAAAACAAATTATAAAAAATTTGGTAATAGACAATTTAGTTGATTTAGAAATTTTTGGTGAAGAGGCTCTTGACCTCAAGGTCGAAAAAGTTGATGCTTTCAAATTAAAACAGCTTGAATTAGAACATGAACTTAAATTAAAACAATTAGAAAAAGAAGATGAATTTAAATTAAAACAATTACAGGCAGAACTTGAAATGAGGGAAAGGATAGAGATGGAGAAAATAAAAATGGAAATAGTCAAAGCAGAAAGCAACACTAAGTCAAAATCAGAACAATTTGAGGCAGCAAAAAATATACGTTTGGTTCCGAAATTTTGTGAAAAAACGGTGGATAAATTTTTTCCACAATTTGAGAAAATTGCTCAAAATCTGAAATGGCCAAAGCCTTATTGGACTACAATGCTGCAAAGTGTTTTTGTGGGCAAGGCCGCTGAAATTTACTCAGCTCTTTCTTCAGAAAAAAGTTCTGATTATGACACTGTTAAACAGGAAGTTTTGAAAGCTTATGAGCTAGTGCCAGAAGCATATAGACAGAAATTTAGGTCTTATAAAAAGTTTGAAACACAAACCTTTGTTGAATTTGCTAGGGAAAAAGAAGATTTATTTGATAAATGGCTTACGTCAAAGAAAATAGATAAAAATTTTGATAAATTAAGACAATTAATGTTATTAGAAGAGTTCAAGCAGTGTGTTAATTTAGACTTAAAAACACATTTAGATGACAAAACTGTTGAGACATTGCAAGATGCAGCTGTTGTTTCCGATAATTATACCATTTCACATAAAAGAAGTTTCAAAGGTCAAAATTTTAATACTTCAAGCGGAAATTACAAAAATCAAAGCACTGAGCGTACTGATATTAAGCCTGTTGCACAGAATAAGAGTCCGTCTAGTTATAACATGTCTGGTCCAAAATTTGATACTTTTGAGAAGAAGTCACTAACTTGTGCTTATTGTAAGAAAAATGGTCACCTGATGGCTGATTGTTTTAGACTCCAGAAGAAGAATGAAAGAGATCATAAGCCCAAGTCCAGTGCTTGTACGACACCCGTTGTTACCAATAAGTTGGAATGTCCTGCGAGTCAGGCTTTTAAGTCCAGTTTTTGTGATTACATGGAGGATTATAAACCCTTTATGTCTGATGGGTTTGTTTCTATTGTTAATAATACTACTCCTCAGCCTATTAAGATTTTACGGGACACTGGAGCTTCTCAGTCTTTGTTGTTAGAAGGTGTGTTGCCTTTGTCCGAGAAGACGTCCGTTGGTGCCTCCGTTTTGTTACGAGGTGTGGAGTTAGGTTGTATAGATGTTCCCCTCCATCGTATTTATTTGAAGTCAGATTTAATTACTGGACCAGTTGTTGTGGGTGTTCGTCCTACTCTCCCTGTAGAGGGTGTTTCATTATTGCTAGGAAATGATCTAGCTAGGAACAAAGTGGTTGCTGAACCAATTGTTACCAGTGAACCGGTGGTGGATGTTAAATCACCTGAAGATGATGCTGAACTGTATCCAGCTTGTGTTGTTACTAGGGCAATGGCAAGAAAACAAGATGAGGATTTACAAGAAGGCCAGTATGATTATTTGGACCTTTCTGACACTTTTCTTGCCGACATTGAAGGTCCCGGTACTTCAGAAAAAGCCATAATCAGACCACCTGGTACTAAAGAACGTGTAATTATGCCATGGCCAGACGTGAACAGCCATTCATTAGACAAAAGAACATTTAGGGAAGAACAGAATAAAGACCCTGAGGTTCTTCAGCTCGGCAAGAGGGCTCTACCCCAAGAAGAAGCAGACAAAGTGGCCGAATGTTACTACCATCAAGACGGCATTTTGATGAGGAAATGGAGGCCCCCTGATGCTATCCCAGAGGAGGAATGGAGAGTGGTATACCAAGTGGTGGTGCCTAAAGTCTATAGGCAAGAAATTATTGGTCTTGCCCATGACACCCCCTTGGCTGGACATTTAGGTATAAGGAAGACTTGCCTTAAGATATTACAACATTTCTACTGGCCCAGACTTAGAAATGATGTCACAGAATATTGCAAATCATGCCATATATGCCAGGTTGTTGGCAAGCCTAACCAGAAAATACCACCAGCACCACTTCTGCCAATTCCAGCCTTTGAAGAACCTTTCAGCCGAGTACTTATTGATTGCGTTGGACCTTTACCAAAGACCAAGACTGGAAATGCTTATTTATTAACGATCATGTGTACATCCACTCGCTTTCCTGAGGCTATTCCCTTAAGGAATATCAAGACACCAACTATTGTCAAAGCTCTTATCAAATTTTTCACATTAGTAGGACTTCCTAAGTCTATACAGTCCGACCAGGGTTCAAATTTTATGTCAGGTTTATTTCAGCAGGTCGTTTACCAGTTAGGGATTACTCAGTATAGAACAAGTGCTTATCATCCAGAATCTCAAGGTGCCTTAGAACGTTTTCATCAAACATTGAAGAACATGATTAGGACTTTTTGTCTTCAATTTGATAGGGACTGGGATGATGGTGTTCACTTTCTACTTTTTGCGGTCAGAGAGGCTGTTCAAGAATCCCTTGGTTTTAGCCCCTTTGAGTTAGTGTTTGGTCATACTGTAAGGGGACCTTTGAAATTGATTAAGGAAAAATGGCTTACTGAACACACTGACTTGAATCTTCTAGACTATGTATCTAGATTTAAAGAAAAATTGTATACTGCTTGTCAAATTGCTCAGAAAAACTTAAAAACTGTACAGAATAAGATGAAAATATGGTATGATAAAGATGCCAGGGACAGAGTTTTTGAGCCTGGTGATAAGGTACTTGTATTTTTGCCAGTCCCTGGGCATCCTTTACAGGCTAAATACTGTGGTCCTTATACAATTGACAGTAAAATCAATGATTTGAATTATATTGTAAAAACTCCAGGTCGGCGTAAACAAAATAGAGTGTGTCACATTAATATGTTAAAACCATATTTTGAGCGTACTAATGAAGGTGAGAGTAAACCAGTTGCCACTTTAGCCATTGTTAAAACAGAGAACGATCATGACAAACCAGACATAATTGAACCATCTTTTGATTCCAAGACTATAGAACAAACTGTTAGATTGAAAAATTCTGAAATTTTATCAGATTTAGACTCAAAACTTGCACATCTGACTTTCGATCGCAGAGAAAAATTGAAAACTTTGGTATTTTCTTTTAAAAATCTTTTTCCAGATGTGCCAAACAAAACCACTGCTGTTTGTCATGATGTTGATGTAGGTGATGCTTCTCCAATTAAGCAACATCCTTACCGGCTCAATCCACTTAAACTTGATGTTATGAGACAAGAAATTAGATATATGCTTGACAATGATATTATTGAGCCGAGTAACAGTGAATGGAGCTCTCCTTGTCTTCTTGTACCCAAACCAGATAAAACCTTTCGTTTCGTTACTGACTTCAGAAAAGTAAACTCAGTTTCAAAATCTGACTCCTATCCGATTCCAAGGATAGACGATTGCATTGATAACATTGGAAAATCAAAATTCGTAAGCAAATTTGATTTATTAAAAGGTTACTGGCAGGTCCCCCTGACACCGAGAGCTCGTGAAATATCAGCTTTTGTCACACCAGACGGCTTATTTCAATATACTGTCATGCCGTTTGGTATGAAAAATGCTCCAGCTACATTTCAAAGAATGATCAATAATGTTATAAAAGATTTAGACTGTTGTTATGCTTATATTGATGATCTTATTGTATGTAGTGATAGCTGGGAAGAGCATTTAACACATTTATATGATACTTTTGATAGATTGTCACAATCAAATTTGACTGTTAATCTTAGTAAAAGTGAATTTTGTAAGGCCACTGTTGATTATTTAGGGCACACAGTTGGCCAAGGTCAAGTGAAACCTATTATGGCTAAAGTGGATGCAATTACCAATTTTCCTCCTCCTACAAATAAAAAACAACTTATGAGATATTTAGGCATGATTGGATTTTACAGAAAATTTTGTTCAAATTTTGCTACTGTTGTTCAACCATTGACTCATCTTTTACGAAAAGATTCTAAATTCATCTGGAGTGATAATTGTCAAAACTCTTTTGAAAAAAGCAAATCACTTTTAATTAACAGTCCCGTTCTTATCACTCCAGACTTTAAAAAGCAATTCAAACTTGCCGTTGATGCAAGTGATGTAGGAGTTGGAGCCGTTTTATATCAAGAAACAGATGATAATCTTGAGAAGCCTATATCATATTTCTCCAAGAAATTAGATAAACATCAGAAAAATTATTCCACTATTGAAAAAGAATGTTTTGCACTGTTGTCTGCACTTCAACATTTTGATGTATATTTAAATCCCACTATGCATCCTATTCTGGTTTATACTGATCATAATCCTCTCACCTTCATACATAAAATGAGAAACAAGAACCAGAGGTTGACTAGGTGGAGTTTATTGTTACAGGAGTATGATATTATTGTAAAACATATTAAAGGTAAAGATAATGTAATAGCAGATGCTTTATCTAGATCTTATTAAAACACTGTATACATACTATATATATATATATATTTTTGTATATATTGTTCATGAAGTTCTCGTTACACTCAAACTTCTTTTAAGGGGGGAGGTGTTATGATATTGTAATTATTATATTTATTTATCTTGGCCTGGTTTGTTTTGTGTGGCCTTGTGACGTGTATAATGTGTTTACATAATATTTATAGTTGTTTACCAAATAATGTTATAACTGCGCAGTTTAGAAATCACTGGAACAATAATGGATACTGGTGGAATGACTAGAACTTTCTATTTGACTTACGTAATAATTATGGTGTGATTCGAACTTCTACCGTATTCCAGAAGTTTCCGTTCTACAGTATATATATGGACACGAAAGTTAAACTTGCAGAGCATAGCATATTGGACCGTACATAGACATTCTTGTGTTCTCAGCTGTTGGATTTATTTACGTTTCATACATCGTACTTGACAGACTGTTATTTTCATTACATCATACTAGATTGTGACTGATTGGATATAATATTCCGTTTGGATTCAGGCAACAGTGACCAGAATTCCGGATCAAGAAAAAACAGGATTTTGAACAGTTAAGTTGACATTTTAGTTTTTTTTGTAATATTTTTGTAAACTTTGTATATATAATAAATCTTGTTAAATTTTATTATTGATTTGTGTCTTTTGTTGGCTACAATTTAAAGGTGATTTCGGCCGTAACAGGTGTATCAGATTTAACTGAAAACCTATGCCAGGTGTATCAGATTTAACAGAAAACCTATGCCAAGCATTAATGTTGACAACGTATTTATCCATTAAGCATTCAGCTGTAAGACTGCCATCTTGAATATCTTAGGTTAGGTACGACATTAAGCCATATATAGTCCGTTCATCAAAAGCTTTCGCAAGAAATCTTTATACTCATGGATTTTGAATTTCTCTGTGCCGGACAAGTTGCATGAAAACAGTGATTTCTGATTGCGATTCATTTAATGTTGAACTTTATGCAGGCCTACCTTTAGTTATCCATTAATGCTCTTAATATGGTGTTGGCGTGGCCAATGATGCGAGGACAACAATATTAGCCCCTTCCAGAAATCATTTCCAGTATCACAATTCTGACTCTAAAATTATAATTTGAAGCAAGTTATTTGCCTGAGTTTACTTACTTCCGGCGAACGAAACTTTTTCTAGCCTTAGTATGTAGCACAATATGGCTGCCCCCTTTAAACAAAGACTTTTCTAAATGACTCATATGTAGAAAATGCATATGGCCCTATAGCGCTCGCTGCGCTCGATATAATTCTGGAACCCAATGTTATTTTGTGTTTAATACCTTCGAAAATAGGAAGTTATTAATTATTCATATATAGGAAACGTGCACTGCCTAGTTTTTTTTTCACTAAGTTTTTTCCTCAAAATTTGAAAACAAGGAGCTAGCAGTAACTAAAGGTGATATTGGGTTTTCCTGTCATGTATAAAGTTAAATCTCATTATTCAACACCTTTCATCATCTTTGCGGGTGATGAATAGCAGTAAAAATACGGTTTTCTTTCGTAACAGTTACTTTTTGAATGCAGTTTGAATTTTTATCTCTAGTATGTAACTATGTATATCATTGTATATGTAGAGAGGTGTGCGTTAACTCCTCATCCATTTTTACCTTTTTACATGTACATATGGGGATATCTAGTTTTCCTTCATGTTTTTGTCCTTAGCAAAGTTTCTCATTGATGAATGAATAAATGACATTTTTGTACATGTCCCAAGTCAGGAACCTCTGGCCGTTGTTAGTCTTGTGTGTTTGTTTGAATTTTGGTTCATTTGTATATTTCGGAGTTTAGTGTGCCGTCCATTTCGCTGAGCTAGTATGCCTTATTGTTAGGGGCCAGCTGAAGCCCGCCTCCGGGTGCGGGATTTTCTTGCTGCGTTGAAGACCCATTGGTATCCTTGAGCTGTTTTCTGCTCTTTGGTCGGGTTGTTGTCTTTTGACACAATTGTGACCAAGCAAAAATAGCCTGTAATATTATTTTGGACACTGAAGTTAAAGTTGTTAAAATTACATATTAGACATTTTGGACTTATGAAACATTTATTATTAATGTGAGTGAAATTTTATGTTTTGTCAAATTTAATTATCTCATGTTTTAATTACATATTTCACATTTTGTTTATCTCGTAAATACTTAATCCATTAAAGGGCCTCGGTGGCCGAGTGGTCTAGGTAGTTCGTCATGACCACTTGCCTGTCAACGCTGGGGTTGTGTGTTCGACTCCGATCTTAATTGACAAGGATTGCCAATTTTCCTACCGAAGGTCGGTGGTTCTCTCCGGGTACTCCGGCTTCCTCCACCAATAAAAACTGGCCGCCGCGAAATAGCCAAATGTGCTAAAAACGGCGTTAAACCCCAACTAAACAAACAAACTTAATCTGTTAACCTAATTAGTTAGATAGGAATAAGAAATATTAATCAGTTTAATGGCTTAATTGGTTTTCACATGTTCTTTGTTAATTAGTGGTTAAGTTGGGATTATATTTTAGGTGAATATTGTCACTCAAATTGAGGTGTTTATATTTGTCATTTTTATGTATTATAAATACTTGTGTAAAATTTATATGAACACACAATATCACACAGATTGATCAGTAGTAACTGTAACATTGGACTCAGAACTTTATACTGAACATAGTCTATCTTTGTAATATTGTTCCAGACGTAAAATAAATTATTGATCGGACTGTACTTCTCTGTCGTTAGAAAGACAAAGATTTATAACCATCATAAAACGATATATCAACACCTATGAACAATATAACTGCTTTGAAAAACTAAATCAGGAGGGACTTCTGTTGAAATTATTCCTGGAACCAACATCTACAGAGTTAAAACCATTTCTGAGAAGGATGAAAATTAACAACTTCAAAGAACTTGAAAGCATGACAAGAACACTTTGCTATGGTCTACATACCAAGAGAGCTACGCTTCTTAACACCAAATAAGAACGTCATTGTCTAAACCTTATCAACCGTACTGTGAAAACCTATATTTTGTGAAAGAACATTTTATTCAGTGGATATTTAACTGTGTACAAAGACTGTAAATACGTTCGAAACGTTTGAGGTGAAGGTGTTGCTGTACAGTATGAAAATTAATTATAAGCTCTTCTATTTTAAAAAGGGAAATTCTATTTTATTCCCTTTTTAAATAAAAAACCATGGATGCAATAATTGTAAGTATTTAACTTAGGAAAAAACAAAATATGATAGCAATTTAATAAGTTTTTATTAAAAACAGGTACCAGTTCTACTATTTGCATTATAAACATAGCTTTTTCAATGACATTATATATCAACTACAACAAGATGTGTAATTTATTTAAAAATATTTGCTTTTCTCTAAATATTTTGGGAAAACTCCCGAAAAGATTTCCTTATAAAGTTTGCAACAAATTTTTCGGGAAATTTCCCGAAACTTAATTCTATAAGTATGTTGTGATATTTCAAAAATAAATTGATGCAGTGTAATATATTATAATATATGTACCATCACCTATTCGGGAAATTTCCCGAAACTTTTAAGTTGCCTTTTTTTATATTCATATGCAGGACACAAGATTCGGGAAATTTCCCGAAAATATTTTTTATCTTCAGAAGCATCATAAAGTTGCTTAAATTCCTCTATTTTCTTTTTTCAATGGATAAATAACATTGAACTAGAGGTTCCCAGAAGCCAGTTTCACTTTCTTGGATTTCATTTGCACATTTAAAAAACATTTTTGGCCTTGAGCACAGCTGATGAGCCATAAATCCATGAAATGTACACATATAGTGCATCAAAATTAGCATCATAGAATTTAATATTCCACTAATTCGATACATGTGATGATGGACTCACGTTACAGAGGGTACAATCAGATCAGTTGCTAGTATTTTAATACTAGCCCAAAATTGGTATTACTATAAATTTACTGTTACTAAAAGTTAAATTTTGTGAAAACTAAGGAGTATATTCCTTGTGCACAACTCTGTCCTTTAGACATATTTTGGCTTTACACTTTTGGTCAGAATAAGATCATTTTTTTTAAATTTGACCGATTTTTCTATTTTTAGTTATAGTGGCCATATTGGTCCAATGTCTTGGCTTTTGAATTTTGAAAGATGCCAGGCTAAGGACCATACCACTAAGTTAAGCTTCAATTGGCAGTTTCAGAGATTCTGAAATATTGTTTCTTGAACAAGGTCCAGTCCCCATCCTTCCCCCTCCCCTGTATGGATATCAGACACACCTTTGACAGGGGACAATCAAAGAACTTGATGAAGAAATCCAAGTCACAAGAGACCACCATTGATAAATACATTGTACAATGACAATATCCCTAGACTTTCATTCTGCAGTAATTGTGCTATGCAATAATGACATATGAGCATTTGAATATCAGAGATCAATTAATATATGGGTTATTGCATTCCAGAATATAATCTATCAATCTCTAAAATGTATAAATAAGTGTCAATACCAATACAACCAAAATTGCTACAAATTAATAAATCAGTTCAACCATTCCCTGACCACATTTTTAAAGCCACCAAATGGTACACCAAGAAAAGTATGATTAACAGTTTTCCCTCACTATGTTCTTAAAAATTCTCTGTTCCTCTGTGTCTGGTTAGGTTTTGATATTTTTTATTTTTCTTTGTCTTCCTGAAAAAAAAACAGCAAAATTTACTAATGGTGAATCTTTATGAAACTAAAAACATTCTTATAATTCATATCATATTTTCAGAGTTGCCCAAAACAACTTTGAAAATGTAACTTGGCATTGGCATGACCTGAAACTTGATTCTTAAATATTGTGTGCTATTTGTTTTTCTTATTTTCAGTAATAACACTGATATTGGTAAAGTAATCCTCCAAAAAAACCTTAAAATGGTCTTTCGGCTCTAGTCATTTCTAATTAATCTGTAACTGCCCCTGTATTATTTTTACTATTTGATGTTTACAGTCACAATTTCCTCCTTAATATTGACCTGTACAGGTAAAATATAGAATCCTGAACACAAATAGATATGGTTGCTAGGGACTTTTTCATTGGTTGCTATGGACTTTTCAATGGCATTGACTCTTGACCTGCAATTTCGACTTGAACAGGTAAATTGTAGGGTGCTGAACCCAAATATATCTGGTTGCTAGGGACTTTTTCATCAGTTACTATGGACTTTTTCAATGACCTTGACCCTTGACCTTTCTTTTTGACTTGTACAGGTAAATTATAAGGTCCTTAATCCAAATATATATGGTTGCTAGGGACTTTTTCATCTGTTGCCAGGGATTTTTTCATCGGTTGCTATGGAATTTTTCAATGACCTTGACCCTCCATTTTACTTGTACTGCTACCATTTAATTTATTTCAATTAACGCCCAAAACATCTGTGACAATGTCAGACCATTATTTTCTGTTTACATGTAAATAATCTTTGAAGGGCAAAAACTCCTATAAGGGGTCAACTGATGATTTTGGTCATGTTGACTTATCTGTAGATCTTACTTTGCTGAACATTTTTGTTGTTTACAGTCTTTATCTATTATTCAAGATAACAACCTAAAACTGCAAATTTCCTTAAAATTAAGAAATCAGGGGCAATAACCCAACAAGGGGTTGTCCAATTCATCAGAAAATTTCATGGCTGGTAGTTCTTGACCCGTTGAACATTATTACCCCATCAGTTTTGCTCTAAATGCTTTGGTTTTTGAGATATGAGCCAAAAACTGCATTTGACCCCTATGTTATATTTTAAGCAACAGCAGCCATGTTTGTTGATAGATCAAAACTTCAGATATAATTTATAAATAAGATACCCTAAAGAACATTTAGTTTAAAGTTTGAAGGTATTTTGACCAGTAGTTTCAGAGCAAAAGATTCTTGAAATAGTTTGTGATGACAAAAACACCGACCCCGACGGATGACGACGGACGCTAAGTGATGGCATAAGTTCACATGGCCCTTTGGGCAAGGTGAGCTAATAACAGGACTTTTTCCATTGGATAATCCAATAGTAAATAAAAATTAAGGAATGTTCTGCACTGAACTGGAAAAAGTCTTTTAATCAATAATGCTGAGTTTTCAAAGAAAATTTAATAAAGGGCTTCGCTAAGCACAGCATGATACGACGGCAACATGTCAACAGGTAAAGAATTAGTATAAATGTGGACATATTCAGCTTTACCCAATAAAGTATTTGATAATATAATATACATTACACAGAAATATTGTACCTTCCACAAATACTAGATGAAAAAAAAAAAAAAAATAGAATTCCAGCTACCTTGCTTTTTTGGGCCCTTAAACCATCAAAACTGTAAAAGATAGGAAAAATCTGTTGATATACCACTGAAAGTAATCATCAAGATGAATTAAAAGAAAAAATCACCATTAAAATTGGATTAAAAAAAAAAGAAACATTGGTCCCTCAAAATGGCTAATTTTGGCCACTTTAATCTCTGCAATGACAAAAGTTACACAAAAATGTCTTTATTGTATTTCTTACATAAAAAAATTTGTACAGGTTCCACAGAACTCAGTGTCTCACCTGCTTTCGCAGTTGTCTATATTTCAGTGTAATAGTGGAATGTACATAATTTTTCTCCACATGTTATTTATTGATCATGAAGAAGCCGCTGTCCAAGTATGGTAAAAATCCAGGATGGTTTAAGAAAGTAATTAATGTTTTGAAAACTTTAACTGCAGACTGTATGTAATGTTAACTGGGAGAAAAACTAAGTCCATTTATAAGTTAAATATGGAAAAACGGGAAAAAAAATTAAAGAAAATTTTCCTCTATCTTTTGATAATGAACAAGTTTCTGTCCAAGTTTGGTAAATTTTGGCTTTGGTTATGTCTTTATACTAGGTACCCTAAGGATCTTTCGGCCTAAGTTTGGCTGAAATTGATCCTGTAGTTTCAGAGAAGAAAATATTTGAAAGTTTACAAAGATGACAAAAAATGCGAAAAATTGTCTTTAAAGGGCAAAAACTCCATAAGGGGTCAATTATTTATAACCATTTCAAACTTTGGATAAAATCTGGAAAAACTCATACTTTATACTTACATTTGTTCCTCATTATATTCTTTTCATAGTCACTTTTACTGGCTTGCTCCACATTTTTGAATAACTTTCAATGCTGCTTCAAACATTTGAAAAAGAGTTGGTCTGAAGAAAAGAAAGAGAAATTTAACATTTCTGAAACTTCAATTTATACATTTTTTTAAGTTTATGAATTCAGGGGTTAGTGGATCAAAGGTCAAGGTCACTGAACATTTTCATCAATACAGAATTTTACTACATGAAATATTTTATATTTAAAATAAAATAAATTATATGTTTAATTGGTCCCTCCGGGTAATCTACACCCCTCCATTTTATAAATTTTCAATTATTTTGAAAATGTGCCTTGAGCCATATCTATTTTTCTTTCTTGTAATGATGAATTAAATTGTATATTATATATTTATTAGGCTCTGGGGATAAATCCTCCACCTTCCCTTATAAAACAAGAGTGGGCACACAAAAATGTC
This sequence comes from Mytilisepta virgata, assembly GCA_028015205.1. Lineage (NCBI taxonomy): Eukaryota > Metazoa > Mollusca > Bivalvia > Mytilida > Mytilidae > Mytilisepta > Mytilisepta virgata. Next base: position 3,540,520 of record CM051520.1, on the reverse strand, counting down.
TCGCCTGTCATGTACATGTATTTCTAATGAAAGTAAATGCTATCAGTATTCGAAAAACAGCAAAACACAAAAACTTAACTATAACCATTGAGCCATGAAAATGAGGTCAAGGTCAGATGACTCATGTCAGTTGGAAATGCACACCTTACAATCCTTCCATACACCAAATATAGTAGACCTATTGCATACAGTATTCGAAAAACAGGCCAAAAAACAAAAACTTAACTATAACCACTGAACCATGAAAATGAGGTCAAGGTCAGATGACACTCACCAGTTGGACATGTACACCTTACAATCCTTCCATACACCAAATATAGTAGACCTATTGCATACAGTATTCGAAAAACAGGCCAAAACACAAAAACTTAACTATAACCACTGAACCATGAAAATGAGGACAAGGTCAGATGACACCTACCAGTTGGACATGTACACCTTACAATCCTTCCATACACCAAATATACTAGACCTATTGCTTATAGTATCTGAGATATGGACTTGACCACCAAAACTTAACCTTGTTCACTGATCCCTGAAATGGGGCCGAGGTCAATTGAAAACTGTCTGACGGGGATGAGGACCTTGTAAGGAACGCACATACCAAATATAGTTATCCTATTACTAATAATAAGAGAGAAATTAACATTACAAAAAATCTTAACTTTTTTTTCAAGTAGTCACTGAACCATGAAAATGAGGTTAAGTACAATGTACATATGACAGACGGAAACTTCATAACATAAGGCATCTATACACAAAGTATAAAGCATCCAGGTCTCCCACCTTCTAAAATATAAAGCTCTTAAGAAGTTAGTTAACGCCGCCGCCGCCGCCGCCAGATCACTATCCCTATGTCGAGCTTTCTGCGACTAAAGTCCCCTGCATATAAGTTTTCAAATATCATGAAAATGGTTGGGATCTCCATCCTTAATAATTCCTCAATCAAATTATATATTTCATTTGTCCCTATGGGGTGATAGTTTCAATCCCTTTATTTTATGAAAGTTTAGATATCTTGAGAACTGTATATATTCTGTGTCATCATAGCAAATTTATGAGATACTTTGTAAGATTCTATGGGTAATTTATCTGAAAATGGCCAAATACACACCAGAGGAATAATACACAACCATAATACTTTCACAAGTATACTGTTTTCCACACCAGAAATATGACAGACAACTCTGTGTTTCCCTACTCCCAATAATTGTACAATTTGGGGAGCATCTGTTGGCAATGTCAACTTTTAACATTGTTTGCCTTTTTGAATATGAACATTCTGTCAGATGGAAAATTCAAATTAAAACAAGTTTTGCCATAGATAAATGCAGGCCTAGGGGTTGATGAAAAGAGAATCACTTAATATTAATTTTATCTGGTCTTACTGATCTTAAAATTAAACAGAATTTAAATGAATTTAATGCATACTCAATACCCTTTAAATTACTTTCCCCTCACTTACTGGGTTTAAAAGATATTTATTTGTTTGTTTAGGTTGGGTTTACACCGTTTTCAGCACATTTGACTATTTTCAGGCTGCCAGTTTTTTTTTGGCGGAGGAAGCCAGAGTACCCAGAGAGAACTGCCATCCTTAGATAGGAAAATTTGCAATCCTTGTCAATTAAGATCAGTCAAACACATCCCGCCACAGGTGAAATTCGAACTCACAACCTCTGTACTGACAGGTTACTTGTCATTAGTAGCCACTGAGGCCCCAAAAGATATTTAGGAAATTAAAAAAATACAAAGTTGACTTTGATAGTGTGAAATGTAATAAAACTACACTGACCAGATGATCTTGTTAACTTTCACATTAATGAAACTTGCAATTCTAAATGTCTAAACTAAGTTGATTATTGGAATAATTATCCACACTTGATTACTGACCCCATACAGTTCAACCTTTAAATGTTACTTGTAACATAAGTACTGGTCAGCATGTTGAAGAAGAAAACATTATATAAGATAACAACATCTGGGGAAGTTATAAACAATCATTTTATTATGGTATATGTCTCCTTGCTAACAGTAATGGTGAAAATTAGTTCTTAATGAGGTGATAAAAAGTGGTCAAATAAAATGTGCAAATAGATAAAGGAGGCTCTCATCTTTAGAAATTTTCAATTTTAAGAGTCAATAAAAGGTTCTGTAACATTTCTAGGTTGGTTAAATTAACATGATTAAGTTTTATCTTTTTTCAATATTTTTTATCTGTAAAATTATTCAATAAAATTCTAATAATATACAATATTTTCCAATATTAACTATTATGTTTTGTAAAGTTTTATAAAAGGACACTTTTTCAATAACATGTAAAACTTGATTGTCAAAGTTTTTTAAACTGCAATGATTAATAAACTTATATATATTTTGTACTTAGGTTTTTCAAAAATTCTTTGGCTTAATGTGTTCAACTTTTAATTTGTCTGATGACAGTACATTATTAGGAAGAAAGGTGCATTATCAAGAAAAAAGTAATTGTTTTAATGTGAATAATAGATGTACTAGTTCAATAAATAGATAAATATAAATATTTAAGAAGCAAATTATTTAAACTTTTGCAAGATATTGATTTACATATATTTTAAAAAACGACTGGAGAAATAATTCAATTCAACAAGAGTGGACACACAAAAATGTCTCGCCTGTCGTGTATTTCTAATGAAAGTAAATGCTATCAGACATATTGCATACAGTATTCGAAAAACAGGCCAAAACACAAAAACTTAACTATAACCACTGAACCATGAAAATGAGGTCAAGGTCAGATGACACCTGCCAGTCGGACATGTACACCTTACAATCCTTCCATACACCAAATATAGTAGACCTATTGCATACAGTATTCGAAAAATAGGCAAAACACAAAAACTTAACTATAACCACTGAACCATGAAAATGAGGTCAAGGTCAGATGACACCTGCCAGTTGGACATGTATACCTTACAATCCTTCCATACACCAAATATAGTAGACCTATTGCATACAGTATTCGAAAAACAGGCAAAAACACAAAAACTTAACTATAACCACTGAACCATGAAAATGAGGTCAAGGTCAGATGACACCTGCCAGTCGGACATGTACACCTTACAATCCTTCCATACACCAAATATAGCAGACCTATTGCATACAGTATTCGAAAAACAGACCAAAACACAAAAACTTAACTATAACCACTGAACCATGAAAATGAGGTCAAGGCCAGATGACACCTGCCAGTTGGACATGTACACCTTACAATCCTTCCATACACCAAATATACTAGACCTATTGCTTATAGTATCTGAGATATGGACTTGACCACCAAAACTTAACCTTGTTCACTGATCCGTGAATTTGGGTCGAGGTCAATTGAAAACTGTCTGATGGGGATGAGGACCTTGCAAGGTACGCACATACCAAATATAGTTATCCAATTACTAATAATAAGAGAGAAATTAACATTACAAAAAATCTTAACTTTTTTTTCAAGTAGTCATTGAACCATGAAAATGAGGTCAAGGACAATGTACATATGACAGACGGAAAGTTCGTAACATAAGGCATCTATATACAAAGTATAAAGCATCCAGGTCTTCCACCTTCTAAAATATAAAGCTTTTAAGAAATGAGTTAACGCCGCCGCCGCCGCCGCCGCCGCCGGATCACTATCCCTATGTCGAGCTTTCTGCGACTAAAGTCGCAGGCTCGACAAAAATGATCTTATTTTTTTAACTATTTAAAAAAACTTTTTCAAAAATATTGCAGAAAAAGTATTCTATTATTTAAAAAAAGTATTTTAAATTCTAAATATTAATGATATATATTATGAATAAACTTTGATATATGAATAAATATATAAATAAATAAAACACACTGGCTTGCCAAAGAACTACGAATGAACAAATATGCAGCTATATTCTATTTTGCGTGGTTCAATACAAAAGTTGATAAAAAGAATCATAAACGTATCTATATCAACAAGAACATTGCTAAAGGAAGTTCTAGGATTATTTAGTCTTACATAAAAAGCTTACAACAAATGATTAGAGGTGGTGTTTAATGTGCGTATAAAACCAAATATTACCTAATTCCTATCAAATTCTAAAAGTCCAAGCCTTACAGCGACTTTCAACATGTTAAACGTGATTTTGATGATGGGTGATGGATGTAATGACATGCAAATACCTCTACAGCAATGTTCCTGCTTTTAAATACATTTATTTTTTTATTTGTTGAATGAAAGTATTAAAAACAAGATCTTTGGTTTTATGATCAACAAAATACTTTTTCTCAAATAGATTATATACATAATCATGTAAGTTTTGTATCAATTATCTTAGGTATGCCATTCGAAGAGAAAAAACTAGATGGAACTTTATACACAAAGTTATACTTCTCCCCCCCCCTTCCTGTTTGTCTATCCCCTAATTAAAACATTAGTGATCAATCTGAAAATATGAGGTGGGCAAGTTCTTATATATATGGCGAGTCTAGATATTGCAGTTGCTGAAAAATGGACTGTAAAAGAAAAAAATTGACAAAGTCACTGAACCATGAAATTGAGGTCAAGGGCACATGAAAGGTGTCAGACTGGCATGTACCCATACAGATCTTGCTATAAGCCATGTATGATGAGTCTATTCATTGTAGTTGCTGTAAAATAGACTTTAAAGAAAAAAATTGACAAAGTCACTGAACCATGAAATTGAGGTCAAGGACACATGACAGGTGTCAGACTGGCATGTACCCATATAGATCTAGCTATAGACCATATCTGATGAATCTAGTCATTGCACTTGCTGAAATATAAACTTTTGAGGAAAAAATTGACAAAGTCACTGAACCATGAAATTGAGGTCAAGGGCACATGAAAGGTGTCAGACTGGCATGTACCCATACAGATCTTGCTATAAGCCATGTATGATGAGTCTATTCATTGTAGTTGCAGAAAAATGGACTTTAGAAGAAAAAATTGACAAAGTCACTGAGCTGTGAAATTGAGGTCAAGGACACATGACAGGTGTCAGACTCCCATGTACCCATATAGATCTTACTATATACCAAATATGATGACTCTAAACATTACAGTTACTAAGAAAGGGACTTGAATGTAAAACTATGTCGCAGATTTTCGAAGTTCACTGAACCGTGCAATTGAGGTCAAGGACAAATGACAGGTGTCAGACTGGCATGTACCCATATAGATCTCACTGTAGACCAAATATAATAACTCTAGGTATTATAGTTTCTGAGAAAAGGATTTGAATGTAAAACTATGTCGCAATGTTTATGTGGGTATTGAACCATGAAAAAAAGGTCAAGGTCATCTAAAAATGTGCTGCTGAAAAGGTCATCACTTCATGCACCTGTGGACCAAAGATGAACATTGTAAGTATTATACTTTAAAAGTTATTAAGGTTTTACAAAAAGTTAACGCCGTCGCCGTCGCCGTCGCCTTCGCCGCCGGATTACTATACCTATGTCTCGCTTCCAGCGACTTTCGTCGCAGGCGAGACAAAAACATTAAATGAACTGCATATTTTATACAACTGAAAGTACACAGGTGTTATAAATTACAAAATTACTGATTTGCTTTATTTGATGAATTTAAAAATGTGCACTATAATATGAACCTTTATTTCATAAACTGTGACAATAAAACGATAACTTTTTTAAAGAAATAAAATACATTATTAGAAATTGCTCCATCTCCGATTCCCCTATATTGTCACTTTGCCGAACATGTAAACACAATAGAAACATGGTTTAAATTGGTCACTTTCAGTAGTAATGCATAACAATTTAACCTGTTAGCCAATTTCATCAACAGGTACGAAGGGGCACACAAAAGTGATCAAAAGATGTATTTGACACATCTTTTTTAAAAGTTCCGTTTCCGTATCTTTAAAGTGATTTAGCTTATTCATTTTCTTCTTTCTATGACATCAGTGATTAGAATTTCATATTCCAACAAAAGTAACAATTATTTAATTGAAATCTTTTATAGTTTATCTTTTTCCTAAACTTTTTACTCAAATTTCAAACTTTAATAACCTTAAAATTTATTGATATGAATAAACTTATTTATCAATTTTTTATCATATATTGGAATATTGGAAATTGGCAAAAATAATTTGGGCAAAAAGCATTTCAATTCTTAAAACTTGTAGTCAAAATAAAAAGTTTTGTTTGTCGATTTTAAGGCTCTATAGACAAGATATTTTAATGAATTTTCCCATATGGTCCCATGTTAAACTAAGTTCGGCTGTGGTGGCCGTCTTGGTTGACTTTCTGGGTCATCAGACACAATTCTGAAAGAGGACCATCTAAGGATTATTGCTGCAAGGTTCCAATTAGCTCAGTAGTTTCAGAAAAAGAGATTTTTAAATGAATTTCCCATAGGGTCCTATGTTAAACTAAGTTCTGTTCTTGTGGCCATCTTGGTTCATCGTCTGGGTCATGGGACACAATTCTGAAAAAGGACCACACGTCTGGTTCTAACTGGCCATGTTGTTATACATAGGAGAAGATTTTTGAAATTCATCCCCCCTTTTTCTATCTTTTGTCATAGCAGCCATGTTGGTTGAAAGTCGGGAATGCTTGAGATATTTTTGAAAGAAGGCCACCCAAGGACCATTCTACCAAAGTTTGGTCCAAATTGGCTGAGCAGTTTCAGAGGAGAAGATTTTTTTTATAATTGTGGACAGATGGATGGACAAGTGATGGCAAAAGACAATATGGCCTTTTAAGCCATGTGATTTAAAGACCAGTCTACAATGCAGGGAATTATGTATTATTATGTTCTGTTTAAAGTAAAAAAATAATTTCCATATTATAAATTTAATAAGTAAAATAAAGAAAAACAAAAAAAAAAGTCTTCAAAATCCCACACTTAAAATCCATACATGTGCCCATTCTATATTTTGGCCATTAAAAATGTTGACATTCCTAGATCCTAGATCCAACTGCAAAAATAGATTATTTCATTCAAAAATTGCCATTGAATGTAGCTCTACAATTGCTAGCAGTTTCTACTGCAATACAGCATTAATCATGTCAAAGTTCCTAAATTTATTATGAGCTAAACATGCTTAAGGAACTATTATATAAAATGATATAATTACCTACACTGACTTCTCATAACCATTTTCATTTTTATGTATAGGTATTCCCAAAACAAGCTGCAGTTATTTAAACTATAACATGTATAAATATAAGTCACATGTTAATGAATTGAACAGATTTCTTCTTCACATATATGGGTCAACATGGGTCAGGTACAAAAATGTAATTAGAGGTCAGTTATCAATAGATATTAGTGCCAACCAATCAGATACTAGATAGACCATCAGGCCTAACAAAACTTTTAAGAATAGTTTGTGGTGACCAAATAATATGGTGTGTATTTCTGATAATACATATAATTTTAGTTATTTGGACAACTCTTCTTAAACAGAAATAATATTTCATTGAGAATTTCGATTTTTATGGATCTGTTATATAAAGCCTTCCACAGATGTATTCATGTAGATAAAATGATGGTAAGTAATCATGGTAATTATATACATTTTTCATATATTATCTATTTGTATTCAGAAACAATCCCTCAGGAGACTGAAACCAGAACGCTCAATTTTTTTTAAATGATGTGATCATAAGAAATCTATGTTTCAAAAACAAAATGATGATCATTTTTGAATTTAAAATTTGCAGTCAACTGAAGTAAAATTAAAAATTTGGTTGTACATGTACTTATATTACAATGTAGGTGTATTAAATTTTGAGAGCATTAGAATGATTCAGGGACATTTACATTGAATGGGATACTAGAACATTATTTTGTACATGTACATACAAATGATAATGATTAGTGTAACCTGCTTATAACATTTCTTCATTCCTTTATTTTTTCAACATATTTTTTAAATCTTTTTTTTTTTAAAGGACAACATAAGATTAATTTTAGAAATTCACATTTTATGATATTATCATGAAAATATGTTCGTAAACCTGGTTAGTTTAAACATGTATGTCTAGTATTTAAGTGTGTCTTTTCTTCAAGTTTCTGTAGGTAATACATGTATATATTATTAATTCATACAAACAACAAATGAATTGGACAGCAGTCTTAGGCCTATTAATGTCTATTAATGTCTCTACAATTACCAAACAATCCAGCAATCCATTATATCAATGTTAAGAAATAAATTTAGAGATATACAATTAAAAGCTATTTGAGCATTTTAGGGGGGGTGTCATCAGTGATACTGCATTACCCTTAGGGTTGTCAATGAAGACATAAATTGGGGGAAGGGGGTTTGAGCAAATGTTTTTATATATGTGTGTATAAGGGTGGGTCAGTGGAGTGGTGTTCGGTCATGCAGAAATGATTATAAGTACAATGTAATAGGTCCTTATCTTATCTCATCATATGTCATCTACGTAGTCATTACTTGGTTGTTCAAACTCAAATTTCTTCAATATCCAAACTTAAATTTCATCAGTTGTTAATATTCATGATATTAATTAAAGCCCATACATACTACATACATGTACAAACTAACAAAAAAAGAAAGAATACCTAATTGCTATTTCCATCTCTTTGATTTTGTGTAATGTTATAAATTAAATTAATTTTAAAAGAACTGATGGTTCATTAAATGCTAAAATTCACTACAGATTCATTCTAAATTGTTTCAGAAATAAATCATGGAAACCATACTTTATTGTTATTTGAGCATGGATTGGCATTATATTTGTGAATAGTTTACCCGGAGTGTTGCACAGTCTTCACAATTGCCTCAATTATTAATTCCTAGGATAAAAAAATTCCCTATTTTACAAGTAATCAGACAACTAAATTCACTTGAGAGGCCATTCACCAAATGAAATAATGACCTTGGTGCCCTATTAGATGAGTGTGTATGAAAAGAGTATCCAAGGGAAATAAATTTATTGGATAATTGTATGCCATTTTGCTAAAATTTGAATTCTCACAGTCCAGTATGAGGACTTCTAAAAAATAACTAGCATGAAAATCAGCTTCGCGGCTGGCATGACTGGTTACGATGTTCAGACTTCAATTATCCAACATTTTTTTCATGAAATGTGTCATAATAGCTGATTTATCAAATTACCCCAAAGTAATACCCTTGGAAATGCAAACAAATTAAGAAAGTATTGAAATATCAAAAATAAAATTCATTCTTACTAACAGACATTTCCGGTAATGTTGTTGAAACAATAAACAAAAACTTCATGTACATGTGATTTAAGTATTATTAATATACAAGAATTAAACAGAAATATATACAGTTTATGTAGACTTTACCAGTTGGTTTCGGTTTCAGATTCGTCTCGGTCCTGATTTCGGCACAAATATTTGAAATGTCTAATACAAGCATGGTTTTCCCAATATTTTTAAGGTGCAACTGAAAAAAACACTATTAAAGTCCAACGCTTTTTACTTGATCTTTGATAAGGAATAATTTTGTCATTTCATTGATCTGAATTTGAAATTTTGTTCTAGTAACAAATGAGGGAAGGTTTATAAATCTATTGATTAATAATTAATTTTAACCATAGATATTTTAATTAATTAAAGGTTCAAAATGCTTCTTTTTCAGAAATTCTAAGAATTCTGCCAACGATTTCCAAAATTTGCCTCATATCTGTCAGCGAATTAAAGCATATCACTTTTGAGTCTGTTGACTGACTTTCATTCTTTTTTTGCGATGGATTTTTTTGTTCGGAGATCTTTAAAACTGAACATTTTTCAATATTAACTGACAAAATAACTGTTAATTTATGCTTAGAGTCCCTATTTGACAAAGAAAAATAGCTGAAAAATATAACAAAAACTCTTATCCTTTTTGCACTTGTTAGAACTGCATTTCAACAACATATCTGAATAATTTCACTAACATTATATTCCATGGTGATTTCGAATCCCCTTTTTATACTCGCATAATGTTAATTTACGCAAATTGTTAATTCATACGCAAAGATGGCTTAATAACATTTTTTACTATAACTTCAAAAACTAGAAAATGTATCTATAAGACATGGATGCCCCACCCTAAAAACAATATAGGTTTCTGAAAATTGAACCTAAACGCAAAACTTAACCAAAGACACAGAAGCATGAACTGTAGGTCATAGCGATCTAAGCGTTACTGAACTGTGTTGTACTATACAAGAGGACTGTAGTGGTGAAATATCATTGATATATTACTATAGGTTTCTGAGAAATGAACCTAAAAGCAAAACTTAACCAAAGTCACTGAAGCATGAAATGTATGTCATAGCAACCCAGTTGTTGCTGAACTGCGTTGTACTATACAAGAGGACTGTAGCGGTGAAATAGCATTGAGATATTACTATACATGTGGGTTTCTGAGAAATAGTCCAGTCAGACTAAGTTTTAACCTCAAACTAATTGCAACAGAAAATGTTTTAGTTCTAATCTATAGCATTAAGCCCCAAATATACACAGAAAAAAGTCTCATAAAATCTAACTTGAGGAAAACTCAAAATCAGCATTTTAAATTTCCTATGGAAATTAACATTGGAAAGGGGAGATAACTCCGCAAAAATGAGTTTTTTTGTCAGTTTTTGGTTGATTTTCTTAAAATTCATGTAAAGTATGTTATAAGTTTGTATTTGACTATATTACACATGTATATAATCTTCTGCTCATGAAATGTACAAAAACCGAAATGTTATGGGTATTTATTTTTTTTTTTGCGCATTTTTCATTACAGAAATTGCAAATTTGTGGCTTTGTGACCATTTTGAAAAAATAATGTGAAAATTTGGTATTGTTTATATCTGTAAATTATATTTGATCAGCATCTACCTTGTTTAAAGAAACTTTAAACCACAAAAAGAAGAATATATGCTTAATTATTTTTATTAAATTTGAGATTCTTTACCTTGACAAGTTGAAAAATTTAATAAATGGTCAACTAATGAATTACGAAACCTACGTTGTAGCTTGTTAAAAGATATAAAAAAAACTTTAGAGTTGTTTGTTACACTCTCAAGATGGCTAAAATATCAAGAATCAATACATTCTGCTGAATAGAAGCGGTAAAGTTATAATTTTGTATCAATTTTTATTGATATTTCAGTCTTTTTTGCAGAGTTATCTCCCATTTTCAATGCAAATGTCCATAGGAATTTTAAAATCGCGATTTTTTAATCTTCCTCAAGTTAGATTTTGTTGGACTTTTTTCTGTATATATTTGGGGTATAATGCTAAAGATTATAACTTAAAAATCTTCTTTTGCAATTACTTTAAGGTTAGGGTCAAATTTATGCTAGATTGACTGGACTAAAATGGAGCTAAACGCAAAACTTAACCGAATCGGGACGTATGTACTATACGGACAGGACAAGGGTAAATCTATATGCCCCAGCCACAGTTGTGGCGAGGCATAAAAAACAAGCATTCTGAAAGTTTTTCTGGGCAATACAATGTCCCCTACCGGCTTGAGCTGTGAGAAAACATGCAAAATCTCCTTGAGTATGTGATTCGGATGAAGACGTATGGACAGACTGACTTTATAAAATCCTGAAACAATGTTTGTAAGGGGTACACAATAATTACCCGATCAGCTGTCTGTAGCTCATTATTATAAGCTCACATACAAGTACCAATAATAGGATCACCTGGTAGAAGGGTTTGCAAAAAAAGTCCAGAAAACTAATATTTTGATAATAATTCCTATTTCCTAGGGTTATCTATCACAATCATTATATGATCAGCATAAAATTCAATCTTGATGTGTACTCTATAGCTCATCATTATGAGCTCACATACCAAAAATAAGACTATTTGGTAAAAATGCCTGCTAAGAAAGTCTGGAAAACTATTATTTAGGCAATAATTCCTATTTTCAAAGGCCATAACTCTCACAATAATTATTCGTGCTGTGTGAAACTCAAACTTGATGAGTATCTCATCATTATAAGCTCAAATACCAAAAATAAGATCACTTGGTAATTATCTGACTTGGCCATCCTCAGTAGACAAATTGCTCTGGACACAGAATCCCAAAAGGGATTTATAGGTAAAAAGGTTTGCCAAAAAAGTGTGGAAAACTATTATTTAGGCAATAATTTCTATGTCCAAGGGCAATAACTCTCTCAATAAATATCCGATCAGCTTGAAACTCAATATAGCTGGTAGGGGACTAAAAAAATGTTCAAAGGAAAATTAAATTTTACAACAAGAGGCCGGAAAGCTGAAGTCAAATGAATCCTTTATAAATACTATCACCACCGTCTCAACTGCATAGCATCTTTTTAAACTTTAACCTTTCTTAATATAATATTAGGATACCTTCTCCATCAGTAGGATCTGTGGCAGTCAGCAGGCCCGGTGAGCAGGTAACATTACACAGTTTTTAACAGTTATAAACTGGCAACGATCATCACGATGAAAATAGGAGTCATTGCATCTGAGGGAAAGTAATCAGAGATAACGTGATAAGCAGACGGAGGCGCGAAACCTGTGGCTGTGCTAAAAAGGTTCTTTGTGAACATCGATAAATATATATAAGTATGAGAAAGACCCTTTAAAAGAATATATTTTTTTCACAGGTAATTTTAATGAAAATGATCCACTGATAACATTTATCTGTCGAAAGGGGCTTTAATCAGAGACAGGGCTGGAAAAAAATTCCTGTCATGGTGATATTTTAGACCGGCTAACTTTTTTTGTTAGCTCACCTGGCCAAAGGCCATGTGGGCTTTTGTCATCACTTGGCATCCGTCTGTCCGTCTGTAAACTTTTACATTTTCATTTTCTCCTGTGAAACCCCTGGACCTATTGAACCAGGGATCATATAATACTATCACAACATTATGGCATTAATAATTTACCCTATTAACACTTTCTCTGGATCTATTTTATAAAATTTGTAATTGAATTTTTTCACTCATGCTTACAAAATGGCGTATACCGGAAACAACCGGGTGATCCCAGAGACGGATATGAATTATTTCCGCCGAGTCGCAGCAAGATCTGTCAATTTACAAAGACTTTACATATAGATTCATGTCCCCTTCATATACAGTTCCTGATTGAACTGAAACTTGGCCTGTAGCTTCTATGGAAGGTCCTTTACAAAGTTTGCATAAATCAATCTAGTCTGTCAAATCAAATCAAAAGTTCGTGACTGCCAGTTGAGCGATACAGACTCATCCCACTGAGTATCTTGTTTAATTACAGTCTGGAGAATATTGAGGCATATATTTCCCCTACCTGCCTTCTTTAAGTTAAAATTAAAATTCAAAATGAATCTTACCTTGTCAGATAACGTATACTCACCTGATCACTCTGGTGAAGGACAAATCACCCCACTTTAAACTCTCCCCAAACAATAAAAATCAGCTCTGTACTCACGCTAAGTGTAAAATAATAGCGACAAAGTCACACCAATTCTTGTTTATAATATTTATAGTCTTTGAAGACTTGATTGAATGATAATGAGTAATTGGGTTAATGCAATTTAATCAGTAGAAGCTGATGATGATCAATAAAAGTAATAACACAGACTTTGTATTTTCATATATATTTTGTGAGTAGTTTCTGAAAAAAGAAAAAGAAAATGAAAAGAAGTCGGGGGGGGGGGGGGGGGGGGAAATGAAGCATTATTACCACAATTCAAAAGCCAAACTCCTAATGATTTATAAAGTGGGGCCAGTTAGTTAACTGTATTTTGTTTCTCAACTTGTAAAAGTTGACCTTGGCTTTGAAAATTGTCTATTATATTTCATTCCCAAAATGGGGTATGTTGTCCTGATACCCTAATGGGCCAAGCTTGTAACTGACTTCTCATGGGCGAGTAAATATGATAACTATTAGATTCTCAGTTGGAGCAATTTACTATTAGATTTACAGTTGGAGTGCATGAGTATGAATCTGTTTTCACAGTTGGGTGAGTTTGTGAGAAGTGGGTGTGAGTTGGGGGGGGGGGGGGCAAGTTGTCTGCCGCATTCGTACAGTCAATGACCATATAATTGAGTCGTGACATTTGTCAATTCCCCAATACAATTCGCATAACACTTCATTTCTTCAAAATACTTATAGTCCTGATGTTATTTCTTACCCTATAATTAAAAAATTGTTACAATCAATTTCAGAAATATATAAATTTTGTCTAGATATTTTTCAAATTTTTCTATGATCTGTGATTCCGAATTTCGGGAAATCTTTATTTAAATGACAAATAAGATATTTTAATGGTGTCCAAAAAAAGGTTTAATGGGGAAAATGCTGAGCAGAAGTATTTGTATTTTAATACAGTGGTTTAAAAAAATATAATATTTTATTGCTACATGTATATGTATCTATCAGACTGAGTATAGATTATAGTTGGCATTTTTGTTTTCTTTAATTAGCATTTTTGTTTTCCTCGTCCTTAAGTCACTAATTTTATTTTTATGATCTAAAAAATCGGGGGTCTGGAGAGAAGATGCAAAAACATGTTTGGAAAGTTTATTTTATTTTATTTTGTTTTGTAAAATGATAGGGTTGGCTTTCCCCTTAAACAGAAAATAAAACAAATCTGGCCTAATATTTATCTTTTGAAGTTGCAAACATGTCAATCAAATACACAGGATACATCTACACTTGGTTTCAATTATCGGTCTGGTAAATTGGCATGGCCTGTTAGTTTTCAGAAGTTAAATTTTACACAAATAATAGTTTTGTTACAAGGTTTACGGCGGTATTTAGAATTGGGATTGTCCAGTTGTCACAGAAAATGTTTAATGTTAAAACAATAGGGAAATTTTGGACCAACCCCTTTCAGCCGGTATTAGAGAGAATTTGTTATTTCAGTTAATTTTCACTGTAATATAATATATTACTGTTAAGTGTAGTTTTTTAATTGAAGGTGAGGTACTTCATATCAGATTGAGAGTTTAATTCAAGACATGGGACCAGACATGCAGAAGATGAATGTGAAACCAGCTATCAGCAGTGTTGATATTATTGAACATGGTAATGATACTTCAGATGAGGACAATATACAACCAATGAGAAAAATAGGTAAAATTTGGACTAATAAATCTACATTCTCATGTCATACAGTATCAAGTTAGTCAAATTAGCTTTGTAGTCTGTGTAAAAACAGGTTTTATCCAACTGCAGTCCATATCTGTTATCTTGTAATACTTAAAGCCATTTTCATATTTGTTAAGGTTGTGAAGCTTGTGGCATAATGGGCATAATGCCATCTCAGTCATACATGTACATTATACAGATTTCCTGTTCAGTTTCAAGTGTAACAGCCCTTTCCTAAGCCACTGTTTCTTTGACTCTACCCACAGTGTGTGTGCAGCTAGTAAAGTTTTCTGCCCTCTTCAAGATTGTGGCCGGGGCATACAGATTTACCCTTATATGTCTGTACATCCGTCTATTAATTGAATTTTTCTGTTTAAGTCCATTTCTCAGAAATCCATCGAGATCCATTAATGATATTATATCTGACACTTTAATCTTCTTATAACACTGAAAACAGCTACATTTAATGCATAAGTGACTCTTAGAAAGTTTTGTATGCATGTATGTTATATCAATGATACTCAATCTCAATAATCCTTTACATGATATAAGAGATTCCACCAACAATTGGGTCATTATGACCTACATTTCATGCTTGAGTGAGGTGGTAAAATTTTTGCTATTATATGTAGGTCCATTTCTCAGAAACCATTACACCACTTAATTTTATCTACAACAAAATCAGCAACATTTGAGTCACTGTAACCTACATTTTATGCTTTAAAGACGGGTGTATTTTTAAAGAGCCTATGGTAATACAATGTATTTTAATGATATTTCACAGCTACAATCAACTTATATACAGTATAGTACAAAACTTAGCAACATTTGAGTAATGACGGTCATTATTAGATGAAATTTATGCTTACGTGACTTAATTTGAATTTTTACATTTTAGTCCATTTCTAAAAACCTATTATGATATGGCAGTGAAAAAATAATCAATTTTTTTAGTTCATCATAATCAGCAACATTTGAATAAATATGACCTACATTGTACATATCATGCATGAATTTAAGCCTCATTCTTTTTCATAGGATATACATAATATATTTATATTTTTAATATAAGTAGGATATAATGTGAAACTTTCATATATCTAAAATATTTCTTCAAATTGTTTCCCCTCAAATATAAGTCTTACTATTTAGTGTACTTTGTTCATATTTTGATTGATGGTAAACCAAAAATGTCTTATTCATTATTTATTTGTTAAATGATTTTTCTGTTCTGTTTTAGTACTGTAAAGAATATAGTATGGCTTACTGAGACAGAACAATACATGTACCATGCCAGGGTTTTAATGAAGAAATCATTAGGTAATTAACACTTCACTGTATTATGAGATACAGTATTATTTTATGTTGGAAAACAAGGTTTAAAAATCAGATTTAAGAAAACATAATTGTATTTCATTTCATGGACTCGAGTTAAATTTTTGTAATTTGTAAATATAAAATTCTTTGATACCAATTTTGATGCATAAGATTTGCAAGATGTGCACATTTCGTCGATTTACGACTCATCAGTTGCACTCAACATCTAAAATTATGAAAAACATAAACAACAATCCAAAAAGTTGAAGAGAATATTCATTGTCTGTCTGACATATGTCACCTTTTCATGCTTCAACTAAACATGAGGTAGGCAAGAAATGTTTTGCATTTGCACCAGTTTATTTTATTATTTTTTTATGCTGAATAATGCTCTTATATCTTAAAAGTTAAATTTATTAAAATACAATGTTGGAGTCTTAAAAAATGTTCATGCTAGATGTTACTACAAGTACATGGTAGCCTAGTAAAATTTTATAAAGCTGTTTTTAAAAAAACGGAATTAAGGCTAATTTTATGTTTTATATACATAAAAAAAAAGAATCTGTGATATATCCTTGTAGATTATTCCTTCCAGATGGATCAGTTCATTGACAAAATACCAGTTTATATCATGTGAAGATGTGATCAAGAACAAAGGAATTACTGATGAACAGAACTGGATTTTAAATGTATCCACAGTCGTTTGAATTTTAGTGATAAAAATATTCAAAAAAGGAAAAAAACATAGTAATATATATAAACAACTGTGATGTTTCTTATAAATATGAACATATCAGATTCAATGTAGAACTGTTTCATAGTTGATTAATATGCTAAATATTGATTAATGTAACAGCTAGTATATACTTAGCAAGGAAACACAACACATCTAAGCAGTTACAGTTTTCTTACAATACAATTATAAATGGTGAAAAATGTAATATTCCAAAGACCTGCTTATTTTTAACCAGTTATTAACTGAAGGAATTTCCCACAGTAACACTTCCATTTTCTTAATACATATTATTCAAAAGTCTAAGACTATAAATATCCAAAATCATCTCTAGATGTTTGAACAAAATTCTGAAACCACTGGGCCAATTGGAACAAAAGTTTGCAGCAATGGTCCTTAGGTGCTTCTCTTTCAGAAATATATCCGATGACCCGGCCCGTCATCCAAGATGGCCGTCAGAGCCAAACATAGTTTAACATAGGACCCTATGGGAAATTTACTTAAAGATCTTCTTGTCTGAAACCACTTGGCCAATTGGAACAAAATTTAGCAGCAATGGACCTTAAGTAGTGCTCTTTGAGAATTGTATCCGATGAACCAGCTCAGCATCCAAGATGGCTGCCAGAGCCGAACATAGTTTAACATAGGACCCTATGGGGAATTTAATTAAAGATCTTCTTGTCTGTAACCAGTTGGCCAATTAGAATAAAACTTAGCAGCAATGGTCCTTACGTGGTCCTCTTTCAGAATTAAATCTGATGACCTGGCGCGTCATCCAAGATGGGCACCAGAGCCGAACATAGTTTAACATAGGACCCTATGGGAAATTAACTTAAAGATCTTCCTGTCTGAAACCACTTGGCCAATTGGAACAAAACTTAGCAGCGATGGTCCTTAGGTGCTACTCTTTCAGAATTCAATCCGGTGACCACATCCTCCATCCAAGATGGCTGCCAGAGCCGAAAAGAGTTTAACATAGGACCCTATGGGGAATTTAAAGATCTTCTTGTCTGAAACCACTTGGCCAATTGGAAGAAAACTTAGCAGCAATGGTCCTTAGGTGGTCCTCTTTCAGAATTCGATCCGGTGACAACATCCTTCATCCAAGATGGCCGCCAGAGCCAAAAAGAGTTTAACATAGGACCCTATGGGAAATTAACTTAAAGATCTTCCTGTCTGAAACCACTTGGCAGATTGGAACAAAACATAGCAGCGATGGTCCTTAGGTGCTACTCTTTCAGAATTTGAACCGGTGACCACATCCTCCATCCAAGATGGCTGCCAGAGTTGAACATAGTTTAACATAGGACTTTATGGGGAATTTAATTAAAGATCTTCTTGTCTGAAACCACTTGGCCAATTGGAACAAAACTTGACAGCAATGGTCCTTAGGTGGTCCTATTTCAGAATTATATGCTATGACCCCACCCATCACCCAAGATGGCCACCAAAGCCGAACAGTGTTTAACATAGGACCTAAGTGGAAAAATCACTGAAAGATCTTATTTGAAACTAGTGAGCCAGTTGGAACTTGACAGGTTGCCAGTCAAGATGGACATAGTCCAGGTGAGCGATACAGGCTCCTGGAGCCTCTAGTTTATCTTTTAAGATGTTTTAATTTCTGGGTTTTTAGGACATCACAGCAGGACAATGTTTTACATATTATCATTGTTTCTCTATCCCATATGACTCATCAGTTGTGCTCAGTGCCAAAAATGTTTTAAAATGTGCAAATGAACCTCTAGTTCAATGTTATTTATCAATAGAAAATTGAAAATAGAACTTAAACGACCTTGCATGTATGATGAAAAGATTTTGGGAAATTTCCCGAAAAGTTGTTAACTGTAAAAAAAAATACACAATAATGTCAACTAAAAATTTTCGGGAAATTTCCCGAATACATTTAGCTGATGTTACAAATAATGTAATATGATGCATAATACTGCATCAAATTTATTTTTTAATACCACAACCTGCTAATGAGGAAAAAGTTTCGGGAAATTTCCCGAAAACTTGTTCGAAAATTTTATCGGGAAGTTTCCCGAAAAACTTAGATAGATTCATTTATTTTAAAGAAATGTACATATAATATCATTGAAATAGCTATGTTTATAATGCAAATAGTAGAACTGGTACCTGTTTTTAATAAAAACTTATCAAATTGCTATCATATTTTGTTTTTTCCTAAGTTAAATACTTACAATTATTGCATCCATGGTTTTTCATTTGAAAAGGGAATAAAATAGAATTTCCCTTTTTAAAATAGAAGAGCTTTTATATGTATTTGACCTATCCCTTGGGAGTGATCCTTAGACAGGATGAATCTACAGGATGTAAGATGTAAGATGTAAGATTGCAACTTGGAGTTTTCATCTATACAGTATTGTTAGAGAGCCAGTTTCCAGTGCAGTATCATGTCAACGTTTTTCTAATGATTTTACGTATGAAATCATGACCCCGTAACTTTTCAAAGCCCGTGAACCTGGAAAATAGTATATACATTTTAGTTTTTTTTCAGTCAACTGTATGATGAACACCGAATGTATTTTTTTTTTATCAACTTCAATTTTTGTACTGACAAATTCGGGCACTCTGAGAATTATAATAAAGATATTTGATGTTTCTCTTTGGTCTAACAGGTGGAGAATGAATGATTTTGAAAAGTGTTTTCCCAAAAATGTGCTTTAAACTGGCTTATACATGTACTTTTTGAAATGAATCGTAATATGTATAAATATTAAACTGTACTTATTACTAAAACAAAAACTATCATATTTAAAACTGCATTTTAAAAATCAAATAAAGGCTATAATATATAAAAATTAAAATTTTAAAAATCATTTTATCATCTTCCCTTTCGACCATATTATTAAGCCAAAATTTACATCCTGTACGCCTTTTCATTTCAATTTCCTTCTATCCTCCCATAAAAATCAAATGGTTGTTCCTTAAGTCCTTAAAAATAAACACTTTATGATACACATTAGTGCGCTGTATGTGAACATTTCATAGAATTCTCTTCAGCAGTGCGCAAAGTGGAAAATATATAGAAAAATGAAACATTAAAACCTTAAACACACAGGGCAGATTCTAACATAAACAATCAAAGATGGAGCTACATCTATACATGTGGGAAAACATTTCTCGACCTCTAAACATCACAATTCTAGGTATCAATTTCAAGGCCAATACCTAGATACTAACGACTGACTACAGTCCTACAGACAAATGAAGGAACTTAAAAGAGAATTAAAAAAGGGAGGAAAAAAAGCGAACAAAAAAAAATTATTAAACAAATCCATTACTTTTTGAATTGATCTTGGATCTTTTATCAAATTTTGCAGCCTGAACTTTCTTATGATACCCCATTGAAACACATGATTCTTGGTAAACTAACATTTATAGGGATACCTAGAAGTGAAAACAAGTAAACACGGGATTTTTTTTTTATTTTATAAAGAGGGAATGCTCCGCACATAAGGCGAAACATGACAGATTCATACTGTGGTGTTTCTGGCAAGCAGATAACATAGGCAATGGTTTTAATTTTCACGCATTTTCGTTATTTAATAAGATATCATCTTTGAATCATAAAAATGAAGCTGCATGTTTTTTTTTTGTCTCATTCCAGTGTGTGTCTTTCAACTGATTGAGATCTGGTCCGTGTATCACTTAACAATTCAATATTTTCAAAAGTTTTTATTTTTTTTTTTTAATTTTTAATCAAAGTTTTAACATATCAACATTTTAAACTTAGAAAATTTGAAAATTTTAACCTCGTCTTAAAATGTAATATTTTATATTTTTAATCAAACTTTGAAAATACTAAACTGAATGTAGTTTCGATTATTTTGCTTTTTGAAAATTTGAATTTATATTTTTCTGATTAACATCTGACACCTTACCTTTGACCTCTATTTTATGCTTGAGTGACTTGTTTTATGTTAGTGATAATTTCAATTTCTTAGCAACTACAGTACATAGACCAACCATATTTGGTCTACAGATAGTCCTTGGTGGGTACATTAGAAAAACAAGTTTGATTGAAGGTAATTGGTCATTTAAATAATGATTAAAACATTGTATTGAAAAGTGAAAATTCGGTTGCTTCGCGTATGAGAACAATTGACAATTGTATGACAAACAACGACCCCCCCACCCCCATTTTCAAATTGTCGCTCCCTTATCTGTATAGGATTATAAACTATAAGAACTGTGGTTCATTCATGTAGGTGGAATTTGTTTTTCTTCAAAACTGAACTATAACATCTCATTGTCTACATTGAAAACGCGCTTAAAAAATGAAAGCTGTATAAGGTTACTTTAGAGCTGAATTGAAAAGAAAAGCACATGTCTCTTGTTTATAATCAATGTGGACTTAAATGTCAAAATGTCACACGCAATAATGGTCCCAGTGACCCTTTTTGATCCATTTTCGATTCTGAATTTTTAATACAAAAAATAAAAAATTCAAATATTCAAAAAGCGAAATTATCAAAACTGTACATTCAGTTTAGTATTTTCAAAGTTTGATAAAAAAAATATGAAATATTAAATTTTAAAACGAGTTTAAAATTTTACAATTTCAATTCTTTGGTGAAATTTTTAAATTTTCAAAATTTTGGAATATTGATATTTTAAAACTTTGATTAAGAATTGAAAAAAAATAAAATTTGAAAACTTTTTAAAATATTGAATTGTTAACTGTTACACGGACCTACCCAAACGTATGTTATTTGCCTTATTTGGTGTACTTTAATGCTGCACGTGGATTTGTTTGGCGGGAAATGAATTGGACCATATATATACTCCTATACAGCACTGATATACTAGAACAGGACAGGATAACGTGAAGGTAAGGAGTAGATATTGTTGTCAGATTTTTTTTTATTGTTCTGAATAGTTTTTTTTTCTTTTGCTTTGCTTGTAAACTAACTCTCGAGTACAAACCATCGGCATAAAAACAATATTTGACAGCAATTTAATTTATTCAGTACAAGTATTTTCGTTATATGACATTATTCCATGTCCCCGAATTCTTTGTACGTTTAAATTTTATAACATTATTCATTTACTTTTAACAATTCTTTGTTCTATAAAAGCCCATTCACACACAGGCACTAGTCTCAGAAAAAAAAATATTACAATATATGCCAAGAGTTTCACTTGGCATATATAGTAATTTTTTTTCTGAGACAAGCGCCTTAGCATTCACACCCTCCTACTTAATGACAATGATATGATTCATGATGATAGTGCTCCCCAATTAAATACTGGCTGACATAAACCCTGAAACGAAAAGAATCTCTAAAAAAGAAATGGGATTTTTGAGCTATTACCACCACTTGGTGTCCGCCACGTGCATTTCACATTACATTCCCAGTTACCTCTAATTCATAACTGGTTAAATAAAATTTACAATATGCTAGTAATTTCAAAATTGAATATTTATTAAAATAGTTCCGGTATGAATTGTATGTAACTAGTTGAACATCCGAGAAATTATTACACCGAACCATTATTTACATTCAGTTGTCTTGTGTATAATATCCCCTCAGTGGTCCCGTAATTGGTAATTAAATATTTAATTCCTGAGATCTGAAAAAGCAAAATGTGGAAATTCTATTATGCCTTAGATGTAAGCAGGTGTAATTTACACAAGAAAATATAGATCTTTTAAAAGTGGTGTCGTGTCAGAAGGATTTCAATTCATTGCTTTCAAAAAGGATTAAGAATTGACAAATTTTATATACACGAATTTTGAGTTTTAAAAAGCAAGTTATCCATAATTACCAAATGACTTAGGACTCCCACCGTTTACTTAATAAATATATCTTTATCGCCATATAAACATTTAGTTCGTGAAAAAACAAAGCATATTGCAAAGAAATGGCAAAACTCGTCAAAATGAACACATGGACTAATGACTTGTTTTATAAAAGAGCCAATATTTTTAACATGCTCCATGATAGAAGGGTTTAAAACATTTTCTTTAACTTTGTTCTTGGGTTAGACATCAGTAGGTAAATTTTCAAATTGTAGATTTTTGTTAATTTTACATACAAGGAAGTGTTTTTCATCCTCCAGCAAATGGCACCGTTTACATATTTTATCATTTCTAGGAATTTTATAATAGCGAGGTTTTTCTATTTCTAAATTATGGTCACTAATGCTCAACTTAGTAGAGTATTTTCTTATTTTAAGTCGTTGGAAGCCAAATAAAATTCTACCGAAGCTTTTTTAAAATTTATAAAGTAACACTTTACTATTTTCATCATGGCTATTTATTTTATTTTAGTTTTTCATATTAAATTTGTTTTTAATCCAGGGCTTTAAAGACTCCCAAGTCCTTACAATTATTAACTTTATTAACTTTATCTAAAGGTCTGGGTTGGGTGAAATATTCTTGGCATATTTATACCAAGATTAAAGTACCATGCTGAGAGCCCAGCAGTTTTGACAATATAAATACTTTTTTTAAGTAAAGGATTTTTTTTTTCAGAATTCTGTCTTGCTAGGTAAAACTAAGACTGTGAAAAAATAAATGTTCAAGGGGGATTTTTGAGTTCTGCTCGACTGCTATATTTGCTTTCTGGTGCACAACAAATTTACAAAGATTAATTTTAACCTTTTCAAATGGAGTTTTATCAAACAAAATTTCATCAAAAGGTTTTTTAATTTCTTAATCACCATAGATATCCAAGGTTGTCCCCCTGTACTGTGGTAAAACTAGTATTTTAAGCAAATTGAAACTGACAATCCAGTACCTATGCATAAAATTCTCTCATGAATATACCGAAAGATACTGATACTGAGAATTTCCAATAATTGTGATAGACTTCTCAATTCTAACAAAAAATGTATTCAATACAGTTATGAATTACTTGCCTACATCTAGTGTAGTAAGAATATACTATAGTCAGATGCCTAAAACCATTAAAAATGTAAAAATAGCCCTGAATGTTAATAGAAACTTGACATGAAATAATGGAACATGGTACAGTGTAAATAACATATTTTTATACCCCACGCAACGGATTGCGGAGGGCATGTTTTTGACCCGTCTGTCCGTCCGTCCGTCCGTCCTGTTTCTTGTCATTGCAACTCCTCTCAAACCACACAACAGAATTTAATGAAACCTTTTCAGATAATGAGGACATACTATGTAGATGTGCATATCGACAGGAAATTACGATTCAATTTTTAGCTCACCTGACCCAAAGGGTCAAGTGAGCTATTCTCATCACTTGGCGTCCGTCGTCCGTCGTCCGTCGTCGTCCGTTAACTTTTACAAAAATCTTCTCTGAAACTACTGGGCCAAATTGAACCAAACTTGGCCACAGGCATCATTAGGGTATCTAGTTTAAAAAATATGTCCGATGACCCTGCCTGCCAACCAACATGGCCGACATGGCTAAAAATAGAACATAGGGGTAAACTGCAGTTTTTGACTTATATCTTAAAAACTAAAGCAATTAGAGCAAAACTCACAGGGGTAAAAATGTTCAGGTCAAGATCTACCTGTCATGAAATTTTCAGACGAATCGGTCTACCCTTTGTGGAAATTTTGCAGTTTTAGGTTATTATCTTGAAAACTATTATAGATAAAAGACAAATTCTGAACAGCAAAAATGTTAAACAAAAGTAAGATCTACAAATAAGTCAACTTGACCAAAATCATTGATTGACCCCTTATAGGAGTTTTTGCCCTTTAAAGACGGCATTCAGCGTAAACTTTCCTTTTAAAGATCTTTTCCTCTCAAACCACTGGGCCAATTGAGACCAAACTTTGGAATGGTCCTTGGGTGGCCCCCTTCTAAATTGTCTGGCATCTCCGACTTCCAACCGACATGGCTGCTGTTACTAAAAATAGAAAAAAAGGGGGGGGGGGAGGGTGACTTTCCAAAAATCTTATATGAAACTACAAGGCCAGTTGGAACCAAAGTTGGCAGTAATGGTTCTTAGGAGGTTCTCTTTCAGAAATATGTCCAATGACCCGGACTGTTAACCAAGATGGCCGCCACAGCCGAACTTAGTTTAACATAGGGCCCTATGGGAAAATTCATTGACAAATCTTCTAGTCTTAAACCACTTGACATATTACAGCAGAACTTGGCAGCATTGGTCCTTAGGAGGTCCTTTTTCAGAAATATGTCTGATTTCGTGGACTGTGAATCAAGATGGCCGCCACAGCAGAACTTAGTTTAACATAGGACCCTATGGGAAATTCACTCAAAAGTCTTGTCTGAAACCATTAAGCCAATTAGAATTAGACTTGGTAGCAATGGTCCTTAGATGGTCCTCTTTCAGAATTTTGTGCAATGACCCAGACTGTCAACCAAGATGGCCGCCACACCCAAACATAGGGCCCTATGGAAAAATTCATTGAAAAATCTTGTCTGAAACCACTTGACATATTGGAGCCAGACTTGGCAACATTGGTCCTTAGGAGGTCCTCTTTCAGACATTTGTCCGATCACCCGGATTGTCAACCAAGATCCGCTTAGCAAATTGGAACAAGACTTAGCAGAAATGGTCCTTAGATGGTTCTCTTTTAGAAATATATCCGTTGACCTGGACTGTCAACCAAGTTGACTGCCACAGCTGAAATTAGTTTAACATAGAATCCTATAGAAAAACCAGCCAAATTGACTGCAACACTTAAATTTTTAGGTCTGCTCAAGGTGAAAAGTTAAATCCAGGTGAGCGATACAGGCTCTTGAGAGCCTCTAGTTTTTCCATGAAGTTACGCCCCTTTGAACTTATTTGCCTCACTATACTTACTGTTGACTCCTCTCGCTTGGAATTTAAATTTCCCAACATGCCTTTCAAATTAGGATAAATGTGTGGAAGGTAAGCATTTGATTGTTCATTTTACTTGTGAAGTGAGATTTTGTTTCTCCAGTGTCAATATGAAGACGTGGGTATGTGAGCGTGCTCACATAGGTTCTTTAATTTTTTTTGAAATTCACCGCTGTAACATTCAAGACTTCCCCTATTAAACGTCTACTTCTACATTTTTGTCAGGTTTATTTGATTTGTAAAATTTTTTCATACACTTTCGTGAGCTAAATTATATGTCAGTCTTGAGATTTTTGCGATCTCTCCTAATTATCTTCACGTGTATTATAGACCTATTTTCCTAGATAAAAAAACAAAGCTAAGGGTTTTGCTGAATTAGTATATAATGCATTTTATTTTTTGCAGACTGTAGCTGTTGGACCCAAGGATCAAATACGATGGACTTCCGACTGATTACACTGTTAAGCTGTGTAGCCTTCATCGACAGGTGTATGGGATATTGCTATCCAAAGAATACAGCCTATACTGATGATGGTCGCGGAAACCTCGTTTACTTGGATCGACAAAATAAAATTTCTTGTGATCGCCCAGGATTTGCCATTACATCCTTCCGTCTCGTGCGACATGCCAATAAAAAAAGTATCCAGTATAGGATTAAATGCTGCAAAACCGGTCACCAAGAAAATTGCCAGACACGTGTTAACCAATTTACTAACGACGGAAGAGGCAACGTGATTTACCTTGACAGACAACAGGTTACCTGTCCAAACAACGGTTACTTGAAATCTTTCTACCTGAATCGCAACGGCCATAGAGACAATGTACGATATACGTACAGATGCTGCACAACACGTAGCGAATCATTTTGCTACGGTGATCACACTAGAGCTAATGCTGATGGACAAGGTAATATGGTGTACTTGGACAGACATGAACCACGGTGTTGGGATGGATATTACATGAACAGATTCCGGCTTGTCAGACCAACTCACAGTACGATCCGTTACAACTACAGTTGCTGTCGATATCAGTAAAACCTAAGCTAAAATCGTTTTTTTGGACTTTCCGAATTTATCAAATCCAATGGTATATGGTTTTTTAATAAAGGATAATCTCAAGATACCTTTAGTCTCTTACTTTAGCGTATCTAACCAGTTCGGACCCCCAGCATTACTTTTCAAAATATATACCGCCGGTTAACCCTTCACTAATAAACCTAAATTTGTACAGGAAAAACTGGAGCCATCCTATTTCTGTTCATGTATCCTATATATATTGTGCTATATTGTAAAACCTTTTTACTGTAATCTGGACTGCAATCCATTAATTTTGCGTTCATTGATTTCAAAACCCTACAACTTTGTACCTAGCCCCCGGGGTGATTTGGAATCATTTTTTCCAATATTTACGTTAACCGTTGCGAAATTCAGAAATACTTCAATATCTGACTTTCAATTTAAAATAAAATCAAATATCCACTTCCATTTTAATGTACATTCGTATAAAACCTACCTGCAACCACAACACAATACCGAATATTGGGAATGCACTTTAATGCAGATTTTCAAGTCTTGAATTCTGGTGCATACAAGAATACTGAGTGGTCCCCTTTTCAAAATTTTGTCTAGGGTCTCTGCCTCTGACCCCAAGGTTGTCATCACCATTTGTTACTAAATTTTTATAAATAGGAAATTACTTTATGAAACGACTGGGGAATTTTAGACCCAATTCCGGAAGTGATAATTTTTAGAAAATTGTCTTGGACAGTACCATAGAGCAATATAGTCCTATTGAAATCCTTGATACCAGTTTTGCTACAGAAGATCCTAACATAGACGGGCGTAAAGGTCCAGAGCAATTAAAATATGCTAATGACAAAGGGTAAAAGCCAAAACCATTTTAAAGGACAGAGTTATGCATGGATACTCGTTAGTATTTTAACAAACGTATTCTTTGAACCATAATTGATTTCTGGCTGGTATTTAAATACTAGGAAATGAGCTTATGATATCGTCGGAGGCTGAAATTCTCAACACTGCTTAAGTCTAATTTTTCAAAAACTTGTTCTGTTGACCCAAGTCCAAACCAGATAACACTGCAAGAGTGAGTGTTCTCTTGACAGTGTTTAAGACTCCCATAAAAAGATATGTCCCACTCACAAAATTAAAACATTTTAATATCAATTTTCCCCATGCTACAAGTTCTTAAAATTGTGTCCTTTGACAGAATTTTGGCCCTATTTTATCCAAAGTCTCAATCGCAAAATGTTGGCATACTAAAGTATGCATTTCATGGGAGACCAAGAAATATGAAGAGCAGACATAATTGAATATTTCCCAGAATCCAAATACTTTTGGCAATGTTCAACCTGTGAGCAAAACCCATAATAAAGATGGTTCCTTATGAACATATTGGCCGTTTTCATGTGAAAAAATAAATCCGGTCCGAGTCTTGTTTAAACTCCATTATAATATGCGTACAATCTGTTTCACCCGAACGCCAACTCAGTTCCGTGACAACAAATCTATCCACTTGTATGAAAAAACATCCTGATTTCAAATTAAACAAATTTGGCGTGCTTATTTCCTGATTTTCAGCTCGCCTGTGCCATCACGTCCGTCCGTTTAAAACTTTTTCAAAAGCTCTAACTACTGAACCATTTTTCAGCCAAACTTAGTGGAATTATCCTTAGGGTATCTAGTATGACGTTTGTTTTATTTTCTTAACCGCCAAACATTGCCACCATAGCTAAAAATAGAACATAGGAGTCGGAACAGTTTTTGGCTATAATTTTAAACCAAATCATTTAGAGCTAAACTGACATGGGATAAAAACGATCAGGTCAAGATCTACCTGGTCATGAAATTTTTCAGACCAATCGGTCAACCCTTTGTTTGGTTGTTGCCCTTAATTTGTTAATTTTAAGGAAATTTTGCAGTTGGTCTTAGGACTGCGGTCGATGTAGAAAAAAGACGCTGAATTAAGAAGTTTAATATACCCGTATAACATACGGATAAAAATGTCTATGAAAAGAATGTCTATTTTCATTTTTTTAACAGGTCGTAAGGAATTCATACGGTCAAGTTTTTTTTGGAAATTTCATGTTTTTCCAAGATCCTGTATAAAGAAGGAATTGACAAACTGATTTTTAAAAATCTGTTACTCCATTATTTCTATTATCTGAAGTACAAAGATTTCAATAAACAAGACTTAAAAATGTATATTGTATATTTAGCCTTTCAAAATCATGAAAATGCTTGATTTTAATTTAGCCGAGGTTAACAGTAAAGTGTGTTAAAATCGAAATCAACGCAATTTTCTTTACATGCATACTTTTCCTTAATATTTTTTAATTTTAACTATTGTTACAAGTAAACAATAACCAAATTCCAAAACCAATTTTCAACCTACAGAATTAACAAATTATGGAGAAATATGGAAAATATCATTACGGTGGTCAACACATTTTAACTCTGATGTTTTCCGGAATTAACTAGGAACAGGTACCGTTTTTAGTGCCGTTTTTAGTGTTTGTCAATTGTTTGCCCTTGGCATTATATAATTAACTAGGACGATTTTTATGCAATTTTTAACTTTCATTTACGGCACAAAAACATAGAATATTGTCCGTTTCAAGCATTAGATAATTTATATTGAATTTATTTAGTAGCTAGAACTCGGTATTTTAGTATTTTGCAAAAGAATTGTTTTTAATGTTACAGAAAATAACATTTGTACATTAACCAGATCCGAAATATTATGGATTTTTTTTGTAGCCCAATGAAACTTCTCCTTCTAGCCCTAAGAGGTAGAAATGAAATAAACTGGGGCAAATCTGTTATCTGTCAATGTTTATCTACGGAAACGGTAATAAATGAGAAATATTATAGTAATAAAGGTTATCGGTTGAATGAATTTATCAATGTTTATACTCGGGCGATTCACTTACAAATAAAATAAAGTAGGAAGGACTCTATGCAAAGATTGTGAGTGATAAGCCCGAGTTTACACATTGAAAAATTCCGTGGATATAACTTTATTACTTATAATTCCAAAGTAATGCATAAATATGGGGTACTTATAAAGTGAGAAACGGAATCGAAACGAAACGAAAAGAAACAAAATATAACGGAAATGGGTCTTTTATAGTCTGATTAAAAGGTTCAGCTGCATGTAACATGTGTAATGCTGCATTAAACATGTTAAAGCGCAGCATATTTTGTCAATGTCTGCAATGAGTCAATGTGGATTTATAAAAGACCTAGTGTACCCTTTTGCGCCCCATTTCCTGCATCGGGATCCACAGTCTGTAAAACAATTAAATTTGACATCTATATTCAACAGTTCGGTTACCTTCGAAATCATATATATTGTAGACCTTACTTTAAGCATTGTTGAATTTTGGACCTATTTCACCTTTTATGTCCCGATATCTTTAGAATGGGTTACGGGGTCCTTAGAAAGGCGTCCAATGTCTTTAAAATATTTAAATTCAATTAACAAGTATTTTTGAAACATCAAAGCTTTATTATATGTTACAGGTACTGTCCGTCCTCATGGAGTACTAACTTCCAGTATGCAATCTTTAAACAATAACTTAATTTGCGAAACTAAAGCATCAGGAATTTAGGTATTTTTAATAGAACGCAACACGTATTGATTAATATCGCTTATGTCTTTGAATGTTACAACAGAGACCACAAAAACTCCCAAGCCAATACGTAATATGAGATGTATACGGTAGTATGGCAAGCCGTTTCACTATTTATTCGAACTTCAAGATATCTAATAAACTTTATAAGATATCTCATATAGTTTATAAGATATCTTATATAGTTTATAAGATATGTCATACAATTTATAAGATATCTCATAACTTTCACATTAAATTTTATACACAGTGTTGGAAATGATCAGAGGAAGGTCCCTTTTAGGAAAATCGGAAAACGCTCTTTGGGGAATATACAGATTTATAAATTTCATTTCGTTTCGCTATATTTTGTTTCGTTTCGTTGTATTTCGTTTCGCTTCGTTTCGTTTCGTTTCGTTTCGATTCCGTTTCTCATTTTATAAGTACCCAGAAATATGACGTTTTCCATTTTAAATTAACATTCATACAGTACCAGTATTCCGATTTGATTCAAATTTTAATATGTATTCAATGCGGTATTGCTTGATAGGAATCTATTAGCCTTAGAAAAATTGTTCAGGACTTCTGGACAATACACCTGACAGTTCAAGTCTGTGTGAGTTCAGACCTTAACCCAATAACCTAGCGAATCTTCCCATGTCGGGAAATAAATAAACAGTAATTCGCTGGTGTATTTTGTGACCATTGCAAGTAGCTAAAAACATTTCTGCCGTGATTTAACTGATTGTCCAGGTCTTTACTGTTCATATGATGATGCAGAAACTCGAATGGTTCTTCATGCAAGATATGCCTATTGAATTTGAACGTTATTGTTCTCTTTGTACATTTTCCCTCAACTCTACAATACGCACAGCTCAGGATTTGAGGTCCCAGGTTCATTCGTATCTATGAAATATGCAATACCTTAAATCCTGTTCGTCGCAAAATATTACACGCTGCACATGTACAAACGGGATGTGGTACCACAATGTACCATGTCTGCTGTGTTTGGGTAGGAAACAATGTATAAAGTTCTTAAGAATAATCCGGATGAGTTCAGTGATTTGGTTAATTTTTTTATGGTAGTATAGATAAATCGGTAGCTGCTTGTAGGAAATTAGTAGCAGGGCTCAGGCTGTATGATAAAATGGAAAAGATTCGATCTGACCATTAGTAAGACTTGGGCAGGTTTGGGTACCCATAAAACAGGTTTACATGTAACCCACCAGTGTTCAGTGTCTGTACCAGCTTGTCCGGGGTTCTGTATGTTCGGTAGTATTGTTTGATTGATAAAAAGGACAAATATACCTAAGGAGCAATCAAAGAAACGTATTCCATTGGACAGACAAACCCGGGAAAACAAATAAACAACCAGAAGCACAACAAATAAACACAGAAAACTAAAAAACAATGAACAACACGAACTCCTATAAAAAATAGGAGTGAACCCAGGTGCTTCGGAAGGGTAAGCAGTTCCTGCTCCGTATACGGCACCCGTGGTGAAGTTCAACAAAGTCAATAAGGGGGAAGTAACAAATCGGTGGAGGCACATGAAAGGTTACGACAGTGGGAACAAGTCCAACATCATCATGATCATCTTAGATATTGGAACACTGTAATGGTTGTCATTGTTGACCTTTCATGTTTTCCATTTTGTTGCTTAATATTGGAGCATGTTCTTAGGGCCTCTTTGTAGATCAGTATTTAGATGTGCCCCCAAATAGCACAGCCCCTTTTAGAGACCCTGAAGATGTTTGAGTGAGAAGATAATGACAACTTGATTTCGGTTTTCTTTGAAGGGCGAATGTCTCAGACGTCTTACAGGATCTTGTATGTACGTGCAAAGGCAAATCATTTTGTCACAAGAACTGTGTCTTATTTGAACAGAACCTTTCTTGTACCGACCTATGTCTTTTTCTAGGAAATTATATGTGTAAATTTACAAATTTATCATATATTTGGTACTAAAGACAGGAGTTTTGAATATACGATAAAGCCCATGATGTTGGTCGGTATCAGACGTCGATGACGTCATACCCTTTATCGCATACCCTTTATTACATAGATTTTTTCAATTTTTTTTTCCATTTTATTTTTTTGTATTTTTTTTTTTGGGGGGGGGAATTTATTTTTTGGGGGGAAGGGTCAAATTTCAAAAAGCAAATGTTCAATTTTTTTTCGATTATT
Source organism: Mytilisepta virgata (assembly GCA_028015205.1). Taxonomy (NCBI): domain Eukaryota; kingdom Metazoa; phylum Mollusca; class Bivalvia; order Mytilida; family Mytilidae; genus Mytilisepta; species Mytilisepta virgata. The sequence continues at coordinate 3,507,787 of CM051520.1, read as the reverse complement.
TGCCTTTTTTCAAATCCCCCCCCCCCCCCCCACTATTTTTTAAATTTTTTTTCACAAAATATTTTTCCCAATCAATTTCATTTGTGGCAGTAGAATTTAATTTGGAACATTTGAAGTCCTCTGTTTAAATATATGATAAAGTGTATAATATACAATTACGGCCCGCTCAGGAGGGAGATATCCAAAATGGTCAACCCTGTTGAAGGGTTATTTCCCCGAGGGCTTCAAAATGGTCAAACCTTCAGCAGGGTTGACCATTTTGGATATCTCCCGACTCATAGGGCCGTAACTGTTTTATTATACCGAACAAATATTTTTGTGTAGATGGGTTATTCACCTGCGGGGAATAATAGGGTTATTCATGGAACAAATGAATTTTGTCGAGGTTATTCCCCGGCACCACCGATTATAATGAAATATCTGAATTATTCAGTGTCATGTGATCATTTATTAGCCAATAGATTTATTTGATTATACTGTAAGGTATAATAATACATATTAAAATCTGTATCACGTGCTGTATCAACCTTGACCAATATCAGCCCTCGGACCAAGGCCCTCTGTCTGATATTGGTTTGTCGGGTTGATACAGCATGTGATACAGATTTTACCATGTATTATTCTCTATATAAACATCACAGAGTCTCAGGATAACAAGTAAAGTCAAGAAATACCAAAGGGATATTCGAAGGAGAGAAAAATTGTAACAACTGCCAAACTCCGGAGAACAACGAAGACAAGACCAAAACAATACATGCACTACAATTAAAAACTAAAAACATATGAACAACATGGATCCCACCAAAAAACCAGGGGGAGACTCAGGTGCTCCGGAAGAGTAAGCAGTCTCTGCTTCCTGCAGGACACCCACCATGCTGTCCATGTCAAATCCGATATGCGGAAGGGATATCAATCGAACAGGTCCATTTTCATTTGGGAAACGGTTTTTTCATACCTGTCAACCAAGTCATGATAACACCCATAAAACTTTAATAAGGATGACTTCAGCTTAGGAGCAACGTACCCCTGTCAGAGCAACTTTTCTGTCAGAAGCCGGGCCCTGTCCAGGAAGTCAATGTATATGTCACAAGCTCTGGAATAACGTATGAGTTGTGAAATATATACTCCATACGCCGGCGCTGATATCGATACACAACGCCCGTAAAGATATTCCAAAGAATAAAGTTATCTGCTTGCAGATAAATCTTGAACTATACTGAAATATTTATTGGGAAAAGTCTGACTGCCCGTAATCCGTAATATAACACATGTTATCGTTCTATAGGATCCCCATTAGGTATTTTGAGGTTAAATTTCTTACCCCAATGGAGATAATACTATGTATATAATAGAATGACTGAACCATTGACATCAAGGCACACGACGTGGCTTTTAAGCTCCCGAATTACCTGCCTTAGTAATTCCTAAATTCTATCGGTAACATTTCAAAAAATAATTCTGATATGTGTTACATTTGAACAACTGATTTTTTTCGATAAATGTTGTTTTCTAAAGGTCAAGGTCATCTTAAAATTTGTACGTTGGAAAATATAAAAAAGAGACATGGTGACAAAAAATGTTAATTTCTCGCTTTTTTAATCCCTTAATGCAAGATGAAAAGTATAAAATAATCAAAGTGCTTAAAGCACCGAGGCAAGTGGTCGTTTGAAATCTTACTAAATGTATCTGACATCATGAAATACAGTTGTCAAAAAGATCATGACGTGTTCTCAGGATTCCGATAATTTTTTTTTTGCATGAAAGCATAAACGTTGCATTCAAACTTAAAGGTGGAATTTATCTTGTGTCTGATCCCTTTTTCCTCTCTTTCTATTCAAGATCTATAGTTATGTTTTTTCTTCCATATCCAAGAACTTATACTAATAAAGATCTATATTATGTTTATTCTATCCAAGATTCATACTGTTGTGTAAATTCTGTCCAAGATCTATTTAATTATGTAAAGTATATCCAAGATCTATGTTTTGTAAATTCTATCCAAGATCTATGTTTTGTAAATTCTATCCAAGATCTATATTATGTAAATTCTATCCAAGATCTATATTATGTTAATTCTATCCAAGATCTATATTATGTTAATTCTATTCAAGATCTACTATAATAATGAAAATGCTATCTAAGATATGTAATTCAACAAAACAGAATTTAATGTTTATTCAACAGACTGAGACGGTGATTAACGAGGTTGTTTTGCTAATACAAGCCTATAACACGCTTGGGCTTATTCAACAGGATTTTGGAATATTTTTCATAGTTACATAGCTGTGTACATGCGCAATGCTCGTTCAAATGTTTGTTTGATAAATAATTCACGGCTTCAAATATCCTAATTTTACCACGGGTAGGCCATTTATGACAAATATTTTGCCACCTTGACTTATTTCCATTCTAATACGACAGTCTCTGCGATATTTTGAAATGCCGCAAAATAGGTATTCAGACACGAAGACGCCATTACACAACGCATGTTATACTATGACGTCGTTAAAGCTTGTGGGAAACATTATTATGACGTTGCCAAACAAGCGGTCTGCAAACAAGCGGTCTGGCGTATGTGACGTTGGAACCAATATATCACTGTTTTAACACGGATGTAGACCGAAAGCCTTTGGAGATGGTCATATTAGAATTGTAAACAAAGACACGTCAAATTTAGTAAGTTATGATGCGAGTAACCTCCCGATTACATTTGAAACAAAGAAATATAACTAATTGAAGCAAATGATTACATTCTAAACAACGAACAAATTTCAAAAACTAATAAAATTCTAAATTTCATCACCACAGCCCACATGGCCGAGTGGCAAGACAGACAGACAACGAGTCAAACATCAGAACTTAAAATTATTGTGTTTAATTTCTCATGGATTACCTTCTTACCTAAATACTAACCTAATAGCTGAAAATATCTTTGATTTTACAGTGGTCGCGGTATATTTTTTATTTTTGCGTGAAAAAAAAAAACGCAAAGACCCGAACATTTTTGGTGAAACTCTAATGTTTGCGTGAAGTATGATTTTTATTGGATTAATGAATAGCATCTTTATGGGGGGTTCTCTATGGTTTCTGTCAATGTTTAAGAAGGCAGTCACAAGGTATTGTCAAATCAGTTTCAATTATCAGTTGTAATCAGCTGATGCAATAAACATTCCAGTGACTTTGGTAACGTGTATTGTTTATATATCGTAAGGTGAAGGAAATGAACAGCAAAGCGAATTCTGATTGGTTAACTTACTTTTATTATAGAAGGGACTGCATCAAAAAGGATCTAAATAGAAAAGGATGAAGCTTTGCGTCTCTCCCATACAGTACAAAACATTAAAACTCCATTGTCAGAATTTTCAGTTCTCAGCCATATAAATTCCTTTCTCCAATTTCAACGAATTCTTGATTTTGTTAGTTTTTTAGATGGTGGTTCTGCTACATCATTTTGAGACTCTCCCTCCGTATTTTCAACCCTTCTTCGTTATTTTTATATTCAGTATTCCCATTCTTTATGAAATGAAACTTTGATGCCACGATGCCAAAATTAAAGACGGGAAGATGTTAAACAGCCAATCAGAATACTTTTTTCGGGTTGCAAAAAACTTTTCACGGAGAAGAATTTAATAATTCCGTACCTAGCGAGTGATGTTAGACAGAGAAAATCTTTGCGTGTCGATCGCACAGAGATGAATTTTTCTCTGTGCGTATTACTCCACAAAATACACCAAATCAATCAATATTTGTAAAGCCGTTCAAAATAATCGCGAATGAAGATTCAAATGTTTAATAAGCAATTTTCATTATATTACAAAATGAAACAATTAAGTAACACAGCAACCTTCTCGTTTGCATTGTCGATTTACTGCTATCACCTTCCGATCCCAAATGTTACATTACAGTTATGAAGAATCCAACAGAATGGACAGTGGCAATGAAAGATGGTCATAAACTCCCACTTTCAAAAAAATATTCTTTTTTCTGGAGTGTAAAAGGGAATAAACTCTTGTTCCTATTATGATTATTTTTTTCATTTTTTGGGTGGTGACCTTTGACCCTGAATTTTAAATGATGTGACCATATATCTGATTTTTACGACCAAAGTATTTGAATAGAACACAGTTTCTTCTTTCCATTGGTATATAATTTAGATGTTATTTCGGTACATTAAATCGCAGGGGCTCATCATTTTTTGCAGTATTTCTATTATCTCAGAACTTGACTGACCGGAAATTGAAGACGATTTCGGAACTACTCGAGCTCGAAGTACGAATTGGGTGGATTACTAACGCAGTGAATAAAGTTTTTGGCGGATTTTACAACTCCAGAAAAAATGGAAAACAAATATTTAAGTGCAACATGGTAAGAAATAGCCCAAATATACACAAACTAAAAATATAGGCATTGAAATAACAAAGGAAAATTATTTTAGAAACATTTTCTCCCAGATATCTGAGAGCCTATTTTTTTTACAGCATTTATGAATGCACACACAAAAAAAATTTGGATTTAACATTTTTCATTCAGATTCCCCTTTTGAAACTGATATTTTTTTCACCAAAGACAAAGAAAAAAAAGTTTGTTTCTGATTACTTCAAGATAAAAAGAGGGTATGTTGGGATAATTCTTTATTTTACTTTCTGACGTTAACAGTGGTTATCGCAAAATGTTAACAACAAAAATTGTTAGGTAGGTGCCAAAAAATATGGTGGGTAGGTAACCCGAATCACATGTTTTTTTATTTGACCAAATGTACAATCCAGAATTTTTATCCTTTTAATTATTACCTAGGTATTGTTTTTAATGAACAAAACAGAACAGAACATAAATTTTATTTGTATAAAATCCAGTACAGAGGACTGTTACCATTTGAACAAAAACAATTTTGTATATAGTCAACATATAAGACAGATCATATTATTTGTCAAATTAAAATCAATTTGAATTGACCCATTCCTGCTCCCAGATGATTTTTACCATTTGAACAAAAACAATTATATTTTTTTATACATATAATCAACACATAAGACTTATCAAATTATTTGACAAATTAAAATCAATTTTTATTCTTTTGAATTTGAATTGACACTCGCTTGCTCCCAGATGAACAATATACTGATAATAAGTTCATACAATATTCTCAGAGTATTCACATGATTATGTTATAGTTATATGAATCAACGAGTCAGAGAAACGACAGCATCAGAGACCCCGGGGATGTGTTTTAGCTCCCCTAAAAAACTTGATACATTTTTTGCAATTAAATCAAAGCATTCGGTATTTCCATTAGAGGAGAAGGAGATGCTTAATTTATTCCAGTTTCAGTGAGCCTAAATTAAACTTTTATGCTTGTGGTTAATATATACTTTTCCCTCAAAATCCACAAATGTTTTAAAAGCACTGATCGTGTGTTTAGATGAATTTCTGAGAAACCTATTGAGAAATAACAATGATATTATACCCAGGCATTCATCTGATAAAATACAACAAAAGTCAGCAAAATTTAAAAAACCTATGGTTGTATATTGATGATATTTCAAAACTGCATTTGTTTTGTTTTATATAACACAACAAAGAAAGATTTGAGCCACCACAACCTACATTTCATGTTTGAGTGACTCCATTAAATTTTAGTGTTTAGGTCCTTATGTCAAAATCATAATTTTGCACTGTGGATTACTCATTTTAAATTTATATTATGACTTCACCCGCTCTTAAATATGGTACATTATTTCTAGTGTTTTTTATCTACCTCATTACTTTTAGTTCTTTGGATTCCGCCACTCCGATTTTTGAACTTTTAAATTTAAGGAAAAACTTTTTTGCAGTTTCATTTTGAACAAATGCTAAAAATTCATTTTTCAAGAATTTAAAAATAAAAATTGTTATTCCACTCCTAAAATATGGTACAAAACAGGGTTTTCTTTGATATTTTGTAATATTTTAGTTAAAACATTTGTGCCGCATGTAAATGTGATCTTCGCCTGAAAAAACTAGTCCTCAAGAAACAGAAAATTAAATTTGCTCGCACTTTTTTTTGCCATAAAAAATTCAAAGAACTACAAATCAATTTGGTGTTGCTGACAGAAGCAAATCTTTACAGAAATTTTTATTAGTCATCTTCTGCCTTGCAATTTTGGCAAAACCATTCTTCTGGTAAATTGTCCAAGTCGTCAGTTTTGATACAGTTACCATGATACCAAGTATCGCAACCATCATATCCAACAGATTCATAAGAAGCATCTAAACCGCAAACTCCACATGGCCATTTAATTTTTGATCCTTTCTTCTTTTTTCCTTTTCCTTTTGATAAAGTTTTTGTCTTCCTTTTGGAGGCAGATTTAATTCCTTTTTAGGTGGGTCATTTGACTGTTCTGTAATCATAACAATAGGTTCAGAGGAGGAACATGGAACTGCAGAACCTTCTTCTTCAGCTACTGGTAATTTGAATTCTCTCCTTGCTCTTGGATTTCCTCACATGTAGCTGATGGTACATTGTAATTTGGCATACTCTGTGCATTAAGAATAACAGGTTTAAGTTTTTCTGCAATCTTTTTCTTTTTTTGTATAGATTTGTATGCGGATATTGAATAACATTCACAAATAAGGTGTAAACCAGCTTTCCGAAAATTGTTCTCTAGAAAAGAAGAGTTCTGCAATATTTCTGACTGCAATCTCTTATGAGATGCATCTTTATGAAATGACTTGCCATTTTTTATTGAGTTGATATTAAAGACCTGCTTCTTTTGTGTTCCTGGCCTCATTTTGATTTGCTTTCTGGTTGCCTCCAATTTTTTGGCATTCTTATTTGCTAGATACTCCTTGCTGAATTGTCTACGCTCATCATAGTATACATATTTAGTACTTCTCTTAAGAGTCCTTCAATTAAGTATTTACAAGTACCTGCCACTTTAATATTCTCTGTGTTTTCAAACAATTTCTCCCATTCTTTTAATAAATGGTCATCAAAATTCAGAAAAATTTGAGCCATAGACATTAAGGTTGTGATCAGTCTGTACTTTTCTGATTTTTCTGTCTAATGTAGTAACAAAAATCGACACATTTATCACTGACATTTGTTAGACCCTTTCTAATGTTCTGTTTTCGGATAATTTCACTGAATGACTGCACATCTGATGAAGATTCTAATAACTCATTCTCACTTGTTTCAAGATGTTCAATTATTGTCTTTTCATTCATTAATTGTTCAACAAATTTAACTTTTTTTAACATTATATAAGTTCGGAACCATTTTCTTCTTGCGTATTGTTTTTAACTTGTGTACGCACCATCCAGCAATGTATCCTATTTCCCCCTCCCTCCTTCAGATTCTTCAAACTCATGGCCTGACTCTTTTGTGCCTTTTCTTTAGCCGCCTGTCTTATAGGCTGTGAATCTAAATTGAGCAATTCTTTAAGTAAGCTTGAAACTAAATGGAAAATTACATTGTATTGTGATGCAGATAAATTCTGTTGGAAAAGCTTTTGCACATTAAGTTTGTAGTTGTCTCCTGTTATGAGTTTTTGATATTCTTTAAAAAATTCTGTTTGGGATTTGTTTTCAGTGTTCTTTAGCAAATGTTTCTCTTTTATTTTCCATACACTGTTCCAATAATAATTGACAAATGTTTTAGTTTCATCTAATTTATTTTCAATCAAATATTTAACAACTTCATTCTCTTGTCTTTGTTCCTCTGTTTCAGTTTTGTCATGTTTTATGTTGTTTTAAATAGCTTCCAGATTAACATCTTCTTGTAGAGGATTGCCCACCTCAATGTTAATGATGCTGTTTTCAATACTTTCTACTGCATTGATGAAATGTGTTTCATCATCACTTTCAAGGTCAAGGGCATCAATTTGAACATCACTGTGATCATTACTTTCTCTATCTGATGTACAGAGATCTTCAGTAACTTTTCCAATAGGTATGCCACCTATACAACAGGATAAATCATCCTGTAGTTCTATAGTAGGTTTTGATATAAAATGTTGGATTCTTCAACAAGTGTTTATTGAAATTTAATATCTGAAGCCCTTTTTACACGTGGCTCTGCTGATAGCTACAAAACGTTGTCCATACTAAAACATATGTTTTAAGTCAACAATTACCCTGTCTAAGGTCATACATTGAGCCTTATGGGTTGTAAAAGCAAACGCAGGTTTAAGAGGTATCTGGACACGGCTACCCACATCTTCTTTTTTTCAATACTGTACTTCGTAAAAGTAAATTGGTTTATAAGGACTGTTCTGTCTATTGTCTCGAAATAAACTTTCACATTTTCATCATCCATTACCTTTACTACTCCAATGAGTCCATTCAGTAAGTCATCTGAATTACAGGTTTACAGTTAATATAACAGGCAACCAACTTTTAGGTGAACTTCTTTTTCTCCTATCCTTTCTGTGTCTCCTTCATCAACACTATAGTATACCCTTTCCTCACCTGAAATAAAATGTTTAATAGAATACACCAGTTTTATCTCTTATCAGTAATGATACCTGTAAATATAAGTTAATAATACATTCATGGAGTTCTGTATAAGAGGTTTTCTTTAATCATGTTAGTATTCAGATATTGTATTTTGTAGTTTATGTTGTCAACAAGTTTCAAACTTTGATTTTGATATTATTCAAGGGGAAGGGGGATATAACTCGTCAAGGGAAGTAATTTAATCATTATATTTATAAAGTGTTATTTATCATTTCATGTTAGTATCCAATGTTGAGCAAAACAGCCAGGGAAAGATTGACATTAATGATATATACTCCAGATACAAGAGTGAATGTGTTGACAGCAGTGATAAATCAGGTTTTTTCCAGGATTTTCATGCAATTATTTCCAAAAGTTATTAATTCTAGAATTAGAGTAAATAAAACTGTCGAACTTAGACATGTTTATGCAGGTGTATCTTATCGAAAATCCAATTTGAGTCTGGTTGACAACATTCAGTTAAGTGCAGCCAATATTCATAAATTTCTCGATGAATCTACCGTTATTTTATCAAAGTCTGAAGTCTATGTCAAAATTGGTATGATCAGTAATATAATTTCAAATGGTCATATTGTTTTCAAGGAAATAACATTTATTCTAGTCAACAATCTGTGGAATTTAAAAGTTAGAGGTAAACTTGTAGATCTCCAGGGTCTTAAAATTAGCAGCAACTTTGATTGGAAGTTAAAAACTCTAAGAAATATTTTATATATAGTTTCCAGAATCAACATTTGTACAGGCTTGGAAGTAACAGACAAGAAATCAGTGCCTATCAATATAATATCTGAAAATGTGATATTGTCAGGGGAAGAAAATTTGCAGATAGAAAAAATGAGATGTTCCACTTGTTATGGTGTCTTAAACTGGTTTTCATTAGGTGATGCATGTGCTAATTGTAACTCTTCTAAATCCTTTTAAAAACAATATGACAACAGTGATTTAAATGACACTGATGAAAAGGACTTTGAAAAGATATTCAACTATCTTTTCCCTGGGGCATCCAGTGAAATGAAAATATTCCTGAAGTCACAACATGATGTAATGAAAGAAACAAGCAAAAAACGTAGGAGATGGGACAAAAATATACTTAAGGTATGCCTCAGTATGTGGTGTAGAAGTCCACAATTATTTCATAACCTCAAAGACAGTAACTTATTTGTTTTACCATCATGAAGACTTATGCAAAAATACAAAAATGTGGCACTACAGAATGCTGGCATAAATGAAAAAGTATTCAGATGGATGTATTCTACTGCAATGGATCTCAAACTGCCGCTATCAGGGTACAGTGGGGGACTTGTACATGATGAAACAAAAATTCAGCAGGATCTAGTAATTAACACTAAAGGACATGAAAATAAATTAGTAGGATGAGTTGATACTGGAGAAGAAGCCGAGTCCTTAAGAATTTTGAAGGAAGGTGAGGGGAAGCAAACTTTAGCCACAGAAGTGCTTCAAGTGCCTTTTCTTGGGTATACCGGTTTTAGGTTTCCAATTGCACATTTCCCAACCACTGGTGTAACAGCATCAGAACTTTACATAAATATATGGAATATAGTTTCTCATCTGCAGTCCTGGAGATTCAAAGTGGATTTTGTTCTTCCGGATGGAGGTGACCAAAACCGTGAGTTCCTAAAAATTCACTTTGAAAATCAACATGATGCAAGAATGAAACACTATATGAGTGAAAAATGGGACATTCTCAGGATTTTTCACATAACATAAAAAATTGAGAAATGCTGTACTTAGCAGTGGGATTCAGTCTTTTCACACTGGAAGGATAATGAAGGGAGACAACTGAAGAATTGCAATTGTCATCAAAGGAAAAAGAAAAGTTACTTCCAAGTAAGAAATGCTTGGATGATATCCAGTCACTGATTGGCTCATTTGTTGAAGTTTGCAAGATTCACATCAAGGAATTTCCAACTGAAGGTGTATACCCAGGAAGATTTAACTCTGATATTATTGAAAACAATTTTTGCTAGGTGCGAGTTCTACATAATGGAAATGCAACCAATCCTAATTACTATAATTACACAACAACAAAGTTCAAAATCAAGACGGAGAAAATCTAATACTGGAATTCCAGCTGCTGATCCTTTTCAACTTTTGGAATGTTGTTTTATTTTTAAACTTTTTTTTACCTTGAGCACAACTGATGAGTCGTAAATCGACGAAATGTGCACATCTTGTACATCAAAATTGGTATTAAAGAACTTTATTGAAAAGGAAAGGTAAGAAACTTTAAAAAAGCATTCAGATGTTTCATGTGACATGCATATTATTAAGTGTAGTCTAGTACATTTCAGAATTAAGTATATCTAATCAAGATATAATTATCAAATTGTCACAATGTATATGAAAATCATTTCTGAAATGAGGTTTCAGAAAGGATAATTATATTGAACTGATTCAAAATATATCATAATACCTTCCATTTCCATTAAGTACTTTGCATTCCATAAGTCAGTGTCAAAGTTTTTGGCAAAAATTTTCACTGGCTTTTCACCTGGAGGAAGTGGCCTTTTCAGTCTCTGGATAAGGTTTGCAGATTCTTCAGAATGTAGTTCTCCCCTGGAACATAATAATTCATAGTTTAATCATGCTCTCCAGTATTACAAACAGGGAGAACAAAGTTTTCAGAACATACTTTGTTTCGCTAATGTCCATTTTAGGCAAGTATACAAGAAAATATGTAATTTAATACAAAAGTTAGGGGTGGGGATAAACATTAAAATTAAATTGGAGGAATGGAAAAGTAATAATTGAGTCCCCTCCTCCCATATTCTATCCTCCATTCCAGCGGTATAGTCAATATACAATGTTTAGATAGTTTTTTTAAAGTTTTTTTTCTTTAAATTTTAAAGCGTTTTTTTTAATTATGAATCTATTGCAGAAACCCTTATGTGAACATTTAATTATTGAATTTTGCAAAAAGGCATGGAGATGCATGTTATTTGTAAATAATCATTCAAAGATGCTTTTGTTAATTTTTTATGAGAATCGTGTTAAAGCAAAGCATTTCTATTATTGGGTAAACCTTACAATATCCATCCATTTTCAATTTAGCGGATGAAAATCTTCATCTTCTTGATTTGGAGGGGGGTGATTGCTTGGATTTTTTTTACGTAGACTAGAGGAGGGGGAATCCAAAGGAAATGTAAGTGTTATTGTGAATTCCAATTTTTCCCCTTGAGGCCATTTTCTAAATATGAAGAAAAAGTAAAAGTTGATTTGATCGAAAAATTTCCCTCACAACATAATCCCCCCTACTCCTTTAAGATAATGGTATGAGCCTACATTTGTAGACCATAGATAACACTCTTAAAATAAAATATTATTAAAATGCAAAAAACTTCATGTTGAACAACCTGCACTTGCATTATATAGAGAAATGTATTGATGAACCAAAACACCCTGAGAGATGGGTCAATTTTGTATAAAACAGTGATTCCTACTTTTTGTGCTAATTATAGTTGCCTTGCAATTTCATGAATAAGAGTTACTAAATCTGGTTCTTTTTGTCTATGAATATTTTTCAGTTGGACAGTGTGGAAAAAGTCCATTGAAGAGGAGGCAACAATAACAGTACCATCATCTCCATATTCAGAGTTTGGGACAGGTGGAAGTTGTAACATATCCCCAGCCAATATAATCTGTACACCAACAAATGGGTTACTGTTATTTCTGACTTTTCTGAATAGTATTTCAATTTTCTGGATGGTTTTACAGCTAATCATTAAAACTTCATCAATAAGCAAGACCTCTATTTCTTGGATGTCTTTCTTTTTATTTTCAAAATGCTCATTTGTCAAAACATTTTGTATCACTTCTTCATCACTGAATCTGCCATCTAGGATGCCACAAAGTCTATGAGTTGTTGTTACTGACAGAAAAGACTGGTCAGATTGACGTTTCCCTTTCAAAACACTAGCAGTTTTACCTGTTAATGCACTTAGTTTAAATTTCTTATTGTTTAATAGAAGGATATCAACTATTTTGCTTAAGGTAAAAGTCTTTCTGGTACCTGGAGGGCCGCATAAAAACAAATTATGACCTTTTTCAACGACTTCGACAGCTTTTTTTTTTATCAGGATCCATTTTACCGCGAAATCATTCGATTACTTTTGATTTTTACCGTATCTTAATATCCGCACCGGAGAAGTTCCGAACGTATTTATTCAGCGCGGGATTGTAATAGTCGTACTTCCGGGCAGTCAAGTTCTGACATAATAGCTATACTGCAAAAAAGTGTCAATGGTATTATAGATCCGGGCCGGATCAGTCACAGCTGACATACTGTGTCAATTGTAATGAGCCCCTGTGGGGAATCTGAATGAAAAATGTTAAATTCAATTTTTTTTGTGCATTCATGCATGCAGGAAAAAAGTCCACTTGCACATGAATGCTGTAAAAAAAATAGGCTCTCCTATATTTTTCCCTGCTATCCTGTACTTGCTCCCTAGGAAAGCATGAATTTATCATAAGTCAAGGAGTTGTTCAGTGTTCAACAGTAATGGGGGGGGGGGGGTGTTTCTAAAATAATTCTTTTGTTATTTCAATGCCTATATTTTTAGTTTGTGTATATATGGGCTATTTCTTACAATGTTGCACTTAAATATTTGTTTTCCATTTTTTCCTGATTTTTTCCTGGAGTTGTGAAATCCGCCAAAACCTTTATTCACTGCGGATATATTTCCGGTACTCACCGTTAGTAACCCATCCCATTCGTACTCCGAAATTATTCCGAAATCGTCTTCAATTTCCGGTCAGTCAAGTTCTGAGATAATAGAAATACTACAAAAAGGTGTCAATTTCGTCCGTTTGTTGATAGAATGAGGTCTGTAGGTTAGTTTTTTATTTAAATATAACTATTCCGATAAAGAAATAAGCAAAATGCATGTGAAAAGAGCGATCAGGAAAAAAATTATAGCGATTTAAAAATTGGCGCGTAAGAAGTTGATTCCTCCCTTTTGTTTTGGTATTATAGATCGGGGCCGGATCAGTCACAGATGACGTACTTTGTCAATTGAACCATATATATACTCCTGTACAGCACTGATATACTAGAACAATACAGGATAAAGTCAAGGTAAGGAGTAGATATTGTCAGATTTATTTTTGTTCTAAATAGTTTTTTTCGTTTGCTTTGCTTGTAACCTAACTATCGAGTACAAAATAACAATCCAAAGATACTGATATTAGATATAGTAAATTTATACTATGCTGTATACGACGCATTTCAAGGAGTTACCTCTCATCAGCAGCATTAAACCGAAACGTTTGGAAGACCAAAAACCAAACTTATTTTAAACAAGTACTCATAACCAAAAAAACCGAAATAGGAAGCCAAATTTCAGCTAAGGAGATCTACCATGTGCAATACAAGGAATGAACCCTTAGTATTTCTATTATTTTTGAATTTTGCTAAATACTGGTAATTTCTGTAACAAATCAATGAATAATCATGTCAGACAAGTCTGACGACTGGTTTGGCGTATACCCTCGGGGACCTAGGGTCCACCATACAGAGGCATCATCCAGGAGTTTCAAAATAACAATCCAAAGATACTGATATTAGATATATAGTAAACCATCGGCATAAAACAATATTTGAGAGCAATTTAATTTATTCAGAACAAGTATTTTCGTTATATGACAGTATTCCATGTCCCGGAATTCTTTGTACGTTTTAAATTTTATAACATTATCCATTTACTTTTAACAATTCTTTGTTCTATAAAAGCCCATTCACACCCTCCTACCTAACGACAATGATATATCATGATAATAGTGCTCCCCAATTAAATACTGGCTGACGTAAACCTCGAAACGAAAAGAATCTCCAAAAAAGAAATTGGGGGATTTTTTTTAGATATTACCCCCAGTTGATGACATTCCCAGTTACCTCTAATTCATAACTGGTTATATAAAGTTTACAACATATGCTAGTAATTTCAAAATTTGGGAATTTTATTGATAAAATAGTTTCGGTATGAATTGTAAGTAACTAAGAGTTGAACATCTGAGAAATTATTACACCGAACCATTATTTACGTTCAGTTGTCTTGTGTATAATATCCCGTAATTGGTAATAACATATTTAATTCCTAAGATCTGAAAAAGCAAAATGTGGAAATACAGTTATGCCTAAGATGTAAGCAGGTGTAATTTACACAAGAAAAAATAGATCTTTAAAGTGGTGTCGTGCCGGGGTATTTCAATTCATTGCTTTCAAAAAGGATTTAAGAATTGACAAATTTTATATACAGAAATGCCACAAATTTTGGAGTTTTAAAAGTAAGTTATCCACAATTACCAAATGACTAAGTCTAGGATTCCCACCGTTTACTTATAAATATAATATCTTTATCGTCATATAAACATATTTAATTTGTGAAAAAACAAAACAAAGCATAATAGTGCAAAGAAATGGCAAATCTCATCAATGACTTGTTTTATAAAAGAGCCAATATTTTTAACATGCTCCATGATAGAAGGGTTTAAACATTTTCTTTAACTTTTTGATCTTGGATTAGACATTATCAGTAGGTAAACAATTTTCATGTTATAGATTTTTGTTAATTTTACATACACTTTAGCAATGTCAGTAAACACTAGGGGCACCAGTTTACAGGGTGTGTTCTCTGAACGCCAGCCTTATATAATTAATAATATTCACACATATTAATTAATGGGGATTAAGAGGCCCTCAAAGGGGTTAATTATTCTGTCATCTCCATAGGTAAAGGTAAAGGTAAATTTAATTGTGTAATTTGCGATGATGAGACTTTTAAATTTGTGTTTCACTGAATTTGTAATGAAATATACAACACTAATATAAATATAGCACTTTATTATGGTTAAAAGCAATACATATAATAATTAAACATTACATTCACTGAATTTTCAATGAAATATACAACACTAATATAAATATAGCACTTCATCATGTTTATTGTGGTTCTAAAATGAATATAGCACTTTATTATGGTTCTAAAATAAATATAGAACTTTATTATGGTTTAAAGTAATCAATATAATAATTACAAATTATATTCACATATAGTTACATTTATACATATATACATTTGAAATGAAGTGTCTATTTCACAAATACGAAACGTTTAACCAAGGTGAAGAAGCTGTGATACATCGTCAACGTAGGTCATCAAGTCGATGGTGTTGTTGGTGAGTCTGTCTTTGAGTATAGTAAGGCGGTTGTCGATGCGTCTGTACTTCTGTGGTCGTGGTCTCTGGGATCCTCCGGCTTGCAGTTGGATTCTGTTGATTGCGTTGGCGGCTTCGATGTCTTTGAAAGTCTGTATGATGGTGAAGATGTTCGGGTGGGAGTGCTGTACTTTCTTCTTAAGTTTTCCATGCCATGCTTCTAAGTTGTTGGTAGTCCTGGGTCCCTCTGTAGTGAAGTGGTTCCACACTGTTCTGTCACCGTCGATCCATTGGGTAATGACGTAGTCTGTAAAAGGCGTTGTGTCCACTGGTAAGTCGGCGTCCTCCAGGTCTTGCAGTGTGTTGAACCAAACGTCTTCTACCATGTCGTCAGGAACTAAGGGTAGTGCTGCTGCTCTTCTAACCAGTTGTCGGATGTCGTCGTTGTCTCGGTGTGAGTCTGTCTTTGAGTATAGTAAGGCGGTTGTCGATGCGTCTGTACTTCTGTGGTCGTGGTCTCTGGGATCCTCCGGCTTGCAGTTGGATTCTGTTGATTGCGTTGGCGGCTTCGATGTCTTTGAAAGTCTGTATGATGGTGAAGATGTTCGGGTGGGAGTGCTGTACTTTCTTCTTAAGTTTTCCATGCCATGCTTCTAAGTTGTTGGTAGTCCTGGGTCCCTCTGTAGTGAAGTGGTTCCACACTGTTCTGTCACCGTCGATCCATTGGGTAATGACGTAGTCTGTAAAAGGCGTTGTGTCCACTGGTAAGTCGGCGTCCTCCAGGTCTTGCAGTGTGTTGAACCAAACGTCTTCTACCATGTCGTCAGGAACTAAGGGTAGTGCTGCTGCTCTTCTAACCAGTTGTCGGATGTCGTCGTTGTCTCGGTATGGAATCTAAAATGTAAAAAATAGGTTACAGACAACTGTATTTTTTCAAAAATATCAACCATTCAGTAAGAACTAACATAACTTTATCTTATATTGATCGTTCATTAAGAAATAACATTACTTTGTCTTGTACTTTAAAAAAATATCAATTAATATTACTTCATATTTTTTAATAAATACCTGTAAACCTGTTAACTGTGCCTTGCGCCAAATACACTGAGTGAAGTGGAAGAAGCAGCCTTTAACTTGAACCCCTGGGAAAACTGTGCGTATGGCATTCTGTGCTGCAGTCTTATGCTTATCACATTGCTCACATGATCATACTAATAACTAAATAAGAACTCCGTATATATTTTTTTCTGTTTTTTTTCTTTGGTCAGTAATACCATGAATACATGTAACTGTGTTTTGCTATTTTTTATTCCTTCTTTTATATAGATAAATCTATTTATCGTTTTTTATATCTTTAAAATAATATGAAATATATCTATCTTTTTATTTCTCTTTTCGATTTATTTATTTATTTATTTATTTTTTAATAATATTTTTATTCCTTCTTTTATGTAGATAAATCCTTATATTATCATATATCATCCATTTCTGATTTCTTTCTCTGTTTGTATTTACCTGTACAGGTAATCACCTGGTAATAAAACCTTTGGAAGGCCCCAACATAATTGCTAAAACAACAATGTACAAATTGCTTTAATTAAAAGGTTGGCATTCAGAACTACAGCCGTTTACAGTATGCTGGTCCCAAAGTAGGCTGGAAAAGGTTGTAAAGCAGAATCCAGTTTTAAAATAACTTCTCCCAAAACAGCGCCACCTGACGTTTACTGACATTGTTATACACGGAAGTGTTTTTCATCCTTCAGCAAGTGGCACCGTTTACATATTATATCATTTCTAGGAATTTTATAATAGCGAGGTTTTTTCTATTTCTAAATTATGGTCACTAATGCTCAACTTAGTAGAGTATTTTCTTATTTTAAGTCGTTGGAAGCCAAATAAAATTCTCTACCGAAGCTTTTTTTTTTAATTTATAAAGTAACACCTTACTATTTTTCATCATGGCTATTTATTTTATTTTCAAAAGTTTTTGATATTTTTCTTTAAATTCGTTTTTAATCCAGGGCTCTAAATACTTCATTTAAGTCCCTAGAATTATTAACTTTAAAAGGTCAGGGTTGGGTGAAATATTCTTGGCATATGTATACCAAGATTAAGTACCATGCTGAGAGTCCAGCAGTTTTGACAATATAAATGCTTTAAGTAAAGGATTTATTTTTTCTGAATTCTGTCTTGCTAGGTAAAACAGGCTGTGAAAAAATAACATGTTCAAGGGGGGATTCTTCCTAGTTCGGACTGCTATATTTGAAGCTTTCTGGTGCCCAGCATAAATTTTATAAAAATTAATTTGAATCTTTTCAAATGGAGTTTTATCAAACAAAATTTCATCAAAGGTTTTTTTTATTTCTTAATCACCATACATATCCAAGGTTATCATCCCTTGACTGCTATGATAAAACTGTGGTAAAACTAGTATTTTAAGCAAATTGAAACTGACAATACATATCCAAGGTTATCATCCCTTGACTGCTATGATAAAACTGTGGTAAAACTAGTATTTTAAGCAAATTGAAACTGACAATCCAGTACCTATGCATACAATTCTCTCATGAATATACCGAAAGATACTGATAATTTCCAATAATTGTGATAGACTTCTCAATTCTAACAAAAAATGTATTCAATACAGTTATGAATTACTTGCCTACGTCTAGTGTAGTAAGAATATACTATAGTCAGATGCCTAAAACCATTAAAAATGTAAAAATAGGTCTGAATGTTAACAGAAACTTGGACATTAAATAATGGAACATGGTAGAGTGTAAATAACATATATTTTTTTTAAGTCACCGCTGTAAGATTCAATTAAGACTTTTCCCCTATTAAACGTCTACTTCTAAATTTTTGTCAGGTTTATTTGATTTGTAGATTTTTCATAACTTTCGGGAGCTCAATGCTATGTCATTCTTCAGATTTTTGCGACCTCCCCTAATTATCTTGTTCACGTGTATTTTAGACCCTTTTTTCCTAGATAAAAAAAGCTAAGGGTTTGCTGAAGTATATAATGCATTTTATTTTTGCAGACTGTAGCTGTTGGACCCAAGGATCAAATACGATGGACTTCCGACTGATTATACTGTTAAGCTGTGTAGCCTTCATCGACAGGTGTATGGGATATTGCTATCCAAAGAATACAGCCTATACCGATGATGGTGGCGGAAACATCGTTTACTTGGATCGACAAAATAAAATTTCTTGTGATCGCCCAGGATTTGCCATTACAACCTTCCGTCTCGTGCGACATACAAATAAAAAAAATATCCAGTATAAAATTAAATGTTGCAAAACCAATCAGAAAGAAAATTGCCAGACACGTAATAACCACTTTACTAACGACGGAGGAGGCAAAGTGGTTTACCTTGACAGACAACAGGTTACCTGTCCAAACAACGGTTACTTGAAATCTTTCTACCTGAATCGCGACGGCAATAGAGACAATGTACGATATACGTACAAATGCTGCACAACACCGAGCAAATCATTTTGCTACAATGATCACACTGGAGCTAATAATGATGGAAAAGGTAATATGGTGTACTTGGACAGACATGAACCACGGTGTTGGGATGGATATTACATGAACAGATTCCATCTTGTCAGACCAACCAAGGGAACGATCCGTTACAACTACAGGTGCTGTCGATATCAGTGAAACCTAAGCTAAAGTCGGTTTTTTGGACTTTCCGAATTAATCAATCCGAATTAATCAAATCCAATGTTATGTGGTTTGTAATAAAGGTTTATCTCAAGATACCTTATTGTAGTCTCTTGCTTTAGCGTATCTTCCCAGTTCGGTCCCCCAGCATTACTTTTTAAAATATATACCGGGTTAACCCTTCACTAATAAACCTAAATTTGTAGAGGAAAACTGGAGCCATCCTCTTTCTGTCCATGTATTCTATATATTGTGCTATATTGTAAACCTTTTTACTGTATATAATCTGGACTGCAATCCATTAATTTTGCGTTCATGAATTACAAAACCCTACAACAATGTACCTAGCCCCGGGGTTATTTGGAATGATTTTTTCCAATATTTACGTCAACCGTTCCGAAATTCAGAAATACTTCAATATCTGATTACCCGACTTTCAATTAAAAAAAATCAAATATCCATTTCCCATTTTAATGTACATTCATATAAAACCTACCTGCAACCACAACACAATACCGAATATTAGGAATGCAGTTTAATGCAGATTTCAAGAGTCTGAATTCTGGTGTATACAAGTGTGCTTTTTCAATTTTTGCGACTGTCAACTGAACTATTGCCATCACTTGATGTACGTAATTCTCATTTTCTAAAAACACTAGGTCAAAACTTTGGAAGGGTCTTTGAGTGGTCCCCTTTTCAAAATTTGTCTAGGGTTTCTGCCTCTGATCCCAAGGTTGTCATCACCATTTGTTACTAATTTTTATAAATAGGCAATTACTTTTTTGGAACGACTGGGTAATTTTAGACCCAATTCAGGCAGTGATAATTTTTAGAAAATTGTCTTGGACAGTACCATGGAGCAATATAGTCCTATTGAAATCCTTGATACCAATTTTGCTACAGAAGATCCTAACATAGACGAGCGTAAAGGTCCAGAGCAATTCAAATATGCTAATGACAAAGGGTAAAAGCCAAAACCATTTTAAAGGACAGCGCTATGCATGGATACTCGTTAGTATTTTAACAAACGTATTCTTTGAACCATAAATTGATTTCTGGCTGGTATTTAAATACTAGGAAATGAGCTTATGATAACGTCGGAGGCTGAAATTCTCAACACTGCTAAGTCAAAAAATTTTCAAAAACTTGTTCTGTTGACCAAGTCCAAACCATATGACATTGCAAGAGTGAGTATGTTCTCTTGACACTGTTGTTTAAGACTCCCATAAAAAGATATGTCCCACTCACAAAATTAAAACATTTTAATATCAATTTTCCCCATGCTACAAGTTCTTAAAATTGTGTCCTTTGACAGAATTTTGGCCCTATTTTATCCAAAGTCTCAATCGCAAAATGTTGGCACACTAAAGTATTTTAACCCATTACATGGGAGACCAAGAAGTATGAAGAGCTGACATGATTGAATATTTCCCAGAATCCTAATACTTTTGGCAATGTTTAAACTGTGAGCAAAACCCATAATAAAGATGGTTCCTTTCTTAGATGCCACTTTGCTCTTTACAAGTATACATTAGAGCAAACTAAAGGAGAAACAACGACCACACCATTTAAGAGACGAGATATAACTGAAGTTGGTGCGAACATTTCATGGTAAATCTTCGGACATATTGGCCGTTTTCAGGTGAAAAATAAACTTAAAATCCGGTGCGAGTCGGTCTAAACTCCATTATAATATGCGTACAATCTTTCACCCGAACGCTAACTCGGTTCAGTGACAACAGATCTATCCACTTGTATGAAAGACATCCTGATTTCAAATTACCAAATCTGGCGTGCTATTTCCTGATTTTCAGCTCGTCCGTCCGTCCGTTAACTTTTTCAAAGATCTAACTACTGAACCATTTTCAGCCGAACTTAGTGGAATTATCCTTAGGGTATCTAGTATGACTTTGTTTTATTTTCTTAAGCGTCAAGAAACATTGCCACCATGGCTAAAAATAGAACATAGGAGTGAACAACAGTTTTAGGAAATTTTGCAGTTTTAGGTGTTATTACCGCTGTCGATGTAGAAAAAGACGCTTAATTAAGAAGTTTAATATACCAGTATAACACACGGACAAAAATGTCTGTATGAAAGAATGTTTATATTTTCATTTTTAACAGGTCGTAAGGAATTCGTACGGTCAAGGTTTTGGAAATTTCATGTTTTTCCAAGATACTGTATAAAGAACATATTGACAAACTGATTTTTAAAAATCCATTATTTCTTTTATCTGAAGTATAAAGATTTCAATAAACAGACTTAAAATGTATATTTAGCCTTTCAAAATCATGAAAATGCATGATAATTTTAATTTAGCCGAGGTTAACAGTAAAGTGTTTTAAAATCGAAATCAACGCAATTTTCTTTACATGCATACTTTTCCTTAATATTTTTTAATTTTAACTATTGTTGCAAGTAAACAATAACCTAATTCCAAAACCATTTTTCAATTTACAGAATTAACAAATTATGGAGAAATATGGAAAATATCATTATGTTGGTCGACGAATTTTGACCCGGATGTTTTTCTGAATTAACTATCGGTGCCGGTTTAGTGTATTTGGCAATTGTTTGCCCTTGGCATTATATAATTAACTAGGACGATTTTATGCAATTTTAACTTTCATTTACGGCATAAAAACATTGAATATTGTCCGTTTCAAGCATTAGATAATTTATATTGAATTTATTTAGTAGCTAGAACTCGGTTTTTTAGTACTTTGCAAAAGAATTGTTTTTAATGTTACAGAAAATAACATTTTTACATTAACCGGATCCGAAATATTATGGATTTTTTTTTGTAGCCCAATAAAACTTCTCCTTCTACCCCTAAGAGGTAGAAATGAAATAAACTGGGGCAAATCTGTTATCTGCCAATGTTCATCTACAGAAACGGTAATAAAGGTTATCGGTTGAATGAATTTATCAATGTGTATACACGGGCGATTCACTAACAAATAAAACAAGTATTAGCTTTTTTAAAAAGCTAGCCGTCTCTTTGCAGAATTAAATGATAAGTGTGTATTTACATTAATTAAAGTATTTATATAGCATATATTAATATTTTATATTCTCATGGAAACTGTTTGGTGCTCTTGATGAATGAAATTCTTTGTTCATGTTATATGTGTATGTCATTTGTTAGTAAAGAGCATATGTGGATATAGGATATATGAAAGTTTATATGTTTTCATACTAGATATCACTGACTTATCATAAGTGATTATCACAAATGGATGTAATCATAAACTTTAACATTTATACTTTGCAAAAGTTGAAAGTGAATAGACCTTGAGTGAAAAGGTGGCTTAATAGTTCATAATGAGAATTGGGTATTAATATGATTGCATACTTTAATGACCAATTTTTTTAAACTCTGAACACACAAACAATTCAAAAGATGTGTAGTCAACAGTGATTGATTCGGAAATTTTTATAAGGTGGGGCCCACTGACTAACTTAGAGGGGGTCCACTCCAGTCATGCTTCGGTGATTCTCTAAATAATCAAGCAAATTCTCTTACAAAAGTGAGGAAATCCTCTAAATCCGCCTCTGGTCATTAGTTCGTGATTGATCGTGAAGGTTAAAAGTATCAGTGGAAATAAGATGTGCAACTGACTATTATACTTAATATCAAATATCACTGGTTTACTATAAGTGAAAAAACAATGATCTAATCACAAACTCTAATTTTTGGCCTTTTGAGGTGCTGGTAAAAGCATGTCCAAGTCATGCTTTTAACTGTGTAAGGGAATATGGGAAGATGATACACAGAAAATTTGTTATGTTTCAACAAGTGGTTGTTCTGAAGTCGTATTGTTGTTGCAAACTGTTCAGCTAAAACAAAATCTATTTTGTATGCTAATGTTAGGTGGAAGATAAAAGAAGAACAAAGTGATATATTGATTTTTTTTCAAAACGTTTATTTCCTTTTTCAAACCAGTTTGCCAATTTTAAATAATGTTATAATACTTGCCATAATATAAAACTTAAACAATATAATAAAAATATTTTAATGTATGATAGTCGTGAACCAATGATTTAACAATCAAATGAATTAGTATTCGGTAAAAGATGAAGTTTTTTAGGGTAAAAATTAATATATTGGCCTAAAATGCTTTTAGATACTTTTAATGAAAAATGAAAAGATTTCATTTTTGTTTGGGCAAGTTAAAATGAAGATTTGTTCATGGCTCTTATGTGCATATAGCAGCTAGAGGTAAACAAGAATCTGTTAGTTGGAAAGGGTTATGCAAATAATATACAAATATACACTAAACAAAAAATATATATTAAAAAAACATTGAATACTATTTCATACCATGTAGGCCATAAAAATATTTGTGATTATGGAAGAGAGTAGGTCTGTGCCTATTATGTGTGTTTAATTGAAATTTACTTTGATTATTGATACTATTAAACAGATATTTCTATTTAAAATTTATCTAAAAGTGAACTTCAGATGTTTAACTTTATTTAATGTTGGTCTATATGTTAATGATATAAGTTATGTATTCAAAAATTGCAATGTTTAGGTTGGTTTTTTGTCTCGCCTTGACGGAGTCAAAAGGCGAGACATAGGTATGCTGTTTCCGGCGTCGGCGGCGGCGGCGATGGCGTCAACAATGTATTAGTTTGTGATTAGCTCAGTTTTATGGGGATCCACTAGTGGTAGGTCAATGATAATTGGTATGCAGATGTATTACCATTGCCACATTTCATTGCCATGGAGATTATTTGGCTCCGCCCCCTCAGTCATGGTCTATTGACTTTGAATGGTTTGCTTACTTTACATGTATTAGTTTGTGATTAGGTCAGTTTATGGGGATTCACTAGTGGTAGGTCAATGATAATTGGTATGCAGATGTATTACCATTGCTACATCTCATTGCCATGGAGATTATTTGGCTCCACCCCCTCAGTCATGGTCTATTGACCTTGAATGGTTTACTTACTTTACATGTATTAGTTTGTGATTAGGTCAGTTTATGGGGATCCACTAGTGGTAGGTCAATGATAATTGGTATTCAGATGTATTACCATTGCTACATCTCATTGCCATGGAGATTATTTGGCTCCGCCCCCTCAGTCATGGTCTATTGACTTTGAATGGTTTGCTTACTTTACATGTATATATATTAGTTTGTGATTAGGTCAGTTTATGGGGATCCACTAGTGGTAGGTCAATGATAATTGGTATGCAGATGTATTACCATTGCTACATCTCATTGCCATGGAGATTATTTGGCTCCAGCCCCTCAGTCATGGTCTATTGACTTTGAATGGTTTGCTTACTTTACATATATTATGAGTCTGGTGAAGAGGAACCGTGAGGGATCCTGTACTGGAAATCAACTATAAGTAACTATAAGTAAACAAACAAAATTATATTTCATTGGACACAAAGCCAAGCAAAAAGATTTTTGTCTCGCCATGATGAGGTTGGGTTGAAAAGCTACACATAGGTAGGCTAATTCGTGCATATTCATTGAATGAATATTTCCATAACTTACATGTTAAAGTATTGCTATCAGTGGCGGATCCAGAACTTTTTGTAAGGGTTGGGCGCTGACTGACCTAAGGGGGGCCCACTCCAGTCACGCATCAGTGATTCCCTATATAATCAACCAAATTTTTCCCACAAAATTTTTGTATTTAGGTTTGGGAACGACATAATAAGTCAATGGTATTTGGTATCCAGTTGTATTAGCATTCACACATCTCATTTAAATGGAGATTGTTTAACCATGTAACTCAGTCATGGTTCATTGACTTTGAATATTTGCATAACTTGTGTAAGATGTTAAGGTATTGCTATTATGATTTCAACATTTGCATAATCAAAATTACAAAAAGGCGAGACATATCTCTGTGATAACAGTTTATATAGTAAAGTGTTGGTAAAATTTTAGGAAACATTAAACTCAAATCTTTTTGTATTGGCCTTACATGGAGGAAAAAAGAGACTATAACAATAAAATAAAATCTGCAAAAATTAAGCAACTGAATATATATATTGCACTGACTGCTTTATGTTATTTGTTAATACTGAAATGGCAAAAAGTAACATTCTGTGTATTTGTCATATCTATGGTAAACATTGAGTTATAGTTATATATATCTAATAGTAGCAATGGCTATAATACAGATTTATATAGCAGGATGTATGGAAGGTTACAGATGCAGTGACCTTTTAAATTGTGAATTCCCCGTATACATGTTTATCCTTTTATGAAACAGGATATTGCGTTTTTGTTATTAATGGGTTGAAAAGTGACAAAGACTGGTTTATTACAAGATAAATGTATATACTAAAAAACTGGTTATTCAGTATTTAATAAAATGATATGAGAACTTTTATAAAGACTATATTTAAAAAATAATGGCTGATATAGGTAAACTTTTCATGTAAGAAGAGGTGCGAGATGGTGTTTAAAGGATTTTAAGATAGGTTTATACAGAAACAATGCTTTAAAACTTAAATATTCTTAAGAGGGGATAACTTGAATCTTGGTGACTTTTGAGTCTCTGCTGTCAATGTATGCGGAGAAGAGTAATTTTTCGACAATTTCTGCAGTAAACTTCAAATCTATAAGTTCCTCAGGGATGTTCAATCCTTTTCTCATGTCTTCTACATGTTGACGGAAATATGTGTACTGTTTTCCATCTTCTGTTAGAAATTGTCCAGTGACACTGGTGGCAGCAATCTTTTCATTGTACATCACACCACAATTGTCACATTTGAAGTTAACCAGTTTTTTCTGTAGCAACTTTGGTAACTGCAGGATCTTAAAATAAAAAAAAAAATAAGATGTGGTAAGTTTCAAAGATTATGATTAAGACGCATTTTAACAAATTCATTATTTTAGTCAGAGATACCACATTATTAAATGTATATATTGTTAAGTTCTCTACAAGTAGACAACTTGTCTTCCGAGCATTGGGTTTGGACACAGGTTACCAACTTTTTTTCGCTACATATTTAATGTAGTTTGACCAAGTTAACTCGTCTTAGTTGGTTGTTCCTGGCCGGCGGGATTGTCGATGATAGAGACTTCGTCATTATTTGGTGTTTAACTTAAAAATAAAGCATACCAGGATTCCATCATCATTTATAATTGTAATGATTTATTTATGTATTTATGCTAATGAGTTATATTCGTGAATTCATTAAAATCCGGTGTTCTTCAAGTCTCTGGGTTATTGGCATATATTTAATGGGGTGACTGTGAAAGGAAACTGTATTTTATTATTTCATTATTAAGAATATATAAAAAAAATACTTTAAAAAATTCTGAAGTATAGGTATATAAGAAAGCTGTATTTTAATATAAAATATGGTATAAGGTACAATGTGTTCAATTCACAAATTTCTTTATTATAATGAAATGTATATTGAAGATAGTGGCTATATGGGAGATAATTCATAATATCAAACTACAAAGTTTGACTTACCCAGTAATATTTACAGTTAAATCACATTGAATTTAAATAACAATTTTACGTGTTGATAGATTAAAAACCTGACATAAAACATATGATTGACCTGAACTTAGGTAATTTGGGTTTTTTTAGGAAGAAATTATGTTGATTTCTGATAATATTTTACTTACAGATATCTGTAACCTTGCCAAAACCTGTGACCTTAACAGGTTCCTTTTCAGGAAATACATCTTCATTCAGGTCATCATCTTCAGTTAGGAGACTTGACAAATTTTTGTCGTCAGGAAGTATCTGTAAATGTAACCAAGGAGATATATATGGTGCTCAAAGGTATAAAATTATTTGTCACTAATTGAGGAAAAAATATTTATTACTGAAAAATTAACGTTGAATATATATTGTAAAGGTTTTGAAAGAAACAATTTGTTTAGTAAAGTCTATGTAAGCAAATACTTGTCTGTTTGAAACTACAGACAAGTGAAGTGAAAACATGCTTTTCTTTAATGAACAGATGATTGACTATCATTGCCTTTCTTTCACCCTTCTGTGTACTGTTTATAAAAAGTGACCTTCTATTATATAGAATATGTTATATATATGTTAGATTGTTGTACGAAATGATATATATATATATATTAGCATAGTTTCTCTTCACTGTTTTATTTATAGTTGGATGAATAGAACAGAAAAGTTTTTAGAACTGATGATTGTTTTCACAAATTGAATTTTCACAATCTACTAGTTACTATAGACATAAATAATAAATGAACACTTACTTCTACAGTTGACTATCACACTTGTTCGAAATATCTGGTACAGGTTGGTTCTTATTGTTAAAAGTGTCTGTTACAATGAAATTACTCAAATGTACTATATCACCAGTTTGAATGTTGGTACTTGCAAGGTTCCTCCATAGACAGACATGGATATCACCTTCTTCATCTCTCAATTTTATTTGAATGAAATCTCTTCTCCTGTGCTTCTGACTCTCTTTAACTGGACAGGTGAGGCCTTAAAAGTAAACAATCAATTTATATTTTTTAAATGATAACAAAATTTAAATACTTTTATAGGATGTTTATAAATGGGGAACGTGTCCATAGGTACAGATGATCCCCCTGCTTGCTTATCATATAAAGTTATAAAGGAACATAGATGCAACTGATGAACAGTAAAAGTACCTAAATTTGCACTTGATCTTGTTGTTGTGATAAAAAGTATTGTGTATAAGTTTCATTACATTTGGTTGAGACAAACTTCAGTTTGGGAATGTAACAGAAAAAATCGCCATTTTGTTAATTTGTAAAAATGGCATAGCTCTAGAACAGTAAAAGTGAAGCCACCAGAATTGCAACTTGATCTGTTGTGGTAATAATTATTGTCTATAAGTTTATAAAATTTGGTTGAGGTATTACTAGAATAACATTATATAGCAATTAACCTTAAATAACGCTAAGATTGTTTCATGCATTATTGCTGTTAAGGGTTTATTGAAAATGTAACTGGTGGTTTGATATAAACATGTTTCCAAATATTTACAAATTTGGTTTACACATACCTTTGCTACTATTCCTTTTATCGATCCCAGATTTGTCTTCTTCGGTGAGGTTGCTGCATCTAGTGTTGTTAACTTTTTCTGTTTTATGTCCTCTATTTTTGCTTTGATTTCTGGGGGGATTGCTAAAGGTTAATGAAAACTTGAGTCATTTTGTTTATTATAATTTCACTGCAAAGAAAAGTAAATTTGTGGATTTTATTGATTTTTCTTTAAAAACTGCAACAATACCAATCACAATGTTAAAAATATAGCATAAAAAGAAGAAAAAGGTGTCTGAGGAAAATAAGATGTTTTGACTGTTTGATTGCTTATTGATTTTTATTTGGAGAATCGAAATGAAAAAAATATTGTTGATACATGTTTATTGCTTAAATGATGTAATGTAATAGTAATCACTAACAGATAATGCTGTTAGAAAAAAATCTATGTCTTATAAATATGTAAATATGCGATTATTCTCTATACAAAGTGTAGATAAAAAAATGTATTTTGGGTTGGCCAAGTGAGTTAAGAAATGAGGTCACCTTGTAGAACCTCATGTATCAATCACCAAAGATTATAAGTTTACCTAAGGGCAGTCCCCTTAATATCTATCACCTGTATGTATTTTATAGCAGTACTGTACATATACATTTAAAAGTTGAATCTAAGTTAATGGGTTAATGTCTAAAATCTAAAGATATATGTTTACATACCCATTGGATTTAGGGATAAAATCTTTAATCTGTAAACCTCCATTCAAAACCATCATGTCAAGAGAATCCATATCATACACATGAGCTTTTATCAAATGTGTAGAATCTGCTAATAATATGTATTCAATGCGGTATTGCTTGACAGGAATCTATTAGCCTTAGAAAAATTGTTCAGGACTTCTGAACAATACACATGACAGTTCAAGTCTGTATGAGTTCAGATCTTAACCCACAACCTAGCGAATCTTCCCATGTCGGGAAATAATAAACTAAATGTCTCTGGTGTATTTTGTGACCATGGCAACTAGCTGTAAAAACATTTTCTGCCATGGGTTTAACTGATTGTCCAGCTCTTTACTGTTCATATGATGAAGCAGAAACTCGAATGGTTCTTCATGCAAGATATGCCTATTGAGTTTGAACGTTATTGTTCTCTTTGTACATTTTCCCCTCAACTCTACAGCTCAGCTTTAGTTTCAGACATGATATGTCACAAATAGAAAGGATTTGAGGTCGTATGTTCATTCGTATATATGAAATATACAATACCTTAAATCCTGTTCGTCGCAAAATATTACCCACTGCACGTGTACAAACGGGGTGTGGTACCACAATGTGATTGGGTATGAATCAATGTATAAAGTTCTTAAGAACAATCCGGACGAGTTCAGTGATTTGGTTAATTTTTTAAAGGTAGTATAGATAAATCGGTAGCTGCTTGTAGGAAATTAGCAGCAGGGCTCAAGATGTATGATAAAATGGGAAAGATTCGATCTGACCATTAGTAAGACTTGGGCAGGTTTGGGTACCCATAAAACAGGTTTTCACGTAACCCACCAGTGTTCCGTGTCTGTACCAGCTTGTCCGGGATTCTATATATTGGGTAGTGTTGTTTGATTGATAAGTCATTGTTGACCTTTCATGTTTTCCATTTTGTTGCTTAATATTGAAGAATGTTCTTAGGGCCTCTTTGCAGATCAGTATTAAGATGTCCCCCAGAATAGCACAGCCCTCTTTAGAGATCCCAAAGATGTTTGAGTGGGAAGATAATGACAACTTGATTTCGGTTTTATTTGAAGGACGAATGTCTTAGACGTCTTACAGGATCTTGTATGTACGTGCAAAGGCAAATCATTTTGTCACAAGAACTGTGTCTTATTTGAACAGAACCTTTCTTGTACCGACCTATGTCTTTTTCTAGGAAATTATATGTGTAAATATACAAATTTATCATATATTTGGTACTAAAGACAGGAGTGAGTTTTAAATATACGATAAAACCATGATGGTGGGTCGGTATCAGACGTCTATGACGTCATACCCTTTATCGTATGGCTTACCATTTATCACATAGCTTTTTCAATTTTATTTTCTTTTCAATTTTTTTTTTGGGGGGGGGGGGGCGAATTCATATTTTTGGGGGGGTGGGCGGTCAAATTTAAAAAACCAAATTTTCAATTTTTTTCCGATTATTTTCGTTTTTTGTTCAAATCCCCCCCCCCCTCCCCTATTTTTAAAATTTTTTTTTCACAAAATTATATTCCCCAATCAATTTCATTTGTGGCAGTAGAATTTAATTTGGAACATTTGAAGTCCTCTGTTTAAATATATGATAAAGTGTATAATACATGTTAAAATCTGTATCACATGTTGTATCAACCTCGACCAATATCAGCCTTCGGGCCAAGGCACTCTGGCTGATATTGGTTTCTCGGGTTGATACAGCATGTGATACAGATTTTACCATGTATTAGTCTCTATATAAACATCACAGAGTCTCAGGATAACAATGATATCGATACACAACGCCCGTAAAGATATTCCAAAGAATAAACTTATCTGCTTGCAGATAAAACTTGAACTATAGTGAAAAATTTAATGGGAAAAGTCTGACTGCGCGTAATCCGTAATATAACACATGTTATAGTTCTATAGAATCCCGATTAGGAATTTCGAAGTTAAATTTCGTACCCCACTTGACATTTTCCCTGTCAAATCCCCTAAAAAGCAAGAAACAATGGAGCTAATACTATGTATAATAGAATAACTGAACCATTGACATCAAGGCAAACGACGTGGCTTTTAAGCTACCGAATTACCTACCTTAGTAATTCCTATATTCTATCGGTAACATTTCAAAAAATAATTCTGATATGTGTTACATTTGAACAACTGATTTTTTTCAATAAATGTTGTTTTCTAAAGGTCTTAAAATGTGTACGTTGGAAAATATAAAAAAGAGACATGTTGACAAAAAATGTTAATTTCTCGCCTTTTTCACACTGCCACCAAAATATATTTTATGTAAAATTAATCCCTTAATGCAAGGTGAAAAGTATAAAATAATCAAAGTGCTTAAAGCACCGAGGAAAGTGTCGTTTGAAATCTTACTAAATGTATCTGACATCATGAAATACAGTTGTCAAAAAGATCATGACGTGTTCTCAGGATTCCGATAATTCTTTTTTGCGTGAAAGCATTTAAAGGTTGCATTCAAACTTAACGGTGGAATTTATCTTGTGTCTGATCCCTTTTTCCTCTCTTTCTATTCAAGATCTATAGTTATGTTTTTTCTTCCATATCCAAGAACTATATACTAATAAAGATCTATATTATGTTTATTCTATCCAAGATCCATACTGTTGTGTAAATTCTGTCCAACATCTATATAATTATGTAAATTCTATCCTAGATCTATATTATGTTAATTCTATCCTAGATCTATATTATGTTAATTCTACCCAAGATCTATATTATTTTAATTCTATTCAAAATCTACTATAATAATGAAAATTCTATCTAAGATATGTAATTCAACAAAACAGAATTTAATGTTTATTCAACAGCCTGTGACGGTGATTAACGAGCTTGTTTTGCTAATACAAGCCTATAACACGCTTGGGCTTATTCAACAGGATTTTGGAATATTTTTCATAGTTACATAACTGTGGACATGTGCAATGTTCGTTCAAATGTTTGTTTGAGAAATAATTCACGGTGGCTTCAAATATCCTGATTTTACCACCGTGAATTATTTCCATTCTAATAGGACAGTTTCTACGATATTTTGAAATGCCGCAAAATAGGTATTCAGACACGAAGACGCCATTACACAACGCAAGTTATACTATGACGTCGTTAAAGCTTGTGGGAAGTATTACTATGACGTTGCCAAACAAGCGGTCTAGCGTCTGTGACGTTGGAACCAATATATCACTGTTTTACCACGGATGTAGACCGAACGTGTTTGGAGAAGGTCATATTAGAATTGTAAACAAAGACACGTCAAATTAAGTACGTTATACGTTCCAGACAAAAATGTTTTTAATCAACCATTGAGAAACAAGAATTGCCCATGATGGCCATGTTTGTTGTCCGATCGGGAAACTTTGTAAAGAACCCCCCACACAGATGCTTCCTGTCAAGTTTCGTTCCATTTGGCCAAGCGACTTCAGGAGAAGATTGTTTTATATCAGCCAATCAGAAAAAAGAACTGCCCGTGGCGGCCATATTTGTAGTCAGATTGGGACGAAATGAGGAACTTTATAAAGCAACTTCGCTAGATGCTTCCTGTCAAGTTTTGTTCCATTTGGCTAAGCGACTTCAGATAAGATTTTTTTTAATCAACCAACGAGAATCAAGAATGTCTGTTGCCCGATTGGGACGATATGAGGAATTTTGTACGAACCTCCCATATATACTTCCTGTTAAGTTTCGTTCCATTTGGCCAAGCGATTACAGAGAAGATTTTTTTGTATCATCCAATCAGAAAAAAGGAACTGCCATGTTTTTGCCCGATCAGGATGAACTCAGGAATCTTTGTAATGGGCCTCATTAACATCATTTGAACCAAATTACAAATTATTTGCATGTGTAATTTCAGATACGAAGAATTTTAAAGTTTCAACCAAACAGAATCAAGAATTGCCCATGGCAGCCATTTTCTAGATGAAATGACCTCACAAACATCATTCCTGCGAAAGCTTGGTCTCAATTGGCCCTGTGGTTTCATAGAAGAAGATCTTTAAAGGAAAAGTTTATGCCAGACGCCGGACGCCAATTGATAGCAAAAGCTCACATGGCCTTTTATGCCAGGTGAGCTAAACATGGACAATGAGGTGATGGTCAAAGGTCATGTATTGGGGGACTTCAACATTTGTCAGGTGAATTTTTGGGCCTTAACGCAAAACTTCAGCCCATTGGTTTACTGACAACTTTTTCTGGCATGATCATTGCTGATCTAACCATTATCATCAGTATATTTTGACAAGAATGTATACTGGAAGCTCAAAGAAGAATATTGCTCACCTTGTAGATCTTAATGTGAATCTTACATAGCCATGAATGTATTCATTTCCAGAATTGATTTAAGAAACCAAGAAACATGATTTCATACATTTCTGGTCTGCGGTATAGAACTGCCTATTTTAAAATAAGATGCATTGATCCAAGTTAAATTGTATAAAAAGTGACCATATTTGTCAAAGTTCTGATCTAGAAAAGAGAAAATGTATCAATAATCAGAAATACGACTGATTATCCCCGCACTTCGAATGATATTTGTAATCATTCCATCTGTCCGTTTGTCCGTCCGTTAGATAATCTTGTCTCCAGAACTCCTCGTTCATTTTTAACTTCATGCATTTCATTTCTATACAGCATTGTCACAAAACTATATGTAGATGCGCAATAAGGTTTTAGAATTTTGATTTTCAAAAACTGGGGCCCACAGGGATCGAATTTCGAAAATTGGAAATTTAAACTTGTGACCTAAACTCCTCATTCATTTCTCATTTTATGCTTTTAATTTCTATTCATTATTATCACATACTATATGTTGATGCGCAACAAGGTTTTAGAATTTTGATTTTCAAAAATTGGGGCCCACGGGGATCGAATTTCGAAAACTAGAAATTTAAACTAAACTCCTTATTAATTTTTCATTTTATGCATTTAATTTCTATACAATATTGTCACATTATCACATACTGTGTGTAGATGCGCAATAAGGTTTTAGAATTTTGATTTTGACAACTTGAGGCCTACATGGACTGTATTTCGGAAATAGTGAATTTAAGCTTGTGCCTTAAACTCATCTTTCATTTTTCATTTAGATTTAGCAAATTTATTTGTATATATACTATAATATTGTGAAATTGCTAATTTTGCCTTGTCTCTGAAAATACTCATTCATTTTTTGTGTATCTAATATTAGTATCTTTGGATTGTTATTTTGTTTCAGTGGTTTCATTTGTTTATTATATTGTTCTTCACTATGTTTAGATGTGCAATAAGGTTTTCAATTTTGAAATTTGATTCAGGGTTCCAATTTTCAGACTGAAATTGTGAAATTGCTAATTTTCACTGTTGTTTTTTTACTTGTGCAGTGCGGGGATGGACATCGTTTCTGATGGCACCAATTTCTAGTTTTCGATTATAACCAATCATAGGATTGACCAATCAGTTTTTTTAGCAAAACGATTTTTAATGAAATATTTGATTACTAATGATAATTAACACCCATGATGACTATAATAGTCCAATTTGAGCTAATACATAAACAAGAGGCTCCCAAGAGCCTGAATCGCTCACCTGTTATATTTTGTGTACCGGCAGATCATTATTTTTGCTACTTAATGTATACCGTCGCAATTTTCTCCTTAATATTGACCTGTACAACTAAAATATAGAATCCTGAACCCAAATAGATATGGTTGCTTGGGACTTTTTCATCGGTTGCTATGGAATTTTTTAATGACCTTGACGCTCCATTTTACTTGTACAGCTACCATTTAATTTATTTCAAGTAATGCCCTAAACATCTGTGACAATGTCGGACCATTATTTTCTGTTTACATGTAAATAATCTTTCAAGGGCTAAAACTACTATAAGGGGTCAGTTGCCGGTTCGCCAAATATCGGTTAGCCACGATCACGCTTAACAACGGTAGTCAAGTAGCATATGTGCCCGTCAACTTCGTAAACAAATATGGTCGACATCTTGCAACTGCAGGATGTGCCAGACGACTTTTCAGCATCTTATCTTGGTTATTTGCCAACCCTAAGACAAAAACAAAGGGCAACTGCTTTTGTAAAGGACAGTTATATCAAATTGGTGTCACTTTTTAGAACAGAAAATGGTCGCATTTCAGTAAAATCGCATTATTACCGCAGCCAGAGGAAGATTGAGGAGGACTGTTTCTAATTTTTTTTTATACAATTTTCTCTTTCTTAATTATTTGAACGAAATGTTCTAAAATATACCAAATGAACGTATCGAACAGTGTTGAAAGTGAGTTATTTTACACGAACAACATGTCCGCAAAATCACGCGATACTTTACTTCAAAACAATACAGATAATCATGACTTACACCGTATTCGGGTAAAAGACTATTTAATATATCATATAATCAGCAGAACGTTTACTTTAAAGAAGGGACACCTTCCCATTTTAGATGAGATGTAGAAAGTTTTGGAATTTGTCGTTATTTAACGAAAAACACATCATCTATTTATATGGTATTTGTTCAAAGTGCTTGAAAAGCCGGGTCTCCTTTGATATGAAATGCCAGAAAAATATGATGTCTCCCTTATTTTCTCTTTGACAATTAAATTCTTGCGAAAGAAATGTTAACGTGTCTCCTGCAAATATTTTTTATTGTGAATGACTACTCTTACATGTATATATATATTTTGATGTAGCTTGACTATATATTTTCTCTCGATTGAAATCCTTTAAAAATATTCTGACAATCAATGTCCTATAAGAACCACCAGTATAGCGTGATTTTGCGGACATGTTGTTCGTGTAAAATAACTCACTTTTCAACAGTTTATTTATGAAAAATGAACTGCCGGTAGAATTTCCCCGTG
The DNA here is from genome assembly GCA_028015205.1 of Mytilisepta virgata. Lineage (NCBI taxonomy): Eukaryota > Metazoa > Mollusca > Bivalvia > Mytilida > Mytilidae > Mytilisepta > Mytilisepta virgata. The sequence continues at coordinate 3,471,876 of CM051520.1, read as the reverse complement.
TGTTCGAAATAGCACCAAGTTACCCTAACCCATATCCTGTTCCTTTTTATTTTTTTCTATGTTCACAGTAACTTTTGTTATTCTATAAAATACATAAAAAGTCAAAAGATACATTAGGGTTCTTCTCCGTTTCCATTCACTATTCTACATTATAAACATACACATTATTTTCAATTCTATTTAATTTAAAAAATGTGTGTGTTCGTGCATGTCAAAATGTAAACCGGACATACATACAAAATATATTGGGTTAATTAGTCTGGTCATGATAATTAAAGTGCCTGAAGACATACATGTAATTTTTATTTATGAATATATTTATGTTTTTTTTTGTTACAGTCTTATGATATTTTGTTTCTTGGAATCCATTGTAAGTAATGAGATTTTTCTTGGTATGTTGTGTAATATTTAAATGAACAAAAGAAATAATTTAATTAAAACATATCCTGTTGTTCTTACATGTAGGGCAATAATTTAAAAGTTGTTAACTTGTACAGCAGCGAATACTGTTTATTTCTAACAAACAAAAATTGAACCACATACACATATATCAATGATGGCAATTTAGACAACAACAAACAATACCAAGGAGTAAAAAAAGACTTTAAAAATCCGTAAATAAAGAAAAGACATTATTATAACCCGCCATGAATGTGCATGGGGCATATAGATTTACCCTTGTCTGTCTGTCTGTCTGTACATCAAAATTTTGTTAAGGTTTGCGGTAAGCTCAATTTCTCAGAAACCTATGGTAATATATCAATATTTATTCACTACAGGAGTACATTTCATGCTTGAGTGAATTTGGTTAAGGTGGTATAGGAGTTTAAATTTTCGCGCCTTGTGCGCAAGAAGTTGGGCAGTCTGATATCGACATTCGATTTGTTGTCATAAATGAAATACTTTGTACCAAGATGAAAATGAAACATAATTTTTTTCATTCTGTCTTTCAATTAATATGGTTCACTGTTGTTGTTGAAAAAAAATTCAAATACGCTCCTTTTAATAATAACATTTGGCAGTGATCACTTCCGGCATGCACGGAAAAGCAAAAATGAACAAAACGAAGGACGTGGAGATGTTTACATTGCTCAACGTTGAACTGCTTTTTACTATAACTAACTTGCTGCTCAGAAAATATAGAACATGAGCAGCATTTTGGTGTACTATGAGGCAGTTTCACATAAATCACATACATAGAACGAATCCTCAAACAGTCGTGTTGAGCCGTCAACAGAAGAAGAAAAAAGGTATTTTTCATGTTTTATGCGACTATCGTAATATCTTTATATGTCGTCTGGCTTTAGAAATTCCTACCATTAGGAGTATTAAATTACCTCGAATCACCGAAAACCTCCCGGAAACACCTAAAACCTGATATAATATTTCCTAAACCTCATCAAATGTTGCAAAAACCACATCTATTCGATCGGTATGCCAGTTTTACATCCAGAAAACATAATTTTATTAATATTGTATAAGAAATGTGACTTTTATGCATGATTTTCTAAACATAGTGCATTCTATATTAAATCAAAATGGCTGATCGAAAACCTCCCGAAACACCGAAAACCTGATATATAATATTACCTAAACCTCATCAAATGTTGCGAAAACCACATCCATTCGATCGGTATGACAATTTTACATCTAGAAAACATAATTTTATTGATTTTTTAAGAATTAAGACTTTTATGAATGATTTTCTCAGACATAGTGCATTCTATATTACCTGTAATTCAATATGGCGGACGGACAAATCGATTAAATGCCCTAAGGTAAAGTACAATACACTATGTGTATACCTTGAATAAATTAAGTTTATTGCCGATTTTGTTCATGTTGGACAACCATTATTTACAATTATCATTACACTAGTAATGTAAATAATGGAAGAGCCCTCACGCCACGTCAAGGCCATGAACGATGTGAAGGTAGAACCCCCCTATCCCAGACCTTTATTTTGGCTGTTAAGTTTTTCTTTAAAGTATATACATATACATTTATTTTGATAATAGTATGATTTTAAAAGTTATTTATTTTTATATTTTAAAAATATAAATTAAAACTATTGAGATATCCTGCACAAGGCACGGGCATATCTCTAATAGTCCGCGAAAAAGTTATTTATTTTTATATTTTAAAAAGTTAAAACTACTGAGATATCCTGCACAAGGCACGGGCATATCTGTAATAGTCCGCGAAAAAGTTATTTATTTTTATATTTTAAAAAGTTAAAACTATTGAGATATCCTGCACAAGGCACGGGAATATCTGTAATAGTCCGCGACAAAGTTATTTATTTCAAAAAAAAAAATAAAACTAGTCACACCAAATTGATATTGAGTTATGAATAACAATCTATGATACCAATTTTAACTGCACTGTATATGCATATTTATTATGGGTCTTAAATCTATCCATGTTCTAACTGTAGGTATACGTTTGCCAATCATCTTTGCTGTTAGTGCATCAGGGGCTTGTCGTATTTCATCATCAAGTTCTAATAGGTTGTGAAAAATGGCTTTTCTGCTTTGGTATATATGTTCGGCAGATTTAAATACATCCCCATCAAAATAAATTTGGGTTGGATAAAAATTTGAAAGTATATCTTTTTCTCCTTTGACGTATGTGATCATTGTTATTTATCGTCATAATGCAATCACTATTAATTATAAGACATTAATTAACATATTAAAAGTATTCACCTTGAAGAAATAAATTAATATTAATAATTAATAAATGAATTAAGGGGGTAGGCCTGGGGTAAGGGAGATAACTCCTATTGATGTTTTTTTTTCTTGACGTCAAACAATAGGAATGACGTGGCATTACTATGACGTACCAAATTTCCTCGCATTAGAAGAAGTGAAGAGGTTCGGTAAGGGGCATCTCCGTAACGAATCTAAAACTTTTTCGAAATAGATAATTACGTTGGATTTGATATATTGATGAATTATTGTTTTACATCCAGTGGTAATTACGAAATGCATTTTACGATGATGAAAAAGATGCTCGAAATGAAGAAAATGCTGAGTCAATATTTGCAATAATTTCATAAATCCTTACTAGAATTTTCTACTCGTCCCATAAATTCGTAATATATAATCTAGAATTAGCCCCCCTCCCCCCCCCCTGAGAAGTGTGTGTTTGTAGTGTGTGCTTATCTCGTCCTCATCTCAGTGCGTGGTTGCTTATATCACATTATCCTGTTAGTCTTCTACTGTAACAGTAATAGTCCATCACACATAAAATGTCACACTCCTGACATTTTCAGGATTATTTTAAATAACATTAATTGATGAATCGAATGTTTTAGAGATATTTTCTGCCTTAAATCATACACTAGTAACCATAATTTGTCGTATAAACTACATATAATAAATGATAATGCAGCTTCAAATAGTATGATGGGAAAATCTTTATTTTTTTCAATGTCACAATATCAAAATTGATCGAGTATTTTGTGAAAATTTGTGGTTAAAATTTCATAATTTTTTGTTATATAACACACATATATATGATATTTGTTTTAACAGTTTTTTGTAAGAATTAAACGACAGAATTTTTTTAAAGCAGTGTTTGAATATTTAATGAAGCAACTGAAAATGAACGAAATTCCTAACATGTCTGGTATTTTTTACCTTTGAATTTGCATATAAAGAATGAATTTTACCATCATATTTCATTTTTGATTAAGACTATATCCCTGTTCTTCAGTTCAACCAGTATAACTATTTTTTATCAAACATATGTCCTATGAGAGGTAGTAATATTCATTGACTTGTGTCATCTCATGGAATGAAGGGTAGCCCTTAAATGTCCATTTTCAATGAACCCTGTGAAGGAAACGCGTGGTTGAATTTCAACAAAATTTTCTCAGGTGGTGTATTGAGACATATATAATGCATGACGAAAATATGAAAAAAATTAAACGAGTGGAAAATTTTGGCCTAACCCAGGCCTACCCCCTCAAGGTGTTCTAAGCGTGAACAATACAGATAGAAGTATGTAAGTATATTTTAATATATATATATTTTTAATTCAGATTTCTTTCTTATATTTTTGGTGAAGGATCATCAATTTAGTAACGCATTGTTGATTTGTTTTTATTACAGGTCAAACAGATAGAAATGGACAGCATTATGACCATCCCAATTAACAAACGTGTCAGAAATCAAGGAACTGTATAATACACAATATAATCGATGATAAATGTCAGAAAGATTTGAAAAAAATACTGCTGTTTTGTTTATATAAAAACTAAAATAATTAGATGTTTTAGTATATAATAAAATCCACTGTCCTTGGTGATTTCTTTGTCAGATATTGAACCAGCAAACAGCATTGAAGAAAAAAATATTGATCCTCTCGGGTCCACACCAACAAGTCCTTTTAATGTTGTGCAGGATTTGTAATCAGAATAGCACTGACTTTGTCGATGTAATGAACTTGGTTTTTATACGACCGCAAACTTTTTGCGGTCGTATATTGGTATGACGTTGGCGTCGTCGTCGTCGTCCGAAGACATTTGGTTTTCCCACTATAACTTTAGTATAAGTTAACAGAAATCTATGAAATTTAAACACAAGGTTTATGACCATAAAAGGAAGGTTGGGATTGATTTTGGGAGTTTTGGTCCCAACAGTTTAAGAATAAGGGGCCAAAAAAGGGCCCAATAAGCATTTTTGGTTATAATCTTGGTGTAAGGGAGGTAATCCAAACACATTTAAATTAAAATGTTGTGTATGATTCGATTACCTGCCTTACAAGTCGTAAATTATGTATAAAGAAATGGGGGGGGGGGGGGGGGAGGTGAAAACAAAATTTAGGGGGGGGGGGGGGGGTAAATGAGAAATTGGGGGGGGGGGGGGGGCAATTTTTTTCTCATTTCAGATTGCAGAAATTAAAAAGAAAATTTCAAAATTTTTTTTGGCAAAAAAAGGGGGGGGGGGGGGTTACAATAATATTTATTGTTTTTTGTTTTTTTTTTGGTGGGTCAATGTGCAACTTCATAGCGTATTGCACAAAAGCAAAAAAAGGGGTAAATCTTCTTTTTTTTTTGGGGGGGGGGGGGGGGGGGAGGCAATTCGCCACAGCATATTGTATTGCACAAAAAGCAAAAAATTGAATATAAATTCAAATCATATGACCAATTCTAAGTTCTTTGATTACAGTTATTCTGTGTCAGAAACCTATTATGTGTCAAATATTTAATTACAATCCAAATTCAGACCTGTATCAAGTTCGAATATTGTGTCCATTTTTGCCCCAATTGTTCAGGGTTGGAGCTTTGCGGTCGTATCTAGCTGCACTCAGCAAAGCAATTTATTGTATTTTAACTTCTGTGCAATCAATTATCACCAAACTATTTGGGAAGTCCTGTTTAAAAGGTGGTGGCATATATTCAATGATATGATCCTGATGTGGCCAAATGACAAGTGAACTTAGTCTATCTAACATGTAATTTATCCAGTTCAAGAATATGACACTGCTATCCTGTGTTGATACATTAAATAAGTTTGCAATGTGGGAAAAGTCAAAGTTTTGTCTCAATTTGATCATAACCAAAAGCAATTGGTGTTTTGCACTTAACTGTTTTGATCCACTTATTGCCTTTGTCCATTTTATAATGTCCTCTGCCTCTCAAGGCACAAGAAATTTTAGTATTTCACTGAACCTATCATTAAAAAATCCTGTATAGTATTGATAGTCTTTACTGGTTAGCTTTTCACAACCAAAGGCTTTCATTATTTATAACAACTTTTTCTTTTTTCTTTTTTATACAGCTTGAAAGTTGCTGCTGCAAACTTTCATTTTCTAGCACAAGCTTTGCATAGTTTTCTGTCAGTGCTTTGTTTTCTGCAGCTATAGCAACACATTGAGAAGGTTGTAAATCTGTTAAAGAAATATGGAAAAAAAAACAACTTTTATTTGCAATGTTCATTGTAAAAATATGTTTGCAGTATTTTGAGAGTTGATTAAATGTACATTTAATTCAGCTTTTTCACAGGGTATACAATATGACATTCTCGACTGAGGATATATACATCCCATGAGGCGCAAGCAGGAATGACTCATATACAATTGCAAATTTAGTTTGTTACTTTAGTTTTTTACCAAAATCGTATGAAAAAAAAACTACAGGCTGTATCGCTCACATGAATTCAACTTGTCCATCTTAAGCATGGCTAAAAATCTACCGGTAAGTGTAACTGTCAATTTGGCTTGTTTTTTCATATGATCCTATGATCGACTGTGGCAGCCATCTTGGTTGACAGCCTGGGTCAGTGGACAACATTATGAGAGGACCTCCTCAGTACCATTGCTGCCAAGTCTTGTTCCAATTGGCCATGTAGTTTCATAAAAGAAGAGTTTTAAAGTTCATTCCCCCTTTTTCTATTTTTAGTCACAGCAGCCATATCCGTTAAAAGTCAGGGACACCGGACATAATTTTGGAAGGGGGCCGACCAAGAACCATTCCACCAAAGTTTGGACCCAATTGGTCCAGTGGTTTCAGAGGAGAAGATCTTTTAAGGAAAGTTTACGCCAGACTTTAAAAGGACAAAAACGCCTTAAAGCCAAGGCATCAATCAATGATTTTGGTCATGTTGACTTATTTGTAGATCTTACTTTGTTGAACATTTTTGCTGTTACAGTTTGTCTTTATCTATAATAATATTCAAGATAATAACCTAAAACTGCAAAATTCCCTTAAAATTAACAATTCAGGGGCAATAACCCAACAAAGGGTTGACCGATTCGTCTGAAAATTTCATAGCAGGTAGATCTTGACCTGATGAACATTTTTACCCAACAACAGTTTTGCTCTAAATGCTTTAGTTTTTGAGATATAAGCCAAAAATTTCAGTTTACCCCCCTATGTTCTATTTTTAGCCATGGCGACCATGTTTCTCGATGGACAAAAAAAAATAGAACATAAACTTTATTCTAGATACCCTAAGGATCATTCAGACTAAGTATAGCTTTAATTGGTTCAGTGGTTTCAGAGAAGATCTTTGAAAAAGTTTATGACGGACACACGACAGATGCCAAGTGATGGCAAAAGCTCACATGTCCTTTTAGGACAGTCTAATAAAATGCTATTTTCAAATTTTTGGAGTTATTCCCCATGACATATGTTTTCCTCCTGGACTGTCTTAAGCTACAGTTTTTTTTTTCCAGCATCACTAAAACCTTTTATGTCCCACATTAAGCCTTTAAACAGATACCGGTACTTAGTTAAAAATTACCATTTACATATATTTGTTATAGGTTGTATCTGAACGATCAAAGGACAAGTAATAAAATAATGCTGTAAATCTTTCTAAATTTTCATATATTTTGTAGAAAATCTGAGTACAAATTTCTAATAATTTATTGTTGGTCTCACAAAAGACATGTATGTCCAATGCTCTTCATATCAATAACAAGCATGGAATGTAGTGCTTTAATCCTCATCAGAAAACATCATTTTCACCAAGTCCTCCTTAGCACATTGTTCTTCTTCTAGTCTCTGTGCCTACAAAATGAATCTGAGATTTCAAAAACTGAAAGTACAAAAGGCATTGACTACAATCTGTCAAAGAAGACAGGAAGATACTGTACACTTACACAAATCTGTTACCAGGTTTGGAAAAGTACTGTAAATTCAGAAATTATTGCGTGCATTTATTATTGCGATTTTGTCATTTTAGACCAAAATGCTATTTTAATTTTTGCGATATTGAGAAAAATCCTGCTTCAGTCATATAAAAATTCCAAAATGCAAGTTTAAATTATTGCGATTACAACCCTGTCGCATTTTTTGCAATAATTTCCAAATTTACAGTAATGGTTTTGTGTCATAATTTTGGTCTTTTAGAACTGGCTGTTTCAAAGTTAATACTTTGTTAATGATAGAACCAACATCAAACCAGAGGCTCCCAGGAGCCTGTATCGCTCACCTGAAAACCTGAGTTAATCTTAAATTATCCAACTGTTTCTAGACAAAGTGATTTTCCCATAGGGTTTTATGCAATAACTCATACAGGAATTGAAAAAGACAATATCACTCATGCTACATTGTTTGTAGATCTATCATGCTTAACAATTTTATAGTTTACAGTTTCTCTCTATCTATTAAAGTAAAATCCATACTTAGTTCAAGATAAGTAATGTCGTGGACACAATTTTGAAATGGGACTATCAACTGACCATTCTATTAAATGTCATGGGACTATCAACTGACCATTCTATTAAATGTCTGATTTTTACTTAAATGTTTGTTTGTTTAGTTGGGGTTTAATGCCGTTTTCAGCACATTTGGCTATTTCACAGCAGCCAGTCTTTATTGGTGGAGGAAGCCGGAGTACCCGGCGAGAACCACGACCTTCGGTAGGAAAATTGGCAAGGAAATTTCTCTTGATAAATTTTGTTACTGTTAATCAAGCTGATCCAAGTTCGGTAACACTAATCAAAGACCTATTCCAACAAAGCTAGATCCATATTTGTCTAGCAGTTTCAAATAGAAGGAATTTTCAAAACTTGCTACTAATTTTTCTATCTTTAGTACCTGAGGCTATGAAGACAAGAGAACTCAGTTTTGACAAGGAAGTATCTAAAAACCATTTGTTTTCATTCACTCAATACTACATTTAAAGAAATTAGTATTTGTGGCTGATTTTGCCATTTTTAGTAATGGTGGCCATAATATTTCAAGACAATTTTGAAAAGATTTCATTCAACCATATTGCAAAAAATTGTGGGTTTTCTGTTTTAAGAAATTGTAGCCATACTGTTCCTTGGTCAAGATCATGGGACAAAATTGAAAAAATTTCTTTTAAACCTGTCATTAACTTCTTACCTTTCCAAGAAGCATGAGAGTAGGTACACATTTAAGTTTCAGTTGAGGGTCTGTTCTAAATCCATTGGTCTGGTCCTTCCAACTGAAAAATTAATAATGTTTGTCATATTCTTGAATTCTTGAATCCAAATGATTTTTTGTCCCTGTTTATTGGGCTCACTGAAACTTTTGGATGAAGAACAGCAATAAATGTACTTAGCTTTGACCTCTGTTTCATTTATGTAAGGATTTTGTGTAAAGACACCATCATGACGAACTACCTAGACCACTCTTTGTTTTATATTCTAGTAAAAATTTTCCACATTATATCTGAATCAGAAAAAAATGTACATGTGTTGATGACTTCTATCCATTGCATTATATTTAAAGGGCATTAACTCCAGTAAGTTGTTTGAACAATAAGTCATCAATAAGACCTCTGTCCATAGTTTATATTCAAAGAGCAATAACTCCAGTAAGTTTAACTTTATTATTTCATCAATAAGTCTGGTGATAGAAGTTTGCTCTATACATTTATTCACTGAATTATGTATAAGAGTTCATAACTGGACCAAAAGATGGATGCACATCAAGACAACAATCATTATTTATATAACTCTAGTACTGGCAAGGAACAATACACTTATATTCCACGATGATTCCAATTACTGGTAATAAAAATAAAAGACAATACTAGTAAACTTTATCTATACAAATTGCTTAAACAATTTTTACCAGTACTTAATCAATAACTGTAAATGACAAGGATTTCTTTTTTTCAAAAGCCCAATATATGACAACTTGTTTCTATTTCTTTTTTTAACACTTAATTTGTATATGTGTTTTTGTTACAAATGTGAAAATAAAATTGATCTGAATTGATGATGTATTTTTTACAGTTTATCTAACACTACTTTGTTGATCTTACAATGTTCTATCTCCTACACCACAATGTATAAACACAGCATCCTCTGGAGCACTCGGCAGACATTTCTGTACTACTGGATCAGCTGAAAGTATATAAGTCAACATGCTTAAGAAACATCATTTTTGTTTTTTCATAATAATTCTGAAAACTATTGAAGAGATTTATTCCTTTGAGTTGCTTGAGTTGCAGTCCGACATTTTCTGTTTTTCCCTGGGACAGCACCCTACATGGAATGAATGAGTATAGCGAAATTTGTCCGAATTTTCTTCATTTTCATTTGTCAGTTTATATTGAACTACATGTATGCTATACCACCTATGGAAAACAAACTGCAACAGACAATAAATATATGTAATAATTTCAGGGAAAATATATGAAATAGTCCATTTTTACATTCATGTTATGACAGTTTGTCATGTTTTACTGGAAACATGGATCACTTTCATTAAGACAAAATCAAAAACATACAAATTCAATAAACAAATGAACACATGAAAGTTCTTTGCTCTTTTATAAAACTAGTTTTTGGAACTGAGGACAGTTGCAGGTTACATGTGTTGTACGTATATTATCGTTTTCCCTTTGACATAGCTATGGGTGGAAAGTGCTAATAAATTTGATTTGAATTGTTTGATTTCATAAAGTTTATGCATATAAATTATGCCACAGAGGTTGATAGAAGAGCTTATTATGTTACAGTACTTTGCTTTTTCTTCAAATATGCCTAGCACTTATATATTACATATGTAAAATAAGATTTAATTTATAATATGTAGAACTTTGTGAAATCTTTTTACAAAATTTCCCATGTTAAGGGAGAGCAACACCATTAGCACGTTAACAACTCCTCTGTAGATGTTGAAAAAGAGTAGGCTAAAATGCCACTCGCATAAGTGGAGAGGGATTAGTATAAGTTGGTATATAACTTGTTTCCCAATCCACTATAAATAAAATTTACTTGCTAGCTAGACCAGATTTTAATGAAGACTCAGGCATCATGCTACTGATTAACATTGAGGACAGTGTATATGGTAGCTTTACAGTCCTTCATTGTTTTTAATATGTCTGCAGCTATGTTGTGACATTACCTTGTACCATCTAAATTTGATCCAACTTAAGTGAAGCTGTGTTCACTTACATATTTCCTGGATACTTTATTACATTTTTGATATGGGCTTTGGTGGTGGCACATGAAAAAATATATCCACCAGAATGCAATCCTACAAGGCTACATGTAAATAGGATTAAAGTCATAAAAAAACACAAAACAGGCTTGTAAGAGACTGGAAACTGAACCATATCTTTAAAAGGGGTTTATTGTTTAGGTACTATTGATGTACATGTATGTAGGTATACATACTTTTTGTTTTGTTTTTGGTCTCGACATCCTGATCAGCAATAGACAAGTGCTGTTTCAATTCCATAGTTTCTGATTTTGTTACACAGGCATTTGTTTCATACAAAAACAGCCCCATGCTGTTTTTTGTATGAAACAAATCCCTGTGTTTTCTTACCAGCAACACAATCAGGACACCAGTTTTTCCCTTCTGAATCTGTTGATCCAGAAAACAATGCAAAAATAACTTTCCCTTTGTGTTCTTCTGAAGCTTTCTTAAATTTTTCAAGTCCTTCAACGTGCACCTCAATCACCATTCTTATATGTTTTCTTGCAGGTAACTCCCCTTACGAAACGCTATTGACTTCCGGTTAAAGTGAAAGTAGAAATTGAAAATATAAACAATTTCTGGGACATTCAAATGAAAATGTTTGTCATGCTTTTGATCAACAGTAAACTGGGATCCAGCAAATTGTGATGTAAATTATTGTATTTAAATGTTATGTAAAACGCGTGTATTTTTATTGATTCATACGAGGGTAACATTCATCTTCAGCCTCAGTGACAGTGGCCATAAACCTGGAGGGGGGACTCCCTATATAAACCTATACGGGGATATGCGGAACATTTGGGTGGGTTTTTCATGATTTTTTGGTTTAATTCGGGGTATGTTTTGAAAAATAATATTTATTTGGGTTGCATTTACACAAACTTTGAGTGCTATTAAATTCCTGAGATATTTGTATATTGTACATCAGTTTACGTTCATGTGGGCTTTTCCAGATGGCTGTTTTTCGGGAAGGTATTTTCATCAAAATTATTTTTCCCGGTATATTATTGACAAGTATTCTAGTATATTTGCTCGGGTACCTTTTCTTAAGCCATTTCTGCACATCCTGTCAAAAACCCAGAGAGCTGTAACTGGGAGTTTTTTTGTAATTTATATTTATATACTTCTTGAAGTAACTTTTTCTTTTTGTGTGACTTGTAACGCATAACGGTTGAGTTGGACTCTAATGAAAAAAATGAAAAAGAAAAAGCTCAAATATGAATATCTTTGTCTCATTGTTTAAAACATCGTGCAGTAGGCTGCTAGTTCAATAATCCTAATCACTGTTTTGGAAACTTTTTCAACACAGTCAATTTTTAAACTTTAAAATACAGTGACAAATAGGAAACCAAATTTAATGCCTTATTTAGGGCATCTATGAAAGAAATACATACATTTTCCAACATTTTCTTTTTTCCATTCTACATTATGTTTCTTAAAACTTTAAAAGAGACCTCAAAGTTTTGTAAGAAATAGATGTGATTAAATACCATGGCATTATGCACTTAGGAAACCAAAAGTAACGGTAAGAAACCAAGGATAAAAACACAAGTATGGACAATAAATTTTTTTTTTTTTTTTTAATTTAGAAAATATTAATTGCAGCTATAAAAGGAACATACAACCAATTATTTTGCAACTTAATTATAGTACATATCAAAGAAATATGCAATTTTGATACATTTTTATCGGTAGAGGAAATGATTTGAAAACCAAATTATTATCCATATATTTAACGTTCTTTAGATAATATTGAAATTTTTCTGTGATTCCAATTTTAGAGATATAATTTTTTAAACACAAATAAGATTTTATGCAGGTCAAACTTAATACATACATGTAGGTTTAATTTGTTAAAAATTAATATTTATATTTAAATTGGGAATTAAAAAAAAAAAAAAACAATAATATATTTTAATATGCTGTTATTATCAGTATAAATTAAAGATATTTCTCTGCTCACCAATACAAATTTAATTAAAATCAGACAAAAAATAACTTCAGGAAAAAATATTAAAAAACTGTGATTTTATATATAATATAGTGGAGAATTTCAAAGTGGGAACTCATTTATGGCAACTGATTTGTAGTAGCCTGTAGCGACTCAACCCTTAGGTTTTAGGTTAATCTTTTTAACACATACCTTTCCCTTACAAAAGTAATTGTAAGCCCATGTGAATGGACTTGCTCCCTGCCTTTGAAGAAAATGTATTATCCACATATGTCTCGTTGAAAAATATATCACCCTCAAACAAGGTTAGACTCTGTATGAGTAAAGGCTTTGACCAAGGAGATGTTTAGATTAGATTATCATCCTGATCAGCCATTTGACAGATTAATTGTCATCCCTTCGATTTAAACAAACACAATGCATTGAGTATAATTAAATTGGTAGAACATTTGTTACCACTTGAAAATTAGTTTTGTTTGACAATCAGAATTTCTTTGGATAAGGCGAAGTAAAAAAATATTTTAACAATTTTTAGGGTAGGTGAAAAAAAAATAGACTCTGCAAGGTAACTAGAACCACACATATTTTTTATTTGGCCTAAAAATCCCCTCTTAGATTATCCCCTCATTTATTTCAAGTATGAACATCTATTTTGAAGGTAACAGATGGCACATGAAGACATAGACCAGAGTACAAAGACTCCTGGTATGGGGATGAGAATGACAATTTCTATGATAAATAAGAAATTCTCCAAAGTTGTTAGTATAAGTACAAGCACCCTCGATGAATGGATTAAAGAACAAAAGATAGATCTCATAACATTGGTATGTTTAATTTGGGATGAAATTTAAGTCTTTCTTATAACATGTATAAAGAGTCTGGGAATTTAAATTAATTATTCAAGAATGTTTGTATACAGCTTTCACAAGTAGGTATCTGTTATTGTAATAGTGCATCCTTTTCCGTAGTGTACTTGTTCATTTTGGAAAAGTATGCAAGGGTAAAAATTCCAAGACTGTTTTACACTAGAATTTTATTTCCAACGGAATAAACATATACAGTTAAAGGAAGAAATATGCTTAGATAATCATGTCCCTGAACTTCTGCATGCTTAAATTCAGACTATCCTTTATCTGTGGTTGGAGTTCTTTTATTTTGTTTTTGTCTGAAGATCTTACTAGCACTTTTGAATGGGGTTAATTGGTTGGTGTGTCATTGTTGACCTTTCATGTTGTCGGTTTTATTCAGTATGGTTTCAACGTGTTTTAATGCATATCCAAAAATCTATAAAGAACCATGAATATAGAGCAACCCAATACTTGTTCAAAAAATTGTAATGGATTTTCTTTATGTGCAGGTACAGCAGTCATTTCTATCTGAGCATTTAATTATTTCTAAACCATCAATAATTTTTATTTATTAATGAATATTGCACCCTTTTTTAATTCAGTGATGACTCGAAATGTAAATATATAATGTTGGAGTGTTCATAGTTCAGTAGCCATATAATAAGCATCTACATTAAAACTTGGAGTCCGAGATTCCTTGGGTATCAGACGGTCTGTTTTAGAATTGACTGGTCAAGACCTCAACCAATTGTAGGCCCATGACAACAGCTTCAGCTAATTCTAAAACATATTGTTTGGCCCACTGTATATCAGTTTACTACAATAACAAGAGGCTCCCAAGAGCCTGAATTGCTCACCTGTTATTTCTTGTGTAGATCTTGCATCAATGATTTTTTTGCTATTTAATGTAATACAAGTGCATTTTTTGCCTTAATATTGACTTGTACAGCTAAAATATAGAATCCTGAACCCAAATATATATGGTTGGTAGGGACTTTTCGATGGCATTGAATCTTGACCTTCCATTTTGACTTGAACAGGTAAATTGTAGGGTCCTGAACCCAAATATATCTGGTTGCTAGGGACTTTACCTATGGTTGCTATGGATTTCTTCAATGACCTTGACATATTGCGATTCTACATTGCTATGGACTCTTGAACTTTCTTTTTGATTTGTACTAGGGAATTATAGGGTCCTTAACCTGAATATATATGGTTCAATTCAATTCTTTATTACCAAATGCCGTACAACGTATAGGTATATAAACATATAATGGCATGACAAACAATAGAAATTAAGACAGAAGTTCATGTAATAAATTTAAATAACTGACCTTATAAAATTTTGTCAGATAATACATAATGGCTGACAGATTGACAAATTCATGGTTGCTACGAATGTTTTATCGTTTGCTATTGACTTTTTAATGACCTTGACGTACCTTGACCCTCCATTTTACTTGTACCGCTAACATTTAATTTATTTCAAGTTATGCTCTAAAAATCTCTGACAAAAAGTCAGACCATTATTTTTACTGATAATTACTGTTTACCTGTAAATAATCATTAAAGGGCAAAAACACCTATAAGGGGTCATGATTTTGGTCATTTTGACTTATTTGTAGATCTTACTTCGATGAACATTTTTGCTGTTTACAGTTTGTCGTTATCTATAATAATATTCAAGTTAATAACCTAAAACTGCAAAATTTCCTTAAAATTAACAATTCAGGGGCAATAATCAAAAATGGGTTGACTGATTTGTCTGAAAATTTAATTGCAGGTAGATCTTGACCTCATAAACATTTTTACCGCTTGTCAGTTTTGCTCTAACTGCTTTAGTTTTTGAGATATGGGACAAAAGTGCATTTTTCAACTATGTTCTATTTTTAGACATGGCAGCCATGTTTCTAAATGGACAAGAAAATGAAACACAAACTTTATAAACACAAAGCCTAAGTTTGGCTGAAATTGATCATGTAGTTTCAGAGGAGAAGATTGTTGAAAGTTTACAAAGATGACGAAAAAAATGTGAAAAATTGTGTTAAAAGGGCAAAAACTCATATAAAGGGTCAATTAACGATTTTTGTCATGTTGACTTATTTGTAGATCTTACTTTGTTGAACATTTCTGCTGTTTACAGTTAGTCTTTATCTATAATAATATTCAATAACATAAAACTGCAAATTTCCCTTAAAATTAACAATTCAGGGGCAATAACCCAACAAAGGGTTGACCAATTCATCTAAAAATTTCAAGATGGGTAGATCTTGACCTGATGAAGATTTTGCTCTAAATACTTTATTTGTTTAGATACCAGTTACCCGCTATTTTCTATTTTTAGCCATGGCGGCCATGTTTCTCCACCGTTAAGAAAATAAAACACAAACTTCATAGTAGATACCCTAAGGATCCTTCCTCTTACGGTTGGCTGAAAATTGTTCAGTAGTTTTAGAGAAGAAGATCTTTGAAAAAGTTTACGACCAACGGACGGACGACGACAGCGCAAGTGGTAGCAAAAGCTCACATGTACTTTTAGGACAGGTGAGCTATAATTTGCAAGATATCGTTGTGAAAATGTACGTTAATGGGCATTTAAAAAGTCAGAATGTGAATATATATGTTCAAACTCTTTTAGGTCATTTTTTAGTAACGACAAACAAAAGAACTATGTCAATTGGACCTGCTTTGATATGATAACTGCACTTGAATTTTTATACTAGAAAACATTAATTTTGTACGCTATGGAGATACCATATATCGCCAAGTTATCGGAATTCCAATGGGGACTAACTGTGCACCACTTATTGCGGACCTGTTTCTTTATTGTTACGAATCACAATTTATGTCTTAAATCAGCAAACATCAACGAAATAACATCTGATACAAAAAGTTAATAACACGTTTAGATAATTGGATGATATTTTGGCTGACTGTCAATAATGATGACTTCTGTATGGACACTAAAAAGATTTATCCTGTTGAACTTACTTGAAATAAAGCTTATACTAACAATGAACACTGCCCTTTCCTGGATCTTGATATCTATATCTCTAACGGGAAGCTTAATACTAAAATTTACGACAAGAGAGAAGATTTTTCATTTCCTATTGTTAATTATCAGTTTTTAGATGGTTACGTTCCCTTGGCACTATCGTATGGTATTTATATATCTCAACTTGTTTGATTCGCTAGCGGATGTTGCGACGTATTTGATTTTAACGAAAGAAATCTCTGTATTACTTAAAAATTATTACACCAGGGATTTCGATATCACAAACTTGTCAAAACTTACTAAATTTATCATCGATACAAGGACATAATTCGTAAATATAAATCAAAGTGCAGACATCTTATATGTTCAGGTATTTCACATTCAATTTTTTATGGTAATATTCTATAGAAAGCACAAAAATGTCGTCATTCACCTGAAAAGCTAAGCAAACCTTTAAACAGACTTACCCACATTGGATATAGTTACGATACTGTTGTCAAGTCATTGAAGATGGCATTTTTAAAAATTTATATTGATCATTCATAGGGTCTTTGCATCATAAATAAACACATTTATTCTAAAACCAGTTGTTGGCATGGTGCGGGTTATGTTCTTCTCGTATAATTTTTGATGGCATGATACTAAACCCCTAACGGTAGGGATTATGGCTGATTTTCTATATGAAAAAGACATAATATTTCGATCTGTTTAATTGAGGTCTGGAGCTGGCATGTCAGTAACTGCTAGAAGTTCTTTGTTAATTTATATTGATCATTCTCATTGTGCTTAGTTACTTCCGTTACTTTTTCAAACATCGGGCTCGGACTTCTTTTGAACTGAATTTTACTGTGCGTATCGCTGTGTGTTTGTTTATTCCACATTGGCTAGTGGTATAGTGGGAGAGTTGAGATCTCAAAAAACATGTTTAACCCCGCCGCATTTTTGCGCCTGTCCCAAGTCAGGAATCTCTAGCCTTTGTTAGTCTTGTGTTTTTTTTTTAAATTTTGGTTCATTTGTATGTTTCGGATAGTATTGCGTCCTTTTCGTTGAACTAGTATGCATTATTGTTTAGGGGCCAGCTAAAGCCCGTCCCCGGATGCGGGATTTTCTCGCTGCGTTGAAGAACCATTGGTAGCCTTGGGCTGTTTTCTGCTCTTTGGTCGGGTCGTTGTCTCTTTGACACATTCCCCGTTTCCATTCTCTATTCTACGTTTTGATGAGACTGTTGAAGAAAGTCATTCTTCATCGCGATAAAGCGCTAGCTACTTTGGTGCAAAACAGGGATCATATAATACATAGAGTTCCTGTGCAAAATGAACAAAACATCACTTTAATCAGTTCATTTCTATCTCTATCAACAGTCATCTACATTTACCCTGGATACCGTAAAAAGGTCGAATAATTTTACAAGAAGATCATGTCATCTGATCAAAGGCCATAAAAGGCATTTTTCTGAAAGCCTGAAAGCCTTTAAGGTTTCAACTGGTGTATTATTTCACGTATGGTAACTTGGTGTTAAATAGTCAAGTCTCCTCGGACGAAAGTTATAAAGATTTGAGGGTGTGTGGTCCTCCTGTGATTATACAAATCATAGAAAAACCAAGTTTTTGTTTGAGACTATTGATACCTTAATGTCAGTCGTTGAGTATTTTGTCGATGTCAGCAATGGAAGAAAACAGCTAGAATCTCCCAAGAACCTGTATCGCTCACATGTCCTTCTTGATTGAGAGCCTGGAACACTGCTGGCAAGTTCCAGTTGGCTCATTGGTTTCAAGCAAGATCTTTCAGTAAACTTTCCAATTAGGTCCTATGTTAAACTAAGTTTCTCTCTGGCAGACAGGTTCATTGGATATAATTTTTAAAGAGGACAAACCAAGTACCATTGCTGCCAACCTTTGTTCCAATTGGCAAAGTGGTTTTAAACAAAAATATCTAAGTAAATTCCCCAAAGGGTCCTATGTTAAACTATGTTCGGCTGTGGCAGCTATCGTGGATGGTGGATGGGATCATTGGATATAATTCCGAAGGAGGACCAACTAAGGACTATTGCTGGCAAATTTTGTTCCAATTTGCCAAGTGGTTTTAGACAAAAAGATCTTTAAGTAAATTTCCCATAGGGTCCTATGTTAAACTATGTTCGGTTCTGTCGGCCATCTTGGATGACGGGCGCGTCATCGGTTATAATTCTGAAAGAGGACCACCTAAGGAACATTGCTGCCCTGTCAAGTTTCGTTACATTTGGTCAAGCGGTTTCAGAGAAAAAATGTCTTTATATCAGCCAATCAGAAACAAGAATTGCCCATGGCAGCCATGTCTGTCGTCCAATCAGGATAAAAAATTTGATTTCATAAAAGACTTTCCATAGATGCTTTCTGTCAAGTTTGGCTAACAGTTTTGGCCAAGCAGTTCCAGAGAAAACATTTTTGTTAATCAACCAATCAGTAAGTTCGTAAGTTCCATGGCAATGGACTTTATCATCAGCAAAATAATTTAAAGTATTTTCTCTCTGAAATTGGATTCCAAAGATATTTCAGAAATGCGTTCGAATAGAAACGAAAGGAGATAGATCATTGAACTTAAAAATACAAAAAATAAGTCGTAGTACAACCTTCAGCACGGTGCGTCTGGTCAGACTGAATGTTTTGTGTTTCCTTGGCCATATCAGATTTTCCAATCCGTATATACTTGACTACCTTCCTTTCTGAAATACCTCTTTAAAGTTTCTGAAAATTATTATTCCGATTTCTGTTGCATTATACAGGACTGTAGACCAGAAGAAGAATATGATATAAGTCACCTGTCGGGAGCACTAAGAGTGGACTATGAAGACAGTGCAGATGTTATACTCCAGAAAATAGCAGACGGTAATACTACATACTGATAATTTTTCATTAAGCTTTTCTCAATTTACATGGTTATACATTTATAATATCAAATTATAGTGTTCAGTATTGAGGCCGACTGTAAAGAATACATTTTTGAAGGCCAAACTTGTCAGAATCTTTAGTTGTATGAATCTGCCATGTTTTATATAATGGGATCTTACGCAGTATACCCCAGATCTTTCTATTTGCTTATGAGGGACCAACAAATATCTGTAAAACTGACGACGAGTCACCGGACGTATCCCAAGTTAGTAGAGGGCAGTGACAATTACCATAAAAGGTTTGGCATATAGGGCCTGTTTTTTACTATCCGTGCTTTGGATGAGAGTTAAAAACTCGCCTATTACATGTATACATTTTAGGACTAGAAGGCGTTACATGTAACTTGTAGGGCAGTTGAAAGGACGATTGAAAAAAGACTTGCTATCTAAAACCTTTTATGGTAAACGCTAATTCCACCAATAAAATTTAACTTTGGCATGAACGGGTTGGCTTTTTGCAGGTATTTCTTTTTGGTAATATTTACAGAATAAGTATTCTCCATATCCTTACATTTTTAATTTCTTTCATTTACATAATTTTTTTCATGTAATTTAGAAAACAAGACAGTTGTATGCTATTGTTCTGCTGGATACAGATCAAGTTTAGTTGTAGAGAAAATTCAGGATTATTTCAAGAAAAATAGTAAGTGTTGAAGGTCAAAAGGACATATAATAATTACTACAAGCATGACAAGTTATGACATAGATCTTGATGTAATGGTTGTGTTGTTTTATTTTGTTTTAATGAACACAATTAAGAATATGTAATTTACTAAGCCATTCATGAAATCACAGTGCCCAAAACTGAGAAGAACAATCAAATAAATGTATTCTACAATGATTGCAATGATTAGGCAGTATTTAAACACAATTTATAAACTTGACGTTTAGAAAGACATTCCACTCAAACTGATGATTAGGGCAGTTTTTAGAAAAATATTTCAAAGTCTCCACAATTCGATATACGCCTCCATGTCTGAATTCAGAACCTCCGTAAAGAGAATTGAGGACCTCCTGAAATCGATCTATGGATGCCCATATAAGTATTTGTGGACCTACTTAAATGCAATAATTGTGACCAATTTTGCACCTCATAGTTTTTTTCCTGAATATATCGGTCTTACAGGAACTTTGAGATGTAGAGCAATAAATAAATGCACTGTTAAACTTAGGTATGCATTTTGTTTCCAGAATTTATTAGGCATATTATTTTACCCATTATGTGTATATTTTAAGTACTAGTTACTAATAATCAGGGAAAAGACAAAATATCATAACAATGAATAAAAAATACCCCAAATATTAAAATGACGATTTGTAACATACCTGTAGCAGGTAGGGGAGCACTATGTATTCATATACATGCATTTTGAAATAAGAAACCTCCTTGAGCAATAGAAATACTATCAGTTCCTGCGCCTTATGAGTGAAGAGGTTGTCTACAGTATCATTTTTTACTTGTTATATCTGATTATTAATGAGTATTGCACCCTATTTTTATTCCGTGATGACTTGAAAGGTAAATATAAATTATTTGGCCTACTGTCATGACTGTATATCAGTTTACTACAATAAAAATTGTAAGATATCATTGTGAAAATGTACAATGATGAATATTTCGATTCCATATAAAATGGGTATATATCTCCTTATTATGTCTTATGAGAAGTGGTTGGTAAAAAAATTCGAACCAATAACACAAAATGTTGTTTATCTGATTCAAAGGCTTAAATAATAAAAAGGAAAAGTCGATTCCATCATAAGAAGACAACCTTATACTAGAGGAAAACAATATTATGCTTCCAAAATTATTATTCTAGAAACATCGGTTTATGCTAGTCCAAATAATTATGAAGTCTTAGAATGCTATTTTATTATGCCCCGTGCAGGAATGTGGATTATGCATATAGAGTTACCATTGTCCGTCCGAACTATGTGGTTCAGTTTTGCGTTTAGATTCTTTGGAACTATGCATAGTGTATCAATGAAAATACCTTAAGTAGACGTCATAATTATCTGGACTAGGTTTAAGAAAGTAATTTTATGTGAATGATAACTTTCAGAGTTTGTGTGTTTCCTTCTAAATTATTTGTTGTCACATCAAATCAAGTTCCATTTTTTAACAGAGTCTGCAGATGGTAAAGTTCCGTTTGAGATATACAACCTAGAGGGTAGTCTGTTTAAATGGGCCAACGAAGGACGGGCGATGGTTAATGCTCACAATAAAAGAACCATTTATGCTCATCCTTATAATGGTGTGTTCGGAAAACTACTTGAAAGTCATCTACGAAAGAGTAAACTGACTGATGAATAATCGTCGTGTCTTTCGTCTTTTACAGATATCTTTTTAATATCATAGAATCTAGGATTAGGTTTTGTTTAAGAATATGGCAAGACAGGTTTGTATGTCCACAGAGTGTTATTGTCAAGTCAAAACTTCTTAAGCCATAAAAAATGAAAATGTCTGATATAATGTGTCAGAAAATACCTTTTATTACTATAAAAAAAGTAAACGAATGTTTTATACTAAAAAATAACTTTTTTTTTATTATGAAATCATTGTCATATTTATTAAGACACAGAGATTAAATCATGCATAGCTTTCCATTCCAGACTTTAAATATAAGGTTATGTTTTTTTCTATTTATTTTAAAATATAATCAGACCATGCTTGATATATTCATCTGATGATATATTTTTACACTGTGTTTTTTGTAGTTTTATTTTTAAAAGATGTGTGATATAGCAATATTCTGTATTAAACTGATGTCCTCAGGGAAAATTTGTATTGAATTAAATTAAATTTTATTTATATTTTTGTGTGTAATATTTGTTCAAAGACTAATTGCAATCAGTTGGTTTTTCCGTCTGTTGTCAAAAACATTGCCTAGAAATGTCTCTTGAAACCATTAGGTCTAATGAAACCAAACTTGGTGGAATAACCCTTGAATTGTCCCCTGTCAAATTATATATCAGACTTTTTGTAGCCAGACTTTGTGACAATTGTAGCCACTTCTATTATAACTGGCAATATTTCTTTGTATGGCGTCTGCATTTAAACGCCTGTTTGAAACTCGAACACAGGTTAAATGGAAGGAAACCAAAAGCTACCTAACTTGATTATGGATGGCTAAATATTAACGTTACCTTAATTGATGATTGTGTTGGTTTAGAATTACCTCTCTATAACATTTGTCATATTTATGAACATTAAGAAGAAACAAATCGGATAAAAAGTGTGTTTTATAAACTAATCCATTATGTATTTGGAACATAACACAAAATATATACATGTATGCTGTTATTGATTTTCTTCGTCCTGATATTCTCTATAAGGTCTTAAACCTGATATTCTCTGTAAGGTCTTAAACCTGATATTCTCTGTAAGGTCTTAAACCTGATATTCTCTGTAAGGTCTTAAACCTGATATTCTCTGTAAGGTCTTAAACCTGATATTCTCTGTAAGGTCTTAAACCTGATATTCTCTGTAAGGTCTTAAACCTGATATTCTCTGTAAGGTCTTAATCCTGATATTCTCTGTAAGGTCTTAATCCAGGTATTCTTTGTAAGGTCTTAATCCTGATATTCTCTGTAAGGTCTTAAACCTTATATTCTCTGTAAGGTCTTAAACCTGATATTCTCTGTAAGGTCTTAATCCTGATATTCTCTGTAAGGTCTTAATCCAGGTATTCTTTGTAAGGTCTTAAACCTGATATTCTCTGTAAGGTCTTAAACCTTATATTCTCTGTAAGGTCTTAAACCTGATATTCTCTGTAAGGTCTTAAACCTGATATTCTCTGTAAGGTCTTAAACCTGATATTCTCTGTAAGGTCTTAAACCTGATATTCTCTGTAAGGTCTTAAACCTGATATTCTCTGTAAGGTCTTAATCCAGGTATTCTCTGTAAGGTCTTAATCCTGATATTCTTTAAGGTCTTAATTCCGATATTCTCTGTAAGGTCTTAATCCATATATTCTCTGTAAGGTCTTAACAATGAACCACAAGCTCAGACCCTTACAGCAGAGTCAAAACAACCAGATTTTACCGATAAACTTGTTTCTATCTTGCATCATGTGAGTCATATTTTAATCATAAAATTCAGCCACCAAAAATTATTTATAAAATAAATTCTTTGATACCAGTTTTGATGCACAAGGTGTGCACATTTCGTAGATTTAACACTTATCAAGTTTATTCGAGGCCACAAATGTTGAAAACCAAAACAATATGAAGACCAAATTAAAACAATGTCAACATTACCCAAAAACCCTAAGGTTGTTGAAAACCTGACTCGCCTCCATGACAAATATGTAATTGTCCTAGCGGACAAAGCCCCAAATAACATTGTTTTTGTCTGCAAGAACTATTATTTTGAGTATCGTAGAAACGAGTTTGGAATAGATAACACTGCAGGTAACCAAACTTATAAACCGACCACACTCACTATAAGCAGGAAGTCCTTGATGACCACAAGACCATTCTTCATTCCTTTGGCATTTCAACAGAGTGAGAAAATGGACCATCCCGCTCTTCACTGGATTCCTAAATTACATAAGAACCCGTTTAAACAATGGTACATTGCTGGGTCAGCTAATTGCTCTAGCAAACCTCTTTCAAAGATTTTAA
Organism: Mytilisepta virgata; assembly: GCA_028015205.1. NCBI lineage: Eukaryota > Metazoa > Mollusca > Bivalvia > Mytilida > Mytilidae > Mytilisepta > Mytilisepta virgata. The sequence continues at coordinate 3,447,612 of CM051520.1, read as the reverse complement.
CACTCATATCGACATGTATTAATTTAACTTTTCGTTATATAGATGACGTGTCGTCGTTAAATAAAACAAATTCCTAAACTTCCTACATGTCATATAAAAAACAAAGTATGTTGCGAAACAGCTCATGCGACAATAGATAACAAGAAAAATAAATGGAAATGGCGAGCTATCAAAAGGGGCATAAAACGACTAAAATGTATGAAATACACAAGTCGAACAAAACCAAATATAAAATCGTAAAAAAAAACAACAAACTTTTAACTTTTTAGTTTGTTGTTTTGAAATTGAGGATACTAAAGATACATTGAATTCCGCTTCATATTTGGAATAAACAATGAACAGGGGACATTTGAAGACAAAACTTTATGACAAACGGGATGACCCCAACTTTCGTTTTGTTAAATTTCCCTCCTTTACTAGCTATATACCCACATCGACTGCATATGGCGTCTGCGTTTCTCGGTTTGTCCGATATTCAAGGGCGTGCGTGGGTTGCCACGACTTTCGGCAGGGACGATTACTGCTGTCACGAAGTTGATGTTGGACTTGTCCCCACTGCTGTTACCTCCACCGATTTGTGACTATCACCGGATTGACTTTGTTGAACTTCACGACGGGTGCCGTATACTGAGCAGGAACTGATTACCCTTCCGGAGCACCTGAGTTCACTCCTTGTTTTTATAGGAGTTCGTTTTGTTCATTTTGTTTTCGTTTTCAGTGTTTATTTGTTGTGCTTACGATTGTTTATTTGTATTCCCGGGTTTCTCTGTCTAACGGATTGCGTTTCTTTGGTTTGCTCCTTAGGTATAGTTGTCTTCCTTACCAAAACGACAGAATTACTCAAATTGTCACAAATGGAACATTTTTGCATGAGAAAATTTAAAGTATCAATCGAAATACTAGTAAATGGGTTGGTTTTTGCCTCATTTGATTGTTATTCTATAATACCTTTTGACGAGACAACATCACACTGAACTAAAGATGACAATATTTCATAACGATTGGTTCCTAGATACGAATCAATTTTAATACTGCCGATATCCTCTCTCCCTCTCTTGAACAACGAAAAACATTATCTCTGATATATCCATATAATATTCCGAAAAGATAGGAGGGGTTCTCATAGTTTGTATTATTTGCACATTCGCTATTTATTACATACTATCATAGTATTTTCTTTACTTATTACATGTATAATAATGATTGATTTATTAGCAACACTTTATTCAGTATTCCTTTACGATGAATATGATATACTTAAACATAGATTAAACAAGACGTGACCTTTCAATGTAAAATTAGGTGTCACATTTTTAAATACCGGTTACTCCAAATTACATTTATGTGTTCCGTAATCAATTTCTAGATCATAAGAAGAAATCTTATCTCCTCACCTTTTATGACATCAAAAGGACAAATAAAGTTAAATAACCCGAAAGACTGTTTGAAACCTGAAGTCATAAATTATAATATGAAAGAATTGAGGATTAACTCTCCACACACAATATATATGAACCAAAAATTAAACGATTTCATTTCAGTCATTAATAATAAATGACATTATATACTGTAGCAACATATCATACTTTAGCTGCAAGAAGTCTGTCCCACACCAATCCATATGTCAAGCTTACACAAATGAAAATGGGACGGTTTGCTGTCGAATGGATAAAAGTGACTTAATAAAAAAAGAAATTACCAAAAGGTAAAATAAATTCATTGGTCAATTTACCATCAATTTAAATTGTTTTAGACCATTTGACAGCCCATGTGTTATTACGAGATGTTTCGTACCAATGATGTTTTAAATGCTAAATTTAGTGCGAAGTAACGTTTGGATGCACCTAGACCAAAACTGTAAAAAACTTGAAAGCACAAAGCCAACCTGAGAAAACAACAATTTCAGGAGAAGAGAAATAGCAACCAAGAATTTTAAAAATTGAAAAAGACAGTATTTGGTAGAAAAAAAACAGGATAAAGATATTGCATACAAGGAAAGGGTGAAAAATATATTGCATACAAGGAAGGGGTGTAAAATATATTGCATACAAGGAAGGGGTGTAAAAATATTGCATACAATGAAGGGGTGTAAAATATATTGTTTACAAGGAAGGGGTGTAAAATATATTGCATACAAGGAAGGGGTGTAAAAATATTGCATACAATGAAGGGGTGTAAAATATATTGTATACAAGGAAGGGGTGTAAAATATTGCATACAAGGAAGGGGTGTAAAATATATAGCATACTAGGAAGGGGTGTAAAATATATTGCATACTAGGAAGGGGTGTAAAATATATTGCATACTAGGAAGGGGTGTAAAATATATTGCATACAAGGAAGGGGTGTAAAATATATTGCATACTAGGAAGGGGTGTAAAATATACTGCATACAAGGAAGGGGTGTAAAAATATTGCATCAAACATCAGCTGTCGTAATGCATTATCCTGTAATATGACTTTAGAAAGATGCAGATTTAGGGAATAAAATCGGTGAGGAAATTCGAATACTACATTACAATTCTTGGGTCCAATGTGCATTTCTATATTAAAGAAATGTTTATTCTTATTCTACATCTCTACTTCGCAGTAAATTCTTCCATTTCATATCCAGTTTATCATGTTTATGTAACACCATCTGGTGATGTTGAATGTCCTACAGATCGTCTATCTGTGATTGATTTTTGTATTTCGATTACATTGTCTGGCATACACATCCGCATTTATTTGGTTAAAGACCCTCTTCAAATATTCACGACATAATCCGTGTCAATGAATACAATCTGTCACAATTTCGCCATTTACACATGTTACAGGCGTATAGATTACAATTGATACAATTAAAACACGTATTTTGCAACGTCTCATGAGAAATGCATAAAATTATTGTTTGTTCCAGATGAACTACCAACAAACCGTCTTAAGAATAACTAGACTGTTTTTATATTGCAACTAAAAATCAATAAGATAGTGGCTTTATGTCCAATTACACAATCAGTTGTGTTTAGCATGAGAATCGCTATTAAATATGGTGTGCCTAATAAATGTCGTGTATTCTTAGTGGAGTGTTTATTATATCATTCACTTGTAGAATTCATGCAAAGAACACATGTAACATTCCATTCTAAAGAAAACAACAGGAGAATTTTATATGTCAAGCACTCACAATATCTGGGTACCCTAGTTTTCAATATAGGTTGTGTGGCTCTGGTTGGTTGATTCGTTGTTATAACCATTGAAACAGGATGACACAAACTTGAATCGCTAACAGCAAGAGTGCGCAGATGAGATCAGAACTAAATGTGAGTGTGATAAACTTAGCTTTTAATTTGATTTCAAAAGTATTTGCTCATGATTTTGTGATTTTGTTAATCACTCATCTGAAATTGGATTGGCTGCGAAATTTTCTAACGAGTCATTTCATCTGAAGCTATCATAAGTATTTTATTTTCATAGAAAATCTGTACGAAATCCTGTGTATTTTGATAACTTTTCGGTTTAAAATTAAGATTGTTTCTCTTTCAAGTACCACTGAAAAATTTACTATATGTCTCTGTATGATGAATTTTAATCTTTTAAACCGATCTTTATCAACAATTGTTTATACTGACACCACTAACAGAAGTAGTTAAAGATTGTTAATTTTAATAGATAGATAAATACTTAGAAATAAAAAAAATATTTAGAGAGGGGGCTTGTACCAAGCACACTCAATAAATTCCATGATTTGTTTAAAATGAGCACATGATTGATAAATCTAAAAGGTTTTGTAACTATTATATAAACACTTAGAATGAACGTGAGGAAGGTTAAATCAAGCCCTATTTATCGCTTTGAAACCGTGCTGAGTATAACAAGTACGTCGTAAATAGAGCAACCTATATATTGATCTTACCTGTAACGAACAGATATAAGGTATCTGACGTCTTTATTATTTTCCATTATAGAGAATGTTAACATTGTATAGGATTGGGGCAAGAGGGATGCTGAGGGCGTGCAAGTATGTAAAACGTTTTGATGGATGCAGCTTATTAATAAGTAATGCTGTCTTGCATACCAGAATGTTTCATTTGACAAGGTTTGTTACATTTTGTATTTTTTCATGTCTTCTTTTTAATCACTTTATAAAGGCTGTGGTATTCTGGAGAAATAAAGATTGTATTTTAATCTTGGCAACTGGAATAGAATGCCGCAGTCAGAAAGAGAATTTTTTATTTGTTTTTTTTCACATTTCGTTAATTGCTGCATAATATTATACATATATTGAATTTATCTGAATGAGCTTTCAATTCATCAGAAGTGATATCATGGTAAAACGGAAAGAATGAGTCACGATACAAGGATAAACTCCAGTACATCAGAAATTATATGGCAAAAAGAAAGAATGAGTTGCGTTACGGCAGGTATTATCAGGCGAAAACCAGAAAACACCAACAATTTGTCCATCGACAAATGCTGATGATGTATGCTTTGTCGATCTGACGAATCATTCTCGATTACCACAGTATAAGTATGTCGTATCACAGGAATGCCATTTCATCATCTGTTATAAAACGTAAAAGTCAAAGTAGACATATTTGATTTCAAGCCCTAGCGAAGGTAATACTCATCAAAACGCATCTTGACCAATGTTGACGTATATTCTAGAAGTATTCAATAATATTTCCAAGAAATGTATTATTTTCATTTTATTAACGGTAATATTATTGACTAAATATTCATTTTTGCTCTCTACATTCATCATTTAAGGGAATTGTAGTTACAGCGTTTTCTTGTAATGAAACTTGCTCAAGAGTTTCAATGTAGAATCTGATAGAAAAAATAATACGATTTTAGTTCTTTACCAGCTGTCAGTTAACAGCAAACATTCGGTAGTTGGTAATCTTACTTGTATGTATTTGCAATGTGATGAAAATAAATTCAAAGCAAAAGTATTACATGTAATAAGTATATACTTAATTTAGAAAAGAGATTTAAAAATAAAGAATTACAAACATGACAAAATAGCCAAAGTTTTAAGTGGGATCTGCTTTTTCCATTTTGAAACATTTTTCGTTGTTTATATAACGCGTGTGCGGCGAATATACTAGTATGAAAATAAGTTAAGTATATAATATGTCCGAGGTTACTTATATGTAGTACTCAAAAAGACCAAATTCCTGTTAATATTGTTTTTTTTTATAATTTCTATTTTCAACATGTGATAAAAAAAATATTACATGGTATCATCCCTAAATTGACCATTGTCAGGTCGAGGGAAAAACACCATGATAAGATTGTAACATGAAAACTATATCTCGGTATGAACTCTAATATATTCAACGAAAACAGTTTATTTATTAGATCAAACTATAAATTGAATTTTAAATTTTCATATTGAATAGTGTTTATCTCGCAAATTTTTAGTCGTTAATGGTAAAAACAGACGCCTTTAATTCTGAACAGATATATCATGTTAAGGAGGGGTATTTGCGAAAAATACCAGTTTTCGCAAGCCGTAAGGCGAGGGAAATTCATTCTCAAGACTCTGGTGTATAAAACACACTATAAAAACCAATACAGTATAATTACCAACAAAGTGACCGCTTGCTAGAACTGAAAATTAGAATGATCGGTACATAATTTACATAGCAGGTCAGAATGAGCTCGTTTTAACGGTAAAACTAGCTAAGGCTCTAATACCTGCAGGTCGGATACTGTAGACGAAAAAATCTGAAATAACACTTCCATAAATTTGCATAGAGACATGTGATGTGGGATGCATGTACTTCTTTTAAAACTTATACTTTAAGGGAACCGATAAATACCAATAAAGAGCGCACTAAGAATATTTCTGTCATAAACATACATTGTAAAATTAATCTTCTGGCTATACAAAGGACACTTTTATTGTCCTTTAAGTAGCCTATATTTGAACGGGGTGGACTATATACAAGTTCGAATTTTTTCAAAAAATAACTTTATCGGATCATTGTTATCCCTTTTGAGTGAACATAGGCCTGTTCCTTATGACATAAAAAGAAATGAATCGAAGAGGAGAGAATTAAGCCTATTCACTATCTACAGTAAATAAAAACGCATATATGTTTAAACATACTTCGCTATACTGTATTAAATGTTGAATTGTGGGTGGTGTTTTTAAAGGGGAAAGTTTTATTATATATTCTAACAAACAAAACCATTGACCTTTCTAACTGTTGACAATTGCACAATAAGTCATTAATCAATTCCTTTAACCAGTTCGATATTAACATCGTTGGATTATACACGCAGATGGTGGTTTAAGCAAACTTTAAATTATTTTGTGATCTGTATATTTTCGTATTTTATGTTGCACATGCTTTAAAAAGTAATTAATTATACATGATTCGCAGGAAAACATTAAAAAATTTTCATTTTTAATTTAAACAATTTTTTCCCTCGATTGTTTCTTTAATATATATTCTCTCTCTTATAATAGGAAACAATTTGTAGAAGAAGTGGTTGGGCAGGGAAGTAAAACAGCAACACCAGGCTTGGGAGTAAGGATATTCATTTCCTTAGCTCAGAAGAGATTTCCAAAGGTTAGCAGTATCTCCACTGAAACGTTGAATGAATGGATACAGCAAGGAAAAGAAAATCTTATAATACTGGTATGCTTGTGTATTACTTTTCAGTGTATTGGGAACAATTGGAGGATAAGGAGAATCCCACTTCAGCAGAGCCTTGTCCTTGATACCTTTTGGATTTTACTTTTCAAATCGTAATGGAAATTGAATCGTTGCAAAGCGGTTCGGCAATTGTTCCAAATTTAGACATTTGTAGTCTTAAGCACTCATGTATTTTGTTAGTATTTGGAGACATGACAAAATTTAACATACAATGTTAATGTCAATTTCAGTTGTCCTAAGTTCGTTGGATTGTATATCCGTTTGCACATATAAGTTTTAAATGTCGCTGTTAAAAAATAACAATCCAAAGATACTAATATTAGATATAGTAAATTTATACTATGCAGTATACGACGCATTTCAAGGAGTTACCTCTCATCAGCAGCATTAAAACTGAAACATTTGGAAGACCAAAAACCAAACTTATTTTAAACAAGAAGTACTCCTAACCAAAAATACCAAAAAATTAAGTCAAATTTCAGCCAAGAAGATCTACCATGTGCAATACAAGGAATGAAACCTTAGCATTTTTATTATATTTGAATTTTGCTAAATAGTGGTAATTTTTGTAACAAATCAATGAATAATCATGTCAGACAAGTCACAGTCAGTATATCATGATCAGCAACAAATGTACTGTTAACACATTTCGGTTGCTCAAACAAACAACAACAAAAACAAAACAAAAATGAGAAAGATACACAAGTTTTGAGTTATGAAATAAATAACCAGAACCTGTAGTCGACGTACCTTACAGGTTATAATATGGTAATTTTGTTGCAGGACTGCAGACAAGAGAAGGAATATAATATGAGTCACATACAAGGAGCTATAAGAGTAGGCGACGACGCGGATGTAAAGCGTGTACTTCAAAAAATATCCATGGAAGGTAAATAGCGTACCATTTTCATGCCTTTAACAAATACATTGTAGATATCAGATATCTACGTTTTATATGGAACTGGATATCGGTCAGGTTGATATCACTGTCATCACACGTAATGGTTTCTGCGGTACCTTTAAATAACATGTTAGCAGAGATGCATGAGGTTCAGTGTTGTAGATATGTGAATACCAACAGAGGCAGGTGTTTCCACGTCTTTTTGACCGAAAAATGAATAATGACTGATATTATATGATGGTATTTTTTCTTAATCCTGATTGGCTGAAAATAGCAGGAGAGGTTGTGAGTACCCGCTACAGCAACCTAACATTCATAAAAAATTCCGAATTCATGGTTATGATCTAAAGTTACGCGGAATTTAATAGCAACCTAATATGATCTAAACATAGAATGGAGACTTTACTAGAAGTGGTAGGTTACGCGGAATTTGATAGCAACCTAATATTTGTTGAATATTGTTGAATAAAAGTACATTATTGATTACTTTTTTCTATACCATAATCATGTAATAAAATAATAATTGACTTTGAACTAGGTTGCTATCGATTTATCAACCTACTTCAAATTTAATAAATGTATATTGCTTAAAATAAGTCGTTTATTTGAATGTGAATTCTATAGTGCGTGTACATTTAGTACCCAATAAAATATCCAGTATACAAATATGTTTGTAAATCAGACTCAACAAATATACGTTATTGATTAGCATCACCGTCATTTTGATATTTAGTTATCATTAGGATAGGCCTGGTTCTGAAACTGAAAAAGAAAAAAAGAAAAAGCGAGGATCTTGATCTTTTTCCGTAAATTTAGGGAGGACCAGGATTTTGGCAAAAATAAAAAAGCCAGGATGACTTTAAGTGTGAAAAAAATGAAGAACCTGTGTCAATCAGGATATTTTTTGTTTTAAATGAAAATGAAAATATAGGACGCAAACAGCCCCCCCCCCATTTCCCCTAAATTGAATGTTTGCTTCCTAAAAGAGAATGTATAAGTAATGAAACGTATCACAAAATACCGAAATAAATTTAAAACACTTCATTGAAGATATGTTATACTTTTATTTTTAAACAAGATGACAGTATCAGTAAGGTGAGGATAAGATGCAAATCAAGAGACCGGAAAACGGAATATATTGAACACCGAACAAAAGACAAATAGAACTTGTTCTGCTATCCCATTCCTTAGATTGCATATACAAAAAAGAAGTGGTGAAATAGAGTAAAACATGGGTTCAAGTGAGATACTGAAGATATCCAGTTCAATTTTTATCATTTTGAGATAGAAACTTATAAAGACGATAAAACATTAAATCGTGTTGTCTCCCTTGTCATATGTTGTATAAGATAGAATGATAGGGTCATGCTGATGTTTGTGAACCTTAAACACTAATGCCGATACATTGTACCATGCTTATTTCGTCATCAGCAAAAGAATTCCGTAGCGGCAAAACAATAGGAAAGGTCCCTAAGATTGAAATCCAAAAGTAAGTGTAAGATAACAGAAAAATACAACAGGAAACATGTACAACTAAAAGAAGAAAAAACATATAATGAACTATAATCAGAATTGGAACAAGACAGCACAGAAACTAAAGTACTAGCAATGTGAACTCCCTCTAAATTGGGAATGCCATCAAGTTTTCCGGAAGGGTATGCATTTCCTGTTCCGTTAGGTACCTGTATACAAATACGTTTTTTTTTATTATGTAAGTTTCGAATTTTGCCCTCCTAGTATAAAAGAAGTAATATTCTGTATTGAAGTTTAAGTTGCTGACAATTGAGAATAAAGGTTAATATATCAGTGAATTAGGTTCAAAAGATAGGGAATGGTTCATAGAAGAGTTTCATTAATAATTTATTTAACATTCACCCACCCATCCGTATTAAAATCATCATTTGCCTAGCATTGTATATCCCAATCTGTTGAGCGTTTTAGGGACGAGATCAAAAGTTCAATGTCGGATAAAAAAACTTAATTCACATAGTTTTTTCACTGACCCCCCCCCCCCCCCCCCCCCCCACCCCCCCTCTTAACTTAATTTGGGAGAAATTGATTGACCAATATAGGCGTATACAAAAATCGATGTCGGATAACAAAACTTCCAGTGATTTTTACCCCCCCACCCCCAAACTATTTGAATTAAGTTTTTTATCCGACATTGAACTTTTGATCTCGTCCCTTACGAAAGGGATGTTTACATGTGAAAAATGTGAAGTAATTTGCTGAAAAAAAAACCAAGGTGAAATGGAACAACTCTTTTTCCTCTTAATTTAAAGGGGAGATTTGGAACTTTTTGGGAATATATAAGATTATGAAATTGAAATATTAGAAATTCATCATTTTAGAAGTCAAACGTTTGTATGTAAAGTACTTTTTAACAGATATTTCGAAGAAAATAGTGTAATTTGCTGCCATTGGTAAAACTTCATGTCAAAATTGTTTTATAAGTAACTTTGTGAAATGAAATCTGTATAAAGAGAGGATTTCATACATATATACATGTATGGCTGAAAAATCAAGATGCCGAAAGCCAGTTTATTGTGAGCATGTATGTTTTGTTTTCAAAAGTATGTTTTGAACGTCATGCCGTCATTTGTGGCCTACTACCTTTACGACACCTGTCAGTGTGTAACATCCGGTAAAGTGTCAAGTTCGGTGAGGTGTCAATTCCAGGAACACGTGTAACCTAACTGAAGATACCAAGTCTCATTTGTGAGATAGAAACTTTGCATCGACCAATAAGTTCCTGATGACGCCCGTAAATGTTTGAAGTGATGAAATTGACAAGGACTGAACATAACCAAGTCTTAGAAATGTATGTGACATGATGCTAGCTCATCGTATATATCACATTCACGGGAGTAACGAATCAACTGTGAAATATACACACCATAGGTTGGAGTCCTTTTTATGTTACTTTTAAGAAGTGGGAAGTTGAAAGTTTGATAAAGCTATAATGATCATGGTTGTCATAAAGTTTTGATTTCTATAATTTTCATTGTAAGGGATCAACAGCTGCAGTTTTAAAATATTTCAGGTCTAGCATGGTACATTGGTAAAAATGTATAAAAACGATCGTTCAATAAAAAAAAATAACAGGTAATAAATTCCAAAGAAGACAAAACAGTCAACAAGCAAACAGAAAGCCAGTCCGTCCGTCCTTATTCATTTTTGGCCGGGTTGCACAGAGTGCAAATCCGGGTTATAGTATGGTGAATGTCGGGCGGGCGGTCGGGGAAAATGGGTACCTATTTTGTGAAATCAACTCCTCATACAGTTTTTCACCCACATCCTTGAAACTTCATAGAATGTTTCTATATATATTGAAGATGTGCACCTCACTTTATGGAATTATTTCAGGAATTATTTCCCATTTTTGCAAACTTTGGAACTAAGTCGTTTTTTATTGACATCTTCAATAGAGGGTACCTATTTTGCGAAATCAACTCCTCCTACAGTTTTTCACCCATATCCTTGAAACTTCATAGAATGTTTCAATATATATTGAAGATGTGCACCTCACTTTATGGAATTATTTCAGGTATTATTTCCCATTTTTCCAAACTTTGGAACTTAATCGTTTTTATTGACATCTTCAATAGAGGGTACCTATTTTGCGAAATCAACTCCTCCTACAGTTTTTCACACGCATCATTGAAACTTCGCAGAATGTTTTAATACATATTGAAGATAAGCACCTCACTTTATGGAATTATTTCCCATTTTTCCAAACTTTGGAACTTAGTTGTTTTTTATTGACATCTTCAATAGAGGGTACATATTTTGCGAAATCAACTCCTCCTACAGTTTTTCACCCGCATCCTTGAAACTTCGCAGAATGTTTTAATATATATTGAAGATGTGCACCTCACTTTATGGAATTATTTCAGGAAACTTATTAAATTGATGACTGCCTCTGTGCTCGTACACCAACATACAATGTGTCTGATTTTGTCTATATAAATATTCATAACTGCCAATGTGCACTATGATCTTGTAATCACCTTTGTCACCACTACAGTAAACACCCAGTAAAGCAACCCGGCCATTTGTGTCTTTGACCCATTTTTAATTTATGCATTTAATTTGTATATAATATTGTCGCATGCTGTGTGATGATGCGCAATACTATTTTAGAATTTCGATTTTCAAAAAGTGGGGCTCACAGGGATCGAATTTCGAAAATTTTTGAATTTTAGCTTGTGACCTGAACTCCTTGTTCATTTATAATTCCATGCATTTAATTTCTGCACAGTATTGTCACTTACTGTATTTAGATGCGAAATGAGGTTTTACAATTTTGTTTTTCTAAAATTGGGGCCCACAGGGGTCGAATTCCAAAAAATAGAAATGTAAGGTGACTTAAACTCTTAGTTTATTTTTCTATTAATGCATTTTATTTCTATATATATATATATATATATATATATATATATATATATATATACAATATACAATATTGTTATACACCATATGTAGATGCGCAATAAGGTTTTATAATTTTAATTTTCTTTCAAATTTCATTTTATACATTTAAATTCTATATAATATTGTCACATACTGTATATAGATGCACAATAAGGTTTTAGAATTTTGATTTTCAAACTTTGGGGCCTGTAGGGGTAGAATTTTGAAAATTGAGAATTATAAGCATTTTATGCATTTTATTTATATACAGTATTTTTCATACACAGTATGCAGATGTGCAGTTAGGTTTTAGAATTTTTATTTTCTTAAATTTGGAATTGTATTCAAAGATGTGATTGTGAAAAAGATGCAAAGGGGTACAATATGTTTGGATGCGGGGATAGCTGTAGTTTCCGACTACCTCAATCTAGTTTGTTTTTTGCAGGATCTTCTGGCGATAAGACTGTTGTATGTTATTGTTCGGTTGGATACAGGTCTAGTTATGTTATTGACAAAATTGAAGATTATTTGGACGAAGTGGGTATGGATCATATTTTAAAATGAGATGAGGTTGGAGTGGATTCGTCTATGAGAAAATTTTTCTTAAATCAGACATACATGTAGTTATAGTTTATATCTACATGTTGTCATTGGACTTTAGTAAAAAGCACACGGACTACACAGCACAAAACAACAGTTATGTATATTTAGCCCGGCAAAAATTCGTAGATAAAAGCACATCGTTGTTGCAATTTAGCACAATTTTAAATGCATCAATCGAATCAAATGATTTATTAATTTTAAAATTAAATGGCATTGATAGTTAAATACAACTGTTTGTATTATTTTCCGTCAGACCAGAGAAAAAAACTTATTAATCATTTACCATATTTGTATCTAATTGACGAAAATGAAAATGGGGGGGGGGGGGGGGTATTGGTACCCATTATTGGGGGAAAAAAGTATTTTATGATACAATTAATAGGTCATCAAACGAATCAAAAATGTTTTGCAATCCTAAACATCTAAACATACAACATAAGTAATAATTTGATATTTTTAAAACATATCTGAAGATTTTCTTAAAAGGGAACAACAAAACGGCCGGATAACAGGAAATTTCAACAATGCATGATAAAAACAACAAAACGGCCGAATAATAGGAAATGTCACCAATGCATTAACAACAAATTGGATAACGGGAAAGTTCAACATACCAATCAATCAAAGCAACCCAACTGACAGAACCCCGAACAAAAATTAAAAGAGTGCACAACACAAAAATGAACACAACAGAGGGTCAGGATAGTCTGATTTGATACAGACACTGAATAGTGGTGGGGTTAAATTTCCATCAATTAACTCTGTTCTAGCTAAAACAATCTAAGAAAAAAATATAACCATGCCTTCTTTATCATTCTTTTTCTCTTGGGGGCTTTTATTGGCTGGCAATGATTGATTGGTATGTAATTGTTTTACAAAGAGAAAAATAGCAACACAGGAAAGTTAGGATAGTCTGGGGTTAAAGCTTTTTTATGGAGCGACAGTATCCGAACTACAGCTATGAGAGCCTTAGTTAGTTTTACTGTTAAAAAGAGCGCATTCTATTCTGACCCTGCTGTCTAAATTATGGACGGTCCACTCTAATTTTAGTTCTAGAAAGCGGCCACCATGGTGGTAATCATACTGTATTTATTTTTGTAGTTTGTTTTATACGCAAGGGTGTTAGGATAGATAAGTGGGGGGGGGAGGGGTTGGTACCATTAAAACCGGTTTAACCCCACCATTATTCAATGTCTGTATCAAGTCAGACTATCCTGACTCTTTGTTGTGTTCATGTTTGTGTTTTGTTCTCTTTGATGTGATTATTTGTACTGTAGTTTTGTCCGTTGGGTTGCTTTGATTGATTGGTATGGTATTGTTGACCTTTCAGGTTATCCATTTTGTTGTTTATTTGTGGGTATCCAAAACTGCACTTTATCTGTCCTGACCTTTTGATGTTTCAAACACACTATAAAAGCCATTTCAGTAAGATCCCTAACAAAAATAGAATTGGTAAGACCATAATTTAAACAGTAGCGTCAATTTTTTTACAAGACATAATTTTAGAAATTGAAAGTATTAAGGTTCAAAACATTTTCCCTTCTGCATAACGTTTTACAAATTAATTAATATATTGAAAATTTACGTTCATTGTTGGAAACTGTATTCTTTTTTCAGAAGATGATGATACAAGCTATTTTGAAATATACAATCTTGAAGGTAGTTTATTTAAATGGGCAACTGAAAGAAGACCAATGGTTGACACCAATAACGACAGTATCAAACATGTTCATACTTATAATGCATTATTCGGGAAACTCATCGACAAGGATTTACGGAAAATGGATTAATTTGTATTAATATGACACAATAATAGCCGAATTTTCTTCTTATGAATGCAATGAAAATTTCAAACGGCTGAGCAATTGAACGTTTTACAGTTATATATATACAGTGAGCTAGTGACGTCAACAAAATTTTGAACTAATAGTAATATGAAGATGTTCTGCATTTCCTTGAAACAGTTATCCATATCAACAAAGATAAAAATTTCTACTCCAAACCTATTCAGGAAGAAAGTTTATAGAAGAGATCAGGCATTATACCGGTGTAAATATTTTAATTATTTTGTTGTTTTGTGAAAAACATAACTTATCCCAGTCTGAACGATTGAGGTTACATGTGCAATTATAAAATGCTCATATGTGTTCTAACATATGGTTCCACTTGTTGTTTATATGTCTTGAAGTTATTTACTCAACAGATGCCGTTATTCAGTCTGACTCAATATATTTTTTAAAGGAGTGTTTATTTACAGACAGCATGGAATTACACTCTCTGGTAATAGTAAACTGACAATGTAAAGTCAACTTTCTTAAAAAAAAAGTGAATGTACATTTTGCCCATTAGTTGACTGATCTTCCGTCTGACTTCAATCGTCTTTTTGCCTTAAGAAATGGGATGTCAGATAAACTGTAAATTTGACATTTACCAATGGCATTAGGATTTCAAAGTAATTTTCTGCGTTCAAAAATGTGTAACCATCTCCAAAAAGTTTGTTCTTCAAGTTGAGTTTGTCTTTTTTTGTGTGGCAAAATGAGGTTGGGCCTAATTTATACCGAACAGTTTTATTAATCATTTTCTTAATAATTAAATGACAGTACTAAAACTATCATTTTTTTTGGAGAAAAAATTGTTATCGAAGTGGAACAAATACAGTGTTTATAGAATTTCATCGACCAATCCTCAATCGAGAACAACAACCACAGTTTGAATATCAAGTCATCCACCAGCTGATAGAATATCATGAAAACGGCCAATGAATTTCCTTGGTTGACAATGAATGTAAAACACTGATAAGTGCTGGTTCTGAAAAGAACGTGTTGTAAAATGTGCGTGCTCTGACGTCCAGGGCGCAGTTGTTCAACTTGTTTAACCAAGGATTTTAAAAATTTAAACACGGGTTAAACGTAATGATTTTCTCGGTTAAATGTTGAACAACTAGGCAAAGGGAAACATGAAAAAGGCGCATCAGAGGAAACTCAGACTACCCATTTGCAGTGAAGTTCGAGATAAGAACAGGAATAACCAATTCACTTTCTCTTGTGCATTTCTCATCTTGTTGAAACATGTAGCAACGAACGAGGAGAGGTAGATACTAATGCTGTACATTGTACATCATTTAGTAATGTCAAATTATTTGTTTTATGTGACGTGCATTATTACAAATAAGGCCATTCACCTAACAATTGTGAACTTCTTCAAAACAAAATATTTACAATGATTCAATTTGTTATTGCTTTTTATAATAAGTTATGTTTTTGTGGTCCATTAGCTTTTCAGACATTAAAAGGCCTACGTCATTATCAGTTATCTTTGCTTTTTTAAATCAACGAAAGTTACGAAATATATTTTTGTTGTCAAAACACTATACAAAACTAGGGCATTTTTTTTTTTTTATTTCAAGTTAAAATATAGGGTGTGAATTATTTTATAGGGTCATTCACCGTATAAGACCTTGAAAATAATCAATTTCACACAAATAAAGACGTAATATCACAATTTTTATAACAACAATGAATTGCTTCTGGCCAGTTTCCTAGATTTTTCTTGTAGTGGATTCCTTCTTTCGTATTACTGGCAGTTTATAAGCAAACAAATCAAAATTTACAACAAGAAAGGTAAAGAAAATACGTACACACACCATTTATAAACATTGAAGTGAAATTGAAAAACTCAATCGTATTTTCAGCATTTTGTGCAAAAAAATTATGGAAATGTGGAAGAAATGAATTATAAGCAAGTCAAAGAGCAGTACTCAACTTTTCGTACGACAAAATGAGGAAAATTATGTTTACAATTACTGAATCCAATAAAATTCACCACTGCATTATGTGGAAGTTCTAATTTTGATTATTTCATGATAATTGTCAAATGAATTGGTAAAGGTTTTATTCTGTAGTGTTTATTTAATGATTCTCAGTCGTATAAGTATCGCAAACCTTAATGTGAAACAATATGCGTCACATACTTCTTTAATCGCATAATTAAATTGAAAAATAATAGAACCTAATTCTTGCGAAAACAAGAATCGAGCAGTGATGGAAAGGTTAAAGATAATTATGTATACACACAGAAGAAATAGGAAATTGTCAGCAACAACAACGGGACAAAAGAGTACAGTAGTAGGGTCAGAATAATCAAAATAGGCAAAACCAACAGGACAGTATGACAAGTTATTTCAGAAGTACTGACAGGAAGTAATATAACAAGAAAGAAGAAAAGTGAATTATGTATAAATTACTATAGATACTTGATGTCATAATGAATAGTAGGGTTCGTGATAGAAAGTCCAGTTTTTCAAGACACTTATAGTCCTAAGCGATCAAGTGAAGTCAGCCGCAGAATGTTTGGAAAAAAAGTTATAAGAGAGTATTAAATTAAGCAAGACCAAAATCCAAAGACAAAACACAGCAAATAAATACTACAAAACACAATCAAAGAAGTAAAAATACATAGAAATCCAAATAGAAACCGAATAGGCCAGCACAAAAAAAACTAAAGCACTTGCAACTCCAACAAAATTCTATCATCGGTAAACATTCTTATAAGTTACTTGAACAGAAACTAATCACAATGATATTTTTGGCGAGTAGTGTACTGTATTACTTAACAGGTATGTTATCTGTACCAAAGTACTTTTATCTCTGATGTCAAGGATATTACAGTAATGGTCTTAAATGTAATATTTTGCCAAAGGTACTCTATAAATATATTTATAACCACACTTACATTACAATATCCATCTGATATAGTGTTACCTGTACCATAACAGGAACATATTTTAAGTGAAATTTTAGGTAGCAGTTGACATATAGCTATCCCCTATTCATGACGTAAACGCCTTGGTGACAAAGTCGCAGACATAAATGACAGTAATATGTCACTAAAAGCACTGAAACAGTTTGTGCTGAATGTTTGGGCCATTAGGAGTATACTGATAATATTAGTGGCGTTTCTAGCTCCTATAGATCTACTAACAGACGATACAAAGGTAGGATATTATTTTTCTTATCAATCATTTGTCAGTTATTTTACCTTTTATATAAAATTTTAATTTGTGTTTATGCAGATTTGTCAACAGGTAAAATACATCAAACAATATGAATAAGGAAGAATACATAATGTGTTATAAAGAAAAGTCAAGCTATAAATTTTCTAGCATACCGAAGGACAATTATTCTGTGGAATAACAATTCATCATTTCACCAGTACTTTTCAAAGCAGAAAAAATGTGGACTATGCAATGGTGAAACTATGAAATAATTCTGGTCTTAATTACTTTTTAAATAAACGTAAAGGCTTGAAATCCCTTCCCCACAATGTATACTAAAAACACAAAACGTAAGAATAATTATGTTTTAACCTAAGATTCCTATAACAGTTGTTACCAGTATGGCACGCCGTTTTTATATTTATTCAAATTCCAAGATATCTTATTTATTTAACAAGATATCTTATTAAGTATTAAGATATCTTTAATTTTTATAAGATATCTTATTTAATTTGAAAGTAAATAAGATATCTCTATAAGTTAATAAGATATCTCTATTAGTTAATAAGATATCTCTATAAGTTTATAAGATATCTCTATTAGTTTATAAGATATCTCTATTAGTTTATAAGATATCTTATTAAGTAAATAAGATATCTCTATTATTAACTATATAAAAGATATCTTATATAGTTAATAAGATATCTTATAAAGTATTAAGATATCTTAAATTTTTATAAGATATCTTATTTAATTTGAAAGAAAATAAGATATCTCTATTAGTAAATAAGATATCTTACTTCTTTATAAAAATATCTTTTAAACACATACTTTATTAGATATCTTATAAAGTTTATAAGATATCTTATAAACTAATAGAGATATCTTATTAACTTATAGAGATATCTTATATATGTAATAAGATATCTTTATAACCAGTTAAATAAGATATCTCTATAAGTTAATAAGATATCTCTATAAGTTTATAAGATATCTCTATTAATTTATAAGATATCTCTACTAATTTATAAGATATCTCAATTAGTTTATAAGATATCTTATTTAACTAAATAAGATATCTCGAAATTTAATAAATATAACAACGGCGTGCCATATACCAGTCACTGAATACATTCAAAAATATTATTACGACGTGATCAAATCTACATTTATCATATGTTCATTAAGATACATTTGCGTCAAGTGAAGATTTTATGGACCATTTTCCGTATGCACTAATAATTTTTATTTTAACATAAAACAAAGGCGATTTCTTTGACATTTGCATCTGTCTATCTGTCTGTGTATCTACAAGTTTCTATCTAGTTTCTGGTTTTTGTTCAATGCACTTAATATCACTTCGGTGTGATATCTAAAATGTTTAGACTTCTGATTTGACTGTTGAAGAGTATATAGGAGCACAATTATATGCTGCCATCCTAATTAATATTAATCATAGGAGAAAATGTGAAGTTGGGGTAACCGTATAGCCGCTTAATCCCAACTGATTTTTATTATCTTAGCTACATTTGTAACTGCCGGACTCCCAATTATGTTCATGTTCATTCAGAGTCTCTTTCTTCATGGAATGTTGAGCAATAGTTATACTTTTTATTATGAAAACGTTATAGTATATGTTGTTGGTATCTTTTTTGTTCATGGAAGGCCGAGTAAACGTTATAGTATATGTTGTTGGTATCTTTTTTGTTCATGGAAGGCTGAGTAAACGTTATAGTATATGTTGTTGATATCTTTTTTGTTCATGGAAGGCTGAGTAAACGTTATAGTATATGTTGTTGATATCTTTTTTGTTCATGGAAGGCTGAGTAAACGTTATAGTATATGGTGTTGATATCTTTTTTGTTCATGGAAGGCTGAGTAAACGTTATAGTATATGTTGTTGGTATCTTTTTTCTTCATGGAAGGCTGAGTAAACGTTATAGTATATGTTGTTGGTATCTTTTTTGTTCATGGAAGGGTGGGTAAACGTTATAGTATATGTTGTTGGTATCTTTTTGTTCATGGAAGGCTGAGTAAACGTTATAGTATATGGTGTTGATATCTTTTTTGTTCATGGAAGGCTGAGTAAACGTTATAGTATATGTTGTTGGTATCTTTTTTGTTCATGGAAGGCTGAGTAAACGTTATAGTATATGTTGTTGGTATCTTTTTGTTCATGGAAGGCTGAGTAAACGTTATAGTATATGTTGTTGGTATCTTTTTGTTCATGGAAGGCTGAGTAAACGTTATAGTATATGGTGTTGATATCTTTTTTGTTCATGGAAGGCCGAGTAAACGTTATAGTATATGTTGTTGGTATCTTTTTTGTTCATGGAAGGCTGAGTAAACGTTATAGTATATGTTGTTGGTATCTTTTTGTTCATGGAAGGCTGAGTAAACGTTATAGTATATGTTGTTGGTATCTTTTTGTTCATGGAAGGCTGAGTAAACGTTATAGTATATGTTGTTGGTATCTTTTTTGTTCATGGAAGGCCGAGTAAACGTTATAGTATATGTTGTTGGTATCTTTTTTGTTCATGGAAGGGTGGGTAAACGTTATAGTATATGTTGTTGGTATCTTTTTGTTCATGGAAGGCTGAGTAAACGTTATAGTATATGTTGTTGGTATCTTTTTTGTTCATGGAAGGCTGAGTAAACGTTATAGTATATGTTGTTGGTATCTTTTTGTTCATGGAAGGGTGAGTAAACGTTATAGTATATGTTGTTGATATCTTTTTTGTTCATGGAAGGGTGGGTAAACGTTATAGTATATGTTGTTGGTATCTTTTTGTTCATGGAAGGGTGGGTAAACGTTATAGTATATGTTGTTGATATCTTTTTTGTTCATGGAAGGGTGAGTAAACGTTATAGTATATGTTGTTGGTATCTTTTTGTTCATGGAAGGGTGGGCAAACGTTATAGTATATGTTGTTGATATCTTTTTGTTCATGGAAGGGTGAGTAAACGTTATAGTATATGTTGTTGGTATCTTTTTGTTCATGGAAGGGTGGGTAAACGTTATAGTATATGTTGTTGGTATCTTTTTGTTCATGGAAGGCTGAGTAAACGTTATAGTATATGTTGTTGGTATCTTTTTGTTCATGGAAGGGTGGGTAAACGTTATAGTATATGTTGTTGATATCTTTTTTGTTCATGGAAGGGTGGGTAAACGTTATAGTATATGTTGTTGGTATCTTTTTGTTCATGGAAGGGTGGGTAAACGTTATAGTATATGTTGTTGATATCTTTTTTGTTCATGGAAGGGTGAGTAAACGTTATAGTATATGTTGTTGGTATCTTTTTGTTCATGGAAGGCTGAGTAAACGTTATAGTATATGTTGTTGGTATCTTTTTGTTCATGGAAGGGTGGGTAAACGTTATAGTATATGTTGTTGATATCTTTTTTGTTCATGGAAGGGTGGGTAAACGTTATAGTATATGTTGTTGGTATCTTTTTGTTCATGGAAGGGTGGGTAAACGTTATAGTATATGTTGTTGATATCTTTTTTGTTCATGGAAGGGTGGGTAAACGTTATAGTATATGTTGTTGGTATCTTTTTGTTCATGGAAGGGTGGGTAAACGTTATAGTATATGTTGTTGATATCTTTTTTGTTCATGGAAGGGTGAGTAAACGTTATAGTATATGTTGTTGGTATCTTTTTGTTCATGGAAGGGTGGGCAAACGTTATAGTATATGTTGTTGGTATCTTTTTGTTCATGGAAGGGTGAGTAAACGTTATAGTATATGTTGTTGGTATCTTTTTGTTCATGGAAGGGTGGGTAAACGTTATAGTATATGTTGTTGATATCTTTTTTGTTCATGGAAGGCTGAGTAAACGTTATAGTATATGGTGTTGATATCTTTTTTGTTCATGGAAGGCTGAGTAAACGTTATAGTATATGTTGTTGGTATCTTTTTTAATTTAAAAATATTATCTTGCATTTAAAACAAATATTGACTGAATTAAATATTTTGCTTGATAACCTTGGAAGGCACCATAAAACCTTTTAAAATATTACCTAAAGCTGATATTATACATACATG
The DNA here is from genome assembly GCA_028015205.1 of Mytilisepta virgata. NCBI lineage: Eukaryota > Metazoa > Mollusca > Bivalvia > Mytilida > Mytilidae > Mytilisepta > Mytilisepta virgata. The sequence continues at coordinate 3,426,007 of CM051520.1, read as the reverse complement.
TACATGTCGTAAGTGAAACATGCACATCGACAGTAAAGGTAAAATAGATATAATGTATTGCCTTAATTTAAATTCAGATTTATTTCCTTGATTTGATAATAAACAATACATACATATGACAGTATTTCATCGTTTGTTTTTGCACACAAAAATGTATGTTTGCACTCAATCTCTAAAGTATTTTTGGATTAAATAAAAGGTTAATTGGTAATAATATAAAATTGAAAAAATCATGCTGTTAATGAAAACACACAAAAATATCATCATTCTGTTTATAGGTCTTTACACTTATTCATATGTCTGCTTTACCTACTAGCAATGTGACGGATGACGAGCAACTGGTATCACTCCCAGATTGTTGTGGGTAGTCAAATTGGTAGTGGTGGACACTCAAGTGCTGGATCTCGTTTTCCCCTCTTTTAAATGATTAAAAAATATATTTTACGATATAGATCAATCTATTTTTATAGGTGTAGGCCAAACTTCGATACTTCGTAGAAAAAACAATTTGTGTTTTTCCCCGGTTTTTGCCTTACTACACGATGAAGGAATTTTCGTTGATATAAACAAGGATATTTACCTGCACACCTGTACAATAATAGATAGAGTGTTAAATGAGAAAATGTTTATGCAAGACATATGTGACACACTTATCTTGAACCTGGGAAATCCAGAGGCAATTACAATTTGAATATAATGTGAAATCAAATGACAAATTATATTTTGTCGACGACCAATAAAATCAAGGGTGAATGGAGTCAACTGTTTTGGTTAACTTTATATGAAAATATAATGATATCTCTTGAAAAAATGCTCGATTACATCATCATGTGGTCTACAAGAAGGAGCAGCAACCCACACTACAAAACAAGTACTAAATGACCCGAAACCAATTGGATATAAACAAACTAACTAATTAAACAACATTCCATATAAGATAGATAAGACAGAATTAGATAACAATGGCTCCTTGATTGTAACAAACGATGATAGAATTCTGCTTTTTAAGCTTATTCACAACTTTCTAAGTCTGTGTCAGTTGGTGTAAGCAAAACAGTTAGAATAATCCCAAAAATTAGGTAATAGCTATAGGACAAAAGACGGGAAAAGAAAATCATTATCATTAGAATATTCGTTGATAACTGAAACCTTTCCAAAAGTAATGACTGAGTGACAATTATTTTTTATTTATTTCCAGAAAAGGGTATCAGCAACATGAATAATACTTCAAAATTAATTTCATGTCATAACTTTGAAAAAAGGTCTACAAAAGCAAGAATGGGTCTATCGACCGGAAAGTAGTACGGCAAATAATATATTCAAACCTTAACATCACTAGTCATGCTAGTAGTATATGAATGACTTAAGAAAGGAATCGCTGTTCTGTCCAAAACACACAAGATTCAAGGTTTAAAATTAGAAAAAAAATAAAGCATACATTCCTACACTTATGCATTTCCTTGTTTTGAAAAACATATACCTGCGCCATTTTGCAAATATCAAAATTCTGAAATAATTTGCATAGACAGCTGTTACATTGTTAATTTTAAACCTGTTTTCATGATCCAGTTTCAAATGACGAAAGTAGTGTTGCAGAACAATTGATTTTTCTCTTTTTGGAACCCCTAATGTATATACCTCCAGGAATCATATGAAAATCCGACGCCATTGGTCAACTTGGTATATATAATGTGAGTTGTGATTCAAGTTTTAACTTTCTATCCGTTATACTTCAGTAGATTTCACTAATTACTGGATAACTTGAAACACATTTTCGCTCATATTTCTGACCTCAGTGCAAAATATAAAAGTTTATAATCTTTCGGCATAAACAACTCTTATATCAATTTTCATGGTCCTATCTCAAATGAGTTCGAGGACACTCGATTATTCACTTTCTTGACCACCTTGAGGAATATGCTCCAGGGTTTACATAAAAATTCGTAGTTAGACGATTTTACTGGATATCATGAAATTCGTTTTCGCCCATAATTCTGCACTTAGGGCAAATATCAAAATTCCGAAACTTTTGGAACAATCTATATTCAAAGTTTCAACATAACCACAAGTTTTAAATTTCTATTACGTATAGACATTCATTGTACGTACCTACGTACGTGGAACAGCAAAATATTAGCCCTGCCGCTTCGCTGAGTGCAGGAATAAAACAAAGGAAAAAAACACTACTATGCACAAGAAGACCCATATACTAATTATCAACAACAAAACGTTCATTGTAATAAAAAAAAATATAATTTAAATCATCACCATAACGAAATACGAATTCCCAATTGAATGGAATACATCTTTTTGTATTTAATACTTCTCATTCACACATGTATGTTGCGTCAACATTAAAGACACCCGGTATTTATTAGTTTCATTTGAATTAGATATATGTGTAATTAATTGCAACTTAAGTTTTTACCCATCTTTTCATTCTTCATTGTAAAGGATCAGGAGTAAACCGAAATATGCTTTCACCATCGACATAATTTACCGATTAGAACGTAAAATTAATTTTATCACATTTTACACTTATATTGATTTAACGATTAGAAAGTAAAATTTATTTTATCAAATCTTACATGTATATTAATTTTGTATTCCACGTCGAAAGTATACGGTTTCAAGTAGTCTTATTTTTTAGCACATAATTTTGATTGTTATTTTTTCATTTTAGGAGCAATCAATGCTCACGAAAAGGGGTTTGATGATTTCTGAATTGAACGATCGTACAGATTTAAGGGAAATTTTAAACCGAGCTTTGTAATAGAGAAATAACAATTAGTTTCTACAAAAATCAATTTTATAACAGTAAATTTTGAATTATCAATTTTACACTACTATCAAAAAGTTAGAAACTGAGATGGTGACACGCTAGGGTACTTTGAGTTCACCAGGAGAGATATTTGCAGTATTGTTATGATATTGTAATTATTATATTTATTTATCTTGGCCTAATTTGTTTTATGTGGCCTTATAACATGTATAATATGCTTACATAATACTTATAGTTGTTTACCAAATAATGTTATAACTGTGAAGTTTAGAAATCACTGGAACAATCATAGATACTGATGGAATGATTAGAACTTTCTATTTGACTTACATAATAATTCTGGAATTATCATAATATACGATGTGTAGTTCAAACTTATACCGTATTCTAGAAGTTTCCGTTCTACGGTGTTCTATAGATTTCCGTGACAACTATTTAAATACAGACACTTAAGTTAGACTTTCAGATTCGACTTTAACATTATTGTGTTCTCAGATGTTGGATTGACACTTTTATCTACGTTAATTACATCATACTAGATTGTGATTTATGGATATAATATTCTGTTTGGATTCCCGCAACAGTGACGAGAAGAATTCCTGATAAAGAAAAGTCAAAAGGATCGGATTTAAAGGTGATTTCTGGTCGTAGCAGTATAACTATAACGTGATGCATGTTTGATTGAACTGCGACTGTTGCTGGATTAAATAGATATGTAATCCAATTTTGGTAGATATTGAAAAAAAGGTTGGGCTGAAATGAATAAAAAATGTATAATTTCAATCCTTTTTGTCCTAGCTTATTTTAATAAAAAATATTGTGGCTTGAACATTTGACTGACAACTATTCAAAGCATTAACAGAGCGATATTAGACAATTTCAAGGGTCGTCAAGTTGGTTACTTATTCCTTAATCCTTATTCCTTATTCGTTACTTATTCCGTATTCCTTATTCTTTACTTATTCCTTATTCCTTCTTTGTAACGTATTCCTTATTTGTTACTTATTCCTTATTCCTTATTCGTTACTTATTCCGTATTCCTTATTCGCCACCTTTTCGTTTTTTTCTTTTTATAACATTCTTCGCTTTGATCATTATTTTCAAGATTTTAACGACTTTTTTGAAATATTTTGAAAGAGGCAAGTGTGCCAACCACAAATTAAGCTATTTCAGGGCAAAACGATTCTGTAAAACGTGTTTACCGTCTCAACGATAGACTATCGGGTTTTAATAACCTGCCTTTTTGATGCCTTTATTCTTTTCTTTTTTCCTCTATCCTATGCAAGTTCTAAGTATTTCGATGCGAATTTACACTGTTAGCGTGTATGTACCAGTCTCCGCGCCCGACTGATACCCTATTACTTATTCGCTACTTATGCGTTCCTTATTCGTTTTTTGTACGTGCCTATTTTTTTCATGTCTCTGGTGTTGGTTCTGGGCTCCTGGAGTTGATATAATCCTGTTAGCGCATATTACCAGTTTCTGAGCTCGACTGATACCCTGTTACTTATTCGCTTCTTATTTGTTCCTTATTCGTTTTTTACATGTTGCCCCTTTTTAATGATTTCTTTTCTTTTCTTTTATTTTAGTTTCTTGTCTTTGGCGTAACTTATTGGTTCGTGGAGTTGAAATTACCCGTCTCCGCTCCCGACTGATACTTTGTTACTTATTCGTTACTTCTTTGTTCCTTATTTATACGTTGCCCCTTTTTAATGATTTCTTTTCTTTTAGTTTCTTGCCTCTGGTGTTAGTTATGGGTTCGTGGAGGTGAAATTACAATTTTGGCGCGTATGTCCCCGTCTCTGGTCTCGACTGATACCCTGTTACTTCTTCGTTACTTAGTCGTTCGCTTTTTGTACGTTGCACTTTTTAAATGTTTTTTGTATTTACCAGTTTTTGGAAGTTTAGTGTATTTCTTACATTTATTTGTTCCACGCCTTTTTGCACTTAAAATATATATCAGTTAAGACCTTATAGACGTTAAAATGCCTGAAATTTAATATCAACATACAAGGTAATAAACTGTTATGATCATATGACAATTATTTATATACCTGTTATGTTCGACACCCGAGAGCTATTTACACTCCTCTGAAAAGATTGTATTTACATAAATAATTTGAAGCAGTGATTTTATTTTTTACAAACAGCAGGAAAAGAACCATGTTGAGAAATTATATAATTGCTATCAACTTTAGAACTAGAAATAAGACACTTTATAGATTGAGAAACCCTTTTTATTGTCAGATCAGAAATTATTTGAATGTAAACTATATGCAATTTTTCATTACATGTCTTAATTTTTCAAATTTGTACAGACAGAAATAGATCAAAAGTGAAATAATCATAGGTAAAAGGACAGTAGGACAAGTTAAAAATATCACAAATTAAACAACAGTGTAGAATGGATATTTTATATCTGCAAAGAATACCGAGGCGACAAAACAGTGGGAAAAGTCTGTAAAATCGAAATTTACAGGAAAAGACAAAGTCATGAGAATGAAACACAACAAACAAATGCCACAAGAATACATGTATAACCAACAGAATAAAAACATTTAATAATTAACAAAAATAGACTAGAGACTGCACAGAAACTAAATCAATGTGAAGAATAAGAAAAGAGAAAAAATTCCAACCCATGATAGACAAAGTACGCGGCAAATGTTAAAATTTGAAGATTGAGACGAGAGTATGAGAATCTTAAAGAACATATATACTATAAAACAGTAATGCATTACAACAATCAATAAAACAGATTCTCGAGACATCGGGAAGAGCCGTGTTGCGTCGATTTAACTGTCTGTATTGGATGTGCAAGGTCCGTTTCAAATTTTGACTTCAAATTTATACTTCGAAATGTTCTCTGTTGAGGAGAACTTGTGCTAAAAACGCATGCAATGTACAGCCGTTTGCAAGGAAAGAAGATATGATGAAGATTCGTGTATCCAATATCTCCAATCATCTAGTATTAAGAGTCTGTAAATAAAAGAAAAAAACATGACAACATATGAATCAATTTACACCATCCAATAGACAGATAATATTACTCAGACAAGAGAATAAAAAAACACACATAAGAGCACAAAAAACAATCATCGAAACAACAGATTGTCTGAATAGTCATTTTATATCGACTTCTCTGAGGTTTCTATGTTTTGTTCGGTGTGGTGATCCTTAGATGTTATTGTCTGCGTTAGAGATGGTGGTCTATTGATTGACTAGTACGCTTTTATTGACTTTTCCTTTTATCTTTTACAATAGAAATAAAATGTTTTCTTTTCATTTAAGGAATCACGATGCGCATACGGTTTGATTGTGATGGCAATTCTATGGTTGACAGAGGCTTTACCTATACCTGTGACAGCATTACTTCCGGTCGTACTGTTTCCTCTGCTTGGTGTAGTTCCGGGAAAAGTAATCTGCGCTAAGTATCTCAGTGTATGTTCATTTAAAGCTAGACGATTCTGAGAATTGTACAAAATGTACATAATCAGCTCATATAAAATTGGATGCTCCCTATATTTTCAGTTATTGTTAATAAAGTACTCATTTAAAGATCTTTCCATTTAATGTTAGCCGTATATTTGGTTCTTTGTACTTTAGAAATAACAATCCAAAGATACTAATATTAGATATAGTAAATTTATACTATGCTGTATACGACGCATTTCAAGGAGTTACCTCTCATCAGCAGCATTAAAACCGAATCATTTGGAAGATCAAAAACCAAACTTATATTAAACAAGAGGTACTCAACCAAAAATACCGAAATAGGAAGCCAAATTTCAGCTAAGGTGATCTACCATGTGCAATACAAGGAATGAACCTAGTTATCTTAAGCATTATGTGGAATATTAATGTTAAAACATAAAATACATTTTATGAATTGCAAGATTTATAATAAAACTTGAATGACTTTATAGGATACCAGTATGTTGTTCATCGGTGGATTGATTGTGGCGGTTGCAGTAGAAGAAGTCGGTTTACATAACAGAATAGCCATGGTGATAATAACAATACTGGGATCTAAGCCACACATGTAAATATATAGTGATATCATTGATTTCATTTACTTCGTCCAATTACATGTATTATAATAAATGTGTCAGTGATAGATGATAAATTTCAGTCCTCGGGGTATCACTAGTTCAATGGCTAGTAATTCAATACTCTAATGAAATTGATATTTTAAAATTCTTATTAAAAAGATAAAACTCTTATAAAATAAATTTTATCAATTTATTTAAATATTGTGAAAATTAAGGAATATTTCTCTCGTGCTAAGATCTATTTATCATTTTAATACTTAAATTTTTCTCTTCAAAGTTTTCAACATTTAGGAACAAGTGATAAATGTTAAATCGACAAAATATGAATATGTTCAAAATTGGTATCATAGAATATTTCATTTTATTTTTTTCACTTTCTTGATATAAATATTACTTAAAAATCATTGAAAGATCCCAAATTTGAACGTTTCTATATGTTTTCTTCACGTTTCTGACGAATAAATTGTGAGGGATCCTTGTAACTTGTGACTGTTATCTTTTAATGGATATTTGTAATTAGGAATCCATTAATGGTAAATAAATCTTTGAAATTAGCATTAAATATGTTTCCGTGACTGCTTGTTTTTTTTATATAAAATTCAAACTCTTTATATCTACATCCTTTAGGTTAATGCTGGGACTTATGTTGCCGACTTGGTTTTTATCAATGTGGATCAGTAATACTGCAGCAACATCTATGATGATACCAATTATTCAAGCTGTAATGACGCAGATCAGGGATGCAGAAAACATGCCAGACAAAGAAAATAGAGAAGAACATCAGGTATAGGTAACTACAATGTTTTAAATGATATATAATTCTATAGGAAGACTTGTTACCATGAATACCGATTGTAGCAATAACAGGGATAGTCCATAAGACTCAATATAAAACACGTGACCAATTCAGTAAACCAGGAACAGTGAATAAAACAATTTCTACTTGTTACACGAATAACGCAATTAACGATCAGTTACACGTAGATGTACTCCATGATGGCGTGTTTTATTTTCTTCAAACATTAACCAGGTTTTTTCTGGTTTACGAAACCTTTAACCGAGAACGACAGCACGTTTCAGCAACTTCAAGATGACGACAATATTGATAGATCTCATTTCTTAGATGCCACTGCTCTTGTATACCTTTATTTTTTATTGTCTAGAACAAGTTTAGGGTTACAAAGTAACCAATTCATTAGTTTTTAAAAGCCAAAACAAGTTTGAAGAATATAAAACTGGCCTTATGTAAGGGATTTTAACACCATATATTAGATTTTATTCATCATTTTAGACTGGGCATGATAACATAGCATACGTTGGGGTGGATAATTCAGATTTAGAATTGAAATCAGTTGGAAACAAATATGCAGTAAATGGGGCACCTGATGAAGTCTACAAGAGAGGTGATATTGACAATAAAAAAGAAGCAGAATTAAAACGATTTTCTAAAGGACTTGCTTTAAGCGTGGCATATGGTGCAAACGCTGGTGGTATTGCTACTCTGACTGGTACCCCACCGAATCTTATACTACAGGGTCAGGCAAATAGGCAAGTAAGGTACTAGATTGCAACCCATGTAGGGTTGAGCCACAAGGTTAGTAAAGTACAAGGGTAATTCAATGTAACGACAAATCTACAATAAACAATGTATTCTACAGAACGAACATACAACAAGATGTAGTCGATAGATATCCACTTGAAATACAGTCCTTGTCTTGAACATGATCATGAAGCATGTGGCAAGATTAATAGAATAGAGAAGGGAAACGGGGAATGTTTCAAATAGACCCGACAATAAAGCAAAGAAACAGCCCCAATGGGTCTTCAACTCAGCGAGAAAATCCCGCATCCAGAGGCGTGCTTCAGGTGGCCCCTAAATAATCAAGCCTACTAGTTCAGCGAAATGGACGCCACACTCATTTCCGAAACATACAAATTAACCAAAATTAAAAAAAAAAACATTTATGAGACAGTACTCAACCAGATAAATGCTATTTGAGTATTACATTTTAGGAATAACTGCTGCAAAATGTGCATTAATTATGTTTGAAATTTTTTATTTGTATTTTTCTTTTCAAAAATACTTGCACATGTTTGTGTACAAATAGTTGGGCAAATTGGAAAAGCTGAAAATAAAAATATTCCTGGATATATTTTACTGCAGTAAAAGATAAACGCCTTCGGATATTCTTTTTAGTTTTAGACATCTTTAAAAGAAAGTAATAAAATGTTCTATGATATCGATTTAATGTGTTGGCTGTGGATTTTTCAAATATCTGGCAGCGTTCAAAATATTCAAGGGCAATATGACAAAGCCAAACCAATACATCATGGGGAAATAAATGATCAAATTAGTTGAAGCAAAGGATACCATCTGAAATAAACATCCTCCATACGACAAAAACTTCTTAAAATCAACGTTAACATTAGGATAACTACACCATGAAGAAACAGTTCATTGCATGTAGCAAAGTTATGTTTAACTATAGATCTGTAATCAGGAACATATTTGTTTCAGTCTGTACTCAAAAACACAAGAAGGAGCTGATTCTGGAATTACATTTGCCAAATGGATGGGATTTGGGTTCCCTCTGTCTGTTATAATACTTATTTTGTGTTGGCTGTGGTTACAGTTATTTTTCCTCAGATCATTGTAAGTCTTCATTATATTAAATGGTTAATAAATAAACATTCAGGTCAAATATAAGAAATATTGAAAGGCAATTTTGAAACAAAATGACAATTTTGACAGGCAACGTTAAATGAAAAACAGCTAGTTTACGACTGTGGAACATACCGATATTTATTTCCTTAGCCTTATATTATTGATCTATTGATGTACCTGAATTATTTCTCATTTGGAGAATTCGTTCAAACTTCTGACATATCCGAATGCATATGATTTTTCTCTTCTTTCTTCTTTATGTATACATTTTGGGTCGGAAGGTTTTAATTTGATTATTGATCCAGTTGATGTTGATAAACTTTATATATTACAGGAAAAGTGTTTATTAAATAGTTCACCACTGTTTTCCTACTTTTGCAGAAAGTTTCCCTGTGGAAGCTCAATTTTTAATGCTTTAGCATCTGTGTTATAAAAAATTATACAGTCCAACCTGCTTTAATTATACAGCCCAAACAGCAATAATTATACAGCCCAACCTGCTTTAATTATACAGTCCAACCTGCTTTAATTATACAGTCCAACCTGCTTTAATTATACAGTCCAACCTGCTTTAATTATACAGTCCAACCTGCTATAATTATACAGTCCAACCTGCTTCAAGGGGTAATTGACCTGTCTTTCTTTCCACGTTTGAGGGATTTACTACATTTCTGCCATAGACTCAAGCGAAGAAATATACTGACCTATGAATATATTTTGTAGATGTTGTAAAAGATCAAACAAAACCAGACAAGAAGCAATAAAGATGGCAATTAAAAAAGAAAAGGAGAAACTTGGAAAAATGACGTAAGATATAATAACTTATAACCATAGAAACTATTGATTTAGAATTAAAATATACATGGAATTAAAGTAAAGTTCATGTCATTGACTAAAATCACTCAAAAAAACTTTTCAATGTTTGAAATCAATGCTTCAAAAAGAAACATTAGAAGTTGGTAACTTTATATAACTCTTTGGATTGGTTTAATTTTGGTATATATTATTCATGTAATTATTAAAATATTATTTATTTTATTTTTGTTTTCGTTAGAAATATAAAATGATTAACCCCTTTCAAGATGATAACAAAAATATCTAAATTCGTCATGACACTTCAGTATGTGTGATCACGCTGTTATGATTGGTATTTTTATGGTTACTATAAATATACATTTCAGCTTTGGTGAAATAGTTGTCCTTATTCTTTTTATCTGTCTGGCATTATTATGGATATTCCGAGAAATACCCGGATTTGGTGGCTGGGCTGACTTATTTCCAATACATCCCAAGTAAGTCAAATAATGCAATATGTTTCACATGGAAATAGATTAAAGAATAAATTAAAAGACAGATGTGTGGTTAATGAATATAAGAAACTGACACATACAATATTGAAAAGTATGTGAACAACGCTTTTATTGCTGTTCTTCATCGTGAGGTCTTCAACAACGAGTGAAAACAGCTGAGAAAATCAATTAGATGTTTATTTGTTTAGTTGGGGTTTTACGTCGTTTTCTGCACATTTGGCCATATAGCGGCGGCCAGATTGTATTGGCGGAGGAAGCCGGAGTACTCAGAGGGAATCACCGACCTTCGGTAGGAAAGTTGGCAATCCTTGTCAATTAAGATCGGAGTCGAACACACCCCGCCACAGCTGAGATTCGAACTCACAACCTCAATGTTGACAGGCTAGTGATCATTAGTGGTCATCACTTAGACCACTCGGCAACCGAGGCACCCAAAATCAATTCAAACTTTTATTTATGCTTTTTACTTGACGTTTTTCATTAAGTCAAGGGTAAGCTTCATTAAATTAAAACACAAAATAGAAGTTGAAGCCATATGTTTAGCATTGATTAGCTGTTAATCATTAAAAGATACTTATCTAAACAAAGTATGTTTCAAATTTTCACAAGATATATTGAGCCCATCGAAGTCGACACGTTTTTTCATTTACCCGAAAATTGCTAATTTTGCGACATTTCATGCATATTTGATTTTTTGTGGACAAGGTGACATAACTCCAGAACAACATCTGACTTTGATAAGATAACAATATAGAGGAGCCTAAGGAAATTTCAGTCTAGTGAGTCTTTTCAGCAACTTCAAACTTTGATCACAGATACGCAGATCCATTTCAGTAACGATGATTTAAGTTTTTTTAGAATAATTATGAATATTTACACCGGAAACAATAAGAAAAATGTTTTCAAGTACTTATTAATAAAGTTTAATTTTTTTAAGTAGAAAGGCTAATTTATTTCTCTTCCAAAACAAGTCAACAATAAAAGGCGGAAGTAAACAGAAAAGGTCTACGAATACTGATTATGTCATGACTGGTAGATCAAAACTTTGATTTTAAATAACGATAAACACTTTAATAATTTAAGAGTGTAAATTAAGGTTTGTAAATGATTTAAAAATCCGATATTTTTATCTTTTTTTATCTAGAGAAGGTGCATATGCCAGAGATTCGACAGCAGCCATGTTCATTGCGATTTTGTTGTTTATTCTTCCTAAGAAAATACCAAACATATTTTGTTGGATGTCACAGGGTGGTAAGCCTTTTTATTTAAAGTTCTAACGATGGTATATTATTTGTACTTTTCAAAATTTGTGTTACAATAATTATTCGATGATTTCACTTTTGATTCTCTTAATGCTTTTTCAGTAGTAAATCTGGTTGAAAGGCTGAATCAACAACAAACAAAAAAAAAAACGTAAAGATCAAGACCAGTTAACCTGCAATTGTTACAGCGATTTTCAGTTTCAGATATAATGGACAAAAAATTAATAACAGACATCAACTGATAACAAAATGTTAATGACAATAAATTTTGTTTTACAAATACAACTCTTCTGACAAATGTATGAATACATTCTTTTTTCCGAATAACTAGTTCTACGAGAGGAAAAGCATTTGTCTCTTCAATAAATCACCTTACGTGCGTCTAAAAAGGATTAACCAAAACACCTTTTTCGTTTTAGAAAAACCAACCTATACACCAATTTTAAACTGGGAGACAGCGGTGCATAAAGTACCATGGGGTATAATCATACTGCTTGGTGGAGGATTCGCGTTGGCATTTGCCAGTAAAGTGAGTTTCCATAAGTACATGTAATACTAAATATTTGATTGGATCATTGGACAAGATAAGTAATAAATAACATTGGTCTATGGAACATCAAAATTCCGATCTTTTGCGGGTAGTTAAGTAAAAATGAAATTTTTTCATTATTATAATATAAAATAATTTTAGATAGGATTTACTTATCGTGTCTAAGATAGTCTATGGCCGCGTTATGTTTTTTTTTCAATAATACGTATGCAATGCTTTTACAACTATGCTAAATATAAATGATCGTTTTATATTTCAGGAATCAGGACTTTCAAAGTTAGTTGGTTGTAAATTAACGATTTTTAATGAATTGGATCTTTGGGTGATGAATCTCATTATTTGTTTGATTGTGGCAGGAGCAACAGAAATTACAAGTAACAGTGCTACAGCGACGTTGCTAATGCCAATAATGGCAGAATTGGTAAAAATAATATTCCTTTCATCCGATCATAGCATTCAGTAACAATAACCCAAAATGACCGCTTCGTACAAATAAATTCAGAATGTACTGGTCATCTTTTGAAGTATTTCAAATTGGAACACACCAAAAAAAAACAAAATATGCGTTATAGTTAAATAGACTTTATAATGATTCGGAATTGACATGGTTGAAGATTAATTTCCCGCTAATCAAACCAATTGATAAATGAGTATATAGACCAGAAACCTCTCCAATATAGTACATGAAGTTTTCTGTCAGTAATTAGATTGAGGTTCCGGGTTTTGTACTACATTTGTAAATGAATAATCAAATATCCAACACGTGTTTGAATGAAATAAAAAGAATAATTGTATGTTTATCCAATTTTGTAAGACGACGAAGCACAGACGCAGCTGAATATGTTAATTATATTAATTATTTTTTATTTTAAATCCCTAGTCCTTTACCTTTTTTAAGAACGATAAAAATAACAATTTTAAGCCTTGTTATAAAGGAAATTTCTTTTCAAGTTTAAATTTTCTATTTACAGACTAATTACCATTGATATTTGTATAAATTTATGTTTACAATTATATGAATTTAATGTTAAAACATTGACCAATTTCAGGCTATATCTCTTGGTAAACATCCGCTTTATCTTATGATATCAGCTGCTGTCGCATGCTCATTTGCATTTATGTTACCAGTAGCAACGCCACCTAATGCAATCGTCTTTTCAACGGGTTATATAAAAATACCGGATATGGTGAGTCTCTTTAATTCTCTTTTATGATTTAATATTTTAGAATTCTTACTGATATAAAATATTCGAGACAGATCGTTTGGCTACAGGGTTTTCTTTAATCAATTTAAAAAACAGATTCCAGTCATTCTTATGAAGGAAAACAAAGAAAATACGATAAAACAAATCCGGGCCCGTGACAAATCCTTTGCAAACATCGTTATATTAACACATCATAATGGCTTTAAAGTTAAATATTGTTTCTACTGCTATTTTGCTTCATTGAAACCAAGGTGTATTTGGTGTAAGTCCAGTCTATGGATAATTTTACAGGACATTTTTATGATCGCCTTGGCGTATAGTATTGACATATAAAGACATATAATATTGTTTTTGAGTTTTGGTGATGTGTAACACCGTGATTCTAGTGCTTAATCGAAACAAGATCCGTTGCAGCAACATCGCTTCGTATATTTCTTTTAGCGGTCACCAGCCTGTTATCACAGAGGTTGCAAAATCCGAATTGACAAGAATTGAGAAATTTACCTACCAAAGGTCGGACAATTCTCTCTGGGTACGCTGTTGAACTAAACCACATGAAGCCTCCACGATGAAGCCGTTCGACCATAATGTAACATTAACCTGCACTACATGAAACAGTATTTGTGGATTCTTTCAACAATGACATACAAATCAATCAACGCCACCTAACATACAGAACCACAGACAAAAAATAACACAAAAGAGCTCAAAACATAAACACAAAGGAGAGTCCGGATTGTCTGACACCGAACAGTGGTGGGGTTAAACCGGTTTTATTGGTACCAAACCTCCCCTTTATCTATCCTGACAGTCTGGTGTATAAAACAGTATAAAGAAAGGATAGTTTATGCTAATTTACTATGCCAGTATTGAAATTTTAGACTGTTTTAGTATTGGATAATTTGATTATTGCAAATCTCGTATCCTCTTCGTGTTTTTCGATCGATAAATTGTTTAGATAATATTGAATTGTATGAATAATAATATATTATAATTAAGTATTAGTTATATTATGTTGTATTTTTTAGGCTTCAGCAGGACTTATGATGAATATGATAGCTATTCTGGTACTAACACTTGCAATAAATACATGGGGAGTATCTGTCTTTGATCTTAACGTTATGCCGAGCATATTTAACACAACCGGAGTAAATTCTACATGCACTTGATTCGGATTAAAGGAGCAAAACCAAAATTAATTACCATGACAAATTTCTACATATGTTCTTGTTTATGGCGAATAGGAACTACTGAACGGCTGAATCTCTATGACAATAACCATTATATTTGTATATTTCATTATGTATTAAAGTTTTATGGACGTGACCATGACTTAGTTGACAGGTATGAAAAAACTGTTTCCCAAATGAAAATAGACCTGTTCCATTGATCTTGTCCTTTCCTCATACCGGATTTGACATGGGCAGCATGGCGGGTATCCTGCAGGAAGCAGAGACTGCTTTCTCTACCTGAGCACCTCAGTCTACCCCCGGTTTGTTTGGTGTTCATTTGTTTTTAGTTTTTAATTGTAGTGCATTTATTGTTTTGTTCTTGTCTTCATTGTTCTCCGGAGTTTGTGAGTTGTTTCGATTTTCCCCTCCTTTGAATATCCCTTTTGTATTTCTTACTTATAATTAATTAATACAATTTATGTTTATAATCTTGACACTGAAATATGCAAAAAACAAATAAAGAATTCCAATTTTTGTATTATGGCGTTATACAATTCCTTGTCGAGGCTGATAATAATGATATGTGCACATGATCTTTCTGTAAGTATTCACAAAAAAAAATCAAAAAAAAAAAACCAAAAACGCATGGATGGCATGCTTAAAAAAGGCTATGCAAAGGGGTCATACTTTTCTATAATGATTAATTAACGTAATTTTACGAAACACACCAATGGTACAAAAATAAACGTATTCATTTAGATAGCAATCCATTTATATGCTATATACTTTCTTTGTCGTTTTTCAAATACATTTTGATAACAATTTTTACATTCAACACTGGGTGTTGTAAAACTACACAATCAACATAATAATAACAAAATGATCCCAGGAAAGTCAACTCTAAATAGCTATTTCAATAAACAACGAAATAGATACCAGGAAAGATCAACGATGACACACCAAGCAATCAAAGCAACCCCACAGACAGAACTCCAGACACAAAATAACAAGAGAGCACAAAACACAAACATAAACAGGACAGTGAGTCAGGATAGTCTCACTTGGCAACGTGGTATGTTTAAATCGGTTTTATGGGTTCCCAAACCTCCCCTTATCTACCCTGAAATATGGTTTATAAAACATACTATAAAAAGCCAACACATTATGATTACCAACAAGGTGACCGCTTGCTAGAACTGCAAAATTTGGTTAGACGTTACATAATTTAGATAGCAGGGTCAGAATGTGCTCGTTTTAACTGTAAAACTAGCTAAGGCTCTCCTAGCTTGGGTCGGATACTGTAGTGTTATCCGTACAGTACACAATGTTTACATTCATGTAATAAAATTATCAAATAATAAATTCTGTTAAAAGTAGGGCTTAATCATCTTCATGTACTGTTGATCTAATTTGGCTTGCTTATTGAGGACTGTCTGCTTACCCTGTATATTTACGTTTAAATACAATACTAAGCTTTTGTTTTCACTGTTCTTTAGCTTTCAAGTGGGTACGTGATGGCGGTTGATCAAGAAATAAGCGTAATATTTAACAATCGTTGTACGAGTTTATTTTAATTTTTTTTTATAATTTCACAGATTGTATTTATATATATATATACATAGTTATATAAAGAAACAATTGAGACTCACACATATACAAATGGTGGTTATCTGGTTTTGTTAGTTGTTTATGGAGGTTGGAATATAGTTCTTATTTAATGAATTTCACCTGTTTAATATATTTACTACATTTTTTATATGTCATTAAATTTCTAATTCTATGTAGAATATAATACCTCAGAAATTAGAAAACCACATTGTATCATACAAACAAATTCAAAACATTTAGTGTGTATTTCTTAGAAATTCTGAGAAATACTTAATACAATTAAAACATTGTGTTACATATGTGTGATACAACTTGTACTTTTGTCGGAACTACTTACTTACTCACAATGTAAGGAAAGACGAAAATACATTTGACGTCTTCGTAGCTAAATATCACGGAAGTCCCAGATATGAAGTTTAACGCAATTGATACATTGAATTTAACCGTGAAAAAACCAATGTATTGGAAACACTTTTTGCATTAATAGTTAACTTTATACATATAGATATCTATTAATAATGGTGGTTTATTCTGACACTGACGGTGATTGAATGAACACTTGTATGAATGGATCATCGGTGCAACGTGAAGTAATAATAGAATTGACGTAAAGAACTATTGGAATTGTAAAAATATTTTTGTTCAAATAATTAATTAGTGAAATGTCACGCTATTAAAGTTTTAAATGTGTTGATACAACGATTTTGTATCACGTCTCGACAGTTGTATACAAACGAATCACTATTAGTAGCTGCACGTCTCGTAGTGATACGATATTGTATACAACTTTCTCGTCGTGATACTAACAGTTTTACCAAATACACAGTATGTATGTAATGTATATATATCTAAATATATAATGGTAAATCTTATTAGGTTCTTTCTTTAATTCATGCAATGGAATACATAAAAAATCTTTAAAAAAAAGACAAAAAACTTGTTTGAATTAAATTTAAAAGAACATTCAGTAACATTATTGATAGGATAAATAAATAAAGGCATCATTAAATCTATTAAGACAAAAACACTGTACAAATTCTTTGTGACTCTTTGTCGCATTTTGGTTTGTGTTTCGCGCACCATGTTTTTTTTTTTTTTTTTTTTTTTTTTGCATGAACCCTGATGTTATCCGTTATTAATTAAATTTATTTATCAAAAGATAAAGTTCGTTAAAATGCCATACAAGAATAAATATGATTGAAGAAACATCGATTTTTTTTAATGCACCATTACTGTAATGTTAAATTCTTCAATGTGGAATTTTCTGTTATAAAACAACTACATGTATGTTTGGAGCCTCTCTGTATTTACCTCTGTCAACATTCTTCTTCATACAGATCCAAATGTAATACGTTACCCATTTGACAATTATGATACAACAACAGGTTAACGAGTAAATGTTCAGCGGTCTGATTGCCAAACCTTGAAAAAAAAATATAAGTAGAGTTTAAATTTCTAAATAAATTTTCATGTAGAAACATGTGTTTAACTTTTTTATCTGTTTGGATTAGAATATGTTGTACAAAATGTTTGGCTTCAAGCACTGTCCTTGGGCATAATATGTTGAAAAATGCATAAGCAGTGGATCGATATATTGATAATTACATGAAATGAATAAGTGCTACATCGTATGCTTATAGTCACACAAAATGTTATCATTGTACGTTCATTTTAACACAATTTTAAGCTTTAACAAAAAGCAAATACTTTTACTATTATTCAATTTTATTTAAATCTGTTCTTATTGAAATAAGGTCTCTTTCCTGGGTCTTTATATACATTTCCAATAATTTACTAACCATTTTGCTCAGAAGTGGTACCCCTGTGGCCAATCCCACGTGTTACTCCCCAAGTTTCTGAATTATTTATACTTTTTGTTGTCTGCAATTGACTGATGTCTGTTATCGGATCTTTACATCCCGATACTTTGTCACATCTACAATGAAATACCTAATACTAAGTTGTGAGGTAATCATCGAGGCCCAATACGACTGTACGAGTATATAAAACAGGCTTTAAATGAAAATACCCATTTTATGACAATTTTATTAAACAATGACTTGAAATTACAGTAAACCTTTTTAGTTTTTATTGTGATCAGAACGAAGAATATATTGCTGTTCAGATTATTATTTCAACGGTAACAACACGTAGATATATTTTTCTATGGAGAACAGAAACCGGAAGTTTATACATGACCTACTTCCAAGCAAGAATCAAAACTCACAAGCTCGGTAATCGATCCTTGCCTTCACCGATTCTCATTCACTGCAGATTTCAAAAAATTGTAATTGTAAAGTATATCACTCTCACCGTTGAACACTTGTTCAAAATCCGAACAACTTGCAATACAGCACAATGGAAGGACGTTTTTTCATTATTTCGCAAACTATGATGTTTCCCTCGTCCATTCAGATGGCGAAGTAGTTCCATGCTTGGGACGACTGAAATTTAATTTCACGAGGATCTTTTTCATAAAGTTATTAATTATCACTAGAAGGAAATATGTTAATTACATTATGAAATGGTTAAGAAAGTGAAAGATTATAATGTACATTCATCCGCACGCGTACTAAAAAGGACAAGATCTTGTCCTGTCTAAACACGGCTGACAGCAGGGTCCCTTTCACAGTGGAGTGTATGGAACGGAAAGGACTCAGCTCCGGAGTTTGGGCTATGCCCTGTATAATTTTTATACAGGGCATCGGCCCTCAATCAATGGTAGGTATCAAGACCTTCCAGCTATAATAAATGGTCCATTTCTACTGTATTTTAGGTCATTGGGTAATAAATGGTGAGTATTAATAAGGGCCCGTTATCGAGCCTATTACTATGGCAGATGCATGTATACATTACAGTCATGACTGCATATTGAATACGTGTTGAAGTTAATAAGTAGATCTATCCTCCGGGATATATCCTCCATGCAAAAAGGAATATGAAAATATTAATTATCTTAATATACTCCATTCATAGAGAATGATACATGGTAAAATCCGTATCACATGCCGTATCACCCCGAGATTTCAGTATCAGTATATGCAATTTGCCTTTATTTAGTACTAAGTACATATATCATATACATAAGTAGTTACTATATTTTTTAAATTCTAAACAAGTATTTATAAATCTTGACACAGTAATATTTACGTTTTTTATATTCGTTAGATATCACCAAAATAAACTGATAATATTTAATATTAAATATATGCTACTTCAAAAATTAAATTCTTCTTTATTTTCATAAATATTACATTCCATCAAGAAATGAAACTCCTTTTCAATCTGTCTGTTGTGTGCGTGTGTTTTACAAAATGTGTATTTTGTATTACGATTTTTGAATTGCATTACATGAATGACATCATAGTTGCACAAAATGGAAAACAATAAAACAATGAACTAAAATTAAAAAAAGAAATATTAAATAGAAAATAAAATTTAAAAAAATAAATAAAGTAAAATGAAATAAAATAAAAATTAAAAAAAAAACGAAAATAAATTAATAAATATAAATCAATGATTACCATTTCAAAATGATTAAATCTTAGATTGCTTTTACAAAATAGCTCGTTTAAAGATATGTATGTACTATTACATTTGTGATATATTGCAGTTACATGTTTCGTGACATTGGTCGCCATACTTATTTTCCTCACAGGGTAGACATTTTGTACCATTTTCAGAGAGAAATCCAGGTTGGCATGCTAAAACGAAATGAATGATATTATTATTTGTTAGCCCTTCAAAACTAGGTGTCCTGTATTATGTCCAAAAGTCGTCGTATTTTGTGGAGGATGGTGGTATTTGCACGCGCCAATGGCGAGGTCCAAAACAGAAATTCGAGACCCAATGCAATATTGCTACACGGGATAGTAATTCAAAATAATATGAAAACAGACACTTAATATTACGTTTGTTCAACAGTTACTTATGACGTTATTACCACTTTAAACCACAATATTTTGAAAGGTAAATAGGCAACCAATCGAAGGCTAATGAAGACAAATGGCCATGGTGGTCCGGACTAAAACGGAATAAAGTAGTATTGGCCCAGTTGCAAAGTATATTATGTAACCGATTAATAACTATTCCCCGAGATATTTTTTGCCGGTTGATTAAATGTACCTGTCATTTCGAATTATTGCCGAACAAAGCCGAACATATGAAGATCCGTTTTATTTCGACTTTATTGGATATAGTGGACTTGAACATGTTGAAATATGGACTTTAAAAACTTCCCAAGAACATTTATTTAGTGTTTGCCCTTTGTATATATATTTCATAAATTTCCGTCCTTAATAATTAAGTAAATATGCCTGAGCGATAACACACAAAGCATATTTGGTTGTACACATGTAGCTTCATTGTGCATTCCAATGTGTTTAAAATTGCTTCAAAATTTCCCTACTAGCTTTGTTTTTGGGTATTTTTTTGGTTTAACCTAGTTATTTATATATTATATACAAGCCAGGGTGAGCTTTTGCCATCACTTTTCGTCCGTCGTCAGTCCGTCATCCGTCCGTTGACTTTCACATTTCAACCCTCTTCTAAAAAAAACACCAAACCAAATGGAACCAAACTTAACAGCAATGTTCCTGGGAAGGTCCTTTACAGAATTTGTAACATTGGTTCCGATCGAATATTCATCATGGCTGTCAGGCCCAATAATGTGTTCTGATTGGCTGAAATTTCAAAAATCAGAAACCACATACCCAGATGAAATTCAACTTTGCAGAAATGTTCCTTAGATGGCCGCCACCGTGGGACATAGTTAACATAGGACCTTATGGGAAATACATACAAACAACTTCTTCTTTGAAACCGTTTGTCAGAATGAATTGATAATATGCCTGAATGATTGTATGATGGTTCTGTACCAAATTTGATATTTTGATGCTGATTGGAAATCAAAAATGCCACTGAGGGACATAGTTAACATAGGACCCTATGGGAAGATCATACAAACAACCTCTTCCCAGTCCACTGTATGACAGACTGAATTGACATTGTGACTGAATGATCAGATTACAGCACTTAACAAAGTTTGTGTTTTGGTACTGATTCAAAATACAAGATGGCTGCCACCGATGGGCATAGTTTAACATAGGATCCTAAAGGGGTGTCATCCTGATTCTCCCACTTTTAATCCCTATATAAATATACTAATTAGATTAGTGAATGTGTTGATAGTACTTATATTTCATTTATAACAAAGATTGCCAGTGACTAATATGTAGCTGTAATACATTGTACTGGATAATTATAAATATATATATATAAACACAAAAACACAAAAACGCCACCACAATATGATATAAGCCACTGACATCACAGTTTAAAAAGGAGGCGGGGGGGGGGGGGGTGCTTACAAGATTTTGTGGTGTGGTATGTAATGTATGAAAAGGGGGTCACCACTTTTTCTATAAGGGGGTTTCACGTTTTTTGCAAGCATGAAATATTTTTTTGCCGGCACACACCTCGAGATAAATAATGACTGGTCCCTTCAAACTTTCTTTTTTCCACATAATTCCAGTGTTGATTATTTTCTGTAATTCTATTGATCAATGTCAATTTTTCATTATGTAATGATAAATTTTATATGAATTCAGCATAATCACCATCATCTTTCAGTTATTTACTAGATTAAATTTTCAATAACTTCCAAATTTTTTTTTTATTATTGGCTAACTCTGCCATTGAATCACAAATTAATATCTTCGAAATTGCCTTAATGCATGCAAAACATATCGATTGGTAGTATCATGCAAAAACAGATGATTGCTGGTGTTCTTTTCAATCGTATATATTATTATATACAAAGCCAGGGGCAGACTTACCAATGCATGCGTTGCCTTTTATTTCGAAGTTAAAACAACAGCTTCCAATCCTGAAAATAAAGAAACTATAATACCATTTGCGTCAGTGCGTCATTGACGGAATTATTTGATATTCTAATATATGACGTCCTATGTTTTACCCAGTATATCCATTTTAGCACACAATAATGGAGGCATTAATGTAAACGCAAATTGAGTAAGCTTTAACGATAAAAAGTATCTTTTTCTCATGGAATTGTTTACCTTTAAAAAGAAACAATAATTATTATCCCCGCACTTCGAAGAAGTTCGGTGATATTGATATCGCCCCGCCCGTCTGTGCGTCCGTCACTTTCTTGTGACCTAAACTCCTCGTTCATTTTTAACATCATGGATTTAATTTCTACAGTATTGTCACATACTGTATGTAGATGCGCAATAAGGTTTAATAACTTTGATTTTCCAAAATTGTGGCCCACAGGTGTCGAATTTGGAAAATTGTAAATTTGAGCTTGTGACCTTAACTCCTCTTTCATTTTTCATTTTATGTATTTAATTTATATAAAGGATTGTCACATACTGTATTTAGATGCGCAATAAGGTTTTATCATTTTGATTTTCAAAAATTGGGGCCCACATGGTTCGAATTTCTTAAATTTCTTAAACTCCTCGTTCATTTTTCATTTTATGCATTTGATATACAGTATTGTCACCTACTATATGTAGATGTGCAATAAAGTTTTATAATTTTGATTTTCAGAACTCTGTTGAATTTTGAAAATTGACCTAAACACCGCTTTTATTTTTGTCGAGCCTGCGACTTTAGTCGCAGAACGCTCGACATAGGGATAGTGATCCGGCGGCAGCGGCGGCGGCGGTGTTAACTAACTTCTTAAAAGCTTTATATTTTAGAAGGTGGAAGACCTGGATGCTTTATACTTTGTATATAGATGCCTTATGTTACGAAGTTTCCGTCTGTCATATGTACATTGTCCTTGACCTCATTTTCATGGTTCAGTGACTACTTGAAAAAATGTTAACATTTTTTGTAATGTTAATTTCTCTCTTATTATGAGTGATAGGATAACTATATTTGGTATGTGCGTACCTTACAAAGTCCTCATCCCCGTCAGACAGTTTTCAATTGACCTCGACCCCATTTCAAGGATCAGTGAACAAGGTTAAGTTTTGGTGGTGAAGTCCATATCTCAGATACTATAAGAATAGGTCTACTATATTTGGTGTATGGAAGGATTGTAAGGTGTACATGTCCAACTGGTAGGTGTCATCTGACCTTGACCTCATTTTCATGGTTCAGTGGTTATAGTTAAGTTTTTGTGTTTGGCCTGTTTTTCGAATACTATATGCAATAGGTCTACTATATTTGGTGTATGGAAGGATTGTAAGGTGTACGTGTCCAACTGGCAGGTGACATCTGACCTTGACCTCATTTTCATGGTTCAGTGGTGTGTTTTGGCCTGTTTTTCGAATACTGTATGCAATAGGTCTACTATATTTGGTGTATGGAAGGATTGTAAGGTATACATGTCGAACTGACAGGTGTCGTCTGACCTTGACCTCATTTTTCATGGTTCAGTGGTTATAGGTAAGTTTTTGTGTTTTGGCCTGATTTTCGAATACTATATGCAATATGTCTGATAGCATTTACTTTCATTAGAAATACACGACAGGCGAGACATTTTTGTGTGTCCACTCTTGTTCATTTTATGTATTTAATTTCTTTACGGTATTGTATATAGATGTGCAATAAGGTTTTATAATTTTGATTTTCACAAATTTGGGCCTTTAGGGGTCGAATTTAAAAAAATGGGAATTATAAGTGGGTGACTGAAAGTTCTTTCATTTTTAATTTTATACATTTTATTTCTATACAGTATTGTCATACACTGTATGTCTAGGTTACAATGTTGTACACTACACAATACATTTACATCTTGCCATCTTGATTTTAGAATGACGTAACGGTTGGTTGTTAAGTCTGTAAAATATGCGATTTATTATTTTTTTCTTGTGTAAATGATGAATAATATAATTTGATTGTGTAACGGTTATCTTATGAAAATAGTTTAATATAAAATATGCTCTTATAAGATAGATTGCACCATATTAATCGTAATTTTCCTGTTCTTTCTACTTTTGGCTTATACTAAATCATCTTTTTTGTATGTCTTTTTTATAGTTGATACACTGTACAATGTAAATAAAAATGGTATTATCTGTCATGAATAGCCGACTTGATAGTGGTCTGGGCTATCCAAGTTAGATTTCACTGGGATACTTCGTTGTGGGGCTTGGTTAATGAAGTAACAATGTTACAAACCAGAATTCATTAAAATATTTCTTCTTGTTAAAAAAAAACACAAAAAAACAAAAACAAAATAAATATCAATGCACAGAGGAATTATTTTCAAATGTTTCCGATAAGTAAATAGATTTTTTTTAAATAAAAAAAAAAAAAACATCTGCGAAGTAAACTAATATGCAACTTGCTTGCGATAATGGTGCTTGGTCTGATAACAGCAAGCGGCACGCTTGGTAAACAATGGAAACTGATGTGAACCTACCTTATTGAAGTACCCTTACAAATATTATTATCTGTAGTTTCTTGACTCCATAAACCGTCAAAAAATGAATATATCAGTATATAATACCAGATATATAAAACCATTATCATTCAAAAAGCTGTTTACTGCATACAGTTGTTCCAATCCATTCTGAAAATTAATAGAATATCGGAAAAATTTAATTTTATTGCTTCCGCTAAGTAAATACTAGTGCAACAATATTTTACAACTTCATAAGGAAGAACTTATTTATTGATTTAAAAAGTTTGAATTGAATATATTATTTATACAATCAATTTAAGGATACTTGCTGGTCATGTTTTGGTCTTTTTGTCAGATTTTTGGAATCCTCGGGTTTTACCAATTTCTTAAACATGAAATTTTTTGCCCATGAACCCCCACTTTTTCTTTTATAATTCAATCATATATACCTTAAAATGGTATTTAACAAAATTTTACGAAATCCTTTTTATTTTTTCATACATTTTTGAGAGACTGAAGTTGTCAATGAAAGACAATGAAAAATCCAGAGAAAACCCATTTCCTGCAAATTTTCAAGGCCTTATAGCTCTAAAATGAGCACATGAATCTATATTTTTTTTCTTGCTTATTTGTTTACTATTCATATGTTCTCTCAAACTAAAACACCTATTTCAAATCTTATTCATTTCTTATTAGACCAGCGATCATCCTGAATTGCCTCTTCGAGACACTCCTTTTGCTGTATTAGGTTATTTTGTTATCTTCCCCTGACCAACACTTAACATTTCTTTTTCGATTTTTTTTTGTTGGTTTTTTATTTTTTTTGTTTTGTTTTCTTATTTTATTCATTTTAATTGTTTTGGTCAAATAATGAAAGTATGTGTTATATTCCTGCCCAAAATGTGCCACAATACTATAGACGATAAGTGTTATAAAATTTTAATGTTTTAAGTATAATTGCTGTAATAGAGTCTCGTAACTCGTTTAAGAGTGGCTCTTAAAATTAAAAAAAAAGTTAATCATTTTACCTGTTTTTCATTTAAATGGGGGGCCTTGGTGGCCTAATGGTCTATATTGACAAGGACTGCTAATTTACCTAGCAAAGGTCGGTGGTTCTCTCCAGCTTCCTCCACCAATAAAAACTAGAAATAGTCAAATGTACCGAAAACGGCGTAAAACCTCAGCTAAACCATGTTCAAGAAAAAGAACCCCTATTTACATTTTTATTTAAGCCCTAGAGGACTAGAATCCATCGTCGGAAACCCACGGCCGGTCGCGCTTTGCTTCCACTTACCGACCGTCGGTCAATTCATTCGTTTTTTCTCGTTTTCATGAATATTCATGAATCAAATTGACCATTGACATTACTGCTAACGATAATGGAATTCTGCACTTTAGAGATTTTTACAATAGTGACGTTCTCCACTTTGGAGATTAAAACTTTTTTTTAAATTAAAACGGTGCCCACATGTAATGCAGTTGATGGATTTTTGTTGTGTGGTGATTTTATTTCCAGTAATGCATTCTCTTTGAAAGTATGAAAATTTTGTTTGCTTTGTTTGAAACCTCAACCGAAAATACATTGGAATTGCGTAGCCGCGATGACATATATCTTGACTCCAAGTTCGTCTTTTAACTGTCACTTGATTGGCTGTATTCCGATTACAGAATCGTAAGGTAACCAATCAAAATGGTTCATGATTATATTCATGAGAACGAGAAAAAAAGAATGAATTGACCCATGATCGGTAAATGGAAGCAAAGCGTAAGCGCGACCGGCCGTGGGTTTCCGACAATGACTTGAATCTATCTAAAACGATGTTAAGTTTTTATCTGGCAATGTAGAAAAAAGTTGAGGTTTGGAATATAATCTTATAAGGTTTTTTAAGAACATAAATTGATATTATACGATTTCTTTGAGGTATTGTGACATATTTTATCCGTTTTTATAGGATTCTTTTTACTCGCGGATTGATAACACGTAGAACATATTTACTGTCTTTAATGCTTTTCTCTTGAGATTTGTAAGCTTATTCATATCTTTGTTAATTTTCCCAACCCTCTATTAACAAAGAACTTGCTGCACTCGCGTATGAATTTAAAATCACTTAGAATGTTTTATTAATTGGTCTATTTGCACATAATAATGATAATACAACGTAACTGTACAAAAATGTATGCTTACCTCATAATACTTAACACAAATAATTCCTGTTCTAAAAAGAACATATATATGTATCTTCGGAATGTTAAAAAAATGTTTGTTGGAATAGAAAAGAGAATTGAAACGGGGAATGTGTCAAAGAGACAACAACCCGATCAAGGCTACCAATGGGTCTTCAACGCAGCAAAAATTTGGGAGTTGACAATCGACCTGCAGTAATCGTTACCACTGGAAACAATTTTCTGGCATCTTGGATAGCAATTTGTGTTTTTATTTTGTGTTTTTTTTTTTTGTTTGTTTGTTTTTTTATTGTTAAAAATAATTTGCTGACTGACCGACTCACTTCAGCAAGTTAGAGTTAGCAACTGCATTTAAAAAATTTTACTTTGTACTTTAATTTTTCAGTATTTTTTCAGGCTTGTACTCTACTGACGATTTCGTCAGTATGAAGCTTGGGGATACTAGTATTCAGTGACGATAACTTTTATTCTCGTCCGGCAAATTCTCCAGTCGATTCTAATAAGTTCACAGCTGGAGTTCTAAACAATTAATTGTGTAATCAGCGGTGTAGCTACGCCTGGATTGACGTGAAAGCACAAAAGCAGTGCTATGGAACTTTTGTTTTCTTTTATTTTCGTCAGAATGATATGGTTCGTAAGGTCCTTAATATAAAACTCTCTCGGGATGTACACGTATATATTCCAAGAAAATGTTTCCATATTAACATAAGTTTATTAGCATTTTGCGTCCCTGAGGATCAATAATTACATACAAAACAAAAATGCAAAATAATTTTAATTAACAAGAAACATAGTACAGAATGATCAGCCCTTGTCCTCGGTGCTAAATGTTTTAAAAAGGAGCACAGCACTCTCAAAGTAATAAAACATAATAATTTCGTTATTATAATAATAAAATTATTACCATACATTTTGATTCACCACTAGCACAATTTGAATAACATACTTTGGAATGCCGGATCACTGTTTGGATTTTAAAAAAAGTACTACTTTTGATGAAATGAACTCAGATATTGTGTGCATATACATCCTCCTACCGACGTTTTTATCATGGATTATCGAGGTTTGGTGATTTAATTAAAGTTTCTGTAGTCTTTCCTGTAGAATACATTATTAACAAGTTTCATTTCCTGTGATTAAGCAGTTTTTTGGAAGATTTCCGATTTTTGTTTCCTTATATTATTTAATACAAGTGTTTCACACGAGAACACTGATACATTTTGTCATCTTTGCCAAAAAGGGTGGGGGGGGGGGGGGGGGGGTTGAGGGAATGTCATAATACTACCCCGACTGTTCCTGAATTCGAAATAAAATATTGACCTTTTTGTATTCTTTTATTATATGATTGTTTCTGATTATTTTAACTGTTTCTCATTTTACATGCGACAAACTTTTGAATATTTAATAAGAAATAAAAAGATACAATTAATGGTTATTGAAAATCTCAATTCTGTTTTTTTTTTCGCATTTCATCATAAGTACTCGATTTTAGTAATAAGCATAATTATTAATTTTTATGAATCTTTAGATGTTTACCACTCTTGCAAAATCTATTTTGAATAAGGAAAAAGTAAGCATTAAAACTTCCCAAAACAGGATTAAAGTCTGTTTGGAATCTGATTAACATGATTAAGAAAGCATTTTATATTTCCTGTTTTGGAACTTTGAGTCTAAATCATGGCTGGAGAATTCTTCATCCGTTTCAAGTATTTTTTTGTACCATAATATTGAAAATATATTTTAAAATCTTGCAAGCCTGTTGAAATTTTTTCATACTTAAATAATAAATTTGTAATCGCCAAAAACCTAACGGTACTTGAATTTTTTAACATAGAATTCAATGCAAATCAGATATCCGTTAAGTGGATGGCACAGCTGGAGTGATGATAAGGATTTTCAGATTAAATTAAATGTAATAATTGTAATTATAAATGAATTTCCTCCTCATATTGTTCAAAACAATATTTCAATTTGAAAGTAATTTAAACTGTAAGTAGCGGAAGAAGAAGACAACTGATGAATGTTATTGTGCCTTATGTTGTATCAGTTGTCACAAAACGATACAGGAAACTAATGTAATTGACTTTACATACTGTTTCATATTGATCACTAGATGCATTAAGGGTTGGCGTCAAAAATGTGTACTTATGAATTCGAAATTGTAGACTATATAGGTGGGTATCTTATATTAAATCCGATCAAACTGGTGCTATGGACTGTCTTGAACTTGAACGTGAGGTTCAAGATTTTGTCCCATGTTGAAGGCCTGATTACATGTACATGTATGACTTTGGGATAAATAATAGTAATAAAAGTATATTTGTATCTTGACCTGAAACGTGTCACGTGGATTTGTTTATATAGTGTCAAGAATGGATCCAACATTACCTATTCACTGTATTAACAGTCCTGAATTCCGTCTTTCTTACAATAATTTTATTTTATCAAGGAACAATTTTTTAAGTTTAAAATGTATTATTATTTTTTCCCACCTTTTTATCTATAAAATTCCAATCAAATACGCTCTATCTCTAACATAATGTTCTATATTTATTTCTATTCTGTTTTTTTTTTTTTTTTTTTTTTGCTGGCCGATAACCAAAGACAAACAATTCCAGTTACTATTTTTGTCTGAATATTAAACAATAATAGGGATTCATTGTTACAATGTATATACAATATATTGTATGCACTACAGATCCGAGGTTTATTTTCAACGAAAGAACAATAATTGGCACGCTTTTTATAATATCATATGACGCTTTAAAGAAAATACAAATTCGCCAATTTTGTGTGATTTCCTAATTTTATATATGTATTTGTTTTTAAGACTAGTTTTAAGATATATTTATTCAAAATAAATTGTTTATTAAAATTTAGATTTATTCCAGATATAATACCTGGGAAATAATTATTGGTTCAGCTTTCAACGTTTTGATCCTTAAGGACAACTGAGGCGTACGTTTTGTAAATCAACGACGTGTGCATATCTGTGACATGTATCATTTAATATTTATTCAACTCAGTGCAAATCGGAAAATGTAGTTTATATTATATTGTTCTAGTTTTGTTTAATTTATTTTACGTTGTTTATTCTTTTTGTTATACATGTGTCCTTGTAGCGTTCGTTTGTTGTGTTCCGTTCTCCTGGTTTTGTCTTTTCCATGGACTTCGAATTTGTGGACCTTTTCCCACTTGTTGTCACTTCGGTATTCAATATTTGTCGATATTTATTAGGGTAAAATCAGTACAAATTAAAAATGAAATTTAAAAAAAAAAAAAAAAAACGTTTTTATTTATGACACAAGCTTTATGAGAATTAAAAATATTATGTAACTTACCATTAAAAATGTTTTAGAGTTATACACGCACATTTAGATAAACTAAAGAACAAGCCAAAAATAGATAGATAAATAGGACAGACGAAGAGTTATCTTACAATTATAGACCTTTGAGGTGGTAGATAATGTATAATTTTCAATAATATATTGAACAATAAAACTGCTATACATGGTTTTGATAAAAAAAATAATAAGTGATATTCACCGGAAAAAGGGAGATAACTATTACTCACTTGATACACAGCCGAATTACATTTACTCCGCCTACCACTACATGTATGAGATTTTGCTAATTAGGGTGTTGCTAAACTGCGGAAACGGAAAGAATTTACATCTGGTCTTTTTAGTAATTTATTTTCATATGCATGTTGTATAGTATATCACGTGTTTACAAGAAAGAAAAACAGAAGAATAAATTTGACAAAAGATATTTGAAACCATAAATTATTGAAATAAATGGCAGGCGATGATGAGCCTATGTTTTTAAAATATAATGGCGTAAACCAATTACAATTGTTACATTAGTTCATTTATTTTATATTGCACTTAGACCATGAACGTACGTCATTCATGCGATTCATTATAGTCCGTTTGACTTTTCTGATTTTCAACAAAAAAAAAAAAAAACAAAAAAAAAAAAAAACAAAAAAAACAAAAAAAAACAAAAAAACAAAAAACAAATGAATAAAAAGAGATTTGGGATAAACGTCAATAAGCCAGTAACCAAACAACACACCAAAAAAATCTACATACGGCCTTCCACAATGGACATTCGCCTTCGGATTCTAGATAGGTTCTGGAGTAATTCATTTTTTGGGGAAATGCTTTTCATTTGTTTTCTCATACCTCTCAAATGGTTATACGAACTCACACGATTATTTGCAGAATTTTTGGTCGATTATCTTAAAAATATTGCCCATTAAGTGTCTATAATAAACTATTTTATTAAGTAAATATACAGCGTTGGAAATATCATAGACCAAAATAATGAAAATATTTCTCCAAGTTCTTTTAACACATAAACACATACAACCTGTTCAGTTTTACTATGTTACGGGTCTACGATTAAAAAAAATAAAATCAGTTACTATAGACAGCTTATGGAAAATGGACCTGTCCCATTGATGTTATCCCTTCCTCATACTGGATTTGACATGGTCAGCAAGGCGGGTGTCCTGCAAGAAGGTCTTGTCTTCATTGTTCTCCGGAGGTTGTCAGATGTTTCGATTTTTCCTCCTTTGAATATCCCTTTGGCATTTCATGAAGAAAGCATCAAATCTGAAAATAATTGTCCAGGTTTGTATATACATTTGAGGAAGAACCAAAAGAAAATATCGTTCTCCAAACGATTTTTTTTTTGGGGGGGGGAGGGTTCTAGAGAAGTCAAACGGATATTATACGACAAATATAAATCCTTTGACGGATATGAATTCCGAACAAAAGTTCTATCGGGATTCTACTCTTTTTGTACTTCTGTTGATTTTAAAGTTACAATCCCTTTTCTGCTGTTGTTTTAATGTTTATTATCATTGTGAGGTCTCGATTACTTTAATTACCAAATACAAATAGGTGTGAAAAAAAACATTAAACAATGTTACTTTTGGGAGGGGGCTGTCTCAGAAAAACACCAGGCATTCAAGCTCGATCGTAGCTCTAGGCCTAACTTAGCATAGGATACCTGTAGTCAATGATAAGAAAAGAAAAACAATTTTCAAAACAAATTACTATTTTGTTACTGATATACGGTGAACATTACAAAAATGCCATTTTTGGCTCCATCTGCGTTCCATACATCTTTAAAGGATGGACAAATTGAGGCAAATGCGTTTCGAATACTCTGAAATATTCCTGGCAATGCAATAAAGTTTATGTCGTCGTATTCTTGTTTATTGATTTCAAAATATGCAAATGAGTATTGTTTTTTTTTAAAATTAAGAACTCTCGGTCTTTATCTCTATGTGGCCACTAGATGGGATGAGGATCTGTTATAAATGGATATTTAGAAACAACAAGTATAAGTATGTTCTGTTGGGTTCCTTGGTAAAAAAAAAACAAACAAAAAATAGATGTTTTTATTTGAACAATTGTTTATTTCGTTCATATCACCCCGATTGACGATTATTGGATCCCATAACAGTCACGTCCGATCATAATAACAATAATAACAATAATTTGTTGCTTCTGGGATGTTTCCGAAATTTGTGCGTTTTGGTACGTGTTGTGTCGCATATCAACAGGTGTCTCAATAAAGCTGTAATGAGGAAATAAACCCATATTTAAGCAGAGAATAACTTAAACTGATGGGCATTAGTGAAATACAGAAAAAAAAATTTGAAAATAAATTCAATCCGGAATTTTCCTCAGTAAAGCTCTGCAGCTATACTTTAGATCCTTTACACTTCTCCAAACCAGCAATCCAAAAAGAGGGAATTCTAAAGAAAACGGAATAATATGTACGATTTTATGTTGTCATGCCCTCCCTCTGTTTTCTTTGTAATTCGATTTTAATTGACACATTTAAGTATACCTCTGCAGAAACGCCACAAAATTTCTTCCCAGAAGTTCGCCTCGACGAGTAGATATAATATGGATGTGCACAAACTAATGTACGCAACTTTGTTTTTAAATTCTTCACGCTTCACTCGGATTAACAATGTCCATGCAATACTTCAATTAAGACTCATAAAGATCTACTGAAATAATCTACATCAAAAGATTAAAAGGGTTGTATATGACAAAATACATTGCTGCTTTTAGAAGTTTGAACACTGAGCATATGTGAAGATCTGGTGGGAAATTTAATTCAGACGGCAATCCTTTTCGGGATTCGTGGGGTATGGTTTGAAGGAAAATGAATGTAATGACACATGTATACTCGGAAAACTGGCGGAAAAACAGTCCATGGATATATGATTTGCAGAGTGCCCTTTTCAAGCTAGCCGTGGTCACGTCCTAGGATTTCTAAAAATAACTTGTCTACAGTGCTTTGTATATCATGACGCTTAATTCAGTCCCATTCAAGTGGCCGTGAACTTTGTTTTATCATAATACAACTGAAAATATTATCACACATTCAGTATTATGTTTTAAGCATTACTATAATTGAAAACATTAACATAGACATGTTTATTCATTCATACTAAAGGAATGCTGAAATTTGAATGTAATATACATGTATATACTCAGATTTATATATTTGACAAGATAACTGAAAAATCGTTATCTCTGTTCATCTTAATTTTTTACAACGAAAAAGATACTTCATTTTACACTACGCATCTGTTCATTGCGGTGTTTCTACTGTCCAAAAAAGACTTTGGACCTGTAAACCGACGGTGAGCGTACTTTATTGGTGTATACAATATATATGTATACAATATTTCTTTCCGTTTCCGTTCCGTATTCCGTTTCCGCCGTTTAGCAAGACCTTGCTAATTCACACATTCAACAAGATTAGAAAATACTCATTCTAATGTCATCACAAACAATAGTAATCAGTAATTATATACATAAAAAACGACTTTACAATTCGTTCACAGTAATCAATTAACGCCACCCAACACACAGAAACACGGATAAAAAGGACAAACTCCATAAACACAATAGAGATATAAAATTATCCGCAAAATAAAATGACGTGCATTTCTTTTTAGCACGACGAATAAACTGCACGTGTATTTTACAACTAAAAAATCCCAGTTCTAATCATTAATATCAGATGAAAATTAATATGATGATTCGATCAGATAATGATTAAGTGGTATATTTTAAGACATCCTATTTTACTGTTATAGTGTGTTATTTAACAAGAAAATACAGGAAACTGTTTTTAAAGCGTAATGGATTTATTTTTCTGGTGTACCATATCTATTTATCCTTTTATCGATGCTACAAGCACTAATGATCCAAATGTGTGTGTCGATCCTGAAACGGGGTATGTTTCAAACACTTTTATTCATTATCAGTTGTGCCTTAGTTCCCCTTTTTCAAGGAAAATTCCATTCAACCTCAATTTACGCACTTCTCAAATATCTAACATGCTCTAACTTTTAAACACCTCACCCGGCTTATTAACGTTTCATAAAATATAGAATCATAACTTTGAAGTTTTTAGAAATCAGAATTACATTCAAAAAAAAACAAACTGAACTAAATCTGAACAGTTATGACATATTCCTTTTTTTGTAGATAACATGTATGTATTAATTGTATTTCCTTGTTGATCTCTCGCGTTTTTTTTTTATAAGTACGCCAATGCACGCTGTTGAGTAAGGGATACAACTGTTAAAATGAGTGAAAATAGTTTTTGTATGCGTGAGAAGACTAAATCACTTTTCAGAATGTACCTCACTTACAGTATTAGATATAAAGTATTAATTAAATGTGTTTCCTATTATTTATTTTATTTTCTTTATGCGAACAGAATTCGAGAAAGCAAATAAAATGAAAAAAAAAGAAAAAGTAAATAATAAAAATGCAAATAGTAATAAAAACGCTAGATATATGAAAAAAAAATTATTTCGTGTATTTTACTTTCGGAGTATTTCTGTTTCTAGATTTCCCGCGAATATGGTCAAACCAGGTTATTTTATATCTGAAAGTTTTATCAAGCATCAATAGAACGTTCGACGCGTCCTCACATACCGACCAGGACTAGCATAAAAACACAAGCATGAAATAAACAGAAGGACTAAGAAAACAATGTTTTGGGTATATTTTAACAAGAAAAATGATCAAATCTTTCTATCGTCAAATTAAGTATTTTAGATAATCACTTTTGCATTAATTTTGCAGAGGCAAAATTTGCTGTTTCAATTATGAACTGATTAACGGAGTGTGTGTTGGTGAGTAACAAAACATTACCTTTATATTTGGATCTTCGAACGAATTGTAAAGTAGTTTTTTTATGTATATAAATTATGAGATTGATTAATTCTTGCACTTTGCCCCTTTTCCGTTTTTCTACGTCGTCTATATTTTCATGGTACTACAGGCTCTGGGTCATAACCTATAAACCTGAATGACTTTTATCCTTACTTATATAATAAAAGAGCGACTACAATGCTGCTGAAACCAATGCGAAGAATACAGAATACAGTAGATAAACTTTGATTTAATGTTCGTATGAGAACAACAGATACATACATTAAACACAAATCATACAAAACACAATACTGTGACACTGACAACTAACGACAGAAATGACAGTAAGTGCTTATGAATTTTACGTGCAAGAATCTTCGAACTGACGGAAATAAAGTTGGTAAACCATAAAATTATAATAGTCCAGAAGGGTAAGCATATTCTGCACACAGTGTCTAGTAGTCAAACTAGCAGTTATCACAATCTAGATGCAAACGTAAGTATATCATATTATTATGATATTATCAGAGGCAAGATATCTGTTACAGTAATAGACAAAGAATATCACAATGATTCAACTGATTGGTATTGTCCCTTTGACGTACTACAATAAACATAAGACTGGAGTATAGCTCATAGGAACCATTCGAAATTAAAGAGGGATAACATTGATAACATTAATAACACTAATTTAATCGTGTTTTAGGATGCAAAGAAGGTTTTACCTCCATTAGTGGTGGCCGGTGTGAACCCTGTAAAGAAAACACATATGGCGACCAATGTTTCTTGACATGCAATTGTAACATATTACAAAGGTAGTATCATGTTTACACATTTGTTTTGTCCAACATGTTCAGGCTATATTTTTTTCTTTACAAAACTTAATTATTGTCTTGTTTTTATTCGCATTAAAGTATAATAAATATGTTTGTCTTTTTTGCACATCACGCTTTTCGTGTATGAAAAATAGCTATCGGTGTTTTTTATTTTTACTGTTACATTAACCATAGAATTTTCTTCATACCAAAAAATATCAAAAAGCAGACACAAATGATAACACTTGCTTTAAATACAAACAAAAATTGCAGTTTTTAACTGGTTCTAAAGTCAAAATAAAAATATATTCACTTTTTGTTACGTGTGACCAACATACATTTTGAAATAAAACAATATGCTAAATTATAGAAGATATTTTTTTTTCTAGATGTGATAATATATATGGATGTGTAGATAATATAGACCACACAACCATAATACATACAGAGAAGTCGACTACAGTGACTCCCAACGAATTTCACACTACAACTCATAATGGAACTACACATGTAATTCATGGGCCTAGAGCTAGAGAGACTGAGGGAAAAGGTTAGTAGTAATGAACTTAAATGTACTAATAAGGGAATGCGTTCAGGTAGGTACCACTGAACAATCTATATTTATTTTGGTATTTTTCTAATTCATTCCATATCTTAACGCTTCATATGAAGCAACAGCTACATGTACAAGGTCAAAACAGAAGTGATTTTGACCCAATCCGTTGAATGCATGGCGTTTTTGTCGATAAATGTCAACAGACGGTAGGGATATTTAAAATCTCCTCTATTAAGGATGATCGCTGGTCTAATAGGAAATAAATAGGATTTGAAATAGGTGTTTTAGTTTCAGAGAACTTATGAATAATAAACAAATATGGAAGAAAAAATATAGGTTCCTGTGCTCATTTTTGTGCTATAAAGCCTTGAAAATTTGCAGGAAATAGGTTTTCTCTGGATTTTTCATTGTCTTTGCATTGCCAACTTCAGTCTCTCAAAAATGTATGAAAAAATAAAAAGGATTTCATAAAATTTTGTCAAATACCATTTTAAGGTATATATGATTGAATTATAAAAGAAAAAGTGGGGGATCATGGGCAAAAAATTTAATGTTTAAGAAATGGATAAAACCCGAGGATTCCTAAAATGTGACAAAAAGACCAAAAACATGACAAGCGAGCATCCTTAATCTTGAAATTAGCGAAACTAATTGATAATTGATAATTGGCCATTAGAATACAAAACCATCCGATACAAATGACGACATTAATTTTCCATTTCCCATTGTTAATATAAACGAGGAGTTGAGGAAAATGCTTACCATTGTAAGATAATCATATGGAATATCCTTGTCTTGTATCAAGTGACGCAAAATGTCACGTCAAAGTCGCTACATAACTATTCCTCTACTTTATTATTTGACATGACAGGTTACATTTATATAGAGCAGTAACTGCTGATTTTGCCGAAGCACCTTTTTTATTTAATAGATCATTTTTAGTTCTGGATTTTTGTGTTTTGTCCACATTATTGCCATTTGGTCGACACATTATTGCCATTTGGTCAACACATTATTGCCATTTGGTCAACACATTATTGCCATTTGGTCGACACATTATTGCCATTTGGTCAACACATTATTGCCATTTGGTCAACACATTATTGCCATTTGGTCAACACATTATTGCCATTTGGTCGACACATTATTGCCATCTGGTCGACACATTATTGCCATTTGGTCAACACATTATTGCCATTTGGTCGACAAAAAAACTAACGATCTTCAGATATACTAGGCGGACAGTATAATGGTGCTCATTTTAAACATTCACATTTTTTTTTACATGTGCAGAGTTTTAATTTATGTAGACTTGTTGAATAAAAGACTTTGACACGCTTTAATTAATTATTAATAAACAACAAATGGATAACAGGAAAGGTCAACAATGACACGCCAATCAATCAAAGCAACCCAAATATCAGAGCTCCGGAGAAAACAATAACATAAAAGACTACAAAACACAAAAATGAAAACATCAGAGATTCGGGATAGTCTGACTTGGTATAGACACTGAACAGTGGTGGTTTTATGGGTACCCACACCTCCCCTTATCTATCCTGACACTCTGGTCTATGCCTGTACAAAGCCACGCATAACAAGGTGGTGAAATTTTATTTTGACATATTTTGTTTAACCACAAACATGTATATATTTTTTGAAGGTCTGTCAATCAGGGATATTATAATTGTTGCTGTGACGGCAGGTTTTTTCCTCATACTTGTCGGTGTGACTAATTTAATTTTGAAATGTAAGAAACGAAATACTGTTCGAGAAAATGTGGATAAACAAGGAGAACAGACATATCGGTTTTCTAATACATATGAGGAAATCGATGAAAGAAATGTATTGCCAAGCTTTACTGAACAATTAATGGACAACAGAGAATGTCCTAGTGTTTCTTTAAATATTATCCACGATGAAGAAGACTCGTCTGGTTATCTTGAACCAGTGAAAACCACAAAGGTCAGTTATCTGCGTACTACATTCCAATACGACAACACCTTACCGAAAAGACTTTTAGCAGACTCCAGTACACAACCTGTTTCTAACAATCGTCATTTAAACATATATCAACCGCTTGGTAGAAATACAGACGAAGATCTACATGGTTACATCATCATGAAATAGTTGGTTAAGAGGCTATTTAATGGCACATGAAAAGGGTTGAATGGAGGTTTAAGAAGCCTCAACGATAATAAGAGAGTAACTAGGAAGTTAACCCTAGATATTTAATGCATAGAATGGACTTCTTTTGGGGATTTTGTTTTCAAAATATGATATTTGTTTTACTCTGGTTAATATTCAACCTTGACTATGTTTTTTTCTCCAAATTTTGTTGACTTTGCCATTTATAAAAATTAAATAGCGAAATGGAGATTATATAACTTTTAATATTGAATTTTTTGTATTGTATTTACTTTTTAAAAATTTTTCCAGCCACTGTCACAAAGGGGGTAGTATTGAATTCTCTCTAAATGGCTATTCAATGTCCCAGTCCTATCTATATGTCTCAATCCTTTGTCAATGATTATGGATTATGTTGATGGGTTGTAAATAATTTAATGAATATACTGTTCTAGAGCAGGCATGGGGCGAATTACATTGAATCTAGAGTCAAAAAATCTGCAAGTAGACCACTACCTGCCTTGAACACCAAATACAAATCGTATGACGTTTTACAAAAATTTATGAATCCCTAGTTGAACCTGTTCTTTATAATGGATCTGGAATAAATATAAAATTAGTTTAAACCAATATTGATGCACTTTTCGTCGATTTACGGCTCATCAGTTGTGATTAAGGCATAAAATGATATGGGGGGAGGGTGGTTACGACTACAAACAGTTCAGAACAAAACGTATCGATTATTTCTAGGTTGTGTAATATTCCTACTCAAGTAGATATGGGTTTCATTAGTATAAAATTAGAATCCATTCTAGAAACTATTCGTATTTTTCTCCGGGTGAGTCATACCTATGACACCAAATTGACCTAAAATATTCATATGTTCTAGATAATGGGACAAGACATATATTGAAAAAGGTACAGCTGTATACTAGCAATATAGAAAATATCATAAATAGTACTTTATCTATAAGACACAAACTGCAGGATTTGTTAAAACTTTGTGATATTGATAAAAACGAAATGGTTCAAAAACTATTTGATTATAGAAATACTGAAAACTGAAAACGGTAACAACTTACTAACAATATTATAAATTTCAGGACATTTTAATTAGATTTTATGTGATTTTTCTTAAAAGCTGTTTCATTGGTATGTGACACTTAAATAAAGTGACTACCGTGTATCTCCGATAATGCGTCGGAAATCCACTGGATATATACGTTATGTGGTTGTCACAATATTAAGACGATTAGTTAAATACTGTAGTTACTGTGACTATATGATAATTGAACATTATCATTTTATATAATGTATTAAAATTAGTACTAAATCAGATTGCTGTCAAATAAGTGCCATAGACGTAACAAAATTCCGTTGACACACGCATATACACATGTAACATGTTCATCCCAAGATTCACCTCGGTCACTAAAGCTATATTTATCCCCGCACTTCGAAGATATTGTCCGTCTGTCCGTTCGTCCGTCTGTCTGTCTGTCCGTCCGTTCGTCACACTTTCTTGTGACCTAAAGTCCTCGTTCATTTTTAACTTCATGCATTTAATTTCTGTACAGTATTGTCACATACTGTACGTAGAAGGAATAAGGCTTTAGAATTTTCATTTTCAAAAATTGAGGCCCACAGGGGTCGAATTTCGAAAATTAGCAATTTAAGCGTATGATCTTAACTACTCTTTTATTTTTCATTTTATGCATTTAATTTGTATACAGTATTATCAAAAACTGTATCTAGATGTGCAATAAGGTTTTAGAATTTTGATTTTCAAAAATTGGGACCCGCAGGGGTTGATTTTCAAAAATTAGGAATTTAAGCATGGGATCTTAACTACTCTTTTATTTTTCATTTTATGCATTTAATTTGTATACAGTATTATCAAAAACTGTATCTAGATGTGCAATAAGGCTTTAGAATTTTGATTTTCAAAAATTGGGACCCACAGGGGTCGATTTTCGAAAAAAGGTGAATTTAAGCTTGTGACCTAAACTCCTCTTTCATTTTTGATTCCATGCATTTGATTTATATACAGTATTGTCACATACTGTATGTAGATGCGCAATAAGGTTTCAGAATTTTTATTTTCAAAAATTAGGCCCACAGGTGTCAAATTTTTAAAATTAGGAATTGAAGCTTGTGACCTAAACTCCTCTATCATTTTTGATTTTATGTATTTAATTTATGGAAATGATTTGGCCGAGTTGTCTATGTCGCTGAATGTGTCTCAACGGTGTGAGTGCGAGACCCGCCATAGGCGGAGAAAAAAATTTACAGTATTGAAATCTGATTTTAACAATGTAGTGTTTAGGTAGAGGTAAAATGATTTTCTTTTATTTCAAATTTACAAGGTTATCTATATAGGGCCCTATATATATGGGCAGCATGGCGGGTGTCCAGCAGGAAGCAGAGACTGCTTAATCTTCCGGAGCACCTGAGTCTACCCCTGGTTTTTTGATGGGGACCATGTTGCTTATATGTTTTTAGTTTTTGTAGTGTATGTATTGTTTTGGTCTTGTCTTCGTTGTTCTCCGGAGTTTGTCAGTTGTTACGATTTTTTCTCCCCTTCGAATATCCCTTTGGTATTTTTTGACTTTACTATACGAAAATAAAAATAATGAGTACATGAGAAATATATAAAAAAAACTCGTCAGATGATACGATGATTGAAACCTAATATGTTAAGTAAGGTATATTGTCATGTTAACGTGACTGTACTTGAAATCGTCATCGAGGGATATAGAAAATCCAATATCCTTTTATTAATAATAACAATTCGGCAACGCCAGTTTAATGAGTTTACATTTTGCAAGTTATTCAGCATTCAATAGTCCTGTTTCTTACCATTACTTAAATTGTTCAAAATTCTCCACAAACCATTTATATCTTTTTCTACATATATCTCGTAACTCGTCAGCGGCTCTTTTCTGATAATCGGCATAAGCCATATCTGTAATAGTGATTTCTGCTCCCTGCTGGCTAGTTTCATTTTGCGTCTTTTTAGGTATTGAAAAAAATTATATCTTTCTCGAGCTTTACTAATTTTCTTCCTTTATACGCATTTTGTTTTATACCATGGTTTCGTATCTTCATATTTCGTATATTTTTTACGTTTTCTATATAACCAAAAGTTTCAGCAGCCGCATAAGTAAAAAGAGTTCACATTGCTAGTTTCTATGCTGTCTTGTTCTAGTTTTGTTTAGCTTATTATGCGTTTTTTTTTCTTGTAGTTATACATTTATCATTTTGGCGTTTGTTTGTTATATTCTATTCTCCTTGCGTTGGCCTTCGAATTGTAGACTTTTTCGACGGTTTTGTCGCTTCGGTATTCTTTTGCCGGTATTATAATGATTTGATGACTATATGAGCGTAAAACACTTTACTATAAACAACTGATTTCACTATTAATTTTACTACAGGTCCAAAATCCAATCTCATTGTCAATATACAAAGAAAAGTTGGAATCTGGAGCTCCCATTACCTTTTCCCTGATCAACTTCAGTCCCAAATATACTGTATAACAGTCCAAAAATAGTCAATATTTAACACTTCAAGCCAAGTCAGTAAAACCTATAAAAAACAAAAACATTAGTTCGTTAGACAAATAAAATGAAAGAGACTACTGCGTTCAGATTTCGGAAATTATTATACAACACTTTCAAAAACCATAATCTCACTTGGCTAACATGTCAAACGCTCACCTGACCATCATTTATTATCATCCCTGAATGATTATAAGCTGTAGCAGTTTTTAATTTGGGTAAACACAAATACATTTATAGATAAATATTATTTTATTTCGTGTTTATAGAGGTTTTATATTAATCAAAATTTTAAAAAAATTTGATTAATACAAAACCTGTATAAAAAGATATATTTATAAAAGATATCGAAAGCATATTAATGATACTAAACAATTATTGTTATTATTCACCTCACTGAATTTATTACATTAATGAACTATTAGAAATCCAAATACCTTTGTTACCAATAAAATTCTGCAGAAAATCTATGCAACCAATGAAGTAAGGGTTATACAACATGAGTCTGGTAGTAAGCCAATCGCCTTTATATTTTCATTATATTTCACAAGCGAATAGTGAATGTTGAACTGCATTTGAAAATATCGAAAAAGTAATGTATGTCAGTGAATTACTTCTTGAAATGTTGTGTATGAAGTTTTGGAAAATAGACTCAATAAATATATATATGGAATTCAGGCAGATATTGTGTTGCAATTTAGGTTTTCTTTTTATTCATTAAATTGTATTATGGGTATTCACAAAAACCCTAAATAGAAAGTTCTTATTTATTGAACATACTTTGCTTTTGAAAGCCTATTTCAACGTCTGTACGATACAGAATAAAATGCTTTTTTGTTTTTGATAATGTCTTTATCAGGGTTATTATCTGGAATCAAAGGAATAATGTTCAAATTACCGATAAATTTCAGTTATGTATTATTATTTAGAAATTATGTGTTAATATATATTTTCTATATCTAATTAATAAAATGGGTCAAAGACACACATGGCCGGGTTGCTTTCCTGGTGTTTACTGTAGTGATGACAAGGGTGATTACAAGATCATATTGCACATTGGCAGTCATGAATATTTATATAGACAAAAGTCAATCAGAAGTGACATCACAAATTGTATCCTCGTTTAAAAATGGGAAGAAATCCTCAGTGCTTGAATAATGAAAGTCTTCAAGAATTGCAGAAATTTCTCAAAACATATCTATAAAGTGAAGTGCAAATCTTCAATATATATAGAAACATTCTTTCAACTTTCAAGGATGTGGGTGACAAACTGTAGGAGGAGTTGATTTCACAAAATAGGTACCCCCTATTGAAGATGTCAATGAAAAAACGACTAAGTTCCAAATTTTGGAAAAATGCGAAATAATTCCTGAAATAATTCCATAAAGTGAGGTGCATATCTTCAATATATATAAAAACATTCTATGAAGTTTCAAGGATATGGGTGAAAAACTGTAGGAGGAGCTGATTTCGCAAAATAGGTACCCTCTATTGGAGATGTCAATAAAAAACAACTATGTTCCAAAGTTTGGAAAAATGGGATATAATTCCTGAAATAATTCCATAAAGTGAGGTGTTCATCTTCAATATATATAGAAACATTCTATGAAGTTTCAAGGATGTGGGTGAAAAACTGTAGGAGGAGTTGATTTCGCAAAATAGGTACCCATTTTCCCCGCCCGGCCGCCGCCCTCCGCCGCCGCCGCCCTCCGCCCGCCCGACATTCACCATACTATAACCCGGATTTGCACTCTGTGCAACCCGGCCAAAAATGTGCATCGGTGAAAACAATAATCATTAAAATAGACTATAGTAGGATATGTCATTGAATTAC
The DNA here is from genome assembly GCA_028015205.1 of Mytilisepta virgata. Taxonomy (NCBI): domain Eukaryota; kingdom Metazoa; phylum Mollusca; class Bivalvia; order Mytilida; family Mytilidae; genus Mytilisepta; species Mytilisepta virgata. The sequence goes on along the minus strand of CM051520.1, from coordinate 3,381,741 downwards.
CCACATTAATTGGTAAACAAAAAAAAAATAAAAACCTAAATCCCACTGAACTAACATAAAAAATTACCTGTATCTGACAAAATTTTAAAATGGCTAAAAAGTATGAAGACCCTCTCTTTCGTTTAGATTGATATGACATACATGTATATCCTAAAACGAAAATAGAAATAACAATGGCGATAAGGTAAATTTACACACATTAGATGTAAACTAAATACTTTGTATTTATACTCAGGAAGCTTTTAAAAGTACTTCATTTTACAAAATATCATTTGCATGTCTAGCTAGAAATTTTAAGATCAAGGAAAATTGTACACCTTTTATTACTAGGTCGTGTAGGTTATTCAATTCCTTTGGTCAAAATATAATTTCATATTTCTCGGTACCAAGCTTCTGGAAATATTTAATTATATGTACGGAGTGAAATGTCTGGTGTTACCTTTGTTCATTGAATAAAAAAGATGACTGTTATCCGCCATTTTTACAGTTTATTGAAACACGAAATATCAATATGGAGGTTCAATACGCAGATACGTGCACAATAACAATATCATTTTCCTCATTTTTGCCAGGCCTACGTATAAAAATACAAATTTTCATCTGAAAGATATGTTCTATTCTTTAATGTCAATGACTTTCTAACTGTTCCTACATAAACATAGTTTCTCCTGACAAACGGAATTTTGGAAATAATCCCCGAGAACAATAAATGGGAGTGTTTTTTCAATAAATGTAACAAAGGCCTAAACCCATAATTTTATTTTCATTCATTTTCAATTCATAAACTGTTGATGGTCTTATTTTCTATGAACTTTTTAATATTTTAAAAGTTACATAATTTAATTTTGTTGTTTGAATTAGGCATGAGTTGATTTCGTTCTTTAGTATATTGAATTGATTAATATATTTAGAAAAAAAAGCATCAAATAGCCAAAAGAAGCCTACCATCGAGATTAAAAATGTGATATTAGTGATTTTACAGACAGGTCAAATACATTTTTAGTTCAATAATTTCCGCAGTGAAAACGAAACTCTTGACCCTATATTTATTTAATATTAAAACAGAAAAGTCGACACCACTATCATAGTATTTTTGTATTTAAAAAATATTTTTCTAGGGATTTGTGTTGACAAATGACGATTTAAAGTAATATCATTAATGTGTTATTATATGAAATTTATATTAAAAGATTGTATTTTAATGATTTTAAAGCAACCTTATTAAAGAAATATAAAACTTAAATACGTTACAGTACTGTTATCTTCATAAGTTAAAAAAAATAAAAAAGAACTAATCGAAGCAGCCCCGCTGCGTACCACCGCGCTACTCTTGTGTTTTTGAAATCCATACAATCCAAGCTAGTGCTATTGCTATAGTGATTCCTGATATATATGGTTGCTAAGTATAAATCATAAATAAAGTAATCTTTCAGGAAATCTACTAAAATTGGAATCACATATTTTGAAATTCAACTGATCTAAATTAGCTTTAAAGCTAATATGATCCAAAACAATATATAGTTGCTTAGTAAATTTCCAAAAATAATAGTCTTAGACATGTTCAGGAAATTGACCGAAATTGGAATCACATATTTCTGAAATCAATACAATCCAAACTAATGCTGTTGGTATAATGATTCCAAATATATCTGGTTGCTAAGTATAAATCACAAATAAACTAGTCTTTGATCTTTTAGGAAATTTAACAAATTTAGAATCACATATTTTTGAAATCCAAATGTCCTCGATAAGTCTTAGCTAATGTGATCCAAAAAAATCTATAGTTGTTAAAAAAATTCCAAAAATAATAGTCTTTGACACTTTCAGGAAGTCTATCGAAATTGGATTCTCATATTTTTGAAATCCATACAATCCAAACTAGTGCTGTTGCTATAGTGATTCCAAATATAAATGGTTGCTAAGTAGAAATCACAACAAAGTTGTCTTTGAGTCTTTCAGGAAATTTACCAAAATTGGAATCGCATATTTTTGTAATCCAAATGATCCTGATAAGTCTTAAAGCTAATATGATAAAAAAAAATCTATAATTGCTAAGTAAAATTCCAAAAATAATAATCTTAGACACTTTCAGGAAATTTACCAAAGTTGGAATCGCATAGTTTTGACATCTAGATGACTCCCATCTGTGTTACTGCTGATGTGATCAATAAAATACACGATTTCTTGTCAAAAATTAAAAAAAATAATGGTCTTTGAGACTTCCAGGTTTACTAAAGTTGAAACCACGTCTTAAAAAAATTTCGAAACCTTTCGCACAATCTAAATTTAAGTGGTGCAATTGCTAAGCCGAATTTCAGTTCCGCATTCCAAGGAGCGCTATTCAAATTCCGAAAAATTTGGCACAACCTACATTGGCAGGGCAATTACCGAGCCAACTGTCACTTCCATATTCCAAATAACGTGAGAGGAGTTGAGCGACAAAGGAATAATGTACCCTTAGGCCATCCGTGTAGCTCGGCACCCAGGGGCTATTCAAATTCTGAAAATTTTGGCACGATCTAAATTGGCAGGGCAATTACTGAGCCAACTTACAGTTTCGTATTCCAAATAACCTGAAAGGAGTTGCGTGACAGAGGAATAATGTACCCTTAGGCTCCCTTTGTAGCCCCCCCCCCCCCCCCCCGAGGGCGGTATTCAAATACCGAAACCGTTGACACAGTTCCCACACAATGCAAGTTTCATCTTTCTACATCCAGTGGTTACTGATATTATCCTGGACATAACTAACGTACGTACGTACGCCGAACAGCAAAACAATATCTTCGCGCTTCGCTGAAGAGCGGGAATAATAAAAGAATAAAACAAATAGCAGACATTTTAATTGTCACCTGCTAAACATGTTCAAATATTTGCACTATTTCTGTTTTGATTCTAAAAACATTTATGCGTAGGCGTTGTTAAAAGCGACGCGTAATATAACTCCCCTTTAATAGCCTTCAATATTTGAGGTCGATAACCAGGGCATACTATTCATTGGATTTCCCTCGAAACACCAACAGAGTCGATTACCACAATCTCTTGTGGACTACTCAAATACTTCAGCATAACGGAAAAACTTGGGGTAAGTTGCCTTCCAATTTTTTTCCGTCATATTTAAGGGTTTTGCGCAGCTGGTTTTTTCTTGACTGACATCCTACCACCAACTTCTTAAAGCCTTGATTCTATTTGTTTGGCCCCTGATCGATAGACTGTGTCTCTTGTTTTAGGATCGAGTCCAACTCTTGGGGTCCGTGGTGTATAGTAGGGTACATTACCTTTCCCGTATTTTCTAGGTTGGCTATGGTCTATTCCATCCATCTGGTAACGTGTCTTTAGAGCCCCCTGGGTGGAGTTTCTATCCCTAGAGCATCCACCGTCTTAAACCATTCCCCGGTGAGGTGTGCGTGAACTGGTGTAATGTGTATTGTACCTATCAAACTCCTGCAATTAAAGGGTTGATAGCAAGACATGAGCGTGGGGTGATACTAATACACACCCTTATACGGTATTTCTTCTACTAGAAAAACCGAGTTAAGTTCCTCTTCGTGACTTCGTAATTTTTTTTGATTCAGGGATGAAGAAGAGAGATAATTTTTCTTTCACTCTTTGGGTTTGGTGCATAAGCACTAAGTCCCCCCCGGGTAATACCTATTGCGGTTGTCAATTTCCTTGTCTCGTCCATAAATTAACTCGTCATTTTTTTTACTCTTCTGTGTTTTTTTTTATCTTCCCTACTTCACTCCCCTTTCCCTGTCAATGCTAGAGATGTCCCCGGCAACATATGAGGATATGGAGAGGAGTCAATAGCGTCCATGAGGGCAGGTGTCACTCTTAAGTAAGGAATTACTGAAAAATCATGATCCCTTTGTCGTCAACAAGTTCCCAAATACTATTGGTTATGCGCTTGTAGGGCCATCTGTGTAATTGCCATCACTTGGCATTTGTCGTCGTTCAGGGGAAACGTTCCTTTAAAGATCTCCCCTGAAACCACTGGACCAATTTGGACCCGCTTTGGTAAAATAATTCTTAGGTGGTCCCCGTCGAAAATTATGTACGGAGTCGCCGACTTCAAACCACTTGGCTGCTGGTACTAAATATAGAAAAAGGTGGGGGGGGGGGGGGGTATGAATTTCAAAAATCTTCTATAAAACTAAATTGCCAGATGGAAACAATCTTGGCAGAAATGGTCCGTAGATAGTCTTTTTTTCTGAAATATGTCCGATGACACGGACTGTGAACTAAGATGACTGCCACAGCCAAACTTTTTGTCTGAAATCACTTGGCCAATTGGAACCAGATTTGGCAGCAGTGGTCCTTAAAAAGTCCTATTTCTGAATTGCATCTGATGACCCGAACTGTGAACCAAGATGGCCGCCACAGCAAAACTTAATTTTACATAGGACCCAATGGAAAAATGCATTTAAAAATCTTCTTGTCCGAAACCATATGGCCAATTTCAACCAGACTTGACAGTAACGGTCCTCTTCTAGAATTATGTTCGATGACCGATACTGTCAACAAAGATGTACCCTGTACTTTTATTGTGAGGAGGGAGTCATACATATACATTAATGGACTTGTATGGAACCGTGCGTTTGGTAGCCTTTGGAGAATTATAAATATTCCCTCCGTGAAACGTTCAATGATATTGGTAATTTATTCATTCCGCTGAATGCATTTCCTTTAGTTTTTTTTTTCATTTAATACTAAACGAAAGTAAATATGAAGCCTTTGTAGAATTGAAAAAAAAACTTTTAACAATGAGTTACCGTCAGTTAAATGAATGAGTTAAAAATAAACAGCCTGTCTGTGAACACAGTTCTGTTTCTATATTATCCTTTAGATATGGCTGTTAGATAAGAAACTTCGCTTAATTCTCAATACCGATTTAATTTTTTTCTTCCTTTCCCTTCATCTCGTATAACTTTTAAACATAAAAATTTTCCTGAAGAAGATAAGGTAAGGAAAAAAACGGAAGTCCACCCGACATTCAAGATTTCTTCTTTATTTACACAAAACATGAGGACAATGTTCATAAAGACTAAATCGAGATAGAGAAGGACGAGAACAAACAAACAAACATTGGAGTTCAGTGTGCCGTCCATTTTGCTGAACTAGTATACTTTATTGTTTAGAGGCCAACTGAAGCCTACGGGTGCAGGATTTTCTCGCTGCGTTGAAGACCCATTGGTAGCCGAGAGCTGTTTTATTCTCTTTGGCCGGGTTGTTGTCTCTTTGACACATTCCCCGTTTCCATTCTCTATTCTAAACATACACAACATAAAAAACTATTTTTTTCTTTCAGATTTACAAATTTTTCTAATAAATCTCAGAAATGATTTGTAAATACCTGGCCATATATTTTTTAAAATTATTTTTATTTAAGAATTAGTGGAAACCTATCGACAGGGTTTACTCTAATTTGATTCAGACTATGAGCCAGACATATTGTGTAACCAAAATATTATCCTTCTACTATTTGAATCGAATTGAAAATGAATCTGCATTCTCTCCGTCCGTCCATCCGTCCGTCTTTTCATCCGTCTGTCCGTTCTTCACACTTTCTTGTGACATTAAATCCTCCTTCACTTTTGGGTTAATGAATTTAATTTCTATATAGAATGGTAGCATTTTTGAATTCAAGCTTGTGACATTAACTCTTCTTTTATTTTTCATTTAAAGCATTTTATTTCTATACATTATTGTAATGCACAATATGCAGATCCGCAATAAGGTTTTAGAATTTTGATTTTTTTTAAATTGGAGCCCACAGGCGTCGATCTTTGAAAATTTTATATTCAAGCTTGTCACCTAAACTCGTCTTTCATTTTTCAATTTATGCATTTTATTTCTGTACAGTATTGGAAAACATCATACGCAGATGTGCAATAACACTTAAGAATTTTGATTTTCTAAACAAGGGGCCCACAGGAGTCGAACTTCGAAAAAATTTAATTCAAGCCTGTGACCTAAACTCGTCTTTTATTTTTCAATTTATGCATTTTATGTCTATACAGTATTTTCATGCACCATATGCAGATGCGCAATAACGTTTTAGAATTTTGTTTTTTTTTTAAATTGGGGTCCACAGGGGTAAAATTTTCAAAAATTGTTAATTTAAGGTTGTGACCAAAACTCCTCTTTCATTTTTCAATTTATGTATTTTATTTCTATAAGGTATTGTCATAAACTATATGCAGATGTGCAATAAGGTATTAGAATTTTGATTTTTGAAAATTGGGGCCCACAGGGGGCGAATTTTGAAAAACTATAAATTTAGGCTTGTGACGTAAACACGTCTTTTGCTTTTCAATTTATGTATTTTATTTCTATACAGTATTGTCAAACACTATATGCATATGTGCAATAAGATTTTGGAATTTTAATTTTCTAAAAATGGGGTTCACAGAGGTCAACATTTTCAAGCTTTGGACCTTAACTTCTCTTTCATTTTGCAATTTATTAATTTTGCTTATATACAGAATTGCCCAACACTGTAGGTACAGCATGTAGTTGCACGATAAGGATTTAGAATATTGATTTTTAAATTGGGGCTCACTCAGGTCAAATTTCAAAAATTGTCAGTTTTAGCTTGTGACCTAAGGTCTTTTTCATTTTTCATTAGGTTTATTGATTAAATTTCTTTATTGAATTATTGCATACTATTTTGAATGGGAGTAAAGTTTTTGACAAGAGTATACCCCCTTCACACACACGGATTATTCTTACGATTCCTTACAGATCGCCAAATCGTAGTCAAAAACAAGCATCCATACATAACTCGTTGGTATCCGTTAATAGTTCGTCACAAATCGCAGAAACTTGTGACGATCCATGAAAGAAGAGGTAATTTTTTTGCCATGTCAAAACTGTTCTTGCGATTGTCCATGGATTACATTTTCCGTAAATAACTCGTAAATAAATCCGGTCGCAGCAACACGTAAACTACTCGCAAGAATCCGTAAATGTCTCGTAAACAATTTGTTTTACGATTTTTACGGTTAGTTTATGATTTGTTTACGGATTATTACGAGTGCTGTAATGTTTACGATTTCATTCAGGTCGTGTTACAATGACTTTACGTATTGTTAAGAGTTATTACGTAAAGTCACTAGTACTTTACGAATACATACGAAAACATTAAGATTTATGAAAAGTATAAAAGCTGCAAAATCGAATATCGCTGGATTTGAGTTGATACAATGAGAATTGCATAATTTTTTTGCAAAAAACATAGGCTCGTAAATACTCGTAACTCACTCGCAACTATTCGTAACAACACGTTAATATGTCGGTTTTACACGTAAAAGCTAAGTTAAATCGTAAAATTCCGTAATATACTAGAAAAAATCCATAAAAAAAATCGTAATATGTCGTAACTTGCTGGTATTACGGAAATGTACACATCATCTATATAACGAAGAGTGAAAAGCAAGAATTAACCTAGCTGTCTCCGAAGATCGTCTGTTCGTCAGTCACACTCATTTCAGGTTTTGAAAATTGAAATTTTAAATCCTATTGCGTATCTACATATAGTTTACATGTAAGACAAGAATTTAAAGAAATAAATTGAACAATGAAAGAGAATTTAGACTATAAGCTTATATTCATGATTTTCGAAATTTATCCTTGTGGGCCCCTAGTTTTGTCCATCTAAAAATAGCATGCAATCATTCTATTAAGACATTAAATGTCTAAATCCAATGAAAACATGCTTTGTTAGAAAGTAGGGGAAAATTAAACAATTTAAACACGGACGATACATAGATTGAGTAATTAAATTATCTAAAAGAAGGTGTTCATTTAGATTATGAAACATAACATTTCCTAAAATAATTTCATCTTTACAGGTGTTTATATGGACCATCACAAGCTCTACCATTGTTTTTCATGGCTTTCATTGTCTTTCTGTTCTCTCTATATCTATACGAAAATGAACGTTATATGATGAAAATCAACGAAAAACTCTCTGACTGTGGTAAGTCCATTTTTCTTATCAATGCTTTTGAATTTTTTCTTTAATCAGATGAAATATAGGAAAATTAGTCATATATAATATTCCGCCCGTCACATTTTCTTGTGACATCAAATCCTCCTTCACTTTTGTGTTCATGAATTGAATTTATATATTACAGAATGGTTACATACTACCTGTAGATGTGCAATAAGGTTTTAGAATTTTGATTTTCTAAACAAGGGACCGACAGGGGTCGAAGTTCGACAATTTTGAATTCACGCTTGTGACCTAAACTCGTCTTTCATTTTTCAAGTTATTGTATTAAATTACCCACCGATTCATGGTATGGATCGTATAACTGACCTGACATTGCGCACTATACTTATAGGTATTTCATATTTCAATGTTTCGGGTTACTTTGGGAATATCCCTGGAGAACAATCGTCAGAGGTCATCCTAATTTTCACAATACGTTATTAATGTGGGTTTCTTTCTCTTATTCAACCTTTAATAACAGTTCTAATGACTAATTATCATATTACCAATGCTTTTGTTATTTTTAAAAGCTGGTTTGGATTTAAATATTTCATTGGAAATTCGATTTTTTCGAATACTAAAACAGAACTTGGTTATTATTATTATTTTTTATTCAAGTATTCTGCATTATATGTTGTTTATAACATATTTTTGAATGCAACTTTTTTGCTTTCATATTTCTTTTTAAGTTTTAAGTTTTAATTGTCTATCATGGCTTTTTTTATTCAATATCTGCCATTTTGTGATTCCGATTTTTGTGGGCACAAATTTGAGGCCTTTTGATAGAATTCTCATTTCATTTAATTAATAATTCTTTTTAATAAGTTTAATGCAAACTCCTTTGTTTGGAACCATGATTTTCAGTGGTGTCAGATGGCAGATTAAACTACGTGATAAGAAGAGGTATTCTTCTTTTCTTATTTTTATAACATCTTGTGTTTTGACCCATGATTTTCAATTGTCTTGCACCATATCCAGATAAGGATTTAGAATTTTGATTTTCTAAAATTGGGGCACACAGGGATCGAATTTTGAAAAACTCAATTTAAGCTTGTGACCTAAACTCGTCTTTCATTTTTCAAATTATGCATTTTATTTCTATACAGTATTGTCATGCACCATATGCAGATGCGCAATAATGTTTTAGAATTTTAATTTTCTAAAATTGAGGGCCACAGGGGGTTGAAATTTTAATTTTCTGATTTAAGTTTGTGACCTGAACTTCTCTTTCATTTTGCAATTTATTCATTTTGCTTATATATTGTTTTGTCCTACAGTATAGGTAGTTGCACAATAAGGATTTAGAATATCGATTTTTAAACAGGGGGCTCACTCAGGTCAAATTTCAAAAATTGGAAGTTAAAGCTTTTGAACTAAGTTTTTTTTTTAATTTTTCATTAGCATGATTGCATACTATTTTTGTATTGGGATAAGGTTTTGTGTTTTTCACTATAGGTAAGTGGCCCAACTACTTACAAGGGGGCGGAGATCACTGTCGATTCCGATAGTACAGTTTTCTATTTTTTTAGGGAGGGGGGGGGGGTGGTAATAATAAATTCCTATTTTTCATATTGTGTGTGATTATGAAATTACTCTCATATTAAAGAAACTTTTGGATACATCAGAAAATATTCTTAACCTGCCGTAAGGTGATGTTGCTTGAAGACATTGAAGCCTCATACTGACTCGACTGTCATCAACTCCTCGTACTTATTAGCTTCATTCATTTTATTTCTATACAGTGTTGTCACACATTGTGTTTAAATGGGCAATGATGTATTCGACCTTTGATTAGCAAAATGTGGGGCCCACAGGGATTAAATTTCGAAAATTGGGAATTTAACATTTTGACTTAACCTCATCTTTCATTTTTCACTTTATGCATTTTATTTCTATACACTTTTGTCGTACACTATATGGAGATGCGCAAGAAGGTTTTAGAATTTTGATTTTCAAAAGATGGGGCCCACCATGACTCAAAATTCGAAGCTGTGAAGTTAAGCTTGTGGTCAAAACATTTTACCTTTTCTTTCTGTACAGTATTGTCATAAACTGTATGTAGATTATTCCCTTTGACTACAATATTTTCAGAGAGCAACTTAAAACCAGTTATGAAATATGATCAATCAACATTATACAAACTCTGGTATCTGTCTGACGACAACACAATTCTTAGTAATCACAAAACAGTAAAGACTCAGCGAAGTCCCGGTGGCGCCAACCAGCTCCGAAACTACCAAGGTGTGATATCTGACGTCGGGGTTGATAACAAAATGAAAATATATTATGAAGTATCATACCAGTATACATTAATTACTAATACGAAAGGTAATTTGCTGATCCTTGAACTTGGACTTGCCGAATTATCTAAAATAGACAACTCTTATTTTGCTGGTTTTTCTAATGTACGTGGCTGGTCTTTCCATCTTGCAAATGATAATAGAGACAACAAAATCAAGCTCTCTGCATCTCACAAACAATCACGGAAAACAAATGTAGTAGTCAGTGATAACACAGCTGATACGACTTTGAAAGGAAAGTTTGGCGTCTTGGTAGACAGAGTTGGGAATCAATTTTCCCTTCTGAACAATGGTGTACATTTTTACGCTTTCGAAGATGTGAAATCATCCGACAAATTATACCCAGTATTTGGTGTTTACAATTCACATTTTGTGAATGTTCAGTTACACATATTAAGCTTTTTTAACTTAACTGATCTTCCATTTCTTTGATTATACCATATTTTGTCTCTACACACTATATATCATATATATATATATAAACATGATAGACAATCACTGCTGGAATTATTTCTTAAATTTGTCACTTAAAAATCGTGCATATGCAATACTGAAATATCATAGTATATACAAGAATCAATTCCATATATATCTTAATTTAAAGGGCATGCGTGAGTTACCATGACTTTCGACAAAGAGGATTACTGCTGTAACAAAAGTTTCTTAACCAGGGTTTTATCAGGGATAAGTTGATGACATCATTTAGGAAATTTTATGGTCGTCATCACGAATTGATTGACCGTTAAGGTGTTCCAATATCTACATGTAAGATGATGTTGGACCTGTTCCCACTGTCGTAACATTTCATGTACCTCAACCGATATGTGACTACCACCAGATTGACTTTGTTGAACTTCGAGACGGGTGCCGTATGCGGAGCAGGAACTGCTTACCCTTCCGTAGCATCTGGGTACACTCCTCGTTTTTATAAGAGTTCGTGTTCATTGTTTTTCAGTATTCTGTGTTTATTTGTTGTGATTGTGGTTGTTCATTTGTCTTCCCTGGTTTGTCTGTCTAATGGATTACGTTTTCGTGATTCCGCCTTAGGTATATTAGTCCTTTTTATTACATGTAATGACTCATAAAATTATGATTGGAATCGTTACATATGCAATGCGGTAGCCACAATCTGGATTTCTGTTCAATGTTTTACTCTTTTCTTTCTTTTTACTTATAAATTTACGTATATTATTTAGTCTATTTATTTAATCTCTTTGCCTGTTTATTTTATTTTGTTTTTGTTTGTGTGTATGTGTGTATGTATTGTAGGCCCCAGTGTAATTTTAAGAGAGAAAGGAATACTAAAAAAGCGTATTTGTTGATTTTGTACAAGGAATTTCTCCTCACATTTGTTGTTATTTAATTTGATTCAACTGTTATATATCTGATTGTCTAATAAACTTTTTGCTTGTCTTATTATTGTTGATATTCATAAATTGTATCTTGTTTCTGTAAAATTGGTGATTGTTCTGAGCATTCAGAGGAACATGGCTTATATCGGAAGTAGTATTCACACCTCTCTCTGCTAACATTACTTCAATGTTTATTTGTTTCATGGTAATAAATAATCCATTGATGTTGAAATTTGAAATATCGATTTTAATGCGCTTCCAATTGCAATTTGGAATGGCTTTAAATGTTTCTTATTAAATATGAATATAGCATCCTTTCATCCCTACATAAATTCTCCATCAATAACGCAGTATTACCTAAAACCAGAAATGCCTATTAATATTATTGGGTCAAGTGATATTGTCCTTTCGGACTAACACTGATGGTGCTATGCACTTTACGAAAAACAGGTTTTAGGTAAAAAAAGACAGTTTACAAACTATTACATATACATAAGGGTTTAATTTGTAGAACACAAGAAAAAGAAAGAGGAAATCATATTTTTATTTGCACTTTTTGTTTGGCTACATATAACATGTATAATAGAGAAATATTATGAAAGTGGGAACTAGCTCTTTTAGTTTGACACCTAGGTTTAAGGATATATCCCATATGCCATTGACCTTAAATACTAATGATGGAATAGCTATACAAATTTCATTTTTATAAAATAAAAATAAAATATGTTATACGATGTGTGTGTATAATGGAATGATGAAACGGATAAGACAAGTAGGAAACGGTTGATCATATACTCTTAGATAAAAAAAAATGCTCGTAATGCTTAAATCATAAATTAATAAACATGTGGTAAAACTTCATGATTTTTTCACAAATTAAAATTTGTCTTGAATGTAATCGCTGACTAGATGAATCAAAGTTAAGTAAATATTGGCCTTTCTGCATTTAAGGATACTTTAAGGATATCCGAAAAGAAGGATACCACAGACACTGCCAAGTCTGCATCTTATCTTGACCTTCATCTCGAAATTGACACCAGAGGAAGGTTGAATACAAAACTTTACGACAAATGGGATGACTTTGACTTTCCAATCGTTAACATTTTTCAGGGTCAGTATTCCAGAAGCGCCGGAGTATGGAGTATATATTTCACAACTCATAAGTTATTCCAGAGCTTGTGACGTATACATTGACTTCCTGGACAGAGCCCGGCTCATGGCAGAAAAGTTGCTCAGACAGCGGTATGTTGCTCCTAAGCTGGAGTCATCCTTATTAAAGTTTTATGGACGTCATCATCACTTGGTTGACATGTATGAAAAAAAATCGTTTCCCAAATGAAACTGGACCTGTTCATTTGATGTTCTTCCTCATACCGGATTTGACACGGGCAGCATGGTTACTCTCCCGGTTTTTTTTTTGGCGGGGTCAATGTTGGTTTAGTTTAGTTTAAACATATTTTATTGTCTAATAACAATTTGGATTGGATACAAGTTATAACAACTTACATAAATCCTCTCCATACAAGAAAAATATACAATGTAAAGACGCACAGCAAGTACACAAAATAGTATAGCAAATAAATATAAAGCATACAAAAGTATCGTAATAAATGTAAAAACATGATGGACATATCAGGTTGGGGGGGGGGGGGGGGGGGGGGGGTTGGTGAGTACATCTATATAAAAAAGTTCTTATTTGATGATCCATGTTATAATTGTATATAACGTTTTGTTTGGTGTATAAATCTATGAACATTTTCAAAAATATTTTTATTCACTTCGTCACTCAACATATCTGATCCAAATTATATATATTCTATTGTATGGTTTGGTTGAATATTATTAATTAATTGAGCTCGGGGATGTGTATATAGGGGACATTCTAGAAAAAATGTATAGCATCCTCCAACGGGCACCCACAGATAGAGCTAGGGTCATTAATCAAATTAACCCTCAATAAATCAGCTTTAAATAGACTGCAACGATGATGAAATCTAGTATGTAAAATATTAATTCCAATGAGATAATAAAACGGAACCAATGATTTTTCTCCTCTAACAGACCAGTTCAAACTTGAAATTGAGGGAAGAGATCTTATAGCAGGGTTTAGAGGAACGAATACAAGAAGGATAAAAAGATTTCGAAAACGTTTCTAAACGACATCTAGGAACTCTTATTATGAATTTTGTGAAATAAATTTAATTTCCTTCTATTTCTTCGAATGGCTACACATTCCCAACCCGATTCAAAATATAGTGATTCTTTATTAGAGAAATTGGGGAGACCTGTCACAATTCTAGCTGCTTCAAGTGGAAGACGTTCTAATTTTTCTGCATCCTTTGAAAAACATCCATCCCACAATTCACATGAGTACTCCAGAAGTGGAAGTGTATACGCTAAATAGATTTTGTTTAGATTATTTCGACAAAGAATATATTTTAATTTTCTCATGAAAAATATTTGCTTAGTCACACTATTACATATATTATCAATATAAAATCTGCAGAGAAGATTATTCCAAGATTTTCGTGGTTCTCAACAATTTGGATATATTCATTGTTGAAAACCAAATCTATCACTAGAACATCTCTACGGAATGTAAACATCATACATTCTGTTTTCTTAGGATTGAATTCAACGAGCCATCGATGAGGGCACTTATTCAGACATACCATGTCTGTATTTAACTTCCGTTCAATTTCAACAGATTATGGAGATGAGTACATTAAAGAGCTATCATCGGCAAACAATCTAACCAAACTTTGAATATCATCTGCAATATCATTAATATATAGCAAGAATAGCAAGGGTTCTAACACAGAACCCTGTGGAACACCTGCCTTCAAAATACCAATCTCTGATTTACAATTACCAATCAGTACCTTTTGCTTTCTATTTGAAATATAATCTTTCAGCCAAGATAGAAATTTACCTTCAATACCTTAGGATTTCAATTTTTCTATCACCTTTATGCCAAAGACGGTCAAACGCTTTCGAGATATCACAAAAGATTATACACACGATTTCCTCATTTTCTAGAGCTAAATATATTTTCTGATAAAGTTCAACTAACTGATGGAATGTAGAATGTACCGGGAGAAAGCCGGATTGGAATTTAAAGACCAGTCTGTTATCCATCATATAATTAAAAATATACTTAAATAGGATAAGTTTAAACACTTTTCCACAACAACTCAAAAGAGCAAGGTCTATAATTGGACACCACGGATTTATCCCCCTTCTTGAAAAACGCCAATACATTAGCTATTTTCCAACCAGCGGGATACTTTTCAACTGATAACGATCTATTAAAAATATAAAGCAATGGCAAATAAGCTGTCTTGGCTGTATTTTTCAGCATCTGATGACTAATACAGCCTTCACCAGCTGCTTTGCCTAATTTCAATGATAACAGTATATCTTTAACATCGTCTTCCGTTATCTCACCGGTATCCAATGAATTATTAGTTCGGCGTGATAATATTGGTGGATCTATTCCTTCATCCCTTGACACAGATACTGAACAAAAAACATATTAAGTAAATTTGCTTTCGCTTGGTCGTTAATTACAGTTTCATTAGATACCGGGTTAACAAGCGGTGGTATAACGGATGATCGACGGTTGCCCATTACTTTTTTAACAAGTGACCAGAATGCTTTAGAATCTGAAGAAGCCTTTTCACCAAGCAATCCATTAGCATTAAAAAAGAATTGCTCCTTGGCATAAATAATCATATTATTTAGTAACTATGTTACGCTGGGTTTTGAAACGATTCAAATTAAGCGGGGTCGAATGCAGTCTAAACTTTTTATGTAATCGATCACGAATGCGCATTTGTTTGCGTATATCTGCGTTAAACCACGGTTTAACGCAACTAGTTCATCAATGTTTTTTCAAGAAAAATGGGACACGCAGGTATAAATTTATTGTTCTAGGTAGAGAAAAGGCTTATTTCGTGAAGAACCAATCTGATTCTGACAAAAAGTATTCTGAAGATGAAATTACAGACATGTTAGATTTTCTCAAAGACAACATATTTGTTGAATTTGGCGGTCTAATTTTTCAACAAACAATCGGCATTCCAATGGGAACCAACCGTGCTCCTCTCCTCGCCGATCTGTTTCTGTACTTATATGAAGCGGACTTCATTCAAGGGTTACTACGTGAAAACAAAAAGAAACTAGCCCAATCCTTTAATTAGATGATGTGTTGTCGTTAAATAACGACAAATTCCAAGACTTCTTACATCTTATCTACCCCAGTGAGCTTGAAATTAAGGATACTACAGATACACCAAAGTCCGATTCATATTTGGATTTGTTTCTTGAAATAGACTATGAGGGAGGTTTGAAGACAAAACTTTATGACAAACGTGATGACTTCAACTTTCCTATTGTTAATTTTCCCTTCTTGAGTAGCAATATACCAGCATCGCCTGCATATGGCGTCTACGTTTCTCAGCTTATCCGGTTTTCAAGGGCATGCGTGAGTTACCATGAATTTCGACAAAGAGGATTACTGCTGTCACAAAAGCTTCTTAACCAGGGTTTTATCAAGGAAAAGTTGATGTCATCACTTAGGAAATTTTACGGTCGTCATCACGAATTGATTGACCATTACAGTGTTCCAATATCTAACATGATGTTGGACCTGTTCCCACTGTCGTAACCTTTCATGTGCCTCCACCGATTTGTGACTTTCACCGGATTGACTTTGTTGAACTTCACGACGGGTGCCGTATACGGAGCAGGAACTGCTTACCCTTCCGAAGCACCTGGGTTCACTCCAGGTTTTTATAGAAGTTCATGTTGCTCATTGTTTTTTAGTTTTCTGTGTTTATTTGTTGTGTTTGTGGTTGTTCATTTGTCTTCCCGGGTTTGTCTGTCCAATGGATTACGTTTGTTTTGATTGCTCCTTAGGTATATTTGTCCTTTTTATATGTAGTTTTAATCGTAACAATCTTGGTGGGTATACATTCTTTGGCTATATCAATATATTTTTCGGTAAAATGTATAGCCATATTATCAATATCATCACAGAATTGACATAAGGAATTATGCCAGTCGAATTTTCAATAAGTCGATTAAATTGCTCAAAATAGGCATTTTTATATAACCAGACAGCTCGTTGATACGATTTCTGCACGAAATTTGGAATCTTAATGAAAACTATAGTAGCATCATGGTTACTTATATCTCTATTTACATCTATAATATCTGAAAAAGTACAATCGCAATCTTCAGATATTATTACCGGATCAACCAATGTTGTGTTTCCGGTTGTTATGTTGACCCTAGTGGGTTCCGTTATAACATTCACTAAACTTTAATCATTAAGAATATCAAGTAACATGTGGTTTCGTTGATATGACAGATCAACATTCAAATCACCAGTTATAATTACCTTTGACGTATAATTGAAAGCTTGTTCAATTGAATATTGAAAAATTTGCCAGAAGGAATTGTTTGCCCCAGGTGAGCGATATTCAACACATAGTAAAACTTTATATTCTGGAAAATCAAGTTCAGACCAAACAAATTCACAATTTTCAAATTCCAGATCTTCCCTTCTTTTAAATTTTAATACTTCTGAAAAATATACCAAAACTCCTCCTCCGAAACAATTTCTATCTTTTCGTAAAATTTCATTATGATATCCTTGTAAATATATGTCTTGATTTGACATATCATCGTCCAAATGACTTTCAGTAATACAAATAACTGAAGATCTTTGCGCAATACTTTCAATATAACCCAGTTTAAAACGAACACTTCTGGCATTGAGATGAAAAATAGAAATTTCGTCTTCAAACGGACCAGGATTTTCTGATATATCATTACACAACAATAACAACAACATTAAACACAGAGTAAACCAAATATTAGAACAAAACTCTTTGACAAAAATTACATACAAATTTACATGCATTGAGTATATACAATAAGCATTTAATAATTGACAAATACAAGGAACATTTTGTTACACAAAATAACATCTTTATCTTGACTATTGAGTAACATGCAAAATAAAAAATGCTAATCGTGATCCTATATGACATAATATCAATTTCCATGACTGTCCGTTACATAATTTTTCTTTCAGTAAAGACAAAAATAGGATCTTTGAAATGGCAAATGTTCAGTATACATACACTGATTTGAAAACACAAACTGTAATGGATCGTGATATTGATACTACTCTTCATAAACATATGCAGGGGGTATTTAATTATCTGGCAAAAAATTAAACTTATACATGTATATATACAGTAAAGAAATAATCTTAAATGGACAAACATGGTCTAATAAAAAATACACATAGGATGCCACAAACCCTTTCCGGAAAAATGGAAAATATCCTTTTTTTCCGAAACAGCAGCGACCTCATAAACTTACAGATCGAGTATATCTAATGAAGGTATGATGTACATATCTGACCTATACAACTTCAGACCTTGACATAATCAACTTGCCAATAGGCAATACACACTACAATCCTGAAGCATACATGTATTAACAGGTAAGTATTTTGACTACCGTATAAACAACAACAAAAAAAGGTAAGCACATTGTAATAATAATAATAAAAAAAATATTAGAATTACAGAGGCTATTTATTAAATCAAATATTGTCTGTATTTACAAGTTTCTCAATGTCGGTTGTGTCGTTTAATAACACTTTATTAGCCTCCGATGACCTTTTTGCAAATATTTTACCATCAACAGTCCAGAAGGAGTTAATCTTCTTCTTATTCCGCGCTACATTTAATTTTTTCACCATAAATTGTCTATATCGGGTCAAATCTTCTGTAATTACAATACAATGTATTATGCGGATTGGACTTCAGTTTCCTCTTTTGTTGATAAATTTGGTTTTTTATTTTCCAGTTTTCAAATCGACATATGAGCTGTGCTTTACCGCTTTTTTCAATGGTACCAATTATATGCGAGCGATTTATATCATCTTCACAAATTTCTATTTGAAGGTAGTCTTTACAAATTTTGACAATTTCTCCGTCGATTGCGCTAGGCTTCTCTGTCGTTAGAGGCACGTTATGGAAGCGGAGAGAATTGCGTCGCCCATATTGTTCCAAGGCTTCCAGATCACATTCAAGTGTTTGGACACGACTAGTAAGCGATTGATTAGTTTCTACTAACTCTTCATTTACAGCCTTAAGTTCATCGACTGTTTTCTCGAGATCTTGTACTTTGGCTTCAAGTTTAGTCACATAGTTTGACATTACATTGTCTAGACTGGCCTTTACTGAGTTGGCTAATAAAGGGCCGGTGGAGTCAATAAATCATGGACTGGATATTGTATACTTTATAACTTCCGACAGATCAACTGACTGGCCAAAAATTATATGGGGATGGTTGTCACCTTGGTCATGTTTAGTTTTACTATTTGACGCAGTGTCAGATTCCGCCATATTGGGTAATATTGAAGTAATATTAGGAGATTCGAGTTTAATGTCAGATTCAGATATGTACTTACAGAATCTCTTAGGTTCAGGAGTAACTTTCTCTGAATTTACACTTGTGTTATTTTCCGCCATAGTTGTTTATGTTTGTGAGTGATTTTCATGTCGTTCAATATCAGTATATAGTTCGATATTAAACTTTGCAAAAATCTCCTACAGAGTATAAATGTCCGACAATTTGATATCATCAGTTAACCACGTCTATTCAACTCACTTGCAGCTCGAAATTAACATTTGATATCACATAATTAGATTAAATTTCCCCAAAAGGGTGGCTCCTAGTTTACTATGCGTCTACACTTGCCGCTATCTTATGTGATTTTCAACGTTGTTCATATGTAGTGCATGTATTATTTTGGTCTTGTCTTCGTTGTTCTCCGGGGTTTGTCAGTTGTTTCGATTGTTCCCTCCCTTTGGTATTTCTTGACTTTACTCACACTGGAAAATGTAAAAATATATGCACCAGAATTTGACAAAATCCCTACAATAGCAGACAGTAAGAATTTATGTAGGATAACAAAAGGCAAAACAAAACTAATCAAGATAATCATTCTGTCTGTATCACGTTGTTGGACTCTTTGTGACACATACATCACTTGCGGTTCAATCCAATCGAGGACACCCCCGTTTCACGTTGGAATGTCGAGAATAAGATAATCAATGATGTTTTATTCCGATAATCATTGCTACATTTAATATTCTAAACTTTCACTTTCAGGAGTTTTCTAAAAATCCGATTATTCTTAATTGGAAATGTTTATTTTTTCAATGCTCATCATGTTTATACTGAAATATATGTCTCTTATGCATCAAAATTGGTATACATTTTTACAAAACTTTTTGTTTGAGGAGCATTCTATCACAATATATGATTTTTTAGTGATATACGACCTAAATTTGTAAATTAGGGAAAACAAATGTTTTGTAAGTGTATCAATTTTGTAATTCTAAATGTCATTTAAGGATAGAATATTATGCGTTTGTGTACTGGCAGGTACAGTAAAGACAGCTGTGATAAACATTTTGTTTACATTTTCATTAGTAGTTATGTATCCCTTTTAAATTTAGATCTTTCTTATTCAGTACAAATGACTAATAAATACTTAACATTTAAAAGTGAAGTACATCTGATTCCGTTCTCTAATGACATTTATATTATAATTGATTCAAATTTAAAGCAAAAATATCTATTATAAAAATGAACATGCTAAAATTCAGAATTTTACTGAAAAGAGTCATCGCTAACAAAATTCTGAGTCGGCAAGTTAATCATCACATACTTTACTGCCACGCATGTGATCTATACGGCGACTTTTTTGGCAGGGATAGATTGCTGTCACATAAACGTCTAAGACAGGGTTATGTTTAGTCTATCTTAATTTCATCACTCCAAAAGTTTTACGGTCATCATCACGAATTAATTGGCCGATACGAAGTTTCTATCTCGGTAGATGATCTTTATTGGGTGAGGAGGTGACCGTTCTACCTTTTTCCTATGAGTGTATAGCGCGAAGACCCAATATTAATCCGTCAGATTATATATGATGTGCATAACTGAATAACAATTACTGTATGCAGTATTAATGCGCAGGTTAAAAGATAAATTTTTTGTTTGATTTATCCTTTCATAAATCAAGGAACAAATAACAGCTGGTAGTATTTAAAAAATCTTATCGTTTTATCGTTTTCTTATAATTTAAAAAGGCATAAAACGGATATGAAACTTACCCAAATCATACTGTAACATAAGTGAAAAAGCTCAGCCAAACAAACAACGAATTTATCTCTTCTTCATCTCGACTATCGTTGTTAGGGACATATTTCTGAGTATACATGTATCATGTGTATTGTGAAATATTTGAAGATATTAAACACTATTATAAGACTAGGCTCAATAACATTAAGTACTCTGACTACAATATTTTCAGACAAGACCTTAAAATATGATCCATTAACATTATACAAAGATTTTTATTGTCTGATGACAATACACTTCTTTATCATCAAAAAACATTTGGAAGTCCCGAGGTCGCCTATCAGCTCCGGAACTACCAAGGTGTGATATCTGCAATAGGGTTGACATTAAAATTATCTGAATACTATGTACACATTAATTACAAACATAACATCAGGTAAACGGCTGATCCTTGAATGTGGCCTTGCTGAATAATCCAAAATAGACAATGCTCATAATGTTGGTTGTTCTAATGTACATGTAAGTGGTTGGTCTTTCTATTTAGCAAATGATCAAAGGGACAATTAAATCAACCTCTGTGCAATGTACAGGAAAGGATGTAGTGGATAGTGACAACATAGCTGATACGACATTGAAAAGAAAGCTTGATGTCTTTGTAGACAGATTTAAAAATCAATTTTTCCTTCTGAACAATACTGTACATTTTTGCACTTGTAGTTATGTCCTCCAATCCACATATGGTGAATATTCAGTTACAAATATTGAGCTTTTTGAACTTAACTGGTCTTCCAGTTCTTTTATAACACGATCTTTCTATATATATATATATATATATATATATATATATATATATATATATATATATATATATATATAACGCTAACTGTAGAATAAGCGTTTTAATATATTAATTAAAATTAAATTAATGGCAATCAGAATCTATACATACATATTAAATGACATAAAATTCAACAAGAAAATGTTTACATAGTATTTGAATATTTAAGTGACAATAAATACCATTTTTGATGCACAAAATACACATATTTCAGTATAAACATGATAAAAATAATCATTTCTACTGTACAAGACTTGCATTTTCGAACGCTCGTGACAGCGAATGTTTAGATTTTTTGGTTTTTATTGGCTTTTGGGTTTTGTGTTTTTTTATGATATCCCACATAAATTCTTACTGTCTGCTATTGGTGCGGTTTTCTCAAACTCTAGTTCATATATTTTTATGGGTTACCTTATATTTGAGGAAAGGCCATTATTAAGTGTACTTAAACTGTAACCTACTAACTTTGATTTATCTAGTCAGTGATGATATTAGACTTGATTTTTTAAAAGTCATCACAGTTTTACTATATTTTTATTCATTTGTACTTTAAAAATTACTAACTTTCTTTATCTAAGGGTATATGATAATGCTATCCCATGCTATCATGGCACAACTACAAATCATATATTATGATTTAAAAATTGAACTCGTATAGCTATTCCTTAGAATGTTCGTAAAATGAAAATGCATGTATAATGCGATCAGCTATGCCATGCACGTTTTATTTTAAGCAACATACAATGTACCAACAGTTTAGTTTTATCATGAACAACACCCATGTAAACATTATGTACACTTATGAACGTGTTTTTAAAGGTATACATGGTCCATGTATATGTATTACCTTAATTTTATTTCCTATAAAATCATAAAATGTAAAATTGAATAAATTCATATACTACAAGATCGTTTGACTTATTACCCAAACATATTTATAAAAAAAACTACGAAAATAAATATTGGAAACGAAGGACGAATATCAGTGTTATGCCGTCCTTAGTATACATGATTATTTGGCTTCTGAAATACATCCTTAAACCTAGGTTTCAAAATGATACAGCCACTTCCAACTCACAAATTTTTTTCTTTTTATACATAACCAAACAAAAAGTGAAAATAAAAATATATAATTTCTTTTTCTCGTGTTCATAACATTACACCTTATTCTTATATATCCACTGTTCCTTGTATATGTAATGGTTGGTAAACTGTTTCTTTGGCTAACATATGTTTTGGTTTGTTTTTTGTATAAAAATCTTTGCACCATCAGTGTTAGTCCGAAAGGAAATTTTAACTGATCCCAATAGCGATTTTGGAATCGCTTAATTACTGCTTTAGGTTACAGTGCGGTGTTGAAGGAGCACATGGTTAAGGATGGAATGATGCTATATTCATATTTAATAAGAAACAATTATAGCCTTTCCAATTTGCGCATTTAAAGAAGAACATGAGAAATTGAAATTAAGATTTCAGTTTCAAACTTTGTTTCATTTTTATTGTATTATGATCGAGCTTTCAATATCTATCAATCATTGTATAAAATTCCTTCCCATGATGCAACGGCAGTGTCATTGATGTCTGTTTAATCAAGCAATGGAAGAGAACTGAGTGTTTTCACATTAAATTTTATCAAAAGAACTATGAGTAACACCCTTGCCCAAAAAGAATTTTTAATATAATGTTTTTCTTACATAAAGATCTATTTCAATGAAATATCTTTTGGGGCAAGGCTCAGATCAAAATACTAATTCAAAGGTCCGAAGATGACTCAAATTGTGCCTTTTTTATTGATTTCTTTACAATTAGCCATCGTGTACGGCATATTGCAACCGTTATCGAAATTTTCTGTTTAAAACAAAACATTTTCCTTAAAATGCTACATTTTAAGAGTGCTTAAGGATAGCTGAGAGCATGTTTTTCATTACTTTTTGAAATTCAAAGTGCCAAACATCAGGCCAAATCATACGATGTCGTTTATTTTCCAGCATAAATAGATAATTATGAATATACTAGGGAACAAGTTATTTTGGCAGTAATGTACAAATGTAAGTAGAGAGAGATGAAAATAATAATTCCTTTGTAAGCCATGTTCTTCTGAATGCTCAAAACTTTGAGGTATTTTACAGAAACAAGACACGAATTATGGAATATCAACAGGAATAAGACAAGCAAGAAAGTTTATAAGTCAATCAAATATATACCAATTTTATTAAAACGGATAAGAAAAAATGTGGGGATGCAATCCTACCACACAAACAGAATCAACACATACACGTTGTCAGTGTTGCTATTTGTCTTAAAATTACACTGGGCCTTCACCACATAGACAAAATCTCACACCTTATTGTAAAAGCTCTCCTCTGTACAATTACAGTTATATATACATAGACACACATTCAGATACAAAAACGAGAAAATGAATATATACTGTATCGACATTCAATAAAACAATATACATATATTCATAATTAACAGAGGTAGAAATGAGTGAAACAGGAAAGGAAATGAAAATTATGGCAAACTCTATTGAAAATATATACTATAGTCAACAATTTTTTGTGATTGTAAACGACTGTCACTAGTGACCTTGGTAAACAAGTTTTTCATACTGACGAATGATTTCAAATGATGTTGGACCTGTTCCCTGTCGTAACATTTCATGCGCCTCCACCGAATTATAACTTCCATCGGATTGACTTTGTTGAACTTCACGACGGGTGCCGTATACGGAGCAGGAACGTATTACCCTCCCGGAGCATCAGGGTTCACTCCTGGTTTTTATAGGAGTTGTTCATTGTTTTTTAGTTTTCAGTGTTTATTTGTTGTGCCTGTAGTTGTTTATTTGTCTTCCCGGGTTTGTCTGTTTACTGTTTAATTGATTACGTTTTTTTTATTTGCTCCTTAGGTATATTTGTCCTCTTTGTGTCTGCTATATATATATATATATATATATATATATATATATATATATATATATATACACACTTACATTAATGCAAAATATATTTAGGAAAAGAAATAGTGATAAAAGAATGACCTTTTGCTATTTGTATTAAGTTTGAGTTCACTTCCCTAGCGTGGCGCCTACAACAGATGCTCACTACGTCATAACCACGGTTTAACGGAATCCGGTGTACATGTTAAAAATTTTGAATTTATAGTAATTATTACGATATAATACATATTGTTAGAAGAGGGTCTTTGTAAGTTGCGATATTGTTATAATTAAATAATAGAATAATCTAATTAGTTAAAAAGGCATGTGGCTACATGTAGTCTCATTTGTCTTGTTACCATCCAATTATAAGCATTATGTTTGCCATTTATTTCATTACATTTTCAATTTCCCCTTGTTGAATATATACATATAAAGATCTTTATATGTAATAATAAACTGCATGTAGAAACATTATTTCCGTTGAAATCCCACTATTTGAATACATAATTTCCTTGTTGATTTAGTTAAACTTTTGTGCTAGGCTTCAGTTCAACAATGAACGGAAACAACGAATAAGTGGTATGGAGTTTTTTAATATATTTGTTTTTATCTATTGGCACCGACAGAATTTGAATTTTAACAGTTTAATACAGGACGTATAATACCTTCTCTAACTTACAATATGGTCAAGGTTTTCATGGTACTGGTTTTTTCTCTGAAGTATTGCATTCTTAACACTTTAAGAATAGGAGATCCAAATGTCTGCTCAGATTCTTTAACAGGGTATGTCTGAAATATTTATATACTTTTGTAGGATATCAATTAATTAAAACTCTCCTTACAGGTAAAGCAAATCAAGGAATATGTGACAAATCTTTCTATCGAAATAGTTAGATAACATCGGAAGAACACAGAAGTTATCAGAACAATGGAAAAGAATGTACGACTAAAATTTAGAGATTACATATCCATGAGAAGGGTAGAGAAAATTCACGAAAGGAAATAAATCTTGTAAACTAATGACTAGAAAATTAAAACGCATAGCGATGAAATTACAAACTGAACGAGGTAACACAATTATTAAATCATTAATATTTGATTATGGTCAGCACTATGAGAAGGTCATAATTAGAAGATCGACCTTGTCCGGATTTCACTCTGCATATTTTTTTGTTATAATATGATATTGTAACATCAATTCATTGTGGTCGCATACTCGTTTTGACCAAAAATCTATCACTGATACATGTAAAACCTTGAGGTCTGTAACACCAATGCCATAGAAAGTGTGTTTAAGCTCACTTTTAATTTCATTCCAAACTCAATCAACATGTATTAAATTTCAGGGAGGCAATATGCTGTTTTAACTACGAAATTAGAAATGGAAGATGCATAGGTAAGTCACTTGATTTTTCATGGGTGCCTACCTGGATCCGGTGGTACGAACGTCAGTTAATCTAACTAACTGTTAGTTAAAAGTTTAATTGCCAGTTATTTAACTATGGATTATAAATCCGTTGCACAACAGTTTGCTTAACTATCAGTTATGTACGACAGCTCGCGCAATTTCGTGTACATAACAGATATGGCGTCCAAGTTGTACGTCTTGTCAAAATATGTGTCTATAGTTATTAAAAAATGAAACACGTACGTTTTGGCGAATTACGATGAATAATTGAATAACTAAGACTGTAGGCTCAGAGGGCTGAGGCATGAAAGCCGTTTTTATTGATGTACCTCAAAGTGAGAGGTCCTTTCTCCCTATCAGTATGAAGTGTGGTCAGCCTTGAAGGGACAATATCTTTCTGCACCAAGGTCCTACGTACAGGTCAACATATTCTAAAATTCAGCGGTTCTCCAATTTTTGCATGTATTTCCCATTGAGTCTTATGTTACATGTAACCTAAGTCCTCTGCTGGTGGTCATCGTGGGTGAGGGATTGGCACCAAAGTAACAAGACTTGGTCAAACACCTTATGTGGAACATTCAGGCTACGTTTGCTTTCAAGCAATTTTTGCGGCTCTGTAGATTTTTGTTATAAGGTAGCATAATTGCTCCTAAAGATTAAAATGTGAAGTTATTCCAGAGCATTTTTTAAAATCATAATAAATTATCAGAACATGAATTGTCTGTGGCAGCGATGTTTCTTGTCAAATTGAGAGGAAATAAGATATCTGCAAAGGGCCGTCCAAAGCTGATTTTTGTGAAGTTTCGGTTCATTTGGCTCAGTATTGTCAGAGGAAAAGATTTCTTGTAAATCAGCCAATCAGAAAACAAGAAATGTCTGTGGCAGCCATGTTTGTTATTCAATTGAAACAAAATGGGGGATTAAGGTCCTTCCATAGACACTTTCTGTCAAGTGTGGCTCTATTCACCCCAGCAGTTTCACAGAATTACGTTTTAATCAACCAGTCAGAACCAACAATTGCCCATGGCGGCCATGTTTGTCGCCTGATATGGACAAAATGAGGGACATTTGTAAATAAAACCTCCCACAGATGATTCCTGTCAAGATTTGTTCCATTTGCCCAAGTGGTTTCAGAGAATATTTCTTTATATCAGCCAATAGAAACAAGAATTGTCCACGGCAGTCTTGCTTGTCGTCCAATCAGGATGAACAAAAATTAATTTGATAAAAGACTTTCCATGGATGCTTCCTGTCAAGTTTAGCTGACAGTTTTGACCAAGCAGTTCCAGAGTAAAAATGAACCAATAAGAAACAAGAATTGCCCGATCGAGAAGAAATGAGGAAACTTTGTAAGGAACCTGCCATAGGTGCTTCCCGTCAAGTTTCGTTTCATTTGCCCTAGCGATTTCAGAGGAGATAATACTTTTATATCAGCCAATCAGAAGCAAGAACTGTCCATGGCGGCCATATGTGTAGTCCGATCGGGACGAAATGAGCAAACTTTATAAATGACCTGACATAGATGCTTACTGTCAAGTTTAGTTCTATTTATCCCAGTGGATTAAAATGTGAAAAGTTCACAGACATACGTCGGACAAAGAGATGACAAAAGCTCACATGACCTTAAGTCAGGCGAGCTAAAACAGAAAAGGGTATTTTTAGAATGCATTAAATTCATATCATACAAGCCTGCTAGAACTGAAGAGCTGTGACTGCGATTTTAGAGAGACAGATTATCCCCTCTCGGATTACTGGCAGGCTGAAAGATGTAAATTTTTTCAGATTGCAGATTTCTATCTGCAGAGGCGATTGTATCCTCGAGAATATAGATACGACACTCTGATACCGGTGGTATTACATGTATGTGTGAAGTAAATTTTTGAATGCAAAGTACCAAAACGTTTTCTATGTAATTCCCATATAGGGTTACCGAGATATGATTAAGATTCCAAAAAAAAAAAATGACCCAATATTTTATGAATTGGTATCCTTCTAGGTACATGTAGCATTACCGGTATACATTATGCACTAAGTATTTACTTGGGAGACTAAAGAGATCAATTTTACGTTTAATAAAATATTTCAATTTACAAAGCCTATGATCCATGTTTCATACTAATTCATTGAAGTTATAATGTGTAAAAAATTTAAAGGCCAATCATTCATGGTCGGACAAAGAAGGTCTTTCCCAATATCTCTTTTGATTCTCTATTAAAATAGTTATGGTTGCTAAGAACTTTTTCATCGTGTAAAGTGTGTTGCTATAGTTCTTAAAAATGGCCTTGACCTTAGTAACAAATTTTAGGTCTTTTGATTCTCTATTACAATAATTGTGGTTGCTAATGACTTTTTCATCATATAAGGTGGGTTGTTATGGTATTTTGAAATGACTTTGATGAAAAGTTGTAGCTTTTTTTATATTCCACTGAATTAACTATGGCTTCTAAGGACTTGCGGTATGTTGCTATGGTCGTTTTGAAATGACCTTGACCTTAGTGACAAATATACTTCTTTTGATTCTCTGTCGAAATAAACGGTTGTTAAGTAGTCATAAATCACACTGACCTTTGACTATTTTACTGATCATATTTGCTATTCAAAGTTTTACTCTATTTTGTATTTTTTAAGATATAAGTAAAAAACATTCAAAATGGGTTGCTATGGTCTTTTGAAACGACCTTGACGGAAAATTATAGCCCTTTCGATTCTCTGTTATAATACCTATGGTTGCTAAGGAGTTTTTACATCGTATAAGGTGGGTTGATATAGTCTTTTGAAATGACCTTGAGATTTGTTCTTGACCTTCGTGACATATTGAAGCTTTTTTTATTTTCTATTGAAATTATGGTTGCTATGGACTTAAGGTGGGTTGGTATAATATTTTGGATTTACCTTAATACCAAAATGTAGCCTTTTAATCCTTCATTAGAATAACTGGTTACTAAGGACTTTTTATTAGATGAGAACGGTTGCTATGAAATGATATTTGACATTGACCTTTGGGTTTATACCAAATTGTGTATTTTATCTTTGTGATTTGTTTGGCTATTGAAAGTAGCATTCTATCTAGTACACTTTTCAAGGTATAAGCAAAAAAAACTAGAACCAGTTTTTGGACCATAGTCCCATAATGCTTGTTCCAATGTATTTGAACCTTATGTAACAATGTATTACTCTTCAATGGAGGAAATAACAAAATACCGATCACAATCGAGCAACAATCCAAAATCAAAGTCCGAAACACCAGCAAATCCGAAGGTGACACACATTTTTCCCATTTATTGTCTGCTTCTATGTTACCGTTTTCGAGTTAGAGTGATAACAAGGTATAAGGTCAAGGTCATAGATAACCTTTGCGATGTTTGGTCCAATGGCCAATGGTTAAGTTCCCATCCTTGTACGACTTTCGGTTTATGAGAAAAATATTTTGGCAGAAAGTGTTTTTACATGAATAGAAATAATCCATATAAGGACACTTTGGATCACTTCGACCCAAATGTAATGAATCATCCTGAACACCATTCAGATCTCTTGTAAGTCTTACGGTTTCTAAGTTTAAAGGATAAAAAACATTTCCATAAAAGGGGAGATTACTCCAAATGAAAAAAGTTTTCGGTCATGGCCCTTATTCTGAAATAGCTTATCACTAACCGGTTTATGGTATAAAGGAAAGTCAAGAAATACCAAAGAGATATTCGAAGGAGAGAAAAATCGTAACAACTGACAAACTCCGGAGAACAACGAAGACAAGACCATCCGATATGATCATTGATATGATCGATATGATTCATTTGGGAAACGGTTTTTTCATACCTGTCAACCAAGTCATGATGACGCCCATAAAACTTTAATAAGGATGCATTCAGCTTAGGAGCAACGTACCCCTGTCTGAGCAACTTTTCTGTCAAAAGCCGGGCTCTGTCCAGGAAGTCAATGTACAAGTCACAAGCTCTGGAATAATGTATGAGTTGTGAAATATATACTCCATATGCCGGCGCCTCTGGAATATTGCCGCTCAAAAATGGGAAGTTGACGATTGTCGTAAAGTTTTGTATTCAACCTTCCTCTTATAAAAATGATATGTCACGCACTGTACGCGAGAGATTATTTTAATGGGTGACGGAAAAAAGATTAATAATAATAATAATGAAATTACCTAGAGATATGACCAACTTTGGTGACAAATCGTAGCTCTTTTGATTTTCTGTTTAAATAACCATGGTTGCTAATGACTTTTTCATCATATTAGGTGGCGTTGCCATTGTCTTTGAAATGACCTTGAGATATGTCCTTGACCTTGGTGACCAATTATTGATCTTTTTATTCCCTCTTGAAATAACTATTGTTGCTGTGCTTTTGAAATGACCTTGACGTGTGAGCAAAGGTTGGTCCAATGTATTTGGACCTTATGTAACAAATATAGCACTCATCAAGACATACATTTTCTCCATTTATTGTCTGCTTCTATCTGTTACGGTTTTCGAGTTAGAGTGATAACAAAGTACAAGGTCAAAGGTCAAGGTCATCAATTACCTTTGACCTTGACTTGGTTCAATGCAGTATTTGATCCAATGACCAACGGTGAAGGTCTAATCCTTGTACGACTTTCGGTTTACGAGAAAAAAAATTGGCCGAAAGTGTTTTTACGTAAGGGGAAATAACCCATATATCTACACTTTGGATCGTAACGAATCATCCATAACAAGGTTTTTGTAAAAAGTGGAGATAACTCTGTAATGAAAAAAGTTATCGGTCGTGACCCTCAATTCAAAATAACTTATCACTAACTGTTTTATTGTATAAAGTATCAAAATGATATGTCGCGAACTGTACGCGAGAGATCATTTTGACCAGTGGCGGAAAAATATATATATATAATTAAAAACCAATTGTTCAGACAACAATTGAAGGTCTTTCCACCTCAATTGCACATATGTTGATAAAAAAATGAGGTTTAAAATGTAATTGTTGGTTTTAGAGCATAGCTAAGCTTTCAGCGATTGCAAAAATATATGGTTCTATGTACTTTTGATTGAAATAAGGGGGGTATTATGCTACTTCCCGTATTACAAATATCACTTCTGGTTTGATATGATAGGTAATTTCACAATTGTTAAAAAAAGTATATGGACTGCTAGTTTGAATAACTAAGAAAAATGTTTAATTCTGGTTAACTAAATGTTTGTGATGAATTATACTGTTTCGCACTATAAACATAAATAAAAGTTATTAATACGACCTTAGAAATTGACAATTCTAGACGTTCTCATGGGTTGTAACATTGTCACATTAATCAACAATCCAATATATTCAAGACGTCTAAAAACATCTAAGAAATAACAACGTTCCCAGAAATGACGTCATCAAAAGTACTACCTGAATTTCACGCTTTCAATAACTTTAATTGCTTTAAAAATCTGAAACAAAACTTATACAGTGTGAAAAAATTCAAAATACGTAATCTAGGTCATGGCATTGACCTTTGACCTTGTGACCTATTTCAAGGTCATTGGTCGCTGAGGTCATTGCAGAAGACCCCATGCCATTATTATGTACCATCGTCAAGTTATAAACGAAAAACCTTAAGTTTGAACGTTCTAGGGGCAATTACTGCCAAAAGATGACGTCATACAACTTCAACTCAATTGTTACAAAGTTGCACATCAATGTCCTAAACATTTCCACCATTACATTTCCTTGGCTATCTACAACCATATCAGAGGAAAAGTGATAACAAGCAATTGTCAAATAATAGAACTTGACCTTGACCTTTGACCTTGATGCCAATTTGAAGGTTATCAATCCTTCATGTCAAAACAAAAGACATAAGAGAAATAAACGAAAAACCGAAAATTTAAACGTTCTAGAGGCAATTACGCCTATATATGACGTCATACAACTTTTATGCAAATGTAACAAAGCAAGGTCTCAACGTTCTTAACATTTTCTCCATTAAATTTTATATACTATCTTTTACCGTTTCAGAGGAGAAGCGAAAACAAGCAACAGTCAAAATTTAGAACTTGACCTTTACCTTTGACCTTGATGCCAATTTGAAGGTTATCAATCCTTGATGTCAAAACAAAAGACCCCATGCCATTATCATGTACCATTGGTGAGAAATAAACGAAAAACCGAAAATTTAAACGTTCTAGGGGCAATTACGCATATAAAATGACGTCATACAACTTTTATGCAAATGTAACAAAGCTAGGTCTCAACGTCCTTACATTTTCTCCGTTACATTTTATCAGCTATCTTTTACCGTTTCAGAGGAGAAGCGATAACAAGCAAAAGTCAAAATTTAGGACGTGACCTTAACCTTTGACCTTGACCTCATTTTACTTGATAGGGGTCATGGACCCTAAATACAAAGTTTCATGTTGATATCTCAACTCTAAATAACAATTTGTATGATACACCAAACATGCCAAAAGTGAAAGTCGTTTGAAGGGAAATAACTCCTATGAAATGGCGTCATACCCTTTCCAACCAATCAGAACAAAGTTGCGCAGAGATAAACTGAAGACATTGCAAAAGATTTTAGGTCGATATCTTTTACGGTTACAGAGAAATAAAGATAACAAAAAAGGGAGGGGCGGGGAGATAACACCTATAAGGAAAAGTAACAAAAATCTAAGTATGTTGTGAAACAGCTCATACGACAATAGATAACAAGAAAAATAAATGGAAATGGTGAGCTGTCAAAAGGGGCGTAAAACGACTAAAATGTATGAAATACACAAGTCGAACAAAACCAAATATAAATAGTGAAAAACAACAATAAACTAAAAAGTTAAAAATACTCAACGTTTCTTGATCACGAGTATGTAAAAAATAAAAATAAAAAGGTGTTGACTCTTTGAAACCCAGAGTCGTTTTACGCCCCTTTTGACAGCTCACCATTTCCATTTATTTTTCTTGTTATCTATAAGGAAAAGTGTTCGGTTACGCAGCGTAAATGGTGAAATCGTAATCACTGTATGATATCATGGGCCAAAAATCCTTTCGATATGTCAAGAAACAAAAAAAAAACAATAAATAGATAAAAAGATAATCAGGACAAAAGCAAAAGGTCTTTCCACGGAGAGTGGGAAGACCTAATAAACAGAAGAAATACAGAAAGGACTTTCCGTCGGAAACGGGAAAGACCTTAAAAAATTAAAGTAAATGAGCAACATTTTTGGATTCAGGTATACGTTTGCAGATAAAATCGACCGGTATTTGATTTCATATGTATGCAACATATGCAATAAAGACATTATAAATCGTGTTTCAGAATGCAAGGATGGCTCTACCTCCATTAGTGGTGGCTTCTGTAAACCTTGTGCAGGACACAAGTATGGATACCAGTGTTTCTATACATGCAATTGCAATCATTTACAAAGGTAATTTCCAGTATTCATATTCATTGATTCGGGCTTTTTATATCTTTGTCTATTGGTTGATATAACTAACATCGACCTCATAATAAGCTACACTTGTTATATACGTAATGAAAAAAAAATGTACGTGTAGCTTTTCAATATTTATTATTATTAAACATTATAAAATTTGCTCAAATACATGTATTTGTCTTTTTTATGTCATGTATGTACATGTAAGATTTAGCTGGGTATAGATATATCTATCAATATTTACTTTTTATCTACATTCATTTTAGTGCTGTATTATTGGGCAACATTGAGTTTTTATCTTAAAAAGCTATATTTTTTCTATGCAACCTTTGAAAATACAAATGGTCATGTGATACAGTGACATCGACTCAAATTTCATTGATAAAAAATAGCAGAATATTAATATTTGGATAAATCTACACACTTATATTTTAAACTCTAAACCTTATAACTCACCTAAAAAAATCAAATGTTATACTGTTTACATATTATAAATTATCCCGTAAATCGAATCATATATATCGATTGGATGTCCTTCTGCAAAAATAACATCACAATTAATAGGAAACTAGTAGGTAGCTACATGAAATCACAATAAGGTTCAAATAACTTTTCCTTATGCATGTATTTGTTTAATAACAAACCGTTGTGTTATCTTTTCTTACTTTTTGCAGATGTGACAAGGTATTTGGATGTGTTAATCAAAAGCCAACCACAATTTTTGTTGAAACGAATATATTTGATGTCTCCGATCTGCAAATTCCACAAACGACGAAGCAGTCTGACATGAACAAGTCTGAAGACGACAAAGAAGGTATACATGCATAAAATACAAAGGAAAAGTGACAAACCAACTTTCATGACTATTAAGTTTAATATTAATTTTTAGACCAATTTCACAAGCTAGGGAGATAAAACGTTTTAGCATTATTGGAATAAGTTGGGCAAATTCTTGTCGTTTTGTTATGTGACGTCTATATCAGGTAGATCTAATGCAATTGAAAATCAATCCCACAAAAGAAAAAAAATGTTTTTAAAGGTATTTTTCTTTGTTATTCTTGTCGTGATTGTAATTTATTTCATTTAAGATTTAACAATATACAAACCCGCAATCTTGAATGTTTTTTTTTCAACCACCGATCCTTCAACATTTTCCATTTTAAGTTTTGTGCAGTATTTGTGTTATTTTATAACGAACTTTATTCGCCTTTTATTTCAAAGGTCTTTCTAAACGGGAGATGATCATATATTCAGTTGCTGGCAGTTCAATCATACTTGGTATTGGAATTACACATATAATCAGGAGTTATGTGAAACGAAACAATAGCAGAAAACATCTGGAAAGAAAAGGAGAATCGTCAACCCGTTCA
This sequence comes from Mytilisepta virgata, assembly GCA_028015205.1. Classification (NCBI taxonomy): domain Eukaryota; kingdom Metazoa; phylum Mollusca; class Bivalvia; order Mytilida; family Mytilidae; genus Mytilisepta; species Mytilisepta virgata. The sequence continues at coordinate 3,346,965 of CM051520.1, read as the reverse complement.
TACTGGTTTGATAATACATATGACGAAATTGATGAAACTAAAGTATTAAAAACAAATGACATTAAATCAGGAATAAATGAAAAAGAGTTTGATATCTCTTCAAGTAGTACTAAAAATGCAGGAAATAATGTTGATGGCATAAGAAATGAACCAGATTATCTCAACCCAATCTTTTCTGCTGATGACAGCAGTTCGGACAAATCAGACCTGTGTGATGGTAAATCAGACCAATACAACACCCAACCCAATCCTACAAACTCCGAAAGCCAAACTATCACCAACGACGGTTATATTTCTCCAAATAGATATAGTTTGACCGTTTCAGTACACCAGCAAGCTTCACCTTCAAATTCCTTACCTTCAAAGGCAAAGTTAGAGAAAAGACAAAATAAGAATACAAATCCAAACTATAAAAATGAAAACCAATCAAGCGTTCACTGTGTTTCAAAAGTGATATTCGATGAAGAATCTTGCACTAATGGCAACACCAATGAAAATATATCACAGGTTGCAGAGCACCACATGAAGAATACCGGGAAAAATAAGAGTAACGACACTCCTAATTATGATATGCTCAACGACAAATAATAAAGATCAAAGGAAAGTACTTGAAAACGTGACACATGCATTATTCAGCCGTGTTAAAATTTCATTATGTCGTCTTTATCTCAAAGACGTTTTAAGAATACATTTACATTAGGGCTTAGAGCATTTCAGGGTATCACTTTTATGTTGTAAGATTAAGAATATCTGGTGATCGACTTTTAAAGAATATACACTGGGTTTTCATGCTAGAAAATTTGCTTCCGGTGTCGAGTAAAATTTGGTACAACATACCCTCATAACGTTCAAAACTCAGTAAAAATCAAAATAGATTGAGTGTAACTTTGTTTTAAGTCTATTCGAAATAACCTCAATCCATGTGGTTTCCACTTTATACACTAAGAAAAGAGACATTATTGCACGTTTACTAGGTTCTAGCATGAGACATATATGCATAGGTTATAAGTCCTAGTGCAATTTTGTTTATTTATTCATTTATTCATTTATTATATATATATACTATAAAAAAAAACCACAGCATGTATATGTATTCTCTATTGATATTGTTAGCTTGATGTTGACTCTTCCCTTCTGCAGTATTGATTATTAAATTTAAATGTTTTGTATTGTTCACCAATTAACCAAATCAGGATGAAAAGGGAATGAATGGTTATGAATGAGAGTGATGTACGAGAGTTTAAACAGTTATATTATGTATACACTGTGTTGATTTATGTCCTCACGGGCTCAAGATTGATTAATAAAATTTACTTTACTTTACTTTACTTTATACAAAATATCACATCTTTAAAAGTGTATTGTTCATATTGTAGTATGAAAGTAGAGCCTGACATGAAGTTACCACAAACAAAACTTTTTAGTTTGATCGATTTTTTTAAACATTTAAATGTGTTTGATTTTAAAGCTTTTGCGTAAATTATTTTTAAAATGTTTTAAATTCCAATATTGGATAAACAATTGATAGATATATATCAGTATATCAATTAATTTCAAGGTTAATGTTAGAATTTTGAGTGAATAGTTTATGAAAGATTTTTGTAATATTAACAACGTTATCAATTTCATGTTTTGCGGAATGTGAAATTCTAATCACTTAGTGTTTTGCGGAATGTGAAATTCTAATCACTTAGTTACAAATGGTGTGTTCACACGTAAATCGTTTTCTAAAACTTTTTAGCCAAAACTTTTTACTTTAAAACGTTTTAGGAAACGCTAGCGTTCATACGATTATTGCGTTCACACGACATTTTATAAAAATGTCATCTTGTGGCGTATTTTGGTAATTTTAATTAACAGATAATTGAAAAATTAAAATTTGGATTTTTATTTATACAGCTTCAAATCGATAAAAATTTGTTCCTTTTAAATTGAAAAAAATGCTTTTAGTATACACGCAGTGTTAGTATTCTTTTTAAAAAAACTGCGCAATTGAATTTCTTATTTCAGTGTGCGTTAAGTAGAAGCACCTTGACTGACATTGAAAATTATTCGAACATTTTCTTCTGATTGTATTGGAGAATTGTGGTTGTCTCTGCTTATCTCCTTTCTTCAGACCTAAAATTTTCCCGTCAATTTGTAGATTTTTCTGTGACATATATATTTCCGCACTTTAGAAGCATTATTTGGGAACAAAATTAAAATTCTGACTTTGATACTTCAGTAAAAAAATTAAACCTTAAACTGGAAAAAAATATATATATACATGTACAACAATTCAGTAACAGCTTTATTTCAATCAATACGAATCGCTACATATATCAATTTATAGACAAGTACATGTATACGGTTGATTAAAATCAAATATTACTTTGTATTATAAACCATTAATTCTTAAGAGGATATTTCGCCATATTTCATGTATATAGGGAAGTCGGGTTTTTTTGTCTTTATACCTATATATAGTGTTTTTGAATAAAGTCTACCTACCCGTGATCTAAGTTTAAACTAGAAAATGATTCTATAAGACACAGATGCCCCGCCCTAAAAACAATATAGGTGCTGCTGAACTGTGTTGTACTATACAAGAGGACTGTAGTTGTGAAATATAATTGATATATTACTATAGGTTTCTGAGAAATGAACATAAATGCAAAACCAAAGTCACTGAAGCATGAAATGTAGGTCATAGCGACCCAAGTGTTGCTGAACTGTGATGTACTCTACAAGAGGACTGTAGTGGTGAAATATCATTGATATAGTACTATGGGTTTCTGAGAAATAAACCTAAATGCAAAACTAAACCAAATTCACTGAAGTATAAAATGTAGGTCATAGCGACCCAAGTGTTGCTGAACTGTGTTGTACTATACAAGAGGACTGTAGTGGTGAAATATCATTGATATATTACTAAAGGTTTCTGAGAAATGAACCTAAACGCAAAACTTAACCGAAGTCATTGAAACATGAAGTGTAGGTCATGGCGACCCAAGTGTTGCTGAACTGCGTTGTACTATACAAGAGGACTGTAGTGGTGAAATATCATTGATATATTACTATAGCTTTCTGAGAAATCAACCTAAACGCAAAACTTAACCAAAGTCACTGAAACATGAAATGTAGGCCATAGTGACGCAGGCATGGGGTAATGCAAATGTGTAATTGTAATGCATGGTAATGCATTACATTTTCCCAAGTAATTGCATGTAATGTGTAATGCAGGATTTTTAGCATTACATGTAATTGTAATATGATGCATTACTTTAGCAAAAATCTGTGTAATTTCTGGCATTACATAAAGATAACATCAAATTTTGTAACTCATCTTAAGGTAAGATTTTCAATAATTAAGATATTGTATTAATATGTAAGAAATATTTCACAAATATATAAATAAAAAATAAAAATAAAATTTGTATAAATACTAGAATGTCCAAATTACAATTTTAAAAGAATAACACAACACTGTATATCAGACAGACTGAGTTGTCTTTTTATTTCATTCTATTTCCCGCATTTTCCTGCATAAACAAAAATTATATATGAAAAGCTATACTGTAAAAGTTTTCCATTGTTGTCAAAAGATGAATGAATATCTCATCTTGATTAAATATCAGATAATTGAACATTGTCATAAAACACTAATTTGTTTGTTTTACAATCAATCATTTCTCCATTTGTCATAAATTAAGCTCTATGTTTATTACATAATTAGGAAAGATTAGTAAATATTTTGATTGAAATTAAAAAAAAACAAAACAAAACAAATGTATTTTTATAAACGAAAAGTTAACATTAAGTTAAAATATGTATTAAACTACATCTCTGTAATTTCTTTTTAGAGAAAACAGAGATGTATACATTGATACCTTAAAACCAAAGACAGAAGAGCAATCAACTTTTTCACATATATACTTATATTCAATGCATGGAACAGTTACTGAATATGCTTTTGTGACTTTTCACGTGATAATAAAATTTACAAATGTAATGTGTAATTCAATGCATTACTTTGCAAAAGTAATTGTAATGTAATGCATTTCTTTGATAAATTCATGTAATGGTAATTGTAATATAATGCATGGTTTTGTCAAAGTAATTGTAATGTAATGCATTACATTGCAATGTAATTCGCCCCATGCCTGTAGTGACGCAAGTATTGCTGAACTGTGTTGTACTATACAAGATGACTCTAGTGGTGGAATATCATTGATGTATTACTATAGGTTTCTGAGAATATGGAGCTAAACTCAAAACTTGACCGAATCGTGACGTACGGACGTACATACGGACGTTCGTACGGACGGACGGACGGACAAGGGTAAATCTATATGCCCAAGCCACATTCGTGGCGTGGCATAAAAAGGGGTATTTAAATTCCGTGGTGGTAGGATATACAAAATACCTAAAATTTAAACTAAATATGTAAATGACATGCATGATATTTGCTGTAAAAATTAAACAAATAACACCACGTACCTGTTGTTCTGAAACGAATTAGTCTAAATATGCGTTCATACGACTAAAAAATGCGTTTCGAATACGTTTTAGCTAAAACGCAATATCGAAAACGTATACCTAATGCGTTTTCGATATTGCATTTTAGTTGAAACATTTTCGAAACGTTTTGATAATGAACTGACTTGATTACGTACATGTGCCCACATGTACCTGTTCATTGAAGATATTAGCTAACCGATTTAATTTTTATCAGTGTTACTATTGAAGATGAACAATTACAACTGTTTTATTCGGGTTAACATTGTCTGCCGAGTGTAAATTTTTTAAAATTTATTTATATATGTATTTTTTATTATTTTTGTATTAGGAATGAATGTGTAATGGGTAACGAACACTCAATTTTACATTCCCAAGTAAGAAAAGATGTCAACTTCAACAATAAAGACCCAATTCTGTTATCTGTATCAAATTTAACAAATATCCTGTCTACAAAATGAATGAATTTGTGAACTCCAATTTTGAACCTCAGCAAAATCGATCAAAGTGTATAAATGCAAAAATGGTTTTCCTTAAACATTTTTTTTATAAAGAATCTTTTAAAATCATTTTGAAAGGTGAATAATGACATTTTCCACCTTTTTTCAATGCCGAATATGTGTTGCAAAACTTTGTATGAGTAGTATATAGTTGCCTAATGTTTATCATGTTGTCATTTATGTGTCATGCATCATACCTCTGTATGAATAGTGTTTGTGTCAGCAGCTTGGCTCTGTCTAAAAAGTCACTGTAATTGTTGCATTTTTAGAATGGGCGAAATTTTGAGTTCATAAAATGTCAAAATTTCTGTTATAGGTAAAATTTCAAGATTTAAAAGTCAAAAGATCAATTTTATATATATTTTAACTAATAAGCTTTCGTTTATACATGTATGAGGGCGTGGATTGGGTTAATGTTTACAGAATAAACAATGAAAATGGCATATAAAATAAAGAACAGAATATAAAAAATAACTATAAAAAAAAATGGTTAAACATTAACTGATAACCGAATAAAAAAAAAAGAATGTGCAGTATACAGAAATCAAGTAATTTCAAAATAACCTTTATTTCTAAAGAAAAAAAATATTGACTGAAAAAAGGGAAATAAAATGAAAGACCTCATTGATTAGAAACGAGGGGGAAACATGTTCAGGTTAAGCTCCTTTTATGATAAAACCAAAACACGACTCTGTGGCGTACCTATTTAACAACTACTGCTTTTGTATGTGGAAAAATATTGTTGGAACACCCATTTTACATGACTTGCATGTCTTGGAACCCGCCCTTTTCAAGACAGCCCAAGCGACTTGTTTCGAACGAAAAAGATACCACGCAATTCTTACATACATTACAAATAATAAATAACAAAACTTTATAATGGTCAATCACGGACCATTGTTTTTTTTTGGAGAAGGGCTATGATTTTCATGCGGGCCAGAATTTGTTTTCGCCCGCTATATGTTCAATGTAGAAAATCACGGTGGGGGTGGTTTAGGATGAAATTTTCTATCCTGCTTTTTTATTTTGAAAAAAAATATGGTTGCTGCCTTTTTTCTTCGGCGTTTAGCGTCGATTTAAAAAATAGGTAACACACTGCCACCAAAAGCTTGATTTTTGTCGAGCCTAGGTGGTCGAGTGGTCTAGATCTAACATTGTTGTGCTGATATTTAGATAATTATGTATATAATATGTGTTTCCAGCCATGTATTGCCTTCACTGGTGATCCAATGTATCAATCTATCGTAGAGTTGTCACTTGTTCAGACGTACTTATAATATATATATATATATATATATATATATATATATATATAATTTCAATTTTGACTTGTTTATATATATATATATATATATATATATATATATACTCCTAAATACTAACCCAACACTGTTAAAATCAGATTTTAATACTGTCAAATTTCTGTCCGCCTATGGCGGGACTCGAACTCACACCGTTGAGATACTATGGCACCTATTCGCCTAGCACCATTTCCAGCGCCCTAGACCACTCGGCCAAATCCGCTATATAAAAATATATAGCTTTAGTGGCCGAGGTGAATCTTGGGATGAACATGGTACATGCGTGTATGCGTGTGGCGATGGAATTTTATTACCTCTCTGGCATTTATATATATATATATATACTCTCTCAAAAAAGAAACGCAACATCAGATTATCTTTTTGAAATATTATTTTTCCGGACAAATAACCAATAAATATCAAAATATATGTACACATGATCATAATTACACCTTCATAAAAAGTTTCCAGGTACAATCATTTAAATTCATCCACCCGTAAACGACTTTGGTCGCAATCTGGGACAACCTACGATTTACGCATTGCCAAAAACTGGGTCGACTTTCACGTGCAAATCATGGGTTATTTTTTAGCTCAGTCAGTCGGTATAAAAACCCGGTATTTCTTTTCATGAATGCATTCGTAAAATAAAATTCTGATGAGGTGACGCTATGCCAAGGTTAGACGCTGCTACCCGGAATATCGCTATCGGACGACTAGAGGCCGGAGAATCACAGAATGCTGTTGCTGTAACGTACAATGTTCATCGTAGCACAATTTCACGCCTTTGGGGACGCTACCTGCAGCTTGGTACTACGACAGATCGGCCACGTTCAGGGCGCCCGCGTGTTACAACCAGGGCGCAAGATCGTTACATCAGACTTTTCCATCTGCGGAATAGGACTATTGCTGCAACAGAAACAGCTGTAAACGTCCCTGGGTTGCGCCGTATATCAGCACAGACAGTACGCAATCGGTTACGTTCTCATGGATTGAGGGCAAGAAGACCTTACTTTGGAGCAACACTGAGACGCCAACACCGCCGAGCGAGGGTTAGATGGTGTACTACAGTTCGTGCATGGAATTTACAGAACTGGAGAAGAGTATGGTTCAGCGATGAGTCACGTTTTCAACTGGAAAAGCGAGATGGTCGCATACGTGTGTATAGGCGCCGAAACGAACGTTTTGCGCAAAAATGTGTTGTGGAGAGAGACAATTTTGGCGGAGGCAGTGTTATGATGTGGGCCGCTATTTCTTATGCCAGAAACACACAGCTGATACATATCCAAGGCAATCTGAACGCTGTTAGGTATAGAGACGAAATTTTACGACCTCATTTATTGCCCGTAATTGACATTCGGAGAGAAATTTTTCAGCACGACAATGCCCGACCACATACAGCACGTGTAACAGTAGACTTTTTAGAACAACAGAATGTCAATGTGATCCGTTGGCCGTCACGATCACCCGATCTTAATCCAATTGAACATGTGTGGGATGAAGTGGATCGGCGCGTGCGCCAACGACAACCACCACCGCAAAATCTGCAACAATTACAGCAGGCACTTCAGTTTGAGTGGCAAAGGATACCGCGTGTTCGAACTCAGCGTTTAATTCAATCTATGCCAAGAAAAGTCGGGGCTGTGTTACAAGCAAATGGTGGACATACCAGATATTGACAATTTATGAGTGATTTATTGACAATATGTGACAAACTGTGATATTCTAAGGTAAAAGAACTCATGAACAAGAAGTGTGCCAATTTTTGCATTCCTGTGTAAATTATTTATATCATAAATTATGAAAATAATATATGAAGTAAATTTCCTATTTTCTGTATGTTGCGTTTCTTTTTTGAGAGAGTATATATATATATACAATAAGTACATAATTTATGAAAAATAAGAGAGCCGATCCTTTTATTTTTTTATGATTTCCTTATGGCATGTCCAAAATCATAATCAAAATATTTTTTTCTAAAAAATATAAGCCCCTCCCCCCCCCACTCCCATCAGAAAATGCTCCGTGACTAACGACGACATACAAAATAAAAAAATTAAAACAGACAGTACACATATCAATCAATAAAAAATGCATTTATAATCAAAGCGAGATAATCATGAACACTTAGGCATCCTAACTTGAAATCAATGATCCCCCTTCGTGTCATACGGTAAAGTAGGTGATATATTCGTGATTCGTACGTGATTCGTGATCTCACGTTACCTCTTATAGTACAAACTAAGTGCTCAGTATACCAGAAAGCCATTATATATTTGTACATGTATAAGGTAAGTTTCGTTTTATACATACTTCCTTGTTATTATACATACACATATATACATTAACTATAACGACAATTTGGTTAATAAACTGAGTAATATTTACAAAAATGCTGCAAAAAACACATTAAAATTTAAACACTTCAAGCAAAGTTCATACAAGGGAAAACAAAAGAAAACAAAACCCCTAAAACCATGGATATCAGGTGATTGTCTACTCTTGAGAAGAGAAGTCAAACGCCTGTCAAATAAATTACACAATGATCCAAACAACATTCCACTTAGACAATCTTTCACAGCACACAGAAAAGAATATAACACAATGAGGAAAAGACTAAGATCAAATTGCTTTTATTCATTTATTGATAAAGTTAACTCTCTTAATCCTAAACAATCCAATGAATGGGTTAATTATTTTAAATCACTTCTTCAGTCAAAGGGGGATAATTACGACAAACTTAACGACAAAGAAACACTAGAAAAGCAAACACCTCTCGACTTTCCATTCACGTGCAGAGATGTATTTCCGAATTAAAATCAAACAAATCCGAGGGCATAGATCTGATCATGAATGAGTTTATTAAATGCGGATCTAACGTCCTCCTGAAAACATTAGTTAAACTTTTTAACAAGATATTGAATGTAGGTATATTCCCGGAATGTTGGAATCTTTCTCTTCTCTCAACCATCCATAAATCGGGTGATCCAACTGACCCTGATAATTATAGAGGTATAAGTCTCTGTAGCTGTCTAGGAAAGCTGTTTACTAGACTCTTGCAGATGAGACTAGGCAATATTTCAGAAACTAACAATTTACTGATTCCAAACCAAACTGGTTTTAGAAAAGGTTTTAGGACAACAGATAATATATTCATATCAAAAACTGTAATAAATAAATACCTAAGCTAACGTAATGGTAAAGTTTTTGTTATCTTTGTTGATTTTAAGAAGGCATTTGACAGTGTCTGGAGACAAGCACTTTTTTACAAAATTTTTGACAAAGGAATTGCGGGAAACTTTTACAAAATCATAAAACATATGTACTTTAACACTAGATATTCATATAAAAGTTCTAGTAAAGTCTCTGATAAACCTGTCTTGATTTGACCATAAATTCATTACTACTAGTAGTGGAAAAACCAGGGTTCTACCCCAATGACACCTCCCATAGCACTTCCGGTAGCACCTCCCATAGGACCTCCGGTAGCACCTCCCATAGCACCTCCCAAGCAGTGAGGTGCAGTGACGTCATAATGAGACGGGCACTAATTATAAAATGGGCATATCAGCAGTACTAATTAGGTTTGATTAATTAAGATGTATTGATTAATTGTTATCTGCGTGCAGTGTTACCAGTGATCAGATCATTACACACTATGTGTTATTATACACCTACCCCCCCCCCCCCCCCCCCTTCCTCCCTTTTCATAATACTGATTTGTTACGATCAGCGACCATACTGGATCATACTGTGATAATTCAATTACTAATTATTAAAATAGCTTGTGTAAATAAAAAAATCATTGTCTATATATTGTAATCACATATAGTTTATTATGTATCAACACAAATATATCTTGGGTGGTACGTGCATATATATATAAATATGAAGGTCATGTTTACTTGCGTACGTTTTGTATTTCTGATCGAGTTAATTAATTACAACAGATTGTAAGCATTAATTGTCTGATTATTTCGATTCCGAAATAAAGTTTAGAAGTTATAATCTATCTTTTAAACTACACTAAAATAGATATTTTAACTATGTTGATAGATGTGTAAAGAGTTATATTGATAATATTCATAAATAAACCGGCTCAAACCGGTATATAGCAAACAGCGGCCATTATTAAATATTGCAAATATTCTCGCGTCCCTCTATGATATTTCTATGTTTTGAATATTAAAATGGCTTGGGCGAATGTAAAAATTCATTTTCGATATGTGGTAAACCCACAGTTTATGTGCATTTTTAATTATATCATGTAGTAACATAAATCTCCTAGGTCATGTATATAATATACAATATTGATGCCTTGGCTTTGAATATATAATTTATTTGGACGAGGCTTAGAAACTGGGGAAAAGGCGAGCTTTAGCGAGCCTTTTCCCCAGTTTTGTGCCGAGTCCAAATAAATTATATATTCAAAGCCAAGGCATCAATATTGTGTTTATCCTGCAATCTGTCATCGAGAAATTGGTGTTTTATTTAATTATAAATTAAAAATAGATTGTTTTTATTTTATTTTCCCAAAGGTAGCCCCACATTCCTTAGCGGAGTAATATAAATGGTAATAACTCATATTGTGTTCTCTCACAAAAATAATCCGTGTATCGGGTAGTGATTTATTTAACAGGTAATGATCGACTATTGTAACAAATAAGAAACGAGATTGAAAACAAGATATAGTAAGGTCAATAAACACAACAGTAACAAGTTTTGTGTAGTTTCAAATCATCAGCCCCGAAACGGAAGTTCAATGTTTGTCACACAGGTAAACATTCATGGTTTCCACTTGAAGACGGGCGCCAAAGAACATGGAATTTATGCGGTTCGATAGGCTTGTTTGGGATGAAAATGACGACGGAACGCTGTTCCCTTGTGTGGACGAAAGACTAGTAACACCCTCTGTTGTTGGGGCGGTCACAGTGGACGTTGTACGAGGTAAGGCAACAAGTTGGCAGTTTGTGCCAGTTGTGTCACTGAGCACGTTTGATATTTGACGTTGTTTATTTTCAGAAATGTGACTGTAATTTTCTATGGATTGCACATTTTTATGACCGGAGATGTGACAAATATCGTTTGCTTCAATGTTATTCTCTCGTAATTTCTGTACCAGATACTTTCGAGCAGAGTGATTTGTAAGTCGCTTGTTGGCATCAAGTCCCCCTTTTTCCTTCATGTTCTTCATCAAAGCTGATAACTTTTTCATCCCCACTCTTTGTCGTAGAAATCAAAGTTTGGTTCGATTGTCAGTTAACGGAACCGTACGTGGTGCAAGGTAAAACGGATCTTCTGTCCCACACATTGACTCCGGACGCTTTTCAGCATAAACTTCATACACTCTGATAGGGTTTCGTTCACCCTGGCTCTCAAATATTTTGGGTGCAACTTCCCGCACATCACTAAGATTGGCACCAGTCCTGGTTTTTGTTTGCCTTTCATTCAATTCCAAATATTTTGTCCCATCGCTTGCTGTGTGGAGTGTAACATCTCCCCATCTAAGAAAATGAGAGACAGAAAACCCATTTAACTATAGGTACATATTATCAGGTTTTCTGCAAACGTATATCGTAAAATATCGGCCGCGAGACACAATGTGAAGCTTTTTTCGGCGAGTGAGCGTAGCGAACGAGCCAAAAAGCTTCATATTGTGTCGAGCGGCTTATATTTTATAATATTTGTTTGAAGAAAACTTGATGATAAATTTATCGTATTGTTAACTAGCAATCTTAATGGAATTTATTACTTTTCAATGGCCATCTGCCTATAACCGGATGTTTTCCTGATATATTCGGGTCAACGTTGGGTCAAACATTATGACGTCTCTGATATATTCGGGTCAGCTCATATTAGGGTCGGGTCAACTCTTTACGACGTCACAGTGCCGAAATACGGGAAATTCTGAAGGCCTCAGCAGGTCGATATAGCCATAGGGAAATACGATAATTATGATAATGTTACCCTTCGTCCAATATTTTCCCCTCTCGGCAAAGTATATTGGATTAAGTGTTACGTTATCGTTACAAATTTTAGTACTGAAATTTAGGTTGGCCATTTGGTTTCTACGGGAGAGACTGATTGTGTTTCTAAGATTTAATTTTGGATGTAACGTCATTTCTGATTAGTCAAAAAAATGATTCGAATCCGTTGCTATCCTTAAAAGTAGTTTTTTATTGTTGTAAAATAGTATATGAAAGCAATTTGTGTTAACAATGTATTTTCCAGATTCTCTCTCAAAGAAATAAATGCCAAAATGGTCTTGACTTACCCATTTTGGCATTTTCAAGTCAGCTTTTTGGGTTATTGTTTTGGTTTTCAATATTTTAGGCCGTGAGCTTAATATGAGTTGTAAATCGACGAAATGTGCACAACTTGTGCATCAAAATTGCTCATTAACCGACAATACCTCATACATGTATATAGTGTACATCATATTTTTATGACAAAATCTAATTTTTAGTTTATTTTTCTCTTTTACATGACGTTTACACATCATATTTTCATTTTTCACCAGTATTTAGAGCATTCAATAATATTTACATGAACATGTTTTATTTCATTTCAGACTCAAGTGTGTTCATTGTCACAGGACGAAGATGAATAAAGATCAGGTGAAAGCAATCAAGCAGCGAATGAGTAGGGCATCAAACATGTGATACTTCCATAAAATCAGGATTATGTGAATATTCGAAAATTACGAAAAAAGGAATTTCAAAATAAAAAATCGGATTAGATACTGTAATGTTAAGAGCTCCATTTAACTGTGACGTGAATATAGGCAAATTCTTTAATATGGATTAATGATTAACCGAAATGGAATACTTTTCAAGTACATGAATTGTGGTATTTGTGAAATTGGATATGAATCGAGGACTGTTGCTGTAAAATCTAAATGTACAAAAATGTACCTACTACTGATGTTAATTTTAGCAAATTAATAAATGTAGATTGTGCTTTCTTATGTATGTAAAGCAAAACTTATTCAATATTAAAGAATGGGAAGGCTTAATTTAAACTATTTGTCTGTTTCCTTTTTTCAATTCATTTACTGAAGTGATTTTACATTGCAATAGTGACAATTTTGTATATCTTTTAAAAAGCCTCATGCCATCCTTTAATATTAAATCTAATTTAATCAATATCCAGAACCTGAGATCGTAATGCTCCTTTACACCTCGAAGACCAAACTGGACACTGTTATTAAACCAGAGGGTGTTGAGAAGTGCATCAGGTGTATTGGTTCCTAACAGATTTTTCTCATACAATTCATTAATTTCTTCATCAGTTAGTGGCTGAGCTCTTTTTGGTTTATTACCTTTCCCTTTTTGTTTCAGTATTTTCTGTTTAGCAGTTAAGGCCTGTCTTGTAAGGTGAAAGGAATCATCATTGTCTCTTTGATTGATAATTTTGTGTCTATATTTATGCCGACGAAGTTTTCTATCAATACTGCTTATCATACCTCGGAGAGAAGTGGGTTCATATTCCCCCCTATCTTTTTTACGTACAGTTAATATGAAATTTGCTAATAAAGTGTCAAGTTCTTTTGGTGGTATTGTGTGGATAGGCCTTGACTCATTTTTCTTTTCCAGGAATCTAGTTAGAAGTGAGATATCCTGTTTAGTTTTTTTCAGTGTGTTTCGGTTTTCTTGATTTTCCAGAAAATTTTGAAGATCATCCTCATCCATGTCAATAAATTCAGAGGCGAATTGAGCATCATTGTCTTCTGGTTCTGCTGGGCCAGGGGCGTGTGGTGTTTCTCTCGTATCATTTATATCCGATTGTGTGATAGCAAGTAACGAGGCTAGTGGATCTTCAGTTTTCATGTTTGTTTCCATTGCAGGTTGTATATTCATACTTTGATTGTTGTTCTCATTAATTTGTTGTTCCAAATAATCAGATGTACCTTCATTTTCATTTTGCACCATATCTTCAGTTTGCAAACCTGCATCATTTTCATTTTGTACCAATTCATCAGTTTTTGTGAGAGCATCAGTGAGACCTTCATCTTGTAGAATTTGTTCCATTGGTGACCAATCGAGGCGGAAATAGGGAACAATGTTCTTTGAATCTCTTGCTCCAGCCATTTTAAATTGTAGCTTATGCAGACGACAAAAAAGGGGGGTTGCGTGCGGAAATATTTTAAAATCACAATCGATATACATGTAAGGCTATATATATGCACTGCATAAATTCTGTTACGGAATTTTTTATTTTATTTTTTTAATTGGACGCGTATATGGATAAAAGCAAATGCGAAACTAAAAGACAACAAACATCCCATGATCGCGACCGATTGTATATGTAGTTTTCTACACCAGTCCAGTCCTGTAAATGTTATTGGTCATACATGTACATGAAATTAAGGAAAAAATACATCAAGGTTAACTCAGTTACAAGGTTGTGTGTATGAAACAGTCGATAGGAATGCCGATATTCAAAGAGTAAGTCGACACGACTGGCGAAAATGACAATTTTGTTTACTTCCTTGTTTGCGGTAAAAAAGTAGTCCCGACATATAGGGGCGTGGCTTAAAAATTTATAATGTCATTGACATAATACCACTGAAATTTATTCTACCCCTTTATTTGGTCTGAAAATAAGTTGATTGCAGGATAAATAAAGATATGTAGGTCATGTTGTGTTTACATCTATTTATAAACATTAATGTGTAAGAAACATTTTATTTATGAACAATAATGTTGAAGAACATTCACAAAACATATCAATTCGATAACAGAACAACAGCAGATTACAAAGTTAAATAAAAACAGAACTATTCAGATTTTATTGTCATTCATACCCTCCCCCCCCTTTTTTTATCTTACCGACAATTTATGAAACAAATCCAAACAGTTAATACGTCAATGTAAAATTTGAAGTCCAATAAAAACTATGTTTAATACACTATCAATTTCCTACAATAAATTCCTTAATATTTTGATCGATTTCAGGGAAATTTTAATTATAATGAGAGCAAAAAAAAAAGCCACAGCCGACTGCCATGACGGCATTTCACAACTAAAGCCCCAAAATGGGCGAGTCCACAGAAAAGGGGTTTAAGGTACTCGATATCATAAAAAATATACATAAACAAAGACAATTTGAATTCCAAAACTATGAATTGAAATTAATTTCGTAAACATAGTGTTATATATTTATTTTCATAAATTCATATCGATTTGAAAGATATTTGTTCAAGTCGACGATTCCGACACCCCTGTCGACGTAATAGACCAGACGACACCTATATAAGCGAGTCGATCGATGCAAAATCGACATTTCAAAAACGACACCAGAAGGATCAGACGTATATCGTGTTTGAAAGGAGAACAAAATAACAGGTGAATTTAATTATTGACTGAATCATATGGAGTGCAATTTTATCATTAAAAAAAATGTATCCGTCAAGTTATAATGTTTTTCTGTTAATACGTTTCATATTGAAATATTGTTCGCATACTGATAATTAATCAACGTTTATTTTATATAAGACCTTACTTGCAAGTCCACTGACCCGACCATATGATACAGAACGGGGTATATATATCGTATGGATGTCAGTCAGTGGAACCCTGAGATATTTTAGTTTCATCACCATTTAGTCAACAACTGTTATGAACGTAAATGCCATTCTCTTACTGTAAGTGTGAAGTGTGTTTTTTGTTTATCTTTCATGGTGTAGTGACGCACCATATTCCACTATTAAAAGTATGTCGCTAAATTAACAATGCAAATATAATGGTCTTAGGGGTATACTTACATAATCATATTTATCTAGACGCATTTATAGGGTTTTTAGAATATAAGTGCCTACCGGTCAAAATATACGGACAACCTATCAATGTGTAAATAGTCAAACATTTAAAAAAGAAAATACAGAATTTAATGTTCATATTCATTCCGGCCTTCAGATAATATGTGTTTAATATCATAATCAACCCTTAAAACTGTAATTTGCATAAAATAATGACATAACAATGACAGCGAAGTGGATTCACTTTCAGATATAACGTACCAATTGAAAGAATGGGGCCACTGCATAAACAGACATTTCCCTGTAATAAATGCGACAAAAGGTTTTCCCGCAAATCAAGTTCAATACGTCACCAACGAACAGCGCATGGGCTTAGTATCTTTGCATGTCCAATATGTGAATCCCAATTTAATCGCCAAGATAATTTCAATCGACACATGAGAAAATATTATCCAAACAAACAAAAGCAGAGCAATGCAATTATTAATCAAGTTGGAAGTGGTGAACATAAGCAACCTGTCAGTGTAAATCGACAGTCTGTAATGGAGACTGAAAATATAAATGAACCCATGCAAAATGAAGAAAATGATTGTATTACCAAAGAAGAAGCAATCGATGGGAATCTTAAAAAGATATCTATCTCTGCGACAGATAAGACCAAATATGATCCAATGGCATTTTTAAAAGCTAATGAAGAGAAGATCACATCTATTTTAAAAGATGAAGTGAAAAAACGTCTAAGAATCAAAGTCTATCTCACTCTTCAAGTTAGACTGACGAAGACCAAAGGTAATCAAATGGAAGTAATGGAGCCGTACTTTCATGGGCGATGCCACATAATTCTCAAACTTGATGATATTGAAGAAGCATTGAAAGAGAGTATGAAGAAAATGTTTACCTCTCTACTGGAGTTTCAAAGAGAAGGCAGTAACTGGGTGCTTGAAAAAAGTTATCAGTGTTAACGTGCACGTTGTTAACTACAAGCCTTTGAGAGGATAAAGTTTCATCCCTCTTCCAGCAAAATTAGCTAACAAGAAGGCTATCGTAAATGTTCAAAATAATGATAACAAATGTTTTATGTGGTCGGTATTAGCGGCTCTACATCCGTTACATAAGAGTTTCAAAAATCCAAACAGAGTAAGCAATTACACCAAGTATCAAGATGAGTTAGATTTCACAGACATTACATGTCCAGTAAGAGTATCTGACGTCCCAAAGTTTGAAAAGAAGAACGACATATCCATCAATGTTTTCGGCTATGAGAAAAATGAAGTCTACCCCCTACACCTGACTAAAAATCGTGGACTCCGACATGTTGATCTACTTGTCATTACAGAAGGAGAAAAATCTCATTATTGTTGGATTAAAAACTTCAATCGATTAATGTCTAATCAAAACCATGATAGAAATCAATACTTTTACTGCCATTATTGCCTCCATGGATTTACTAAAAAGATCTTGCTTGATAAACATATACCGTATTGTAATATACATGGTGCTCATCGAACCGAAATGCCATTAGAAGAGGACAAATGGTTGCCGTTTTCTGATGTTTCAAAGCAGCTCAAAGTTCCATTCGTCGTATATGCTGACTTTGAATGTATCTTAGAGAAAAGATGTGGATGCCAACCTAATCCCTGCGTATCTTCTACAGTTAAATTAGCTAAACATATAGCCTCAGGATTCACTTACAAAGTCGTCGGTATCACGAAAGACTTGACAGAAAATCACGTGACCTATAGAGGGCCAAATGCTGCGGATGTTTTCATAGAACATATGGTTAAACTAGAAGAAAGACTCTTAGAAGTATTACGAAATGTAACACCTATGGAGTTGACAGAGGCAGACATGTATTTATTTCAAACAGCTACAAATTGTAGTATATGTGGACAGCTATTAGATTCGCAAAGGGTTAGGGACCATTGCAAAATCAGTGGTAAATATAGGGGAGCAGCCCATAATTCATGTAACCTTAATTTTAGACAAAGAGAGAGAATTCCAGTGTTTCTCCACAATTTACGTGGTTATGATGCTCATCTTATAATGGAAGCCATAGGAAAAATGAAACACAAGAAAATCAATTGTATTCCACAGAATCATGAAAAATACATTTCGTTTTCCTTGGGAAAATTGGAATTTATTGATACCTTTCAGTTTTTATCAACATCATTGGAAAAACTCGTTAACAACCTGGCGGAAAAAGACTTATCAAAGTTTCAACACCTAAGAGATTACATAACTGCTACCCATCCTGGAAACGAAGGAATGAAAATCAAGCTACTCAGTCGTAAGGGAGTATACCCATATCGTTGCTAAGCTCATTTGACCGATTCCTAGAAACAGATCTTCCCCCTCAAGAAGCATTTTACAACTATTTGGACGAAGCTCATATATCAGCTGAAGATTATTTACATGCCGAGACGGTTTGGAATGTCCTGAAGATGCACAATCTGGGACAATACCACGACCTCTATATGGAAACCGATGTAAATTTACTGGCTGATGTTTCGAAAATTTGAGAAACCTATGTCTAGATATCTACAAATTAGACCCCGCAAACTTTTACACATCACCTGGACTTTCATGGCAGGCTGCATTGAAAATGACTGGAGTGAGGTTGGAACTCCTCACAGACCCAGACATGCACTTGTTTGTAGAAAAAAGGACTGAGAGGAGGTATGGCTGTGATAACAAAACGTTATGCTGAAGCTAATCATAAAGGTATTCCTGGATATGATTCAAACAAACCAAACAGTCATATAATCTACCTAGATGCAAATAATTTATATGGATGGGCCATGAGTCAGTCGCTTCCTACGCACGACTTTGAATGGATGCAAGACGAAGACATTCCTCATATAGACATTAACACCATACCCGACAACAGTGAGACCGGATACATTTTAGAAGTTGACCTGGAATATGGAAGTGAACTTCACGATCTCCACAATGATTATCCGCTTGCTCCTGAAACATTAGAGATAAAACCAGGCATGTTATCGCCTTACCAAGATGAATTGCTAACGAAGCTGGGACTTAAGGCCACTGGATGTAGCAAACTAGTTTCCAATCTTTACGATAAGAAAGGATATGTGGTGCACTACCGCAATCTGAAGCTTTACCTGTCACTAGGGATGCGGCTTACAAAGATTCACAAAGTGTTAACATTCCGGCAAAGTCTGTGGTTGAAAACCTACATCGACTTTAACACCAACATGAGAAAAAAGGCACAGAACGAATTTGAAAAGGACTTTTGCAAACTCATGAACAATGCAGTGTTCGGGAAGACGATGGAGAATTTACGAAAAAGAGTAGATATACAACTAGTTCACCAAGAGAAACGGCTTTTCAAGCTAACAAGGAAACCTGGCTTCAAGTCCTTCAAGATTTTTAACGAAGATTTAGCCTCCGTCGAACTGCGGAAACAGAAACTTGTGTTGAACCGCCCTATTTATGTTGGTTTTTCTATACTAGACCTATCTAAAGTACTTATGTATGACTTTCATTACAACTACATGAAAGAAAAATATGGAATCAAGGCTCAGCTGTTATTTACAGATACAGATTCTCTTTGTTACGAAGTACAAACCAGTGATATTTACAAAGACATGGAGAAAGACAAACATTTGTTCGATTTCAGTGGTTATCCAAAGGATCATCCACTTTACAACACTAACAACAAAAAAATTATCGGCAAAATGAAGGATGAGACGGCTTCTGTTCCAGTGAAAGAGTTTATCGGACTCAGAGCGAAAATGTATAGTCTTAAACATGGTGATGAGGAAAAAAGGACTGCAAAAGGGGTAAGCAAAGCTGTCATTAAAGGAAAGTTGCGCCACGAACTCTATAGAGAATGCCTCTTTCAAATGGAATGTCAGATGGAGTCTATGAATCTCTTTAGAACTGACAAACACAATATTTATACCGTCCAACTGACGAAGACAACACTTTCTGCTTATGATGATAAAAGGTATATCCTATCTGATGGTATTCATACTCTTGCTTATGGTCACTGGAGAATATAAATTGACTTTCAAATCAACATATGCATCATTGTTGTATAAGAAGTCGAAGAAGTAGGACGTGTTTAGAGACTCTCTACGATGTTACGGCCGAAATCACCTTTAAATTGTAGCCAACAAAAGACACAAATCAATTAAAAATTTTAACAAGATTTATTATATACAAGTTTACAAAAAAAATATTACATAAACTAAAATGTCAACTTAACTGTTCAAAATCCTTCGTCTTTTCCTAATCCGGAATTCTTCTCACTGTTGCGGGAATCCAAACGGAATATTATATCCAATCAGTCACAATCTAGTATGATGCAACGCAAGTAAAAGTATGTCAAGGATGATGTGTGAAACGTAAATAAATCCAACAGCTGAGAACACAAGAATATCTAGTCCAACACGTTCTGCTCTGCAAGTCTAAATTTCTTGTCCGTATATATACTGTAGAACGGAAACTTCTGGAATACGGTAGAAGTTCGAATCACACCATAATTATTACGTAAGTCAAATAGAAAGTTCTAGTCATTCCATCGGTATCTATTATTGTTCCAGTGATTTCTAAACTGCGCAGTTATAACATTATTTGGTAAACAATTATAAGTATTATGTAAACATAGTATACATGTTATAAGGCTACGCAAAACAAATTAGGCCAAGATAAATAAATATAATAATTACAATATCATAACACCTCCCCCTTAAAAGAAGTTTGAGTGTAACGAGAACTTCATGAACAATATATACAAAAATATATATATGTATACAGTGTTTTAATAAGATCTAGATAAAGCATCTGCTATTACATTATCTTTACCTGCGAAATTTTCCCATTTTTTTCTAATATGTCATTAATGAACAAAATATTGTCATTTTCATCCACTTATTATAAATTAGACACTTTCCTTTAAATTTGATATGTTTATTTCTCCATATTAGTTGTTGTATCGATTTAAAGTTCGTTTCATCTATTTTTGTGTTTTCATTAACTTTAATCCATTTTTTGATAATCTCTAAATAAAATTTGGGGATGTTTTCTTTCATGTGATCTATGGACTGAATTCTATCTAGGTTCATATTGAATATCATGAAATTTGGTCAAAATTTATTTAAATAATATATAGTACTCTAGGCCTTAAATCTGAACTTATCAAAACATAATCAATTCTACTAGCTATTTGTGTATCACTTTTCCTTCTACATGTATATTGTTGAGTTTTCGGATTAATTATTCTCTAATTATCTATAAGCTTAAACTTGTTTATCATATCTTTTAAACTCTTAACTGATTTAGTTTTTTTCTTACATGTATTATTATATGATTTCCTGTCCAGTTCAGTCAGTCTTTGGTTCATATTTCCACCCAATATAATTATTCCTAAAGCAAAATTATCAATAATACTGATAACCTTTTTAAAACATGTATTTCTATCTTTCTTAATATTCGGTCCATATTAATTTACCAAAGTCAGTATATTATCTACATTAAGTAAAAGAATTCTGCCCTCTGAATCTTGAAACTTATCAGTTAAAGTATATCTGTTAAATCATGTTTTATAAATATTGATACGCCTCTTGATTTGGAGTTTCCTTAACTATGATATGATTCGCCGTTAAATTCTTTTTTGATAATATTTATAGTATCTTTTACAAAGGGAGTTTCTTGTACAAACAAAACATTACATTTCTGATTTTTTGCCCACTGAAATAACCTTTGTCTCTTTTCTTTTTGACGAAGCCCTTGACAATTCAAGGAGCATAAACAAAGTTATTGTTATTTACTGCGCATAAACTATACAACATACAACAAGATACTAAAATATTTACAATACACGTAATTGTTATTTTTAACATACACAACATTAACAAAGAACACATACTACCCAGCAGGCACAAGAACATTGAATCAACGTTGGATATTGGTTGGTTAGTTGTTCAGCCAATATTCAACATTGAATCAACGTTATGGTTTTCAACCAAAAACAATAACATTGTTTCAATGTTGATCCAACGTTTGTAAAACAACGTTGAAAATTACAACATTGTTTCAACGTTATTTTTTCGTCCATCTTGGACATTGTTTCAATGTTGTTACATTGTTTGGATGGATATAGGCCAATCTAAATATGTCATATATTAATTTCAACATACATCATATAGCACTTAATTCTGAGGCTATCATGCAAGTTGACTGGATTTCGTTACATCTAATGTTACATGTACGTTGCAAATTTTGATTTAATTAATTTTATATAAGCAAATAATTCTAAGTCTGGCTACTGTAAATAAGAAAATTATTGCGATGTTGTTATTATTGCGAAAAATGCGACAGGGTTGTAATCGCAATAATTTAAACTCGCAGTTTGGTATTTTTTATCGCAAAAATTAAAATCGCATTTTGGTGTAAAACGATAAAATCGCAATAATAAATGCACTTAATAATTTCTGAATTTACAGTATATATAAGATCCCTGTTTTATGTGAATGTAATACGATTTAATCCCATTAAGTTCTAATAAATTGCAACTGCAAGACAACCTTTTTTTATCAATTCCCACTGATATAGAGTAAACAAGACTTTTATGATTTTTTTAAAGAAATAAATAAAACCCCCAAAAATGTACCTCAGCATGTTGAGCAAGAAATATTGACCCCCTCTCGTTCCAATTACAAAGAGACCCCTCCCCCAGTTTTCCGATATTCACAAAATACTATTCTTAATATATAGTACACTACTTGATTTATAATTGTACATTATCATATATTTCCAAGTTTCTACTTTTCTTCCAGAATATGCATGGCGAGTGGCAAGATTGAGTACCTTTCGGAGATATACTCAACCAGTAAAGAAAATAAGTAAAAAGAAAAATACTCCCCCCCCCTTTGTTTTAGAATTAAAAGAAAAGGGCAATTTTCATTCATAACACCCAAAATATTGCCCCCTTTAATGTCTTCTCGGAAAACATTTATCCCTCAAGAGGTGAGGAACAACCTCCTCCCCCTCCTTTGCCAGTATTAATGATAAGTCCTAGCTTTGGTTATTTGATCCCCCTTTTTTCCAAACCGAGTATGTTACACTCTGATCGAAATTATCACAATGAACAATAAGAAAACTTCATCATTACTGTGTATAAAATGTTTATTTGCTTTTGTGATAAGACTCCATCTGGTAACATAAACGCGGCTGTCGGCGTTTTGAATTTTCGCGGTTATGCGACCGGAAACCAGTTAATTTGCGCATGTGCAGGAAATTAGGAGTTTTTCAAATTTGGCGGAAACTTAGATTGAGTGTGTTTACAGAGTGTGTACAGAGCAGTTATTTTGCAGATTTAATTCAATATTATTTCAGAGCGTGCTACAAATAGGTAAGTTATTGAATGACGTTTCTTCTTGTTTTAAGGGGGAACAGGGTTGGATCCAGGATTTTGTTTGAATGAAAGGGCTTTGGTAGTTTGGTAATCCTTTATTATTAGCTACAATAATGTAGCTCCTGTAACAACTCTTGACTCGGCGGTGCTACAAATCAATGGTAAAGCATATCATAAGATTATAACAAAATAAAAAGTCATCATTGACAGTGGTTTGGCATGCGAATATGCTTGTTAATGTTGTCATGCATGTGTAATTTCTACTAATAATTTATATTTGCAAGCAAAGATGTGTTTTATGTCTTATCTAATATATAATGCATGCTTTTAGATAACAATGGAATACCAGAAACGTTGGCATAGTGTAGAGATAGAGTACTTGATCAGAGATCTAGGTCAACTTCAAGAACAAGAGGTTTTCTTCTTTCTGAAGCGAGTAAGTGATTTTTCTTTGTACTTTTTAAACATCCCAAATGAAGTTCTAATTTAAGACATTGATTTTAATAAAAGGATAATGGGTGGCTTCAACAGTAGGTTGTTGAATGACAAACCAAATATCTTACATCAGATTTAAATGAAACATGAGGATGTTGTTCAATACAGTGATTGTATGTTGTAAGGCCAAAAGAAGTATTTTGAAGGGAATTATATATTAAAAATTAAGTATGTTGTTTTTTGCTGAAAAGTTGCTGAGTCGGTAAAGAGTAAACAAACATTTTTAATTTAGGCCTTGGACAAAATAAAAAAAATGTTAACCTATTCCTTTATTTTATAGAATTTCAGAGACGAGTTCTCTACAAGTTCGTAGAGTTAAAGCATATTCTAGAAAAAGACAGTCAAATTGGTGATACAAATTTTAACATCAATAGATGTAATACCCTAGAGGAATTCAGGACTTTTGATTCCAACTTGGATGAAAAGGAGGAATATGATAAATGTGTAAGTTTACATTAAACGAGTGAGTTCAGTCATTTTTTCATTGATTTCAGAAATTTGTCTATGAAAAACTTTAATATTTTTTTTAGCTATTACATCCATCTCTCCCCTTAGCTCCTTGTAGATGTAACATTGTACACCATAAAAAGGATCTTAATCGTCTGAAGCATTCATCATTTTTTTTTGTAATGCTTATGAATTGCATATTTATTGATAATTGTACTACCGTTAAATTTACACACTTTCACGCCTATTGCTATGTTAATCCACAACATCAAGCCAATTTTCTTTAAACTTAATTATTGGTTGATTGATAGGTAACGATCAAAGTTTTATATTTTTGCTAAAGTTGAAGGTGGTTACACTTTACATTGTTTTATAAATGTGAAATAAAACAAGTATTTAAAAAATTAAGGGTCAGGATACGAAGGTTTCTGACTCATGGGTCATTCGAATATTTTGAGGGTGGTGAGTAGACTTTTACTTGTTAAGAATCAATGTTTGAATAATTTTTGAGTTGATGGATTTATCTTTTTCACTATTTTCTAGAAAAGGTTGGTGGCTAAAATAGGTGGCATTGATCACAGTGACCACATAAAGAAGACTATAAAGAAGTGAGTATAAGCTGTTATTATTTTGACACAATGATCAAGCTGAGCCTCCTGTTTAAAGTTGTTTTCGAATTGTTATATGAAAAGTGGATTTTCATTTATAATAATATGAAATCGATTTCAATAATTTGAAATATACCTTCATTTGAAAAATAGCATACTTATTTGCATCAAATTTGTTTGACATTATAAGAATAATAAATTTTGTGTATGCACATGTCATTTCAGATTTCTCTGTAATGAGCCAAATGAATATGACTGGGAAAAACAAAAAGAAAATGGCCTTTGAAACAACCAAGTTTTACAGTCTACTGAAAGGTAAAGTTAAAACAATTCAATGGAGTCCATTCATGTCTTAAATAAAACAATATTTTTAATATAAACATGTTGTAATGTGATTATATTTTCTCTCAGCTTGTTACTTCCTGGTACATTTTCATAATAAAATAAAAACAAGGAATATATTTACATAAGGTCAAGGAACAACAATTTCTATTCAAATCCATTTTCCAAAACTGCAAAAAGGGTTGATTTGCAACAATAGTCTTCGATTTTATGTGATCACATTTGTCAGTTTGTGGAGCAACTGCAGTCAACTATTATGCATTTATTTTTATTTAAACCAAATATTTATTCAGCTTTCCACAGCCAACAATTATAAGACATTGCTACCCGTAAGTGTGTCAGTCTGTGATTGTAATTAATTTAATGTTTTTTTTTGTAGAAGTTATACTTGCATCATCTGGACATGCAAAGGAGGCCAACATAAAGGATATAGTGTGCAAATTTTTAAGATTTGCACCAGACTGTGATGGTGGGACTAGGAGAACAAATAATTGACAATGTTGTAGAAGACATAGGTTTAGTCCAGTCAAAATAAAATTTGACCTCAAACTAATTGCAACAAGATATTTTGAATATATCCTAAATCGACGCTGAAAACTTTCTATGAAAATCTGACCATGCAAAACTTCAAAATTAGACTTTCAAATCTCTTAAGGGATTTCCAATGGAACAGGGGAAATAATTCTTGCTAAAACTAGGTTTTTGTCTTTTTTTTCAACAATCATCTCTCTCTGCTTGTTAAGAAAAATACTTCCATGGAGTAAACTTGCTTAATGTAACTTAGTTATATATTCTGCTATTTATGATACAAGAATATTCATAATTTTATTTGTAGTTTGATTTTATCGACATGTTAAATATCTTAGAAAATGCTTACTTTGAACCAATTGGTTTTAGGCTTTTTTAATGCTGGACTTTCGCAGAATATTTTGTACAGGAAAAACAGTAATTATTATTTTGTTGTGATTTTGGCCAAATTTCAAATGGTTTTTACAGTGTCATCTCCCTTATTCAATACAAATTCCTATAGAAAAATTCTTTCAGCTGTAATTTTATCTGCTTGCATTCATTTCATGGGGATATTTTCTTGGTTAATCCTTGTACATTTCCTGACACAAAAAAAAACATTAATTTATTCTGTTGCAATATTTGAGGTTGGGGTCCATTTTTGGTAGATTGACTGAACTAGTTCGTTTCTTTGGAACCAAGCATAGTGTATCAAAGAAACTTCATCAGTGGATATGCCTTGGATAGTACTGAGCATTCATACATGATGACCTACATTTTAGGTGGGGCATCTTTGTATTACAGACACAATTTCTAGTTAATTTCACAATTTACAAAAGAAGACATATCATGCGCTATATGCTTTTGGTTTATTATAATACTACACCCAAGACCATGATGTTGGAAACAAGAACATTAAATTAAAAATTATATTATATCAATGGATATTCATTTTTAGTACCAAAAATGTTAAATATTTCATCAAAGATCTCTTGGTCTATACCTGTTGGAATGAGTTGATTTTTTGGTATGGCTTGTAATGTGTATAAGTCATTTTCAGGCCTGTGCAATGTCCATTTCCTGTCTACCAATGTCAGTGAGCATCTGTATCCTACAGATTCATTTAACTTCTATTTTCTTTTAATGTGATTGCAATAAAGATAACTCTTATTAAATTTAGTTAACACAAATTAATTGTCTTATTTTTGTTGATCACAGCATTTACTCCTATAGTCTCTGCTCCTGCAGTTTAAAGTGCATGATTCCTTAAGGTCATTTTGGTTTATGTATTTTTCAATGTTTTGTTTTGTGTTAATTTTTTTGTCATTGTTTTTCTTGCTGGATGGAACAGAGCCTGCATATTTGTCAGTTATGTTTGAGATATGGTAATAAATTCTTAGGTCATAATTGTTGTGGATTTAAATATATAAAATTTAGCTAGGCCACACCAAATTAATTTTTTGTTCTTTGGATTTTTGGATAGCAAAAATAGGTGCTAGCGGGCGAATTTTTTTTTTTTTACTTTCTTGAAGACTGAGGGCTGATAAAATTTTTTCAAATAAAATATTGCAAAAATGGGCAAAATTTATTTTTAATTTATTGAAAAATTAAAAAATTGGGGCGAATTTTCAGCATTTTTGCAAAATGACGCAAACAAATTTTTTCTTAATTTACATCATCCAAAAGTCGGAGTGGCAAAATCCAAAGAACTAAAGATCAATTTGGTATGGCCTTGTCAAAAATGATCTCGACTAAGTAACCAAATTTGTAATGGTTTGTACGAGACAATATAAAAACAATTAGTATTAAAACTGGGACGAGCAAACACTTAATTGGATAGCTATCCTAAATAACCAACTGCTAAACAAAGTAGGCCTATTCTAGGACAGAACCCTATATGGTTGTTTTTACATTTATAATGTTACATTGATTCAATGTTAAAAAGCAATGTTGTTTCAATGTTAAATTAACAACATTGTTTCAACGTTGAAACTACAACGGTTATCCAACCTACAAATCCAACCAAAATTCAACATTATATCAATGTTAGGAGACAACGTTATTTCAATGTTGAAAACAACATTGTGTGCCTGCTGGGTAACTACATTGTTTACACTATGAATACTTTGTGTCACGTTTAGGTTTATCCCTGTTGCTATATAAGATAATAAGATAAGATAAGATAATATTTATTGATATAAAATCCAAAACAGGATTGGTTAATTTCATATTCTTAATATATGCTTTTTATATTTTGCATTTATTACGTGAAGCCAAAAACCAACACTTAGTTTGAGTGCATCAATAGCCACAGGCATTAGACCTAGTTCAGACAAAACAGCTAAATTAACTGCCTTTTTCCCAACTCCGAAAAGGTATTTTGCAAACTTTAATTGTGTTTTAACAGGAGTTAATAATAAATATTTATCCTAGAAACTGCTATTACCTTTCGCCAAGAGGCAGGAGCCCAAATTTCACAACAATAAAGTAGAATGGGCTTTAATATGGGCATTCATATCTCCTAACAGCATCACATCGCCCAGAATAGAATATTTAGAAATATCACTTTCACGCTTACCAAACATAATTTTATCACACCCTGTTATTTAGTATAACAAGAGTTTATTGGAGAAATATAAACAAAACAGCAAAATAAATCTTTTGAAAAATGAAAAAAAGTTTCTATCAAATTTCAGCCACATAATATCAGGATGTGAATTATCCATTACTTTAATACCCGTAACAAGCCACTTACTAATAAAAACTGCTAACCCTCCACTAGACTAACTAGTCTCTTCTGGTCTACAACTGGTATAACACTTATAACCCTCATATCTTAAAATGTCCTTTTTAGTGGCATGTGTCTCAGATAAGCACACTATATCTGATTTTATATAATTATCAAATGAATCATCATCTTGTTTACACAACCTGTGGCCAATACTTCTCCTATAAAGCCCATTAACATTCCATGAGCTAACAGTAATGCTTTTAAGATCTTTTCTATACATTAAAAAGTCAAAGAAACTAACAACTATATACAAATTACACATAACTCATCCTTTCACATCTGTAATCTGTGTTTTCTTATTTTCTCATACAATAAATTAAACTTCATTATTAATTCTGCAACTCCCCCTGCCCTCCCCCTCCCTTTTTTCCAAAGAATCCCATTTTTCACTAAATAAGGAACACATTAACCCGATTATTAATAAAATTCCACATAAAACATTTATATATATATATAAAAAAAAAAACATTTGAGTATATCTCTGTTTGAATGATAATTGTCATGGTTCTTTTACTATATATAGTTTTTCGGATAATTGACGATAACCGTAAAAGCGATCATACGTATCTTCAATGAAAAGACCAATTGTGTTGGGATTTATGTTCATAACAGTATTGAAGAAAATGCCCTTTAGTAAGTTAAATATTTTATTTTTTACGATAACTTTGTTGTGTGACTTTATCTTGTAAATGCACGATATAGCACAAGAAGTCTGTAGTGAAATATTTTACCTTGGAATGGTATGTTTTTGTCCGTACTTTAGCATTAGGCATACATGTATCTTGACTATTGCCGTGTATGATTGGCAATACATACTGGTTAAAATAAAGAGCCCGTTTATTGTTTCATCTTAACGTAAGCAGCTATAAATTCTGAAAGAACATGTAAAGCTCTATTGATTTGTTTACATTTTATTTCAACCGATTGGACACAAAGTAGATCAATAATAGGTATTAATGCGGTGTGATTGTAATCAGATGACAGCGCATACATAAGTACTCTAGTAATAAACAATATCTGTTTTGTAAAAGGAAACATTTCCATATTTTACTTTAACAAGTATTTTGTAAAGCTTATCGACAAAGGTAAAGGAATACAAAAAATATTGAAATAGTACACGTAATGTTTTCCCTTAGATAATTCATAATGAACATTGTGGGGTATCGACATTATATTAGGTTCTATAAATAGCTTATCCACGTGTACTGTGAACATAAACAAACATGAAAGGGACACATTGTTTACATGTAAAACGTGTAGAACGGTTTGCAATATATGATTTATAGCGAAAATACTAGTATTTATGGTAAAATATAATATTTCATATACTAGTATACAAAGAAGAAGAAATATGTATACATAATGTTTGCTATATTTGCTTACTGATATACTTTTTTCATTTTCTATATTCATATTGATGTTCATTTATCGTAAGTTGATATTCTAACGAAAGATTAAGGTTCATCTATACACTTCAACAAAAATGGCTGTGTTTACACCATGAAATTTCTCTGAGTGCAGACAAAACTGTGTAATTTTGAAAGTTTTAAAGCCTGGCAGCACCTTGATAAATAAATGTTACATCCAATTTATGTTCTAAAAAGTTAAAACACTTTTTGATTTTGATGAACATTTTCTTTCCTTGCCACAAAAGATGGTGAAATAAACAAACACCTGAGTTTTCTTTGATACAGTCCACTCATTTACACTATTTAAATCACCTTTGTTGTGAGTAGATTTCTATTGTCCCTCTATTGTCCATATCAATCAATATGATACAATACAATAATTACCTGAGGGGGACCATATCAAAGATTTCATCAGACTTATTTTTACACCACCTGTGGCAAGGAAAGAAAATGTTAAGCAAAATCCACAAAAGTTTTTTTCTTTTTAAAACACAAAATGAATACAACTTGTATATATCTTGTTGCTGCCAGGATTTAAAATTATTAAAATTACACAGTTTTGTCTGCATTCAGAGAAAATTTCATGGTGTAAACACTGCCATTTTTGTTGCAGTGTATAGATGAACCTTAATTAATCTTTTAACAGTGTTATACATATTTTGTTCGAATTTTTTTTTTGTTTTGTTTTTTTTTTTGGAAAGAGGTGATTTGGATAATATGAACAATAAATAAAAAGATATTAATTTTGAAAATACATTTTTTTTCTTGAAATATGAAAACATATGATTTTTCTTGGTGGTTTTAGTACAAGTATTGCTTATTGTTTTATTTTCAGATATATCATGACGCTGTTATGTAGTTTTATCATATAAATATCATATATAAATTTGTATCTCCGTAAAGGAATACAGTTATATGCAATGAATAATAGATTTTTATCAGATTTACATACTGAAAACAAGTATTTGTCATTTATAATCACTTCAGTTTTGGGTTTTACACATGCTGTATCACATTCTGTCTTATTATTTTTTTACATTTTTTTTGATATGATAAAAATGAAAACATACAAAAGGAATATTGTCAATCCAAAATTTGCATATACTATCATAAGTCAATATTTGTAAAATGTTTATTTACAATTTATCTTTTGTGTGGTCTTGATTTGGTGGAGTCTGCTTCTCTTTGATGCAATTCATCAGTAGGAATGGTAGCCAACCTCTTTCCAGAAGTCTGTATTGGAGTTACACACCCTACTTCAGATTGTGTTATAATATACTGATCGATTGGTCCTGTTTTTTGTCCTGTTTTTACCACTATATCTTTTTCTTTGTTTTTTACTATAAGATTGTGTGTTCATGTTGTTGGGTTGTGTCAGTATTTCTGCCTCATCATTTGTGTCAGTGTGTCCTTTATATATAATCTGAGCATTATATTTGCCAATTTTGACAAATATAGGTACATTGTTTTCAGTTGGATCACAGTAAAAGATCCTGTTCCCTGTCTGACAGTTGGTTAAAAGCCCATCCACACGGAGCCTTTCCCTGTAATAAGTGTGCACAACAAGACGACACAATTGCAGGAACCTAAAAATTTGACCGTCGTCAGCTGATAGAGGGACGTTTTTCACCCTTACCCTGATGTAATTGGGATTTTCTCTTGCCACTACTCTTGGGTTCCTGGAATACACTGTGAGACGTTTTTCCTCACTATAAGCCCTTGAGACAATATTGTGGCTTTGGCGTCCTCATCATCTAGCTAGATTCGCCAGAGACCATTCACACGTTGCAAGCCTTTAAGGTGATTTGCAGCTACAATATCGTCGATGTTTTTGTACAGTTCTGTATGTGTTACGTAGTGTTCTGGTTTGGGTTTCGTGTCACCAAAGATATCAGTTTCTAAAATAAAAACTGGCTTTACCTTTGATATATCTTGGTTAGGATCAACAGTTTCATTGTCATTTGAGTACTCATAAGGTTGTGTTACCACCGAAGTATAGGAGGCAGCCATGTTTTCTTTGTTTACAAACGAAACACCCGATTGATTTTGACCACTCATAACTGTATTTCTATAAATATCTGCTACAAGATTTATATATTTTCTGTCTTTTTTTTAAAGATCATTAAAGTTTATGTTTATACCAAAATATTCCTCATAAACTACTAAATTCACTTATTTCAGCACATTTCAACAGGAGCGAAAAAAATCAGGAGATATCTCTTCAAGCCCCTCATGTGAAAATCTGTTTCTCCTTTAATAATTTTTTTTCTGGTGAAAATGATGATTTTTGGCTTCGTGATATCCATGATCGAGTTGCTGTGTCTATTTCACACGGTTTCAAAGTTCATTTTCTCCTAGAAAGTTTACTGTGTTTACAGTTAAATATGAAAAGTTGTACATAATACGAATGACTTTCTTGTAACTTCCATATGTTGTTATGTCTACAATACTTCCTTTATTGGATTGATCATTGTGTTCGTTTTTATATGATATGTACCTCTGTTCAGTGCCATTCATCATCGTTTTCATAACAGTTTCAGGTGTGACTTTTGCCTCTGGGCGTTGAGCTCGGTTCTTCAGCAAAGAAGGTCCATTTCTCCATAATTTACTTTCTGTAAACTGTTCTGCTGTAATTCCTCTCGTAACAAGATCGGCAGGATTGTACAGGTTTGGGCAGTATCTCCATATGTATTGGTCAGTCGCTTCGATATTTTCATTGAATATTTTTACGACGAATCGTGTCAGTGTCTTCGTAGATTTCAACCAGTGAAGTAAAATACTGCTATCCGCCCAGAAAAAAATATCCGTAAACTTCAATGCTGATCGAATATCAGTAGATAATCTCGAGCCAAACACAGCTGCCATTAGTTCAAGTTGTGGCAGGGTAAGATTTTTCAACGGTGCTACTCTCGTTGTTTGCCATTGTTAGTGAAGTTTCTAAGTTTCACCTAGGTTCACTCCTGGTTTTTATAGGATTTCTTTTTTTCATTGTTTTTTAGTTTTCTATGTTTATTTGTTGTGCTTGTGGTTGTTTGTCTGTTACGTTTTTTGGATCGCTTCTTAGGTATATTTGTCCTTTCTATTCCATTGCTCAAATATGCTGCTGATAAATACATCCGCTTTCCGACTGGCGTCAGTGAATACATGAAGTACAAGTTGTCGGTTTGTTGTTGATATGTCTTTAACGTAACATATCGGTACAATTGTAGCTATAATCTGTTCAATATCTCGTATTAAATTGATCCATATAATCCTGTGATTGTTAGGAACCTGTTCGAACCCACTTTTTCATAAATCTTGTATAAACACTTTGGTTTCTAATTTTCACTGGGCTAATTAATCCTAATGGGTCGTAAATGTGTGAGCTGTACTTCAAAATCTCCCGTTTTGTCACATTTTCAATACAAGATGTTGGAACATGTTTGGGTACATCAATGTATCACTCTCACTGTTCCATAACATTCCTAAAACTTTGATATTTTCCTTTTTGGCAATTTCCATCATCACTCGTCTTGCTTCCATAAAGTAATTTGTAGCCTCGTCCTCCCTCTTTACGCTGAAAATAATGTATCTACGTACAAGTCCTTTTCATCATTCCGGTTATTTTTCATCTATTTTGTTGTAAGTGTTTCAGTAGCGTAGCATTGAGAATGAAAGGCGAACAAATTGCTCCAAAAAGGACGGACTTGAAACGATGAGTTTGTAAGTAGCTAGTTGAATTAGATGAATCGCTCAATCACAAGAAACGTTTAACATCACGGTTATGTTCTTTGAAACCTGCATGACGAAAAGCATTTTCGATATCGTTTGTCATGGCAATAGGGTTTGATCTGAATCTTATCAGTATTAATTTTTGTCAAATTATTTAATTTTGGCGGAATGTATTTTCGAGAAATCCTCTCCTTTCTTGGTCTGCGATTAGTTCTCCTCGCCTCTAAACGCTGATAAGGGCAGTACTTCTGTGTTTTCTATTCGCAAATTTAGTTTACTGGCTAGGTCTGACGTATTAAATGATCTTTGGGATTTAGTATATTCGTGTCAATATATGTATTATAAAAACCTACTGGCGCTACGGCTGTCTTCAATAACACATCTGACTGAGTTTCTGTTGACTTTGAATATAAGATCATGTTTTTCTCATCTTTCTTGTCTTTACGAGATGTACTCATGCCTTGTTTGAATCAATCTGGTCATTTCTGTTGTTTTCTCTCGTGTTTTTCGTAATTACCTGCCCATTACAACACAGGCTGTATGATGTCTCATATTGCATGTCTTACAAGTATGTTTCGACTTGCAATCATTAAGACAATTGTTGCCAAGTCAATTAAAGTAAAATTTGTCCTGTTTTACAATATTCGTGCTGGAGGTTCAGTAACTTTATTACAAGTTGAAAGCGCGTGCATTTCTTTGCAGAAAATTTATTACATTGTCTCTTATCGATACTTTGGTGCGTATTTCTTTTACTTGCGTGACTCTTTCTCGACTATTTTAACATCTAAGCCCCTGCGTGGAAACGTTTGTTTATGCGTCATCTTTTCAAAAGTTGAAATCACCTCCTCTATGTCGAATTTTGTACTGTCGCAGTTTTCTCTTGCTTCATCATATTTTCGGAAAAGTCCTGAACGAAATGAATTCAGTTGTTCAAACTCCATGGGTTCACGGCACCATTAAATGTACTGTATTTTAATGTTTTAGATATTTAGCCATTGCATTTATTGTCATCTAATGTTAATTTTGCCAAAGGCGACGTCACTCACCGGACGACGTCGACAATGAGCTTTTACAAATTGTCCAACTTTGTTTCCCCGTAATAATCTCAAAAAGGGGTTGCGAAGACCTTCTAGTCCCCATAACTTGTTGCAACACTTAATATTTAGGCTTTACATTTGACTGGATCCGCTCGGATATTATTAAGGTTTAAATATATTTATATCAAATTTAGTGAAATAGCTTAAATACGATAAATCTATGTGAACAGTAGGAACTGCTGTATTATTATTGTGTATATAAACGCCCTGTTCGAGTTCTCGCTACACTATTATTCTACCAGATAGAAGGGACAGACATTTTGTCAGAGACGAGGCTTGCCTTATTCTATATCTTTTCTCTGTGAATGAGAAGTTTTCGCTCTTTAAAGACAAAAAAATAAAAGAAATTAGATGTGTGAATGACCCCCATGAAAGAAGATATTATCTAAAGCCAAGAACTACCGAAGGAATATTCGAAGAAGGGGAAAAGCGAAAACGATTGACAAACTCCGGAGTGCAACGAGGACAAGACCAAAACAATACAAACACTACACTTAAACAAAGTGTTGATGATAAAGATTATGATTTTAAGTTTGATTCATGTAAAAAAATCGACAGTATTTGTGAGGCAATATCTGATGACACTTTTATTTGATATATAAAATTGTTTGAACTTCCTAATGCAAAGATTTATATTGCATGCACATCATATACACTATGTAGCATCATCGAAGGAATCGCTCAAAATGTTCTGATGATTTTTTTCCAGAATTTTGGTCTTGAGCGTTACATGTTTTCCTGAGACATAATATAATATGTATGCCTTTAGATTTATCATTATTAATATCTTGCTTTGATTGTTGTAGCTGAACCTTAATTATGGATACCAGATACATGTATGTGAGGTGATGGATTTGGTGTACGGTTTTCGTGTTATTCATGTTATACAGGTGAGCTTAATGTCTGGATATATTTTTGTAAACAATGAATAAATGTACATTTGCAGTGTTTCATTGATTCAAAATGCATAGCCTTCCTGTTTCGTACGTATTTAGAAAAAAAGCCTTCAGGGTGTAATGTTAGTTATCTTGTCAATAAATGTTAAACAAACTATTATATCATGACTTGGTTGACAGGTATGAAAAAACCGTTTCCCAAATGAAAATGGACCTGTTCCATTGATGTTGTCCCTTTTTCGTTTCGGGTTTGACATGGGCAGCATGGTGGGTGTACTGCAGGAAGCAGAGAATGTTTACTCTTCCGCAGTACTTGTGTCTATCCCCAATTTTTGGTGGAGTCCATGTTGTTGATATGTAAGTTTTTAAGTTTAGCGTTTGTATTGTTTTGGTCTTGTCGTCGTCGTTCTCCGAAGTTTTTCAGTTATTTTCGAGTTTCCCCTCCTTCGAATATACCTTAGGTATATCTTGACTTTACATAAAAAATCTTTATTAAACCTGACATGAAACTTGGCGATGTATATTTTGTCAAACTAATAGAAATACAATTAATTATGCAAAAAAGTTTTTAAATGAACTCCGAATATATTTTTTTACTTAATTGCTAGAATGTCAATTATGATGTGAAACTAAAAAGTTACTTTATAAAACGGTTAGTTTCACAACGAATGATCCATTTATTACGTATTGGTCAACACTGCAAACCGATATCTCAAATATTTCTACCTAAGTGAAAGTAAAAAGTATTAAGTATTATTGTCTTTTCCAATGCTAAAATTATACATATATTTTTCCATTTTGTGTGAAGTTCATTGATTTTTGCGTAATGAATAATGTCGCCACGAACATATGGAACGTCGTGGCTTATTATATGCAAGTCTTGATTCCAAAATTATGAACCATGCGAAAGTTTTTAGATATATCAAATTTTTATTTGAAATATACAGAATTGCTATAATCTTTGGATTTTTTTATCAAGATATCAGACGTCTTAGTATATGGGACACATAGTACTTTTCTTATTATGTATTTAACTATTTTGATAATTTCTGTATTTGAATCTTCTCTTGGATATTGATTTCGGCTTTTACATGTTTTACCGAAGGCCATGCCAAATTAATTACCTGTTCTTCGTATTTCGTGTTGTCGTGAAAATAAGATGTGCGAGCGAGGTTTTTTTTTTCAGAACAAATTTTTTCAAAGGGGAAAGAATATTGTACATGTGAGCGGCAGTTTTTTAGTTTAAAACAAAATGATGGATAATATTGTTCGATAATCTGTTCAATCTAAAATACATATATCAATTTACTATTGACTTCATGCTGAAAGCTGGATTAATCGATGTTCCATCAGTATCTTTCCCAAATAAGTTCATATGATCTTTAACAGGTTGGGAACAAACCCTCAGATTTGACGAGGGATAATTTTCAAGTGCCTTTAAAGTAATTTTAAAAAATTCTAATTTTGAATTAAGTACGGCATATCTGCACACAGTTTGCTAAACATTTTCAAAAATAACACTATATGCACGCACATGTATCCTATCTAATTAAAATTAAACATGTCCATTAAATATGGTAATTTCATGGACTTGTTGTATTTTCCTTATTTTAAGGACAAATATTTTCATTTGGAAAAAATTGAAGAATGTTACCCTTTTAGATAAAAAAGTGACAATTTTAAAAATTATTTTTTTATTGTTTTGTATTTCTAACTATAACATAATTGAGAGTAGAAGGCATCTTAACAGATTAGCATTTTATTCTACACCGGTTAACATATTATATATCGCGACAATTGATACAAATGCGGTA
Organism: Mytilisepta virgata; assembly: GCA_028015205.1. NCBI lineage: Eukaryota > Metazoa > Mollusca > Bivalvia > Mytilida > Mytilidae > Mytilisepta > Mytilisepta virgata. Next base: position 3,309,409 of record CM051520.1, on the reverse strand, counting down.
GATAACAGTCTAGGCGGTGCCATATTTTTTTCATCACTTTGTAATTACAGTATAATTTGATAATGGTTCATAGTAACTTTAATAGTTTGTATTGACAGTTTCAATTAGACATAACATTTCCTCCCTTCTTATTTTCGAATTCCATGTGTTATGATATTGTATTATTATATTTATTTTGATATGGTATTGTAATTATTATATTATTTATCTTGGCCTAATTTGTTTTGTGTGGCCTTATAACATGTATAATATGTTTACATAATACTTATAGTTGTTTACCAAATAATGTTATAACTGCGCAGTTTAGAAATCACTGGAACAATAATAGACACTGATGGAATGACTAGAACTTTCTATTTGACTTACGTAATAATTCTGGTGTGATTCGAACTTCTACCGTATTCCAGAAGTTTCCGTCACTGTTATATATATACGGACGAAGGTTTGACTTTCAGAGCAGAGCGTATTGGACCAGACAATAACATTCTTGTGTTCTCAGCTGTTGGATTTATTTACGTTTCACACATCATACTTGACACACTTTTATTTACGTTACATCATACTAGATTGTGACTGATTGGATATAATATTCCGTTTGGATTCCCGCAACAGTGACGAGAAGAATTCCGGATTAAGAAAAGACGAAGGATTTTGAACAGTTAAGTTGACATTTTATTTTGTGTAATATTTTTTTGTAAACTTGTATATAATAAATCTTGTTAAATTTTATTATTGATTTGTGTCTTTTGTTGGCTACAATTTAAAATGTGATTTCGGCCGTAACACATGGTAAAGTTAAATGGGTGAATGATAAGGTCATTGATAAAAATCAGCTGTTCAACGCACGTATGAAAAGAATGAATGAATGAAAATATTTACTGTCTATGTGTATATAAAACCTTTAACTATGAAGAAGAAGAATAAGATTTTTTATTAACCAATTAATTGGCCTATGGAGGGCAGAGTTGCAGTACAAAAGAAATATGATTGAGTTACATATATAAAACAAACATGTATGACAAATGTATGGTATATAAAATAACCATGTAAATGTTGCTTAAGTTAACAACTACAAACAAGTGAATTTGTAATGACAATATCAGTTTGGAACAGTGTCTCAGGTACACACCATTAAGAGATAAAGAAAACGACAATAGTGGTAGCAAAAGCTGTTTGGAAAATCAGACCCCACTTGTTGTTATTAAATCATAAATTGAGACCAGTATACTAAAATTTTCATTAATAAGTAACCATGTAAATTTTTTATTGATGCTCAGATATTTAAAATTAGCACATGAGGTATTAATTAATTCAATCATTGATTTTCTGAAATGATTGTTGTTATTACACATAAACAAAAGTGTTTCTCATCATCTATTTCACCTGATGTGCACATGACACATGTTCTGCTGTGTCGAAGAATACCCTGATATCTCCCGCGTTCAATTTGTAACCTATGTGCAGATATTCTGAGTTTGGTTATATTTCCCCGATGCGCAAAGTTTTTCATGATAAGCAAATATTTGTCAATTCCAAAATTATTTTTAAGTTGGCAATAGTTCTCAAGTTTCCCATTGGTGTGTTTTGTTTTTTGAGCTTGCCACATTGCTAGGTAGTGCTGAAAAACTATGACAAACACTAATATCAAGCATTCAAAATATTTATCCCTACAGTGATTGCAATAGAAAAACTTTCGTTTTCTCTCGCACACAACCACACTTAACATTGGTTGCAAAGAGAGTTATTATTAACCTTACGGCACTACAACCAATTTTACAAATTTAACTTAATAACCGGTTTTCTGGTTCTCAACGGATATCTTCTCTGAATTGGTTCTGGCAACGGTAGTTTGCCTTCTTGTTGTTTCTGTTGTTGAACTTGAGGTTGCTCGGTTAGTTCATCCGGAATTATCTCTAGTTTAACTGTTTTGTCATTTATAATTTCTTCTCCCTGTTAATCGTGAAAGTCTGAGTTTCGTATCTGGTCGGCATGATGTTTCCAGATACTGTTGGGAGAAACTTCTACCTGATAATTTAGCGGTCCTTCACGTTTGGTTATGAGTCCACTTGTCCATTTACTTGGTCCGCGGTAATCAGGTACGGCTACTGTTTCTCCCTCGTTAAATGCACGTAAAGTCTCTTTTGTAGGTTTAATTGCAGTCTTCATCTGCTTATCATGAACTTGTCTATTAATATCTGGTTTGATCAAGTCAAGTCTGTTACGTAACTGTCTACCCATAAATAACTTAGCTGGTATCTCATTCGTTGTACTATGAGGCGTATTACGGAACGCAAGTAAGAAATTTGCTAGTTTCTTGTTTAAATCGGAATTTTCCCCTTTCATGGCTTTCATGCTCTGTTTGAAAGTCTGAACAAAACGTTCAGCGAGTCCGCTTATTGCAGGATTGTAAGGTGCACTCTTGATATGGGTTATTCCATTCATCTTAGTAAATATTTGAAATTCTTCCTACACGAATTGTGGTCCGTTGTCGCTAACTATCTGCTCTGTTGTTTTTGTCGAGAATGATGAGAATTAATTAACTAAATTTTACAAAATGGACAGTTGTGCATGTAAATATAAGTTCATTCGGATCCGAAAATGTTGAATAAAAATTTCAAATGAATTTATTATCTCGCAAAGATAGTCCTTAAAACCCTTACAATCCTGCAATACGCGGACTCGCTGAACGTTTTGTTCAGACTTTCAAACAGAGCAAAAACATTTTTCGTTTACCACAATTATATAATAAAACTACGTGTATCTTTACATTTTTCTATTTAAGGAGTACATTGTAAATGTAGTTGAAGCTGAAGTCAATATTTTTCCCGAAAATCCGTATGTCGGCCGTTTTATATCATACATTTAAGTGCGCCAAATTACTTTTCTAAAATAAACTACAATTGTATTTATTGAAGATTTTATCATACTGTGGTATATTTTCCCGCCAGTTTTTGCACGAGAATTTTGTGTTGTTTTTTTTTCACAGCTACATAATTTTGTCAACATCCTTGTTACAGGTATAAACAATCAAGGTGATAATACCTTGACCTGTTACTTTTAACAATGTACCACGCGGTCAAGATTATTGTTAATTGTCCTCTACGTGATGAACAATTATTTACACTGACACCGATAAACGAACGTAAAATACATTTGACATCAAAGGAAATAAATAATTATGAAAAAGACTGGAATAAAATTAATAACTATAGATAAAGACAGGTTGGACTTGGAAAACGTAACGTTAATATTTAACCCATTTTATTATATCGATCAGCTGACACCAAGTTGAACCGTGTTTTTTCACAGTTAATCATAAACGAACTTTAACCTGACAACGGGTGCCCATTTTCAACAGAGTCAATATATCATTATTTATAAAAATTGACAGCGGACCTCAACAATATTGATGCTGATTATTGAGTAAACTGATCTTACCGAAATTGGTATAGGATTGCATTTAAACGGATGTGTATTTAACGCATTATTTGGGTATTGAGTGAGAATAATGTGTAACAACTTAAATACGAACCTTGTTACCCCTTAAGTTAAAGTTGTTACGAGGAAACTAAGAAAAAATTATTCTAAGTGTATTGACAGTTTCAATTAGACATAACATTTATCACTTGACATTTTCCCCTCGTGAGAGGAACATTCCATCAGTGGAGGGGTTACCCCTTGTCTGAGACTGAGGGTTTGCCTCCAACCTGTTTAATTTGAATTCCAATGTTATCATATTGTTACGGCCAGAAATCAACTTTTAATTGTAGCCAACAAAAGACACAAATCAATAATAAAATTTAACAAGATTTATTATATACAAGTTTACAAAAAGGTATTACACAAAATGAAATGTCAACTTAACTGTTTAAAATATATATGTCCGATCCTTTGTCTTTTCTTTATCCGGAATACTTCTCGTCACTGTTGCGGGAATCCAAACAGAATATTAAGTCCAATAAGTCACAATCTAGTTTGATGTGTGTTACGTAAATAAAAATGTGTCAATCCAACACAAGAATGTTAATGTCTGGTCTGATCTGTTCTGTTCTGAAAGTCTAACTTTAGTCCGTATATATACAGTTGTCACGGAAATGTCTAGAAGACTGTAGACGGGAATCTCGTAGAAACTGTAGAAGGGAAACTTCTAGAATACGGTAGAAGTTTGAATTACACATCTTATATTATGATCATTCCAGAATTATTATGTAAGTCAAATAGAAAGTTCTAGTCATTCCATCAGTATCTAATATTGTTCCAGTGATTTCTAAACTGCACAGTTATAACATTATTTGGTAAACAACTATACGTATTATGTAAGCATATTATACATGTTATAAGGCCACACAAAACACATTGGGCCAAGATAAATAAATATAATAATTACAATATTATAACACCTCCCCCCTTAAAAGAAGTTTGAGTGTAACGAGAACTTTTCATGAACAATATATACAAAAATATATAGTATGTATACAGTGTTTTAATAAGATCTGGATAAAGCATCTGCTATTACGTTATCTTTACCGTTAATATGTTTTGCAATAATATCATAGTCCTGTAACAATAAACTCCACCTAGTCAACCTCTGGTTCTTGTTTCTCATTTTATGTATGAAGGTGAGAGGATTATGATCAGTATAAACCAGAATAGGATGCATAGTGGGATTTAAATATACATCAAAACGTTGAAGTGCAGACAACAGTGCAAAACACTCTTTTTCAATAGTTGAATAATTTTTCTGATGTCTATCTAATTTCTTGGAAAAATATGATATAGGTTTCTCAACATTATCATTCGTTTCTTGATATAAAACGGCTCCAACTCTACATCACTTGCATCAACGGCAAGTTTGAATGGTTTTTTTAAAGTCTGGAGTGATAAGAACGGGACTGTTAATTAAAAGTGATTTTCTTTTTTCAAAAGCGTTTTGACAATTATCACTCCAGATGAATTTAGAATCTTTCCGTACAGTTATAACATTATTTGGTAAACAACTATAAGTATTATGTAAACATATTATAAATATTATAAGGCCACACAAAACACATTGGGCCAAGATAAAAAATATAATAATTACAATACCATAACAATATCAAAGTTCACATCATTACAAGGCGAATATTCTTCTCCATGTTAGGTTGCAAACCCTGACTTGGGAAACAACAGAGGCAACAATTATATTCGACGGTCTGTCGATCATTTGTTCCTATTTAGGTCATTATAGTGCTCAAATATCGCGATTACTGAGGGCTTCATTCAAAAGGTCAAGTGATTTAAAATATTTGTGATAAAGTCCGGAATTGCATGCGGGCGTTTCCGTAATTGATGCGGGCGGCAAAAAAAAAAAAAAAAATAGAGAATTATATTGATTTTTAAAATTGGTAAAGCTTGACAGCATGGTTATCATATGATAAATATATTACCCATAGATAAGGAATATTAAGTGAAAAAGGATAGGTTTTAGAATAATTGAATCCGGAAACATAAACAGAACTAGCTTTGAAAATACAAGTAGGGATTAAAAAGTAGGATATGTGTAGTATCTTGTGCGCTTGAATTTTGTGATAGTTATTTTTGTGACATGAGCGGGCAAGTAAAACTGTGAGAAAATGAGGTTGAAAAGTTTCTTTGTTTTTCTTAACAAATGTAAGGAATTTTTTTTATAGAATTTGAAAAATTTACGCATCTCCATTGAAAAGCTACATAAGACCTTAATTTTCAGTCGAACATTAGTAAAATTGGATATTTTTTACCATTTCCGCACAAAAATATGGAATGTTGCTATGGTAACATGAAATTATCAGTATTTAGAAAAATTCAAAAATAAAAGAAATACTAAGGGTTCATTCCTTGTATTGCACATCTCCTTAGCTGAAATTTGGTTTCCTATTTCGGTAGTTTTGGTTCAGTACTTTTTGTTTAATATAAGTTTGGTTTTTGATCTTCCAAATGTTTCGGTTTTAATGCTGCTGATGAGAGGTAACTCCTTGAAATGCGTCGTATACAGCATAGTATAAATTTACTATATCTAATATTAGTATCTTTCGATTGTTATTTTTTTTATTAACGCTGAAACTGTCCCATTATCGTGAAATCAGGGTGGCCACTTAAAATAAAGGCATATATTTTTGCTTTTGTGTACCGTATGGTGCAGTTCAAGGTTTTGATTTCTGTTTTGATCAGGGTGATACGATACAGTAACATTGTGACGTCGTAGTATTTCTCCAGAAAAGCCCTTATAATATCCAAAAAAATTAGGTTTTCTTAAATAGCTCCTTAATAAGCAAATGGGCCCTCAGATTTTTTTTGATAACAGATGTCCATTACTTGAATATACATGTAATTTTACTCAAATTTTAAGAAAAATGCAATGGCAAGTTTTTTTCAAATACTCATTCAAAGTTTCTAAAATTCCTAGTTTTTAGCTCAACTGCCCGAAAGGGCCATGTGAGTTATTGCCATCACTTGGCGTCCCTCATCCGTCGTCGTCGTCGTAAACTTTCCTTTAAAGTTCTTCTATGAAACCACTGGTCCATTCGGAACTAAACTTGGTAGCAATTGTCCTTAGGTGTTCTTCTTTCAGAATTACATCCGATGACCCTGCCCGTCATCCAAGATGGCTGCCTGAGCCGAACATCGGTTATCATGGGACCCTATGGGAAATTTACGTAAGATCGTCTTGTCTCAAACCATTTGGCCAGTTGGAACAAAACTGAGCAGCAATGGTCCTTAGGTGGTCTTCTTCCAGAATTGTATCCGATGAACCCGTCCACTATCCAAGATGGCCGCCAGAGCAGAACATAGTTTACCATAGGACCCTATGAGGAATTTTCTGAAAGACCCGCTTGGCCAATTGGAACAAAACTTGATATCGATGGCCCCTTGCTGGTCCTCTTTCAAAATTGTTTCCGATTTAAGATGGCCACCATAGCCGAACATTGTTAAACATAGTACCTGGGAAATTTAAAGAACATCTTGTCTAAAACCATTTGGTCGATTAAAACAAAAAAAAAAAGCAATAGTCCTTAGGTGCTCCTCTTTCAGCATTGTATCCGATGACCCTGTCCGCCATTGAAGATGGCTTCCAGAGCGGAACACAGTTTAACACAGTACCTAATGGGAAGAAATCACTGAAAGATCTTTTTCGTTTAAAACAAGTGAGCCAGTTGAAACTTAACAGCAATGTTCCAGGATGCCAGTCAGATGGAGTAGTCCAAGTGTGCGATACAGGCTCCTGGGAGCCTGTAGTTTTATATTGTGTTCGAAAATGTAGGGATAAAACTAACGTGAAATCATGTTCACCTCATATGAATGAATTATAAAATTTGCAAATACAAAAGGGCTATTTTTTAAAACGATATGAGAAAAATTTTTATTTCACAGCAAAGTTAGGCAAGATTTTGTGAACGATTCGAAAATGCAAAAAGTGCGGTTTTGGATCAAACTGCATAAAGTCCAATGCCATATAACTCCAAATTTATATCAAGAAGGTAATTTTCTCTTTTGATATTTCGAAAGTAAATAGCAAGAAGACACTGGTTTTTAAATTTCATGAAAATGAAATGGTAGAACCTTACTGTATCCTATTCCCTTTTAATAACTGTGCTGGTGGGCTAGAGTTTTGAATGATATGTCAAGCTCATAATAATGAGTACTATCATGAAAGTGATATATAGAGAATTACTTTAATGGACCTGTTCCATTGATATTATCCCTTCCGCATATCGGATTTGACATGGATAGCATGGCGGGTGTCCTGCAGGAAGCAGAGACTGCTTACTCTTCCGGAGCACCTGAGTCTACCCCCGGTTTTTTGGTGGGGTCCATGTTGTTCATATGCTTTTAGTTTTTAATTGTAGTGCATGTATTGTTTTGGTCTTGTCTTCGTTGTTCTCCGGAGTTTGGCAGTTGTTTCGATTGTTCCCTCAACAAACGTTTAACTTCATTGACAGTTTATATATAATGCTAACTTTTGTCACTCAAGGGACAAAATCAGTGTAGTTTTTAAATAGCGGTTCCTACTAATATATATATATATATATATATATTTAATTTAAATGACTTAATTTGTTGCTTTATTATAAAATGTGATAAATTTGTAAACCTGATTGTTTTTGGTAGGTAATAACTTCATGCATGGGATACGAATTAGCCTGTCCATCGCCTGCTCATTGGATGTATAGATCTGTAGCTTACTGTGGGTCTCGAGACAACTACACCTGTTTACTTAACAAGTACAAGGACAAAGAACTTTATTTTGAAGAAAAATGTGATAAAACTAGATTTATTGAAGAAGGTATTATAAATTTATACCTTAAAAAAAAGTATTTCACATGACTGAAAATATGTAAATTTTAGAATAATTTTTCTTTCATTATCATATGTGAATTTTAGAATAAATTTGTTTTTCATTCTTACAGTGATTGGTTTTTAAGGTAAGGACTTAATATAACTTAAACTTATTGATATCTAATATGCTAGTTTAATGCACATTTCGACAAATTAGTCAAAACAGTAACTGATATACCTGATTTCCCAATAATCTTCAGTTTACTAGAATTATTTTTATTTACAGTGCAGGACATGCTGTCACTAATGGTTTTTAGTGGGAGTTGTTCATTTTTTGTTTGTTTATTTTATGTTTTTTCATTCCTTTATTTATACACGTATGTCGCCGGTAAATTTTTACAGGCGAAAATAAATGTTGATACTGCCCATTTATAATTTTATTTCTGCAAATACAGACATATAATTTAAATAAATATAATAAGCTAGTTTAAAACCAATATTTTGAAATTGAACCGAAACAAAACCGCAAAGCTAAAATATAAAAAATACATTTAGCAAACTAACCTGCAAATACGGAAAGGGTTCAAACCATCCGTTAATGCTAACGCCGTAATAAGGAATAAAAATTGAAGGTAAAAAATCAGGTAAATTCTCATGCAACATGCAAATTAAGGGCGGATTCGATAAGTTGCGATAAGATTAAATCTTAAAGTCACATGTCGTCTCAGGTCAGTGAATACAATGAATGAAATTGAATATGAAATGAATAGAATGTGAATATATTGATGAAATACAAATACAAATATTTTTGGCTGTGACACGTACATGTATCATGGTGGCATTTTTTGGGTTAAATTTCATTCTCATGACTTTGTCTTTTCCTTGGATTTCCAACTAACAGCTTTTCCTACTGTGTTGTCGCTTTGGTATTCTTTTGCCGATATTTAGAACGAAAATACAAGCAATTACAGTTGGCCGTTTCTAATTTTATGTCAGGCTTTGAATGTTGTTATATACTAAGTGAACTTAGGCAATTAAATGTCGTTTTGCCTTTATCAAATATGGTCATGAGCTTTTACTTGTTCTAAACCCAACAGTCTATTTCTCAACCCTTTTAATTCTGAAAAAAGCTATAATGGCAATCATGATGCATGCAGTATCAACATTTCGACAAAATGATATAGCAAAGGCATTAATTCTAATACATGCATGACGTCCCATAAATACTCAAACGATATATTACCCGATATATCATCTTTTGGCACATGTGTGTAGAGACTTTTATGTAAACACGAAATATGTGAACTTTAACAAGAAAAATTATATTTTTCCACACGGAATTTTTTATCTTTACAAAGAACCACAAATTTTTTTTTAAATTTCAATACATAATTACGTTGATTTTTGAACAACGTGGCGATTACCGGTAAGTCAGTGAACCATGTTTCATTAATTTGTTTCTTGTGTAAATGGTGAATTACATAATTTAACTGTGCAAATGGTTATTTTATAAATAATAGTTTTATTCAAAATATGCTCTTAAAATGACAAATTGCGTTATATTAATCGCAAGACAAATAGAACGATTAAACCAATTTCGGATAAATATAGGAAAACCCAAATGAGCAAAATTCTCGTTTTTGTCTTATTAGAATAAAAAATAATTCATGGAGGTTACGGTTATATGAGCCATATGAATTATTTCTTATATAGAGAGAGTATTGAGTCAACGGTTTTTAATAGGCATCGCTTTGTCATTGATAGAATCACAAGGTACGTGTGCAATGTTTATATGATAGATTTAATAATTCTGTTGAAATACAGTTTATTTTTCTCAGTAAAATTTGATCTTTCATGAGTATGGGCTTCCACGTCTTAACACTTCCGATGAAACTGCTTAAAATAATTACGCTTTGCCTTTGTCCTTCCATAGTTTTGATTTTAATATAATAAAGATTAATTTAGCTTTTCCGCATAAATTTCATCATCCCAGTTTATTTAACAGACAGTGTACGTTGTATTCTTACCGCTGAACAATAATAAACACATTTCAGCTTCAGTGAAATAATAAAAATTAGGAAAAAACACAATTGATTCAATTATTTCACTTATTATAAATATACAAATAAATAGCCAACAACAAAGTCAAAGTCTTCATTATTTAAAAAAAATACGACATAATGAAACAGAATCAATTTCACATAACCACCAATAAAATCCCATAATACATGTAATAATAAACTATATGATTTTATAACATATATATTTTTAGGTAAAAAACTTGTTCTACAACCATGGTATAATAATGATGTATGTGTTTCTGAACGATATCAGCCATTTCCATTTTATACAAATACATCAAGTAGTTGCGTTCTTTTAAAGTCCAAATGCACTGAGAAAGGTCAAGATACTTTTAGAAATGGAAGTTTTCATGAAGACAGATCTTGTAGGTGTGTTAAGAAAGACAAATATTCCTTTGTATCCAAAATTGAAAAATCACATTGTGTACCATTGGAAGAAGACTGCTCATGTTATTACGACGGGAATCAAACAGAAGATGTTGTTGTTGTACAGAGGTATGTTTTTCAATTTCAAAGGCAGATACATGTATAGCATTATGTGGATTGTGTTGAAAAAGCAATATTGCTGCTAATGTTTGGTCAAGATAAAAAAAAACAAATTGGTTGGCGTCGGCCTTCATCGAGATTAACACATGTATATACAAGCACGTGGTTTCTCTTTTATGATTATATGGAAAAAACAATAACCCAACAAAATTCTGTAAAAAAAAACAGAAGAAAACAACTAGTTACCTAGTTTAACTTCATTTGTATTATTACCTTAAAATGTTTTTTTTTCCAGTGCAACGCATTTTTTTTTTTTAATTTGTTCAAACTGCAGTTTGAAAACCACGACAAGTAATTGTTAATGATTGTAGTAATATATTAATATAAGACATTCTTGTTAAAATGCAATTTTTGAAAACTTCAGACAACAAAAGTTGAAGATACTGACAATTGATAGGTACAAGGATTCAAGATATAACCTACAAATACAAGGTGATGCCTTTATAATTATATCCTGTACATAAGATACATCCCGGCCACCTAAATGCATGATGCAATTGTTATATTACACCTTAGATCATTTACTAAATATCGGCAAAAAATACCGAAGCGACATAATACATAAAGAGCGGCGGTGATAAAAAATAACAATCCAAAGATACTAATATTAGATATAGTAAATTTATACTATGCTGTATATGACGCATTTCAAGGAGTTACCTCTCATCAGCAGCATTAAAACCGAAACATGTGGAAGACCAAAAACCATACTTATATTAAACAAGAAGTACTCAACCAAAAATACCCCACTGTCTGATCAGAACATATTTAGCAAATACAACTCAGGGGGTAAACAAGGACGAATCTACAAGACAAATATCATGCATAGTGAATGTCTTCATTTGAAATGAAATATATAATATGCAAAAAATAGCCTGAATATAAACCAATCACAGTCCTGGATCCCTATTTAAGTTCTAATTTTATTCTGATCGCATTAACATGCCGATTTACCGGAGGAGAAAAGAGGGCTTCAATCTGCTACCCTCTTCTAAAATATCAAATCCTTTTCAAAATAATTTCTCGCAGGTTTGTGATCATTTGTGTGTAATCCACACCCAACGTGTATTATATAATTTCTGACATCTTACCACTGGACTAACGGGATCGGTGAATTTAGAATTTTGTAAGTCACAGTCTTTAACTATCGAGATTCGAGATTCGAGAAATCAAAAATCTACGCGTAAACGATGTTAGAGTATGCAAACTAAGCTAAAGTAGTATTTCACTGTTTCGGTCATATACCATCTATATTAATCAGGGAAAACCCATTACACGACGAAACTTGTTGACGGCTAACAAATATTAGAATGAAACTCATTTGATTGATTAAAACATATAACAAGAAACATATTATTATAAGGCAATAATATATCATACCGATCCCTATTGGACAATATGCAACAATTTTGTAATCAAGTTGAACCCTATCAGGCGCATTATAAAGAAAGGATATTGGCATAACTTTCACAGAACTTTTTCAAAGCAAACAAACTAAACTCTGAATTACATTTTTGTGACATTTTACAAATCATACAAGTCATATTAGTCATATTAGAATTCCGTTTTAAAAACAATTTCTGAACGTTTCGTTGGCCAAAAATGTCATTACTTTTTGCCAATCAGGGGCCGAGAAAAATTCTATTCACAAGTGACGAGAATGCAATGCCAGGTATCAGATAATCTTAATTCTGTTGCCACGTGCGTACTCGGGCGTAACATTTAGTTTACTATAAACTCTTGTTTATAGAATTGTTGCATACTACCAGCTGATGAGCAATAAAGTTTTAGATGTTTTATTTGATAAATATCAGAAAAATAAGTAAATATATTTGTGAATCAAATTAATACTATTTCGCTTTTCAATATATGCATATTTATTTATTGCTTTACAGTATTGTAGATGCGCAATAAGGTTGTGGATTTCGAAAATTGTTAATCTAATTTACTCTTATTTTAAAAACTTGGTGTTCATATGTGTCGAATGTCGATTTTATTTTTGTATAGTATTGTTATAAACCATCATTTGTACTCAGATGTGATTTTCAAAACATGCGTAGGGCGCACTAGGTTTGAATGTCTACAATTGTGAATTTAAACTTGTGGCCAAAAATGCTCTTCAATTTTTCAATGTGGGCATCGATTTTTATTTTTTCACATTATTTGTATACGCTATATTTAGACATGTTAGATGCGCAAAAAGGTCTTAGAATTTTGGTGGAATTCCGAAAGTGGTAAATTTAACATAAACCTTTTCAATAAATTGGAATTAGTGATTTAATTTCTTCATAGAATGATTGCGTAACATCTGATTTTAGATTTTTGAAATGCCCAAACTAATTGTGATTGGTGTATTGATAACTATCGATTCTAACTGTAACTTTATAGTTCAATTTCGTTTTTGTGTTTCTGATCCCGAAAACTAGAAACGTTGAGCTTTTGAACTTGTTTACTTGCAGACAGTATTGGCCAAAAGCAAATGAAAAACTAAGACATTACGTTACCTATAAGACACCACCCAATATTTTAAGTGGACCTTCACTGGGCAGAGAGATTTTATTTAACCCTTATTTACTTGAAAACTAGCCATAACTGACTAGATTCGGAATTACAATTGCGATATCATATTAAAAAATAAACTGAACGCTGAATATTGTATGTAACATATATAACATATATAAGTCTATTAGTTATATTAACAAAAGAATATACAACTACGTAAACATAAAAGTACATTGGCTTAGACTTTTTTATTGTAGATTATAGAACATAAAATTTGTTATCAAGAATTGTTTTAAACTGTCTTTTCAGTACAATGTAAAGTAATCATTTTTTCAGAATTCAACTTTTTCTACATGTATCTTTGGTTTCCCTTTCAATGATACGTTTACTAGTATAATCATAAAACATACATTATATAGAATATTCAGAACGACGAAATTGAACGACGACTGCATGCTTTTGGCAAAAAATAAATCGTTATATTAAGTATATTCTTTTGTCGAAAGAGCGAAATATTTCGCCGTGCAACAAAATAAGAACAGTAATTTTAATTACAGATAACACAACGCCTTTGGCAGCAATTACTGCGTTCATAATAATAACTATAACAATTGTAATTCTGACAGGTAAGTAGACGTAAATAATATTTAAACTTTGACATTCAAAGGATTATATATGGAATTAAAACATGACACCGTTGAGTACAATTTGCATTAGTAATTTGATGCGAACATTATTTTTTGTAATATCCTTTTTCACTAGCTAGTAAAGTCAAGAAATACCAAAGGGATATTCGGAGGAGCGGAAAACTGACAAACTCCAGAGAGCAACGAAGACAAGACCAAAACAATATGTGCACTACCATTAAAAACTAAAAACTAAAAAACCGGGGGTAGACTCAGGTGCTCCGGAAGAGTAATCAGTCTCTGCTTCCTGCAGGACACCCGCCATGTCTTAACGGAGCAGAATATGGCTACCATCCAGCTAACTTGATGGCACTCTAGAATTTTTGTGATAATATTGCTATTTTTTTTTCAATCTTTTCGTCTTATCGCTTACTATGTTTCTTCTCTTTGTCATTATCGGTGACGGGGTAGGGCGTCATAACCCTCCGATAGCATTCAGTTTTCGTGGGAGTTCGCATTGTCAGTGCTTTAGTATGCAAGCTCTCTTGTTTTAAATCTCTCTTGTTTTCTATTTTTCTCGTTAATGTTTGTATTTATATATGTGTTGATTCCTGATCATGCACTCCTAAATTCAGATTGTTTTATAATTTTGATGTTATTGGATGTCACTACCTTGATATTTTGTTAATGTTAACATAAATAACGAGATATGAAACAAAAATTACTTGGTTGTACGTGTTTTTTACGTTCAACATCAAGATATTCGTATTACAAGCTTAGATATTTATATTCAATATGTAGATATTTATATTCAATATGTAGATATTTCTTTTCAATATGAAATTATTTGTATTCAATATTCTATATCTGTATTTAATATGAAAATATTTGTATTCATTTTTTTTTTTTTGTTATTTAAGTTTAAAATGGTATTTGGATTCAGCATTTTGATAATTTTATTCAATATCGGCAAAAGAAAACCGATGGAAAAAAAACAGTGAGGAAAGTCCATAAATTCGAAATTTAGATTATTTTTTAACGAAAAAAAAGTCATTATAATGGAACACAGCAAATAAACGGCACAAGGATACATGTACAACTAAACGAATACAAATTGTATGTCATTGTTGGCCTTTCCTGTTATCCATTTGTTGTTTGTTTATATAATACTAGATTATACCCGCGGGCACGAAGTTATAATATCTATTTATAATAACCTTTTTGACCTGACGTACAACCATTTTTTTTTTGCACACAAAAAAATACCCCAAAATTGATCTTCAAAGTCGGTAATGACAAACTTCACTGTGCGTTGATCATTTATGTTATAAAAGCATATTCATGGATTTTAAGAGAAGGGACACACAAATTGCAGTCTCTTTATTTAGTAATATGGATAGGTACCGATATGACTGCTCTGGTGCCGATTTAACCAGGTACTTATTTGACCAGTCCCGAAATGACCAGGTGCCGATTTCACCAGGTGCAGAAATGGCTTGTATTTGATTAACGAAAGGGAATATTTGTTTGTGAGAATTTATATAGCACAGGTCGGGCCCAAATCACAGATAAAACTTTTAAATTTAAAAAATAGAATGGTTTATCTGAATGCAAATTGGAAGTGCAAAGAATACAGTGTTTTGACAAGTACCCGATGAAATGAAGACCGGAAAGAAATTTCAGAGTCAGGCGATGGGAAGTTCTGTGAATCCGAACTGGTTATTTTCCGCTTTTCTCTCAACATAGCCCAAAACAGATTATCAAACTCGGTGATGACAAACTACACTGTGCGTTGATCATTTATGTTATAAAAGTATATTCTTGGATTTTACTCGAAAGAAGAAGCAACACACAAATTCGACTCTCTTTATTTAGTAATATAGGAATTAAAAGCGCTACCAATGTGAACTCCTATTCAAACCTGGAGTGACATCAGGTGCTCTGGAGGGGTAAGCATGCACTGCTCCGTTAACGACACCCGTCATTTTGGCAGTGCGTAAAAGCCGGTGAAGTGTCAAGTCAGGTGAGGTATTAATTCCAGAAGAACCTGAAATCTAACTGAAGATATTTAGTCTCATGCGAGAGATAGAAACTTGGGTTGATGAAATTAATAGAGACTGAACATAAGCCTGTCTTAGATGTTTATGTGACAGCATTCTCCCCGAGGAAATCCCCGTATAAAATCACATACGCCGCAGTAACGAATCTGCTGTGAAATGTACACCCGATAGAGTGGAGACCTTCGAACCGGGAAAGCTCACAATTGCAAAATTAAAATCATCACGTTTTTCGTAAAGTTTTGATTTCAGTCGCCCATTATTATTACTGTCAAATTCACTGGGATAAATGAGATGAAAGTGACAAAGCATCATCTTTATAGTGGTAACTGAATTTAAAGGACTGGGACTAGATTATTTTCTTTCCGATTCTGTATCCCCTGTAAAAATGTAGCCTCATATGAAAACAACAACAGGTCGCCCAAAAGTGGCGCACAGTTTGTCCCTGTCATATAGTATTTTGACCCTGGGGTCAGTATTAGCCATAGTATATTGTATCATGGAATAATGACCTCCCCTATTATGCTATTTTTACCATCCATGGAATATAGACCCCAATTTTATAACTCAAACTTCAAAAGCGGCTTCACTTTTTCATGGTTGGGGGACAAAAACCATGGCAGAAAAAACTTTTAAATATTACAAGAGGGTCATTTTTTCTATTGTTATGGGGATTAAAATACAAGAGCATATAAACTATTAAATTATAGGGGGTTCATTTTTCCTTGGTGAAGGGATCAATGTAACATAGCATATCATGATATTTTACCACAACGGTCCCTCATAAGAAATACAGGTTTGGATTGATTTTGGTAAATCTGGCCACTCCCGTCTTTTTTTCTTGGGGTCATTAATGTTTTTGGATAATTTTAGTGTAAATTTTTAAATTCTTATCCGATTTTTATGATTTGTTTTATAATGTTCCTTGTGATAAAAATAAAAAAACCTGTAGAGGATCCATTTTTAAGGGCCAAAAAGGGACACACCTTAAATTTTGAAGCTTTTATTATTTCTTATCCGATTTTGAGGATTTTTTTTAAATAGTTCGACATAAGAAATACAATAAAAGTTACTCTAGGCCATTTTTGTGTTTCTTTTTCATTGTCGAGATAAAAGGAATTAAAGGGGCCAAATAAAACATATCACAAAATACCGAAATAAATTTGATGCACTGTATGGCCATTTCGATGACTGACTACATATCAGCAGTGCTCGAGATCAAAATATTTAAAAACCGGTTAAAGATATAATGATGAATTAATAAGCACAACCATCAAAAATCAAAACAATTAAAACAAACAAGTATCCAAAATCAGCTAACGGTTACTTCTGCATCAAGAGGAAGATCCTTAGAAATTTCTGGTAATTTTTGTCAAATTTTGAAAGGAAAATTTAAAGGCATTTGAGTATGAATCATACCAGGACAAGTTCTGGCTACTAGGTTGATAATGCCCTCGGAGACTAACAGTCCACCAGCAGTAACACAGACCAAGTGGTAGTAATAAAACGTATCACAAAATACCGAAATAGATTTGATGCACCATATGGTCATTTCGTTGGCTGAAAACTTATTACTAGTGCTCAAAATATTGGAAAACAAAAATTAGGCATTTTGCAGGACGCCTAAAATTTTTATTTTCATCCAATTTTAATGGAGATTTTTTCTTTTAATTCGTCTTGATGAGTGTGTTCAGTAGTATGTCCATAGACATCGCCTATCTTTTACGGTTTTTGAGTTATAGGGTGTAAAACGGCCAAAAAAGCAATGTGTCTTGATAAGTAAATTTTTAAAAATTTTCATCCTGTTTTAATGGGGATTTATTTTTTATTTCAGTTTACCTCGGTGAATGCTTTCTTTAGTATGTCAACAATTTTTTTGTATCTTTTATTGTTTCTGAGATACAAGGAGTCAAAGTTTCGGAGGAAAATTATTTTTTTCTTTTCATCCGATTTCACTATCTTTTACAGTTCTTAAGATACAGGTGGTTAAATGTGCTAAAAAGCATGTTGCGGTCGTATCATGCTGCGCTTCGCAAGCCCTTCTTCCATGGTTTAGGGGTAGTAAACATACCCCGATAGATAAATTTTAAATTATAGCGGGTTCATTATTCCATGGTTTGGGGGTCAAAATACCATGGCAAATAAACTATTAAATTATAGGGGTAATTTTTCCATGGTTTGGGGATCAAAATACCATAGCAGATAAACTATTAAATTACAGGGGGTGCATTTTTGCATGGTTTTGGGGGTCAGAATACCAAAAGCAGATACTATTAAGCTACACACTTTCATTTTTCCATGATCAGGGGGGTTTACCTACCATGGAGGTTAAAATTTGAAATATTACAGGGATCTCATTTTTCCATTGTTAAGGAGGTTAAAATACCATAGCAGATTTTTTTTGTGGTTAGGGGGTCAAAATACCATGGCAGATAAACTTTTAAATTATTGGAAGCTCATTTTTCTATGGTTAAGTGGTATAAAATACCAACGCAGATATTATTTTAAATATTACAGGGAGTTCATTTTCCATTGTTAGAAGGGTCAGAATACCATTGCAGATTAAAGGGGCTCTTTTTTCCATCCACTAACTATATAAACTAAGTAGTAACAATCCAGGGAGGCACATCCAACATAAATGTGTACATATTGACATTACAATCGCGTTTCCTGTTTACAAATACAAATATGAAGAGGGCTTTAGCTTGATTCGTCCTGTTGTTTTAAATACACATTATTACCTTGAATATTGATTGCTTGGTTCATTGATTGATTGTTTATGTCCTCCCAGTATGTAAAGATTACACCATAAATTCAGGAATATAGGTGGAGGGTTGAGATCTCACAAAACATGTTTAACCCCACCGCATTTTTGCGCCTGTCCCAAGTCGGGAACATCTAGCCTTTGTTAGTCTTGTGTGTTTTTTGAATTTTGGTTCATTTATATGTTTCGGAGTTTAATGTGCCGTCCATTTTGCTGAACTAATATGCATTATTGTTTAGGGGCCAATAGAAGCCCGCCTCCGGGTGCGGGATTTTCTCGCTGCGTTGAAGACCCATTGGTAGGATTGTTCATTGCATACAAAAGATCTCTTATAGTAGTATGAGAACAAAGTTACTGATGATCCATCCACTGGAATAAATTGTATATCACGTTGGTTAAATAGGTTTCGCAGTGTAGCATAATATGTCTATATCTGATGCACGCATTTCACTATATAAGATACAAGCATTTCGCGTAATAAATATTCTGCAGTTTTGATCGGTGTAGCCCCAAGAGATACTAGGACAAGAAGTTCTTCTTGTAGTGGTGGATTCATAAACGCATATTTCACTAGCCGGTGCTCACAGATCGAGTTGAGAATGTTTCTCTTTCTACATTCTTTAAATCAAAACGGCTTCAAATGTCTAATATATGGTAAATGTTTTAGCTTTAGGTTAAGATTTAGATTATTATTTTGTTTAATAATAATTACCTGAAAACAATTATTTCCACTTTACTTTTATATTTCAGCTGCAATTGTATTTTGGGGAAAAGAATATACCAAAAACAACATTTATGGTAAGAGTTATGACCATTGTTTACACCTCTTTTTAACAGATGATGATTAACAGGTTTTTATTCGGGTTCAAAGTGAAGACTGGAAAATCTTTTCCGATAGGAGCGCAGCGGAACGAGAGGAAAGAGGCTGAATTAAAAAAAAGTTGAAGATTTGCCATTTCGTCACTTTCGAACGAGTATAAGTACCTATTTCTTCCGTAAATACTAGGTTTTTAGGCTTTCTGTACCTAGATAAATTCTTTGAGCACTGTCGACGAAATTAAATATCGTTACGCGTGATTGGACAAAAAGGTGTGACAAAAGCACACACAACAGTGGGAGCTCGATGTACGTGTAACTATCTCCCATGGGTCATCTCCAACTGAAGAAAGGGGAGAAAACTTTTAGTCTTAAACATTTCTGATGAGTTAAACTTAAACGTTAATTTTCCATACTTTATCGTAAGCATGACCGTTCCATAAAAACTTTTATATAAATTATCAGAGAAAAAAATCAAAAAAGGTAATTTCATAGTGCACATTAAAAGTACATCCATGTTTAATGTGCGCAAATAACTGATCACAACTGAAGCCAGAAATGTTTTAGCCGAGTATCAATTGGATTCGTTTACTGATGGCTGAGTGGGCAGGCGGTGTTTAAGCAATTTCTGAATCAGTCCATTCAAACTTTATTCAGAAATCACATATTTTGAGAATTGTTGTTTCAAATAATTAACATCTTTTGTTTGTCTTATCCCATTCAAACCAGTTTTAATATGTTGTAAAACTATATGCAGAAGCCACTTAATGTTTGTGTCGACCAGTGGTTTAGTTCTATGAGAAAACAATTGCTGGGTTGATTTAATACATGAAGTGCAGACGTAAATGATATTATTCTCTACAGGTATACGAATTATATTCTTTGAATTTAATTCAGCGTTTGAAAATTTCATTATCAAAATTGAGCATACTCATACGCTGATTTTTATCTCACCTGTACTGCCATTACTTGGCGTCCGTCGTAAACTTTTTCAAATATCTTCTCCTGAACCAATTACAGCCATTCTTAGTCTGAATAATCATTAGGAAAAAAATAAATGTATGTTTTATTTTCTTGTCCTTCGAGAAACATGGCCGCCATGGCTAAAAACAGAACATAGGTGAAAATGCACTTTTTGGCTCATATCTCAAAAAGTAAAGTTACAACAAAACTGACAAGAAGTAAAAATGTTTATGTGGTCAAGATCTACCTCCCAAGAAATTGTCAGACGAATCTGTCAACCTATTTTCGGGTTTTTGCCCCTGAATTCTTAATTTTAAGGCAGATTTGCAGTTTAAGGTTATTAACTTGAATATTATTATAGATAGATATATTGTTAACAGCAAAAATGTTCAGCAAAATAAGATCTATAAATAAGTCAACAAGTCAAAAATCGTCAGTTGACCGCTTATAGGGGTTTTTGCCCTTGAAAGATTATTTACAAAATTCAAAAATAATAGAAATACTAAGGGTTCATTCCTTGTATTGCACATGGTAGATCTCCTTAGCTGAAATGGGGCTTCCAATTTCGGTATTTGAGGTTGAGTACTTCTTGTTTAATATAAGTTTGGTTTTTGGTCTTCCAAATGTTTCAGTTTTAATGCTGCTGATGAGAGGTAACTCCTTGAAATGCGTCATATACAGCATAGTATAAATTTACTACATCGAATATTAGAATCTTTGGATTGTTATTTTGAAACTCCTGGGATGATGCCTCTGCTGGTGGACCCTAGGTCCCCAAGGGCATTCGCCAAACAAGTCGTCAGACTTGTCTGACATGATTATTCATTGATTTGTTACAGAAATTATCAGTATTTAGGAAAATTCAAAAATAATAGAAATACTAAGGGTTCATTCTTTGTATTGCACATGGTAGATCTCCTTAGCTGAAATTTGGCTTCCTATTTCGGTATTTTTGGTTGAGTACTTCTTGTTTAATATAAGTTTGGTTTTTGGTCTTCCAAATGTTTCGGTTTTAATGCTGCTGATGAGAGATAACTCCCTAGAGGTATACAGCATAGTATAAATTTACCATATCTAATATTAGAATCTTTGGATTGTTATTTTACATGTGAAGATTAATTATCAGTAAAAAGAATGGTCTGACAAATTGTCACAGATGTTTAGAGCATAACTTGAAATGAATGAAATGGTAGCTGTACAAGTAAAATGGGGGGGGGGGGGGGGTCAAGGTCATTTAAAAAGACAATAGCAACCGATGAAAAAGCCCTAGCAACCATATGTATATTAGGTTAAGGACCTTATAATCTACCTGTATAGGTCAGAAATTAAGGTCAAGAGTCAGGGTCATTGAAAAAGTCCATACAACCGATGGAAAAGTCCCTAGCAACCATATATATTCGGTTCTGGATTCTATATTTTAGCTGTAAAAGTCAATATTAAGGAGAAAATTGCGACGATATACGTTAAATAGCAAATATAATAATTGATCTACACAGAAAGTAACAGGTAAGCGATTCAGGCTCTTGAAATGGTCTTGTTTCGTTTCAAAGAGGTAGACAAATATGAGCGATTTTCGTTAATCCAATAAAATACAATAAAAAATGTACAAATATACGAGTATTTTCATGTATAATTGAATTAAACCATGGCATGATACTATTCAGATATCAGCTGCAAAGACTGCAAACAGTTTGTAATAGAAGGAGGGAAAATTACAACACACAGTTCTAAGCGACGTTCACATCGTCGAAAAGAAACGGCTGAAGACAGTATGTTTTTAATACAAGTTATGCAAAATCTAAAACGTGAGTATCAATTTATAAGATCCGTCATTTTAATAATTGATGCAGCACTGAGCTCCTTTAAACTAATTTGGCAACAATTTTGCTTTCTTAATAAACAACAAAATAGATAAACGGGAAAGGTCAACAATAATATACCAATTAATCAAAGCAACCCAACTGACAGAACGCCGGACAAAACAATAACATAAAATAGTACAAAACACAAAAGTCTGACACTGAATAGTGGTGGGGTTTAAACGGTTTTATGGGTACCCAATCATCCCCCCCCCCTTATATATCCTGACACTCTTCTGTATAAAAACACACTATGAAAACCAATAGAGTATGATTACCAATAAGGGGTGACAGCAGTGTGGAGTTTATCGGATGACCCTGACCATCATCAAACATATGATCCTATGGGAAAATTAACTGAAACCACTGTGATTAGGACAATACCGAACAAAAAAAGTTTTCTGATATTTCAGCACACTACTGAAATTATATTGGGGATTAATTGTGTGATGCTTTCATATAAAGCTAAGATTAAACCCATTCAAGTCGACATTAAAGAGATGCATCCGATTGAGCTAGATTCATGTTTATACATTGGTACGACAACCTAAATCTAAACTTTACTACCAATGTGATGATTTTTACTTTCCAATTGATATGAACTTCCCTTTTCTTCGTAGTAACATTCCAATGTCTACCGTACTTTCACATTTGATTCGTTACTATTGTACATGTGATTTTTACACTGAATTTCTTGACACAGCTAAGACTCTGTTGATATAATCACACCAGAAATTTTACGGGTCCTCATGATTGACCAATACAAAGTGCGAACCTCACAAATGAAAATGGTATCCACACGTCTTAATGGAATTAACTCTTCACTTGACATGCAGTGTGATAGGTGCCGTTAACGAAGCAGCCCAGACTACCTCTTCAGAAGTATATGATGTCACTCTTAATTTTTTTTCCTTAGTTCTTTTTCTGTCTTTTCTAATTCACTTTGGTAGGCGGTGTATTTTTTTATTGCTTGGATTGTGGGTTTGTTACGTTTCTCTTTTGCTGTTATAGTGTTCTCAAGAATTCCATTTGTCTTATATATTTTTGTATTGTGGAATTTTCCCACTGTTTTGTGATATTTCATCAGAGTATCGGTCCTGATATGAAAACAAACAATGTACCGCTTATTACCAATATGCTTTTATTTTCATATAAAGCATACGTTTTGCTTCCCTTATTAACCGTCTTTCTAATAAGACTAAATTTATAATTAACATACACACGTACATGTAGTCGATCTATTACTGTTTCCCACTGTACATAACACATTTCTCAACGGAGCGAAATAGCTTTTTTATATTGTTGTCACTTTACTAAAACATGAATAAACATAAGATATGAATATTTAGAAAACTAATGTATAAATCACATGCACGATAGTAATGAATCAGCTGTGAAATGCAGAACAATGCAGACTGCCATATAACAAGATCTAACAATTGTTATTCAAAATCTTCAGGAATAAGTTATTTACATGTATCAGAAAATTGATTGATTTGATTTACATAATACTATAACAGAAATACATAAAAGGTTTATTTTCAGGTGATACTTACCATATAATAACCGTTAATGAAGCTTGCGTTAATTTAAAAAATGACGAGGTAATATTTGTTATTAGTCTCATACAATTTCTTAACTAGTGTACTTGGTACATGTGTATATAGCAGTAAGACAAGAGAGTGGGAAACTTCCATTACATAAATAATAAACAAATTATAAAAACACATATGATAAACCAACGGCAGTTAAAACAAGACAGCATAGAAACTAAAGGACAAACAACTTAAAAATGGGGAAGGTGGACCAGGCGCTCCGAAAGCGTACCCTGATACACAACAAAGGATACAGAAGGGTAAGGTAATATGCTGGTTCCTCCAAATTATAATTTCAAACATAACACATTCTATGATCTTATTCAACCATTCGTTATCTGAAATTGTTTTACTGTATGATTTTTTTTTTTGTCTTTTCATATTTAACTTTATGTAATGATTTCAATATATTATTGTCACACAAGTTGTAGGTTAATTAGTTTTTAGATTTTTATTTTAAAACCTTGTAGCTCGGATGTTGAGGTTTAGACTTGTGAATTGAAAGTTTGTGATGTAAACTCTTTTTCCATTTTTATTTTTTTTAAATTTTATTTCTATGTTGTTTTGTCATTTATGTAGAATTTCAAGTTTTCTTTATAAATTTGCCCAGAGGGTACAAATTTTGAATATTGTGAATTTAAGATCGTGACCTAAACTCTTTTGTTTTATACTGTATACAAGTAAAGTAAAAACATACCAAAGGGATTTTTGAAGGACAAGAAAATCTAAAACAACTAACAAACTCCGGGGAACAACGAAGACAAGACCAGAACAATACAAACACTACACTTAAAAACTAAAAACATATGAACAACATGGACCTCACCAAAAAACAGAGGTCAGACTAGGGTGCTCCTGATGAGTCTCTGCTTCCTGCAGGACACCCGCAATTCTGCCCATGTCAAATTCGGTAGGTATGAGAAAGGGACAACATCAATGGAACAGGTCCATTTTCATTTGGAAAACGGTTTTTTCTTACCTCTCAACCAAGTCATAATGACGTCCATAAAACTTTAATGAGGATGACTGCAACTAGGATACACTCAGGTGATCCTGAAGAGTCTCTGCTTCCTGCAGGACCCTTGCCATGCTGCCCATGTCAAGTCCGGTATGAGGAAGGGACAACATCAATGGAACAGGTCTATTTCATTTGGGAAACGGTTTTTTCATACCTGTCAACCAAGTCATGATGACGTCCATAAAAATTAATAAGGATAACTGCAACTTAGGAGCAACATATCCCTGTCTGAGTAACTTTTCTGCCAGGAGCCGGGCTCCTACCAGGAAGTATATTTATATGTCACAAGCTTTTGGAATAACGTATGAGTAGTGACATATTCACTACATACGCCGGAGCTTCTGGAATGTTGCCCGTCAAAATAGGAATTTTGACGATTGGAAAGTCAAGGTGATCCCGTTTGTCGTTAAGTTTAGTGTCAATTTCGAGGTGACGTACAAGATAAGATGCAGACTTGACAGTGTCTGTGGTATCCTTAAATTCGAGCTCATTGGGATAGATGAGCTGTAAGAAATTCCCAAAACGTGAATTGTTGAGTGATAAAACATCTATATAGCGGAAGCTGAAATTAACGGTACGGGAAAACTTCTTCTGTTTTTCCTTTAGAGGCCCGTTAAAGACGTCTTACTCGTATAAGAAAGGAACAAGTCGTCTAGGAGTGGCGCACAATAAGTGCCCATAGGAAAGACAATAGTCTTGGATAACACGTCCATAGAATTGAATAAATATGTTGTCGATCAAAAATTCAATCATCAGGACAATTTCGTCCTCTGTATATTTTTTGTTAGATTTAGAGTGGTTTTTAACAAAGTATGATTTATCTCTACCAATGACAAGGTATGTGTATCTGCTGTTGCCATTTTTATTTTAAAATCATCGACTGATTTTATCTTTCAACTTCTCCTTCAGTTGTGAATGAGGAATGGTGGTATAGAGGATAGAGAAATCAAATGTTTTATGATGTTGCAGAGTGAAATGGACCGAGATCGTAAAATATCCTTTAAGTCTTTGGAGTTACTTTAAAGTCCACATTTGATTGATACCACTTCTTGAATAGCTTGTCTCACAATGACTTTGGAGGCCCGTTTTGACAGTTTCATGTTTTATACAATGTTGTCAAATTCAATTCTGTTAAGAAGGTTTATCGATAGCAAACTATTTGTATTTATAAGGTGAAAAGCGGATAAAAAGTAGATTAAAAATTGATTTGAGAATTTCCGTTGTACAGCCTATATCTGATAGTTTGATATAGCAATATTTTAAACACCAGGGATGCAAAACGTGGGCAGCTCGTGATAGCTGTCGTTTCCGACTCTCTCAATATACATGATATAGTTGATACATGTTCTTGAATAAGAAAATAATTGAAATACGTCGCTTTTATATTTTGTACAACAAAATGAAGGATAGTAATAACAACTGGTAAATTGATAGGGTTGATAGTTTCAATAAATTGTACTTTGGTCATGATTGAAGTTAATGATTTTACAGTATGAAGATGCCACAAGATGGTCGATTAGAACTTTCCATATCCTTTAATGGCAAAAATTCTAATCATTTTATAACTGAAGTTATCTTGATAACTTAAATGAATCAGTGAAGTTCTTATATTGAAACAGGATTGGTGTATTGTTTACATATAGACATTTACCCATACCGTCAGTCATTTCTACACTAGAATAGTGCAGCTGGCTACATTATCACTGGCGACCTGAGCATCGTTAACAATACTAAATTAAAAGACATACTGATTAAGGAGATTAAGGAGATGGATACTGACAATTCACTTGGCAACCCCACTTACACGCATACTACGATACCAAGGCAATATTTTATCAATAAACATATTTCTATTCTATCGTCTTTTGGTATTGATGTAAATGATTACAATTGTAACTCCCTTCCATTTACTGGATACCCAAACTCAATAAGTGTCCATACAACAAGGGTACATAGCTGGGAGCCAAATGCACTACTAAACCCCTTTCAAAACTCCTTACTAACTTTCTTACAGCAATTAAAGATGTGGAAAGGTCTACTCAACTAGTGATGTGAATCGGATTTGGATTTTTAAGCATTCAAAAGACTTACAGGAATATCTCCCTTCTAGTTACCTTACCTATTGTAATAGCATAAAAACTTTTGATTTTTCTACACTGCATACAACCCTCATGATAAATTAAAATTTGTTTTTTTTGTGAGCTAATTCACCAATGTTTCTACACTAAACAAGGTTTACAAAGATATGTTTATCCAGTATTAGGTAAGGACAAGCAAGTTGGAAGTATACTTTCAAATTGCTGATGAATTCTGTTAAGGACAATGCCAGAAAATGGACTTCAAAGGAACAGGAACCCGCTGACACACTTTCGGAGCGGTGAAGGCTATTAGGTCAATGAAACTGCGAATTAAAAACCTCCAAGGATCTACGAGCACCAAAGCTACATCCATCTTCAAAGACCCGAAGGTTGTTGAAAACTCGACTTGTCTCCATGACAAATATGTAATTATCTTAGCGGACAAAGTCCCCGATAACACTGCGGGTAACTCAACTTATACACTGACCACACGCACTAAGCAGGAAGTCATTGATAACCACCATGCCGTTTTTTCCAAAGGGTAAAGAAATTGACCTTCTTGCTCTTTATTGGATTCCTAAACTACATAAGAATCCGTTTAAACAAAGGTACATAGCTGAGTCAGTTAATTGACATGTATTAAAGAGGCCCTTCAGGATTACCATGAAACATCATATTCCACCAGTGGCGTCAATCAGATGTGGATTCTTAAAAACTCAAAACATTTACTACAATATCGAAAATTGAAAATCTTTCGCTGCATGCAAAGCATAAAAACATTCGACTTCTCTACACCAACATACCATGTTCTCAATTAAAATATCGATTGAAATAACTAGTTCATCAATTTTTTTTTCAAGAAAAAGGACATACGTAGGTATAACTTTCTATCTTTAAGTAGAGATAAGTCGTATTTCGTGAAAGCCACTTTGATTCTAACAAAAAGTATTTTGAAGATGAAATTACAAACATGTTAGATTTTCTCATAGACAACATATTTGTTGAATTTGGCAGTCGAATCTTTCAACAAACAATCGGCATTCCAATGGTAACAATCTGTGCTCCTCTCCTCGCCGATCTGTTTCTGTACTCATATGAAGCGGACTCCTTCAAGGGATACTACAAAAAGGAACAAGCCCAATCCTTTAATTTTAGTTTTCGTTATATAGATGACGTGTTGTCGTTAAATAACGAAAAATTCCAAGACTTCCTAAACCTCATCTACCCCAGTGAGCTTGAAATTAAGGATACTACAGATACATCAAAGTCCGCTTCATATTTAAATTTGTTTCTTGAAATAGACAATGAGCGACAGTTGAAGACAAAACTTTATGACAAATGTGATGACTTCAACTTTCCTATTGTTAACCTTCCCTTCTCGAGCAACAATATACCAGCATCGCCTGCATATGGCGTCTATGTTTCTCAGCTTATCCGATATTCAAGTTCGTGCATGAGTTACCCTGACTTTCGACAAAGGATTACAGCAGCTTCTTAACTAAGGTTTTTATCAAGGATCATCAATTATGAAATTTTAAGGTCGCTATCACGAATTTATTGACCGTTACAGTGTTCCAATATCTAAGATGATGTTGGACCTGTACCCACTGTCGTAACATTTCATGTACCTCCACCGATTTGTGAATTCCACCAAATTGACTTTGTTGAACTTTACGACGGGTACCGTATACGGAGCAGGAACTGCTTACTCTCCGGAGCACCTAGGTTCACTCCTGGTTTTTATAGGAGTTCGTGTTGTTCATTGTTTTTAGTTTTTAGTGTTTATTTGTTGTGGTTGTGGTTGTTCATTTGTCTTCCCAGGTTTGTCTGCCAAATGGATGACGTTTTTTTATTTGCTCCATAGGTATATTTGTCCTCTTCAGTTTATCAAAAAACGGATTGATACTAACAAAAACTACTCTAAGAATGTTGTTGTTAACATGCTGGAATTTCTCATCGACAACATCTTTGTTGAGTTTAGAGGACATGTTTGTCAACAAACGATCGCATCCCAATGCAGACAAACTGCGCCTCATTTTGCCGACCTATTTTTATTTTCGTATGAAGCTACATTTTTACAAGGGCTAATGAATCGGAAAGAAAGGAAACTAGCACAGTCCTTAAATTTCAGTTTCCGCTATATAGATGCTTAATAATCCGTACTTTAAGGATTACCTACATCTCATCTATCCCAGCGAACTTGAAATAAAAAAGACCAGAGTCACACCAACTTATACTTCATATATAGATTTTTACTTGTACATAGATAATAATGGGCGGTTGAAATCAAAATTTGATGATTTCAATGGTCCGATTTTGAACTTTCTTAGCAGTAACATGCCAAGGTCTCCCGCCTATGGTGTGTACATTTCACAGTTGATTCGTTACTGCCGTGCATGTGATTTTCACGGCGATTTTCTCGACAGGGCTAGATCGCCGTCACATAAACTTCTAAGACAGGGTTATGTTCAATCTATGTTACTTTCATCACTCCGAAAGTTACGGTCGCCATCACGAAGTTTCTATCTTGCGTAAGAGACTAGATATGCCCAGTTAGATTTCACGAACCTCTGAAATTGACACTCCACCGGACTTGACAGCTAACCATACATGACACTTACTGGCAATGTAACTGGTGCCGTTAACGGAGCAGGACATGCTTACCCTTCCGGAGCACCTGATGTCACTCCCGGTTTTTTTAGTTTACATTGCTAGTGCTTTAATTTTTGTGCTGTCTTGTTCTAGTTTTGTTTACTTTATTATACGTGTTTTAATATCCCCGAACTTTCAAAGAACTTTGAAAATTTGAAATTGTAGCTGAAGACCTAAACTCGACCTTCATTTGCAATTTATTCCTTTTACTTATATAGTACTGTTCACAATAAGGATTTAGAATATCGATTTTTAAACCAGGGGATCACTCAGGACAAATTCCAAAACTTGTCAGTTTAAGCTTGTGAATTAACGTTTATTCAATTTTATTTAGGTTTATTGATTTAATTTCTTTATAGAGTGACTGCATACTATTTTTGAATGGGAATAAAGTTTAAATTTTTAATTATAGGTAAGTGTCCCAACTACTTATAGGGGGTGCAGGGATCACTGTCGATTCCAACAGTACATATTTCTAGTTCTTTTAGCTATACATGTATACATATAGGTTCTGTTCCATTCTCCTGATTCTGTATTTTCCTTAGACTTCGAATTTGTGGACTTTTCCAACTGTTTTGTCGCTTCACTATTCTTTTGCCGATAGTGATTGTTTCATTGTGGTATTTTCATTGCATTGTTTCAGATTTCAAACAAGAATACTTGGTTTAATGGTTATAATTATCAGTACGTATATTGCAATAGCTGTGGAACGCATATCGGTTGGTAGGTATAAGATTTGAATCAATATTTTACGATACTAATAGTAGGAGACGTTAAAATAACAAAACTAGAGATCGTATGTCTGTAGGACATGGATGCCCCATCCTCCTGAATACAGAATTCCGATCTATCATTTATGATTAGAAATCATTTATGAAAATGTAGTGACTCACTCATGCATTTAATGTATGTCAAATTTATCAAAATGCTGCTCATCTGTGTTCAGTCTTATAGGGGATTAAAGTGGTATACTATTTTTGATATATATCAATGGGGTTTTGAGAAATGAACATAAACGCAAAAATTAACCAAGCTGGAGGGCATACGGACAGAGCCACAAAGGTAAATATATATGTCCTTTCCATTTTTGTGGACTAGGCATAAAAATGTAAAGTGGATCAAATGGTTATCTTGAAAATTGGGCTTAAAATACTTTTTTAAAATAGTCACTCATAGGATATAAAAGAAAATAAATAAAAGACACAAGAGAAAGACTCCAAAACAGCTACCATCTGTGGAATTATTGCTCGCCTTTGCTCTCTTCTCAGCACAGTCAAAAACATATAAACCATTACTACCCAATCAGCAACGAGAGACTTGACTTTGACTTCTTCTAATAACATCTCCTTTATACTCCTTCAATAAAAATTGCCAATCCCCATATGTTTTTCAAAACCAATATAATAGATAAAATAGGTACATGAGTCAGGTAACTATACATTTAAATTTTAATGTACCTTTGTCCATTTCATGCATTTTGAATTATAACTTCTAACACTTTCATTTGTGATTATCTGTGTTTAATTAGTTTAAACATATTTTATTTACTCAAATAAAGTAAAAGTGATCAGACACAAGTTAAACAAACTTAGATCGTTTTCTCCCTGAGAATTTGTGTTCATATTGTAAGTGCCATATCTAACTTAGATAACCATTAGTTCGTTATATAAGCGAAAGCATACCAGCAAATGAGACAACTTTATCACGAAACCGGTGGTTTAGGGACAGAAGGCCGAAACAGTGATTTAGAAATGATTTATGAATTTTAAACATTTGTTTCATTTTGACTATTAACTAACACAATGCGAAATATAAAATCCTATCTAAATATGTGAATAAAATAAAATCGTGTTACAAGAATTACTATATTTGCATACACGTAAGTGTAAGCATAGAACTTCATATTTTATAGGAAATACACATCAATGACAGAGAAGACCGATATATTCTACGCCATAATATATGATAAATTATGTGAAGAATGTAAGTAACTAATTTAATTAGTCTTCTTTACACTTGTCATGCTTTTATCTATAATTGTGTTTATTTTTCCGGATAAGAAAGCGGTATGCATCACTGAAGCCTTTACCTACAGATAAGACTTTATTAATAAGTAAAAGACAATTTTTCACGACTTCGACTGTCATAAAATAAATTTTATTTATACCAATTTTTATGCACAAGATATGAACATGTCGTGGCCTGACTGACAGTTTTACGTAGGAAAACCAAAACAATAATGGAAATAATTGAAGAGCAAATTCCACATTGGATATTTTATAGATTTACAACATTTTACAAAATTGATAAAATTTATAATAACAGATGCATGACGGGCTAAGTAAAAACTAGGCAAATGTGTCAACTAAAGATGAATTTTAGAGAATAAAGTATATTTGTATTAATAGAAAATATTTTTCATAAAACTAAACATTATTACTAATATTTCTGTCAACTTCTATCAAGAACATTATACAAAATGTAAAACTAATGATGAAAACATTCCTAAGACAGGCTAGGTAAAAATGGGGTAAATGTGTTGCCGAATAAAATTTTTATACTTTTTACTAGGTTTTGTGCATTGTGTTCAGACAAACATTCTTTCTAAAACTTAGTATTAATATCAATATAAATGTCTAGATCCCTAGCAAGAAGCGAGTTTTACATGTAAATCACAATGTCAAAAATAATACTGAAATACTTTTTGGAAAGATTGCAAATCATTCCTATGCCATAGGCCTCCAAAACCGAAAGTAAGACCTCTTCGACACCATCGGACATTAGTACATAAAATGTAGTTTCAGTGATGACAGCATTTTTTTCAATTACAAGTACTTTATTCTTGTTGATCATATTGATAATATCTGAACTAATATTTTTAACTTACATAAAACTCTATCGTTTACCGAAATTACCAAGGAATTAAAATGAAGTCAACGCAG
Source organism: Mytilisepta virgata (assembly GCA_028015205.1). Taxonomy (NCBI): domain Eukaryota; kingdom Metazoa; phylum Mollusca; class Bivalvia; order Mytilida; family Mytilidae; genus Mytilisepta; species Mytilisepta virgata. The sequence goes on along the minus strand of CM051520.1, from coordinate 3,276,618 downwards.
ACGGGGGGTGAATTTATCTATCATAACGAATCTACGAGAAACACCTTCCCTTATTGACTTCTTACGTTAATTCATTGTCGAAACTAATTGCACATTTACAAATTTGACGATTATTACCCATTATTTGAGAAAAAAATACTTTAAGATTATCTATTAATATAAATCGGACATTCGCTTTCGCTAATTGTTATATGCAGGGATCGGAAATTTTCAACAGGCTCTGTCGGACATTTTTTGATAGACATGAATTGTCAATTTTTACTCTTTTTAGCAATTTCAACACACGATCTTATTTCATACAAATGTTGTTATGCACGATTTATTAATGTTTTGGGTAAGACCTGAAATTCATGTAATGTGTATCAACTCTTTAACATTCTGAGCGCCGTTGTTTGTGTATTGAATAGAATAGAATGATAATTTCGATGTTTTAGGTGTCTTCGTTTGGTACGTATAAATAGACAATAGAAAAATGGACCACACAACGACGTAGAATGAATTAAATAAATGAATAAAATAAATTCAAGTTCAAATTCTTTTAAATCAGTCTATGAAAGTCTTCCCGAAAGATGAAATTTGATTCCTTTTTCATATTTAAGTACCAAGATTCGCGCATGCTCAATCGATTATTTACTAAACTACACGTGCAAACAATCGCGACAATGTGGAAATCTACCAAGGCGTTTCTAATCTTCTCCAGTTTATGATTGTGAACTGTTAGATCGTCCGATACATACCTTGTAATGTATTTTTTTTTAATTTGAAAGCAGAAATATTGAAGTTTGACAGGTCATAAGGTGTACAGTAATTATATTTAAGCGTAATAAAAGCACAGACACCTTTAATGTAAATAACTTTTATGTCATGCGAAGTACAATTATGATTTAATAACAGAAAGTGTTGGTGACAAGAAATTTCGAATGGTTGTCATATCCTTGTGGCGATTTTCTTTAATTTCTGCTGCGAATTTAGTGTGGAGGATATTTGTTTATTCGTACGTTTATTTATACTGTAGGATTTGCTAGATTGACTTTATTTTGTTTGTTTACATTCTGTACAATGTTCAAGACAAACTGTTGCAGGAATCAACAATTACTCTCAATTATATATTTTTTTTCGAAATAAAAAACTTTTTGTTGAATACAAGTTTTGTCACGCCTGCGACGAAAAGTCGTGAAAGCGACATATAGGTATTACTTTCGGGCGGCGATGGCGGTTTAAACTTTTTTTAAACTTTAATAACTTTGCACACATAATGCCTACAATTAAAATTTTTGGTCGACAGATACCTTATAGTATAGGGTTTGCCGCAATATACTTGTCTGGTGACCATTACTTTGTATTCATGGTTCACTGACTTCATAAACATAAATGTAAAATCTGCATCTAAGTTTCGTGGTTAAATCCATTTCTCAGCAACTGTAATATTTCTTAATGGGTACATGCATGCCAGTCTGACACCTGGCTTGGGACTTTGATGTCAATTTCATGCTTTAGTGACTTTGTCACACTTTTATGGTCTAAGCAACTATAATACCTAGACCCACCATATTTGGTCAATAGTTTTTTGTGGGTACATTTTAGTCTGACACCTACCTATTAACCTTGACCTCAATTTCATGGTTGAATGACCTGTGTCACATTTTTATGGCAAGTTCATTTCTTATCTACTGTAATACCTAAGCCCACCATATCTGGTCAATAGATAGTTCTTAGTGGGCACATGCCAGTCTGACACTTTCCTCTGGATCTTGACTTAAATTTCATGTTTGAGTGACATTTTCATGGTTAAATCCATTTCTTAGCAACTATAATACCTAGACCCACCATATTTGGTCAATAGATAGTTCTTGGTCGGTACATGTCAGTCTGACACCTGCCTTTGACCTTGACCTCAATTACATGGTTTTTTCGTGATTAAGTCCATTTCTTAGCAACTATAGTACCTAAGGCCACCATACCTGGTCAATAGATAAATCTTAGTAGGTACATTGCAGTCTGACACCTGTCTCTGGACCTTGCCTTCAATTTGATGCTTGACTGACTTGGTCACATTTTTGAGATTAAAGTCCTTTTCTCACCAATGTAATACCTCGACCCACCATATTTGGTCAATAGATAGTTCTTAGTGGGTACAAGTCGGTATGGCAACTGCCTTTTGACCTTTTTCATGCGTGAGTGAGTTGTTTCGTGTTTTGGGATAATGCCCATTTCTCAGCAATTGCAATACATAGACCAACTGTATTTGGTGGATACATGACTGTCTGAGACCTTCACATGAATTTCACCTCAATTTCACACTTCAGCCACATTCGAACACCTCTACTTATATTTCGAATATTGACACTAAAGCTTGACTGTTTCTAAAAGCTAAGCCTTAACACACATTGAACTCTTACTGAAAATGATGTCCTGGTTTCCATACCACGGAATGTACATCGATTTTGAAAAAACCTCAATATTTGAGGAAAAAAGGAATACATTAACTGTAATTGATCTCACATAACAGAACAAATCTGTGATAAGATTCAATTTGAAATTATACATAAGTACAGTTGCAATTTTTCCACCACTGCTTTCCAGCATTTTGATTTACTGTCCTATTTATACATATAAAATATGCTTTTAATATTTTTAAGATTTAAATTTCGTTCCTGTGTGTTTTTATCTTTACTTAAAGTTTTAAAGGAACTTGTATCAATTAAGTATTTACATATACATGTAGGTTTTAAACATGTCAAACTATAAATATGGGGCATAATTCAGTAATTATGTCTCCCCTTCATATAGTTTAAGTAGTAATTCTTATTATTCTTATTCTTCTCAGCGAAGCTTGTCTGGGCCAGAACTTTTATATCTTTTGACCTAGGCCTATTATATTTGGAATATAGGTGAATAACCATAGGATGCTGTGTCGCGTGGTATCATGACCCACATATGACCTTGACCTTTGACTTCAGGGTCAAATTATTTATTTTTTCTCATACAATCATGTCCGGGACAGAACTTTTTTTTATATTTTAACCTAGGGCTATAACAATTGGCATGTGGATTATCACCATTAGATGATATGTCGCTTAGTATTATGACCCACATTTGACCTTGACCTTTGACCTCAAGGTTAAATGATTTTTTCTCATACAACTCTGGGTCAAATTTTTTTATCTTTTGACCTCGGCCAATGATATTTGACCTCAAGTTATTCGTATGTTTACACATCGTATAATGTTATGCCACGGTGGCATGAAGGTGTATCCCATAACATGATGTGTGGCATAGTATCATGATTCATATATGACCTAAATCTGACCTCAAAATCAAACTTTTTTATCTTTTGACCTAGGCATATGATATTTTGCATGTGGGTGTATCTTTTGACCTAGCCTATGATATTTGTCAAGAGGATGTTGCCCCATAACATGATGTGTTTGATAGTATTGTGACCCACAGACATTGTATGACCTTGACCTTTGACCTCAAGATCAACGTTTTTTATCTTTTGACATAGGCATATGATATTTTGCATATGATATTTTGCATGTGGGTGTATCACCATAAAATGATGTGTCGCGTAATATTATGATACACATATGACCTTCACCTCAAGGTCAAATTATTGATTTTGTTCTCATACAACTGTGTCTGTGCCAGTATTTGGTATCTTCTGACCTAAGCCTATGATATTTGACTTGTGGGTTTATCCTTCATAAGATGATATGTGTACATAGTAGCGTGACCACATATGTCCTTGACTTTTGACCTAGACATATGATATTTTGCATTTGGTTGTATCACCATAAGATGACGTGTCGGTAGTATCATGATCCACATATGACCCTGACCTTTGACCTTAGGTCAAATTATTGATTTTTTTTACAATTAAGCTTGTTTTTTTATGGAGTTTAATGCCAATTTCTATTCATTTGTACAATACCATTGTGGTTTAGTTTTATTGGTGAAGGAAACTGGAGTTTTGGTAGGCTCAATAGGGTGTAAAAAAGCATATACACCCCAATAAAATAAACCAAAAAAAATGATGCTAACCGGAAAACTGAACTAACTGTAGAGGAGATATAGGTTTTAGTCCTCTAAAAAAGTATGGCTCACCTTCAAGGAAGATAGACATAATGTTTAAGTACTTTTTCTTCTTCTTATTCGTCTTCTCAGCGAAATTTGTCCTTTGGTATGTAAGTGTATTACCTTGAGTCGGTGTGTTGCATACCATCATGACCTCCACGTGACCTTGACCGCTGAACTCAAGGTCAAACTAGAACTTAAATTATAGTATTTCCTTGTCAAGGTTGTAACTGTTTTGTCTTTTAACTACAGCTTATACCCTTTGGTATGTAGGTGTACAAACGTGACCTCCATGACCTTGACCGTTGACTTTAAGGTCAGTGAAACTTCTCCAGGTCATAACTTTGTTGTGTTTTTACCTAAGATGTAGACATGATTAAACTATAATAAAGTGAAGGGGAGATATGTGCTTCAGTTTACAAAAAACAGTTCCACCTAGTTTATACAGTTTTAAAAAAGAAATGACTAATCATATACTGGACATTTTATTTGAAAGTTATTAAGATAACATTTTTGTGTGTAACATGTGTAACATGTGTAACATGAGGTCAAATACAATGCCGTTGATGTAGATTACAATGCGAGAAGAACATATCAGAACATATATAATATAATAATGCTCTTTACACAAGTATATATAGATACAACTTTTCTTATAAATAAATAGTCTTGTACAATTCAGTGTTGCATATTGAAGGGAGCCCTTCAAATATTACCATACTTGGAAAATGTTCTAATAACAAGGAATATACTTATTTCTCTACAAATTTTTTTTTATTTTGTTCGTCCAAATTTTTATGAGATCTAACACCTTTTTTATTCATAAACAAGTTTGTTATTGGTTGTATATTTATCATTTCTCTATTATCAAAACTACCAAATGATTATATATTTCTCTGTTACTCTTTAGATGATACAGATGACTGGATGTGTAAACATACGAATAACTGTAACAAAAAAAGACTGTGTAAAAATCTAATAACAAGAAAACAAAATCTTATCGACAAACTTTCAGACAAACGTTTGAGAAATAAATCTAAACCATTGCGACCCTACCGAATTGATGTACAGGTCTTTCAAAGTAAAACAGGTTGGTATCTTCTGTGATTGTCAAATGATGTCTTGTTTTCATTACCGCACTAGAAACCGTCTTGATCGTATTTTAGGGTATTGGTTTTTAACCTAGTGTTGAAGACCTTACACAATTTTTCCGCAGCTAGTATTATGCGGCCAGAAATCAGTGTTACATCGTATACTTGTACACGTAGTACATGAAAACAATTTGCACTCAATCAAATCGCTCCTACCTATGGCCTGGATAGAGTACTATATATATAGCATCCAGATATAATATAGCGTTTTTATTGAATTTTCTAGAGCGCTCATAATGGTTTTAGGCGAATATGATGTCTCAACGGTGTGAGCTCGACAAAATTTGACACTATTAAAATATATCTATGATGGATCAGCCAAGATTTATATATACAACCTAAAAACATTAGACTTCCTTTGTATGTAAATCATGACGTTAATAAGTACGTCATAGGAACGACTATTTTAGGTTGTCACCGTGGCATAACATTATAATCGTCATACTTTGTATGCTAGGAGGAGTTGCCATAAGGGGTCTCAGAGACTTCAATAAATAAAAGTAAACTCATACGGACGTCCGCTGGTTGAAAGGGATGTGAAATCACTGCCTCGGATTGATCCTTTAGCTAGAGAATTTAAACTACAACCTAAAAACATAAGTCGTCCTTTGCTTGCAAAGCATGACGTTTATAAGTACGTCATAGGAACAACTATTTTAGGTTGTCACAGTGGCGTATTGTTATAATCGTCATGCTTTGTATGCTAAGCGGAAGGGGTCCCAGAGACATATATATATATACTTCTAAAGTAATAACCAACGTTCGAACTTACTAGATGTTGGACCGATAATATATTAACGATACAATGCAAAATAAAAAAATAAATAAACGTCTAAAAAGTTGCAAAACAACATCAAAATAAAACAATGAAAATATTGAATTATAACAATAATTCAAACTTATCAAAATTTTCGGATCACTGATATCCTTCATAAGTGCTGTAGCGTTGCAACGGACCATCTGATGTCACTCCCGATTTTTAATGGGAGTTCACATTGCTAGTGCTTTAGTTTCTATGCTGTCTTGTTCTAGTTTTATTTAGTTTGTTATACATTTTTTTATTCTTTTAGTTATATATGTAACCTTGCGGTGTTTGTTGTTTTCCTTTCTCTTGATTTTGTCTTTTCCTTGGCTTCGAGTTTGTGGCTTTTTCCCGCTGTTTTGTCGCTTCTGTATTCTTTTGCCGCTATCTATTAATGTGAGGTTTTAAAGGAATCAAAATGTATCCACTACGCTGCTATAAACTATGCTTAAAGCAGCATAGAGCTTCAACAAAACGTCATAAAAACATGGATTTTTTCTAAGATATATAATGTCTTTTTCATGTGTATTTCTAAAATTTAACTTCCTTTAACTCATTTTATTAGAAGAATGTTTGGTTTGACCTTTTTTGTATTAATAATTTTATTTTCCTGAAAAGTTGTTGATTAAATCACGTTTACTTAAAGAAATATTTAATATTTTCAATTTCCAGATGTCATGTACCATATTGTGACAGTGAATGATGCGTGTATCAATCTCAACGGACAGGTAATTCATAGTTATATACGTTAGACATAGGTGATACATTTGTTGTACTACTTAATACTATTAATACCCCTATATAGTTATGCATGTGATACTAGTACCCAGGAGTCTACAAATAACCTACTGAAAGAGAATAACTATAAAATAAAAATGTATAATTCTTCCATTTGTAAATTCAGTGAAAGTTGACTGTATTTAATTTTGTTTGTTTGTTTGTGTTTAGTTTTTTAGGTGCTTTTGTTTTGTTTTGGTTTGATTATTTTGTATTATGCATGCTGCTTTCTGCAAGTTTGTTAGTATGTATTTTATCAATTCATTTCTCATTTGACCTTTCTGCTTTCAATTCTGTCAATGATGTATCTTATATATTTCTTGTTTTAAAATTCAACATATAATAGTAAATCTGTATATTTCTGGTTTAAGATTTCCGATGAAAATACATGGTTTCCTGGATATGAATACCAAGAAGCATATTGCAGAACCTGTGAAAATGAACATATTGGATGGTAGGTAAACATTTATAAAGAATTACATTTTGTTTTATTTTTCTATAATAAAAGTCAAGAGTAACTGCGAACATTTCAATGAGAAAAAATGTGTATGCAACATTTAAGCGTTCTTCTGATAAACTGTTTTTACGTTGCTAAATTAAATATATATCGACCAAAGTAATAGCGAAATAGAATAGATATATTTATATTCTAAAACCAAGACTCATTGGTACAGGGAGAAACGAAGAAAGTGTACTGGAATATACCCTTGAAAGACTACCCTCATATTTACAATTTTAATAAATCTAGAAAGTGTTACAAAGAGGACAAACATACCTAGGGAGCAAAATATGTTTATGGTTAGTTAAAACTCCTTTTATCAGCTTAAATACCTGTAGTAGCTAAGGAGTTGTTTTTACCACACAATTGTTTCAGACGAACTATTCGGAATAACAAGATAATCAGTCTATTTTGTCTAAAATAGAATAACATTTATCAAACAGGTTTAGATAGCCTTTTCATATGGTTATATACTATAGTAATTGGGAGTTGATAGTTACACCTCGACAGCCTGGAAGGTATTCATGCTGTGTGGTTCGATCGAAAAAAAAAGTAAACGTTGATAAATAGAAACAGAAAGTATGTTGATAAATGGATATTGTTTGAACTATAATATAAATTCAAATAATATTGGCTATCATTTCTATACAGCAGAAGATAATGATACAGATATTTATAGCGCATAGTCATAAGTAACATTGACCATTGTTTCCGCAGATAATATATTAAGATATCTACAACTATGGAGTGTATAGTTAGTTCATAAATGACACGACTCTATATATAAGTACTAAGCCACAAGTGTCTGCTATCGATCTGGTATTAATTAAAATCTTGACTCATCTTTATATTAAAAATAGACCACATTTTCATTTCAAGCTTTCACGTTCAGTTGTGTGTTCAGGGTTATAGAATTTACATGCACTGTTCGAATACATACATGTGAGTTGTAATGTTCTATTTTTTCAGATCTACAATAGTCATCCAAATTATTAGGTTTCCCATGGCTGAGGAAATCGTTGACAAATTATTCACTGCCAATCATTTATATATATATATATATATAATTTGTCATATCACTCGATTTAAGTGAAAGAGCTATCGGTTAGTGTACAACCGAAAACTAAATTCTAATATTTCAAAATATTCTATTGAACTAAGGAACTATAACATGTTTTTACATAACATGTTTTTACATAACAATCAATTAACATTTTACTATAAGCATAACAGCATCTAATACCTCTTAAACTCACTTTTTATTAATGTCAACTTCTTCAGTCAAATTAACACCCCTTTAATTCCCGACCAGTTCTGCCATTTAAAGAAATGTACTTTTTTTAAAAAAAGTTGAAACTCATTTTCAATTACAAAAAACTTTAAGAAAAGTTCGAACTTAAGCTGTCTAATTGGCTAGTTTTCAAAATTTGTATGATGTTTTTAATATTTGGTCATATTATTTTCATTTCTTAAAAAACCTTAGATCTGGTGAAATGACTCTCAGTTTCTGACTTTATTCTTTACATATTAAAGTTGTAATCACTGAATTTGATTTTATTTAGGATGTACAAATCTAAAGATGGAAAGAAAGTATTTTATGGACTAATTTACGATAAATTAAAATTGTAAGTACCAGTACGAATAGAAAATGGAGGATAAGATTTGAAATCATGATAAAACATATTTTACATACAATTGAAACATCTAAATAATAAGGATTTCATTAAGCCAGTTTTGATATACATATACATACAGTCATAGTGAATTGATAAATGTTTTAAATATTGGCAGTCGAATCTGCAACTAAGAGAGCGTGATGAAATAATACAGCTTGTACCAGATCGTTTCAAAACACAATAAAGCTATGCATTTTGCTTCAGTAACATGTTTATTTCTGGATTAGTTTAGAAACAGTTCTCTATATTCAGATAGTAACACTTTTAGGTTTTGTTATTTATTTTTTTAATGTTAATTGTTTAAGTTACTGTTTTGAACTGACTGTTACTACGTTTTTTCCCTCTAACTGTCACAGGCCCAGGGGTAATTATAAGTATTCTAGTTTTTATCTGTTGTATGTTTTTATGTATTTTAAATTTATTTGAGACATTTTGTTGTTTCGGTAAAATTTCGCCCGATGTTTATTTTTACAAGGATATTAAGAAGGTGTGTGCGGATGGAGAAACATAGAACGGGAACATAGATTTTGTTTTTTTATGTGATAAAAGTACGAAGGCCCACAAGGATCATACAAGATTCGAAATACGAAATTCGAAATTGAATATCCAAAGTTCGAATATCTTAAATTCGAGAACCGAGATTCAAAATGCAACATCTAGAATAACCAATCAGATGAAAGGTTCTAAGTCGGAAATAGATTTTGGCTAATGAAATAGCCTTTCACTTTTGGAGATAGCTATAAATTAAACATTGGTTGTATTTTCGATTTATCTACAGAAACTTGTTTACAAGTTATTAAGAATTTTAAGAAATACGTAGTATTACACTTTCTAGAGTTTTGCTACATGTATGTAGTCTCACCGTTATTGTTTATTAAAGGAATGTTCTAATTTGATTAAAAAAAAAAACACATCTATAATTATAAATACATGTACATGTTCACAGTTTCCGAAATTTGCTGTTTAAATAAAACTGGTGTTTTTGTATTTATTTATAGAAACTCGCTTACAAATTATTATGAATATCTTATACTTCCAAGAGAAAATAGATTTTGTATATTTTGTAACCTTAATGTAGTTAAAGACATTTTTACTAGAATGCCCAAAATATTCTAACTCCATCAACACCAAAGCAAGTGAAAAATACAGGTTCTTTTATTAAGAATTCGTTAGAACTGAGGACAGAAGACCTTTTTAGCTCACCTCTCCCAAAGAACCATATGAGCTTATGCCATCTCTTGGTGTCCGTCGTTGTCCGTCGTCTGTCTTCGTTGCTGTCGTCGTCGTCGTCGTAAACTATTTCAAGAATCTTCTCCTCTGAAATTACCGGGCAAAATACCTTCAAACTTTAAATGTTCCTTAGGGTATCTAGTTTATAAATTAAATCTGAAGTTTTGATCTATCAACAAACATGGCCGCTGTTGCTAAAATTAGAACATATGGGTCAAATGCAGTTTTTGGCTTATATCTCAAAAACCAAAGCATTTCGAGCAAAACTGACATGGGGTAAAAATGTTCAACAGGTCAAGATCTACCAGCCATGAAATTTTCAGATGAATCGGACAACCCTTTGTTAGGTTATTGCCCCTGAATTGTTGATTTTAAGGAAATTTGCAGTGTTAGGTTGTTAACTTGAATATAATAATAGATAAAGACAAACTGTAAACAACAAAAATGTTCAGCAAAGTAAGATCTACAAATAAGTGACATGACTAAACTCGTCAATTGAACCCTTATAGGAGTTTTTTCCCTTGAAAGATTATTTACATTAAACAGAAAATAATGGTCTGGCATTGTCACAGATGTTTAGGGCGTTTCTTGAAATAAATTAAATGGTAGCAATACAAGTAAAATAGAGCGTCAAGGGTCAAGGTCATTCAAAAATTCCATAGCAACCGATGAAAAAGTCCCTGGCAACTATATATATTTAGGTTAAGGACTTTGTAATTTACCTTTTCAAGTCAAAATGGAAGGTCAAGAGTCAATGCCATTGAAAAAGTCCATAGCAACTAATGCAAAAGTCCCTATTAACCATATATATTTAGGTTAAGGACTTTATAATTTACCTGTACAAGTCAAAAAGAAAGGCCAAGAGTCAATGTCATTGAAAAATTCCATAGCAACCGATGAAAAAGTCCCTAGCAACCATATATATTTCGGTTCAGGATCATACAATTTACCTGTTGAAGTCAAAATTGACGGTCAAGAGTCAATGCCATTGACAAAGTCCATAGCAACCGATCAAAAAGTCCCTAACAACCATATCTATTTGGGTTTAGGATTCTATATTTTAGCTGTACAGGTCAATATTAAGGAGAAAATGTGACGGTATATATTAAATAGCAAAAGTAATCATTGATGCAAGATCTACTGGTACACAAAAGATAACAGGTGAGCGATTCAGGCTCTTGGGAGCCTCTTGTTATCTGTACTATGAAATTTGTTCTATGTTTCATTTGTTTTGTAATTCTATATATGTTTTTGTCAAAAGTCAAATTACTTATATGACAATAAATTTTGAGTTTGAATACGAAATAATCAAAAATTTTAAGAATTATCTTGCAGTAGGATGTTCTCCTATTAATGACTCGCCAAAGAGTTTCTATTGATACATCGAAAGTAGCGCCAATGTTCTATTTATATGTATCTCTAAAAGTGAAAAGATATTTCATTGACCAAATATTATTCACAGTTAAAAGACTGTCCTCTGATTGGTTATTGTCATTTTTGAATATCGAATTTCGGATTTTTAATATGGATATTGAATATCGAATTTCCTATTTCGAAACTCGGAAGTATCATACGAGATTCGAAATTCCAAATTCCGGACTCAACATCCAAAGTTCGAAAGGCGATATTCGAAATTCGATATCTTAAATTCGAGATTCGAAAATCAACATCTAGATTAACAATTAACGGATTTAAATAGTATTTGGCCAATGAAATATATTTTCACTGTTTGAGATATTGTTTTTTGGTTATTTTTTTAGTACAATCAGACAGATCTAGAGCGACTAAAGTGATGATGATTTGAAGATTCGACCACGATAGAAACAACAGTAAAAAGAACAAAGATTTTCTTATATATATTGTTTTGATCTTGTTATATTTAGCAAGACTTTCAGAATGTGTGAAAATTAAGATAATCAACATAACCAGCAAAGGTCACTGTTATATTCATTGTGGTTAAGTTTGCCTTTCGGTGTAACGACTGTGTCTTTGATTTCAAGGTACAATTGGGCTCAGCTCTTACCTCTCTTTAAAACTGTTCTAAAATTTCAGAAGAATTGTTCTAGAACGGTTCTAGAAGTAAAGTCAAGAAATAAGTAACTGTCATCCTGCCACCTTTAAAACCGTTGATGACAGAGTTTGTCATGGACTAGAATAATTCTGGGCGGTTCGGCGGTTCTACCCTAGAACCAATTATGACAGTTCACCTTAGAACCGTTTATGACAGTGTTTGTTCTGCACTAGAACCGTTCTAGAATGGTTGTAGAACCGTCTTTTCTGACAGAATAATTGATAGGTTAGATTCCACTGCTCACAAAACAAATGACTGAAAAGACCAATATCAGTCGTGTTTTAACTGCAAAGGACATGTTTTTACTGTAAATGACTGCAAACATAGTTGTAAATGACTGCAAACGTTGTGTCAGACAAAATATTTGCTGCTATTTTTGAAATATGACTGCCTCAACCTTTTCTAGCGTTGGGGCAGACACATTTTAACTGACACAGCACTTACCTGTGTTGTGGCAGTAGAAATTTATTTGTGACAACCTTTTAAAGTTGGAACAGATACATTACCTTGGTTGTAATAGACTGATAATGACTGCATCAGAGTTTTACATGTTGTCGTAGACACATTTCGTTCAATCAAACTTCATGAGGTTATTTGTTTAACATTTTGGGTGTTAAGATTCAAATGAATTTAATTGAGAAAATAATCAGTTATGAAATAAAATAAAGAAAATTTATTTATCTCAGATTACTTAGAAAATATACCAATAATAATAAGTAATCTATTTCATATGTATTTGACTTTTAACTTTATGACACTGAAATTAATGTTTTATAAAATATGAGTTGTTATGACAGTGTCCACCTGCAAAATATAATTAGCAGACACCTTGCTGTGATTAAAACAGTAGTAGGTGTGAAAGTATCTGACTTTACGTAGATAAACTTAACTGCAGTTCACAAGAGGTGTAATTTAGGAATTTTTAACTAATAAGATTTCATTGACTTTTTAATATTTCAATGATGAATGATAATCCATTCATTAATAATAAAAAATTATGGAATGAATTAATAAATATATCCATATTTTTAAAAGATATTATGCAGATAAATTTTATATCCCATTTTATGATAGAAATAACATTTATCTTTCATATATATTGTCTTTTATTCTCTTTATTTTAATGTATTATTTATTTATTTATTTATTTATTTTGTACACATTTTTTGTAAAGTAAGGGGCTGAATGGATTTGATCCATTTATACAGTCCGTAAATGCACACAATAAAATTTCAAGGAAAGGATTGACACTTTTTTCACTGTTTCGCATGAACATTTTTTTTTAAATGATGAAAGAGAAAACTATTCATTATTGTTGAGAATTTTCACCTTTTTGTGATATATGCACTAAATTTACTATTATTATTTCATTTTATTTATGTTTGAGTCAAAATTTATTTTATTGATATTCTTTCATTTGGTAAAAGATATCTTTCTTTAAAGTTCTAAAATTGAAGGTAGAATTATTTATTAACCTAATATAATATACTCTTGACATTAAATAAAACAATTACTGATATGGGATCATCAATATTTCTTATTTAAGGAGCTGTTAAAATAGCTTCAGTCATGTACACACTGTGAAATACATTTCAAATAAATGTATCATGATCAGATTACCAGCCACCTGTTGTTTTACAACTTTTTACAGGATGTTTATTGGACACCTGCTGACACATCTTGTCCTTTAAAATACATTATTGCCTGTCATCTTGAAAGCTATTGTTACGGCCGAAATCACCTTTAAAATGTAGGCAACAAAAGACACAAATCAATAATAAAATTTAACAAAATAACAATCCAAAGATACTAATATTAGATATTGTAAATTTATAGTATGCTGTATACGACGCATTTCAAGGAGTTACCTCTCATCAGCAGCATTAAAACCTAAACATTTGGAAGACCAAAAACCAAACTTATATTAAACAAGAAGTACTCAACCAAAAATACCGAAATAGGACGCCAAATTTCAGCTAAGGAGATCTACCATGTGCAATACAAGGAATGAACCCTTAGTATTTCTATTATTTTTGAATTTTGCTAAATACTGGTAATTTCTGTAACACATCAATGAATAATCATGTCAGACAAGTCTGACGACTGGGTTGGCGAATACCCTCGGGGACCTAGGGTCCACCAGCAGAGGCATCATCCCAGGAGTTTCAAAATAACAATCCAAAGATACTAATATTAGATATTGTAAATTTATAGTATGCTGTATACGACGCATTTCAAGGAGTTACCTCTCATCAGCAGCATTAAAACCTAAACATTTGGAAGACCAAAAACCAAACTTATATTAAACAAGAAGTACTCAACCAAAAATACCGAAATAGGACGCCAAATTTCAGCTAAGGAGATCTACCATGTGCAATACAAGGAATGAACCCTTAGTATTTCTATTATTTTTGAATTTTGCTAAATACTGGTAATTTCTGTAACACATCAATGAATAATCATGTCAGACAAGTCTGACGACTGGGTTGGCGAATACCCTCGGGGACCTAGGGTCCACCAGCAGAGGCATCATCCCAGGAGTTTCAAAATAACAATCCAAAGATACTAATATTAGATATTGTAAATTTATAGTATGCTGTATACGACGCATTTCAAGGAGTTACCTCTCATCAGCAGCATTAAAACCTAAACATTTGGAAGACCAAAAACCAAACTTATATTAAACAAGAAGTACTCAACCAAAAATACCGAAATAGGACGCCAAACAAGATTTATTATATATACAAAGTTTACAAAAAATATTACAAAAAAACTAAAATGTCAACTTAACTGTTCAAAATCCTTCGTCTTTTCCTAATCCTGAATTCTTCTCGTCACTCTTGCGGGAATCAAAACGGAATATTATATCCAATCAGTCACAATCTAGGGGTCCGTCTAAACACCGCTTAGCCCGGGCTGAGTGCACTTAGCCCCCAAAAGTGCACTCAGCCCGGGATAGAGTGGATATTTTGTGAATTTTAATATTTGTATCAGTAGTATGTGCAATAAATAGCTGGTATTCGAATTTTTAAAAGGATCGATAAAGCCGTTTTTGATTTTGAGAGGTTAAAAGATATCATAATGACACGTGCCTGTATCAACATATTCAGTAGACCGTGAAGGATTATCACACCTGTGTCGTCACTCTTGAGAGTTGTAAATAACAAACAATATATACATTATTTTAAAAGATTTATTACAGTTCTATATTCATCATTAACAAAACAAACACAATAATTAATGACAATCAAGTAATATCGGAAATTACAAGATAATTTGGAATTTACCTTCTTTTGACATGTTTGAGTCAAACTAAGTCTTTCAGAATTTATTTTTAACCATTTTTCTCGTTTAAGGTGTATATTTCGTCGACAAAAACGAGATAATATTGAAAAATAAATCTTACTAACTACGGCATGACTTAAATCGCAAAATCGAAATGTAAAATAAAGGGGTGGAGGGTCATCTTGTCCAAATCAGGGATTCACATAACTTCTTTAAATTTATTCAATGAAAATAACGCATTAGTGTATATTAAATGAATTTTGTTATTACATTTTGTATAAAAAATACATTAAATGTTTTTGACTTATGCCTACTTCCTGATTTTTTTTCGACAAATAATCAAAATTTATGCATAAACAATGAAAAAAAATATGAATAATTTAAAAATTATAATTTTATTCTTAATTGAATTGTCGAGTGGATTCTTATGGCGAATGTTCCTGTCGAATAGAATTTAAAAAAATGCACATTTATAACTTGCAAACGAATAACCATATCACATATGTTACTGTGACAGAAAGCGACTATGATGTCATATAATTATTTAATGTTAAAATTCTACAAAAATCTGCATATAAATATGCGGCAAACATATAATTAACTGTATTTAATAATATTGATGACATCGGAAACTTAAACTGAAAACTAAAAATGTGCAAGAGAAGGTGAGCGAATTTACATTCAAACGGATCAAGCAAACAAAATACACATGTACAATACACACAGAACACGTTTTTGATGGCGTAATTAGGATTTATTTTCAAAATCATGCTCATGGAGTTTAATTCATTCAATAAGTGATTTTGTTAAACCATTGTGCAATCTACGATAATACGGGTTTCTTCGTCAAAAACATATTATTACCTCCTGTTGTCTTTCAAGTGCTTGTTGGTAACAAGAAACTGCAGGCAAACCCCATGGTCCCCACGCCATTGTATGTATTTATAAAATTACAATTGTATACTCTTTAAAAACAGAAAATATTAATGAAGAGATAATATATACTTTCAGGAACTGTATATGAAGTATTATATGATCACTGATACTTTCTATATTTATATTCTTAATCAAAAAGGTATCAAAATAATGTTTGGTTTGAGTAAATCATTTTTCCGTTTGATCATAAACTTTTTGTGATTTTGTTCAATTTCTGAATTTGTTACAAAAACATATTCCGACGCGGAAAATTCATTAAAATTATTTTTTATAAATCATTATTGCACATAATAGGTTTCTTTTCAATAGATCACTGAAACTGATTAAGTAATTGACAAGCCGTTGTGAGTGATTAACTTGTTAATTGCGTAACGCATAATATCCCACAAAGATGCCGACAAATGGACGGCGCGTGTCTCTTGAATACCTAATTTCTTCTTTATTTTTTACACTACATCTCTGAAAATTGAAACACGAAATCATTTTGTAAATACCTTTTCATTTAAACATTTTAAATTGCTGATTTAGCGTATTATCATGGGCTGAGTGCACTTAGCCGGGGCTAAGCGGTGTTTAGACGTACCGCAATCTAGTATGATGTAACGAAAATAAAAGTATGTCGAGGATGATGTGTAAAACGTAAATAAATCCAACAGCTGAGAACACAAGAATGTCTATCTGTGGTCCGATAAATGATGTTCTGAAAGTCTAACTTTCTTGTCCGTATATATACTGTAGAACGGAAACTTCTGGAATACGGTAGAAGTTCGAATCACACCATAATTATTACGTAAGTCAAATAGAAAGTTCTAGTCATTCCACCAGTATCCATTATTGTTCCAGTGATTTCTAAACTGCGCAGTTATAACATTATTTGGTAAACAACTATAAGTATTATGTAAACATAGTATACATGTTATAAGGCTACGCAAAACAAATTAGGCCAAGATAAATAAATATAATAATTACAATATCATAACACTATAAACTTACATCGGCAACTGTACGAGTTGTTTAATTTCATAAAAGAAGAATTAGTTGTCATATAATTACTAAGTCGTACTTTTTAAATAACTAAACTGTATTTAAATAAAACCATATGTTATAATGGAATACAATTTCTATATTATAGAATATAATAAGATCCTAACTTAATAATTATAATGACTGAATGTCTTAAAAACAATTTCTGTTGATTATATATAAAATGTTTAATTTTATTATAATATATGGTAAACATACAAAATAAAAATATCGAAAAAAAACAAATGTAAAATTATGAAAAACAACAACCAAAGTTAAAAGTAAAATTGGCCTAACGTTTCGACCAATATGATCGTGAGCACAAACATGAGAGCAATAAATAGGTGTAAATTAAGTCTGTTTATGCCCCTTTTGACAGCTCACCATTTCCAAGATTTTTTTTTATTATTTTATACAAGTATTTTACACTGTTAAAATGAAACTTTTGTCTCCTAGAAAGTGTTATGGTAAGTTTCAGAGAAGATTATGTGAAACCATAAGACACATTTATGACTAAACTGATGAAAAGAATTCATGAAAAAAGAATTAAAACTGGGACCCGGGATCTGTACATCGAATCACCGAAAACCTCCCGGAAACACCGAAAACCTGATATAATATTACCTAAACCTCATCAAATGTGACTTTTATGCATGATTTTCTAAACATAGTGCATTCTATATTAAATCAAAATGGCTGATCGAAAACCTCCCGAAACACCGAAAACCTGATATAATATTACCTAAACCTCATCAAATGTTGCGAAAACCACATCCACTCGATCGATATGCCAGTTTTACATCCAGAAAACATAATTTTATTAATATTGTTTAAGAAATGTGACTTTTATGAATGATTTTCTTAGACATAGTGCATTCTATATTAAATCAAAATGGCCGATCGAAAACCTCCCGAAACACCGATGAAAGAAAATTTATTTAGATCGTTTTCATCTAAGAAAAAAAAATTATACAATTAAAATTTAGTAAATTTAAATTAAAGAAAACATAAATCTCATATCCATTTTATAAAAACACAATTTTTGAGAATTTTTTTTTCTAATTATAATAAGTAACCATCTTTCATCTTTTTCTAAACAATTATGCTAATTGGGCTATAACCACTGTTATACAATACAACTTTCTTTGTTTTTCTTTAATGTTTAATTGGCAATTAAAGTTGATTAAAACCATAGACAATATTAATAAAATTATGTTTTCTGGATGTAAAATTGTCATACCGATCGAATGAATGTGGTTTTCGCAACATTTGATGAGGGATAGGTAATATTATATCAGGTTTTCGGTGATTCGAGGTACCCAACTGGGATGTCCTGTATGAATTATGTGTTTTGTTTATTCAAAAGCAGTTATTTTATGAAAAGGGCTTTTGAACAATAAAGTAAGTATGTTGCGAAACAGTTCATACGACAATAGAAAACAACGGAAATAAATGGATATGGTGAGCTGTCGAAAGGGACAAAATATGTGGTTTTGTTCAACTTGTGTATTTTATATATTTAATTCGTTGTATGCCCTTTTTGACAGCTCACTATTTCCATTTTTTCCCTTGTTTTCACTTTTGAACAATGCATTGTAATTTGAACAGTGAACAATGTTTTTTCAATAGTTCAAAACAAGAAGTTCAACTCAATTTGTAACATATTTTATTATGTGAGGAAATATCCAAATGGCTAGTACACACAATTAGTCTTTGGCATCATATTAGTAAGTCCCCTATCCTGACTTTAAAGAAATGTGTACTGCCCCCACAAAAATTCAATGATACCAATTTTGATGCAGAGGATGTGCGTAATTCATCAGTTTATGACTCATCAGTTGTGATCAGGATCTAAAGTGTTGAAAGACAAATCAATAACCAGTGTTGAAATCTAGATCATTATGAGACAATGCGTAGATCTGGATGTTTCGTCCCAATTGTTTTGTCAGAAATTACCGAAAATGACTTCAAAACTATTCACCAGTTTTAGATTTTGGATACCATTATTTTGCAACTTACTCCTTTGTTTCTTATATATGAAAGAATTTCTTTATTAAACAATTTCGAAAATTTTGAAAAGAAGGTATTTTACCCAAATATTTATTTGTATGATTACTTGAAAAACTGACTATATTTATGATCAGCTTGAATGAATTCGTATATATGTAATATTATACTATTTTCAAAAATTTAATCCCCGAAACATAAATTGTAGCTTTTAGATGTAAACAAATGTGAACTGTATATCAACGACTACTTTATAAAGTTATGTAACAGATGAAAAGGTTTTTTTTTTTAATTTTGACAGTCCCCTAAATTTTCTTACTGTTTTTTTTTTACTTTGTTCACTTAAATTTGACGAGATTAATGTATTTTTGTATTTGACAATAGCTAGCAAAAAGGAGTCAAGTTTAACCCATAGCTAGCTATCGTTGAAAGCCTGGTTTTTCAACGGTTGAAAGCTTTTCTCCAGCCTAATATAACGTTGCTAGCAATTATAGCTAGCTATTATTGAACGCTATCTGCCTATCATTGAACACTGAAAAGCTTTTCGACAACATCCCATTTTCCAGTGTGTTTTGAAAGAAAATAACATATCTGCACCTGAAAAGGTCCAGAAATTAATTAGTACTCTGAAAATAAAATACGATTTTACTGTCATGGCAACTTATATAGTATATTTTGTTAATGGGTGTCTCCATTTAAAATGTTTAAACATTCTAGGTTGTTACAATAAATAAATAAATAAAACATATTACTTTTTCTTTTTTTAATGGTAAAAACATAATAATCAAACTTTTATCACTTTATTTATTTATTTTAAGAGCTAATTTTATATGTAGAAAAATAGAAAATAAATGAAAATAATAAAAAATAAAGTATTATCAAAAGAAAAATAAACAGATATAATATAGGGTCCTGAACATAAATATATATGGTTGCTACGTACTTTTCCATCGGTTGCTAAGGATTTTTTTCATGACCTTGACCCTTTACCTTCCAATTTGACCTGTGCATATGGTTGCTAGGTTCTTTTACATTGGTTGCTAAGAGCTTATTTCATGACCATCATCTCTGAACGTTCAACTTGGTATCAAAATGTAGATCTTTTGAAACTAATAATTGTTTGTATTAACATTTTCTTCAAATCTATTATGGTTTTCGACCTTGACCTTTGAACTTTAAATCATTTTGAAGGATATTTCCTCTGTTGACCAATGATCCAAGTCCCAAGTATCTGCGACTAACGGTTTATGAGTTTTCACCGTGTACGGGTTCTGTCAAATGTAAAACAACCTAAAGCTGTCATATCTGCTGGTCGAATACTGTTGCACTATTTAGTGTCTATAGAATAGAATAGAATACCTTATTTGCCAATCAAGGGCCAACAGGAGCATCACAAATTATAACTATTATTATCAATGAACAAATGAAACACATTAATCAATTTAACATCAAAATAGGATTATATCAAAATGACATACAAAGATCAAATATGAAGAACAGTGGTTTACCAGTGACCATATTAATAGCATATATTTTCCTAATATTAAGGCGTGGGTAGTTAGACACAGTCGGCCCCTTCTACATGTTGATGTGAGAGGCAATGTTGATTATTCAATGAATTCAATAAAAATTATCAATCCTGTGAATTTAATGTAAATAATCCAGTTGTATAAATATTAATAAATACACAACTAGAGAACTACCAGACTATGAATGGTGATAATATACGTCATGAAATTTAGTAAACAAATCCATAGTTGAAAGCTTCCCTTTTCGAAGACTGGAACAGATTTCGATATAAAACAGGAGAAACCAGGGTAGATCTAGGGTTTACCAATGAGAATATGAATAAATACACGACAAGCGTGCTATCAAATAGACCATGACACCAAGGGGGGTGGTCATAATATAATACGATTTAGTAGACACATCCATAAGAACAGAAAGCCAATTGTGACCTCCTCGTATCTTGTGTTCAAAGGAGAGACATTTCGATAACTTTATAGACAATCTCCGAAACAGATTTTGCCATAAAGCAGGAGCCACCAAGGGTAGATACATAAAGACCTAAGGTTTACCAATAACTTAATAAAACTGTGAAAGGAACAGAAAAAAATAATTTCATGTGCTAAAAACAGAAAACAGTTTCATTAAAAATAAAACGACATCAAGGGAGGATAATAAAAGGTCATTGATCATACCGCTCCTGTGACCATCTAATAAAGCTACATATTGTACGCAAGATGCGACATTAGACGCCATCAATCACCTCTTGTCACTTGCTTAAACAGGGAAATCAGATTGGCACACCGCCCTAAGGAATAACTATATAGATGAATGTATGCTTATTAGGTTTGGTTTTGTGAAATGAATTGGGAAAAACTATCCAACTTTCCATCAAGGATTAAGTTGAATAATTTCCCAACCGAGTTTTTTATTGTAATTCCTCGGTAGTTACCAGGGTCATATCATGTCTGTCCCCCGATTGATGTAAGGGAACTATATAACCCTCTGACCAAGCATCTGGATATACACCTTGAATAAGACAAACATTAGAAATAGATATCAAGCTAGACCAAATATATGTTTGTCTATTCTTAAGCATGTTATTAGTTATGCTATCCAGTATAGCTGCCTTGTTACATTTAAGTTTAGCTATAGCACATGAAATCTCTGTGTTAGACATTCTTACATCCAATTCATTAAAAAAAATTGTTTTTCTATTAATTTTAGCTTTTCATTCAGCTGATCCAATTTTGCCCTGAATTTATCTTTCAAAACATTCAAATTTTTTTAAACGTCCAAGTCAGGTGCCTTGATTAACTGAATTGCTGAAGTTTCATCTTGGGTTTTTTCTCAACTCATTTACAACATTCCAGTATTGTTTTGGATTAACGCGGTAAAGGCAGTCAAACTTGTTCATAATAGAGTTTCTAAATAGCTACAGGGTCTTTAGGACCGAATATTTAGGATTTATTTTGAAAATATATTTTGCCATAATTTAGCAGATTTTGTCATTTTTTTTTGTTCAAATCAAAATAAAACCAATTTTTGTTCTTCTTTTTAGTAGCAGTGTTTTTATACTCCATACACCGGCGCTTCTGGAAAATTGCCGCTCAAAAATGGGAAGTTGACGATTGGAAAGTCAAAGTCATCCCGTTTGTTGTAAAGTTTTGTATTCGACCTTCCTCTGGTGTCAATTTCGAGGTGAAGGTCAAGATAAGATGCGAACTTGGCAGTGTATGTGGTATCCTTAATTTCGAGCTCACTGGGATAGATGAGATGTAAGAAATTCCCAACTTACCATTAAAAATGTTTTACTGTCTGGACCCCTCAGTTCATCAAATGGATTTTTTTGCATTTTAAAAGTCTAAATTTCAGAATTATTAGACAATGTTTTCTTGTTTTCTCAACCTTATTGAGTCGTCCAAAAAAACATAATATATGTATATTGAAAGTTGTTTAGAAATGTTGTGTTTGTATACCTCACGAATGATTCTAAATGGGGAATTTCCAATACAAAAATTAATGCACGTAACAATTTCAAAAAATTAATAATTTGAATTTATTAGCTCAGACCTATCATAAAATGAATGAATGAATTATTGTTTAAAGTCTAGTGGCAACCAGGTGCATATCAGGACGAGAACATGTTGATATGATAATGCATATGTTCCCTGCTTTATCGGATTTTTAATGTGCTAGCTCACAAGATAACTGTCCGCAGGAAGACATATCACCTCACTCGGACACATTATACTGACCCCGAGCCGACCAGTCTTTGCACTTACTCCTAGATGCCGCGTGCTTGGCGGAGAAGCAGCAAATACCAATTTTAATGTGTTTGGTTTGACCAGGCCGGGGATCGAACCTGCGACCTTCCGCACTCGGGGCGAGCACGCTAACACGAGACCACCGAGGCGGTTATCATAAAATGTGTAAAACTGTTATTTTAAATATTTTTAATGCACTTTGTGCATATTTCATGCATCACGGGGTTGTAATACTTAAAATTTTATAAAACCTTATAGGAAGAGTTATCTTTCTTTTTCATTGAAAATTTCATAAGGGGGATTTGTTTTGTTTCTTTGGAAGACATGATCTGAGGTATTCAAATTCTGAGAGAGAAAAACATTTTACTAACTGAGGTGTCCAGACAATAGAGTTATACATCAGTTATACACACCTGTTGTGATAAACTAAAGAACAAGCCAAAAATAGATAGATAAACAGGATAGACGGAGAGGTTTACACCGTGAACTCTTTCGTTGGTTATCCTACAACTATGGACCTGTGAGGTGGTAGATAAAGTATAATTTTAACGGTAAAACTGCTATACATGGTTTTGAATAATAAATTAAAAATGATATTCACCGGAAAAAGGGAGATAACTATTACTCACTTGTTACGGACTACACAACTGATATGAATTACCTTTACTCCGGCTACCACTACATGAATGAGGTTTTGCTAATTGACATTCAAGATTGGTAAATACTCAATCCGATGCCATCACAAACAAACAATGACATAGTAATCAATTAAAGCCACCCAACACACAGAAACCCGGACAAAAAAGACAAGCATAAACACAATGGGGATGTAAAAATATCCGCAAAATAAAATGACGTGTATTTTTTTTTGTACAATGAATAAACTGCAGGTGTATTATACAACTAAAAAAAACCCAATTCTGATCATTAATATCAGATGAAAATTAATATAATGATTCGATCAGATAATGATTAAGTGGTATATTTTAAGACATCCTATTTTACTGTTATAGTGTGTTATTTAACAAGAAAATACAGGAAACTGTTTTTAAAGTGTAATGGATTTATTTTTCTGGTGTACTATATCTATTTATCCTTTTATCGATGCTACAAGCACTAATGATCCAAATGTGTGTGTCGATCCTGCAACGCGGTATGTTTCAAACACTTTTATTCATTTTCAGTTGTGCCTTAGTTTCCCTTTTCCAAGGAAAATTCCATTCAACCTCAATTTACGCATTTCTCAAATATCTAACATGTTCTAAATTTTAATACCTCACCGGGCTTATTAACGTTTCATCGAATATACAATCATAACTTTGAAGTTTTTAGAAATCAGAATTACATTTTTAAAAAAACAAACTGAACTGAATCTGACATATTCCTTTTTCGTAGATAACATTTATGTATTAATTGTATTTCCTTGTTGATCTCTCGCGTTTTTTTTTTCATGTGGACGCCAATGCACGCTGTTGAGTAAGGGATACAACTGTTAAAATGAGTGAAAATAGTTTTTGTATGCGTGAGAAGACTAATATAAAGTATAAATTAAATGTGTTTCCTATTATTTATTTTCTTTTCTTTATGCGAACAGAATTCGAGAAAGCAAATAAAATAAAATAAAATAAAATGAAAAAAAAGAGAAAGTAAATAATAAAAATGCAAATAGTAATAAAAACGCTAGATATATGAAAAAAACATTATTTCGTGTATTTCCCTTTTCGGGGTATATCTGTTTCTAGATTTCACGCGATTATGGTCAAACCAGCAAGCATCAATAGAACGTTCGATGCGTCCTCACATACTGACGAGGACTGGGAAAAACACAAGCATGAAATAAACAGAAGGACTAAGAAAACAATGTTTTGGGTATATTTTAACTAGAAAAATGATCAAATCTTTCTAGCGTCAAATTAAGTATTTTAGATAATCACTTTTGCATTAATTTTGCAGAGGAAAAATTTGCTGTTTCAATTATGAACTGATTAACGGAGTGTGTGTTGGTGAGTAACAAAACACAACCTTTATATTTGGATCTTGGAACGAATTGTAAATTAGTTTTTTTTATGTATACAAATTATGAGATTGATTAATTCTTGCACTTTGCCCCTTTTCAGTTTTTCTACGTGTACATTTTCATGGTACTACTGGCTCTGGGTCATAACCTATAATGTGAATGATTTTTATCCTTATTTCTACATTAAAAGAGCGACTACAATGCTGCTGAAACCAATGCAAAGAAAAACTTTGATTTAATGTTCGTATGAGAACAACAGATACATACATAAAACACAAATCATACAAAACACAATACTGTGACACTGACAACTAACGACAGAAATGACAGTAGGTGCTTATGAATTTTACGTGCGACAATCTTCGAACTGACGGAAATAAAGTTGCCAAATTTAAACCATAAAATTATTATAGTCCAGAATGGTAAGCATATTCTGCACACAGTGTATAGTAGTCAAACTAGCAGTTATCACAATCTAGATGCAAACGTAAGTATATCATATTATTATGATATTATCAGATGCAAGATATCTGTTACAGTAATAGATATAGAATATCACAATGATTCAGCTGATTGGTATTGTCCCTTTGACGTACTACAATAAACATAAGACGGGAGTATAGCTCATAGGAACCATTCAAAATTAAAGAGGAATAACACTGATAACATTAATAACATTAATTTAATCGTGTTTTAGGATGCAAAGAAGGTTTTACCTCCATTAGAGGTGGCCGGTGTGAATCCTGTAAAGAAAACACATATGGCGACCAATGTTTCTTGACATGCAATTGTAACATATTACAAAGGTAGTATCATGTTTACACATTTGTCTTGTCCAACATGTTCAGGCTATATTATCTTCTTTACAACACTTAATTATTGTCTTGTTTTTATTCGCATTGAAGTATAAGAATATCTGTTTGTATTTTTTGCACATCACGCCTTTCGTGTATGAAAAATAGCTATCGGTGTTTTTTTATTTTTAAAATTTACTGTTACATTAATCATAGAATTTTCTTCATACCAAAAAATATCAAAAAGCAGACACAAATGATAACACTTTCTTTAAATACAAACAAAAATTGCAGTTTTAGAACCACTTCTAAAGTCAAATTAAAAATTTATTCACTTTTTGTTACGTATGACCAACATACATTTTGAAATAAAACAATATGCTAAATTATAGAAGATATTTTTTTTTCTAGATGTGATAATATATATGGATGTGTAGATAATATAGACCACACAACCATAATACATACAGAGCAGTCGACTACAGTGACTTCCAACAATTCCACACTACAACTCATACTGTAAACAATGGAACTACACATGTAATTCATGGGCCTAGAGCTAGAGAGACTGAGGAAAAAGGTTAGTAGTAATGAACTAAAATGTACTAATAAGGGAATGCGTTCAGGTAGGTACCACTGAACAATCTATATTTATTTTGGTATTTTTCTAATTCATTCCATATCTTAACGCTCTATATGAAGCAACAGCTACATGTACAAGGTCAAAACAGAAGTGATTTTGACCCAATCCGTTGAATGCATGGCGTTTTTGTCGATAAATGTCATCAGACAGTAGGGATATTTAAAATCTCCTCTATTAAGGATGATCGCTGGTCTAATAGGAAATAAATAGGATTTGAAATAGGTGTTTTAGTTTGAGAGAACTTATG
Organism: Mytilisepta virgata; assembly: GCA_028015205.1. NCBI lineage: Eukaryota > Metazoa > Mollusca > Bivalvia > Mytilida > Mytilidae > Mytilisepta > Mytilisepta virgata. The sequence continues at coordinate 3,249,610 of CM051520.1, read as the reverse complement.
AATAGTAAACAAATATGCAAGAAAAAATATAGGTTCATGTGCTCATTTTTGTGCTATAAAGCCTTGAAAATTTGCAGGAAATAGGTTTTCTCTGGATTTTTCATTGTCTTTGCATTGCCAACTTCAGTCTCTCAAAAATGTATGAAAAAATAAAAAGGATTTCATAAAATTTTGTCAAATACCATTTTAAGGTATATATGATTGAATTATAAAAGAAAAAGTGGGGGATCATGGACAAAAAGTTTAATAAATTTAATGTTTAAGAAATGGATAAAACCCGAGGATTTCGAAAATATGACAAAAAGACATGACAAGCGAGCATCCTTAATCTTGAAATTGGCGAAACTAATTGATAATTGATAATTGGCCATTAGAATACAAAACCATCGGATACAAATGACGACGTTAATTTTCCATTTCCCATTGTTAATATAAACGAGGAGTTGAGGAAAATTCTTACCGGTGTAAGATAATCATATGGAATATCCTTGTCTTGTATCAAGTGACGCAAAATGTCACGTCAAAGTCGCTACTTATAACATATTCCTCTACTTTATTATTTGACAAGACAGGTTACATGTATATAGAGCAGTAACTGCTGATTTTGCCGAAGCACGTTTTTTATTTAATAGATCATTTTTAGTTCTGGACTTTTGTGTTTTGTCCACATTATTGCCATTTGGTCAACACATTATTGCCATTTGGTCGACACATTATTGCCATTTGGTCGACACATTATTGCCATTTGGTTGACACATTATTGCCATTTGGTCAACACATTATTGCCATTTGGTCAACACATTATTGCCATTTGGTCGACACATTATTGCCATTTGGTCGACACATTATTGCCATTTGGTCGACACATTATTGCCATTTGGTCAACACATTATTGCCATTTGGTCGACAAAAAAACTAACGATCTTCAGATATACTAGGGGACAGTATAATGGTGCTCATTTTAAACGTTTACATTTTTTTACATGTGCAGAGTTTAAATTTATGTAGACTTGTTGAATAAAAGACTTTGACACGCCTTTAATTAATTATTAATAAACAACAAATGGATAACAGGAAAGGTCAACAATGACATGCCAATCAATCAAAGCAACCCAAATGTCAGAACTCCAGAGAAAACAATAACATAAAAGACTACAAAACACAAACATAAACACAACAGAGATTCAGGATAGTCTGACTTCGTACAAACACTGAACAGTGGTGGTGTTAAACCGGTTTTATGGGTACCCACACCTCCCCCTTATCTATCTGACACTCTGGTGTATACATGTACAAAGCCACGCATAACAAGATGGTGGAATTTTAGTCTGACTTGGTACAAACACTGAACAGTGGCGGTGTTAAACCGGTTTTATGGGTACCCACACTCCCCCTTATCTATCCTGACACTCATGTGTATACCTGTACAAAGCCACGGATAACAAGGTGGTGAAATTTTATTTTGACATATTTTGTTTAACCACTAACATGTATATTTTTTTTAAGGTCTGTCAATCAGGGATATTATAATTGTTGTTGTGACAGCAGGTTTTTTCCTAATACTTGTCGGTGTGACTAATTTAATTTTGAAGTGTAAGAAACGAAATACTGTTCGAGAAAATGTGGATAAACAAGGAGAACAGACATATCGGTTTTCTAATACATATGAGGAAATCGATGAAAGGAATGTATTGCCAAGCTTTACTGAACAATTAATGGACAACAGAGAATGTCCTAGTGTTTCTTTAAATATTATCCACGATGAAGAAGACTCGTCTGGTTATCTTGAACCAGTGAAAACCACAAAGGTCAGTTATCTGCGTACTACATTCCAATACGACAACACCTTACCGAAAAGACTTTTAGCAGAAACCAGTACACAACCTGTTTCTAACAATCGTCATTTAAACATATATCAACCGCTTGGTAGAAATACAGAAGAAGATCTACATGGTTACATCATCATGAAATAGTTGGTTAAGAGGCTATTCACAGGAACATGAAAAGGGTTGAATGGAAATTTAAGAAGCCTCGAGATAATAATAGAGTAACTACTTGATTGGGACTAGAAAGTTAACCCTAGATATTTAATTCATAGAATGGACTTCTTTTGGGGATTTTGTTTTCAAAATATGATAATTGTTTTACTCTGGTTAATATTCAACCCTCCAAATTTTGTTGACTTTGCCCTTTATAAAAATTAAATAGCGAAATGGAGATTATATAACTTTTAATATTGCATTTTTTGTATTGTATTTAATGTTTTAAAATTTTTCCTGCCACTGTCACAAAGGGGGTAGTATTGAATTCTCCCTAAATGGCTATTCAATGTTCCAGTCCTATCTATATGTCTCAACCCTTTGTCAATGATTATGGATTACGTTGATGGGTTGTAAATAATTTAATAAATATACTGTTATAGAGTCAAAAAATCTGAAAACTGTAGAGCGCTATCTGCCTTTGTAAACCAAATACAAGCATATGGCGGAATGCCATATGACGTTGTACAAAAATTTATGAATCCTTAGTTGAACCTGTTCTTTGTTTTGGATCTGGAATATGGGGCGAGAAGTAAAACAGTTCAGAACAAAGCTTATCGAATATTTCTGTAGGATGTGCATCGAATGCGTCAAATATCCTACTCAAGGAGATATGGATTTTATTATTACAATCAAATCCATTCTAGAAACTTTTCGGGTAAGTCATGCTTATGACACCAGATTGACTTATATAATGTTCATATGTGGAGTAGGCACTTGTCTAGATCATGGGACAAGACATGTATTGAAAAGGTACAACTCTCAGAAAATGGCCCTCTGAGTGAAACATTTCCACGCCTTATTGGCCAAACCTCTTTATCATACTATCTATGTGAAAATACAAAATAATGAATACACGAGAAATATTAAAAAAAACCTGGTCAGATGATACGATAATTAAAATCTAATATGATAAGTATATTGCATTGTCATCTTAATGTGACTGTAAACTTCTAATCGTCATCGAGGAATATATAAAATCCTATATCCTGTTATTAATAATAATAATTCGGCAACACTGGCTTAATGGGTTAACATTTTAAAAATCATACAATATTCTACTGCCCTGTTGCAGACCATTACGTAAATTGTTTAAAATTTTCTACAAAGCATTTGTATCTTTTCTTTAGATATTTCTCGTAACTCTTCATTGGCTCTTTTCTTTAAAAGAGATTTCTGTTCCCGACTGGATAGTTTCCTTATGCGTCTCTTTTAGGTATTTGAAAAAAATTATATCTTTTTCGAGCTTTATATTTTTCCTCAATGCGCATTTTATATTATACCAAGGTTTTGTATCTTCATGTTGCTTTTTTTACGTTTTTCTATCTTACCAAAAGTTTCAGCAGCGGCTTTAATAAAATGTCTATAAATGTCTTAGAATTATGTCCGGATGAAGGGGCGTTACTAATTGTTGCTCGAAAAGTTTTACTATAAAATGACAATCAGAAAATAAAGAAATGAAGTAATCGATTTTAGTATAAGTTATATGTTTTTCATTTGCGTTTCCTAAATGATCATTAGACAGATTTATACATGCTATTTCAATATCTTGCTTTGCAATCGCATTTGATTGTTTCAATAAATAATATTTCAACTACAATAACCAGAGGGGAAAGCGTAGTCGAAAGTAAAAAGAAATCAAATAATTTGAGCCATTTTGCCTATGTCCCTATCCAAAGCAATTTTTGAGATGACAATATATACATTTTGTTTACATAACTCAAGTAGTCTATAGCCATAATTTGTAAGTATACATGTGGACACTCTTTGTAATGGTTTATTGTTTTACACCAAATTTTAAAAATCATACAGTTATTCTAATGTATTCACGGTGTAAATCAAACATAGTAACAACTGATTCATCAGGGATCGAATTAAACTGAATCACCAATCAAACATCATTTCGGCTAATAGAATCAGGTAATGTACTGTCTTTTTCGAATTAAGGATGGTCGCTGGTCATGTTTTGGTCTTTTTGTCAGATTTTCGGAATCCTCGGGTTTTATCCATTTCTTAAACATGAAATTTTTGCCCATGAACCCCACTTTTTCTTTTATAATTCAATCATTTATACCTTAAAATGGTATTTGACAAAATCTTATGAAATCCTTTTTATTTTTTTATACATCGTTGAGAGACTGAAGTTGTCATTGCAAAGACAATGAAAAATCCAGAGAAAACCCATTTCCTGCAAATTTTCAAGGCCTTATAGCTCTAAAATGAGCACATGAACATATAGTTTTTTCTTGCTTATTTGTTTACTATTCATATGTTATCTCAAACTAAATCACCTATTTCAAATCCTTATTTATTTCCTATTAGACCAGCGATCATCCTTAAACAGATTCGCCTATTAGGGCATCAAAAATATTAATAATTGATTGATTGGGGATTATGTAGTGTACTAGTCGTCGGATTAAACTGAATCACCCATTATGACACCAAAACGTTGACAGTATTTGACGAAGGTATTTTATTCACGAATTCTTTAAAAGCTTCAGTAGATGAACACATTGGAATTAAGTGATAAGATAGAAATGCTAAACCATAGCACACATCGACTTTCGGTGTTATAAAATTTTATCTTTTTTTAGATAACCTCATGCTGTTTTTAGTTTCTGTCTATTTTCCCGTAAAATAAGAATAATTATCTGATAAGAATGATAAGTGTAAGTTAACTGATATCACTTTATGATCACACGAAATATCAATGAAATCAGCCAAAAATAATTTCCCTTTTAGGTCACAAACGTTTAAAAAACAAAACTTTAAATCAAGAGTATAAATATCATTTGTACAAAGTTTACATTACTTACAGTTTTATTATCAGTTACCTTAATTCTGGGTTCTCCTCCTGAATCACCCGCTATCTATTAAATGTAAATTTTCCGAAACCAATTTTGATGTTGAATGAATATCTACGCACGGTTGGCTAGGAGATGGGACCTGCCACAGTTTTTTACGCAAAGTAGTATCACTAGTGAATCCTTTCAAATCAAAGTAATAAAACTTTTTTTTCAAATATTTTAACGTGAAATATTCTCAACTTCGCAATGATGACGAATATTTTTTGGGGAATAAATAAACAAACAAAACGTAAACTAAAGTAAACAAATAATAGATTTTGGTCTTTGTAGTGTATTTTACAACTTTTGTATAACAGAAGTATTTACTGTTGCAGAAAAGGCTGGAATAGTCTTTTAACCATTTGAGATTAGAACCTAAATTTACCTTGATTTTTTCTGGAATTCACTCTATGGAATAAATATAGCGTTATTTTCAGCGACAACAATGTACCTCTGATATGTTCAATTCGCCGAAAATGTCCTCAGTATTTTATCCGTCCTAGTTAGCCATTTCAGTTGCAATTCGGTTGATTCATGTTGAAATGGATTTTTGTCCAGGTGATTTCACATAAAAGCTACATGTGCCTGTGTGTTTATATGTAATTTCGAGGATATTGTAGTGTCCGTTCGATCATGTTTCATTGTTGACTTTAAACATTTTCTATGAAGATAGGGTTACCTGATTATGAAACTTTGTGTACACGTGTATATCATTATATGAACTTTCTACGATTTATACCTTCATGTGAAGTTTGTTTCACGATTCTTTGCACACCGGAAATGCGACAGTGCCCCCGCAGATTCAAATTTGCTTTAAGATTTTTGTTCCATATATATTAAGTATTTGGTGTTTTCCTTTGCACTAATTCAAGATAGGTTTTAAGCATATTTGGAAACATGTTGCAAAACACAAATTTTCCTATGTCGGCTGTCTGATCGCCTATATACATTTATTATTAAAAATCTGAACGTGAATTTCCCCATTATCTCTTTTACAATACACATTCTGTTAGGAAAGATAACTCTTGTAGGCGTAATTCTTATTTCCAATAAAGGAAATAGAAAGTAAAATTCTTCTATGTGTTATTCAGTTAAATGACAAATCATTTCGGTCAAAGAATATTAGTGACTTGTTATGTTACAAACGTACATTAATTAAATATATTCTGAAATCCTTATTTTTAGAAAACTGTTTTGTCAATAATATGGAATGAAAATAAATCCAAGAACTATAAAGAAATAATAATACATTTTGAAATACATCGTAATGCGTTGCACATGCAAATATGTATAAATTTAACTTAAGATAAATCTAACTTTCGTAATATATCATGTATATTACTGGTACACTTGGTACAATCAAAAACCTGGTAATAAATTTTGCAAATAAGGTATACGAAAATAGTGGTATTAATTGCAATGACATCATATAATTCAACGTGCAAACATCTTATATGTTCAGGTATTTCACATCCCATCTTTTATGGTAATATTCTATGCAAAGCACAAACATGCAGTCATTCACTTGTAAAGCTAACCAAACCTTTAAACACACTGATCCACAAAGGATAATGTTGTTAAGTCGTTAAAGAGTGCATTTAAAAAAAAATAATATTGATTCACTCATAGGGTCTTTGTATTGGAAATAAACACATTTATTCTAAAACCAGTTGTTGCTATGATACAGGTTATGTTCTTTTTATATAATTTATGATGGCATGATACTAAACTCCTAACTGGAGGGATTGTGGCTGATTTTCTATATTATAAAGACATAATCTTTCGATCAGTTTAATTGAGGTCTGGAACTGGCATGTCAGTAACTGCTAGTAGTCCTTTGTTAATATATATTGATCATTGTCATTTTGCTTAGTTTCTTCTGTTACCTTTTTTTTGGATCGGACTCGGACATCTTTTTAACTGAGTTTTACTGTGTGTATCGTTGTGTATTTGTTTATTCCACATTGGCTAGAGGTATAAGGGAAGGGTTGAGATCTCACAAAACATGTTTAATCCCGCCGCATTTTTGCGCCTCTCATTTTATATATACAAGAAGACGGATTGATGTAAGTCTTATAACTTATGTTCGAATCCTTATAATTCATTTCTTTGTTTGATTTCTTTGAGAATATAAAAAAAAAAAACAAAGTGATAAGTTAATTATCAGTACATGTACCAGTCATCTGCGTCCGTTGTGCTTTCTGAATCACCAACGAATAAATAAGAAAGGAACCAAATCTCTGAACAGCTGAAACATAATACATTGCAAATCTAAAATATTGTTGTGAAACATTTTAAATGAATTATTACAATTTTCAAATAATATACCCACAAATGATTCCAAGCTTTTGGTATAAATAACGATGAGAATGAAAGTGGTTTATAACTATCAAGGGACCTACTGTGTTTCTCATATACGTCTGCAACTGATTTCTTAATGAAAAACTCCGAACGTCATGACTATTCTGTAAATTTGAAATAATTATCAATAATGATCAAACTTTCGGAAACAGAACTTGCACATAATCTGCAACGTCACATGTATTTGCGTTGACGTCCAGGGGCGGGTCCAGGTGAGGGCGTAATGGGCGTACGCCCCCCTTTTAAAAAAAAACAAAACTATCGTAATCTGCTTATATTGTATTGAATATGGTAATTTATCATATTCATTAATTAAACACTTACTCTGATTTATTTTTAATCTAAAATAGAGATATTTATCAGTCTGGCTACTTCATAATTTGATGCTAAATTGTTGAAATCCAGGAGCTTCTGAGCTTCCCTATGGACCCTCTACCACGGCAACCGTAGTTACACCTTCCGTTCATAAAATCCTGGCCTAGGACTATTGAAATGTTAAGTAACGCCTCATACCCTAGAATTTGGAATTTGTCGTTATTGGTCTACTGATGTTATGATCAAGCCAATCATTTTAATATACCATAGACAATTAATGGAGAGAATTCGGCATAAGAAATATCAATCCCTGACACTTTAACTATAAAATATACATGCTCCAAGTCAGGAACCGTTACATTAGTGCTTTCCACAATTATTTTATGTTTTTTAGCAAAAAAGGGTGAAAAAAATTTTCGCCTCGTTCCGCTCAGCAAAAAAATTATTTTACGCCCACCCTTTCAAATACCCTGGAAACGCCCCTGACGTCATATATGATGCATAAATCGATGAATTTCACACGAAAATTGGAAAAACATCTCTATTAAAATATTTTGGACATTTCAGCAGTGGAAATTATAATAGTTCATTACGACTACTGAAAAAAAGGTAGTTTACCTTTTTACTTTAATTTTATAAAAGCATCTGAGATATTGCCAAAAACACACTTGCAGTTTGTAAAAAGACACACAGTAGAGAGATTTAGTCATTCGTGACAACACTAATAATGATAATATAATGTTAGAGTGATTTGGCTACGTTCCTTTCTTATTGTAAAAATGTTCCAAAGTGTTAGCGACGGTTGCCTTATATTCTAATATGAAACGTCTAGGGCTTGTCTCATGTTCTTCAGATTCCCACCCACTGTATGTCACGTTTGGTCTGTTTATTTCTAGATAAATAATGTTTTCTTGACATTTACTACATATCCATTCTTTCCTGTAAATAGCTAAGTTGAGCTGGTGTTACATGAACCTCAGGAGAATCGGATACCCTAGAGAGGTATCGACTCAGTCGTAAAAATAAATACTAAATGATATAATTAGATTCCCAAGATGTGCAAATGTCATAACATCTACTGCTCATCAAATTGCATAAAATGTCAAGAAAATTATCCCAAATGGGTCAAAACAATCTAAGAACAGAGGTGTGCACGATGGAGATGTTCCAGTGTTTTCACAAATTTAACACTTCACAACTGTATATTTGAAGTATCAATTTCATTTAAGTATAATTTTACGGTCGTCATCATGAATTGATTGACCATTACAGTGTTCCAATATCTAAGATGATGTTGGACCTGTTCCCACTGTCGTAACCTTTCATGTGCCTCCACCGATTTGTGACTTCCACCGGATTGACTTTGTTGAACTTCACGACGGGTGCCGTATACGGAGCAGGAACTGCTTACCCTTCCGGAGCACCTGGGTACACTCCTGGTTTTTATAAGAGTTCGTGTTGCTCATTGTTTTTTTTAGTTTTCTGTGTTTATTTGTTGTGCTTGTGGTTATTCATTTGTCTTCCCGGGTTTGTCTGTCCAATTGATTACGTTTTTTTCATTGCTCCTTAGGTATATTTGTCCTTTTGGTCAATAGGAACCACTTAGAATTTATCAAAACTATTCATACATTAATAATAAATCCTATAACGGATAACAAGGAAAGTCAACAATGACATTATATTCAGTTAAGGATGATCGCTGGTCTAATTGGAAATAAATACGATTTGAAATAGGTGTTTTAGTTTGAGAGAACATATGAATAGTAGACAAATAAGCAAGAAAAAAATATAGGTTCATGTGCTCATTTTAGAGCTATAAGGCCTTGAAAATTTTCAGGAAATGGGTTTTCTCTGGATTTTTCATTGTCTTTGCATTGACAACTTCAGTCTCTCAAAGATGTATGAAACAATAAAAAGAATTTCATAAAATTTTGTCAAATACCATTTTAAGGTATATATGATTGAATTATAAAAGAAAAAGTGGGGGTTCATGGGCAAAAAATTTCATGTTTAAGAAATGGATAAAACCCGGGGATTCCGCAAATCTGACAAAAAGACCAAAACATGACCAGCGAGCATCCTTAACAGGCTTTTAGACTTTATAAAAGCTCAAAACACAAACAAAGAACGAACGGAGTATAGGTAGTTGGCATTACTCATTATTAATAACTTACCTATTCTTTGTTTTATTTAAATGGAAAAATACCTGCAATAAACATTTGATAATAGGTGTTTATTTGAGTGTCTCCTTAGAAGAAACAACAAAATAATATAAAAAATACTTGAGAGAGTCCATACCATGAAAATTCACAGAGTAGGAGAAATAGTTACAATTATACCAGTGTAAACAGAGTACACTTGAAAATTCTTTAGTATCTTGAAACATTGTTTTATTTTTATAACATGTGCACTAATTTACTAGTCTGAACAAACTGTGTTTTAAATGGAATCCTTATATTGGATCCATTACATTATCAATATTAGGTTTCTAGTATTATTTGATAGAAAAAATGTATTTTTGTTTCTTTGTTAGTCTTAATTTTTCAACATCGAATAGTTTGCTCCGAGATCTAAAGATGATAAATAAATGTTTGCCTAAATATGGTACAACGATTTATGATTAAAAAAATTTTCATTTGATGTTTTGTAAACTTTGTAATGTAATTGTTGATTATCAACATTCGGGAGTTGGAACGAATAACCGTCCACGAGTGGAATTAAATAATACTTACTGTCACAATACACTCCGTAAAAGAAAGGATTACAATTACATTTGTAACCAGAACCACTGATCACACAGTATCCATGGTTACAGTTGATATTCGTACATGGTGTTTCTGTTAAAACAAAAGAGGAAGTTTACTACATGTATAATGCAATACAAAAGTGTACAACATCTTTTAGTTATTTGTCATGCTTGTTATAATTATTAAATTAACAGAGGTTACGTCAGCATAAGCAGTGTTTTTATATTCAATTTGTTTGAAATTGCTTTTACTTCCTTTACATTCCTTTATTTCCCGGTTATTTCTGACAATGCCCCTGGCTTTGTAAAGTATTGGAGAGGAGCGTGCCTGATAATCCTAGGATAAAATATAAAGGGTTTGTCTTATGGTGAGAAGATTCCCACCGGCTTAATATCGAGCGTTGACGGCTACATGTTTATTTTTGGCTAAATTCGGTCATGTGATAATTTCTTGATATATCACTGGCTATACAGGTAATGTCATTCTGTACCCTTACAACGAAAAGTAATAGCGAATCTATATACTGAACCAATTGTCGAAGGTTTTTTTCTCTTCGTTTTCCTTCCAGAAATATGACCTTAAAAGCATACCTCTCACAGAACATGTTGAACCCCGCTGCATTTTTGCGCCTGTCCCACGTTAGGAACTTCTAGCCTTTGTTAGTCTTGTTTGTTTTTGGAATTTTGGTTTATTTTTATGTTTCGGAGTTTGGTGTGTCGTAAATTTTGCTGAACTAGTATATATTATTGTTTAGGGGCCTGCTGAAGCCCTCCTCCAGGTGCGGATTTTCTCGCTGCGTTGAAGACCCATTGGTAGCCTTGAGCTGTTTTCTGCTCTTTGGTCGGGTTGTTGTCTCTTTCAAACATTCCCCGTTTCCATTCTCTATTCTATTCTATAGGTTACTGTTACACTGTCCTGCCATACACGTGGAATTTAAACTAATCTGAAGTGGAGTATTAGTTATTTTCCTATACTAGCTGCATTCTTATTAATGTTATATTTGGATAATTGTTGATTGTGATGTTTACTGAATAGAATTACTTACTCTGGCATCTCTTCCCAGAATACCCTGTTGGACAGATACATTTGTATGTATTGACGTCATTGCGACAGATTCCATTATTAATACATGGTTGTGCATTGCATGGAACATCTGTTAAATTAAACATGTCATGTAACCTTATGGCTAAAAACTCGATTGGTATTTAGACGTTAGGATATAGGTTAACAGTAAATCAAACTATATCCCGAAGAACTGAACAGAGAAATGATTGCTCTTGCTTTCATAATAATAATCCAAATGACCTAAGACATGATGATGTCAAAAATTGACAATCGCTAATGAACACAATATTCTAGAAAAGAAATATAAACAGTCATTACAGTGTGGGCAAGAGACCATAAACAATACTGAAAGGCAAATATATGTAAATGAAAATGGCGTGGTCTCTTGGTCAGTGACTGAAACCAAAGGCATTGAAACAAAAATCAACCCCTGTCAGTGCGTAACTCAATAAATGCGGTACTAAGATTTTACACGAAAACTGATAATTAGCCAAAGGACTAACTTGTTGAGGAAAGAGCACTTCATTCTAGACTAGAGTTTTTAACACCGATTGTATACTATTAAATCAAGAATAATGATGACCTTTTAAGATATAAATACCGACAACAAAAATTTAAAACAGAAATCAACGGCAGGTGATATAGGCAACCACCCAAAATAATATGAAATAAAAAAGATATTATATTTATTAATTGTTCTAAGAAGAACATCACTATCATCGTAAAAATTAGAATAAGATTTTTTTTCTTGAAACGACATGTACAAATTACTTTCAAATTTCCATAATGAATCCCTATAAAGTATTTAACTGTCAAACCTAAAGTCGGCTTTCACTGTTCAAATTTATTTAAATGTAAAACTACCTATGGCTGTCATAGCTGCTGGCCGAATACTGTTGCTCTAGTAAATGTTTATAGAAAAGAATAGAAAAGAATACTTTCTGGGCCAATCAAGTGCCCACAGGGGCATCACAAAATATAACAATTATTATCAGGTAACAAATAAAACACATTAATCAATTTAACAGGAAAACAGGATTACATCAAAATGACATACAAAAATAGATATGAAATACAGTAGTTTCACCAGTGACCATATTAATAGCATAATATAGTTTTATTTTCCTAATATTAAGGCCTGGGTCGTCAGACACGCCGGGCCCCTACCGCATGTTGATTTGAGAGGCAAGGGTGATTATTCAATGAATTCAATGGGAATTATCAGTCAGATATTCTATTGAAATTAATAACTATAAACATTATGAGCTTGCTTCTTTAAGGATTTCTTAAATTAAATGTGACGGGTGCCGTTAACGGAACAGGACATGCTTACTCTTCTGGAGCCCATGATGTCACTCCCGTTTTTTTCAGTTCACATTGCTAGTGTTTTAGGTTATGTGCTGTCTTTATTTAGTCTTTTAGTTTATTATACGTTTTTTATCGTTTTAGTTATTCGTGTATCCTTGTGACGTTTCTTTGCTGTGTTCCATTCTCTTGACTGTCTTTTCATTGGAATTCGAATTTGTGCACTTTTCCTGTTCTTTTGTCGCTTCAAAATTCTTTTGCCGATTTTGAAAGCAATGATGTTTTTTTTTTTTATTTAGATCTATTCAACCCTATGCATTTTGGTTATTGATCAACACAACCAAACCATGATAGAAGTCACAGTTTTGGACAAGATGCTTGCATTGTTTGATAAAGGAAATAATGCACCTACGTTTTCTAGTCTGTGCCAGTAACTCAAATGATATTCAGTTATGTCAAAGTGTAAATCGACCAGTAAATGGATTTAAAAAACTCCAAATTTCGCAGTCATATAACAAAACTGTCTTGATTGTGTGATCGAACACATGCAAAGAAGTCTTGATACTTTGTTTATTAGGGAAAAAATTCCTTGCACAATTTATAATAAATTTTCAGGGCTTTTTGTTACAGTTCATTTTGTTCTAAAGAAAGGGTACCAGATGCAGTAGAATATAACGTTCATAACGTTTTACAAATTCTAATTTAAAACTATCAAACTTAAACTCAAAATGTCTTCCTGATTTATTGAAAACCATTACTTACAAACCAATATCAGCTTTAGAAAACAAAATCACATCATCAGCATATATCAGACAGTTAAGAGGATGATCATTTACAATAACTGGATCAGAAGAATCACATAAATACTCCGGGAGATCATTGATAAAGACTTTAAAGATGTTAGGACTAAGATTGTGTCCCTGCCTAACCCCGTGGTATTTCTAAACTCGTGTGCCAATTGTGAAACAACCTGGATACAAGACCTATTATGGGTATAATTTTGTTTTTACCATATTATGACTTAAAAATTTAATAACTTAATTCTAATACTAATGTGTAGAACAGTATCAAACACCCTACTATTCTTTTCAAGACAATAAATATCAATTATACATCTCAAGATAAAACATATGGTCTGGCGTTCTTGGATTGTGGTAAAACTAATTTGACATGGTGAAATTATATTGGTTTTTTTTTCAGAAAAATATTCAACATTACATCAAGGATTAAGTTGAATAATTTTCCAACCGAGCTTGTTATTGAATCCCGCGGTATTTACCAGGGTCATGTTTGTCCCCAGATTTATGTAAGGAACCTATATAACCCTCTACCCAAGCATCTAGATAGAATCAAGCTAGACAGAATATATGTTTGACCACACTTAAGCATGTTATTAGTTATGCTATGCAGTCCAGCTGCCTCGTTACATTTAAGTTTAGCTATTGCACATAAAATCTCTGAGTTAGAAATTCTTACATCCAATTCATTCAAAACATTTCTATCAATTTTGGTTTTTCATTCAGCTGATCCAATTTCCCCCCGAATTTATCTTTCACAACATTTACATTTTTTAAATGTGCAAGCCAGGTGCCTTAATCAACTAAATTTCTGACTTTTGATCTTGGGTCTTTTCTCAACTTATTTACAAGATTCCAGTATTTTTTTGGATTCATGGCAATCAAACTGGTTCACAACAGAGTTTCTAAATGTTCTGTATTTATGCTAACGAAATTTTACATATTCACGATACATTTTGTAATAATCTTCCTTGACTACAGGGTTGAATGTTAAGGATTTACTTTGAATATATATTTTGAAATAATTTAGCACCTTTTGTCTTTTGTGTTTAAATCAAAATCAAACCAAGTTTTGTACTTCTTTTTACTTATATGCTTACGCTTTAAAGATTCATGGGAAAGTAGTCAATATATTAGTTAATTCTGTTGATGCCTCTATCATACTTTCTGATTTAAAATGTGTTCAGATACACACACATAATCAACAACGCTAGTGCCATTTGAGGTAAAGCAAGTTTAATAAACAGATGTGTCTCCAAATGGTCTCCCATTCAATAAACGTTAATTTTATCCAATACAAAGATCAATAAACTCAGTATCCTTTGTGTCACATTTATCAACCTCACTAGCTCTCATTAATATTTGTTACCTTTGCAGACCTTTTTGCAGACTGCATTATACGAAAAAGGACGAATTTTATTTACAGGGGAATTGTTACCCATGTATCACGCATCAGGATAGTTTGTGGCTCCTAGAAATTAGGCCTGCAATACTCCAGAAGCATGGTAGAATTTGAACTCATAATTTTACTTGTAACTCAAGTTTAATTGTATATTGATAACTATTTGACTTATAAAAAGTAAATGATCTTTGAAGGACTGCAATTATTCGTTGAAGAAAATCTTTTAACAAAAATCAATTTTCTTTGTCTCCAAAAGAGATATTTAATTTATAAATATGCAATAAATTTTCGCTTAAAGATTTATATCAGTTGGCGATTGGCAAATTAAATCAAATTTGCATGAGCCTAATAATTCCAATTTATTGTGTAAAATATAACTCTACGTGGGAGAATATTGTGCAAGATTTTAAATTTTAATAATACTTATTTTGAAAAAAGGATCTACAAACTATTTTTTGATAAAAAATATAAACTGAACTACTTTCAAATAGAAAACACCAGTTAGGCAAATATCTAAAATACAATCACACATAAATGTAGTTTTCTTAGTAAATCTAGTACCTATACATTTTGATACAGTTTCATTCTGATTTAAAGAAGCGAAGCTGTCCAATTCATCTGACGAGTTTGTATTACCAATATCATGTGAATGATTGTTACCTATCTCTAGTATTGGAGCAGGTACAGAAGTTTGTTTGTATTGACCAAGGTGGTGATGTACTATTTGCAATAGTGCAGGGAAATCTTCATTTGAAAACATTTCATAACAATTTCCTTGACTCTGAACAAGTTAAATTTTGATAATGAAAGTTATTTTATACAAAGGTGGTTTTTCTTCCTCTGATGTGGTTGAAACTTCTATTATAATGGACTTTAATGGTTCCGAACCTGAAATAACTGAAGGTGAATCAGTCCACATGATTTTGTTACTAATAAGCAACAAAATGGATAACAGGAAAGGTCAACAATAACATATTAATCAATCAAATCACCCCAACTGACAAAACGCCGGACAAAAATAACATAAAAAAAGTTCAAAACACAAAAATGAACACAACAGAGAGTCAGGATAGTCTGACTTGGTACAGACACTGAATAGTGGTGGGGTTAAACCGGTTCCTTTTGGTGCCCACACCTCCCTCTTATGTATCCTGACTCTCTGGTGTATAACAAACACTATAAAAACCAATACAAGGTGACCGCTTGCTAGAACAGAAAATTAGAGTGGACTGTACATAATTTAGATAGCAGGTTCAGACAAAGTATTCATAATATAAGCACTCATTGCTTTGATCCATGGCAGTATACGCCCCTTTGAAGTTTTGAAGGAGCCCATTCTTGCATCTGAATCATATAAATTTAGGTCAATGTCTTCATATTTGCATCTTTTGTCTTGTTTAGTAGTCGGGTTGGACAACATATGGTTGGATAGGTATCTTTTTTGCCCTGTAGATATGTCTTTATATCAAGGTGGTCTATGTGAAACATTGTAGAAATAAACTGTGTGAATACGACGTAAATACCTTTTGTTAATCCATTACTGTAAACAAACGTGGTGCTTCGGTAAGAATCTTAAATTTTCGATATGAGGACAAAATTTCCATCTATATCTATATTGATAATAAGATACTTTTAATGAGAGTACATGTTTCAACGAACATCACAAAATCAATGGATAGCATAAATAATTAGCAACGGCTTAGTAAAGATAAGGGTTTTAAAAGGACGTGTCATTAGAAAATGACAATGCAGTTAGGTAACTAAGATGGAGATAAAACTGTAAATGCTTCGAGTACTTTTGGGTATCCAAATTCTTGTGTAATCATTTTTTTATCAGAGAATTCGTTTGTTAAAATCTGCAGCAACAAGATATAAGTGGAATCTGTAAACCTTATTTGAAAGATGTAGAAGAAAGTTGCCATTGGAAGAGAGGAATGTATGGGTGCAAATGAAAAATCTTTTTCCATAGATTTAGAAGGCGTACACAATACAAAATACGAAAAATAGAGATATTGCGGTTCAAAAATCTTTTTTATCCTCTTCATGGAAAAGCTAGGAGAGTTTAGCAATGTAAGACATTTAACCAAATTAAGTACCTTTTGTCAAAATATACTTCAAAGCTGAATATTTATAAACGAAAAGATTTTATGGTAAGATAAAGGAGACCAAATGCCTTAAAATGGAGTTGGAAAATAACAAAACATAAAGTTTGAGGTACATTTGATGTCAAACTTCCAATTCGTTTGAAATATTACCATAGGTTACACAAATATGCTGTTCCCCGTATGCAACTTCACACTTTGTTTTACCTGTACATGGATTTGGCCAGCATGGATCTTTTTCCTGCAAAATATTGAACAGTTTGGATACATCTACCTTTATATTTGTTCAAATATAGTTCGTTTCCTCAAAATGTTGATCAGTATTTAAACATTTTGAAACATTTCGTACCAAAGAATTGTATTCTCTTGTAACAATAATAGGGAAGTTATAACAAATGTCTGCAAATGTTTCCTAGGTAAAAAATGTGAGTTTAATAAATTAAGTATATTTTAAAATAACGAATATATACGTTCATGTCACTCTTTCCCAGAAACAACATTGTACATATCGTACAAATGTATAATTGTTTGTAGTGACGTCATATTTAACACAAAAATCGATGCATCACACAAACAAACACAAAAATAAACAAGAAAACTCTTAAACGATTGAGGTATGTAATCGTTAGAAAATAAACAAATACGGATAAAGTAAGCAAAGACTACAGTTTTCATTTTATCTTTACAAATTTATTTTAAATAGAGTAGTTTCAGTGAATGTGAGTAAACAGTAGATTGTACGTCGTACCTTATACCATCCATCTATGCCTGTATAGTATAAACCAGAACTGTTTAATAATTTATCTCCGGGATAAGACACATGTAACAAATCACATCTCAATTTATCTGGCTTAAAATTTACCCCGTTACATCCTTTGTATAAAAAACAATCACTGATACACATTTTTGGTCCGACTCCCTCGTAAGCCAGAATTACATGAGAATCCATTACTCGGTTCTTCGTGAATATTCCACTATCAAAATTGATACTCACGGCTACTAGAGTTACACTGAGCACAGTAACCAAATATGTAATTAGCATCGTTCTATGTATCATGAGGATAAATGTTATCAGTATAGAAACTGTCCAAAATAATGAAGTTACTCTGACATTAATCGGAGTAGACAGACACTGTGCGGTTATATTTTCAAAGACAATTTGTTTAAATCCGGACATATTATCCAATAAAAGGATATAATCTGTTTAAGATAACATTTTATGGTTACCGTATATTTTCTACCTTTTAAGCATGAAATTAACTATTTTAAAAGAGATTTATGAATAAGTTTCTTAATTAGTTTCAATTTCTAATATAATTGTCTCTGTAAATTATGAATTAACCGTAATCATTATCTTTTGTTACATCAATAACATTCAAATGTTTCTTTGTTTTTGATTTATGAATTAGTTTCAATCTATATATACACGCATGGAGATTTTAAAATTGGAACTACTCAAACATATGCATAGAATCAAGTGAATATTATGCACTTTTTCCACAGGGTGCAAAATGAAATACCATAATTCACTAGTGAACAGAAAGAAATATATTTCACTCCAAGATGTGACGTAAAATCATCAACGACACGTTCACGCGTAATCACAAAACACAAGCCCTTGTACTTTCTCATTAAAATCTTCCGAATTTGTCAATGTAATAAAATTCTGTTGCATAACTGAAATTCGAAAACCGTATACATATACACGCATGAATAAGAGATTTTTAAATCTATTGGAACTATTCAAACATCACCGTTATCTAAGCATAGCCTCAAGTGTATAGTATGCACTTTTTGCACAGGGTGCAAAGTAAAATCCCATATTTCACTCCAGGATGTGACGTAATATCATCAACGACGTTACTTAAGACACGTTCACGCTTAATCACAAAACACAAGCCCTTGTACTTTCTCAGGAAATCTTCCGAATTTGTCAATGTAATAAAATTGTCATGCACAAGATGTGCACTCGAAAACCAAGATTCTACAGCTAGAGACTAAATTACTCATGCGCTGCGGACGTTGTTCTTTGTTGTCAATTTATATAAGATAAGATAAGATAAGAAAAATTATTTTCATTCGGTATAGATAAAATACGAAAACACAATCTCTGAAGAGCTTTTGACCGAATATCAATAATAAAATCCAAAATACTTCTTAGTTTCCTGTTCTCTTAGTTATTTAATTATTATGTGTGACCAATTATTTTTGTTCGCATAATAAATTTTGCCATTAAGATCTTTCTTGAAAATGATAGACTTTTTGTTTACAATCTAGTGCTACCTTTGGGAACGTTCAAAAATCAGGCCTATGACTGGTGGAATTCTACCTATTTCTCTAAATTTTGGAAAATATTTAAACAGGTCCCCCTCATATTGAAGAGAAAATCTGATTCGGATCTCCGCAGTACTAGCATACAATACAATGTATTGCTATCTGATGCATATAAGTAGGGTCAATTCAGCTTAATAACAACGTGTCCCTATACTAACTTGAACTATTCACTATTAAAATACTGCGGATTGATCATGTTGCTCTAACCGAAACCGTTTATATTTTATTTATTAAGGTTATCCTGATTCTGAAACATTTGACTTTTCGTTGATGATATGTTTACTGAGATATATGGCAAAGATATCGATACAAGACAGCTTACCACTATCCACAGTTGTAAATGTTGATGTAGATTTATCCAGGTTAAAGTATTATAAGAACTTTACATAATGATGAGTGAATTTCAAATTCAGAAAATACCATACACTTAGCTCCTCCACTACATTTTACAACAAGGTCAATTTTTGTGTTTTCTTTTCATAGAAATTACATTACACCAATAATATAAAACATGGATCAAGGCGTGCACAGAACAATCAAATGTATTGTTTACATAGTAAATTTCTCTGAAAGACGTTCAGTATTTTAAATTTTTGGACATTCTTTGCAAATCAACAGTTGAATCTTAATTTTTATGGGAAAACCCGTTATAAAGACTTTAAATCATAACAAAAACCTAGATTTTTCGATTTTAGTACAAGGAAACTTCAAATTAAGAAATAAAACGATACAATAAGGTTCATTCACTGTTTTCAAATAAGGTAAAAGGTGACAACACAAACGATGAACGAACGATGTACGGACGATGTATGAAAGATTCAGGAACGATAGACGAACGGTCAAAAACTTTTAACGAACGATGTACGAATGCTATTCTCACATGTACCATAAATGACGCAATAAACGCGCTTATATCGTGTAACGCATGGTTTAGCATTTCGTTTAGTGTGCAAAATTTGGATGATCGTATATGATACATATTTGCGTTTTCCATATATGGTGAAAAGCATCCTATGTTTAACACAACATATTTATCTGAGATAAAAAAGAGAGTTGTGTCTCTTTCGTTAATACACGATCGTGGGTACAGTTAACATTCCACAGTTATTCATTTTCTTCAATTTTTTTACACAACATATACAATTTATATACTTCACAACACACATTACTATATGTATGAAAAGATAATTGGTTAATGGGGAATCAGCATTTCTTGTAATTAAAGGAAGTTAATTTCATTTTTGAAATTTTCAATCGAAAACTAAAATAGAAAAAAAAGTCAAATTTTATTTTAATATTTTTAATATACTTTAAAATATAGACGTTTACGCAATATATTTTCTTGTTATAATGATGAGGAGACAAGAAAAACGATGAAATGAATTGTATCTCCTACCTTCTGACAAAATATGACAAAAATATCTTTTAAGTTGCTTCTTGTCATTTCATGTTTTTCTTTCAATTAAATATATATGTTGTTATACCTCATTCATTCAGAATCTTTTTTCAAAACCAAATCATCTGAGAATGTCTTTATCTACCATTATAAGTCAGAGAAATGATACTTCTTGTCAATCCAATAATATAGTTTTGCAAAATAAAAATAAAAATAAAAAAGACAAACTATACCTACGGTCCAGTTTTCTATTCGCACAACAAGTGTACACTTATAGGATTATATTTTGATTATGCTAAACTTATTTTATACACTTAATTCAGTAAACAAGCGGAAAGACATAAATTAAGAAAACCATGTTGTAAAATATTGTAAAAACATTATACTAGAACATATTCATGATCACTTGCAGGCAATTAAACGCTTGGGTTGTCAAAATTATCATGAACTATGTTCTTAACTGAAAACTGTAAGGCTTGATGACAGTGACAAAGAAATACTAAAAGAACTGGGTAACACTGTTAGGACGAATGATTCGGTACAAAAGAGCGTAAAATGTAAGTCTCGAATCAGTTCAACAATGTTATAAAAAATTCAAATAGGGTTGGGACGAAACACAAAGGAAAACCGATTTTAACTTCAATTGTAAATGGGTGGGTGGTTTGGTTTGGTCGAAAAATGTGTCCTTCTGGAGCTGCCATTTACCTACTCTTTTTCGAAAACTACAGAAAGGGTCTTTCGCGTGCAGGGAGCGTTGATTTCTCCGAACACGTTATCCAGTATGGTCTGCGGCCAAGCTTTCCGTATTTTAACCCGAAAGCCTATCTCTTATCCTATCTTTCGGTTAAGCTCCCATAATCTACCTCCTGTGCCTAGAGCTCAGAAATAAATAGCATTTCAAGCTGTCTATATTTTATTGTGAGTCGTTTCTGAAATTTAAGTTTGAAGGAATTTTTTCTTTTCAGATAATAACATCTCTTGTTCCTCACACCCAAAACTAATTCTGCATCATAAAACCATAACAATTCAAAACGTTAGACAAATTTTAAATACCATGCTTGAAATAAATATCGCAACTGTCAAACTCTTGCATATTGTCAGTGTTCGCCAGATATTGTGTGCGCAAAATTGTAATAAATTCTATCTAAAATAGGTGAGTCCAAAATCTTGAGATAGTTGAAGTCTTAATTTATTAATTCAAAAATGTGTGAACTGCCAAATTCTCCCTTGATAAAAACATCAGTATACCATTTTCTGCCCATTTAAATTAGTCACCCAGAATATAATAGAAATCCATTTCGTTCAAAGTTTTTGTTCTAATCAATTTTGATAAATGCCGTTAGATATAGGTAAAAAGAAGACTTTATACGGTTTTCGAGATATAAAGAGTAGAAGGAATGATAAATCGATGTTCCTTTTTTGTTTTGTTTGCTTCCGATTCCCTTTGGGATTATTATTGTATTTCATAATTATGAGTAATTTCTGTAGCATTTCAACAGATTTTTTTTTCTATCTTTTATGGTTTCAAGGTACAAACGCCAAATGTTTAAACAGTATTTCTATTGTGGAAATGTGCTGTTTGTGTAAATTTTGTAAGAATGGTAATTTTTGTTTTCAAACCAATGTGTATAACAAAGAAACATTGTATGCAGAAACATATACCATTTTCCCTAAACAATATAAAAACAAACCGTTGGAAATGTTAACATATAAATGTTATTTTGTTTTAGATGTCAACTCCAAAATGAAAAAGGAAGGGAGGAATTGGATAAAACTGTTGTGGAGACAATCTTTTCAAAATGACAATAGATCAAAATGTGAATTTTGTCACAGTTATTGATCCTGTAGTCTGCGGTAAGGCGGCTACTGTCCATCAAATTGTACTCTCTATCGCAATCAAGGCTTTGTTTCGTCTAACATAAAGTATCAGCGGGACGAAACTCAGAGACAGATTTCGTTATTGATGATGTTCGTGGTAAATTTTCTTTTAATATGCAGACAGTAAGAAACTGGACCGATTGTGATTACGTTAAAAAAACTGATGGATTCGAAAGAATATGGAAAGATGAAAATATTCTTATCTTGAATAAATTACATTTATTATCAATTCAGAAACGTCGGCTTAATATCACAGCACATTTATTATATGTATGGATCACAATAGTTTATAGTTGAACTTCACGACGGGTGCCGTATATAGAGCAGGAACTGTTTACCCTTCCGGAGCACATGGTTTCATTCCTGGTTTTTATATGAGTTCGTGTTGTTCATTGTTTTTTAGTTTTTTTGTGTTTATTTCTTGTGCTTGTAGTTGTTCATTTGTCTTCCCGGGTTTGTTTGTCCAATGGATTACGTTTTTTTATTGCTCCTTAGGTATATTTGTCCTTTTTATATGCAGCATTATGTAATCGCTTTGCTGAAGGACGTTTTGGTGTAGTCTTTGAAAACAGTCTAATCGGAATGAAATGTTTAGATCTAAAGTGATATTCTTTTTACAACAAAAACAAGCGCTTCGACAAAATTGTCTTACCTTATCACAGAAAACATCATCACTTTTAATTAGTTTGGCTCCTGAAGGGTATTTAGATATGATGAAATGTTTTGTTGATACGAATATTGATGTAAATCAAACTGACCATAACGGTTTTACATCACTTTTTCATGCATTTAAAATGGTTATGCTGAATTTGTCAATCTGTTATTCAGTCAAAAAGCAGATCCTAATTTATTTTTTGGACAAACCCGATGTTTGTTGCATCAGAAGATTGACAAAACAAATTGTTGAATTATTGGTAAACCTCAACGGAAATGCAGATGTCCAGGTAGAGGATTTTATGCACAAAGGAAAAACTCCAATGTATATTGCTTCATCAAAGGGCTTCATATATTCAAATATGACACTAGCAATTAGAAAGATATCGTAATAGAATATATTTTTATTTGGCCTATATATTTCTTTCTTTTTTTTCGGTTGCCAAGCCAATCCGTACTGAGAACTTTGAACGTATAACTAGTAGTACTCTAGAATGAAATACATAACGTTGTTAACCAGTAACATTTTGTATGATGACCAAAATAGAAGGATTTCTTATTAACATGAAAAATTAAACATGCATATACATGTACTGGATAATAAAATTTTAAAACAAAAGCTGAAAATCGCTTTAATCTTCAACACAGAGCTAAAACCACATCCATTCAAGAGTAAGAAGGCCCCCGATGTGTTCGATTAATTATTAAAGCCACAGTTGTACTAGGCCATGGGCTTGAATAGCATCCCCCTTTTATGAGACCAACTTTCAACAAGCTAGTGTATATACATTCACATGTTGCTGGAATGTTGTTAATTTTCCTAACAATACCCTTTCAGAATGCCAGAACATAGAGTTCATATCAAGTATTAGTTGATCTTTGTTTGTCAGAGAGGAGATAGTTAAGGGGGTAGTTCATCTAATGTGTTGCTAATAAGTTTGTCGGCCTAATTTTAGAGCGTATATCTCTTAATATAAACAAGGAAAAGCACAAATTAATCAAACGCTATAGTCATACAAGATTTAACAAAGCCTACTCTTGTACCGATGTGATACCTTAAATATTAAAGGGTTAGGTCCACGAAAGGTTTCAAATGGCTCTGTAAATTGGCGTCTATAAAAGGTATACCTACATACGTTTAATATATATTAGAATAATTCCAATACCGTGAACGTCATGACTGCAAAAACGACTGATATCTTTATAACGTCATTAGCCTAACGTCACATCCTGGAAGTTTTAGAAACGGAAATTCTATGTATGTATTAAAAATCATTCAGTAATGACCGAAACTGGAAACACATTATACTGTGTCCTTTATGTAGGTGTATTTGTCCTCTTTATGGTTCGGTATTTCGGAAACAGACCCCCCTGCTTTTCCCATTGAGATCCTTTCAGGCACTAATCCAACTGACATATTCAGAGTGTTAATATCAGTGTGCTTTTACTGCTTTCACAAAAGCTTCTTAATAAGGGTTTTATCAGGGATAAGTTGATGTCATCACTTAAGAAATTTTACGGTCGTCATCATGAATTGATTGACCATTACAGTGTTCCAATATCTAAGATGATGTTGGACCTGTTCCCACTGTCGTAACCTTTCATGTGCCTCCACCGATTTGTGACTTCCACCGGATTGACTTTGTTGAACTTCACGACGGGTGCCGTATACGGAGCAGGAACTGCTTACCCTTCCGGAGCACCTGGGTTCACTCCTGATTTTTATAGGAGTTCGTGTTGTTCATTGTTTTAGTTTTCTGTGTTTATTTGTTGTGCTTGTGGTTGCTCGTTTGTCTTTCCGGGTTTGTCTGTCCAATGGATTACGTTTTTTGATTGCTCCTTAGGTATATTTGTCCTTTTTTTCGAAAAAAATTGCTCTTCAAGAATTTCTAAAAACCCAATAATTTTGCCCAGTTTAACAACATTAAAATTTTACGCTTCAACATTTCTGATAAAAAAGGGGTCGTGTGAAAAACAAAACATTTATAAAATGAAAATAACTTTTGTTAAGATAGAACCTGAAATTAAAAATGAGGTCATCTTTCTCATTTTCTGTGTATGAAAATTAAAGCAAACTTTCTTCTTACACCTTTTTAGATTTAAAAACGTTAAAGCTAACATTTGTTAAACCTTTCCCATGCAAAACAAAGCAAAAAATAAAATAAAATAATTTATTGAAAGGCATTACTAGGAAATTAAAGCGGACAAATATTTATTTAAGTAAACAATAACGATCTCACATAAAAAAGTCTTAACATAAAAATAACACGACGAATGTCTCACATCGTCATGATCGATAACAGAGTGTGATTCGTCGAAATCATTAGTGTCGTTTTATCAAAATGTAAAAAGGAAAAAGTGTTTTCTTATAAAGGAAACGGCCGGTAGTACTTATATTGCCATACGAGTAATTAAACAGACTTTTTACAAATTTTCTACACTATTTAACATCCAGGAACCAACATTAATTAAAGTACAAACATGATACATTTGGAAGTACATGATAACTATGATCAACTATCTTGCAAGCTTTATCAAACTGGGGGTACTGGTACTTTGCCGTCTTTTCATGTACAGTAAATTCAAAATTTCAAAAATGTATTTTCACCTTAATGTAAAATTCTTTCAAATTTTTATACACCTAAGTCATCCTACAATTTGGAAAGATGTGCCAATCTAAAATGTTCTTATATTTTGACCTGAGTAGCGTACACAGACTTATCTGATAACCGTGAATTAAATACCACCATTGCCCGTATATTTATGTACACAGCACTGACTAATGAACTTCATGGGATACACTATACTACAACATATATATAAATGTATAGTTTTCGTTTTGACAAAATGTATCGTGGTAGAAGTTGTAGGATTATTTTTCACTTTGTTATATATCTTTAGATATAAATGCAACGTAAGTAAAATATTAGGATATTTATAAACTATTCAAACAAACAAGATGGCGGAGGCAATTGATACTTCCTCCAGCAGTGAAGAGAGAAATAAAGATAAAATAGCAATATCACAGGAAGAGACGAATTGTTTAAGAATTACTAATGTCTTATATCGAGTTGCTCCACAAGCTGTTAGGCAACGGTTTGACATAGAGTTTCATCCAAATGGACTTCAGATTGTTCTTAACATGAACAGGAATACTGTTTTGTCGTCCTTGAAGAATAAGAGAGTCATCAACCAAAAACAGTGGGATTTACTATTTCCAATAAGAGGTGAGTGTTTACAGAATTTTACCAATGATTGAATTAAAATCTAAATCTTTTTTGGTCATTTGTTACTTAGACCATATTACTTCCCTGTATACTTGACGAAGGTCACATCATCACGTGACTAATACATTCCATTTAACAGTTATTTAAAATACATGTTGTAAAGAATGGGTTGTCTTGTGTTGTCTAGTCTTGAGATATGGGCTAGGCTGGTGGTATGTAAAACATGACATGGGACTGACTCTTT
The DNA here is from genome assembly GCA_028015205.1 of Mytilisepta virgata. Lineage (NCBI taxonomy): Eukaryota > Metazoa > Mollusca > Bivalvia > Mytilida > Mytilidae > Mytilisepta > Mytilisepta virgata. The sequence continues at coordinate 3,222,898 of CM051520.1, read as the reverse complement.
ATTGTAAAACATGGTCATGCCTTAAATACATGTTTTTCATACTCTTTAATCTATAATTCTAGGTATTACAGTTTGTATGTGGGACAATGACTCAACAGCATGTAACAACAGCAATTGTGTTTGTCGTACGTCTGTTTGTGTTTGTGTAAGCAGTAATATTTTTACATCGTGATGTAAAATATAATTGTCTCCTTAATGTGTAGCAAATACACCAAATTTTATAAAGTTATCAGATGAAGATGTTTTGGTATAGAAATTTAATTTGCTGAAATGCTAAAGGTACTTGAACAGTTGATGTTGGAAATGCTAGTTGCAGTGACGTTTATACATATAATAATCAGTTGATTCTAAAAGAGAAAGTTTACAACCTATAATGTAATCTCAGTTTTGTATACTTTTATCAATGAGCAGCAATTAAATATTTAGACGTAGTTGTCATCACTATCATCCATATTAATTTCTTTTAAGAGATGGAATTTTAAACAAAACTGGCGAGGTTAGAAAAAGGGCCTTTGTTATGTATATACTGCATATAAATTTGATGACTCATTTTTAATGGATATCTTTGTCAAAAGAATACCGATTATTATAAAACTCATTAATCTGACTTAAACATTCAAATTCTGTTTATATTAGATATCTAATCAACCATACCATGCTGGTAAACGATATGCACAAAAACAAATCTGCAACTACAATGAATGATAGATTCAAGTGTATTCCCAGTCAGCAAGCCAACGTTGGGCCATGGTTGCCCCAACAAATCTGTCTGCGTCGCCCAACGATGGCAAACAATGTTGGCCGATTGTTCTAAGTGCAAAGTCGGCCAACGCTGGACCAACATGTTGGCATAACGTTGGGCTAATGTTGTGCTTTATCTATACTTACATTGGGCCAACCTTGGCCCAATCTTATCCTTACATTGGGCCCGATGTCAACTAATATATAAATGACAACGGCCCAACCTTGGACAACGTTTAACATCATTTCAGTGGGGGCCATATATTGTTGTTATAACGATGGGCCAACGTTGGACCAATGTAATAAATGTTAGATATTAAATTTATTTAACGCTGAACCGAAATTAATTATTTTTGATGATACCGACCCAACAATATGTGGACAGTCTACTATAAATGACAAACACTCCTTGTTTGCCCATACATGTAATATCCAAAATGTGATGTCGCAAAGTTGGATAAATATATAATATAAAAATCTAATTTGTGATACAGATATTCCTAAGTATTTGTATATATGTAAAAGATAGTGGGGAAAAGCAGGCAAACTTGCACCCTTATCATATTTTCAAACTACATATCCACCGTTGAACTCCTGATAGCCCCGTACAACACTTTGTGAAAATTCAATTAAAACTAAATATCCAAAATAAACCTGTCCAAAAAAAAAAAAAATTCTGAAACATACAAGGGAAAGTATAATGGTATTTAAAACTGATACAGGTACTTAAAACATGTTTGCTCTCAATTTTGTGTTATTTATTTTCTATATGCTACATGTTAGATAATTTAAATCACCATTCATATAAATAAAATCAATGCATAACAGGCTATCGCATCCTCCATAGGATTTGTTGATGCATAGAAGATGACTCACAATGATGGGAATACTGAGTGACTGTCACATGTCCACTTTAACATATATATTTTGATTTCAGATTAATTTTCTTAGATTCTTCAGACCATGATGCATCCTGAACACCTGTAATTCTCTTTCTGGGCATAAAAACATTTCTGTTTTGCGATCTCCATTAAAATTAATTTATATGAAACTTGGTATTATTTATGAAATCATTTTCAATATTGTATATATATTATCCCGCTGCTGAATCAGTTGAATTCACATTTTAATCCACACAAATGTGTTGTTATTAAGTTAATATCAATTTTTTTACACCAGGTTTGATCAAATTGTATCATGCAGGTTACACACAATTTAAAACTTCACGTACATAACCGTCTGTAAAAATTATCGGCTGCATTTTTCAGGTCCACATCACAATTCCAATAGGATTCAGGGCATCTCTGCACATTTCTCATTTCAGTTGTTGTACTTGTTTTCAACACTGATATCTGTAAAGAAAAATAGCCTGATTGAATATTATGATATATTTGGTATGCTTAGCTAATTTTTAAATATGTCTACTGTATACTTTATCTTAGTAAATGTTGTACTTTTACCATATCACTATGAAATAAAATATTGACAGAAAAGGCTTATAAATGTAATAAGTTTGTTTAAAGGGGGAGCGGGGATTAATATCTTACAAAGTAAAGTTGGGAAAATGAATGATCCTGGTGTATTAATTATTACAATGAGTCAATCAATTTTAACATTAATATTTATCTTATCTTGATGTCAGTATTTAGTGTCTAAAGTTTGTTTACAATAAATTACATGCACGGTCGATGATCTTGCTCCAGAAAACTTGCATTTGTAGGTTAATTATTCGAAAACAGTCATTATATAAATGTTTCGAATTATTTACCAAACATTGGATTGGACTTCCACAGAGACTGCACTAATGCAACTGAACTATGTATAGTTCAAGTTCAAGTTCAAGTTTTTTATTACCAATTAAGGGCCCCATTCAAGAGGCATATATAATGACAACACAATACAACACATTGATTGGATACATAAATACAGATAATACTTCTTTTTTAAACAATAATACTGATTAATAACAGTATATATATATATATATATATATATGTGATTCTCCCCACACGGACGTGTTTAAAAAGAAAGTAAAGAAGATATAAATTATGTCCACCTCGTCCATTATCCAGATGAGCAAGCTTTACAGGTTGTTCAGCAGGAGAAGAGACCAAGGGCCGATGCAAAAGGACCTTCTGTTTTCACATATATTACATATAAATTGTCTGTGCACGTCTATAATTCTATAAAATATAAACACCATAGTGGACCTCCTCGTGACTAAAGCACAGTCGAAAGTCAATTGTCTGTTCTGTGCAGAAGTCACCAAGGGTAGATACTAAAGGTTCCAGTGTTTGAGCATTATATAGTATTATACAATTCACTTTAATGAACCTCCTCGTGGCTAAAGCACAGTAGAGAGTCATAATCTCACCTGTGCAGAAGTCACCAAGGGTAGATACTAAAGGTTCTAGTGTTGTTATATAATATAATGTATGTATATTCTATCTTTTTTGAATGACTTAAATAATTATCTGTCAATCTCGCTCTAGACAATTGAAATTATATATATACATATGAAAAAATAACAATCCAAAGATACCAATATTAGATATAGTAAATTTATACTATGCTGTATACGACGCATTTCAAGGAGTTACCTCTCATCAGCAGCATTAAAACCGAAACATTTGGAAGACCAAAAACCAAACTTATATTAAACAAGAAGTACCCAACCAAAAATACCGAAATAGTAAGCCAAATTTCAGCTAAGGAGATCTACCATGTGCAATACAAAGAATGAACCCTTAGTATTTCTATTATTTTTGAATTTTGCTAAATACTGGTAATTTCTGTAACAAATCAATGAATAATCATGTCAGACAAGTCTGACGACTGGGTTGGCGAATACCCTCGGGGACCTAGGGTCCACCAGCAGAGGCATCATCCCAGGAGTTTCAAAATAACAATCCAAAGATACCAATATTAGATATAGTAAATTTATACTATGCTGTATACGACGCATTTCAAGGAGTTACCTCTCATCAGCAGCATTAAAACCGAAACATTTGGAAGACCAAAAACCAAACTTATATTAAACAAGAAGTACTCAACCAAAAATACCGAAATAGTAAGCCAAATTTCAGCTAAGGAGATCTACCATGTGCAATACAAAGAATGAACCCTTAGTATTTCTATTATTTTTGAATTTTGCTAAATACTGGTAATTTCTGTAACAAATCAATGAATAATCATGTCAGACAAGTCTGACGACTGGGTTGACGAATACCCTCGGGGACCTAGGGTCCACCAGCAGAGGCATCATCCCAGGAGTTTCAAAATAACAATCCAAAGATACCAATATTAGATATAGTAAATTTATACTATGCTGTATACGACGCATTTCAAGGAGTTACCTCTCATCAGCAGCATTAAAACCGAAACATTTGGAAGACCAAAAACCAAACTTATATTAAACAAGAAGTACTCAACCAAAAATACCGAAATAGTAAGCCAAATTTCAGCTAAGGAGATCTACCATGTGCAATACAAAGAATGAACCCTTAGTATTTCTATTATTTTTGAATTTTGCTAAATAGTGGTAATTTCTGTAACAAATCAATGAATAATCATGTCAGACAAGTCTGACGACTGGGTTGGCGAATACACGCCAGTATGAGGAGATGAAACAAGCTATATGCAAGTGAAGTGACTATCTCTAATGAGGAAAACTATGTTTATTTATGAAAGTACAAATGCCATTCAATATCTCAAAGTTCTCATTATTCATAAGCCAAATTAATTTTTCAGCATTATTTAAATTACTGACTTTTGGACAAAGATGTAATACTATTTTCATTAATTCAGTTCTATCATCATTATATTTTTGACATTTAAATAAAAAATGATTTTCATCGTCAACCTCATCAGATGAACATTGAAGACAAATTCTATCATGTCTGGGAGTGCCCTGAAACCTTCCCGCTTCTATTCTTAAATGATGTGCTGATATTCTGAACCTTGTTAATCTTCTTCTCTGCTCAAAATTTTTTATAATCATAAGATACTTTTCCATACCAAAATTAACTTTAAATTTTAGATATGTGCACAATTTTCCACTTAATAAATTGTTTTTCTGAATATGCCAATTTTCAATATAGTGGTTTTTGGTAATTTTATTACAGAATGTCTTAAAGCCACTTTTGGATTTAACTAATATGTCATTGTTACAATTAAACAATACTTTTTTCAATACTTCAACTCCTTTGAAGATTTCTTCAATAGGCATGTCTGGTTTACGTTTGAATCTCCTAGAGTTTGCATTGAAAAAGCCCCATATTTCACATCCATAAGTTATTATAGGCAATATTGTGTGATCAAAAACATGAAGTGACGCCTTTGGAGAGGGTCCATGTGCAATAAAATCTTTAAAGAGCTTAAAATAAGCTTTCAACCCCTTTTGGTACAGTTCGTTCTGAGCATAAGAAAAAGATCCAGATGAGCAAAAAGTGATACCTAAGTATTTACATCTAGATACACATTCAAGTGTTTTATTTTCATATATAAAATTATGTTTTAGATGCCTGCCTGCCTTGTTGAAAACAAGAACTTTTGTTTTGGTTAAATTAACAGTTAGACACCAATCATTGCAGTATTTTTCTAATATATTTAGTTTATCTTGAAGTCCTTTTGTTGATGAAGATACCACCACTATGTCATCTGCATACATTAAACAGTGAATTGAGCGTTTGTTTAATATTACTGGATCTGATGATTGTTCCAAACATTTAGCAAACCATTTATAAAAATTTTGAACAAGTTAGGACTTAGATTGTCTCCCTGTTTTACGCCCAAGCCGTTTTCAAAGAAATTTGTATGCATTCCATTATCTATATTTACACAGGATTTGCTGATAGAATACATTTGTTTGATGACATTATAAAATTTTGAGCCAACCCCAATCTCTAAAAGTTTTAGTTTTATCCCAGTGTGAATAACAGTGTCGAAAGCTTTTCTTAGATCAACAAAGCAGGCATACACTCTACCATCTTTATGTGAACAATATTTATCAATAATACATTTTAATATAAAGATATGGTCAGATGTTCTAGCTTTTTTTGTGAACCCAATCTGACAATCATCTATCAGGTTGTGTTTCATTAAAAATTTGTCTAACCTTAAGTTAAGAATACTGTTGAATAATTTTCCAATACAGCTAGTAATGGTTATCCCTCTATAATTGTTGGGATCCTCAGTACTACCCCCTTTATGTAGAGGTTTTATATACCCCTCAGCCCAGGATTCAGGGTATATTTCATTTGCTATGCAAGAATTAAAAAGTTTAACCAAACAATTAAGAAGAAATGTCTGGCTACACTTTAACATATTATTTGTAACAGTATCTAGTCCAGGTGCTTTATTATTTTTTAATTTACTTATTGCTGATGAAATTTCAGTTGCACTTATTTGAAAATCAAGTTCATTGAAGCACTTAGATTTCTCAGCATTGGTTAGTTTTAATTCAAGTTCTTTCAATCTTTTTGAGAATTCTGGTTTTAAAGAATTTAGATCTTTGAAATGTTCAAGCCATCGTGACGGGGAAATATCACTTTTAGTATCATATGTATCTGTATCTTTAAGATCATTAATCAGTTTCCAGTAAAGTTTAGGATTATCATCATTAAGATTTTCCAACTCTTTAATTATTGAGACTTTAAATTTTTTCTTACTTACTTTCCTTGCTTTAGTGTATTCTCTATTTAGTTTATAAAAATGATTTCTTACGTATGGATCTTTAGGGAATTTAGAGTAAACTTTACCATAATTTATTAGATTAGCTCTCATTTTCTTCAAATCTTGGCCAAACCATTTCTGTTGTTTTTTCTTTTTTGTTTTCTTCTTAGTTTTTGGTTTTCGAAGAGATTTTTCTGCAGCAGTTATTAATATATTTGAAAATCTTATGGTTGCTTGATTAATATCTGAATGACAGTTTTCAATATTCTTAGTTTCAAATTCATGAATTAACTCTTGGATCTCAGTTGATAACAATACATTTTGGAACTTTTCTGTAGAATCATCTGATCATACATAGTTCAAATTCATAGGTAATACAGTTTCAGGTTTACATTCATTACAAGTTGTGAACATTGCTGACATTTTCCATTCAATTTTGGCATGAAAATCTGATAATGTCGGTATAAAATCATTGACCTTGAAATATAATATTTGTTCCAGTGCACTCTCAGACATGACAGCATAGTCAACAACACTTGCACCAGTAGGCTTGTAACATGTGTATTTACCAAACATGTCGCCAAGTATTCTACCATTCAAAATTCTCAATTGCTGACTAATACACAAGTCAAGAAGATCTTTACCCCTTAAATCTTTTTTTGTGTCTTGACTTTTTCTATTAACAATTTGTTTATCAGCTTTATACATATCAAACAATGGAACATATTTGTTGTCATCTTGCAAAATGAAGTCATTATCAGACCCAACTCTTGCATTTAGATCTCCGCATAATAAAATATCACCATCATTTTTAAAATTATGTATATCTTTTTCAATACTATCAAAAAGTTCAAGTTGAACATTCTGGGTGTATGAGGAGCCAGATGGGGGGAAATACACGAGGCAAATAAATAGGTCTTTTGGGAACCCAAAATGAGATTTTTCTAACTTTATCCATTGGTAATCCGGATTTGAGTTTGGTAAGAAATGGATAAAACTTTTCAGTTCCTTTTTGTACAATATTGCTAAGCCACCAAAATATCTATTGTTAGATGTAGTAAGCTTTCTACATATTGAATAAACATTAAAATTGCCAAGGTGTTTAATATTAGCATCTGGACCAACATGGGTTTCTGCAAGAAATACCAAATCATTTTGTTCTATTTCTTGAATAAATAATTGATCTTTGGTTTTATCAACATTTTTTGAACGCAGACCTCCCACATTCCAAAAGCACATTTTTAGAAAAGTATGTTTGGTGATCTTCATTTTGCAGTATAATTATTTCAATTGGTTATTGGAATAAACAATATAAGAAATAAAAGATTTAAACACTATTTGTCTAATATGTTTAACAAAGGAGAAAAAAAAAGAATAAAGATAAACAATAAAGTGAGAATATATTTTTTTCACTCTAATTATTGGTAGTTAGCTAATTAGCTGTCAATATTTAAAATTTACAGCGAAAATGAACACTTTATTCGAACAGTTTAACAAAGGAGGAAAAAAAGAAAAAAGATAAACAATAAAGTGAGAATATATTTTTTTTCACTCTAATTATTGGTAGTTAGCTAATTAGCTGTCAATATTTAAAATTTACAGAGAAAATGAACACTTTATTCGAACAATTTTCTATAATAATTGTGAATTAGGTGCGACCACGACGACCTCTTCTGCTTTTACTACGACTTCTCTGTGACTGTGGCAATGGTATGTGAAGGATGGTATGTATTGCTCTCTTCATATTTGCTGCTAGTTGAGATATTCCTTGCATATTTGCGCGCAACATCCTTCTGTCTCGCATTTCTAAATTTCAAAATTATCGTAGTCACGTGACATAATAAGGCTATAAAAGCCGGAATCAGAGTACAAAATAGTGTTGGGTAGTGTTGAGAAGTGAGAAGTACATAGATGACAGTTGAGATATAGATGTACTTAGGAATACGTTGATATAGGGAAATTAAGAGATATAGACAATTGCTATATCAAAGTGGTAGCTGACGTTTTGAACATAGAGACATTCAGATATTTAATAGTGTCAGACCACGGTTTTACTATCGTCGTAAAGGGAATCAGTGACATTTTAGATTTTAGACTATTATTAACGAAGCAACAAATTGAATCACTTTTAATATCTTCCGTGTAATTTAAGCCCATCGTCTTTTAAATATGCAATTGCGTTTTATACTGTAAAATAAAAAAGTGATTTTAGTTATTTTCGACCGTGTAATATAAGCCCATTGTGAATAAGCAAGCAATTGATCTGCTCCTAACCACTGGGGGAAGTTACAGAAAGAAAAAGAAGACGGATTTCAGTCCGCGTTTTCAAAAGTTATTCTTTCTTTACTTTTAAGCGTACTATTCTTATTTATAATACTTCATATCAATGATAAATTTATAATCCAATGTCATGAATGTTTAAAGATTTTTTTCTTTTTTACAATCATTTGATGAACTGTCAAATCGACAATGCGTTTTTTTTTTTAATTTAATAAGAGAGTAATCACCGTGTATCAGTCTTACACCGGATATAGGTACTAAACAAGCGAGAGATGTGATCCATCGGCCTTACCAGGAAGGAAAATCTGTATTTTATCGGCATAAAATTTAACGTATACACATCTTGAAACTACGGAATACTACGGAGCCCCGCAGGGGACACGACAAGAAAAAAAATTATATCGTTATCTCCATTTATGATATCGTTATCACGATTTATGATATCGTTATCTCGATTTATCATATCGTTATCACGATTTATTATATCGTTATCTCGATTTATTATATCGTTATCTCGATTTATTATATCGTTATATCGATTTATTATATCGTTATATCAATTTGTTATATCGTTATCTCGATTTATGATATCGTTATTTCGATGCAATAGTGTTAGTTAGATACGTGTCCACTACCAATCCAAACACATACCCAATTAAGTTCACCATTAACAGATAATTTCTGAGTCAATTACCATTTGTATAATTTATGATTTATTATGCCAAAACATATAGTCGAGAAAATCATCTCTTAGTTTTTCAGTGTTTCGGTTTAGGTTTTAAGAACCAAGGCATATCCTCACCAGGCACCGCTAGCCTTTTATTCATTAAGACGACATGGAAATGTGTTGCCGCCAATCACATATTACTATTAAATTTCAATAGAAGAGGTATAGGGTACGACAACAGTCGTCCCTTTCCATGAAAGTGTCTTGCATTTATTTCGTTTAAACGAATGTTTCAATATGATACGAAAAACAAATCCAAGATTTACATCCCACTAGTATTTACAACAAGATATAACCCGAATCTTCGGCAATTAGGAAGGGCTATTAAGAACCATTGGTATTATATCCATAATGATGAACAGAACAACAGAATCCTCAATAGACCGCCCGAGTTTCTAAAATATGCAAAATACATTTATACAAAAGAGCTACATTTTAAATTATTCCAATATATCAACTTACACGGTAGCCATTTTGAAAATAGTGGCCATCTTTGATATTTTGAAATGAATTTTCGATGAAGCTGAACATTTCTACGCTAAAATTGAATCTGTCAAGAATTGTTTTCTATTTTTTAAGATTTTTAAAAATTTGATAGCGGCCGTTTCAAAAATGGCGGCCATCTTGGACTTTTTAGTATGACGAGGCATTACCTCAGATGGTTCCATATTTCCATATTTTTGTTCAAAGTTTGGTTTCAATAGATTGAGCCGTTTTCGAGAACACTCTGCATAAAAAAACAGCTACTTAAAAAAGAAGAATAATAATAACTAGTCATAATGAGTCCTCGACTACGCATTTCAAAATAACAAACCATAATATGCATCATCAACGTCGTTCCTCTGTTAACCTTAAAGATCTACAGACAATATTAAAAAATAATGGGCGACATGGTTTATTCATCAGATTTTGTTCCATTCCTACTTCTCAATTACATAAGATTTATCAGAATTTTGCTTGTGCTTCATTCTATAATCCATCTTATAAATGTTCAAAAATTATTTCTTCGTTTTTGGCATTACTGTGCATCGACAGGTCATTGGGATTCCTATGGGTACAAACTCTTATTGCCGACTTATTTTTATATTGTTATGAACAGTCTTTCATGAAAAAAAACTCCTTAAGTGTTAAATACAGAATCATCATAAATTAATTGACATGCGAACAATTTTTTCTGAAGCAGAATATGCAGAGAAAACTTCTAAAATTCAACCATTTTCAAGATATTTGGTCAATGAAGCCTGTGAAAAATAAAGTCTGAGGTCGTTACGGATGTCCGCTGCTCAGTTTCAAAATAGCAAGCTTTTGATAACACTGGTAAATATTGATAGTGGATTAATTGCAGGTATCTTGATGATGTACTTACTGTTGATAACCCCGAGTTTCCTAAATATGCAAAAGACATTCATCCAAAAAAGCTACATTTGAACAAAACTAATAAGAATAGTAAATGCTGTTCTTGTTTAGATCATACTATAAATATCGAAAATGGAGAGATACGTACTAAAATTTATGACAAAAAGGACGATTTTAATTTTCCAATTACTAGTTTCCCCTTTCTTGATGGAGACGTGCCTTTGGTACCATCGTACAGAGTGTACTTATCACAGCTTGGACGTTTTGCGCAAATATGCCCTCGGCTAGAAGATTAACGAACGAAACCATGCGATTACTAAAAAAATATTTGCTGCTTAATGCTTTTAAAAGGTGTTATAATAGGTATCAACACCTTTCGTCTAAATATCCAGCTTCCAGAAAACACACTTATCATGAACGAATTTCCCATCCTAGTTTCTACTGCAATATTGTGAATAAATGCAGTCTCGCTAGTAAAGAAACAGAAACTTGGGAGTTACCTAAGATTTTTTGACAGTAAGGGTTACAAATATGAAATCATGTGTAATTCTGTAAAAATTGCAATTTCTCTCAATGGCTTGAAGGCTCTAAATTCATAATGGCCTCTCACGAATACTGCCGATTGCTATTGAACTCTATGACTAGATACCATTAAACCCTTGATGGAAGTGTTATTTCAGATTTCTTCGTTCAGTAGAGGGAAGTATCAGACCTGCAACTATGAGAGCCTTAGCTAATTTCAATGCTAAACCCTCCACTCTAATTTTCATTTCTAGCAAGCGATCACCTTGTTGGTAATCATACGTTATTGGTTTTTATAGTGTGTTTTATACACCAGACTGTCATAATAGAAAAAGTGGCAGGTTTGGGTACCCATTAAACCGGTTTAACCCCGCCACTATTCAGTGTCTGTACCAATTTAGACTATCCTGAATCTCTGTTGTGTTCATGTTTGTGTTTTGTACACTTTTATTTTTTGTCAGTTGGGTTGCTTTGATTGATTCGTATGTTATTGTTGACTTTTCCTGTTATCCATTTTGTTGTTTGTTTATAAAAATATAAAAGATTATCTCACAGAATACACTTAAATAAATTTTCTATATAAAAGTAAAATTCTTTTAAACGAAATAATTGCAAGACACTTTCATGACTGTTTTATTGAAAGAGAGCATCACTGTCGTACCCCATATTAAAATTCCTCATATTAAAATAAAATAGTTATGTTATTGGTTATTGGCGGAAACACATTTTCATGTCTTCTTTATAGATGAGGATATGCCTTGGTTCTAAAAACCTAAACCGAAAAACCCTGAACAACTATGACTCGACTAGTACTATTGGAATTATAAATTATAAATGAAACAAATGGTAATTAACTTGGAAATTATTTGCTAATAATGAACCTAATTGGGTATTTGTTTGGATTGTTAGTGGATAGGTATTTAACTAACAATATTGCATCGAAATAACAATATAACTGGAGGCTCCCAAGAGCCTGTATCGCTCACCTGGACTATGTCCATCTTGACTGGCAGCCTGACAAATTGCTGTCAAGTTCCAATTGGCTCACTGGTTTTTATACAAGAAGATCATTCAGTGAACTTTCCCATTAGGATCATATGTAAAATTATGTTCGCCTCTGGCGGTCATCTTGATAATGGAAGGAGTCATCGAATATACGTCTGAAAGAGGACCATCTTTTGTTCCAATTGGCCAAGTGGTTTCGGACAAGCAGATCTTTAAGTAAATTTCCTATAGGATCCTATGTAAAACTATGTTCGGCTCTCGCGGTCATCTTGGATAATGGAAGGAGTCATCGAATATACGTTTGAAAGAGGACCACCTTGCTGTCTATTTTTGTTTCATTGGCCAAGTGCTTGCAGACAAAAATATCTTTATGTAAATTTCCCATATGGTCCTATGTTAAACTAAGTTCGGCTCTGGTGGTCATCTTGCAAGACAGGCGCGGTCATCAGATATAATTCTGAAAGAGGACCGTCTAAGGACCATTGCAACCAACGTTTGTTCCAATTGGCCCAATGGTTTCAGAGGAGAAGATCTAGAGACGTTTACGACGACGACGACAAGCCAGGTGACCTAATAAACCGAGATAACGATATAATAAATCGAGATAACGATATAATTAATTGAGATAACGATATAATAAATCGATATAACGATATGATAAATCGAGATAACGATATAATAAATCGTGATAACGATATGATAAATCGAGATAACGATATCATAAATCGTTTAATCCGTTATCACTAATTATATATCATAAATCGAGATAACGATATAATTTTTTTTTGTCGTGTCCCCTGCGGGGCTCCGTAGAATACGGAAGCCCATTTAGGACCTACCAAAAATATAAATTTGAATTCGAAATCACGAATTTAAATCGTTATCACGAATTGAAGAATTCGTTATAGCAGATTTAATTCGTGATAACGAATTTTGCGAAATTAGTTATAACAGTTTTTGTAATTCGTAATAACGAATTTTTCGAAATTAGTTATAACAGTTTTTGTAATTCGTAATAACGAATTAAATTCGTTATCACTATTTTGTGTAATACGTGATAACGGATTAAAATCGTGACAACGGATTAAAATTGTGATCATGAATTGTATAAATCGTGATAACGAATTGTTATTACGGGCGGGATTTAACTCGTTATAAGAAATTATTACAGTTTTTTTGTAATTCGTGATAACGGATTAAAATCGTACGGAGCCCCGCAGGGGACACGATAAGAAAAAAAATTATATCGTTATCTCAATTTATGATATCGTTATCACGATTTAAGATATCGTTATATCGATGTATGATTTCGTTATCTCGATTTATGATATCGTTATCTCGATTTATTATATCGTTATATCGATTTATTATATCGTTATATCAATTAATTATATTGTTATCTCGATTTATTATATCGTTATCTCGGTTTATTAGCTCACATGGCCCAAAGGGCCATGTAAGGTATTGTCTTCACTTGGTGTCCGTCGTTGTCGTCGTCGTACATGTTCCTTTAAAGATCATCTCCTCTGAAACCACTGGGCCAATTGGCTGCAATGGTCCTTAGTTGGTCGTCTTAGATTTATATCCGATGACCGCGTCCGTCATTTAAGATGGCCGCCAGAGCCGAACTTAGTTTAACATAGGACCCTATGGGAAATTTACTAAAAGATCTGCTTGTCCGAAACCACTTGGCCAATTTGAACAAAACTGGACAGCAATAGTCCTTAGGTTCTTTTCTTTCAGAATTATATCCGAAGACTCGACCGTCATCCAGGGTAGCCACCAGAGTCGAACATAGTTTAACATAGGACCCTATGGGAAATTTACTTAAATATCTTCTCGTCTGAAAACACTTGGCCAATTGGAACAAAACTCGGCAGCAATGGTCCTTACTTAGTTGGTCCTCTTTCAGGAGTATATCCGATGTTCCTGTCCACCATCCAAGATGGCTGCCAGAAATGAACTTAGTTTAACATAGGACCTAATGGGAAAGTTCACTGAATGCTCTTCTTGTATAAAAACCAGTGAACCAATTTTAACTTGACCGCAATTTTTAGGCTGCCAGTCAAGATGGACATAGTCCAGGTGAGCGATACAGGCTCTTGGGAGCCTCCAGTTATATTGTTATTTCGATGCAATATTGTTAGTTAAATACCTATCCACTAACAATCCAAACAAATACCTAATTAGGTTCACCATTAGCAAATAATTTCTAAGTTAATTACCATGTGTATCATTTGTAGTTTATAATTCCAATAGTACTAGTCGAGTCATAGTTGTTCAGTGTTTCGGTTTAGGTTTTAAGAACCAAGGCATATCCTCATCTATAAAGAAGACATGAATGAAAATGTGTTTCCGCCAATAACATAACTATTATATTTTAAATATAAGAGGAATGGTGTACGTCACTGATGCTCTCTTTCCATAAAAAAGTCATGAAAGTGTCTTGCAATTATTTCGCTTTAAAGAATTTTACTTTTATATAGATAATTAATATAAGTGTATCTGATGTGAGATAATGTTTTATATTTTTATAAACAAACAACAAAATGGATAACAGGAAAAGTCAACAATAACATACCAATCTATCAAAGCAACCCAACTGACAAAACGCCGGACAAAAAATAAAATTGTACAAAACACAAACATGAACACAACAGAGAGTAAGGATAGTCTAACTTGGTACAGACATTGAATGGTGGTGGGGTTAATCTGGTTTAATGGGTACTCAAACATCCCCCTTTTTCTATTATGACACTCTGGTGTATAAAACACAGTATAAAAACCAATACAGTATGATTACCAACAAGGTGACGCTTGCTAGAAATGAAAATTAGAGTGGAGGGTTAACAGTAAAACTAGCTAAGACTCTCATAGCTGCAGGTCGCATACTTCGCTCTAATGAACGAAAAAATCTGAAATAACAGTTAAATAAATGGTTTAATGGTATCTAGTCATAGAGTTCAATAGAAATCGGCAGTATTTTTGAGAGGCCATTATGAATTTAAAGTCTTCAAGCCATTGGGAGAAAGAGCAATTTTTACAGAATTACACGTAATTTCACATTTGTACCCCTTACTGTGAAAAAATCTTAGGTAACTACCAGGATTCTGTGGGTTACTAACGAGAACGTAATTTCATATTTGTACCCCTTACTATGGAACGCCATGACTGCCTTATGTTAATAATCAGCATTATATACAGTGCTCACAGCATTATATGCAGTGCTCACAACATTATATGCAGTGGTCACAACATTATATGCAGTGGTCACAACATTATATGCAGTGCTCACAACATTATATGCAGTGATCACAACATTATATGCAGTGATCACAGCATTATATGGAGTGGTCACATCATTATATGCAGCGGTCACAACTTTATTTGCAGTGTTCACAACATTATATGCGGTGTTCCCAACATTATATCCAGTGGTCACAGCATTATATGCAGTGTTCACAACATTATATGCACTGTTCACAACATTATATGCAGCGGTCACAACTTTATATGCAGTGTTCAAAACATTATATGCAGTGTTCACAACATTATATGAAGTGTTCACAACATTATATGCATTGTTCACAACATTATATGAAGTGTTCACAACATTATATGCAGTTGTCACAACATTATACGTTTTTTGTCGATGAAGGTGAAGATCAGTGATGGTGATGATGATGATTGATATTAGTGATGGTGGTGGTTCAGATTCGGTAAACATCGGAAATTTTATCGGACATTGCCGAATCCGGTCAAAAATATAAGACAGCTTAACGGACTGAGGTAATTCTGCATAAAATGACCCACTTTTATTGGACCATTGTTACTACCCAAGATGTGCAAATGAACAGTAACAGAATATATTTCATCTTTAATTCAATTCGCAGTTAATTTATATATATATATAGACCTTGACGCAAAACTTGACCGTGACGGATGGACGGATGAACGAACGGACGGAGGAAATGCTACATTCATTTCAAAAATCCGATTGACGAAGAGATGATAATTACAGGGGACGACTAGTCTATTTGATGTCTGTGGTATTCTAAGGGATTTGTTTTCGGATTGATTGTTTATTTTCCTCTGCTGCTACACATGCTTATTAATTTATGTTTTACCGCTATTGTACTGTGATAAAATTGTTCATTTTTAAAATTCTCCTGATATTTGATGTTTGATGTAATCTATGATTACATATATCATTATTATTGATTGTTTGTTTTTTTTTACTCACTTTATTCCTTGTGTATTTCTCTGGACGAACAGTACCATAACTAATGCACGCAATTCTTAGTTTCATCATTTCATCTGAATTATAAAAATCATGTCTGTCCAATTTGCATATAATATCCGGTGTAATTTTTTCTCTTATAAACGTTTCGGATAAATTGCCTAAATTACAGGACTTCAGTAACTGTTCCATTTGAAATTTTGGTGGTGCATTATCAATTTTTGTCTTATATTTTTGACCGGATTCGGCAATGTCCGATAAAATTTCCGATGTTTACCGAATCTGAACCACCACCATCACTTACATCAATCATCATCATCACCATCACTGATCATCACCTTCATCGACAAAAAACGTAAAATGTTGTGACCACTGCATATAATGTTGTGAACACTTCATATAATGTTGTGAAAACTGCATATAATGTTTTGAACACTGCATATAAAGTTGTGACCGCTGCATATAATTGGTGAACACTGCATATAATGCTGTGACCACTATATATAATGTTCCGACAACTGCATATAATGGTGTGAGCACTGCATATAATGTTGGGAACACCGCATATAATGTTGTGAACACTGCATATAAAGTTGTGACGCTGCATATAATGCTGTGACCACTCCATATAATGATGTGATCACTCCATATAATGTTGTGATCACTGCATATAATGTTGTGAGCACTGCATATTATGTTGTGAGCACTGCATATAATGTTGTGAGCACTGCATATAATGTTGTGAGCACTGCATATAATGTTGTGAGCACTGCATATAATGCTATGAGCACTGCATATAATGTTGTGAGCACTGCATATAATGCTGTGAGCACTGCATATAATGTTGTGAGCACTGCATATAATGCTGATTATTAACATAAGGCAGTCATGGCGTTCCATACCTTACTGTGAAAAAATCTTAGGTAACTACCAAGATTCTGTGGGTTACTAACGAGACTTCTGCATTTATTCACGATATTGCAGTAAAAACTAGGATGCGAAAAAATCCGTTCATGATAAGTGCTTTTCTGGAAGCTGGATATTTAGATGAAAGATGTTAATATCTATTATAAAACTTTCTAAAAGCATTAAGCAGATTGTGAAATCTACAACCCTGTAATAAATGTTTTTAGTAATCCTATGGTTTCGTTCGTTAATCTTCTAGCCGAGAGCATATTCGTGCAATTATTATTATGACCAGTTATTATTATTCTTCTTTCTTTATTTTTCGTATCATATTGAAACATTCGTTTAAACGAAATAAATGCAAGACACTTTAATGGAAAGAGACGACCCCATAACTCTTCTATTGAAATCAAATAGTAATATGTGATTGGCAGCAACACATTTTCATGTCGTCTTAATGAATAAAAGGCTAGGGGTGCCTGGTGAGGATATGCCTTGGTTCTTAAAACCTAAACCGAAACACTGGACAACTACGAGATGATTTTCTCGATAATATGTATTGACATTATAAATCATAAATGATACATGTGGTAATTGACTTAGAAATTATCTGTTAATGGTGAATTTAATTGGGTATGTTTGGATTGGTAGTGGACACGTATTTAACTAACTATATAGCATCGAAATAACGATATCATAAATCGAGATAACGATAACCATAAATCGAGATAACGATAACCACAAATCGAGATAACGATATAATAAATTGATATAACGATATAATAAATCGAGATAACGATATCATAAATCGATATAACGATATAATAAATCGAGATAACGATATCATAAATTGAGATAACGATATAATTTTTTTTCTTATCGTGTCCCCTGCGGGGCTCCGTAAAATCGTTATTACAGATTGAATTCGTTATAACAGATTTTTTTTAATTCGCGATAACGGATTAAATTCGTGAATTTATGGAATTCATTATCACAAATTTAATCCGTTATCACGAATTATACAATATGTTATAATGATTTTAATCCGTTATCACGAATTATAAAAAATTGTGATAACGAATTTAATCCGTAATCACGAATTACAAAAAAACTGTGATAAAAAATTACCTAAATTCGTGATAACGAATGTTATCCGTGATAACGAATTATACAATTCGTAATCACGTTTTTAATCCGTTATCACTAATTACAAAAAATTGTGATAACGAGTTTAATCCGTTATTATGAATTACAAAAACTGTTATAACTAATTCCAGAAATTCGTGATCAGTTTTTAATCCGTTATCACTAATTACAAAAAATTGTGATAACGAGTTTAATCCGTTATTATGAATTACAAAAACTGTTATAACTAATTCCAGAAATTCGTGATCACGAATTTCTGGAATTAGTAATAACAGTTTTTGTAATTCATAATAACGGATTAAAAACGTGATTACGAATTGTATAATTCGTTATCACAGATTAAATTCGTTATCACGAATTTGTGTAATTTGTTATCGGAGTTTTTCTTTGTAATTCGTGATTACGGATTAAATTCGTTATCACAGATTTTTATAATTCGTGATAACGGATTAAAATCGTTATAACAAATTGTATAATTCGTGATAATGAATTCCATTAATTCGTTATCACGAATGTAATCCGTTATCGCGAATTAAACAAATCTGTTATAACGAATTCAATCTGTAATAACGAATTTAATCCGTTATCACAAATTACAAAAAAACCGTGATAACTATTTCTACAAATTTGTTATAACGAGTTTAATCCGTCTTAACAATTCGTTATCACGATTTATAGAATTCGTTATAACGATTTTAATCCGTTATCACGAATTACACAAAAATGTGATAACGAATTTAATTCGTGATTACGAATTACAAAAACTGTTATAACTAATTCCGAAAATTCGTTATCACGAATTTAATCTGTTATAACGAATTCTTCAATTCGTGATAACGATTTAAATTCGTGATTTCGAATTCAAATTTATATTTTTGATAGGTCCTAAATGGGCTTCCGTATGAAACAATATAGCGTTGTTATCAAATGATTTTATCATTAATTTATACCCAATATATTCAAGGTACTTCAGGAAAATGAGAAAGCTATACCAAAATAGGCGCAAGTACTTGTAAATGTCAACTACTACTGTTATTTCCGACATGATTCTCAATTCACGGATTTTTTCTAAGGTTACACTCCACTAATTATCTTAGTTTCAGAGAAATGCACCCCGAGAATTTTCTTAATTATTAGAGTTGGTAAAGTTTGACTACAGGATAGATTAATAATAATTGTCTTAACCTCACAATTGTAATATTGACTGAAAGAGGATAGATTTTAGTTTAAAAAGATACGAAGACATTAACTGATTTTGCTTCTGACAAGTAATGGGGGGTCATAAACTGGGACTTGTGAATTGACATGTGGTGTGTAAAACAGTGATAATCGGCACCTGCACTGGTAAGTTAAATTGCGAAAAAAAGAGCTGGAAAGGTAACCCTTTTTTTCCAACATATGTAATGGAATTTTATTCAGAATCTAAAACATTAAGTCTCAATTGGATTGAAACGCTGCGTCAGACCTCAATTTTAAGCCGAAGTGGAGTGAAATTTAACATTTTTAAAGCTTTTTTATGAAAATTTTTGAAATGTTGCTATGCCAACTAGGTTTCCATGGAGATTTTTTATTTATTTTATCATGATTGAAACAATGCTAACATAATGGCCTTTCAGAATATATATATATGTATATGGGTATTATTTACTCTGAAGATGGCACAAGACCATGACATTTGTTAGCTCACTTCACATAGAAAATGGTACTATTAATTTGTGGAGTGCAACCTAAGAGCAAGCAGATTATGATTAAGAGTAAACATTACTGTTCCTACGTAGAGCATACTCAACTTCTCCTGGATGTCATATTAATTGAAAAAGGAAGTCGAAAACAACTTGTTTGTATATGATATATAGTAACCGTACATTTTTATCAACTATGCACCGTACACAAGCTTTTATTTGACCAACTATACACCGTACAAAACTCTTCTTTTCTATCAATTAATTACTATCAGAAAAATACTCTGAATGACTCTGGAATCATAGCAGATTAGACGAACCTTATTGACCTTGACAAGTATTTGCGACTGTTTTTGATTACCATTCTTATTTTGGAAAAAAATATGACATCAAAGGGAATCAATCCTTGATGAAAAATCATTTTAGGACAGATTAATGCAATTAATGTACATTCATGTTAAATGCAAATAAAACAAGGAATCTCTTACCTTGCAAGTTCAAAATATCGCACGTCTCGCTTGGTTAGTACGGATCATACACGGGACCTAACGTTGGCCCAACGTAGGTACAATGTTGTTATATATACCATATTCTTTTACATTTGGGCCAACAACGTAAGCATACGAACCAAACGAATAGCCAACGTTGGGCCAACGTTAACATAACAACCACAATGGATGGCCAACGTTGGGCCAACGTAAGCATACCAACGATAACGGATGACCAACCTACGCATAACAACCCCAACGGATAGCCAACGTTGGGCCAACGTAAGCATACCAACGCCAACTGATTGCCAACGGTACAACCAATTCCCAACGTTGGCCCAACGTAAGCATGCTGTCTGGGTTTCAGTCAAGTCCGTGTTTTACATTTTTTTAGATTCCAACCCATACAATGTTTTACATGTCTCTAGCCTAGCCCAGCGATGCTGTACATACCCCCAACCCAGAACAAGTTTTTTACATACCTCAAGCAAGGCCCAGAGTAGACCAGAGCTGCCCACGTTTATAATTTGTTTTGAATAATAATAAACGTTATAAAGCAGAAAAAGATGAACTTATCGCAATAGTATCATGAATGGTAGCGTTATAATAATTTCAATGGTTTCAATAAAACGAATGCATAGCCAAAAGTGTCTTTTTTTCTACTGAAGAGATATCATAAAAACATTAATCCTAATTTATTTGATCAAACCAAATGACGAGGCATGTGTAATTATGTACAAAGACGAGATATTTTCCAATCCTGTAAAGATTTGTAAAATATTATCAATTTAAGACATGTGAGGTACTTACGTCTCTTTATGGACATTTTGTAGAAGAATTTTGTAATACTACGCAGGGTAAATATACTGGTCAATCAGATGTTCTTCGGTTTATCAACGCCTGATAATCCACTTGTCACTATACGTTTTACTCCTAACTTTTCAAACCTGATGACTTCAACTTTCTTATTGTTAATTTTCCCTTCTTGAGTAACAATACACCAGTATCGCCTGCATATGGCGTCTACGTTTCTCAGCTAATCCGATTTTCAAGGGCATGCGTGAGTTACCTTGACTTTCGACAAAGAGGATTACTGCTGTCACGAATTGATAGTCGGTAAATGTATATTGCAAAGTTGTAACATTATGACATTAAGCTTCGAATTCCATTTATATCTGGCATGCATGTGTAAGATTTTTCTCCTTATTTGAAAGCCCAGTGCGGCTTTCTTTAAGATAAAAAATGATAAGCAATAAAAGCTTTCCTCCAACTTTTGTCATTTCAGTGTTCGAGAATTTAGTTCTTAATACATTGAATTCAATGGTATATCCAAACTTTTAATCAATCTGTCAACCTGTATTCTCATGATGCAGGTTAAAAGTGGTTTCACCACGGGGATATAAACATGTTGCTCTAGATTATAATGCAACAATGAGGCATTTAAAGGGTATTTTGGTGTACCAAATATGAACATCTATTTAAACCAAGGCTCAGAATTTAAAAAACGATAATTTAATCTCAATTAGATAGATCCGATAATCTACTGGTAGCGATGTAAGAATTAAATACAGATAACGTCCTTTTCTTTTTTTATTTCAAAGTATTGGAATCTTTTTATTGTCGTCTTATGGTAAGAGTCTCGTTGTCGTTGGTAGACATTTGTGTTTAGAATCATTTACTATCTCTCTTTTACGGTTTTCAAGATAAATGTTCAATGAAGCCTTACTGAAGGATTTTCTCTTCTGATTTTTAAAAAATATAGTTTTCCCCTTTAATATGTTTTGATGATTTTAGATCACGTGCGTGAGTTAACATGATTTTCGACAAAGAGGATTCACAAAAGCTTCTTAACCAGGGTTTTATGAGGGATAAGTTGATGTCATCACTTAGGACATTTTACGGTCGTCATCACGAATTGATTGACCGTTATAGTGTTCCATTATCTAAGATGGTATTGGACCTGTTCCCACTGTATTAATATTTCATGTACCTCCACCGATTTGTGACTAGGATTGACTTTGTTGAACTTCACGACGGGTGCCGTATACGGAGCAGGAACTGATTACCCTTCCGGAGCACCTGGGTTCACTCTTGGTTTTTATCAGATTCGTGTTGTTCATTGTTTTTTGGTTTTCAGGGTTTATTTGTTGTGCTTGTGGTTGTTCATTTGTCTTGCCAGGTTTTGTCTGTCTAATGGGTTGAGTGTTTTGATTATCCTCTTTAGTATTATGTCAATAAATGGATGCTATTGTTTACATGTACCATTTTCCTGAAAGAAGAGTCAACAGACTCAAATCTTTTCTGTATGTCAATGCATTAGTACTCTTACTTCAACTGTTTAGGGTCATGCTGCTGAGGAGTTATCATGCAAACCTTTTTTTTTTTATTTATGAAGGTACTGCTGATTCTGGTACATTTGATATTACGTTGATGATCTGTTTACTGCGACATCTGACAAAGATACAGATACAAGACAGCTTACCCGTATTCTCAGTTGTAAACGATGGTGCAGACTTATCCAGAATAAAGTATTACCGAAATCAGTTAGCTCACAATGACGGCACGCTATCAAATGAAAACTTTGAACTCTGGTGGAATGATATTACACAGGTATTATTACTTTTAATTTTAAAAAATTTTAAGTATTCATACTTAAGGGTCTGAGTTCATTTGCATATAATTTCTGACGTTAAGTTGTTCTCAGACTAATGTTTCACAAAGAATTTCTTTATTTTCTTTTAAAAAATATCAGTGGTATGCAGAACTTTATTTAAAGTAGAACACCTTAACAAAGAGATTTGGCGATACGGAACTCGTCGCGACTGTACACCTAAGCCTTTAACAAAAGCATAAGTTAATTAATATAGCAAAATTTAAATATTTTAGTTAGCATTCATTTTATTTTTATCGTCGGAGTAGGGGTGAAGGGGGGGGGGGGGGTGGGTGTTGTCGCAATGAAGTGATCTCTAAACTTCTTTCAAAATATCATGAGCCTACATGTACCTCCACTTTTAGGTGCATATCGATTTGTTCAAAATATTATTTTATTGCAGGTGATATTCAATTGTATCTTTTATACAATATGTGTGATTTAGAGCCTACCTTTTCCAGTTTCAAATTTTTAGTTCTCCTGTCCCATCCAATGAAAATCAAATCTTAGTTCCTATATTTAGATTGTGGAAATTCTTTACACAAGATACATAGGGAAAGAGGATCATGAGGATTTCCAAAACGTTGTTTTCGTTAATAATCGTAGATGTTTATAACATATGATAATATAATGAAAATAAATTATGGGAACTGACAGCCGGAGTCTCGACCTACACTATGTTTGGGAGCGTAAATTGCCTTTGCAATCTTTCTACTGAAGTATAGTTATTACTTACACATTGTATCATGCTATGCGTATCGGAAGATAGTAGTATTTAGATTCGTTTTGTTTATACATGTATGTAGTAATAATTCAATATTGAATGTAACACATCATTTGATTGGTCAAAAAGTTTTAGTCCATAATATCATAGACTAAATTGTTTTCTACTATGACGTCATTAAATGGAATACAGACGTTTTAGATGTCAAAACAACCGTTGGAATTAATTTATCAGGATTCACAGTAATTTTGTTTTTAGTCTATTCGAAATAACCCCAATGCACATGGTTCACACAATCAAATAATTCGCTACGCAGGGGATTACTTCTTCATAGATTGAAAAAGAATTACAGCCAATCAAGGACTATTCATTTGAAAAGTTTGTACTCCATAACTACTCTCAATTTATGATAAGCGTCCAGATGAGATTAAAATCAATTTCCTACTCAAAACTACTGTGCCTCGGTATGTTATACAGGAAGTTTAAATAAATGTGCAATTTACAAAAATCAATCAACTATACACAATGTGTATTATTTTTTACTTAAAAATATGAAAACGACATTTAAAGAATTATGAGTTAGATATAGCTGACCATACACTATATAGGATAAAGATATAAGTATACGACCAGCAGTTATGAGAGCCATAGCTAGTTTGAAAATTAAAAGGAGCACGTTCTTATCCTGCTATTTAGATTATGTAACCGTCGGACAATTTATTTTCATATCACCTTGATTGTTTTCATACTTTTATAGTATGTCAGGATAGATAAAAAAAGGTTTTGGTACCCATAGAACCGATTTTACTGACCAATATTCAGTTTCAAATCAGGCTATCCTGACTCTCTGCTTTGTTTATATTTGTGTCGTGTGCTATTACATGTTATCATTGTCCGGGGATCTTTCTGTTGTTTGAATATAACGATATTCTTGTGCTTTTCATTTTGGTGTTTCTTCAACATTAAGCTTTAAGATTATCTTCCCGAAAAAAGTGTTTGGAACACACTGGTTTTACTTCGTTCCTTGATATAATTAGTTTTATTTATTATTACTTTTATTGTCTCGCTTTAATAATTCGACCTTTTCCTCAGACATCATCGGCCTAGACGCAATGACAATTGGTAAGATTATACCATTTCTTTGATTACAGTATACAAATATACTGTCATTTCGAAAGTAAAATGTAGCTACTGGAACTTAATGGAAACTTAGCAATCAGCTATACGCTACATTTTTCTTGGAATCTTCTAATGCAAACTCAATGAGCATATATTCATATACAAAGTAGCAGGTGGTGTTCCTAAACTCCGTTTTGTAGCCAAATTGTCGATGTGACAAAGCCAACCGTAACGAAAGCTTTTAACTGCTTTTTCTTGGGAACCACTAATCGAAACGTAACAATATTTGGTAGACTTATATACTTATATGTTGTTGGCTTGGCCAGTGATGCGAGCACAGCAATAGACCTCTACAGAAACTCATTTAAGGTATCATGATTTTGATTCTAAAATTATAATTTGAAGCAAGTTATTTCCCTTAATTCCATTTCTAGCCTTATTATGTAGCACAATATGGCTGATCCCATTGAACAAAAACTTTTCTAAATGACCCATATGTAGAAAATGCATATGCTCCTTAAACGCTCGCTTCGCTTGCTATAATTCGTACTTTCTAAAGTTAGGTGACATATCTCTACTCTGGTTTTAAAAGTAGAGGGTTTTTTTCGGAATGAAAAAGTTAAGAAGTACATATTCTGTGGAAATCTTAAAGTGAATAATACTCCTAGGAGACGAAAAGAAACCTACTGCTTTTGTGGTCATTTTTCCAAAGTTGGTACACCTCAATTTATAATTTTTTAGTACTTTTAACTTTTGAATCACCAGAAAACATATTTGGTGTAAGTCATGTACCAAAGATTCCTTTACAAAGTACAATCAAAGGAGAATTAAGTATACAATTGTTTTTACTGTACTACATTTCATTCTCCAATACTCGTAGAGTGATAACAAACTACATCTCGATTATAGTCTATTAATATTCTTTTTAAGATTCTGAGGATTAACCATGTTCCTCTTTTTATATAAATTTCAACATTCATTAAACAAGATTAAAATCTCTCTCCTGACCCATAAATATTTTTTTTCAAAACAGTGGTTCACCTCTTCCTACCAATGATAATTAAAATTCAAATATGTTATACATTTTACACGTTTTACAATACATCTTTTATCACAACCAAATTCATCTGAGAATGACTTTATTTGCTAGTGTACATCAGAGAAGTAATACATGTTACACATAATATCTTTTAGATCACCTGGCCAAAGGCCATGTGAGCTTTTGTCATCACTTGACGTCCGTCGTCCGTCCGTCTGTTAACTTTTCACATTTTAATCTTCTCCTTTGAAACTACTGTGCCAAATAGAATTAATCTTGGCAGGTAGTATCTATGTAAGGTCCTTTATAAAGTTTGCTCATTTCGTCTCGATCGGACAACAAACATGGCAGCCATGGGCAATTGTTGTTTCTGATTGTTGAATTTTAAAAAATCTTCTCCTCTGAAACTGCTTGGCCCTTTACAGGAAGCATATATAAGCGGTCCTTTATAAATTTTCCTCATTTCGTTCCGATCAGACTACAAATTTGGCCGTAATGTGCACTTCTTGTTTCTGATTGGCTGATATAAAAAAAAATCTTCTCCTCTGAAATCGCTTTTCCAAATAGAACGAAAATTGACAGGAAGCATCTATGGGAGGTTCTTTACAAAATTTCCTCTTTTTGTCCTGATCGGACTACAAGTATGGACATCATGGACAGTTCTTGTTTCTGATTGCCTGATATAAAAAAAACTCTTCTTCTCTGAAACTGCTTGGCCAAAATGGAACGAAACTTGATAGGAAGCATATATGGGAGATTCTTTATAAAGTTTCCTCGTTTCGTTCTGATCGGATACAAGGCCACCATTGAAAAGTCTTGTTTCTCATTGGTTGATTTAAAAACAAATCTGTGGAAATGCTTGGCCAAAGTGAATGAAACCTGACAAGAAGCATCTGTGGGAGGTTTTTAAAAAGTTTTTTCATTTTGTCCAGATCATGCGACATACATGGCCACCATGGACAATTCTTGTTTCTGCCAGGTGAGCGATACAGGCTCAGTCCTCTGAGCCTCTAGTCGTCACTCCAAACATACAGTTTTGCACACTAGAAATACAAGACGGACTATTCATGTTACCCAGTTTTCCCTTTGCTGAATGAATGAGTAGTTCTAGAAGCATCTGGGTTACAATGCCACCCTCGTGTTACATTTAGATTAGTGGACCGGTATAAACGCTAACAATACCAATAGACAATATTAATGACCATTCAATTGCAGGCAATTAAACGACTGGGTGGTAACGGTTTTCAACAAAAGTGTACTGATCTGAAAACCGCAAGGCTGGATGAAAGCGACAAAGAAATCCTGACAGAACTTCGAAACGCCGATAAAACGAATGATCCGGTACCAAAAAGCGTTAAATGTAAGTTGAATTTGAAAAACAAATTTGGTATGTAAATGTGTTAATATAAATATCACGTTAAAATTCATAAAAAGAGAAGAGGATTTCAAGATATATATCTTCTCTTAAACGTCGTTCTAAAATACGAAAATTATATGAAGCTTATGCTTTTTAAATAATGACGCCTATTGTTCTTATCTGCTAAGACTAAAATTTTGATTGAACCATAATAATTCAAAACGTTAGACGTTAGGAAGTTATAAGTAGCATGGGTCAAATAGAACTTTGTGTTGAATGTGTTTTGCTTTAAACTGAAACAAACTCTTGTATATTTACAATCACAAATACAAACTCAGATAGTGTTTGCACAAATATGAATAATTCATTCTATCCAAAACAGTTAAATCCAAAATCTAAAGCTAGTGGAAAGTCCATTTTAATAACTCCAAAATATGTGAGTGACCAAATCAATTACCAAACCCTGCACATAAAAGTGACTGTCTAGCATATAATAAAGATACACTTCGTTCAAAGTTTTCACAGTTTGTGCTACATCAATTATAAGCAAAATGCGGTAGCAATGTAGGAACTGCAGTTCTCCATGAAGTGGAGGAATCTACATAGAAAAGCAACTATAACATGCAGTGTCAAATATGGCACACTATAAATTATGGAACAATTTTGTATTGTATAATGTAACACATGTTATTTTGGAAGAAAGAATAAATCAATTTAATTTATCAATTAAATTTTATCATTCTGATTTTTTACTATAATATTTCATTTTTTTTCTCTTGAATTAGTTTATTTTTCGTTACATGTTCTAAATAAGAAGTATTTAGTCTACAATCTGGGATCCTGGAATATTTGTTGACATTTTACATATTTATATATATTGTTTCACAGTACTAGTATCATATAATTTATGGGGGAATAGGGTAATTTTGAATCAAACTATAACCAATTTCACTTTCATTTCTATGGATTTCCAGGTGGTACACTAGTGGGATTATTTTTGTTTTAATTAATTCATTTTGAAAAGTGCTGTCAGTAATATTTGAAAATGTGTCTTTTTTACGGTTTTCGAGTTAATTAAAGGGATTAAAGGGTTAAAACAATGAATGTGACTTTTTTCATCCAATTTCAGTGGGGATTATTTCTTCTGTTCATCGTGATGATTGATGTCAATAGTGTTTCTTTTTTTTTTTATTCAACAACAATATTGCACACGCTGTTAACAAATACTCCACTGACACAGCTATCTCAGTGAAGGTCTCCGTTTTATTAGTATCAGAAGTCCAGAGAATTTTCAGGTTGATAAACTGTATATTGTTAGTCGTTTACAAAAATATTAATTTAATATTACATCAATAAATAAATAATATCATTATTTTAATGTATTTATATCATCTGGCGTTAAAAAGCAGGAGATTGTCGGAATTTCGTAGCTCATCCGAGATTGGGCTCGTTGTTTATAAATTATTATCAATTTCCGTGTTTTCGGTTAACGGTTGTTTTAATCAATTTTGGAATTTATTGTATACACATTAACTATATCTAGATTATTTTCCAGGTAGGTCAGGTATGATTTGAAAGATTGATAGTCATACTGTAACCCAAAAGAATTGTGATGTGTTCTTGTACAGTATAAACATCATGCCAGATTATATAAATATTGCGATGTACATGTATATAGTCATTTCGGGTAATTCTGCGCATCGTCCCATTCGGCGCATTAACATGAAAATGATTTGAATGTGCCGAATTAAACGCTGCGCCGATCACCCGACAACATAATACATGCAAGATAAATAAATATACAGAATTAAATAATACGTTGATTAATATACAAAGTTGGCATTACTAACAAATCATATACTCAAATACATCTAAATATCTTTTCTAATATACCTTTTCCTTCAGTATTAAAAGATTTGTTTTGTAGAATTAGCCCATTTCTAAACTCTCTTTTAAATACAGAAAATACATGTTTTTCAACGTATTTGTTTTCTATCGTTTATGGTATCGAGATAAAAATGGTCAAATTGTCAAATTGTCAATATTAAACAGCATATCGGGTGACGAAATTTGTTGTTTGTTTTAAGATTTGTAAGAATAGTCATTTAATTTCGAACAAACAAACACCATATGTCGAAAAAGAGGTCCTTAATTTTTTTCTATATACAATGTAAAACACAAAACATCTAGAATTTTATCGTATAACTGTGATTATGTTTTATAGATGTAAACTCTAAAATGATAGAGGAATGGGAAGAAACAGACAAAACTGTTGTGGTAACAAGAACAATGAAAGATCTTCTAAAACTGGTAATAGATCAGAATGCAAATATTGTTACAGTCATTGGACCCTCGGGCTGTGGTAAGACAACTGCTATTCATCATATTGCTCTCACTCTCAATCGTGATCAAGGCTTTGATATTATTCCAGTAGTTGATCCATCTGAAATAAAATATCTTCGAGACGAAACTCACAAACAGGTTTTCATTATTGATGACGTTTGTGGTAAATTCTCTGTTAACCTGCAGGCAGTAAGAAACTGGAATGATTGTTCTGATTACATTCAAAAATTGATGGATGCAAAAGAACATGAAAAGATAAAAATATTGTTATCTTGTAGAAATTACATTTATCATAAATTCAGAAACGTCAGCTTATTATCAAAACATGTTTATGATATGTCCAAATCCGACAATAGTTTATCTGCATCGGAGAGGATCGATATTGCAAAAGCCTACCTTACAGAGGATGAAATAAGAATATTAAAAAAGATGGATGTAAGGAAGTTTGATTTTTTCCCCCTACTATGTAGATTGTATTGTATGAACAGAAACACGGAAATACACAGATTTTTTTCTTCACCAACCCAAGTTATTATTGATGAGTTGAAATCATTTATGAACGCTGATGACCAGACGATATACGCAACATTAGCGTTATTTGTTATTTTCAATAACAGTTTATCAGAGGAACAACTATCTAGAAAGTCGAATTTACAAAAACTAATTTTGCCTGAGCTCTCTATTGAATGTAGTAGGCTTCCTAGTTCGTTTTCGTTTAAAAATGTGGAAGAGCAATTGGAGGGACTTAAACTGCCATATGTCACGAAAACTGAGAACTGTTACCGCATTATACATGATAAATTGTTTGACATTATTGTATCTTTCTATGGCAAACATATGTTCGATTTAATTCTTGACCTCAGTCATAGTGATATAATACGGGACAGGTATCAATTAGAAGCAATAGCAGATACACAAGATACACACGCCGTCTATGGTATTCTGATTCCACAGACAAAAGTCGAAAATTATTGTTCAGTGGTATGTAATCGCTTTTCTGAAGGGCGTATTGATGTAGTCTTTGAAAACAGACTAATGCATAATGAGATTTTTAGATCAAAAATCATATTCTTTTTCAAGAAAAAACAGGAGCTCCAACAAATGTGTCTTACGTTATCACAGGAAAGATTATCACCATTACTTAGTATGGCTGCTGAAGGATATTTAGATATGATGAAATGTTTAGTTGAAATTAACATAGACGTAAATCAAAGTGATTATAAGGGACATACGTCGCTTTATTATGCATCTAAAAACGGTCACACTGAATGTGTCAAGTTGTTATTAAGTGTAAATGGTGACCCAAATATATGTAAAAACGGGAAAACCCCGTTGTATGTTGCGTCCAAAAATGGACACAAACAAATTGTCGAGTTATTGCTGAACAACAAAGCCATTGTCGATTTTAAGAGAGAAGATGTTTTGCACGATGGAGAAACTCCACTGTACGTTGCTTCTTTGAACGGCTACTGGGAAGTTGTCCATTTACTGTTACAACACAAATGTAACATTAATTTATCTAACGACCACAACACAACACCTTTGTATATAGCTGCAGCATGGGGTCACGTCAAAGTCGTAGAACTACTTTTAGCTAATGAGGCAGATTCTAATATTCGATGTAATTCTAAGACACCTTTATATATTGCCTCTAAAGAAGGAAAAACGGAAATAGTGAGATTACTTTTGAATGTTAATGTTGACACAAATATATACACAGATCGAGGAAAAACACCTTTGTATCAAGCTTCCAAACGTGGCCACAGAGACATAGTTCAGCTTTTACTAAGAAACAATGCAAACCCGTATTCATGTAAAAGGAATGAGGATCGTTCTTACGAATCGGCAGTTTATGTAGCATCAAAAAATGGTAACACGGATGTATTGAAGATATTGCTGGAAAATGAAATAACATTACCTCAAAGTGAAACTAGACTACTGTGTCACCTGGTAAAGGCTAATTACTGCGAAACTATTTCAGTTCTTTTGCAGCATAACTTTTACGATCTTAATGAACATGATATATATGGGCAGTCTCCATTGTTTATGTCTTCGTGGACAGGTTGTACAGATCTTGTCGAGTTAATGCTGCAGTACAAATTTGATCCTAATATCTGCAACAGAAATGGTATGTCACCCTTGTTTATTGCTGCTAAAAAGGGGTATACTAAAATTGTAGAACTATTGTTAGACCATGGAGCGGATGCTAATTTATGTGATAAATATAGCCAGTCTCCATTGCTTGTTGCTTCCAAAAATAGACACCTTAAAATTATTCAGTTATTATTAAACCATGAGGCTGATCCATTTCTGTGTAATTATATTGGATTATCACCCCTTACAGTTTCTCTACTTAACAAAGGAAAACCAATAGTTACAGAAATAACACTTTTATTTCTCGAACATTACATGAAGGTTGACAAGATCGACGAAAGAGAATGTATGCTGTTTAAGACATTAGTACGGGGTGATTCAAAAACATTTTTGTCTCTTTTAGACCAGACAATTTGCTCCAGTATGTTAAGTCGTGAATGTGCATCACCGGTTTTTATAGCTGCCTGTTTAAATGAGTCTGAAGTTCTAAAAATACTTATAAATAATATGACGTTAAGCAATAAAGATAATTTGGTTATGAAGACATCCCTTCTTGCAGCTTGTGCGTATGGTTATTTGAACATAGTTGAGATACTGTTGAAAGTCGGTTGCGATCCTGATTGTAGTGTAGGAGGATCGGCACCATTAATTGTAGCTACCGATCAAGCAAATATCTCAGTAATTGAGACACTGCTAAAATATGGTTGCAATCCAAATATAGTGGATAGTAACAACGAAACAGCTCTTTTTAAAGCGTCTGAAGCGAATAATGTAGACGCTGTCAAAATTCTTCTACAATACAAAGCCGATCCAAACGTACAAAATAGAGATAAAAAGTGTTCTTTGTACAAAGTGTGTTTCCATGAT
Source organism: Mytilisepta virgata (assembly GCA_028015205.1). Classification (NCBI taxonomy): domain Eukaryota; kingdom Metazoa; phylum Mollusca; class Bivalvia; order Mytilida; family Mytilidae; genus Mytilisepta; species Mytilisepta virgata. The sequence continues at coordinate 3,189,939 of CM051520.1, read as the reverse complement.
GATTTAGAAGTATCTAAACTGTTATTAGGAAGTAACTGTGATATAAACATATGCAACAGATTCGGGGAGACTTTGTTACACGTGGCGGTAATAACGGAAAATAAAGAAAATGTAAATCTCCTATTACAGCATGGTGCAAATCCTAATCTGTGTAATAAGTATAACGAATCTCCTTTACATTATGCAGTACGTGCTTTTAACGAAGATATAATAAAATCTCTCCTAGCATTCAACTGTGATGTAAATATTTGTAACAGAAGCGGGGAGACAGCATTTTATGAAATATTAAATATCAACGAAGAATTACTTCGCCGTGGCGTTATAATTAGGAGAAAATTTAGACATAAATCAATTTTACATGTAATGGACTTTTACGAAAGCACACTTGAACTTCTGCTTAAACATAATTATGACCCTAACATATGTAACCTGAAAAAGGAAACGGCATTATATGTTGCGGCAAAAACAGGCTTACCAAGTGTTGTGAAATTGTTACTAGACAAAAGTGGCAATCCTCATATATGTAATAACAACAAAGAGTCACCGCTTTATGCTGCGTCTAAAAATGGCCATTATCACACCGTTAAAATGTTATTGGAACAAAAGATTGATGTAAATCTTTGTAATGTAGATAACAAATCACCGCTGTATATCGCTTCACAAAAAGGGCATGCAGAAGTCGTAGAACTACTTTTAAAAAATGGATCAGATCCTGACTTGTATGACAATGATAATTGTACACCACTATTCATAGCATCAATGCATGGCCATATTGAAGTGGTTAAATTGCTGTTAAAATATAACTGTAACCCTTTGCTCTGCAGTAAGCATGAACAATACCCATGGTTAGTAGCCGTGCAGTGGGGTCACAATGAAATATCAGATTTACTCTTAGATCATATCTCGTTTGATACAACCTGAAATTTATATTTTTTATTGACGTTTTTCATTAAGTCAAGGGTAAACTTCGTTAAATTAAAACACAACGTAAGAGTTGAAGCTATATGTGTAGTATTGATTAGCAGTTGACCATTGAAAGAAACTTATCTTAACAAAGTATGTTTCAAATTTTAACAAGATTCATTGAGCATATCGAAGTCGACACTTTTTTTTAATTTACTTCGGGTCTCCAGTCTATCGGGTGTACATTTCACAGTGGATTCGTCACTGCCGCGCATGTGATTTATACAGCGAATTTCTCGCAAAGGCGAGATTGCTTCTAAGACAGGGTTATGTTCACTCTAACAGTTTTACAGTCCTCATCACAAATTAATGGGCCGATACAAAGTTTCTCGCGTATGAGACTAGATATCTTCAGTTAGATTTTACGTCCTTCTTGAATTGACACTTCACCGGACTTGACACCTAACCAGACTGGACACTTCACTGGTAATGTGTCGGGTGCCGATAACGGAGCAGGACATGCTCACCCTTCCGGAGCATCTGATGTCACACTCGGTTTTTAAATGGGGTCTGTGCTGTCTTGTTGTAGTTTTGTTAGTTTATAATACGTCTGTTATTCTTTCAGTTATACATGTATCCTTGTGGCGTTTGTTCGTTGTGTTCCTTTCTCCTGACATTTCCTTGGACTTCGTATAGGTGGACCTTTTCAACTGTTTTGTCGCTTCGATATTCTTTTTCCGATATTTTATATCGTCTAAATATTATATTGTTATGTTAGTCCAATATATGTTTATACTTCATTATAATATGTTAAATTGACTTTGCATCCTGTGAAGCATTATTTTGTACAACCTTTTGTCATTCCTGAATTATATATCTTTATGTTAAAATTACTATTTGAAGTAAAATCAAGAAAAGAATACTAAAATACAGTGGAAAGAAAGGGGAAGTCAATTAAATCAAAATCCAGAAACATGGTGAATTCTTTAAATAATTTAAAGCAAACAGCACAAATAACTACAAATCGAAAGACCATGTGAATTCGTGAAATAATTTGATGAAAAAAAACCGCAAAAGCTTACGTTCAAGAAATTTAAATGGCGACTATAAAACCGAGAGGGACATAAGATGGTCGAGAAATAAATAAAAACGTGTACTACATGAGGATAATCAGAAGCACCACAAAAATGTTTAGAAAGGGCACAACAATAAAACTTGTCTGCATTTACAGATACGTTTTCGTTTGTACCACTTAGGTAATGACGATATTGGACGGTAAATACATGCATGTTGCTGTTCATTGGTTATGGCTATATACTTACATGTAGTAATTGTAATTTCATTTTTCAAAATTTTGTCAATTATTAATATTATAATGTTTATTACTCTAGAGAAATTCGTGTACATATCAATTTTAATATATTTGTAAATATACATTATTATGTTTGAACGTAGACATTTATGTTCATTGTTTCTGCGAAATATGGCTAAAATTGTAATAATAATTATTTAAGCTTAATATATGTAGAACTTTGACAGAATGTTGGATTTGTGTTGAATTTTATATATATATATATATATATATATATATATATATATATATATATATATATATATATATATTCCCGAAGACACATTATTCTAACTTTTGTCTTGAACAAAAATTCAACACAAATCCAACATTCTGTCAAAGTTCTACATGTATGAAGCTTAAATAATTACACACACACACACACACACATATATATATATATCTCTGTGTGTGTGTGTGTGTGTGTGTGTGTGTGTGTGTGTGTGTGTGTGTGTGTGTGTGTGTGTGTGTGTTTGTTCTTTCTTTTTTGGCGCGGGGGAGGGGGGATGTATTTCAGAATTTTTTGGTGTCACTTTTTAATTTTTTATCCAATTTTTATGATTTTGTTTTTTAATGTTCCTTGCTTAAAATAGAAAAAAAAAATTTCAATATGTTTTTCACTATCTCTTGCGTTTTTAGTGTTATGAGGGGCCGAAAAAGGGGCACGCCTTAATTTTTGAAACTTTTTATTTTTCATCCAATTTCAATGAGGATTTTTTCTCTTGATTAGTTTGGTTGATTGCTTTTAGTTGTATATCAACAGATTTTCCTTTATTTGACGTTTTTCGAGAAAGAAGGGTTAAAGGGCAAAAATAGAAATGTTTCTTAGCATGTAAATTTTTGTATTTTTTTTTTCATGTTTTTTGTTTTGTTTTGTTTTTTTTTGATACGTACAATGTTTTATGTGTAATGGTAATGAATATTGATATATCCTACACTTTATTGGGTCGAGTATAATACAGCATGCAGAGTGTTCTTATTAAATTCAACTTTTCACCTGTAAACACGTTGCGATCGTATCATGCTGCGCTGATCGAAGCCCTTCATTATCAAATATCCTGACTGCTTATGATAGATTTAACGCGGTAGTGTAATACATTTGATAAAGCGATTTTAAATGATATTACCAAATATGTAAGGGGCCTCGGTGGCCGAGTGGTCTAAGTAGTTCGTCATGGCTACTAATGATCACTAGCCTGTCAACACTTAGGTTGTGAGTTTGAATCTCACCTGTGTCGGGGTGTGTTCGACTCCGATCTTAATTGACAAGGATTGCCAATTTTCCTATCGAAGGTCAGTGGTTCTCTCCGGTACTCCGGCTTCCTCCACCAATAAAAACTGGCCGCCGCGAAATAGCCAAATGTGTTGAAAACGGCGTAAAACCCCGACTAAACAAGCAAACAAACCAAATGTGTACTCTAGTAAGTGCTGTTAAAACCACGATTTTTTAAAAGTTTTTTTATGTTTTAATGCCTAAATTTCACCAGAAGCTCTTTTCAGCTTAACACCCAGGCCTTATACAAATTTTAAGATCGAGTCAGATCGAAGTGTTTAAAGGATAGTTCAGCGAGATACATCAAGTCTTGAGTAAACTGCATCCTGTTCAATAAATATATCCATTTTTAAGTTTTGAATTCACCTACCTGTCTCAAGACTATGTGTTAAATGTAATGGTTAAATATAGTCACTGATAACCAAAATACCTTCTCGATCGGATGTACAATACCATTTTTCCTGGATAACAATTTATTATGACGATTTTCCAAGAAAACAGCTATATTTGTAAGTATTTACTTGATTTTTAGCTCAACTGACCAAATTGTGAGCTGTTGCCATCAGTTGGCGTCGGTCATCCGTGAGCTTTGAGCCGATTGGTCAAGAAACATGACTGCTATAGCCCATTCTAATTTTTGACATGCTGTACTTTGAAAAACTCAAGAACGATTCACCAGATAGAACCAAACTTTACAAATATGTTTGTATAAAGGTCCTTAAAGAGTGTTGTTTATAATCCAAGATGGCCTCTAACGGCCAACCCATTTAACTTTAGACTCTGTTGGAAAATATACTGTCGATTAGAAATTCTAGAATGTTAATAACATCAATCCTAGAGTACTTTATGTTAGAACCAGTTTAGTTTTTGACAAAATAAGCCTTTTTCCTTTCCTAATATAAGATAGGACTATCTTCGATTCCAATCTTAGTCCACAAACATTGGTGAATTAGATGACACAAAACAGATTTAAGCTTATCATATAATGAATACAAATGAGTATGATAATAGGAAAATGTGTATTGTAAAAAACAAACAAGATGTATGATAAAACAAAAATGTCTAAATACCGTATGATTTACTAATTGTATTTTGTACATTATAATATAGAAGTTATTGATACCGTAATATTTTCATGTCTATATTTGTATATGTGTATCTTGCGAATTGAATATTCATTTTAATTTGTATTGTTATTGGTTGTATTTTAAATCAATAAAAAAATTGATCTGAATTTGAATTTAAGGGTAGAATACAGGGTATAAAAATGAAAAGTTTTAATACTGTTTCATTGGGTAAGGCTATTGGAAGAAAGATATTTCTGTTAGCCATTAGACGTTTTAAGAATTTACATCTGATTCAGACCACTCGTAGGCTTTATAACAGTAACAAATGAAAATACTACAAAGCAAAAATGCCGGGTCTTATCTATTTCAATTAAGTATTGAAAAGCTTTTATTGTTCTCATCTTCCAAGACTTGATTATTTTTTGGATATTCCAATTGGAATCTACGGGACAGGGCATCTATACCCTTCCGGAACACCTATGTCACTTCCAACTTTAGTAAATTATTTTATTAGTAATCTATCAGATTCAATTTCTCTTATTAAAGAAAGCACATTGAGAAAACCGCAAGTCTAGATGTTTATGCACTATACTATACCAGCTTCGTATTCTTGCATACAATGTGAATAAATATCACATAGTTATATTGAGTGAATATATGTACAGAAAACATCCGCGTGGCATCATAACACCGAATTAGTGCCCTAAAATCCATATAAATACAAAGATATGAACCTAAACGCAAAAATATGCTTAGTCCAAAGAAATGAACCTAAACGCAAAACTTAACTAGAGTCGCTCAAGCATAAAATGTAGGTCATAATGACCCAATTATTGTATGACTTCTCAGTACTACCCAATGCACCTAAACGCAAAACTTCACCACATAGTTCGGACGGACGTACGGACGGACAAGGGTAACCCACATTAATATTCGTGTGCGGGGCATAACAAAAAATGGTTAGTATTAATGAACACAGAAAATAAAAAAAAAATACTGAAAGGTATGTATATTTTGGAAACAAAAATCTCGCATTGGGGTTCTTAAAAGAAACAAAATCTCACACTGGGGTTCTTAAAGGAAACAGTACGTATTTCGTCCGTTTGTATCATTTCACAAAGCAATTTGAATGTAAAAAGAAATCATTGACGATATGTGCACGTACCTAAAGGTAATGTATTTCAAGAATTTATATAATTTACAGATATTTAAATGGAAATGAAAATTACACCCGTGTAGTATTAAAGTAAGTAGAGAGTTAAAAAGAATGCACTTCGCCATGAAATGTCCTTTTCATCATAAATATACATCAAAGTTCTTTCAGTGTGGAGAGACGAAACTGGACTGTATTGGCGGTAAATTAGGAACTGTAATGAAATGAACACAAAATTAATGTGATATAAATGTTATAAATTTTAAAATAAATCCGTTATCCCATCAAGGAACATTATAGTTCTGACAGATGATTGGAACATTTATATACACATTGTATTAGGAAACTTACGACTATCTCCATCATGCATAGCTGTCTCTGAATTTTAATTTCTTTCCTTACTCTGCATTAATCATATTGGATTTGAATTTGCCTTATAACTTGATTATTGTGTTTCAAGGTAAAATAACATGCCGTAACCTGATTTTAAAAACAAATGAGAGTGAAATGCTATGTGATTTCCCTAAATAAAACAAGGTGACGCTTTACAATTGTGCATATTTTGGTATTTGAATCAACTACACTCAGTCTGCTGAAATTAAGCATCACAGAATATTTAGCAAATAATATACGAAACGGCAATACGTTGAAGTCAAGGACACATTTGCAAATTGATCTTGGAGCGTCATATATCAAATTTACTAATCTTTCTGCTAGTAAGTTTCTATGATACCGTGATATGAATTAATTTTGTGCAACGTTTTTGGCAGTTTTTATTTCGCTTGTGACTGTGCTGATAGGTCATGATAGATCACCGTGTTTCGTGCAAATTGAGAAAAATGCGGCGTGCAGGTCAAATTCTTATTTTAGTTCATATGACATTTTAATTCTCGTTTGTATGTGTTCATACCCCCCCCCCCCCCCCCGTACGACCTACATTTTGTGCAGTTTTGGTATTTATAGTTTCTACACATAATTTTTAAGTATAGAAATAAAATCAGATTTCCTTATTTTTGCATAAAAAAAAAGGACAAATATACCTAAGGAGCAATCAATAAAACGTAATCCATTGGACAGACAAACCCGGGAAGACAAACGAACAACCACAAGCACAACAAATAAACACAGAAAACTAAAAACAATGAACAACACGAACTCCTATAAAAACCAGGAGTGAACCCAGGTGCTCCGGAAGGGTAAGCAGTTCCTGCTCCGTATACGGCACCCGTAGTGAAGTTCAACAAAGTCAATCCGGTGGAAGTCACAAATCGTAGGAGGCACATGAAAGGTTACGACAGTTGGAACAGGTCCAACATCATCTTAGATATTGGAACACTGTAATGGTCAATCAATTCATGATGACGACCGTAAAATTTCTTAAGTGATGACATCAACTTATCCCTGATAAAACCCTGGTTAAGAAGCTTTTGTGACAGCAGTAATCCTCTTTGTCGAAAGTCAGGGTAACTCACGCATGCCCTTGAAAATCGGATAAGCTGAGAAACGTGGACGCCATATGCAGGCGATGCTGGTATATTGCTACTTAAGAATGGAAAATTAACAATAGGAAAGTTGAAGTCATCACGTTTGTCATAAAGTTTTGTCTTCAAACGTCCCCCATAGTCTATTTCAAGAAACAAATCCAAATATGAAGCGGACTTTGGTGTATCTGTAGTATCCTTAATTTCAAGCTCACTGGGGTAGATAAGATGTAGAAAGTCTTGGAATTTGTCGTTATTTAACGACAACACATCATCTATATAACGAAAAGTGAAATTAAAGGATTGGGCTAGTTTCTTTTTGTTTTCACGTAGTAACCCTTGAATGAAGTCCGCTTCATATGAGTACAGAAACAGATCGGCGAGGAGAGGAGCACAGTTGGTTCCCATTGGAATACCAATTGTTTGTTGAAAAATTAGACCGCCAAATTCAACGAATATGTTGTCTATGACCGTAAGTAGCAGCGACTGGTACCTCACTGTTGTATTCGTTAGCTCTCTGTTCACTCAGTTCTGGTCTCTTTGTTCCTATTCATGCACCGCAACAAGAAAAAACACATTTAATTGATAACATTTTTTATGAAAAATATATATATTTCAAGACGATAGATTCTTACATTCGGAAAAAAAATACCGAAGCGACAAAACTGTGCTAAAAGTCCGTAAATTCTTTATCCAAAGGAAAAGGTAAAGTCGTACGTGAGGAAGGAACATAAAAAACAAATATCACAGTGATACATGATATAACTGAGAATAAAAAAAACATATAATAGGATTTCAACTTCCTCAGCCCTTAAAGACCTCTATAAGACATATATATATATATATATATATATATATATGAACACTTGAAAGAAACACCCCTCAATGTTTTTAACAGTAAATTGTTGTTATAATAAGGTTCAGTATAGGATTTTTTTTTTAAATCAAATATTAAATGTGTTTATATGTTATTATACCTTCTCCTTCGTAATATCCTGGAGGTCTTTCTATGCCTGTTGGTGAAGTAAACTGACTTCCGCTAGAACCGGGAATCTGGCGTCCAACCACTTCAAACAGAATAACAGTCATATATCGGTCAGTGTTTACTGACTAATATCTACGTGTATAATTATTTTTCCTTTTTAGAGTTTCGTAAGAATATCTCAGAAAGTTATATAATATATTGTTTGAAATATCCGATTATTTATGAATAACTCAAATAATTTAAATAAATTTGAATAGTAATATTTGCAGGTCTTTGCCCTTATTTTGGAAAGGTAATGCTTGTTACATATTTTACCCATAATATATAATTATCCTTCCTATTTAAGCTTTCCCTTCTGTATTTGGTAACGTGAATTTCTGTAACAATGTTTTAGATGGTCACTTGCACTGGTTAATTAAACATACTGAAGATTCTTGTGTAAAGGAACTATTTCTTTTTTTTTTTAAGAATTCATAACTTTATTGCACATTATTGCTGTTTTAACAAATTACTTGGTTACAGCATTGGCCAAGTATCTCTGTGAATTAGTTACTAAATATCCAGAGAAAATATTTAGTAAATTTACTTATACTAATATTAGTTGTACATGATATATTAGACAATTTAGATATTACATCAAATTCACATGTTTACGGAGTTTGTTTCTTTCTTTTCCGATATGGTTCTGTGATTATTAAAAGAAAAAAAAAGTGTATAAATTATACACGTATGTTTTGATTTAAATGTGTATTTGGATTAACCCTATATCGAAGTATAATTGCTTATTTCTAGACAATTTTAGGGATATTTGAAATTAGGTAGGTATCTCTACAGTACAACTACAATTACTCAAAACAAATACACGTGACCTTGACAAACTTTGTAGACATGCTTGTTTGTTGTGAACACATACCTATTGACCTATTTTTAAAGTAGTATTCATATAGTTGAACGTATATATTAACCTATGTAGTATTCATATAATTAAACGTTTTTGCCAATAAATTACCTGGCTTTTCATTTCTAAAATTGAAAATTTCAACAATGTTTTCTACTTCTTTCTTGAATAAACAAAATACATCAATACTTTTTTCCTTTTGGTTACTTACATAATATGCTTTATATACTGAGAAATAAATAACAGTGAGAAGAAAATTGAGTTCATAGTAGGCGATATCATCTATTTTATATCCTAAGATTAATGTTCTCAAACTAATAACATGTTCTCCAATTTTTAAATATTTTAACAGGTCTTTGATTTTAGACCAAAATATATTATTGTAAGAGCACGACAGAAAAAAATGTTCATAATCTTCCTTAATTTTGCAAATAGCACAAAGATTATCACTAACTAATTGCCATTGCATTAATAAAACTTTGCAGGGCAATATAAAATGTACTAATTTCCATCTGAACATTTTGAACTTATTATCTTTTAGATATGAAAAGATAAATTTAAATAATTTTTGAAAAGATGGAATAGATTTCTCATTAAATAATTTATCCCATTTGATAACCCCAATAGGTACGTCTAACGGATTTTGATTTAGGACGGTCTGATATATACATTCTTTTTCTATTTTCAGTAGATCCTGTTTTACAAACAGTATTTTTTTGTCATCAATTTTGATTTTAGTTTTAGCTGAAGATTCTGACCTAATGGTATCAAGCCAAATTTTTGGAATCGCTTTTTTTATTTGTGATAATTCTGATATCCAATTACATTTATTCTCTAATTTTGATAATATGTTTTCTTCTGATATTTGTCCCTGATTGTCAATTAGATCATTAATATATATAATGCCGCTTTCAATCCAATTCTTAAAATTTAAACATTTTCCTTTAAATAATATAAAACAATTACCCCAAATAACTTGTTTTCGTATTTCTAAAAAACTCCTGGGTAATTCCACACTTCGTTGTTTTAAACATATCCATGTTTCAATTATTCTTTGATAAAATTCCGGTATTTGTTTCCATAAAGATTTTTCGATCATGTTTTTATTATTTAAATTCATTTTAAAAAACAGAAAATTTTGTCCTAATTTGTTGAAATATAATCTCGGAATTAATGTCCAGTTTGCATCTTTATTCTCTAGTAGTTTTTTAATCCATTTAGTATGTATTGATTTAATATAAGTGTCTATATCTATCATTTTTAGCCCCCCCTGTGTATAGTCTCTTGTTAAAACAGAGCGTTTAACTTTGTCTGATTTACCATCCCATATAAATTTATAAATGATATTTTTGAATGTTTGTAAATATTGCTTATGTATTACAGAATTTGTAGCGATATACGTTAAATTAGGTATCAATAGTGCCTTTACAATCATAATCTTTCCTAATAAAGTGAGTTTTCTTTTTTTCCAACTTTCCACCATTTTGGATGTTTTATTAATTATCTTTTCCCAGTTTAGTTTTTGACATTCATCCTTGTTATGCCCAAAATATACCCCTAAGCTTTTAATAGCCTTTTCTGTCCAGTTTATATTTTCATATTTGTCCAATTTAGGTTTTCTTTTTATTCATTAAATTGTATTATGGGTATTCACAAAAACCCTAAATAGAAAGTTCTTATTTATTGAACATACTTTGCTTTTGAAAGCCTATTTCAACGTCTGTACGATACAGAATAAAATGCTTTTTTGTTTTTGATAATGTCTTTATCAGGGTTATTATCTGGAATCAAAGGAATAATGTTCAAATTACCGATAAATTTCAGTTATGTATTATTATTTAGAAATTATGTGTTAATATATATTTTCTATATCTAATTAATAAAATGGGTCAAAGACACACATGGCCGGGTTGCTTTCCTGGTGTTTACTGTAGTGATGACAAGGGTGATTACAAGATCATATTGCACATTGGCAGTCATGAATATTTATATAGACAAAAGTCAATCAGAAGTGACATCACAAATTGTATCCTCGTTTAAAAATGGGAAGAAATCCTCAGTGCTTGAATAATGAAAGTCTTCAAGAATTGCAGAAATTTCTCAAAACATATCTATAAAGTGAAGTGCAAATCTTCAATATATATAGAAACATTCTTTCAACTTTCAAGGATGTGGGTGACAAACTGTAGGAGGAGTTGATTTCACAAAATAGGTACCCCCTATTGAAGATGTCAATAAAAAAACGACTAAGTTCCGAATTTTGGAAAAATGCGAAATAATTCCTGAAATAATTCCATAAAGTGAGGTGCATATCTTCAATATATATAAAAACATTCTATGAAGTTTCAAGGATATGGGTGAAAAACTGTAGGAGGAGCTGATTTCGCAAAATAGGTACCCTCTATTGGAGATGTCAATAAAAAACAACTATGTTCCAAAGTTTGGAAAAATGGGATATAATTCCTGAAATAATTCCATAAAGTGAGGTGTTCATCTTCAATATATATAGAAACATTCTATGAAGTTTCAAGGATGTGGGTGAAAAACTGTAGGAGGAGTTGATTTCGCAAAATAGGTACCCATTTTCCCCGCCCGGCCGCCGCCCTCCGCCGCCGCCGCCCTCCGCCCGCCCGACATTCACCATACTATAACCCGGATTTGCACTCTGTGCAACCCGGCCAAAAATGTGCATCAGTGAAAACAATAATCATTAAAATAGACTATAGTAGGATATGTCATTGAATTACCCACATTAATTGGTAAACAAAAAAAAAATAAAAACCTAAATCCCACTGAACTAACATAAAAAATTACCTGTATCTGACAAAATTTTAAAATGGCTAAAAAGTATGAAGACCCTCTCTTTCGTTAAGGATTTTGTTTTTATCTTTAGATTGATATGACATACATGTATATCCTAAAACGAAAATAGGAATAACAATGGCGATAAGGTAAATTTACATACATTAGATATAAACTAAATACTTTGTATTTATACTCATGAAGCTTTTAAAAGTACTTCATTTTACAAAATATCATTTTGCATGTCTAGCTAAAAATTTTAAGATCAAGAAAAATTGAACCTTTTATTACTAGGTCGTGTAGGTTATTCAATTCATTTGGTCAAAATATAATTTCATATTTCTCGGTACCAAGCTTCTGGAAACATTTAATTACATGTACGGAGTGAAATGTCTGGTGTTACCTTTGTTCATTGAATAAAAAAGATGACTGTTATCCGCCATTTTTACAGTTTATTGAAACACGAAATATCAATATGGAGGTTCAATACGCAGATACGTGCACAATAACAATATCATTTTCCTCATTTTTGCCAGGCCTATGTATAAAAATACAAATTTTCATCTGAAAGATATGTTCTATTCTTTAATGTCAATGACTTTCTAACTGTTCCTACATAAACATAGTTTCTCCTGACAAACGGAATTTTGGAAATAATCCCCGAGAACAATAAATGGGAGTGTTTTTTCAATAAATGTAACAAAGGCCTAAACCCTTAATTTCATTTTCATTCATTTTCTATTCATAAACTGTTGATGGTCTTATTTTCTATGAACTTTTTAATATTTTAAAAGTTACATAATTTAATTTTGTTGTTTGAATCAAATAGCCAAAAGAAGCCTACCATCGAGATTAAAAATGTGATATTAGTGATTTTACAGACAGGTCAAATACATTTTTAGTTGAATAATTTCCGCAGTGGAAACGAAACTCTTGACCCTATATTTATTTAATATTAAAACAGAAAAGTCGACACCACTATCATAGTATTTTTGTATTTAAAAAATATTTTTCTAGGGATTTGTGTTGACAAATGACGATTTAAAGTAATATCATTAATGTGTTATTATATGAAATTTATATTAAAAGATTGTATTTTAATGATTTTAAAGCAACCTTATTAAAGAAATATAAAACTTAAATACGTTACATTACTGTTATCTTCATAAGTTAAAAAAATAAAAAAAACTAATCGAAGCAGCCCCGCTGCGTACCACCGCGCTACTCTTGTGTTTTTGAAATCCAGACAATCCAAGCTAGTGCTATTGCTATAGTGATTCCTGATATATATAGTTGCTAAGTATAAATCATAAATAAAGTAGTCTTTCAGGAAATCTACTATAATTGGAATCACATATTTTGAAATTCAACTGATCTAGATTAGCTTTAAAGCTAATATGATCCAAAACAATATATAGTTGCTTAGCAAAATTCCAAAAATAATAGTCTTAGACACTTTCAGGAAATTGACCGAAATTGGAATCAGATATTTCTGAAATCAATACAATCCAAACTAGTGCTGTTGGTATAATGATTCTAAATATATCTGGTTGCTAAGTATAAATCACAAATAAACTAGTCTTTGATCTTTTAGGAAATTTAACAAATTTAGAATCACATATTTTTGAAATCCAAATGTCCTCGATAAGTCTTAGCTAATGTGATCCAAAAAAATCTATAGTTGTTAAAAAAATTCCAAAAATAATAGTCTTTGACACTTTCAGGAAGTCTATCGAAATTGGATTCTCATATTTTTGATATCCATACAATCCAAACTAGTGCTGTTGCTATAGTGATTCCAAATATAAATGGTTGCTAAGTAGAAATCACAACAAAGTTGTCTTTGAGTCTTTCAGGAAATTTACCAAAATTGGAATCGCATATTTTTGTAATCCAAATGATCCTGATAAGTCTTAAAGCTAATATGATAAAAAAAATCAATAATTGCTAAGTAAAATTCCAAAAATAATAATCTTAGACACTTTCAGGAAGTTTACCAAAGTTGGAATCGCATAGTTTTGACATCTAGATGACCCCAATATGTGTTACTGCTGATGTGATCCATAAAATACATGATTTCTTGTCAAAAATTAAAAAAATAATGGTCTTTGAGACTTCCAGGTTTACTAAAGTTGAAACCACGTCTTAAAAAAATTTCGAAACCTTTCGCACAATCTAAATTTAAGTGGTGCAATTGATAAGCCGAATTTCAGTTCCGTATTCCTAGGAGCGCTATTCAAATTCCGAAACATTTGGCACAACCTACATTGGCAGGGCAATTACCGAGCCAACTGTCACTTCCATATTCCAAATAACGTGAGAGGAGTTGAGCGACAAAGGAATAATGTACCCTTAGGCCTTCCGTGTAGCTCGGCACTCAGGGGCTATTCAAATTCTGAAAATTTTGGCACGATCTAATTTGGCAGGGCAATTACTGAGCCAACTTACAATTTCGTATTCCAAATAACCTGAAAGGAGTTGCGTGACAGAGGAATAATGTACCCTTAGGCTCCCTTTGTAGCCCTCCCCCCTCCCGAGGGCGGTATTCAAATACCGAAACCGTTGACACAGTCCCCACACAATGCAAGTTTCATCTTTCTACATCCAGTGGTTACTGATATTATCCTGGACATAACTAACGTACGTACGTACGCCGAACAGCAAAACAATATCTTCGCGCTTCGCTGAAGAGCGGGATAATAAAAGAATAAAACAAATAGCCTAACGCCAAGGAAGACAAGCATAGTAGACATTTTAATTGTCACCTGCTAAACATGTTCAAATATTTGCACTATTTCTGTTTTGATTCTAAAAACATTTATGCGTAGGCGTTGTTAAAGCGACGCGTAATATAACTCCCCTTTAATAGCCTTCAATATTTGAGGTCGATAACCAGGGCATACTATTCATTGGATTTCCCTCGAAACACCAGCAGAGTCGATTACCACAATCTCTTGTGGACTACTCAAATACTTCAGCATAACGGAAAAACTTGGGGAAAGTTGCCTTCCAATTTTTTTCCGTCATATTTAAGGGTTTGGCGCAGCTGGTTTTTTCTTGACTGACATCCTACCACCAACTTCTTAAAGCCTTGATTCTATTTGTTTGGCCCCTGATCGATAGAGTGTGTCTCTTGTTTTAGGATCGAGTCCAACTCTTGGGGTCCGTGGTGTATAGTAGGGTACATTACCTTTCCCGTATTTTCTAGGTTGGCTATGGTCTATTCCATCCATCTGGTAACATGTGTCTTTAGAGCCCCCTGGGTGGAGTTTCTATCCCTAGAGCATCCACCGTCTTAAACCATTCCCCGGTGAGGTGTGGGTGAACTGGTGTAATGTGTATTGTACCTATCAAACTCCTGTAATTAAAGGGTTGATAGCAAGACATGAGCGTGGGGTGATACTAATACACACCCTTATACGTTATTTCTTCTACTAGAAAAACCGAATTAAGTTCCACTTCGTGACTTCGTAATTTTTTTTGATTCAGGGATGAAGAAGAGAGATAATTTTTCTTTCACTCTTTGGGTTTGGTGCATAAACACTAAGTCCCCCTGGGTGATACCTATTGCGGTTGTCAATTTCCTTGTCTCGTCCATAAATTAACTCGTCATTTTTTTTACTCTTCTGTGGTTTTTTATCTTCCCTACTTCACTCCCCTTTCCCTGTCAATGCTAGAGATGTCCCCGGCAACATATGAGGATATGGAGAGGAGTCAATAGCGTCCATGAGGGCAGGTGTCACTCTCAAGTAAGGAATTACTGAAAAATCATGATCCCGTTGTCGTCAACAAGTTCCCAAATACTATTGGTTATGCGCTTGTAGGGCCATCTGTGTAATTGCCATCACTTGGCATTTGTCGTCGTTCAGGGGAAACGTTCCTTTAAAGATCTCCCCTGAAACCACTGGACCAATTTGGACCCGCTTTGGTAAAATAGTTCTTAGGTGGTCCCCGTCGAAAATTATGTACGGAGTCGCCGACTTCAAACCACTTGGCTGCTGGTACTAAATATAGAAGGGTGGGGGATGGGGTAGGGGGATGAATTTCAAAAATTTTCTATAAAACTAAATTGCCAGATGGAAACAATCTTGGCAGAAATGGTCCGTAGTTAGTCTTTTTTTCTGAAATATGTCCGATGAAACGGACTGTGAACTAAGATGACCGCCACATCCAAACTTTTTGTCTGAAATCACTTGGCCAATTGGAACCAGATTTGGCAGCAGTGGTCCTTAAAAAGTCCTATTTCTGAATTGCATCTGATGACCCGAACTGTGAACCAAGATGGCCGCCACAGCAAAACTTAATTTTACATAGGACCCAATGGAAAAATGCATTTAAAAATCTTCTTGTCCAAAACCACATGGCCAATTTCAACCAGACTTGACAGCAACGGTCCTCTTCTAGAATTATGTTCGATGACCGATACTGTCAACAAAGATGTACCCTGTACATTTATTGTGAGGAGGGAGTCATACTTATACATTAATGGAATTGTATGGAACCGTGCGTTTGGTAGCCTTTGGAGAATTATAAATATTCTCTCCGTGAAACCTTCAATGATATTTGTAATTTATTCATTCCGCTGAATGCATTTCCTTTAGTTTTTTTTTTCATTTAATACTAAACGAAAGTAAATATGAAGCCTTTGTAGAATTGAAAAAAAAAAAAAAACTTTTAACAATGAGTTACCGTCAGTTAAATGAATGAGTTAAAAATAAACAGCCTGTCTGTGAACACAGTTCTGTGTCTATATTATCCTTTAGGTATGGCTGTTAGATAAGAAACTTCGCTTAATTCTCAATACCGATTTCATTTTTTTCTTCCTTTCCCTTCATCTCGTATAACTTTTAAACATAAAAATTTTCCTGAAGAAGATAAGGTAAGGAAAAAAACGGAAGTCCACCCGACATTCAAGATTTCTTCTTTATTTACACAAAAAATGAGGACAATGTTCATAAAGACTAAATCGAGAGAGAGAAGGACGAGAACAAACAAACAAACATTGGAGTTCAGTGTGCCGTCCATTTTGCTGAACTAGTATACATTATTGTTTAGAGGTCAACTGAAGCCTACGGGTGCAGGATTTTCTCGCTGCGTTGAAGACCCATTGGTAGCCGAGAGCTGTTTTATTCTCTTTGGCCGGGTTGTTGTCTCTTTGACACATTCCCCGTTTCCATTCTCTATTCTAAACATACACAACATAAAAAACTATTTTTTTTTCTTTCAGATTTACAAATTTTTATAATAAATCTCAGAAATGATTTTTAAATACCTGGCCATATATTTTTTTTAATTATTTTTATTTAAGAATTAGTGGAAACCTATCGACAGGGTTTACTTAATTTGATTCAGATTATGAGCCAGACATATTGTGTAACCAAAATATTATCCTTCTACTATTTGAATCGAATGGAAAATGAATCTGCATTCTCTCCGTCCGTCCATCCGTCCGTCTTTTCATCCGTCTGTCCGTTCTTCACACTTTCTTGTGACATTAAATCCTCCTTCACTTTTGGGTTAATGAATTTAATTTCTATATAGAATGGTAGCATTTTTTAAATCAAGCTTGTGACATTAACTCTTCTTTTATTTTTCATTTAAAGCATTTTATTTCTATACATTATTGTAATGCACAATATGCAGATCCGCAATAAGGTGTTAGAATTTTGATTTTTTTAAATTGGGGCCCACAGGCGTCGATCTTTGAAAATTTTGTATTCAAGCTTGTCACCTAAACTCGTCTTTCATTTTTCAATTTATGCATTTTATTTCTGTACAGTATTGGAAAACATCATACGCAGATGTGCAATAAGACTTAAGAATTTTGATTTTCTAAACAAGGGGCACACAGTGGTCGAACTTCGAAAAAATTAATTCAAGCCTGTGACCTAAACTCGTCTTTTATTTTTAAATTTATGCATTTTATGTCTATACAGTATTTTCATGCACCATATGCAGTTGCACAATAACGTTTTAGAGTTTTGTTTTTTTTTTAAATTGGGGCCCACAGGGGTAAAATTTTCAAAAATTGTTAATTTAAGGTTGTGACTTAAACTCCTCTTTCATTTTTCAATTTATGTAGTTTATTTCTATAAGGTATTGTCATAAACTATATGCAGATGTGCAATAGGGTATTAGAATTATGATTTTTGAAAATTGGGGCCCACAGGGGTCGAATTTTGAAAAACTATCAATTTAGGCTTGTGACGTAAACTCGTCTATTGCTTTTCAATTTATGTATTTTATTTCTATACAGTATCGTCAAACACTATATGCTCATGTGAAATAAGATTTTGGACTTTTAATTTTCTAAAAATGGGGTCCACAGAGGTCAACATTTTCAAGCTTGTGACCTTAACTTCTCTTTCATTTTGCAATTTATTAATTTTGCTTATTTACAGAATTGCCCAACACTATAGGTACAGCATGTAGTTGCACAATAAGGATTTAGAATATCGATTTTTAAATGGGGGCTCACTCAGGTCAAATTTAAAAAATTGTCAGTTTTAGCTTGTGACCTAAGGTCTTTTTCATTTTTCATTAGGTTTATTGATTAAATTTGTTTATTGAATTATTGCATACTATTTTGAATGGGAGTAAAGTTTTTGACAAGAGTATACCCCCTTCACATTCACGGATTATTCTTACGATTCCTTACAGATCGCCAACTCGTAGTCAATCACAAGCATCCATACATAACTCGTTGGTATCCGTTAATAGCTCGTCACAAATCGCAGAAACTTGTGACGATCCATGAAAGAAGAGGTAAATTTTTTGCCATGTCAAAACTGTTCTTGCGATTGTTCATGGATTACATTTTCCGTAAATAACTCGTAAATAAATCCGGTCACAGCAACACGTAAACTACTCGCAAGAATCCGTAAATGTCTCGGTAACAATTTGTTTTACGATTTTTACGGTTAGTTTATGATTTGTTTTCGGATTATTACGAGTGCTGTAATGTTTACGATTTCATTCAGGTCGTGTTACAATGACTTTACGTATTGTTAACGAGTTATTACGTAAAGTCACTAGTACTTTACGAATACATACGAAAACAGTAAGATTTATGAAAAGTATAAAAGCTGCAAAATCGAATATCGCTGGAAATGAGTTGTCGAATGATGATACAATGAGAATTGCATAATTTTTTGCAAAAAAAAAATAGGCTCGTAAATACTCGTAACTAACTCGCAACTATTCGTAACAACACCTTAATAGGTCGATTTTACACGTAAAAGCTAAGTTAAATCGTAAAATTCAGTAATATACTAGAAAAAATCCATAACAAAATCGTAATATGTCGTAACTTGCTGGTATTACGGAAATGTACACATCATCTATATAACGAAGAGTGAAAAGCAAGAATTAACCTAGCTGTCTCCGAAGATCGTCTGTTCGTCAGTCACACTCATTTCAGGTTTTTAAAATTGAAATTTTAAATCCTATTGCGTATCTACATATAGTTTACATGTATGACAACAATTTGAAGAAATACATTGAGCAACGAAAGAGAATTTAGACCATAAGCTTATATTCGTGATTTTGAAAATTTATCATTGTGGGCCCCTAGTTTTGTCCATCTAAAAATAGCATGCAATCATTCTATTAAGACATTAAATGTCTAAATCCAATGAAAACATGCTTAATTGAAAAATGAAACACGAGTTAAGGTCACAAGTTTAAATCCAAAATTGTAAAAAATAAACTAATTTGAACTATATGTTTTGAGAATTAACATTCTAAAATCTTATTCCGCATCTGCGGACTGTGTATGACAATTCTAAATAGAACTATAAAAATGCATACATTGAAACATTAAAGAGGAACTTAAGTCACAAGCTCTTATTCACAATGTTCATAGTTCCACCCTTATAGGCCCTAAGTTAAGAAAAGTTAATTTACTGGGTATGCAATCTTTATAGAAATCAAATCCCTAAATTTAAAAAACGGAGGAGTGGATGTCATATGAAAGTCTGACGAACAGACGGACGTAAAGATGGACGCAGAAAATCGCTATATCCCCGAACTTTTTAAAGAAAGTAGGGGAAAATTAAACAATTTAATTAAATTATCTAAAAGAAGGTGTTCAATTAGATTATGAAACATAACATTTCCTAAAATAATTTCATCTTTACAGGTGTTTATATGGACCATCACAAGTTCTACCATTGTTTTTCATGGCTTTCATTGTCTTCCTGTTCTCTCTATATCTATACGAAAATGAACGTTATATGATGAAAATCAACGAAAAACTCTCTGACTGTGGTAAGTCCATTTTTCTTATCAATGCTTTTGAATTTTTTCTTTAATCAGATGAAATATAGGAAAATTAGTCATATATAATAGTTCGCCCGTCACACTTTCTTGTGACATCAAAGCCGCCTTCACTTTTGTGTTTATGAATTGAATTTATATACAGAATTGTTGCATACCACCTGTAGATGTGCAATGAGGTTTTAGAATTTTGATGTTCTAAACAAGGGACCAACAGGGGTCGAACTTCGACAATTTTGAATTCACGCTTGTGACCTAAACTCGTCTTTCATTTTTCAAGTTATTGTGTTAAATTACCCACCGATTCATGGTATGGATCGTATAACTGACCTGACATTGCGCACTATACTTATAGGTATTTCATATTTCAATGTTTCGGGTTACTTTGGGAATATCCCTGGAGAACACTCGTCAGAGGTCATCCTAATTTTCACAATACGTTATTAATGTAGGTTTCTTTCTCTTATTCAACCTTTAATAAAGTTCTAATGACTAATTATCATATTACCAATGCTTTTGTTATTTTTAAAAGCTGGTTTGGATTTAAATATTTCATTGGAAATTCGATTTTTTCGAATACTAAAACAGAACTTGGTTATTATTATTATTTTTTATTCAAGTATTCTGCATTATATGTTGTTTATAACATATTTTTGAATGCAACTTTTTTGCTTTCATATTTCTTTTTAAGTTTTAAGTTTTAATTGTCTATCATGGCTTTTTTTATTCAATATCTGCCATTTTGTGATTCCGATTTTTGTGGGCACAAATTTGAGGCCTTTTGATAGAATTCTCATTTCATTTAATTAATAATTCTTTTTAATAAGTTTAATGCAAACTCCTTTGTTTGGAACCATGATTTTCAGTGGTGTCAGATGGCAGATTAAACTACGTGATAAGAAGAGGTATTCTTCTTTTCTTATTTTTATAACATCTTGTGTTTTGACCCATGATTTTCAATTGTCTTGCACCATATCCAGATAAGGATTTAGAATTTTGATTTTCTAAAATTGGGGCACACAGGGATCGAATTTTGAAAAACTCAATTTAAGCTTGTGACCTAAACTCGTCTTTCATTTTTCAAATTATGCATTTTATTTCTATACAGTATTGTCATGCACCATATGCAGATGCGCAATAATGTTTTAGAATTTTAATTTTCTAAAATTGAGGGCCACAGGGGGTTGAAATTTTAATTTTCTGATTTAAGTTTGTGACCTGAACTTCTCTTTCATTTTGCAATTTATTCATTTTGCTTATATATTGTTTTGTCCTACAGTATAGGTAGTTGCACAATAAGGATTTAGAATATCGATTTTTAAACAGGGGGCTCAGTCAGGTCAAATTTCAAAAATTGGAAGTTAAAGCTTTTGAACTAAGTTTTTTTTTTAATTTTTCATTAGCATGATTGCATACTATTTTTGTATTGGGATAAGGTTTTGTGTTTTTCACTATAGGTAAGTGGCCCAACTACTTACAAGGGGGCGGAGATCACTGTCGATTCCGATAGTACAGTTTTCTATTTTTTTAGGGGGGGGGGTGGTAATAATAAATTCCTATTTTTCATATTGTGTGTGATTATGAAATTACTCTCATATTAAAGAAACTTTTGGATACATCAGAAAATATTCTTAACCTGCCGTAAGGTGATGTTGCTTGAAGACATTGAAGCCTCATACTGACTCGACTGTCATCAACTCCTCGTACTTATTAGCTTCATTCATTTTATTTCTATACAGTGTTGTCACACATTGTGTTTAAATGGGCAATGATGTATTCGACCTTTGATTAGCAAAATGTGGGGCCCACAGGGATTAAATTTCGAAAATTGGGAATTTAACCTTTTGACTTAACCTCATCTTTCATTTTTCACTTTATGCATTTTATTTCTATACACTTTTGTCGTACACTATATGGAGATGCGCAAGAAGGTTTTAGAATTTTGATTTTCAAAAGATGGGGCCCACCATGACTCAAAATTTGAAGCTGTGAAGTTAAGCTTGTGGTCAAAACATTTTACCTTTTCTTTCTGTACAGTATTGTCATAAACTGTATGTAGATATTCATTAAGTTTTAGAATTTTGATTTTCAAAAACTTGTTCCATATTCAAACATATGTTTGTGGAAAAAGAGCACATGGCTTACGTTCAGATGACACATTTAAATATTTCTTCTGATAACAACTGATAGTTCAGTCCATTAAACTATCTTATTATTGTTTTCTCGTTTTTTTTTTTACTAAAGCAAGGTAAAACGGATGTGAGGTTTATATACAAGAGAAATTTACCAAAGTCATACTGGAAAATCAGTAAAAAATCAATCGAATTCATTGCTGTTCTTCATTTCGATGATCGCGGCTAGCGACGCATTTATGAGTATTCATGTATAGTGATTTTGTTGAAAATATTGTTGAAAAGTATTATAAGATTGGTTTAAATAAGATTATTCCCTTTGACTACAATATTTTCAGAGAGCAACTTAAAACCAGTTATGAAATATGATCAATCAACATTATACAAACTCTGGTATCTGTCTGACGACAACACAATTCTTAGTAATCACAAAACAGTAAAGACTCAGCGAAGTCCCGGTGGCGCCAACCAGCTCCGAAACTACCAAGGTGTGATATCTGACGTCGGGGTTGATAACAAAATGAAAATATATTATGAAGTATCATACCAGTATACATTAATTACTAATATGAAAGGTAATGAGCTGATCCTTGAACTTGGATTTGCCGAATTATCTAAAATAGACAACTCCTATTTTGCTGGTTTTTCTAATGTACGTGGCTGGTCTTTCCATCTTGCAAATGATAATAGAGACAACAAAATCAAGCTCTCTGCAGCGCACAAACACTCATGGAAAACAAATGTAGTAGTCAGTG
Source organism: Mytilisepta virgata (assembly GCA_028015205.1). Taxonomy (NCBI): domain Eukaryota; kingdom Metazoa; phylum Mollusca; class Bivalvia; order Mytilida; family Mytilidae; genus Mytilisepta; species Mytilisepta virgata. The sequence continues at coordinate 3,166,862 of CM051520.1, read as the reverse complement.
ATAACACAGCTGATACGACTTTGAAAGGAAAGTTTGGCGTCTTGGTAGACAGAGTTGGGAATCAATTTTCCCTTCTGAATAATGGTGTACATTTTTACGCGTTCGAAGATGTGAAATCATCCGACAAATTATACCCAGTATTTGGTGTTTACAATTCACAGTTGGTGAATGTTCAGTTACACATATTAAGCTTTTTTAACTTAACTGATCTTCCATTTCTTTGATTATACCATATTTTGTCTCTACACACTATATATCATATATATATATATAAACATGATAGACAATCACTGCTGGAATTATTTCTTAAATTTGTCACTTAAAAATCGTGCATATGCAATACTGAAATATCATAGTATATACAAGAATCAATTCCATATATATCTTAATTTAAAGGGCATGCGTGAGTTACCATGACTTTCGACAAAGAGGATTACTGCTGTAACAAAAGTTTCTTAACCAGGGTTTTATCAGGGATAAGTTGATGACATCATTTAGGAAATTTTATGGTCGTCATCACGAATTGATTGACCGTTAAGGTGTTCCAATATCTACATGTAAGATGATGTTGGACCTGTTCCCACTGTCGTAACATTTCATGTACCTCAACCGATATGTGACTACCACCAGATTGACTTTGTTGAACTTCGAGACGGGTGCCGTATGCGGAGCAGGAACTGCTTACCCTTCCGTAGCATCTGGGTACACTCCTCGTTTTTATAAGAGTTCGTGTTCATTGTTTTTCAGTATTCTGTGTTTATTTGTTGTGATTGTGGTTGTTCATTTGTCTTCCCTGGTTTGTCTGTCTAATGGATTACGTTTTCGTGATTCCGCCTTAGGTATATTAGTCCTTTTTATTACATGTAATGACTCATAAAATTATGATTGGAATCGTTACATATGCAATGCGGTAGCCACAATCTGGATTTCTGTTCAATGTTTTACTCTTTTCTTTCTTTTTACTTATAAATTTACGTATATTATTTAGTCTATTTATTTAATCTCTTTGCCTGTTTATTTTATTTTGTTTTTGTTTGTGTGTATGTGTGTATGTATTGGAGGCCCCAGTGTAATTTTAAGAGAGATAGGAATACTAAAAAAGCGTATTTGTTGATTTTGTACAAGGAATTTCTCCTCACATTTGTTGTTATTTAAACTTCAACTGTTATATATCTGATTGTCTAATAAACTTTTTGCTTGTCTTATTATTGTTGATATTCATAAATTGTATCTTGTTTCTGTAAAATTGGTGATTGTTCTGAGCATTCAGAGGAACATGGCTTATATCGGAAGTAGTATTCACACCTCTCTCTGCTAACATTACTTCAATGTTTATTTGTTTCATAGTAATAAATAATCCATTGATGTTGAAATTTGAAATATCGATTTTAATGCGCTTCCAGTTGCAATTTGGAATGGCTTTAAATGTTTCTTATTAAATATGAATATAGCATCCTTTCATCCCTACATAAATTCTCCATCAATAACGCAGTATTACCTAAAACCAGAAATGCCTATTAATATTATTGGGTCAAGTGATATTGTCCTTTCGGACTAACACTGATGGTGCTATGCACTTTACGAAAAACAGGTTTTAGGTTAAAAATACAAACTTACATATGCAACATAGATGCATAGTGAATATAACAGAATGAACGGTTTAATTTTTAGAACACAAGAAAAAGAAAAAGGAAATCATATTTTATTTGCACTTTTTGTTTGGCTATATATAACATGTATAATAGAGAAATAATATGAAAGTGGGAACTAGCCGTATTAGTTTGACACCTAGGTTTAAGGATATATCCCATATGCCATTGACTTTAAATACTAATGATGGAATAGCTATACAAATTTCATGTTATACGATGTACGTGTATAATGGAATGATGAAACGGATAAGACAAGTAGGAAACGGTTGATCATATACTCTTAGATAAAAAATAAATTCTCGTAATGCTTAAATCATAAATTAATAAACATGTGGTAAAACTTAACAAATTAAAATTTGTCTTCAATGTAATCGCTGACTAGATGAATCAAAGTTAAGTAAATATTGGCCTTTTTGCATTTAAGGATACTTTAAGGGTATCCGATATTAAGGATACCACAGACACTGCCAAGTCTGCATCTTATCTTGACCTTCATCTCAAAATTGACACCAGAGGAAGGTTGAATACAAAACTTTACGACAAATGGGATGACTTTGACTTTCCAATCGTCAACATTTTTGAGGGTCAATATTCCAAGAGCGCCGGAGTATGGAGTATATATTTCACAACTCATAAGTTATTCCAGAGCTTGTGACATATACATTGACTTCCTGGACAGAGCCCGGATCCTGGCAGAAAATTTGCTCAGACAGAGGTATGTTGCTCCTAAGCTGGAGCCATCCTTATTAAAGTTTTATGGACGTCATCATCACTTGGTTGACAGGTATGAAAAAAACGTTTCCCAAATGAAACTGGACCTGTTCCATTGATGTTCTTCCTCATTCCGGATTTGACATGGGCAGCATGGCTGGTTTGTTTCCTGTGCGAAGCAGACTACTTACTCTCCCGGTTTTTTTTAGTGGGGTCAATGTTGGTTTAGTTTAATTTAAACATATTTTATTGTCTAATAACAATTTGGATTGGATACAAGTTATAACAACTTACATAAATCCTCTCCATACAATATATATATACAATGTAAAGACGGACAGCAAGTACACAAAATAGTGTAGTAAATAAATATAAAGCATACAAAAGTATTGTAATAAATGTAAAATCATGATGGACATATTAGGTTGGGGGGGGGGGGGGGGGGGTGGTGGTGAGTACATCTAAATAAAAAAGTTCTTATTTGATAATCCATATTATAATTCTATAAAACGTTTTGTTTGATGTATAAATATATAAACATTTTCAAAAATATTTTTATTCACTTCGTCACTCAAAATATCTGATCCAAATTATATATATTCTATTGTATGGTTTGGTTGAATATTACTAATTAATTGAGCTCGGGGATGTGTATATAGGGGACATTCTAGAAAAAATGTATAGCATCCTCCAACGCGCACCCACAGATGCAGCAAGGATCATTAATCAAATTAACTCTAAATAAATCAGCTTTAAGTGGACTGCAACGATGACGAAGTCTAGTATGTAAAATATTAATTTTTCTAAGTCCAATGAGATAATAAAACGGAACCAATGATTTTTCTCCTCTAACAGACCAGTTAAACTTGAAAGTGAGGGAAGGGATCTTATATCAGGGTTTAGAGCGTTCCAGGAACGAATACAAGAAGGATAAAAAGATTTGGAAAACGTTTCTAAACGACATCTAGGAACTCGATATTGAGGTTGATTTCTGAGGTTATTATCACCTAATGGTTTATATTCACCAAGACAATCAGCCAAATATTCCGGGGCTTTCTTATTATGAATTTTGTGAAATAAACTTAATTTCTTTCTATTTCCTCGAATGGCTAAAGATTCCCAACCCGATTCAAAATATAGTGATTCTTTATTAGAGAATTGGGGAGACCTGTTATAATTCTAGCTGCTTCAACACAGAATATATTTTAATTTTCTCATGACAAATATTTGCTTAGTCACACTATTACATATATTATCAATATGTGTTGACCATTTACAATCTGCAGAGAAGGTTATTCCAAGATGTTTGTGGTTCTCAACAAATTGGATATATTCATTGTTGAAAACTAAATCTATCATTGGAACATCTCTACGGAATGTTAACATCATACATTATGTTTTCTCAGGATTGAAACCATGAGCCATTGATGAGCCCACTTATTCAGACATACCATGTCTGTATTTAACTTCCGTTCAATTTCAACAGAATCTGGAGATGAGTACATTAAAGAGCTATCATCGGCAAACAATCTAACCAAACTTTGAATATCATTTGCAATATCATTAATATATAGCAAGAATAGCAAGGATCCTAACACAGAACCCTGTGGAACACCTGCCTTCAAAATACCAATCTCTGATTTACAATTACCAATCAGTACCTTTTGCTTTCCATTTAAAATATAATCTTTCGGCCAAGATAGAAGTTTACCTTCAATACCATAGGATTTCAATTTTTCTATCAGACCTTTATGCCAAAGACGGTCAAACACTTTTGAGATATCACAAAAGATTATACACACGATTTCCTCATTTTCTAGAGCTAAACATATTTTACTAATTGATGGAATGTAGAATGTCCCGGGAGAAAGCCGGATTGGAATTCAAAGAACAGTCTGTTATCCATCATATAATTAAAAATATACTTAAATAGGATACGTTCAAACACTTTTCCACAACAACCCAAAAGAGCAATGGATCTATAATTGGACACCACGGATTTATCCCCCTTCTTGAAAAACGCCAATACATTAGCTATTTTCGAACAAGCGGGATACTTTCCAACTGATAACGATCTATTAAAAATATAATGCAATGGCAAATAAGCTGTGTTGGCTGTATTTTTCAGCATCTGATGACTAATACAGTCTTCACCAGTTGCTTTGCCTAATTTCAATGATAACAGTATATCTTTAACATCGACTTCCGTTATCTCACCGATATCCAATGAATTATTAGTTCGGCGTGGTTATATTGGTGTATTTATTCCTTCATCCCTTGACACAGATACTGAACAAAAAAACATATTAAGTAAATTTGCTTTCGCTTGGTCGTTAATTACAGTTTCATTAGATATCGGGTTAACAAGCGGTGGTATAACGGATGATCGAAGGTTGCCCATTATTTTTTTAACAAGTGACCGGAATGCTTTAGAATCTGAAAAAGCCTTTTAATCAAGCAATCCATTAGCAGTAAAAAAAGAATTGCTCCTTGGCATAAATAATCATATTATTTACTATGTTACGCTGGGTTTTGAAACGATTCAAATTATGCGGGGTCGAATGCAGTCTAAACTTTTTATGTAATCGATCACGAATGCGCATTTGTTTCCGTATATCTGCATTAAACCACGGTATATCTGTAGTTCTAATCGTAACAATCTTGGTGGGTATACATTCTTTGGCTATATCAATATATTTTTCGGTAAAATGTATAGCCATATTATCAATACCATCACCGAATTGACCTAAGGAATTATGTAAGTCGAATTCTTCAATAAGTCGATTAAATTGATCAAATTCGGCATTTTTATATAACCAGACAGCACGTTGATACGATTTCTACACGAAATTTGGAATCTTAAAGAAAACTACAGTAGCATTATGGTCTCTTAGATCTCTATTTAAATCTATAACATCTGAAAAAGTGCAATCGCAATCTTCAGATATTATTACCGGATAAAGCAATGTTGTGTTTCCGGTTGTTATGTTGACCCTAGTGGGTTCCGTTATAACATTCACTAAACTGTAATCATTAAGAATATCAAGTAACATGTGGTTTCGTTGATATCACAGATCAACATTCAAATCACCCGTTATAATTACCTTTGACGTATAATTGAAAGCTTGTTCAATTGAATATTGAAAATTTTGCAAGAAGAAATTGTTTACAACACATAGTAAAATTTTATATTTTGGAAAATCAAGTTCAGACCATACAAATTCACAATTTTCAAATTCCAGATCTTCCCTTCTTTTGAATTTTAATACTTCTGAAAACATATACCAAAACTCCTCCTCCGAAACAATTTCTATCTTTTCGTAAGATTTCATTATGATATCCTTGTAAATATATGTCTTGATTTGACATATCATCGTCCAAATGACTTTCAGTAATACAAATAACTGAAGATCCTTGCGCAATACTTTCAATATAACCCAGTTTAAAACGAACACTTCTGGCATTGCGATGAAAAATAGAAATTTCGTCTTCAAACCCACCAGGATTTTCTGATATATCACTACACAACAATAACAACAACATTAAACACAGACTAAACCAAATATTAGAACAAAACTCTTTGAGAAAAAATTCATAACAAACAAATTTACATGTATTGAGTATATACAATAAGCATTTAATAATTGACAAATACAAGGAACATTTTTTTACACAAAATAACATCTTCATCTTGACTATTGAGTAACATGCAATATAAAAAGCCAATCTTGATTCTATATGACATAATATCAATTTCCATGACTGTCCGTTATACAATTTTTCTTTCAGTAAAGACAAAAATAGGATCTTTGAAATGGCAAATGTTCAGTATACATACACTGATTTGAAAACACAAACTGTAATGGATCGTGATATTTATAGTACTCTTCATAAAAATATGCAGGGGGTATTTAATTATCTGGCAATAAATTAAATTTATACATGTATATATACAGTAAAGAAATAATCTTAAATGGACAAACATAGGATGCCACAAACCCTTTCCGGAAAAATGGAAAATATCCTTTTGTTTTGAAACAGCAGCGACCTCATAAACTTACAGATCGAGTGCACCTAATGAAGGTATGATGTACATATCTGACCTATATACAACTTCAGACCTTGACATAATCAACTTGCCAATAGGCAATACAAACTACAGTCCTGAGGCATACATGTATTAACAGGTAAGTATTTTGACTACCGTATAAACAACAACAAAAAAAGGTAAGCACATTGTAATAATAATAATAATAAAAATATGAGAATTACAGAGGCTATTTATTAAATCAAATATTGTCTTTATTTACAAGTTTCTCAATGTCGGTTGTGTCGTTTAATAACACTTTATTAGCCTCCGATGACCTTTTTGCAAATATTTTACCATCAACAGTCATTGACAGTCCAGAAGGAGTTAATCTGCTTCTTATTCCGCGCTACATTTAATTTTTTCACCATAAATTGTCTATATCGGGCTGATATCTTCTGTAATTACAATATTATGCGGATTGGACTTCAGTTTCCTCTTTTGTTGATAAATTTGGTTTTTTATTTTCCAGTTTTTAAATCGACATATGAGCTGTGCTTTACCGCTTTTGTCAATGGTACCAATTATATGCGAGCGATTTATATCATCTTCACAAATTTCTATTTGAAGGTAGTCTTTACAAATTTTGACAATTTCTCCGTCGGTTGCGCTAAGCTTCTCTGTCGTTAGAGGCACGTTATGGAATCGGAGAGAATTGCGTCGCCCATATTGTTCCAAGGCTTCTAGATCACATTCAACTGTTTGGACACGACTAGTAAGCGATTGATTAGTTTCTACTAACTCTTCATTTACAGCCTTAAGTTCATCGACTGTTTTCTCGAGATCTTGTACTTTGGCTTCAAGTTTAGTCACATAGTTTGACATTACATTGTCTAGACTGGCCTTTACTGAGTTGTCTAATAAGGTGCCGATGGAGTCAATAAATCCTGGACTGGATATTGTATACTTTATAACTTCCGACAGATCAACTGACTGGCCATCAGAACTTTGGAAAATTATATTGGGATGGTGGTCACCTTGGTCATGTTTAGTTTTACTAATTGACGCAGTGTCAGATTCCGCCATATTGGGTAATATTGAAGTAATATTAGGAGATTCGAGTTCAATGTCAGATTCAGATGTGTACTTACAGAATCTCTTAGGTTCAGGAGTAACTTTCTCTGAATTTACACTTGTGTTATTTTCCGCCATAGTTGTTTATGTTTGTGAGTGATTTTCATGTCGTTCAATGTCAGTATATAGTTCGATATTAAACTTTGCAAAAATCTCCTACAGGAGTATAAATGTCCGACAATTTGATATCATCAGTTAACAAAGGTCTATTCCACTCACTTGCAGCTTGAAGTTAACATTTGATATCACATAATTAGATTAAATTTCCCCAAAAGGGTGGCTCCTAGTTTACTATGCGTCTACACTTGCCACCATCTTATGTGATTTTCAATGTTGTTCATATGTAGTGCATGTATTGTTTTGGTCTTGTCTTCGTTGTTCTCCGGGGTTTGTCAGTTGTTTCGATTGTTCCCTCCCTTTGGTATTTCTTGACTTTACTCACACTGGAAAATGTAAAAATATATGCACCAGAATTTGACAAAATCCCTACAATAGCAGACAGTAAGAATTTATGTAGGATAACAAAAGGCAAAACAAAACTAATCAAGATAATCATTCTGTCTGTATCACGTTGTTGGACTCTTTGTGACACATACATCACTTGCGGTTCAATCCAATCGAGGACACCCCCGTTTTACGTTGGAATGTCGAGAATAAGATAATCAATGATGTTTTATTCCGATAATCATTGCTACATTTAATATTCTAAACTTTCACTTTCAGGAGTTTTCTAAAAATCCGATTATTCTTAATTGGAAATGTTTATTTTTTCAATGCTCATCATGTTTATACTGAAATATATGTCTCTTATGCATCAAAATTGGTATACATTTTTACAAAACTTTTTTTTAAGGAGCATTCTATCACAATATATGATTTTTTAGTGATATACGACCTAAATTTGTAAATTAGGGAAAACAAATGTTTTGTAAGTGTATCAATTTTGTAATTCTAAATGTCATTTAAGGATAGAATATTATGCGTTTGTGTACTGGCAGGTACAGTAAAGACAGCTGTGATAAACATTTTGTTTACATTTTCATTAGTAGTTATGTATCCCTTTTAAATTTAGATCTTTCTTATTCAGTACAAATGACTAATAAATACTTAACATTTAAAAGTGAAGTACATTTGATTCCGTTCTCTAGTGACATTTATATTATAATTGATTCAAATTTAAAGCAAAAATATCTATTATAAAAATGAACATGCTAAAATTCAGAATTTTACTGAAAAGAGTCATCGCTAACAAAATTCTGAGTCGGCAAGTTAATCATCACATACTTTACTGCCACGCATGTGATCTATACGGCGACTTTTTTGGCAGGGATAGATTGCTGTCACATAAACGTCTAAGACAGGGTTATGTTCAGTCTATCTTAATTTCATCACTCCAAAAGTTTTACGGTCATCATCACGAATTAATTGGCCGATACGAAGTTTCTATCTCGGTAGATGATCTTTATTGGGTGAGGAGGTAACCGTTCTACCTTTTTCGTATGAGTGTATAGCGCGAAGACCCAATATTAATCCATCAGATTATATATGATATGCATAACTGAATAACGATTACTGTATGCAGTATTAATGTGCAGGTTAAAAGATTAATTTTTTGTTTGACTTATCCTTTTATAAATGAAAGAACCAATAACAGCTGGCAGTATTTAAAAAAAATCTTATCGTTTTATCGTTTTCTTATAATTTAAAAAGGCATAAAACGGATATGAAACTTACCCAAATCATACTGTAACATAAGTGAAAAAGCTCAGCCAAACAAACAACGAATTTATCTCTTCTTCATCTCGACTATCGTTGTTAGGGACATCTTTCTGAGTATACATGTATCATGTGTATTGTGAAATATTTGAACATATTAAACACTATTATAAGACTAGGCTCAATAACATTAAGTACTCTGACTACAATATTTTCAGACAAGACCTTAAAATATGATCCATTAACATTATACAAAGATTGTTATTGTCTGATGACAATACACTTCTTCATCCATTGTCATCATCAAAAAACAACTGGAAGTCCCGAGGTCGCCTATCAGCTCCGGAACTACCAAGGTGTGATATCTGCCATAGGGTTGACATTAAAATTATCTGAATACTATGTACACATTAATTACAAACATAACATCAGGTAAACGGCTGATCCTTGAATGTGGCCTTGCTGAATAATCCAAAATAGACAATGCTCATAATGTTGGTTGTTCTAATGTACATGTAAGTGGTTGGTCTTTCTATTTAGCAAATAATCAAAGGGACAATTAAATCAACCTCTGTGCCATGTACAGGAAAGGATGTAGTGGATAGTGACAACATAGCTGATACGACATTGAAAAGAAAGCTTGATGTCTTTGTAGACAGATTTAAAAATCAATTTTCCCTTCTGAACAATACTGTACATTTTTGCACTTGTAGTTATGTCCTCCAATCCACATATGGTGAATGTTCAGTTACAAATATTGAGCTTTTTGAACTTAACTGGTCTTCCAGTTCTTTTATAACACGATCTTTCTATATATATATATATATATATAACGCTAACTGTAGAATAAGCGTTTCAATATATTAATTAAAATTAAATTAATGGCAATCAGAATCTATACATACATATTAAATGACATAAAATTCAACAAGAAAATGTTTACATAGTATTTGAATATTTAAGTGACAATAAATACCATTTTTGATGCACAAAATACACATATTTCAGTATAAACATGATAAAAATAATCATTTCTACTGTACAAGACTTGCATTTTCGAACGCTCGTGACAGCGAATGTTTAGATTTTTTGGTTTGTATTGGCTTTTGGGTTTTGTGTTTTTTATGATATCCCACATAAATTCTTACTGTCTGCTATTGGTGCGGTTTTCTCAAACTCTAGTTCATATATTTTTATGGGTTACCTTATATTTGAGGAAAGGCCATTATTAACTGTACTTAAACTTTAACCTACTAACTTTGATTTATCTAGTCAGTGATGTTATTGGACTTGATTTTTTAAAAGTCATCACAGTTTTACTATATTTTTATTCATTTGTACTTTAAAAATTACTAACTTTCTTTATCTAAGGGTATATGATAATGCTATCCCATGCTATCATGGCACAACTACAAATCATATATTATGATTTAAAAATTGAACTCGTATAGCTATTCCTTAGAATGTTCGTAAAATGAAAATGCATGTATAATGCGATCAGCTATGCCATGCACGTTTTATTTTAAGCAACATACAATGTACCAACAGTTTAGTTTTATCATGAACAACACCCATGTAAACATTATGTACACTTATGAACGTGTTTTTAAAGGTATACATGGTCCATGTATATGTATTACCTTAATTTTATTTCCTATAAAATCATAAAATGTAAAATTGAATAAATTCATATACTACAAGATCGTTTGACTTATTACCCAAACATATTTATTAAAAAAACTACGAAAATAAATATTGGAAACGAAGGACGAATATCAGTGTTATGCCATCCTTAGTATACATGATAATTTGGCTTCTGAAATAAATCCTTAAACCTAGGTTTCAAAATGATACAGCCACTTCCAACTCACAAAATGTTTTTCTTTTTATACATAACCAAACAAAAAGTGAAAATAAAATATATAATTTCTTTTTCTCGTGTTCATAACATTACACCTTATTCTTATATATCCACTGTTCCTTGTATATGTAATGGTTGGTAAACTGTTTCTTTGGCTAACATATGTTTTGGTTTGTTTTTTTTATAAAAATCTTTGCACCATCAGTGTTAGTCCGAAAGGAAATTTTAACTGATCCCAATAGCGCTTTTGGAATCGCGTAATTACTGCTTTAGGTTACAGTGCGGTGTTTAAGGAGCACATGGTTAAGGATGGAATGATGCTATATTCATATTTAATAAGAAACAATTATAGCCTTTCCAATTTGCGCATTTAAAGAAGAACATGAGAAATTGAAATTAAGATTTCAGTTTCAAACTTTGTTTCATTTTTATTGTATTATGATCGAGCTTTCAATATCTATCAATCATTGTATAAAATTCCTTACCATGATGCAACGGCAGTGTCATTAATGTCTGTTTAATCAAGCAATGGAAGAAAACTGAGTGTTTTCACATTAAATTTTCTCAAAAGAACTATGAGTAACACCCTTGCCCAAAACGGTTTTTTAATATGTTTTTCTTACATAAAGATCTATTTCAATGAAATATCTTTTGGGGCAAGGCTCAGATCAAAATATTAATTCAAAGGTCCGAAGATGACTCAAATTGTGCCTTTTTTATTGATTTCTTTACAATTAGCCATCGTGTACGGCATATTGCAACCGTTATAGAAATTTTCTGTTTAAAACAAAACATTTTCCTTAAAATGCTACATTTTAAGAGTGCTTAAGGATAGCTGAGAGCATGTTTTTCATTACTTTTTGAAATTCAAAGTGCCAAACATCAGGCCAAATCATACGATGTCGTTTATTTTCCAGCATAAATAGATAATTATGAATATACTAGGGAACAAGTTATTTTGGCAGTAATGTACAAATGTAAGTAGAGAGAGATGAAAATAATAATTCCTTTGTAAGCCATGTTCTTCTGAATGCTCAAAACTTTGAGGTATTTTACAGAAACAAGACACGAATTATGGAATATCAACAGGAATAAGACAAGCAAGAAAGTTTATAAGTCAATCAAATATATACCAATTTTATTAAAACGGATAAGAAAAAATGTGGGGATGCATTCCTACCACACAAACAGAATCAACACATACACGTTGTCAGTGTTGCTATTTGTCTTAAAATTACACTGGGCCTTCACCACATAGACAAAATCTCACACCTTATTGTAAAACCTCTCCTCTGTACAATTACAGTTATATATACATAGACACACATTCAGATACAAAAACGAGAAAATGAATATATACTGTATCGACATTCAATAAAACAATATACATATATTCATAATTAACAGAGGTAGAAATGAGTGAAACAGGAAAGGAAATGAAAATTATGGCAAACTCTATTGAAAATATATACTATAGTCAACAATTTTTTGTGATTGTAAACGACTGTCACTAGTGACCTTGGTAAACAAGTTTTTCATACTGACGAATGGTTTCAAATGATGTTGGACCTGTTCCCTGTCGTAACATTTCATGTGCCTCCACCGAATTATAACTTCCATCCGATTGACTTTGTTGAACTTCACGACGGGTGCCGTATACGGAGCAGGAACGTATTACCCTCCCGGAGCATCAGGGTTCACTCCTGGTTTTTATAGGAGTTGTTCATTGTTTTTTAGTTTTCAGTGTTTATTTGTTGTGCCTGTAGTTGTTTATTTGTCTTCCCGGGTTTGTCTGTTTACTGTTTAATTGATTACGTTTTTTTTATTTGCTCCTTAGGTATATTTGTCCTCTTTGTGTCTGCTATATATATATATATATATATATATATATATATATATATATATATATATACACACACACTTACATTAATGCAAAATATATTTAGGAAAAGAAATAGTGATAAAAGAATGACCTTTTGCTATTTGTATTAAGTCTGAGTTCACTTCCCTAGCGTGGCGCCTACAACAGATGCTCACTACGTCATAACCACGGTTTAACGGAATCCGGTGTACATGTTAAAAATTTTGAATTTATAGTAATTATTACGATATAATACATATTGTTAGAAGAGGGTCTTTGTAAGTTGCGATATTGTTACAATTAAATAATAGAATAATCTAATTAGTTAAAAAGGCATGTGGCTACATGTAGTCTCATTTGTCTTGTTACCATCCAATTATAAGCATTATGTTTGCCATTTATTTCATTACATTTTCAATTTCCCCTTGTTGAATATATACATATAAAGATCTTTATATGTAATAATAAACTGCATGTAGAAACATTATTTCCGTTGAAATCCCACTATTTGAATACATAATTTCCTTGTTGATTTAGTTAAACTTTTGTGCTAGGCTTCAGTTCAACAATGAACGGAAACAACGAATAAGTGGTATGGAGTTTTTTTAATATATTTGTTTTTATCTATTGGCACCGACAGAATTTGAATTTTAACAGTTTAATACAGGACGTATAATACCTTCTCTAACTTACAATATGGTCAAGGTTTTCATGGTACTGGTTTTTTCTCTGAAGTATTGCATTCTTAACACTTTAAGAATAGGAGATCCAAATGTCTGCTCAGATTCTTTAACAGGGTATGTCTGAAATATTTATATACTTTTGTAGGATATCAATTAATTAAAACTCTCCTTACAGGTAAAGCAAATCAAGGAATATGTGACAAATCTTTCTATAGAAATAGTTAGATAACATCGGAAGAACACAGAAGTTATCAGAACAATGGAAAAGAATGTACGACTAAAATTTAGAGATTACATATCCATGAGAAGGGTAGAGAAAATTCACGAAAGGAAATAAATCTTGTAAACTAATGACTAGAAAATTAAAACGCATAGCGATGAAATTACAAACTGAACGAGGTAACACAATTATTAAATCATTAATATTTGATTATGGTCAGCACTATCAGAAGGTCATAATTAGAAGATCGACCTTGTCCGGATTTCACTCTGCATATTTTTTTGTTATAATATGATATTGTAACATCAATTCATTGTGGTCGCATACTCGTTTTGACCAAAAATCTATCACTGATACATGTAAAACCTTGAGGTCTGTAACACCAATGCCATAGAAAGTGTGTTTAAGCTCACTTTTAATTTCATTCCAAACTCAATCAACATGTATTAAATTTCAGGGAGGCAATATGCTGTTTTAACTACGAAATTAGAAATGGAAGATGCATAGGTAAGTCACTTGATTTTTCATGGGTGCCTACCTGGATCCGGTGGTACGAACGTCAGTTAATCTAACTAACTGTTAGTTAAAAGTTTAATTGCCAGTTATTTAACTGTGGATTATAAATCCGTTGCACAACAGTTTGCTTAACTATCAGTTATGTACGACCCTCGCGCAATTTCGTGTACTTAACAGACATGGCGTCCAAGATGTACGTCTTGTCAAAATATGTGACTACAGTTATTAAAAAATGAAACACGTACGTTTTGGCGAATTTCAATGAATAATTGAATAACTAAGCAGAGGGCTGAGGCATGAAAGCCGTTTTTATTGATGTACCTCAAAGTAAGAAGTCACTTCTCCCTATCAGTATGAAGTGTGGTCAGCCTTGAAGGGACAAAATCTTTCTGCACCAAATTCAGCGGTTCTCCGATTTTTGCATGTATTTTCCATTGAGTCTTATGTTACATGTAACCTAAGTCCTCTGCTGGTGGTCATCGTGGGTGAGGGATTGGCACCAAAGTAACAAGACTTGGTCAAACACCTTATGTGGAACATTCAGGCTACGTTTGATTTCAAGCAATTTTTGTGGCTCTGTAGATTTTTGTTATAAGGTAGCATAATTGCTCCTAAAGATTAAAATGTGAAGTTATTCCAGAGCATTTTTTAAAATCATAATAAATTATCAGAACATGAATTGTCTGTGGCAGCGATGTTTCTTGTCAAATTGAGAGGAAATAAGATATCTGCAAAGGGCCATCCAAAGCTGATTTTTGTGAAGTTTCGGTTCATTTGGCTCAGTATTGTCAGAGGAAAAGATTTCTTGTAAATCAGCCAATCAGAAAACAAGAAATGTCTGTGGCAGCCATGTTTGTTATTCAATTGAAACACAATGGGGGATTAAGGTCCTTCCATAGACACATTCTGTCAAGTTTTGCTCTATTCAACCCAGCAGTTTCACAGAATTACGTTTTAATCAACCAATCAGAACCAAGAATTGAATTGCCCATGGCGGCCATGTTTGTCGCCTGATATGGACAAAATGAGGGAAATTTGTAAAAAAAAACCTCCCACAGATGATTCCTGTCAAGATTTGTTCCATTTGCCCAAGCGGTTTCAGAGAATATTTCTTTATATCAGCCAATCAGAAACAAGAATTGTCCATGGCAGTCTTGCTTGTCGTCCAATCAGGATGAACAAAAATTAATTTCATAAAAGAATTTCCATGGATGCTTCCTGTCAAGTTTGGCTGACAGTTTTGATCAAGCAGTTCCAGAGAAAAAATGAACCAATAAGAAACAAGAATTGGCCGATCGGGAAGAAATGAGGAAACTTTGTAAGGAACCTCCCATAGGTGCTTCCTGTCAAGTTTCGTTTCATTTTGGCCTAGCGATTTCAGAGGAGATAATACTTTTATATCAGCCAATCAGAAACAAGAACTGTCCATGGCGGCCATATGTGTAGTCCGATCGGGACGAAATGAGCAAACGTTATAAATGACCTTACATAGATGCTTACTGTCAAGTTTAGTTCTATTTATCCCAGTGGATTAAAATGTGAAAAGTTCACAGACATACGTCGGACAAAGAGATGACAAAAGCTCACATGACCTTAAGTCAGGCGAGCTAAAACAGAAAAGGGTATTTTTAGAATGCATTACATTCATATCATACAAGCCTGCTAGAACTGAAGAGCTGTGACTGCGATTTTAGAGAGACAGTTTATCCCCTCTCGGATTACTGGCAGGCTGAAAGATGTAATTTTTTTTCAGATTGCAGATTTCTATCTGCAGAGGCGATTGTATCCTCGAGAATATAGATACGACACTCTGATACCGGTGGTATTACATGTATGTGTGAAGTGAATTTTTGAATGCAAAGTACCAAAACGTTTTCTATGTAATTCCCATCTAGGGTTACAGAGATATGATTAAGATTTCGAAAAAAAAAATAAAAATGACCCAATATTTTATGAATTGGTATCCTTCTAGGTACATGTAGCCTTACCGGTATACATTATGCACTTGCTCTATTGAAATTATGGTTGCTATGGACTTAAGGTGGGTTGGTATAATATTTTGAATTTACCTTGATACCAAAATGTAGCCTTTTAATCATTCCTGAGAATAACTGGTTACTAAGGACTTTTTATTAGATGAGAACGGTTGCTATGAAATGATACATGACATTGACCTTTGGGTTTATAGCAAATTGTGTATTTTATCTTTGTGATTTGTTTGGCTATTGAAAGTAGCATTCTATCTAGTACACTTTTCAAGGTATAAGCAAAAGCACCTAGAACCAGTTTTTGGACCATAGTCCAATAATGCTTGTTCCAATGTATTTGAACCTTATGTAACAATGTTTTACTCTTCAATGGAGGAAACAACAAAATACCGATCACAATCGAGCAACAATCCAAAATCAAAGTCCGAAACGCCAGCAAATTCGAAGGTGACACACATTTTTCCCATTTATTGTCTGCTTCTATGTTACCGTTTTCGAGTTAGAGTGATAACAAGGTATAAGGTCAAGGTCATCGATAACCTTTGCGATGTTTGGTCCAATGGCCAATGGTTAAGTTCCCATCCTTGTACGACTTTCGGTTTATGAGAAAAATATTTTGGCAGAAAGTGTTTTTACATAAATAGAAATAATCCATATAAGGACACTTTGGATCACTTTGACCCAAATGTAATGAATCATCCTAAACACCATTCAGATTTCTTGTAAGTCTTACGGTTTCTGAGTTTAAAGGATAAAAAACATTTCCATAAAAGGGGAGATTACTCCAAATGAAAAAAGTTTTCGGTCATGGCCCTTATTCTGAAATAGCTTATCACTAACTCGTTTATGGTATAAAGGAAAGTCAAGAAATACCAAAGAGATATTCGAAGGAGAGAAAAATCGTAACAACTGACAAACTCAGGAGAACAACGAAGACAAGACCAAAACAATACATGCACTACAATTAAAAGCTAAAAACATATGAACAACATGGAGCCCACCAAAAAACCGGGGGTAGACTCTTGTGCTCCGGAAGAATAAGCAGTCTCTGCTTCCTGCAGGACACCCGCCATGCTGTTCATGTCAAATCCGATATGAGGAAGGGATAATATCAACAGGTTCATTTTCATTTGGGAAACGGTTTTTTCATATCTGTCAACCAAGTCATGATGACGCCCATAAAACTTTAATAAGGATGCATTCAGCTTAGGAGCAACGTACTGAGCAACTTTTCTGTCAAAAACCGGGCTCTGTCCAGGAAGTCAATGTATAAGTCACAAGCTCTGGAATAATGTATGAGTTGTGAAATATATACTCCATACGCCGGCGCTTCTGGAATATTGACGCTCAAAAATGGGAAGTTGACGATTGGAAAGTCAAAGTCATCCCGTTTGTCGTAAAGTTTTGTATTCAACCTTCCTCTTATCAAAATGATATGTCACGCACTGTACGCGAGAGATTATTTTAATGGGTGACGGAAAAAAGATTAATAATATTAATAATGAAATTACCTAGAGATATGACCAACTTTAGTGACAAATCGTAGCTCTTTTGATTTTCTGTTTAAATAACCATGGTTGCTAATGACTTTTTCATCATATTAGGTGACGTTGCCATTGTCTTTGAAATGACCTTGAGATATGTCCTTGACCTTGGTGACCAAATATTGATCTTTATATTCCCTATTGAAATAACTATTGTTGCTAAGGACTTTAAGTAGGTTGCTGTGCTTTTGAAATGACCTTGACCTGTGACATTGAGCTTGATACCGCATTGTAGCCATTTTTATCCTCTATTGAAATAACTGTGGTTGCTAGGGACTTTTTTATTTAATAAGAAGGGTTTCTATGTGGTCATATATGACTTTGCCCTTTGACGTTTATCCCAAATTGTGTACTTTGTATTACTGATCTGTTTTGCTATTGGAAGTATCATTCTATCTAGCATACATTTCGAGATAAATGCAAAAAATCTTTAAAAGGTCAATTTTTGACAGTTTTTGGGCCATAGTCCCATAAAGGTTGGTCCAATGTATTTGGACCTTATGTAACAAATATAGCACTCATCAAGACATACATTTTCTCCATTTATTGTCTGCTTCTATCTGTTACGGTTTTCGAGTTAGAGTGATAACAAAGTACAAGGTCAAAGGTCAAGGTCATCAATTACCTTTTACGACTTTCGGTTTACGAGAAAAAAAAATTGGCCGAAAGTGTTTTTACATAAGGGGAAATAACCCATATATCTACACTTTGGATCGTAACGAATCATCCATAACAAGGTTTTTTGTAAAAGGGGAGATAACTCTGTAATGAAAAAAGTTATCGGTCGTGGCCCTCAATACAAAATAACTTATCACTAACTGGTTTATTGTATAAAGTATCAAAATGATATGTCGCGAACTGTACGCGAGAGATCATTTTAACCAGTGGCGGAAATATATATATATATAATTAAAAACCAATTGTTCAGAAAACAATTGAATGTCTTTCCACCTCAATTGTACATATTTTGATAAAAAAAAAGAGGCTTAAAATGTAATTGTTGGTTTGAGAGCATAGCTAAGCTTTCATCGATTGCAAAAATATATGGTTCTATGTACTTTTAATTGAAATAAGGGGGGTATTATGCTACTTCCCGTATTACAAATATCACTTCTGGTTTGATATGATAGGTAATTTCACAATTGTTAAAAAAAAGTATATGGACTGCTAGTTTGAATAACTAAGAAAAATGTTTAATTCTGGTTAACTAAATGTTTGTGATGAATTATACTGTTTCGCACTATAAACATAAAAAAAGTCATTAATACGACCTTAGAAATTGACAATTCTAGACGTTCTCATGGGTTGTAACATTGTCACATTAATCAACATTCCAATATATTCAAGACATCTAAAAACGTCTAAGAAATAACAACGTTCCCAGAAATGACGTCATCAAAAGTAGTACCTGAATTTCACGCTTTCAATAACTTTAATTGCTTTAAAAATCAGAAAAAAAACTTATAGTGTGAAAAAATGCAAAATACGTAATCTAGGTCATGGCATTGACCTTTGACCTTGTGACCTATTTCAAGGTCATTGGTCGCAGAGGTCATTGCAGAAGACCCCATGCCATTATTATGTACCATCGTCAAGTTATAAACGAAAAACCTTAAGTTTGAACGTTCTAGGGGCAATTACTGCCAAAAGATGACGTCATAAACTTCAACTCAAATGTTGCACATCAATGTCCTAAACATTTCCACCATTACATTTCCTTGGCTATCTACAACCATATCAGAGGAATAGTGATAACAAGCAAATGTCAAATAATAGAACTTGACATTGACCTTTGACCTTGATGCCAATTTGAAGGTTATCAATCCTTCATGTCAAAACAAAAGACATAAGAGAAATAAACGAAAAACCGAAAATTTAAACGTTCTAGAGGCAATTACGCCTATAAAATGACGTCATACAACTTTTATGCAAATGTAACAAAGCAAGGTCTCAATGTTCTTAACATTTTCTCCATATATTTTATATACTATCTTTTACCGTTTCAGAGGAGAAGCGAAAACAAGCAACAGTCAAAATTTAGAACTTGACCTTGACCTTTGACCGTGATGCCAATTTGAAGGTTATCAATCCTTGATGTCAAAACAAAAGATCCCATGCCATTATCATGTACCATTGGTGAGAAATAAACGAAAAACCGAAAATTTAAACGTTCTAGGGGCAATTACGCCTATAAAATGACGTCATACAACTTTTATGCAAATGTAACAAAGCTAGGTCACAACGTCCTTAACATTTTCTCCATTACATTTTATCAGCTATCTTTTACCGTTTCAGAGGAGAAGCGATAACAAGCGAAAGTCAAAATTTAGAACGTGACCTTAACCTTTGACCTTGACCTCATTTTTACTTGTTAGGGGTCATGGACCCTAAATACAAAGTTTTATGATGATATCTCTACTCTAAATAACAATTTGTATGATACACCAAACATGCCAAAAGTGAAAGTCGTTTGAAGGGAAATAACTCCTATGAAATGTCGTCAGACCCTTTTCAACCAAATAGAACAAAGTTGTCCATAGATAAACTGAAGACATTGCAAAAGATTTTAGGTCGATATCTTTTACGGCTACAGAGAAATAAAGATAACAAGAAAGGGAGGGGCGGGGAGATAACACCTATATATAAGGAAAAGTAACAAAAATCTAAGTATGTTGTGAAACAGCTCATACGACAATAGATACCAAGAAAAATAAATGGAAATGGTGAGCTGTCAAAAGGGGCGTAAAACGACTAAAATGTATGAAATACATAAGTCGAACAAAACCAAATATAAAAAGTGAAAAACAACAATAAACTAAAAAGTTAAAAATACTCAACGTTTCTTGATCATGAGTATGTGAAAAATAAAAATAAAAAGGTGTTGACTCTTTGAAACCCAGAGTCGTTTTACGCCCCTTTTGACAGCTCACCATTTCCATTTATTTTTCTTGTTATCTATAAGGAAAAGTGTTCGGTTACAGAGCGTCAATGGTGAAATCGTAATCACTGTACGATATCATGGGCCAAAAATCCTTTCGATATGTCAAGAAACAAAAAAAAAACATCTCGAAAAGATAATCAGGACAAAAGCAAAAGGTCTTTCCACGGAGAGTGGGAAGACCTAATAAACATAAGAAATACAGAAAGGTCTTTCCGTCGGAAACGGGAAAGACCTTAAAAAAATTAAAGTAAATGAGCAACATTTTTGGATTCAGGTATACGTTTGCAGATAAAATCGACCGGTATTTGATTTCATATGTATGCAACATATGCAGTAAAAACATTATAAATCGTGTTTCAGAATGCAAGGATGGCTCTACCTCCATTAGTGGTGGCTTCTGTAAACCTTGTGCAGGACACAAGTATGGATACCAGTGTTTCTTTACATGCAATTGCAATTATTTACAAAGGTAATTTCCAGTATTCATATTCATTGATTCGGGCTTTTTATATCTTTGTCTATTGGTTGATATAACTAACATCGACCTCATAATAAGCTACACTTGTTATATACGTAATGAAAAAAAATGTACGTGTAGCTTTTCAATATTTATTATTATTAAACATTATAAAATTTGCTCAAATACATGTATTTGTCTTTTTTATGTCATGTATCTACATGTAAGATTTAGCTGGGTATAGATATATCTATCAATATTAACTTTTTATCTACATTCATTTTAGTGCTGTATTATTGGGCAACATTGAGTTTTTATCTTAAAAAGCTATATTTTTTCTATGCAACCTTTGAAAATACAAATGGTCATGTGATACAGTGACATCGACTCAAATTTCATTGATAAAAAATAGCAGAATATTAATATTTGGATAAATCTACACACCTATATTTTAAACTCTAAACCTTATAACTCACCTAAAAAAATCAAATGTTATACTGTTTACATATTGTAAATTCTCCCGTAAATCGAATCATATATATCGATTGGATGTCCTTTCTCAAAAAATAACATCACAATTAATAGGAAACTAGTAGGTAGCTACACAATAAGGTTCAAATAAATTTTCCTTATGCATGTATTTGTTCACTAACAAACCGTTGTGTTATCTTTTCTTACTTTTTGCAGATGTGACAAGGTATTTGGATGTGTTAATCAAAACCCAACCACAATTTTTGTTGAAACGAATATATTTGATGTCTCCGATCTGCAAATTCCACAAACGACGAAGCAGTCTGACATGAACAAGTCTGAAGACGACAAAGAAGGTATACATGCATAAAATACAAAGGAAAAGTGACAAACCAACTTTCATGACTATTAAGTTTAATATTTAGTTTTTAGACCAATTTCACAAGCTGGAGAGATAAAACGTTTTAGCATTATTGGAATAAGTTGGGCAAATTCTTGTCGTTTTGTTATGTGACGTCTATATCAGGTAGATCTAATGCAATTGAAAATCAATCCCACAAAAGAAAAAAAAATGTTTTTAAAGGTATTTTCCTTTGTTATTCTTGTCGTGATTGTAATTTATTTCAATTAAGATTTAACAATATACAAACCCGCAATCTTGAATGTTTTTTTTTTCAACCACCGATCCTTCAACACTTTCCATTTTAAGTTTTGAGCGGTATTTGTGTTATTTTATAACGAACTTTATTCGCCTTTTATTTCAAAGGTCTTTCTAAACGAGAGATGATCATATATTCAGTTGCTGGCAGTTCAATCATACTTGGTATTGGAATTACACATATAATCAGGAGTTATGTGAAACGAAACAATAGCAGAAAACATCTGGAAAGAAAAGGAGAATCGTCAACCCGTTCATACTGGTTTGATAATACATATGACGAAATTGATGACACTAAAGTATTAAAAACAAATGACATTAAATCAGGAATAAATGAAAAAGAGTGTGATATCTCTTCAAGTAGTACTAAAAATGCAGGAAATAATGTTGATGGCATAAGAAATGAACCAGATTATCTCAACCCAATCTTTTCTGCTGATGACAGCAGTTCGGACAAATCAGACCTGTGTGATGATAAATCAGACCAATACAACACCCAACCCAATCCTACAAACTCCGAAAGCCAAACTATCACCAACGACGGTTATATTTCTCCAAATAGATATAGCTTGACCGTTTCAGTACACCAGCAAGCTTCACCTTCAAATTCCTTACCTTCAAAGGCAAAGTTAGAGAAAAGACAAAATAATAATACAAATCCAAACTATAAAAATGAAAACCAATCAAGCGTTCACTGTGTTTCAAAAGTGATATTCGATGAAGAATCTTGCACTAATGGCAACACCAATGAAAATATATCACAGGTTGCAGAGCACTACATGAAGAATACCGGGAAAAATAACAGTAACGACACTCCTAATTATGATGTGCTCAACGACAAATAATAAAGATCAAAGGAAAGTACTTGAAAACGTGACACATGCATTATTCAGCCGTGTTAAAATTTCATTATGTCGTCTTTATCTCAAAGACGTTTTAAGAATACATTTACATTAGGGCTTAGAGCATTTCAGGGTATCACTTTTATGTTGTAAGATGAAGAATATCTGGTGATCGACTTTTAAAGAATATACACTGGGTTTTCATGCTAGAAAAATATCAGTATATCAATTAATTTCAAGGTTAATGTTAGAATTTTGAGTGAATAGTTTATGAAAGATTTCTGTAATATTAACAACGTTATCAATTTCATGTTTTGCGGAATGTGAAATTCTAATCACTTAGTTACAAATGGTGTGTTCCCTCGTAAATCGTTTTCTAAAACTTTTTAGCCAAAACTTTTTATTTAAAACGTTTTAGGAAACGCTAGCGTTCATACGATTATTGCGTTCACACGACATTTTATAAAAATGTCATCTTGTGAGGTATTTTGGATTTTTATTTATACAGCTTCAAATCGATAAAAATTTGTTCCTTTTAAATTGAAAAAAATGCTTTTAGTATACACGCAGTGTTAGTATTCTTTTTAAAAAAAACTGCGCAATTGAATTTCTTATTTCAGTGTGCGTTAAGTAGAAGCACCTTGACTGACATTGAAAATTATTCGAATATTTTCTTATGATTGTATTGGAGAATTGTGGTTGTCTCTGCTTATCTCCTTTCTTCAGACCTAAAATTTTCCCGTCAATTTGTAGATTTTTCTGTGACATATATATTTCCGCACTTTAGAAGCATTATTTGGGAACAAAATTAAAATTCTGACTTTGATACTTCAGTAAAAAAATTAAACCTTAACTGGAAAAAAATATATATATATACATGTACAACAATTCAGTAACAGCTTTATTTCAATCAATACGAATCGCTACATATATCAATTTATAGACAAGTACATGTATACGGTTGATTAAAATCAAATATTACTTTGTATTATAAACCATTAATTCTTAAGAGGATATTTCGCCATATTTCATGTATATAGGGAAGTCGGGTTTTTTTGTCTTTCTACCTATATATATAGTGTTTTTGAATAAAGTCCTACCTACCCGTGATCTAAGTTTAAACTAGAAAATGTGTCTATAAGACACGGATGCCCCGCCCTAAAAACAATATAGGTGCTGCTGAACTGTGTTGTACTATACAAGAGGACTGTAGTTGTGAAATATAATTGATATATTACTATGGGTTTCTGAGAAATGAACCTAAATGCAAAACCAAAGTCACTCAAGCATGAAATGTAGGTCATAGCGACCCAAGTGTTGCTGAACTGTGATGTACTCTACAAGAGGACTGTAGTGGTGAAATATCATTGATATAGTACTATGGGTTTCTGATAAATAAACCTAAATGCAAAACTAAACCAAATTCACTGAAGCATGAAATGTAGGTCATAGCGACCCAAGTGTTGCTGAACTGTGTTGTACTATACAAGAGGACTGTAGTGGTGAAATATCATTGATATATTACTATAGGTTTCTGAGAAATGAACCTAAACGCAAAACTTAACCGAAGTCACTGAAACATGAAGTGTAGGTCATGGCGACCCAAGTGTTGCTGAACTGCGTTGTACTATACAAGAGGACTGTAGTGGTGAAATATCATTAATATATTACTATAGGTTTCTGAGAAATCAACCTAAACGCAAAACTTAACCAAAGTCACTGAAACATGAAATGTAGGCCATAGTGACGCAAGTGTTGCTGAACTGTGTTGTACTATACAAGATGACTCTAGTGGTGGAATATCATTGATGTATTACTATAGGTTTCTGAGAATATGGAGATAAACTCAAAACTTGACCGAATCGTGACGTACGGACGTACATACGGACGTTCGTACGGACGGACGGACAAGGGTAAATCTATATGCCCAAGCCACATTCGTGGCGTGGCATAAAAAGGGGTATTTAAATTCCGTGGTGGTAGTTTATACAAAAGACCTAAAATTTAAACTAAATATGTAAATGACATGCATGATATTTGCTGTAAAAATTAAACAAATAACACCACGTACCTGTTGTTCTGAAACGAATTAGTCTAAATATGCGTTCATACGACTAAAAAATGCGTTTCGAATACTTTTCAGCTAAAACGCAATATCGAAAACGTATACCTAATGCGTTTTCGATATTGCATTTTAGTTGAAACGTTTTCGAAACGTTTTGATAATGAACTGACTTGATTACGTACATGTGCCCACATGTACCTGTTCATTGAAGACATTTGCTAACCGATTTAATTTTTATCAGTGTTACTATTGAAGATGAACAATTACAACTGTTTTATTCGGGTTAACATTGTCTGCCGAGTGTCAATTTTTTTTAAATTTATTTATATATGTATTTTTTTATTATTTTTGTATTAGGAATGAATGTGTAATGGGTAATGAACACTCAAGTTTACATTCCCAAGTAAGAAAAGATGTCAACTTCAACAATGAAGACCCAATTCTGTTATCTGTATCAAATTTAACAAATATCCTGTCTACAAAATGAATGAATTTGTGAACTCCAATTTTGAACCTCAGCAAAATCGATCAAAGTGTACAAATGCAAAAATGGTTTTCCTTAAACATTTTTTTTATAAAGAATCTTTTAAAATCATTTTGAAAGGTGAATAATGACATTTTCCACCTTTTTTCAATGCCGAATATGTGTTGCAAAACTTTGTATGAGTAGTATATAGTTGCCTAATGTTTATCATGTTGTCATTTATGTGTCATGCATCATACCTCTGTATGAATAGTGTTTGTGTCAGCAGCTTGGCTCTGTCTAAAAAGTCACTGTAATTGTTGCATTTTTAGAATGGGCGAAATTTTGAGTTCATAAAATGTCAAAATTTCTGTTATAGGTAAAATTTCAAGATTTAAAAGTCAAACGATCAATTTTATATATATTTTAACTAATAAGCTTTCGTTTATACATGTATGAGGGCGTGGATTGGGTAATGTTTACAGAATAAACAATGAAAATGGCATATAAAATAAAGAACAGAATATAAAAAATAACTATAAAAAAATGGTTAAACATTAACTGATAACCGAATAAAAAAAAAGAATGTGCAGTATACAGAAATCAAGTAATTTCAAAATAACCTTTATTTCTAAAGAAAAAAAATATTGACTGAAAAAAGGGAAATAAAATGAAAGACCTCATTGATTAGAAACGAGGGGGAAACATGTTCAGGTTAAGCTCCTTTTATGATAAAACCAAAACACGACTCTGTGGCGTACCTATTTAACAACTACTGCTTTTGTATGTGGAAAAATATTGTTGGAACACCCATTTTACATGACTTGCATGTCTTGGAACCCGCCCTTTTCAAGACAGCCCAAGCGACTTGTTTCGAACGAAAAAGATACCACGCAATTCTTACATACATTACAAATAATAAATAACAAAACTTTATAATGGTCAATCACGGACCATTGGTTTTTTTTGGAGAAGGGCTATGATTTTCATGCGGGCCAGAATTTGTTTTCGCCCGCTATATGTTCAATGTAGAAAATCACGGTGGGGGTGGTTTAGGATGAAATTTTCTATCCTGCTTTTTTATTTTGAAAAAAAAATATGGTTGCTGCCTTTTTTCTTCGGCGTTTAGCGTCGATTTAAAAAATAGGTAACACACGGCCACCAAAAGCTTGATTTTTGTCGAGCCTAGGTGGTCGAGTGGTCTAGATCTAACATTGTTGTGCTGATATTTAGATAATTATGTATATAATATGTGTTTCCAGCCATGTATTGCCTTCATTGGTGATCCAATGTATCAATCTATCGTAGAGTTGTCACTTGTTCAGACGTACTTATATATATATATATAATTTCAATTTTGACTTGTTTATATATATATATATACTCCTAAATACTAACCCAACACTGTTAAAATCAGATTTTAATACTGTCAAATTTCTGTCCGCCTATGGCGGGACTCGAACTCACACCGTTGAGACACTATGGCACCTATTCGCCTAGCACCATTTCCAGCGCCCTAGACCACTTGGCCAAATCCGCTATATAAAAATATATAGCTTTAGTGGCCGAGGTGAATCTTGGGATGAACATGGTACATGTGTGTATGCGTGTGGCGATGGAATTTTATCACCTCTCTGGCATTTATATATATATATATATATATATATATATATATATATATATATATATATATATATATATATATATATATATATATATACAATAAGTACATAATTTATGAAAAATAAGAGAGCCGATCCTTTTATTTTTTTATGATTTCCTTATGGCATGTCCAAAATCATAATCAAAATATTTTTTTCTAAAAAATATAAGCCCCTCCCCCCCCACTCCCATCAGAAAATGCTCCGTGACTAACGACGACATACAAAATAAAAAAATTAAAACAGACAGTACACATATCAATCAATAAAAAATGCATTTATAATCAAAGCGAGATAATCATGAACACTTAGGCATCCTAACTTGAAATCAATGATCCCCCTTCGTGTCATACGGTAAAGTAGGTGATATATTCGTGATTCGTACGTGATTCGTGATCTCACGTTACCTCTTATAGTACAAACTAAGTGCTCAGTATACCAGAAAGCCATTATATATTTGTACATGTATAAGGTAAGTTTCGTTTTATACATACTTCCTTGTTATTATACATACACATATATACATTAACTATAACGACAATTTGGTTAATAAACTGAGTAATATTTACAAAAATGCTGCAAAAAACACATTAAAATTTAAACACTTCAAGCAAAGTTCATAGAAGGGAAAACAAAAGAAAACAAAACCCCTAAAACCATGGATATCAGGTGATTGTCTACTCTTGAGAAGAGAAGTCAAACGCCTGTCAAATAAATTACACAATGATCCAAACAACATTCCACTTAGACAATCTTTCACAGCACACAGAAAAGAATATAACACAATGAGGAAAAGACTAAGATCAAATTGCTTTTATTCATTTATTGATAAAGTTAACTCTCTTAATCCTAAACAATCCAATGAATGGGTTAATTATTTTAAATCACTTCTTCAGTCAAAGGGGGATAATTACGACAAACTTAACGACAAAGAAACACTAGAAAAGCAAACACCTCTCGACTTTCCATTCACGTGCAGAGATGTATTTCCGAATTAAAATCAAACAAATCCGAGGGCATAGATCTGATCATGAATGAGTTTATTAAATGCGGATCTAACGTCCTCCTGAAAACATTAGTTAAACTTTTTAACAAGATATTGAATGTAGGTATATTCCCGGAATGTTGGAATCTTTCTCTTCTTTCAACCATCCATAAATCGGGTGATCCAACTGACCCTGATAATTATAGAGGTATAAGTCTCTGTAGCTGTCTAGAAAAGCTGTTTACTAGACTCTTGCAGATGAGACTAGGCAATATTTCAGAAACTAACAATTTACTGATTCCAAACCAAACTGGTTTTAGAAAAGGTTTTAGGACAACAGATAATATATTCATATCAAAAACTGTAATAAATAAATACCTAAGCTAACGTAATGGTAAAGTTTTTGTTATCTTTGTTGATTTTAAGAAGGCATTTGACAGTGTCTGGAGACAAGCACTTTTTTACAAAATTTTTGACAAAGGAATTGCGGGAAACTTTTACAAAATCATAAAACATATGTACTTTAACACTAGATATTCATATAAAAGTTCTAGTAAAGTCTCTGATAAACCTGTCTTGATTTGACCATAAATTCATTACTACTAGTAGTGGAAAAACCAGGGTTCTACCCCAATGACACCTCCCATAGCACTTCCGGTAGCACCTCCGGTAGCACCTCCCATAGCACCTCCCAAGCAGTGAGGTGCAGTGACGTCATAATGAGACGGGCACTAATTATAAAATGGGCATATCAGCAGTACTAATTAGGTTTGATTAATTAAGATGTATTGATTAATTGTTATCTGCGTGCAGTGTTACCAGTGATGAGATCATTACACACTATGTGTTATTATACACCTACCCTCCCCCCCCCCTCCCTTTTCATAATACTGATTTGTTACGATCAGCGACCATACTGGATCATACTTTGATAATTCAATTACTAATTATTAAAATAGCTTGTGTAAATAAAAAAATCATTGTCTATATATTGTAATCACATAGTTTATTATGTATCAACACAAATATATCTTGGGTGGTACGTGCATATATATATAGATTATAACATGCCCTTTTCCATATCGGCCCTGGTATCATCCCGAGACTCCCATATCAGCCCGAGAGCTTTACATGCCCTTTTCCATATCGGCCCTGGTATCATCCCGAGACTCCCATATCAGCCCGAGAGCTTTAGCTCGAGGGCTGATATGGGTCGAGGGATGATACCAGGGCCGATATGGAAAAGGGCATGTTATAATCTGTTTATCACATACCAAGATTTTTTCCATAGCTGAAGAAAGAAATTAAGATGACTTAAACTTCATAACATTTATTAAATATTATTTATCAAATTTAACAATAACAAATCTGCATGTCCAGTAACAGATGTACAACATACATATTTGTATCACATAGTAGATCCATATCATATAAACATTGGTCTAATGATTATCATTCATACCATAAAAATTAACTGTGACATTTCCACTTAATTTAGCATAAGGAAAAAGACATATTTTGGAAGTGGGTAAAGCTTGTGCTAAATCAATAACAGTTGGTTGCACGTGAACAGAGTTACTAGTAGATGCGGTAGTGGAATTTTCATAATTTTCTATTTTCGAAACTATTGCATCAACATCTACACTTGCTAGTTCATCATCTGATGATGGTTCAGTAACTATTTGTTTAGATGTACTAGGTTGTGGAGAATTTACAGTAATATTTGTGACAGTACCACGATTACCAGAAGTGATATCACTTAAAATATGAGACATATTTTCCTGCTGATCAATGGAAGCAGTGCTATATTGGTTGATTGATTGAATATTACGGTGTCCAGTTAATTGCATAATTTGAGTGCCTTCAACATTGGAATGCAATAAAGACGTCACAGTGGTTTTACGGGCACTGTGATTCACTTTGCGGCCCATTAATCCCGCTTTCTCAGACATGGTTTTTGCAATGTCACCAAGTTTGTTTTTCCCCATTGGTTGCGTACTAAACCACACTGCCCGGACAGGTGGATTTGTGCTGTCAGGATTTATATCATGGAGTTTGGACAAATACATTCTACTCTCTGGTGTCAGCATATCAATTGGTCGTCTCTTAATGAACTCTTTAAATGTGCCAACAGGACATCTTGGATCACCTGAAAAATCATATCAATTTATTCAATATATCATATATTATAATTAATAAAAAATATGAATAAACCTACAACATATGAAGATTTAAATGTCTACATCAACTCTGATTTTGAAAGTGGACACAAGGTTACAACAACAAGTAAATAATATGGGATAAAAACTTTTTTTATGTTTTTGTTGTTGGTGCAAATATATCAAATATATTTGCTTCATTTTAGTCGGTACTTTTTTTCTTTTGTGTGTGTGTGTACAAAATGAATGTATGTTATATTGTAATTAACGTTATGCTTCCTTATCTGCATTTTCAAACATCTTTGGGGCAAAGGCTCTTGTGTTCCCAGAATCACCCTTTCTCGTCTTGGTTTCTCTTTCACAGTATTCAAGATACTGTTTGCCATCTGAGGTAGCTTTCATTGTCACATCACCAAAACACATATCTGTATGCTCCTGTCTACCCCTCATGCCAAAATGTATGCAATTGTTCAACCAAATAGTATTAACCAATGCTTCAGGGTTACCTAAAATAGATTGATTAAAAATAATGAAATTAAACAGATGTTTGACTTTTTGGGGGGTGCGGGGGGACATTGATTATTAAATTAAATAACTTTGCAATTATGAACTTAATGCCGTGTTGTTTTTTTCAAATTTAATTATTTTTAAAACTGTAATTGAATTCCGAATTTTAAACTACCCAGAGTTAATTGCAAAAATAAATGTTTTATTCATTTTTTTGTAAACAAACAATTAATTAAGAAAATTACTTACTAGTTCCTAACAGGTTCTTGGTGTATAACGTCTCAATTTCATCAGCAGTGAAGGGGTCTGCTCTGCGTTTCTTGTTCCCGAGTCCTTTCCCTTTCAACTCCTTGCGTTTGGCAGCCAACACATCCCTGGAGTGAGCGAATTCCTTGTCCTTCATTATGTTAATGTTCTTTTTTTCATTCAGATATCTGCTAACAGAGGCCTGTATACATTTAAGCGAATCCGGCTCGTAGTCTTCCTTTGTTTTTGTTCTGACTGACAGGAAAAATCTTGCGAGATATGCGTTGAGCTCCTCAACTGAAATTTCTTCCGGGTTGCGTAGTTCCCCAACAGTAGCCAACCATTCCTTCAATATTCTGAGGTCACTTTCTGTTTTGCGTTAGTGTTTATGTTTTTCATTTGTTCCACGAACTGTGTGGTGTCATTTTCATCAACGTTTACGAAGCGAGCAGCCTCCTCCGCCATGTTGTTAGGAACGCACTGATGACGTCACGAGAGCAGGGCATAATAACCGGTTATTTGTCCCGGGCAGTGATATCTATCGGGCACTTGCTCTATTATTAAATGTTCAAAAGTGTACGTTTCACGTCTAAGTATGTGATAAATATAAATATGAAGGTCATGTTTACTTGCGTACGTTTTGTATTTCTGATCGAGTCGAGATTGTAAGCATTAATTGTCTGATTATTTCGATTCCGAAATAAAGTTTAGAAGTTATAATCTATCTTTTAAACTAAACTAAAATAGATATTTTAACTATGTTGATAGATGTGTAAAGAGTAATATTGATTATATTTATAAATAAACCGGCTCAAACCGGTATATAGCAAACAGCGGCCATTATTAAATATTGCAAATATTCTCGCGTCCCTCTATGATATTTCTATGTTTTGAATATTAAAATGGCTTGGGCGAATGTAAAAATTCATTTTCGATATGTGGTAAACCCACAGTTTATGTGCATTTTTAATTATATCATGTAGTAACATAAATCTCCTAGGTCATGTATATATATACAATATTGATGCCTTGGCTTTGAATATATAATTTATTTGGACGAGGCTTAGAAACTGGGGAAAAGGCGAGCTTTAGCGAGCCTTTTCCCCAGTTTCGTGCCGAGTCCAAATAAATTATATATTCAAAGCCAAGGCATCAATATTGTGTTTATCCTGCAATCTGTCATCGAGAAATTGGTGTTTTATTTAATTATAAATTAAAAATTTATAAAGATTGTTTTTATTTTATTTTCCCAAAGGTAGCCTTACATTCCTTAGCGGAGTAATATAAATGGTAATAACTCATATTGTGTTCTCTCACAAAAATAATCCGTGTATCGGGTAGTGATTTATTTAACAGGTAATGATCGACTATTGTAACAAATAAGAAACGAGATTGAAAACAAGATATAGTAAGGTCAATAAACACAACAGTAACAAGTTTTGTGTAGTTTCAAATCATCAGCCCCGAAACGGAAGTTCAATGTTTGTCACACAGGTAAACATTCATGGTTTCCACTTGAAGACGGGCGCCAAAGAACTTGGAATTTATGCGGTTCGATAGGCTTGTTTGGGATCGATGAAAATGACGACGGAACGCTGTTCCCTTGTGTGGACGAAAGACTAGTAACACCCTCTGTTGTTGGGGCGGTCACAGTGGACGTTGTACGAGGTAAGGCAACAAGTTGGCAGTTTGTGCCAGTTGTGTCACTGAGCACGTTTGATATTTGACGTTGTTTATTTTCAGAAATGTAACTGTAATTTTCTATGGATTGCACATTTTTATGACCGGAGATGTGACAAATATCGTTTGCTTCAATGTTATTCTCTCGTAATTTCTGTACCAGATACTTTCGAGCAGAGTGATTTGTAAGTCGCTTGTTGGCATCAAGTCCCCCTTTTTCCTTCATGTTCTTCATCAAAGCTGATAACTTTTTCATCCCCACTCTTTGTCGTAGAAACCAAAGTTTGGTTCGATTGTCAGTTAACGGAACCGTACGTGGTGCAAGGTAAAACGGATCTTCTGTCCCACACATTGACTCCGGACGCTTTTCAGCATAAACTTCATACACTCTGATAGGGTTTCGTTCACCCTGGCTCTCAAATATTTTGGGTGCAACTTCCCGCACATCACTAAGATTGGCACCAGTCCTGGTTTTTGTTTGCCTTTCATTCAATTCCAAATATTTTGTCCCATCGCTTGCTGTGTGGAGTGTAACATCTCCCCATCTAAGAAAATGAGAGACAGAAAACCCATTTAACTATAGGTACATATTATCAGGTTTTCTGCAAACGTATATCGTAAAATATCGGCCGCGAGACACAATGTGAAGCTTTTTTCGGCGAGTGAGCGTAGCGAACGAGCCAAAAAGCTTCATATTGTGTCGAGCGGCTTATATTTTATAATATTTGTTTGAAGAAAACTTGATGATAAATTTATCGTATTGTTAACTAGCAATCTTAATGGAATTTATTACTTTTCAATGGCCATCTGCCTATAACCGGATGTTTTCCTGATATATTCGGGTCAACGTTGGGTCAAACATTATGATGTCGCTGATATATTCGGGTCAGCTCATATTAGGGTCGGGTCAACTCTTTACGACGTCACAGTGCCGAAATACGGAAAATTCTGAAGGCCTCAGCAGGTCGATATAGCCATAGGGAAATACGATAATTATGATAATGTTACCCTTCGTCCAATACTTTCCCCTCTCGGCA
Organism: Mytilisepta virgata; assembly: GCA_028015205.1. NCBI lineage: Eukaryota > Metazoa > Mollusca > Bivalvia > Mytilida > Mytilidae > Mytilisepta > Mytilisepta virgata. Next base: position 3,132,777 of record CM051520.1, on the reverse strand, counting down.
AAGTATATTGGATTAAGTGTTACGTTATCGTTACAAATTTTAGTACTGAAATTTAGGTTGGCCATTTGGTTTCTACGGGAGAGACTGATTGTGTTTCTAAGATTTAATTTTGGATGTAACGTCATTTCTGATTAGTCAAAAAAATGATTCGAGTCCGTTGCTATCCTTAAAAGTAGTTTTTTATTGTTGTAAAATAGTATATGAAAGCAATTTGTGTTAACAATGTATTTTCCAGATTCTCTCTCAAAGAAATAAATGCCAAAATCGTCTTGACTTACCCATTTTGGCATTTTCAAGTCAGCTTTTCGGGTTATTGTTTTGGTTTTCAATATTTTAGGCCGTGAGCTAAATATGAGTTGTAAATCGACGAAATGTGCACAACCTGTGCATCAAAATTGCTCATTAATCGACAATACCTCATACATGTATATAGTGTAGATCATATTTTTATGACAAAATCTAATTTTTAGTTTATTTTTCTCTTTTACATGACGTTTACACATCATATTTTCATTTTTCACCAGTATTTAGAGCATTCAATAATATTTACATGAACATGTTTTATTTCATTTCAGACTCAAGTGTGTTCATTGTCACAGGACGAAGATGAATAAAGATCAGGTGAAAGCAATCAAGCAGCGAATGAGTAGGGCATCAAACATGTGATACTTCCATAAAATCAGGATTATGTGAATATTCGAAAATTACGAAAAAAGGAATTTCAAAATAAAAAATCGGATTAGATACTGTAATGTTAAGAGCTCCATTTAACTGTGACGTGAATATAGGCAAATTCTTTAATATGGATTAATGATTAACCGAAATGGAATACTTTTCAAGTACATGAATTGTGGTATTTGTGAAATTGGATATGAATCGAGGACTGTTGCTGTAAAATCTAAATGTACAAAAATGTACCTACTACTGATGTTAATTTTAGCAAATTAATAAATGTAGATTGTGCTTTCTTATGTATGTAAAGCAAAACTTATTCAATATTAAAGAATGGGAAGGCTTAATTTAAACTATTTGTCTGTTTCCTTTTTTCAATTCATTTACTGAAGTGATTTTACATTGCAATAGTGACAATTTTGTATATCTTTTAAAAAGCCTCATGCCATCCTTTAATATTAAATCTAATTTAATCAATATCCAGAACCTGAGATCGTAATGCTCCTTTACACCTCGAAGACCAAACTGGACACTGTTATTAAACCAGAGGGTGTTGAGAAGTGCATCAGGTGTATTGGTTCCTAACAGATTTTTCTCATACAATTCATTAATTTCTTCATCAGTTAGTGGCTGAGCTCTTTTTGGTTTATTACCTTTCCCTTTTTGTTTCAGTATTTTCTGTTTAGCAGTTAAGGCCTGTCTTGTAAGGTGAAAGGAATCATCATTGTCTCTTTGATTGATAATTTTGTGTCCATATTTATGCCGACGAAGTTTTCTATCAATACTGCTTATCATACCTCGGAGAGAAGTGGGTTCATATTCCCCCCTATCTTTTTTACGTACAGTTAATATGAAATTTGCTAATAAAGTGTCAAGTTCTTTTGGTGGTATTGTGTGGATAGGCCTTGACTCATTTTTCTTTTCCAGGAATCTAGTTAAAAGTGAGATATCCTGTTTAGTTTTTTTCAGTGTGTTTCGGTTTTCTTGATTTTCCAGAAAATGTTGAAGATCATCCTCATCCATATCAATAAATTCAGAGGCGAATTGAGCATCATTGTCTTCTGGTTCTGCTGGGCCAGGGGCGTGTGGTGTTTCTCTCGTATCATTTATATCCGATTGTGTGATAGCAAGTAACGAGGCTAGTGGATCTTCAGTTTCTATGTTTGTTTCCATTGCAGGTTGTATATTCATACTTTGATTGTTGTTCTCATTAATTTGTTGTTCCAAATAATCAGATGTACCTTCATTTTCATTTTGCACCATATCTTCAGTTTGCAAACCTGCATCATTTTCATTTTGTACCAATTCATCAGTTTTTGTGAGAGCATCAGTGAGACCTTCATCTTGTAGAATTTGTTCCATTGGTGACCAATCGAGGCGGAAATAGGGAACAATGTTCTTTGAATCTCTTGCTCCAGCCATTTTAAATTGTAGCTTATGCAGACGACAAAAAAGGGGGGTTGCGTGGGGAAATATTTTAAAATCACAATCGATATACATGTAAGGCTATATATATGCACTGCATAAATTCTGTTACGGAATTTTTTATTTTATTTTTTTAATTGGACGCGTATATGGATAAAAGCAAATGCGAAACTAAAAGACAACAAACATCCCATGATCGCGACCGATTGTATATGTAGTTTTCTACACCAGTCCAGTCCTGTAAATGTTATTGGTCATACATGTACATGAAATTAAGGAAAAAATACATCAAGGTTAACTCAGTTACAAGGTTGTGTGTATGAAACAGTCGATAGGAATGCCGATATTCAAAGAGTAAGTCGACACGACTGGCGAAAATGACAATTTTGTTTACTTCCTTGTTTGCGGTAAAAAAGTAGTCCCGACATATAGGGGCGTGGCTTAAAAATTTATTATGTCATTGACATAATACCACTGAAATTTATTCTACCCCTTTATTTGGTCTGAAAATAAGTTGATTGCAGGATAAATAAAGATATGTAGGTCATGTTGTGTTTACATCTATTTATAAACATTAATGTGTAAGAAACATTTTATTTATGAACAATAATGTTGAAGAACATTCACAAAACATATCAATTCGATAACAGAACAACAGCAGATTACAAAGTTAAATAAAAACAGAACTATTCAGATTTTATTGCCATTCATACCCTCCCCCCCTTTCTTTATCTTACCGACAATTTATGAAACAAATCCCAACAGTTAATACGTCAATGTAAAATTTGAAGTCCAATAAAAACTATGTTTAATACACTATCAATTTCCTACAATAAATTCCTTAATATTTTGATCGATTTCAGGGAAATTTTAATTATAATGAGAGCAAAAAAAAAAAGCCACAGCCGACTGCCATGACGGCATTTCACAACTAAAGCCCCAAAATGGGCGAGTCCACAGAAAAGGGGTTTAAGGTACTCGATATCATAAAAAATATACATAAACAAAGACAATTTGAATTCCAAAATTATGAATTGAAATTAATTTCGTAAACATAGTGTTATATATTTATTTTCATAAATTCATATCGATTTGAAAGATATTTGTTCGTTCAAGTCGACGATTCCGACACCCCTGTCGACGTAATAGACCAGAGGACACCTATATAAGCGAGTCGATCGATGCAAAATCGACATTTCAAAAACGACACCAGAAGGATCAGACGTATATCGTGTTTGAAAGGAGAACAAAATAACAGGTGAATTTAATTATTGACTGAATCATATGGAGTGCAATTTTATCATTAAAAAAAATGTATCCGTCAAGTTATAATGTTTTTTCTGTTAATACGTTTTATATTGAAATATTGTTCGCATACTGATAATTAATCAACGTTTATTTTATATAAGACCTTACTTGCAAGTCCACTGACCCGACCATATGATACAGAACGGGGTATATATATCGTATGGATGTCAGTCAGTGGAACCCTGAGATATTTTAGTTTCATCACCATTTAGTCAACAACTGTTATGAACGTAAATACCATTCTCTTACTGTAAGTGTGAAGTGTGTTTTTTGTTTATCTTTCATGGTGTAGTGACGCACCATATTCCACTATTAAAAGTATGTCGCTAAATTAACAATGCAAATATAATGGTCTTAGGGGTATACTTACATAATCATATTTATCTAGACGCATTTATAGGGTTTTTAGAATATAAGTGCCTACCGGTCAAAATATACGGACAACCTATCAATGTGTAAATAGTCAAACATTTAAAAAAGAAAATACAGAATTTAATGTTCATATTCATTCCGGCCTTCAGATAATATGTGTTTAATATCATAATCAACCCTTAAAACTGTAATTTGCATAAAATAATGACATAACAATGACAGCGAAGTGGATTCACTTTCAGATATAACGTACCAATTGAAAGAATGGGGCCACTGCATAAACAGACATTTCCCTGTAATAAATGCGACAAAAGGTTTTCCCGCAAATCAAGTTCAATACGTCACCAACGAACAGCGCATGGGCTTAGTATCTTTGCATGTCCAATATGTGAATCCCAGTTTAATCGCCAAGATAATTTCAATCGACACATGAGAAAATATTATCCAAACAAACAAAAGCAGAGCAATGCAATTATTAATCAAGTTGGAAGTGGTGAACATAAGCAACCTGTCAGTGTAAATCGACAGTCTGTAATGGAGACTGAAAATATAAATGAACCCATGCAAAATGAAGAAAATGATTGTTTTACCAAAGAAGAAGCAATCGATGGGAATCTTAAAAAGATATCTATCTCTGCGACAGATAAGACCAAATATGATCCAATGGCATTTTTAAAAGCTAATGAAGAGAAGATCACATCTATTTTAAAAGATGAAGTGAAAAAACGTCTAAGAATCAAAGTCTATCTCACTCTTCAAGTTAGACTGACGAAGACCAAAGGTAATCAAATGGAAGTAATGGAGCCGTACTTTCATGGGCGATGCCACATAATTCTCAAACTTGATGATATTGAAGAAGCATTGAAAGAGAGTATGAAGAAAATGTTTACCTCTCTACTGGAGTTTCAAAGAGAAGGCAGTAACTGGGTGCTTGAAAAAAGTTATCAGTGTTAACGTGCACGTTGTTAACTACAAGCCTTTGAGAGGATAAAGTTTCATCCCTCTTCCAGCAAAATTAGCTAACAAGAAGGCTATCGTAAATGTTCAAAATAATGATAACAAATGTTTTATGTGGTCGGTATTAGCGGCTCTACATCCTTTACATAAGAGTTTCAAAAATCCAAACAGAGTAAGCAATTACACCAAGTATCAAGATGAGTTAGATTTCACAGACATTACATGTCCAGTAAGAGTATCTGACGTCCCAAAGTTTGAAAAGAAGAACGACATATCCATCAATGTTTTCGGCTATGAGAAAAATGAAGTCTACCCCCTACACCTGACTAAAAATCGTGGACTCCGACATGTTGATCTACTTGTCATTACAGAAGGAGAAAAATCTCATTATTGTTGGATTAAAAACTTCAATCGATTAATGTCTAATCAAAACCATGATAGAAATCAATACTTTTACTGCCATTATTGCCTCCATGGATTTACTAAAAAGATCTTGCTTGATAAACATATACCGTATTGTAATATACATGGTGCTCATCGAACCGAAATGCCATTAGAAGAGGACAAATGGTTGCCGTTTTCTGATGTTTCAAAGCAGCGCAAAGTTCCATTCGTCGTATATGCTGACTTTGAATGTATCTTAGAGAAAAGATGTGGATGCCAACCTAATCCCTGCGTATCTTCTACAGTTAAATTAGCTAAACATATAGCCTCAGGATTCACTTACAAAGTCGTCGGTATCACGAAAGACTTGACAGAAAATCACGTGACCTATAGAGGGCCAAATGCTGCGGATGTTTTCATAGAACATATGGTTAAACTAGAAGAAAGACTCTTAGAAGTATTACGAAATGTAACACCTATGGAGTTGACAGAGGCAGACATGTATTTATTTCAAACAGCTACAAATTGTAGTATATGTGGACAGCTATTAGATTCGCAAAGGGTTAGGGACCATTGCCATATCAGTGGTAAATATAGGGGAGCAGCCCATAATTCATGTAACCTTAATTTTAGACAAAGAGAGAGAATTCCAGTGTTTCTCCACAATTTACGTGGTTATGATGCTCATCTTATAATGGAAGCCATAGGAAAAATGAAACACAAGAAAATCAATTGTATTCCACAGAATCATGAAAAATACATTTCGTTTTCCTTGGGAAAATTGGAATTTATTGATACCTTTCAGTTTTTATCAACATCATTGGAAAAACTCGTTAACAACCTGGCGGAAAAAGACTTATCAAAGTTTCAACACCTAAGAGATTACATAACTGCTACCCATCCTGGAAACGAAGGAATGAAAATCAAGCTACTCAGTCGTAAGGGAGTATACCCATATCGTTACTAAGCTCATTTGACCGATTCCTAGAAACAGATCTTCCCCCTCAAGAAGCATTTTACAACTATTTGGACGAAGCTCATATATCAGCTGAAGATTATTTACATGCCGAGACGGTTTGGAATGTCCTGAAGATGCACAATCTGGGACAATACCACGACCTCTATATGGAAACCGATGTAAATTTACTGGCTGATGTTTTCGAAAATTTGAGAAACCATGTCTAGATATCTACAAATTAGACCCCGCAAACTTTTACACATCACCTGGAATTTCATGGCAAGCTGCATTGAAAATGACTGGAGTGAGGTTGGAACTCCTCACAGACCCAGACATGCACTTGTTTGTAGAAAAAAGGACTGAGAGGAGGTATGGCTGTGATAACAAAACGTTATGCTGAAGCTAATCATAAAGGTATTCCTGGATATGATTCAAACAAACCAAACAGTCATATAATCTACCTAGATGCAAATAATTTATATGGATGGGCCATGAGTCAGTCGCTTCCTACGCACGACTTTGAATGGATGCAAGACGAAGACATTCCTCATATAGACATTAACACCATACCCGACAACAGTGAGACCGGATACATTTTAGAAGTTGACCTGGAATATGGAAGTGAACTTCACGATCTCCACAATGATTATCCGCTTGCTCCTGAAACATTAGAGATAAAACCAGGCATGTTATCGCCTTACCAAGATGAATTGCTAACGAAGCTGGGACTTAAGGCCACTGGATGTAGCAAACTAGTTTCCAATCTTTACGATAAGAAAGGATATGTGGTGCACTACCGCAATCTGAAGCTTTACCTGTCACTAGGGATGCGGCTTACAAAGATTCACAAAGTGTTAACATTCCGGCAAAGTCTGTGGTTGAAAACCTACATCGACTTTAACACCAACATGAGAAAAAAGGCACAGAACGAATTTGAAAAGGACTTTTGCAAACTCATGAACAATGCAGTGTTCGGGAAGACGATGGAGAATTTACGAAAAAGAGTAGATATACAACTAGTTCACCAAGAGAAACGGCTTTTCAAGCTAACAAGGAAACCTGGCTTCAAGTCCTTCAAGATTTTTAACGAAGATTTAGCCTCCGTCGAACTGCGGAAACAGAAACTTGTGTTGAACCGCCCTATTTATGTTGGTTTTTCTATACTTGACCTATCTAAAGTACTTATGTATGACTTTCATTACAACTACATGAAAGAAAAATATGGAATCAAGGCTCAGCTGTTATTTACAGATACAGATTCTCTTTGTTACGAAGTACAAACCAGTGATATTTACAAAGACATGGAGAAAGACAAACATTTGTTCGATTTCAGTGGTTATCCAAAGGATCATCCACTTTACAACACTAACAACAACAAAATTATCGGCAAAATGAAGGATGAGACGGCTTCTGTTCCAGTGAAAGAGTTTGTATAGTCTTAAACATGGTGATGAGGAAAAAAGGACTGCAAAAGGGGTAAGCAAAGCTGTCATTAAAGGAAAGTTGCGCCACGAACTCTATAGAGAATGCCTCTTTCAAATGGAATGTCAGATGGAGTCTATGAATCTCTTTAGAACTGACAAACACAATATTTATACCGTCCAACTGACGAAGACAACACTTTCTGCTTATGATGATAAAAGGTATATCCTATCTGATGGTATTCATACTCTTGCTTATGGTCACTGGAGAATATAAATTGACTTTCAAATCAACATATGCATCATTGTTGTATAAGAAGTCGAAGAAGTAGGACGTGTTTAGAGACTCTCTACGATGTTACGGCCGAAATCACCTTTAAATTGTAGCCAACAAAAGACACAAATCAATTAAAAATTTTAACAAGATTTATTATATACAAGTTTACAAAAAAAATATTACATAAACTAAAATGTCAACTTAACTGTTCAAAATCCTTCGTCTTTTCCTAATCCGGAATTCTTCTCACTGTTGCGGGAATCCAAACGGAATATTATATCCAATCAGTCACAATCTAGTATGATGCAACGCAAGTAAAAGTATGTCAAGGATGATGTGTGAAACGTAAATAAATCCAACAGCTGAGAACACAAGAATATCTAGTCCAACACGTTCTGCTCTGCAAGTCTAAATTTCTTGTCCGTATATATACTATAGAACGGAAACTTCTGGAATACGGTAGAAGTTCGAATCACACCATAATTATTACGTAAGTCAAATAGAAAGTTCTAGTCATTCCATCGGTATCTATTATTGTTCCAGTGATTTCTAAACTGCGCAGTTATAACATTATTTGGTAAACAACTATAAGTATTATGTAAACATAGTATACATGTTATAAGGCTACGCAAAACAAATTAGGCCAAGATAAATAAATATAATAATTACAATATCATAACACCTCCCCCTTAAAAGAAGTTTGAGTGTAACGAGAACTTCATGAACAATATATACAAAAAAATATATATGTATACAGTGTTTTAATAAGATCTAGATAAAGCATCTGCTATTACATTATCTTTACCTGCGAAATTTTCCCATTTTTATCTAATATGTCATTAATGAACAAAATATTGTCATTTTCATCCACTTATTATAAATTAGACACTTTCCTTTAAATTTGATATGTTTATTTCCCCATATTAGTTGTTGTATCGATTTAAAGTTCGTTTCATCTATTTTTGTGTTTTCATTAACTTTAATCCATTTTTTGATAATCTCTAAATAAAATTTGGGGATGTTTTCTTTCATGTGATCTATGGACTGAATTCTATCTAGGTTCATATTGAATATCATGAAATTTGGTCAAAATTTATTTAAATAATATATAGTACTCTAGGCCTTAAATCTGAACTTATCAAAACATAATCAATTCTACTAGCTATTTGTGTATCACTTTTCCTTCTACATGTATATTGTTGAGTTTTCGGATTAATTATTCTCTAATTATCTATAAGCTTAAACTTGTTTATCATATCTTTTAAACTCTTAACTGATTTAGTTTTTTTCTTACATGTATTATTATATGATTTCCTGTCCAGTTCAGTCAGTCTTTGGTTCATATTTCCACCCAATATAATTATTCCTAAAGCAAAATTATCAATAATACTGATAACCTTTTTAAAACATGTATTTCTATCTTTCTTAATATTCGGTCCATATTAATTTACCAAAGTCAGTATATTATCTACATTAAGTAAAAGAATTCTGCCCTCTGAATCTTGAAACTTATCAGTTAAAGTATATCTGTTAAATCATGTTTTATAAATATTGATACGCCTCTTGATTTGGAGTTTCCTTAACTATGATATGATTCGCCGTTAAATTCTTTTTTGATAATATTTATAGTATCTTTTACAAAGGGAGTTTCTTGTACAAACAAAACATTACATTTCTGATTTTTTGCCCACTGAAATAACCTTTGTCTCTTTTCTTTTTGACGAAGCCCTTGACAATTCAAGGAGCATAAACAAAGTTATTGTTATTTACTGCGCATAAACTATACAACATACAACAAGATACTAAAATATTTACAATACACGTAATTGTTATTTTTAATACTGTAAATATGGAAATTATTGCGATGTTTTTATTATTGCGAAAATTGCGATCGGGTTAGCATCGCAATATTATAAACTCGCATTTTTAATGCATATTTTCATGTCCGATTTATTCTAGAATTCTCCCATTTTGTTTTCATTTACTTGGGTAAGTGTCTGGTCATTGATTTCTGACATCAGGAGACAGGTTAATTGGTAGACACTTTGTTGTATAGGTATTGTTTTCACAGCTATTTTATGTATATAATAACATTTTGAAATCTAATATTTTTAATTCCATTAATTAAAACGATTACTTTAAAAATCTTCCATTGTCAATTTTTACTCGCTCTCCGATTGCAATAATAAAACTTTTTTTTCACATGGGTGGCGATCGCAATAATTTAACCTCGCAATTTTGCGTTGGGTAGAAGAATCGCAATAATAAGTGCACGCGAAAATTTCCGAATTTACAGTATACACAACATTAACAAAGAACACATACTATAACTACATTGTTTACACTATGAATACTTTGTGTCACGTTTAGGTTTATCCCTGTTGCTATATAAGATAATAAGATAAGATAAGATAATATTTATTGATATAAAATCCAAAACAGGATTGGTTAATTTCATATTCTTAATATATGCTGTTTATATTTTGCATTTATTACGTGAAGCCAAAAACCAACACTTAGTTTGAGTGCATCAATAGCCACAGGCATTAGACCTAGTTCAGACAAAACAGCTAAATTAACTGCCTTTTTCCCAACTCCGAAAAGGTATTTTGCAAACTTTAATTGTGTTTTAACAGGAGTTAATAATAAATATTTATCCTAGAAACTGCTATTACCTTTCGCCAAGAGGCAGGAGCCCAAATTTCACAACAATAAAGTAGAATGGGCTTTAATATGGGCATTCATATCTCCTAACAGCATCACATCGCCCAGAATAGAATATTTAGAAATATCACTTTCACGCTTACCAAACATAATTTTATCACACCCTGTTATTTAGTATAACAAGAGTTTATTGGAGAAATATAAACAAAACAGCAAAATAAATCTTTTGAAAAATGAAAAAAAGTTTCTATCAAATTTCAGCCACATAATATCAGGATTTGAATTATCCATTACTTTAATACCCGTAACAAACCACTTACTAATAAAAACTGCTAACCCTCCACTAGACTAACTAGTCTCTTCTGGTCTACAACTGGTATAACACTTATAACCCTCATATCTTAAAATGTCCTTTTTAGTGGCATGTGTCTCAGATAAGCACACTATATCTGATTTCATATAATTATCAAATGAATAATCATCTTGTTTACACAACCTCTGGCCAATACTTCTCCTATAAAGCCCATTAACATTCCATGAGCTAACAGTAATGCTTTTAAGATCTTTTCTACACATTAAAAAGTCAAAGAAACTAACAACTATATACAAATTACACATAACTCATCCTTTCAAATCTGTAATCTGTGTTTTCTTATTTTCTCATACAATAAATTAAACTTCATTATTAATTCTGTAAATGCCCTTTAGTAAGGTAAATATTTTATTTTTTACGATAACTTTGTTGTGTGACTTTATCTTGTAAATGCACGATATAGCACAAGAAGTCTGTAGTGAAATATTTTACCTTGGAATGGTATGTTTTTGTCCGTACTTTAGCATTAGGCATACATGTATCTTGACTATTGCCGTGTATGATTGGCAATACATACTGGTTAAAATAAAGAGCCCGTTTATTGTTTCATCTTAACGTAAGCAGCTATAAATTCTGAAAGAACATGTAAAGCTCTATTGATTTGTTTACATTTTATTTCAACCGATTGGGCACAAAGTAGATCAATAATAGGTATTAATGCGGTGTGATTGTAATCAGATGACAGCGCATACATAAGTACTCTAGTAATAAACAATATCTGATCTGTTTTATAAAAGGAAACATTTCCATATTTTACTTTAACAAGTATTTTGTAAAGCTTATCGACAAAGGTAAAGGAATACAAAAAAATATTGAAATAGTACACGTAATGTTTTCCCTTAGATAATTCATAATGAACATTGTGGGGTATCGACATTATATTAGGTTCTATAAATAGCTTATCCACGTGTACTGTGAACATAAACAAACATGAAAGGGACACATTGTTTACATGTAAAACGTGTAGAACGGTTTGCAATATATGATTTATAGCGAAAATACTAGTATTTATGGTAAAATATAATATTTCATATACTAGTATACAAAGAAGAAGAAATATGTATACATAATGTTTGTCATATTTGCTTACTGATATACTTTTTTCATTTTCTATATTCATATTGTTGTTCATTTATCGTAAGTTGATATTCTAACGAAAGATTAATTAATCTTTTAACAGTGTTATACATATTTTGTTCGAATTTTTTTTTTTTTTTTTTTTTGTTTTTTTTTTTGGGAAAGAGGTGATTTGGATAATATGAACAATAAATAAAAAGATATTAATTTTGAAAATACATTTTTTTTTCTTGAAATATGAAAACATATGATTTTTCGTGGTGGTTTTAGTACAAGTATTGCTTATTGTTTTATTTTCAGATATATCATGACTCTGTTATGTAGTTTTATCATATAACTATCATATATAAATTTGTATCTCCGTAAAGGAATACAGTTATATGCAATGAATAATAGATTTTTTATCAGATTCACATACTGAAAACAAGTGTTTGTCATTTATAATCACTTCAGTTTTGGCTTTTACACAGGAATGTATACAACCTTTACATGTTGTATCACATTCTGTCTTATTATTTTTTTTACATTTTTTTGATATGATAAAAATGAAAACATACAAAAGGAATATTGTCAATCCAAAATTTGCATATACTATCATAAGTCAATATTTGTAAAATGTTTATTTACAATTTATCTTTTGTGTGGTCTTGATTTGGTGGAGTCTGCTTCTCTTTGATGCAATTCATCAGTAGGAGTGGTAGCCAACCTTTTTCCAGAAGTCTGTATTGGAGTTACACACCCTACTTCAGATTGTGTTATAATATACTGATCGATTGGTCCTGTTTTTTGTCCTGTTTTTACCACTATATCTTTTTCTTTGTTTTTTACTATAAGATTGTGTGTTCATGTTGTTGGGTTGTGTCAGTATTTCTGCCTCATCATTTGTGTCAGTGTGTCCTTTATATATAATCTGAGCATTATATTTGCCAATTTTGACAAATATAGGTACGTTGTTTTCAGTTGGATCACAGTAAAAGATCCTGTTCCCTGTCTGACAGTTGGTTAAAAGCCCATCCACACGGAGCCTTTCCCTGTAATAAGTGTGCACAACAAGACGACACAATTGCAGGAACCTAAAAATCTGACCGTCGTCAGCTGATAAAGGGACGTTTTTCACCCTTACCCTGATGTAATTGGGATTTACTCTTGCCACTACTCTTGGGTTCCTGGAATACACTATAAGCCCTTGAGACAATATTGTGGCTTTGGCGTCCTCATCATCTAGCTAGATTCGCCAGAGACCATTTACACGTTGCAAGCCTTTAAGGTGATTTGCAGCTACAATATCGTCGATGTTTTTGTACAGTTCTGTATGTGTTACGTAGTGATCTGGTTTGGGTTTCGTGTCACCAAAGATATCAGTTTCTAAAATAAATACTGGCTTTACCTTTGATATATCTTGGTTAGGATCAACAGTTTCATTGTCATTTGAGTACTCATAAGGTTGTGTTACCACCGAAGTATAGGAGGCAGCCATGTTTTCTTTGTTTACAAACGAAACACCCGATTGATTTTGACCACTCATAACTGTATTTCTATAAATATCTGCTACAACATTTATATATTTTCTCCTAGAAAGTTTACTGTGTTTACAGTTAAATATGAAAATTTGTACATAATACGAATGACTTTCTTATAACTTCCATATGTTGTTATGTCTACAATACTTCCTTTATTGGATTGATCATTGTGTTCGTTTTTATATGATATGTACCTCTGTTCAGTGCCATTCATCATCGTTTTCATAACAGTTTCAGGTGTGACTTTTGCGTCTGGTCGTTGAGCTCGGTTCTTCAGCAAAGAAGGTCCATTTCTCCATAATTTACTTTCTGTAAACTGTTCTGCTGTAATTCCTCTCGTAACAAGATCGGCAGGATTGTACAGGTTTGGGCAGTATCTCCATATGTATTGGTCAGTCGCTTCGATATTTTCATTGACTATTTTTACGACGAATCGTGTCAGTGTCTTCGTAGATTTCAACCAGTGAAGTAAAATACTGCTATCCGCCCAGAAAACAATATCCGTAATCTTCAATGCTGATCGAATATCAGTAGATAATCTCGAGCCAATCACAGCTGCCATTAGTTCAAGTTGTGGCAGGGTGAGATTTTTCAACGGTGCTACAACGGTGCGTTTTTTGCCATTGTTAGTGAAGTTTCTAAGTTTCACCTAGGTTCACTCCTGGTTTTTATAGGATTTCTTGTTTTTCATTGTTTTTTAGTTTTCTATGTTTATTTGTTGTGCTTGTGGTTGTTTGTCTGTTACGTTTTTTGGATCGCTTCTTAGGTATATTTGTCCTTTCTATTCCATTGCTCAAATATGCTGCTGATCCATACATACGCTTTCCGACTGGCGTCAGTGAATACATGAAGTACAAGTTGTCGGTTTGTTGTTGATATGTCTTTAACGTAACATATCGGTACAATTGTAGCTATAATCTGTTCAATATCTCGTATTAAATTGATCCATATAATCCTGTGATTGTTAGGAACCTGTTCGTCCCAATCGAACCAACTTTTTCATAAATCTTGTATAAACACTTTGGTTTCTAATTTTCACTGGGCTAATTAATCCTAATGGGTCGTAAATGTGTGAGCTGTACTTCAAAATCTCCCGTTTTGTCACATTTTCAATACAAGATGTTGGAACATGTTTGGGTACATCAGTGTATCACTCTCACTGTTCCATAACATTCCTAAAACTTTGATATTTTCCTTTTTGGCAATTTCCATCATCACTCGTTTTGCTTCCATAAAGTAATTTGTAGCCTCGTCCTCCCTCTTAACGCTGAAAATAATGTATCTACGTACAAGTCCTTTTCATCATTCCGGTTATTTTTCATCTATTTTGTTGTAAGTGTTTCAGTAGCGTAGCATTGAGAATGAAAGGCGAACAAATTGCTCCAAAAAGGATAGACTTGAAACGATGAGTTTGTAAGTAGCTAGTTGAATTAGATGAATCGCTCAATCACAAGAAACGTTTAACATCACGGTTATGTTCTTTGAAACCTACATGACGAAAAGCATTTTCGATATCGTTTGTCATGGCAATAGGGTTTGATCTGAATCTTATCAGTATTAATTTTTGTCAAATTATTTAGGTTTGGCGGAATGTATTTTCGAGAAATCCTCTCCTTTCTTGGTCTGCGATTAGTTCTCCTCGCCTCTAAACGCTGATAAGGGCAGTACTTCTGTGTTTTCTATTCGCAAATTTAGTTTACTGGCTAGGTCTGACGTAATAAATGATCTTTGGGATTTAGTATATTCGTGTCAATATATGTATTATTAAAACCTACTGGCGCTACGGCTGTCTTCAATAACACATCTGACTGAGTTTCTGTTGACTTTGAATATAAGATCATGTTTTTCTCATCTTTCTTGTCCTTTACGAGATGTACTCATGCCTTGTTTGAATCAATCTGGTCATTTCTGTTGTTTTCTCTCGTGTTTTTCGTAATTACCTGCCCATTACAACACAGGCTGTATGATGTCTCATATTGCATGTCTTACAAGTATGTTTCGACTTGCAATCATTAAGACAATTGTTGCCAAGTCAATTAAAGTAAAATTTGTCCTGTTTTACAATATTCGTGCTGGCGGTTCAGTAACTTTATTACAAGTTGAAAGCGCGTGCATTTCTTTGCAGAAAATTTATTACATTGTCTCTTATCGATACTTTGGTGCGTATTTCTTTTACTTGCATGACTCTTTCTCGACTATTTTAACATCTAAGCCCCTGCGTAAAAACGTTTGTTTATGCGTCATCTTTTCAAAAGTTGAAATCACCTCCTCTATGTCGAATTTTGTAC
This sequence comes from Mytilisepta virgata, assembly GCA_028015205.1. NCBI lineage: Eukaryota > Metazoa > Mollusca > Bivalvia > Mytilida > Mytilidae > Mytilisepta > Mytilisepta virgata. The sequence continues at coordinate 3,117,081 of CM051520.1, read as the reverse complement.
TGTCGCAGTTTTCTCTTGCTTCATCATATTTTCGGAAAAGTCCTGAACGAAATGAATTCAGTTGTTCAAACTCCATGTGTTCACGGCACCATTAAATGTACTGTATTTTAATGCTTTAGATATTTAGCCATTGCATTTATTGTCATCTAATGTTAATTCTGCCAAAGGCGACGTCACTCACCGGACGACGTCGACAATGAGCTTTTACAAATTGTCCAACTTTGTTTCCCCGTAATAATCTCAAAAAAGGGGTTGCGAAGACCTTCTAGCCCCCATAACTTGTTGCAACACTTAATATTTAGGCTTTACATTTGGCTGGATCCGCTCGGATATTATTAAGGTTTAAATATATTTATATCAAATTTAGTGAAATAGCTTAAATACGATAAATCTATGTGAACAGTAGGAACTGCTGTATTATTATTGTGTATATAAACGCCCTGTTCGAGTTCTCGCTACACTATTATTCTACCAGATAGAAGAGACAGACATTTTGTCAGAGACGAGGCTTGCCTTATTCTATATCTTTTCTCTGTGAATGAGAAGTTTTCGCTCTTTAAAGACAAAAAAATAAAAGAAATTAGATGTGTGAATGACCCCCATGAAAGAAGATTGAATATGCCGTTTTTCCATTGTAATATTATCTAAAGCCAAGAACTACCGAAGGAATATTCGAAGAAGGGGAAAAGCGAAAACGATTGACAAACTCCGGAGTGCAACGAGGACAAGACCAAAACAATACAAACACTACACTTAAACAAAGTGTTGATGATAAAGATTATGATTTTGAGTTTGATTCATGTAAAAAAATCGACAGTATTTGTGAGGCAATATCTTATGACACTTTTATTTGATAAATAAAATTGTTTGAACTTCCTAATGCAAAGATTTATATTGCATGCACACCATATACACTATGTACCATCATCGAAGGAATCGCTCAAAATGTTTTGATGATTTGTTTTCCAGAATTTCGGTCTTGAGCGTTACATGTTTTCCTGAGACATAATATAATATGTATGCCTTTAGATTTATCATTATTAATATCTTGCTTTGATTTTTGTAGCTGAACCTTAATTATGGATACCAGATACATGTATGTGAGGTGATGGATTTGGTGTACGGTTTTCGTGTTATTCATGTTATACAGGTGAGCTTAATGTCTGGATATATTTTTGTAAACAATGAATAAATGTACATTTGCAGTGTTTCATTGATTCAAAATGCATAGCCTTCCTGTTTCGTACGTATTTAGAAAAAAAGCCTTCAGGGTGTAATGTTAGTTATCTTGTCAATAAATGTTAAACAAACTATTATATCATGACTTGGTTGACAGGTATGAAAAAACCGTTTCCCAAATGAAAATGGACCTGTTCCATTGATGTTGTCCCTCTTTCGTTTCGGGTTTGACATGGGCAGCATGGTGGGTGTACTGCAGGAAGCAGAGAATGTTTACTCTTCCGCAGTACTTGTGTCTATCTCCCGATTTTTGGTGGAGTCCATGTTGTTGATATGTAAGTTTTTAAGTTTAGCGTTTGTATTGTTTTGGTCTTGTCGTCGTCGTTCTCCGAAGTTTTTCAGTTATTTTCGAGTTTCCCCTCCTTCGAATATACCTTAGGTATATCTTGACTTTACATAAAAAATCTTTATTAAACCTGACATGAAACTTGGCGATGTATATTTTGTCAAACTAATAGAAATACAATTAATTATGCAAAAAGGTTTTTAAATGAACCCCGAATATATTTTTTTACTTAATTGCTAGAATGTCAATTATGATATGAAACTAAAAAGTTACTTCCTAAAATGGTTAGTTTCACAACGAATGATCCATTTATTACGTTTTGGTCAACACTGCAAACCGATATCTCAAATATTTCTACCTAAGTGAAAGTAAAAAGTATTAAGTATTATTGTCTTTTCCAATGCTAAAATTATACATATATTTTTCCATTTTGTGTGAAGTTCATTGATGTTTGCGTAATGAATAATGTCGCCACGAACATATGGAACGTCGTGGCTTATTATATGCAAGTCTTGATTCCAAAATTATGAACCATGCGAACGTTTTTAGATATATCAAATTTCTATTTGAAATATACAGAATTGCTATAATCTTCGGATTTTTTTATCAAGGTATCAGACGTCTTAGTGTATGGGACACATAGTACTGTTCTTATTATGTATTTAACTATTTTGATAATTTCTGTATTTGAATCTTCTCTTTGATATTGATTTCGGCTTTTACATGTTTTACCGAAGGCCATGCCAAATTAATTACCTGTTCTTCGTATTGTTTGTTGTGAAAATAAGATGTGCGAGCGAGGTTTTTTTTTCAGAACATATTTTTTCAAAGGGGAAAGAATATTGTACACATGAGCGACAGTTTTTTAGTTTAAAACAAAATGATGGATAATATTGTTCGATAATCTGTTCAATCTAAAATACATGTATCAATTTACTATTGACTTCATGCTGAAAGCTGGATTAATCGATGTTCGATCAGTATCTTTCCCAAATAGTTTCATATGATCTTTAACAGGTTGGGAACAAACCCTCAGATTTGACGAGGGATAATTTTCAAGTGCCTTTAAAGTAATTTTAAAAAATTCTAATTTTGAATTAAGTACGGCATATCTGCACACAGTTTGCTAAACATTTTCAAAAATAACACTATATGCACGTACATGTATCCTATCTAATTAAAATTAAACATGTCCATTAAATATGGTAATTTCATGGACTTGTTGTATTTTCCTTATTTTAAGGACAAATATTTTCATTTGGAAAAAATTGAAGAATGTTATCCTTTTAGATAAAAAAGTGATAATTTTAAAAATTATTTTTGTATTGTTTTGTATTTCTAACTATAACATAATTGAGAGTAGAAGGCATCTTAACAGATTAGCATTTTATTCTACACTGGTTAACATATTATATATCGCGACAATTGATACAAATGCGGTAGGTAACAGTCTGGGCGGTTCCATATGTTTTTCATCACTTTGTAATTACAGTATAATTTGATAACGGTTCATAGTAACTTTAATAGTTTGTATTGACAGTTTCAATTAGACATAACATTTCCTCCCTTCTTATTTTCGAATTCCATGTGTTATGATATTGTATTATTATATTTATTTTGATATGGTATTGTAATTATTATATTATTTATCTTGGCCTAATTTGTTTTGTGTGGCCTTATAACATGTATAATATGTTTACATAATACTTATAGTTGTTTACCAAATAATGTTATAACTGCGCAGTTTAGAAATCACTGGAACAATAATAGATACTGATGGAATGACTAGAACTTTCTATTTGACTTACGTAATAATTCTGGTGTGATTCGAACTTCTACCGTATTCCAGAAGTTTCCGTCACTGTTATATATATACGGACGAAGGTTTGACTTTCAGAGCAGAGCGTATTGGACCAGACAATAACATTCTTGTGTTCTCAGCTGTTGGATTTATTTAAGTTTCACACATCATACTTGACACACTTTTATTTACGTTACATCATACTAGATTGTGACTGATTGGATATAATATTCCGTTTGGATTCCCGCAACAGTGACGAGAAGAATTCCGGATTAAGAAAAGACGAAAACAGTTAAGTTGACATTTTATTTTGTGTAATATTTTTTTTTTTGTAAACTTGTATATAATAAATCTTGTTAAATTGTAGTATTGATTTGTGTCTTTTGTTGGCTACAATTTAAAATGTGATTTCGGCCGTAACACATGGTAAAGTTAAATGGTTGAATGATAAGGTCATTGATAAAAATCAGGTGTTCAACGCACGTATTAAAAGAATGTTTGGAAAATCAGACCCCACTTGTTGTTATTAAATGATAAATTGAGACCAGTATACTAAAATTTTCATTAATAAGTAACCCTGTAAATTTTTCATTGATGCTCAGATATTTAAAATTAGCACATGAGGTATTAATTAATTCAATCATTGATTTTCTGAAATGATTGTTGTTATTACACATAAACAAAAGTGTTTCTCATCATCTATTTCACCTGATGTGCACATGACACATGTTCTGCTGTGTCGAAGAATACCCTGATATCTCCCGCGTTCAATTTGTAACCTATGTGCAGATATTCTGAGTTTGGTTATATTTCCCCGATGCGCAAAGTTTTTCATGATAAGCAAATATTTGTCAATTCCAAAATTATTTTTAAGTTGGCAATAGTTCTCAAGTTTCCCATTGGTGTGTTTTGTTTTTTGAGCTTGCCACATTGCTATGTAGTGCTGAAAAACTATGACAAACACTAATATCAAGCATTCAAAATATTGATCCCTACAGTGATTGCAATAGAAAAACTTTCGTTTTCTCTCGCACACAACCACACTTAACATTGGTTGCAAAGGGAGTTATTATTAACCTTACGGCACTACAACCAATTTTACAATTTAACTTAATAACCGGTTTTCTGGTTCTCAACGGATATCTTCTCTGAATTGGTTCTGGCAACGGTAGTTTGCCGTCTTGTTGTTTCTGTTGTTCAACTTGAGGTTGCTCGGTTAGTTCATCCGGAATTATCTCTAGTTTAACTGTTTTGTCATTTATAATTTCTTCTCCCTGTTAATCGTGAAAGTCTGAGTTTCGTATCTGGTCGGCATGACGTTTCCAGATACTGTTGGGAGAAACTTCTACCTGATAATTTAGCGGTCCTTCACGTTTATTTATGAGTCCACTTGTCCATTTACTTGGTCCGCGGTAATCAGGTACGGCTACTGTTTCTCCATCGTTAAATGCACGTAAAGTCTCTTTTGTAGGTTTAATTGCAGTCTTCATCTGCTTATCATGAACTTGTCTATTAATATCTGGTTTGATCAAGTCAAGTCTGTTACGTAACTGTCGACCCATAAATAACTTAGCTGGTATCTCATTCGTTGTACTATGAGGCGTATTACGGAACGCAAGTAAGAAATTTGCTAGTTTCTTGTTTAAATCGGAATTTTCCCCTTTCATGGCTTTCATGCTCTGTTTGAAAGTCTGAACAAAACGTTCAGCGAGTCCGCTTATTGCAGGATTGTAAGGTGCACTCTTGATATGGGTTATTCCATTCATCTTAGTAAATATTTGAAATTCTTCCTACACGAATTGTGGTCCGTTGTCGCTAACTATCTGCTCTGGCAATCCTGCTCTCGCAAAGATAGTCCTTAAAACCCTGATTGTCTGTGTTGAAGTGGTCCGTTTCATCGTTACAACTTCAGGTCATTTAGAATGAACATCAATGACAATCAAGAACATATGATCAATAAATGGTCCAGCCAAGTCAATATGCATACAAACAACTGGAAAATATGTTGTCAACGCTAGATTTTCTTTAATTGCGTAAAGTTTGTATTGTTGTAATCCATTAAGATTTTTAAATGCCAATATTAAAACATTGCCTACCTATCAGAACTATAATTCTGAAGTACAAACAACTGGAAAATATATATTGTGTAATATACCTTATGTGTGATTTTTAAATATCGATATTTGTTGAAAAACTCAATATCCTTTGGATCATAAATGTTTGATACATGTGTACATTAATTTATCCACCTGTTAATTAACTTGTCGACAAGTTGTTGTTTTAATTCGCTTGAATTGGTTTAAGGTAATGGGCAGATTAATTTTTGACACCTGTGTTTATTATACATTACCAAAGTTTTGTTATATATGTATGTGTATACTTTCCTCTATCTGCTAGACGTCAAGCTGTTCAGAGTTGCAGAAGTTTAGAAATAAACATATGCATTGTCAAGACCATAAAAATCTATAAAGAGGGACCTGAGAATTTCTAAATATTAATTGTCATTATATAAAAAATATGCAAAGTGTGCAGTATTCTAATTTTAGAAAGGTACATTATTTCATACTGAATAAAGTAACAGATAAAATAAGGTAAACGAGGATTGGAAATAGTACAAATGTAGTGAATATATTATTACATCTTAAGGTACAAGACATCAATTTGAAATATCTGTATGGTGTGTAAAAGGTCCGTTTATGAAATGTCGCCTTATTTTTATAATCATTCAACCCTTAACACATACGAAGAAAGTATTTTAGTTGCATCCATCCTGGAACGATCTACTTTAACTCTGAACAAGTTTATTCGGCTATTTTCAACAAGCACTTAGGTTGAAAAAGCATATCATTAATTATTTTAACAGTCTTTGGTCGTAATATATTACGTATATTGGCGCACTTAAATGTATGATATAAAACATATCATTAATTATTTTAACAGTCTTTGGTCAACAATCTTGTTCACAGGAAATTCCTGTGGCGGACCACAGGGGTGGTTTGGATGACGAAGTCATATATTTAAAAAAAATAATAAATTCATTTGAATTTTTTATTCAACATTTTCGGATCCGAATGAACTTATATTTACATGCACAACTGTCCATTTTGTAAAATTTAGTTAATTAATTCTCATCATTCTCGACAAAAACAATTTTCGTTTACCATAATGAGGAACAAGAGTGAGTTATCTTTTCCTAACCAATGTAAGTAAGGGAGATAATAAATTTGTCTCCCTTTTAGCCTCAGGACAAAAGGGAGAGAATTTAATTATCTCCCTTACCTACATTGGTTAGGAAAAGATAACTCGCTCTGGTTCCTCATTATATACTAAAACTACGTGTATCTTTACATTTTTCTATTTAAGGAGTACATTGTAAATGTAGTTGAAGCTGAAGTCAATATTTTTCCCGAAAATCCGTATGTCGGCCGTTTTATATCATACATTTAAGTGCGCCAAATTACTTTTCTAAAATAAACTACAATTGTATTTATTGAAGATTTTATCATACTGTCGTATATTTTCCCGCCAGTTTTTGCACGAGAATTTTGTGGTTTTTTTTCACAGCTACATAATTTTGTCAACATCCTTGTTACAGGTATAAACAATCAAGTTGATAATACCTTGACCTGTTTAACAATGTACCGCGCGGTCAAGATTATTGTTAATTGTCCTCTACATGATGAACAATTATTTACACTGACACCGATAAACGAACGTAAATACATTTGACATCAAAGGAAATAAATAATTATGAAAAAGACTGGAATAAAATTAATAACTATAGATAAAGACAGGTTGGACTTGGAAAACGTAACGTTAATATTTAACCCATTTTATTATATCGATCAGCTGACACCAAGTTGAACCGTGTTTTTTCACAGTTAATTATAAACGAACTTTCACCTGACAACGGGTGCCCATTTTCAACAGAGTAATATATCATTATTTATAAAAATTGACCTCAACAATATTGATGCCGATTATTGAGTAAACTGATCTTACCGAAATTGGTCTAGGATTGCATTTAAACGGATGTGTATTTAACGCATTATTTGGGTATTGAGTGAGAATAATGTGTAACAACTTAAATACGAACCTTGTTACCCCTTAAGTTAAAGTTGTTACGAGGAAACTAAGAAAAAATTATTCTTAGTGTATTGACAGTTTCAATTAGACATAACATTTATCACTTGAAATTTTCCCCTCGTGAGAGGGACATTCCATCAGTGGAGGGTTTACCCCTTGTCTGAGACTGAGGGTTTGCCTCCAACCTGTTTAATTTGAATTCCAATGTTATCATATTGTTACGGCCAGAAATCAACTTTTAATTGTAGCCAACAAAAGACACAAATCAATAATAAAATTTAACAAGATTTATTATATACAAGTTTACAAAAAGGTATTACACAAAATGAAATGTCAACTTAACTGTTTAAAATATATATGTCCGATCCTTTGTCTTTTCTTTATCCGGAATACTTCTCGTCACTGTTGCGGGAATCCAAACAGAATATTAAGTCCAATAAGTCACAATCTAGTTTGATGTGTGTTACGTAAATAAAAATGTGTCAATCCAACACAAGAATGTTAATGTCTGGTCTGATCTGTTCTGTTCTGAAAGTCTAACTTTAGTCCGTATATATACAGTTGTCACGGAAATGTCTAGAAGACTGTAGACTGGAATCTCGTAGAAACTCTAGAAGGGAAACTTCTAGAATACGGTAGAAGTTTGAATTACACATCTTATATTATGATCATTCCAGAATTATTATGTAAGTAAAATAGAAAGTTCTAGTCATTCCATCAGTATCTAATATTGTTCCAGTGATTTCTAAACTGCACAGTTATAACATTATTTGGTAAACAACTATAAGTATTATGTAAGCATATTATACATGTTATAAGGCCACACAAAACACATTGGGCCAAGATAAATAAATATAATAATTACAATATTATAACACCTCCCCCCTTAAAAGAAGTTTGAGTGTAACGAGAACTTTTCATGAACAATATATACAAAAATATATAGTATGTATACAGTGTTTTAATAAGATCTGGATAAAGCATCTGCTATTACGTTATCTTTACCGTTAATATGTTTTGCAATAATATCATAGTCCTGTAACAATAAACTCCACCTAGTCAACCTCTGGTTCTTGTTTCTCATTTTATGTATGAAGGTGAGAGGATTATGATCAGTATAAACCAGAATAGGATGCATAGTGGGATTTAAATATACATCAAAACGTTGAAGTGCAGACAACAGTGCAAAACACTCTTTTTCAATAGTTGAATAATTTTTCGGATGTGTATCTAATTTCTTGGAAAAATATGATATAGGTTTCTCAACATTATCATTCGTTTCTTGATATAAAACGGCTCCAACTCCTACATCACTTGCATCAACGGCAAGTTTGAATTGTTTTTTTAAAGTCTGGAGTGATAAGAACGGGACTGTTAATTAAAAGTGATTTTCTTTTTTTAAAAGCGTTTTGACAATTATCACACCAGATGAATTTAGAATCTTTCCGTACAGTTATAACATTATTTGGTAAACAACTATAAGTATTATGTAAACATATTATAAATATTATAAGGCCACACAAAACACATTTGGCCAAGATAAAAAAATATAATAATTACAATACCATAACAATATCAAAGTTCAAATCATTACAAGGCGAATATTCTTCTCCATGTTAGGTTGCAAACCCTGACTTGGGAAACAACAGAGGCAACAATTATATTCGACGGTCTGTCGATCATTTGTTCCTATTTAGGTCATTATAGTGCTCAAATATCGCGATTACTGAGGACTTCATTCAAAAGGTCAAGTGATTTAAAATATTTGTGACAAAGTCCGGAATTGCATGCGGGCGTTTCCGTAATTGATGCGGGCGGCAAAAAAAAAATAGAGAATTATATTGATTTTTAAAATTGGTAAAGCTTGACAGCATGGTTATCATATGATAAATATATTACCCATAGATAAGGAATATTAAGTGAAAAAGGATAGGTTTTAGAATAATTGAATCCGGAAACATAAACGGAACTAGCTTTGAAAATACAAGTAGGGATTAAAAAGTAGGATATGTGTAGTATCTTGTGCGCTTGAATTTTGTGATAGTTATTTTTGTGACATGAGCCGGTAAGTAAAACTGTGAGAAAATGAGGCCGAAAAGTTTCTTTGTTTTTCTTAACAAATGTAAGGAATTTTTTTTATAGAATTTGAAAAATTTACGCATCTCCATTGAAAAGCTACATAAGACCTTAATTTTCAGTCGAACATTAGTAAAATTGGATATTTTTTACCACAAAAATATGGAATGTTGCTATGGTGAATGTTGTTATGGTAACATGAAATTATCAGTATTTAGAAAAATTCAAAAATAAAAGAAATACTAAGGGTTCATTCCTTGTATTGCACATGGTAGATCTCCTTAGCTGAAATTTGGCTTCCTATTTCGGTAGTTTTGGTTGAGTACTTCTTGTTTAATATAAGTTTGGTTTTTGATCTTCCAAATGTTTCGGTTTTAATGCTGCTGATGAGAGGTAACTCCTTGAAATGCGTCGTATACAGCATAGTATAAATTTACTATATCTAATATTAGTATCTTTCGATTGTTATTTTTTTTTATTAACGCTGAAACTGTCCCATTATCGTGAAATCAGGGTGGCCACTTAAAATAAAGACATATATTTTTGCCTTTGTGTACCGTATGGTGCAGTTCAAGGTTCTGATTTCTGTTTTGATCAGGTTGATACGATACAGTAACATTGTGACGTCGTAGTATTTCTCCAGAAAAGCCCTTATAATATCAAAAAAAATTAGGTTTTCTTAAATAGCTCCTTAATAAGCAAATTGGCCCTCAAATTTTTTTTTGATAACAGATGTCCATTACTTGAATATACATGTAATTTTACTCAAATTTTAAGAAAAATGCAATGGCAAGTTTTTTTCAAATACTCATTCAAAGTTTCTAAAATTCCTAGTTTTTAGCTCAACTGCCCGAAAGGGCCATTTGAGTTATTGCCATCACTTGGCGTCCCTCATCCGTCGTCGTCGTCGTAAACTTTCCTTTAAAGTTCTTCTATGAAACCACTGGTCCATTCGGAACTAAACTTGGTAGCAATTGTCCTTAGGTGTTCTTCTTTCAGAATTACATCCGATGACCCTGCCCGTCATCCAAGATGGGTGCCTGAGCCGAACATCGGTTATCATGGGACCCTATGGGAAATTTACGTAAGATCGTCTTGTCTCAAACCACTTGGCCAATTGGAACAAAATTGAGCAGCAATGGTCCTTAGGTGGTCTTCTTCCAGAATTATATCCGATGAACCCGTCCACTATCCAAGATGGCCGCCAGAGCAGAACATAGTTTACCATAGGACCCTATGAGGAATTTACTGAAAGACCCGCTTGGCCAATTGGAACAAAACTTGATATCGATGGCCCCTTGGTGGTCCTCTTTCAAAATTGTTTCCGATTTAAGATGGCCACCATAGCCGAACATTGTTAAACATAGTACCTGGGAAATTTAAAGAACATCTTGTCTAAAACCATTTGGTCGATTAAAACAAAAAAAAAGCAATAGTCCTTAGGTGCTCCTCTTTCAGCATTGTATCCGATGACCCTGTCCGCCATTGAAGATGGCTTCCAGAGCGGAACATAGTTTAACACAGTTCCTAATGGGAAGAAATCACTGAAAGATCTTTTTCGTTTAAAACAAGTGAGCCAGTTGAAACTTAACAGCAATGTTCCAGGATGCCAGTCAGATGGAATAGTCCAGGTGTGCGATACAGGCTCCTGGGAGCCTGTAGTTTTATATTGTGTGCGGAAATGTAGGGATAAAACTAACGTGAAATCATGTTCACCTCATATGAATGAATTATAAAATTTGCAAATACAAAAGGGCTCTTTTTTAAAACGATATGAGAAAAAATGTTATTTCCCTGGAAAGTTAGGCAAGGTTTTGTGAACGATTCGAAAATGCAAAAAGTGCGGTTTTGGATCAAACTGCATAAAGTCCAATTCCATATAACTCGAAATTTATATCAAGAAGGTAATTTTCTCTTTTGATATTTCAAAAGTAAATAGCAAGAAGACACTGGTTTTTAAATTTCATGAAAATGAAATGGTAGAACCTTACTGTATCCTATTCCCTTTTAATAACTGTGCTGGTGGGCTAGAGTTTTGAATGATATGTCAAGCTCATAATAATGAGTACTATCATGAAAGTGATATATAGAGAATTACTTTAATGGACCTGTTCCATTGATATTATCCCTTCCGCATATCGGATTTGACATGGATAGCATGGCGGGTGTCCTGCAGGAAGCAGAGACTGCTTACTCTTCCGGAGCACCTGAGTCTACCCCCGGTTTTTTGGTGGGGTCCATGTTGTTCATATGTTTTTAGTTTTTAATTGTAGTGCATGTATTGTTTTGGTCTTGTCTTCGTTGTTCTCCGGAGTTTGTCAGTTGTTTCGATTGTTCCCTCAACAAACGTTTAACTTCATTGACAGTTAATATATAATGCTAACTTTTGTCACTCAAGGGACAAAATCAGTGTAGTTTTTAAATAGCGGTTCCTACTAATATATATATATATATATATATATATATATATATTTAATTTAAATGACTTAATTTGTTGCTTTATTACAAAATGTGATAAATTTGTAAACCTGATTGGTTTTGGTAGGTAATAACTTCATGCATGGGATACGAATTAGCCTGTCCATCGCCTGCTCATTGGATGTATAGATCTGTAGCTTACTGTGGGTCTCGAGACAACTACACCTGTTTACTTAACAAGTACAAGGACAAAGAACTTCATTTTGAAGAAAAATGTGATAAAACTAGATTTATTGAAGAAGGTATTATAAATTTATACCTTAAAAAAAGGTATTTCACGTGACTGAAAATATGTAAATTTTAGAATATTTTTTCTTTCATTATCATATGTGAATTTTAGAATAAATTTGTTTTTCATTCTTACAGTGATTGGTTTTTAAGGTAATGACTTAATATAACTTAAACTTATTGATATCTAACATGCTAGTTTAATGCACATTTCGACAAATTAGTCATTTGGCTAAATGTGTACTGTAAAATTTACAAAGTCAAAACGGTAACTGATACATGTATGCCTGATTTCCCAATAATCTTCAGTTTACTAGAATTATTTTTATTTACAGTGCAGGACATGCTGTCACTAATGGTTTTTAGTGGGAGTTGTTCATTTTTTGTTTGTTTATTTTATGTTTTTTTATTCCTTTATTTATACACGTATGTCGCCGGTAAATTTTCACAGGCGAAAATAAATGTTGATACTGCCCATTTATAATTTTATTTCTGCAAATACAGACATATAATTTAAATAAATATAATAAGCTAGTTTAAAACCAATATTTTGAAATTGAACCGAAACAAAACCGCAAAGCTAAAATATAAAAAATACATTTAGCAAACTAACCTGCAAATACGGAAAGGGTTCAAACCATCCGTTAATGCTAACGCCGTAATAAGGACTAAAAATTGAAGGTAAAAAATCAGGTAAATTCTCATGCAATATGCAAATTAAGGGCGGATTCGATAAGTTGCTATAAGATTAATTTCTTAAACTCACATGTCGTCTCAGGTCAGTGAATACAATGAATGAAATTGAATATGAAATGAATAGAATGTGAATATATTGATGAAATACAAATACAAATATTTTTGGCTGTGACACGTACATGTATCATGGTGGCATTTTTTTGGGTTAAATTTCATTCTCATGACTTTGTCTTTTCCTTGGATTTCCAACTAACAGCTTTTCCTACTGTGTTGTCGCTTTGGTATTCTTTTGCCGATATTTAGAACGAAAATACAAGCAATTACAGTTGGCTGTTTCTAATTTTATGTCAGGCTTTGAATTTTTGTTATATACTAAGTGAACTTAGGCAATTAAATGTCGTTTTGCCTTTATCAAATATGGTCATGAGCTTTTACATGTTCTAAACCCAACAGTCTATTTCTCAACCCTTTCAATTCTGAAAAAAAGCTCTAATCGCAATCATGATGCATGCAGTATCAACATTTCGACAAAATTATATAGCAAAGGCATTAATTCTAATACATGCATGACGTCCCATAAATGCTCAAACGATATATTACCCGATATATCATCTTTTGGCACATGTGTGTAGAGACTTTTATGTAAACGCGAAATATGTGAACTTTAACAAGAAAAATTATATTTTTCCACACGGAATTTTTTATCTTTACAAAGAACCACAATTTTTTTTTTGAATTTCAATACATAATTACGTTGATTTTTGAACAACGTGGCGATTACCGGTAAGTCAGTGAACCATGTTTCATTAATTTGTTTCTTGTGTAAATGGTGAATTACATAATTTAACTGTGCAAATGGTTATTTTATAAATAATAGTTTTATTCAAAATATGCTCTTAAAATGACAAATTGCGTTATATTAATCGCAAGACAAATAGAACGGTTAAACCAATTTCGGATAAATATAGGAAAACCCAAATGAGCAAAATTATCGTTTTTGTCTTATTAGAATAAAAAAAAATTCATGGAGGTTACGGTTATATGAGCCATATGAATTAGTTCTTATATAGAGAGAGTATTGAGTCAACGGTTTTTAATAGGCATCGCTTTGTCATTGATAGAATCACAAGGTACGTGTGCAAAAATGTTTATATGATAGATTTAATAATTCTGTTGAAATAGAGTTTATTTTGTCTCAGTAAAATTTGATCTTTCATGAGTATGGGCTTCCACGTCTTAACACTTCCGATGATACTGCTTAAAATAATTACGCTTTGCCTTCGTCCTTCCATAGTTTTGATTTTAATATAATAAAGATTAATTTAGCTTTTCCGCATAAATTTCATCATCCCAGTTTATTTAACAGATAGTGTACGTTGTATTCTTACCGCTGAACAATAATAAACACATTTCAGCTTCAGTGAAATAATAAAAATTAGGAAAAAACACAATTGATTCAATTATTTCACTTATTATAAATATACAAATAAATAGCCAACAACAAAGTCAAAGTCTTCATTATTTAAACAAAAATACGACATAATAAAACAGAATCAATTTCACATAACCACCAATAAAATCTCATCATACATGTAATAATAAACTATATAATTTTATAACATATATATTTTTAGGTAAAAAACTTGTTCTACAACTATGGTATAATAATGATGTATGTGTTTCTGAACGATATCAGCCATTTCCATTTTATACAAATACATCAAGTAGTTGCGTTCTTTTAAAGTCCAAATGCACTGAGAAAGGTCAAGATACTTTTAGAAATGGAAGTTTTCATGAAGACAGATCTTGTAGGTGTGTTAAGAAAGACAAATATTCCTTTGTATCCAAAATTGAAAAATCACATTGTGTACCATTGGAAGAAGACTGCTCATGTTATTACGACGGGAATCAAACAGAAGATGTTGTTGTTGTACAGAGGTATGTTTTTCAATTTCAAAGGCAGATACATGTATAGCATTATGTGGATTGTGTTGAAAAAGCAATATTGCTGCTAATGTTTGGTCAAGATAAAAAAAAAACAAATTGGTTGGCGTCGGCCTTCATCGAGATTAACACATGTATATACAAGCACGTGCTTTCTCTTTTATGATTATATGAAAAAAACAATAACCCAACAAAATTCTGTAAAAAAAACAGAAGAAAACAACTAGTTACCTAGTTTAACTTCATTTGTATTATTACCCTAAAATGTTTTTTTTCCAGTGCAACGCATATTTTTTTTTAATTTGTTCAAACTGCAGTTTGAAAACCACGACAAGTAATTGTTAATGATTGTAGTAATATATTAATATAAGACATTCTTGTTAAAATGCAATTTTTGAAAACTTCAGACAACAAAAGTTGAAGATACTGACAATTGATAGGTACAAGGATTCAAGATATAACCTACAAATACAAGGTGATGCCTTTATAATTATATCCTGTACATAAGATACATCCCGGCCACCTAAATGCATGATGCAATTGTTATATTACACCTTAGATCATTTACTAAATATCGGCAAAAAATACCGAAGCGACATAATACATAAAGAGCGGCGGTGATAAAAAATAACAATCCAAAGATACTAATATTAGATATAGTAAATTTATACTATGCTGTATATGACGCATTTCAAGGAGTTACCTCTCATCAGCAGCATTAAAACCGAAACATGTGGAAGACCAAAAACCATACTTATATTAAACAAGAAGTACTCAACCAAAAATACCCCACTGTCTGATCAGAACATCTTTAGCAAATACAACTCAGGGGGTAAACAAGGACGAATCTACAAGACAAATATCATGCATAGTGAATGTCTTCATTTGAAATGAAATATATAATATGCAAAAAATAGCCTGAATATAAACCAATCACTGTCCTGGATCCCTATTTAAGTTCTAATTTTATTCTGATCGCATTAACATGCCGATTTACCGGAGGAGAAAAGAGGGCTTCAATCTGCTACCCTCTTCTAAAATATCAAATCGTTTTCAAAATAATTTCTCGCAGGTTTGTGATCATTTGTGTGTAATCCACACCCAACGTGTATTATATAATTTCTGACATCTTACCACTGGACTAACGGGATCGGTGAATTTGGAATTTTGTAAGTCACAGTCTTTAACTATCGAGATTCGAGATTCGAGAAATCAAAAATCTACGCGTAAACGATGTTAGAGTATGCAAACTAAGCTAAAGTAGTATTTCACTGTTTCGGTCATATACCATCTATATTAATCAGGGAAAACCCATTACACAGGGCTTCGACGAAACTTGTTGACGGCTAACAAATATTAGAATGAAACTCATTTGATTGATTAAAACATATAACAAGAAACATATTATTATAAGGCAATAATATATCATACCGATCCCTATTGGACAATATGCAACAATTTTGTAATCAAGTTGAACCCTATCAGGCGCATTATAAAGAAAGGATATTGGCATAACTTTCACAGAACTTTTTCAAAGCAAACAAACTAAACTCTGACTTACATTTTTGTGACATTTTACAAATCATACAAGTCATATTAGTCATATTAGAATTCCGTTTTAAAAACAATTTCTGAACGTTTCGTTGGCCAAAAATGTCATTACTTTTTGCCAATCAGGGGCCGAGAAAAATTCTATTCACAAGTGACGAGAATGCAATGCCAGGTATCAGATAATCTTAATTCTGTTGCCACGTGCGTACTCGGGCGTAACATTTAGTTTACTATAAACTCTTGTTTATAGAATTGTTGCATACTACCAGCTGATGAGCAATAAGGTTTTAGATATTTTATTTGATAAATTTCAGAAAAATAAGTAAATATATTTGTGAATCAAATTAATACTATTTCGCTTTTCAATATATGCATATTTATTTATTGCTTTACAGTATTGTAGATGCGCAATAAGGTTGTGGATTTCGAAAATTGTTAATCTAATTTACTCTTATTTTAAAAACTTGTTGTTCATATGTGTCGAATGTCGATTTTATTTTTGTATAGTATTGTTATAAACCATCATTTGTACTCAGATGTGATTTCAAAACATGCGTAGGGCGCACTAGGTTTGAATGTCTACAATTGTGAATTTAAACTTGTGGCCAAACATGCTCTTCAATTTTTCAATGTGGGCATCGATTTTTATTTTTTCACATTATTTGTATACGCTATATTTAGACATGTTAGATGCGCAAAAAGGTTTTAGAATTTTGATTTTCAAAACCAGGGGCCCACATTGGTGGAATTCCGAAAGTGGTAAATTTAACATAAACCTTTTCATTTTAAATTGGAATTAGTGATTTAATTTCTTCATAGAATGATTGCGTAACATCTGATTTTAGTTTTTTGAAATGCCCAAACTAATTGTGTTACGGCCGAAATCACCTTTAAATTGTAGCCAACAAAAGACACAAATCAATAATAAAATTTAACAAGATTTATTATATACAAGTTTACAAAAAGTATTACACAAAAATAAAATGTCAACTTAACTGTTCAAAATCCTGTTTTTTCTTGATCCGGAATTCTGGTCACTGTTGCCTGAATCCAAACGGAATATTATATCCAATCAGTCACAATCTAGTATGATGCAACGCAAATATAAGTATGTCGAGGATGATGTGTGAAACGTAAATAAAGCCAACAGCTGAGAACACAAGAATGTCTATCTGTGGTCCGATAAATGATGTTCTGAAAGTCTAACTTTCTTGTCCGTATATATACTGTAGAACGGAAACTTCTGGAATACGGTAGAAGTTCGAATCACACCATAATTATTACGTAAGTCAAATAGAAAGTTCTAGTTATTCCACCAGTATCCATTATTGTTCCAGTGATTTCTAAACTGCGCAGTTATAACATTATTTGGTAAACAATTATAAGTATTATGTAAACATAGTATACATGTTATAAGGCTACGCAAAACAAATTAGTCCAAGATAAATAAATATAATAATTACAATATCATAACAATTGTGATGGGTGTATTTATAACTATCGATTCTAACTGTAACTTTATAGTTCAATTTCGTTTTTGTGTTCCTGATCCCGAAAACTAGAAACGTTGAGCTTTTGAACTTGTTTACGTGCAGACAGTATTGGCCAAAAGCAAATGAAAAACTAAGACATTACATTACCTATAAGACACCACCCAATATTTTAAGTGGACCTTCACTGGGCAGAGAGATTTTATTTAATCCTTATTTACTTGAAAACTAGCCATAACTGACTAGATTCGGAATTACAATTGCGATATCATATTAAAAAATAAACCGAACGCTGAATATTGTATGTAACATATATAACATATATAAGTCTATTAGTTATATTAACAAAAGAATATACAACTACGTAAACATAAAAGTACATTGGCTTAAACTTTTTTATTGTAGATTATAGAACATAAAATTTGTTATCAAGAATAGTTTTAAACTGTCTTTTCAGTACAATGTAAAGTAATCATTTTTTCAGAATTCAACTTTTTCTACATGTATCTTTGGTTTCCCTTTCAATGATACGTTTACTAGTATAATCATAAAACATACATTATATAGAATATTCAGAACGACAAAATTGAACGACGACTGCATGCTTTTGACAAAAAATAAATCGTTATATTAAGTATATTCTTTTGTCGAAAGAGCGAAATATTTCGCCGTGCAACAAAATAAGAACAGTAATTTTAATTACAGATAACACAACGCCTTTGGCAGTAATTACTGCGTTCATAATAATAACTATAACAATTGTAATTCTTACAGGTAAGTAGACGTAAATAATATTTAAACTTTGACATTCAAAGGATTATATATGGAATTAAAACATGACACCGTTGAGTACAATTTGCATTAGTAATTTGATGCGAACATTATTTTTTGTAATATCCTTTTTCACTAGCTAGTAAAGTCAAGAAATACCAAAGGGATATTCGGAGGAGCGGAAAACTGACAAACTCCAGAGAGCAACGAAGACAAGATCAAAACAATACTACCATTAAAAACTAAAAAACCGGGGGTAGACTCAGGTGCTTCGGAAGAGTAAGCAGTCTCTGCTTCCTGCAGGACACAACCCATGTCTTAACGGAGCAGAATACGGCTACCATCCAGCTAACTTGATGGCACTCTAGAATTTTTTTGGGATAATATTGCTATTTTTTTTCAATCTTTTCGTCTTATCGCTTACTATGTTTCTTCTCTTTGTCATTATCGCTGACGGGGTAGGCCGTCATAACCCTCCGATAGCATTCAGTTTTCGTGGGAGTTGGCATTGTCAGTGCTTTAGTATACAAGCTCTCTTGTTTTAAATCTCTCTAGTTTTCTATTTTTCTCGTTAATGTTTGTATTTATACATGTGTTGATTCGTGATCATGCACTCCTAAATTCGGATTGTTTTATAATTTTGATGTTATTGGATGTCGCCACCTTGATATTTTGTTAATGTTAACATAAATAACGAGATATGAAACAAAAATTACTTGGTTTTACGTGTTTTTTACGTTCAACATCAAGATATTCGTATTACAAGCTTAGATATTTATATTCAATATGTAGATATTTATATTCAATATGTAGATATTTCTTTTCAATATGAAATTATTTGTATTCAATATTTCTATATCTGTATTTAATATGAAAATATTTGTATTCATTTTTTTTTTTTTTTTTTAAGTTTAAAATGGTATTTGGATTCAGCATTTTGATAATTATATTCAATATCGGCAAAAGAATACCGAAGGAAAAAAACAATGAGGAAAGTCCATAAATTCGAAATTTAGATTATTTTTTAAGGAACAAAGTCATGATAATGGAACACAGCAAATAAACGGCACACGGATACATGTACAACTAAAAGAATACAAATTGTATGTCATTGTTGGCCTTTCCTGTAATCCATTTGTTGTTTGTTTATATAATACTAGATTATACCCGCGGGCACGAAGTTATAATATCTATTTATAATAACTTTTTTGACCTGACGTACAACCATTTTTTTTAGCACACAAAAAAATACCCCAAAACAGATCTTCAAGTCGGTAATGACAAACTTCACTGTTCGTTGATCATTTATGTTATAAAAGCATATTCATGGATTTTAAGAGAAGGGACACACAAATTGCAGTCTCTTTATTTAGTAATATGGATAGGTACCGATATGACTGCTCTGGTGCCGATTTAACCAGGTACTGATTTGACCAGTCCCGAAATGACCAGGTGCCGATTTCACCAGTTGCAGAAATGGAACGAAAGGGAATATTTGTTTGTAAGAATTTATATAGGAGAGGTCGGGCCCAAATCACAGATAAAACTTTTAAATTTAAAAAATAGAATGGTTTATCTGAATGCAAATTGGAAGTGCAACGAATACAGTGTTTTGACATGTACCCGATGAAATGAAGACCGGAAAGAAATTTCAGAGTCAGGCGATGGGAAGTTCTGTGAATCCGAACTGGTTATTTTCCGCTTTTCTCTCAACATAGCCCAAAACAGATCATCAAACTCGGTGATGACAAACTACACTGTGCGTTGATAATTTATGTTATAAAAGTATATTCTTGGATTTTACTCGAAAGAAGAAGCAACACAAAAATTCGACTCTCTTTATTTAGTAATATAGGAATTAAAAGCGCTACCAATGTGAACTCCCATTCAAACCTGGAGTGACATCAGGTGCTCTGGAGGGGTAAGCATGCACTGCTCCGTTAACGACACCCGTCACTTTGGCAGTGCGTAAAAGCCAGTGAAGTGTCAAGTCAGGTGAGGTATTAATTCCAGAAGAACCTGAAATCTAACTGAAGATATTTAGTCTCATGCGAGAGATAGAAACTTGGGTTGATGAAATTAATAGAGACTGAACATAACCCTGTCTTAGATGTTTATGTGACAGCATTCTCCCCGAGGAAGTCCCCGTATAAAATCACATACGCGGCAGTAACGAATCTGCTTTGAAATGTACACCCCATAAAGTGGAGACCTTCGAACAGGGAAAGCTCACAATTGCAAAATTAAAATAATCACGTTTTTCGTAAAGTTTTGATTTCAGTCGCCTATTATTATTACTGTCAAATTCACCGGGATAAATGAGATGAAAGTGACAAAACATCATCTTTATAGTGGTAACTGAATTTAAAGGACTGGGGCTAGATTATTTTCTTTCCGATTTTGTATCCCCTGTAAAAATGTAGCCTCATATAAAAACAACAACAGGTCGCCCAAAAGTGGCGCACAGTTTGTCCCTGTCATATGGTATTTGACCCTAGGGTCAGTATTAGCCATATTATATTGTATCATGGAATAATGACCTCCCCTAGTATGCTATTTTTACCATCCATGGAATATAGACCCCAATTTTATAAATCAAACTTCAAAAGCGGCTTCACTTTTTCACGGCTTCACTTTTTCATGGTTGGGGGACAAAAACCATGGCAGGAAAACTTTTAAATATTACAAGTGGGTTATTTTTTCTATTGTTATGGGGGTTAAAATACAAGAGCATATAAACTATTAAATTATAGGGGGTTCATTTTTTCTTGGTGAAGGGATCAAAGTAACATAGCATATCATGATATTTTACCACAACGGTCCCTCATAAGAAATACAGGTTTGGATTGATTTTGGTAAATCTGGCCACTCCCGTCTTTTTTTCTTGGGGTCATTAAGGTTTTTGGATAATTTTAGTGTAACTTTTTAAATTCTTATCCGATTTTTATGATTTGTTTTATAATGTTCCTTGTGATAAAAATAAAAACCTGTAGAGGATCCATTTTTAAGGGCCAAAAAGGGACACAACTTAAATTTTAAAGCTTTTATTATTTCTTATCCGATTTTGATGATTTTTTAAATAGTTCGACATAAGAAATACAATAAAAGTTACTCTAGGCCATTTTTGTGTTTCTTTTTCATTGTAGAGATAAAATAAATTTAAGGGGCCAAATAAAACGTATCACAAAATACCGAAATAAATTTGATGCACTGTGTGGCCATTTCGATGACTGACTACTTATAGGCAGTGCTCGAGATCAAAATATTTAAAAACCGGTTAAAGATATTATGATGAATTAATAAGCACAACCATCAAAAATCAAAACAATTAAAACAAACAGGTATCCAAAATCAGCTAACGGTTACTTCTGCATCAAAAGGAAGATCCATAGAAATTTCTGGTAATTATTGTCAAATTTTGAAAGGATTTAAAGGCATTTGAGTAATGAATCATGCCAGGACAAGTTCTGGCTACTGGGTTGATAATGCCCTCGGGTCCACCAGCAGTAACACAGACCAAGTGGTAGTAATAAAACGTCTCACAAAATACCGAAATAGATTTGATGTACCATATGGTCATTTCGTTGGCTGAAAACTCATTACAAGTGCTCAAAATATTGGAAAACCAAAATTAGGCATATTGCAGGACGCCCAAAGTTTGTATTTTCATCCAATTTTAATGGGGATTTTTTCTTTTAATTCGTCTTGATGAGTGTGTTCAGTAGTATGTCCATAGACATCGCCTATCTTTTACGGTTTTTGAGTTATAGGGTGTAAAACGGCCAAAAAAGCAATGTGTCTTGATAAGTAAATTTAAAAAAAAAATTCATCCAATTTTAATGGGGATTTTTTTTTTATTTCAGTTTACCTCGGCGAATGCTTTCTTTAGTATATCAACAATTTTTTTGTATCTTTTATTGTTTCTGAGATACAAGGAGTCAAAGTTTTGGAGGAAAATTAATTTTTTCTTTTCACCGATTTCACTATCTTTTACAGTTCTTAAGATACAGGGGTTAAATGTGCTAAAAAGCATGTTGCGGTCGTATCATGCTGCGCTTTGCAAGCCCTTATTCCATGGTTTAGGGGTAGTAAACATACCCCGATAGATAAATTTTAAATTATAGCGGGTTCATTATTCCATGGTGTTGGGGTCAAAATACCATGGCAAATAAACTATTAAATTATAGGGTGGTAATTTTTCCATGGTTTGGGGATCAAAATACCATAGCAGATAAACTATTAAATTACAGGGGTGCATTTTTGCATGGTTTTGGGGGTCAGAATACCAAAAGCAGATACTATTAAGCTACACACTTTCATTTTTCCATGATCAGAGGGGTTTACCTACCATGGAGGTTAAAATTTGAAATATTACAGGGATCTCATTTTTCCATTGTTAAGGAGGTTAAAATACCATAGCAGATTTTTTTTGTGGTTAGGGGGTCAAAATACCATGACAGATAAACTTTTCAATTATTGGAAGCTCATTTTTCCATGGTTAAGTGGTATAAAATACAAACGCAGATATTATTTTAAATATTACAGGGAGTTCATTTTCCATTGTTAGAAGGGTCAGAATACCATTGCAGATTAAAGGGGCTCTTTTTTCCATCCACTAACTATATAAACTAAGTAGTAACAATCCAGGGAGGCACATCCAACATAAAACTGTACATATTGACATTACAATCGCGTTTCCTGTTTACAAATACAAATATGAAGAGGGCTTTAGCTTGATTCGTCCTGTTGTTTTAAATACACATTATTACTTTGAATATTGATTGCTTGGTTCATTGATTGATTGTTTATGTCCTCCCAGTATGTAAAGATTACACCATAAATTCAGGAATATAGGTGGACGGTTGAGATCTCACAAAACATGTTTAACCCCACCGCATTTTTGCGCCTGTCCCAAGTCGGGAACATCTAGCCTTTGTTAGTCTTGTGTGTTTTTTGAATTTTGGTTCATTTATATGTTTCGGAGTTTAATGTGCCGTCCATTTTGCTGAACTAGTATGCATTATTGTTTAGGGGCCAATAGAAGCCCGCCTCCGGGTGCGGGATTTTCTCGCTGCGTTGAAGACCCATTGGTAGGATTGTTCATTGCATACAAAAGATCTCTTATAGTAGTACGAGAACAAAGTTACTGATGATACATCCACTGGAATAAATTGTATATCACGTTGGTTAAATAGGTTTCGCAGTGTAGCATAATATGTCTATATCTGATGTACGCATTTCACTATATAAGATACAAGCATTTCGCGTAATAAATATTCTGCAGTTTTGATCGGTGTAGCCCCAAGAGATATTAGGACAAGAAGTTCTTGTTGTAGTGGTGGATTCATAAACGCATATTCCACTAGCCGGTGCTCACAGATCGAGTTGAGAATGTTTCTCTTTCTACATTCTTTAAATCAAAACTGCTTCAAATGTCTAATATATGGTAAATGTTTTAGCTTTAGGTTAAGATTTAGATTATTATTTTGTTTCATAATAATTACCTGAAAACAATTATTTCCACTTTACTTTTATATTTCAGCTGCAATTGTATTTTGGGGAAAAGAATATACCAAAAACAACATTTATGGTAAGAGTTATGACCATTGTTTACACCTCTTTTCAACAGATGATGATTAATAGGTTTTTATTCGGGTTCAAAATGAAGACTGGAAAATCTTTTCCGATAGGAGCGCAGCGGAACGAGAGGAAAGAGGCTGAATTAAAAAAAAGTTGAAGATTTGCCATTTCGTCACTTTCGAACGAGTATAAGTACCTATTTCTTCCGTAAATACTAGGTTTTTAGGCTTTCTGTACCTAGATAAATTCTTTGAGCACTGTCGACGAAATTAAATATCGTTACGCGTGATTGGACAAAAAGGTGTGACAAAAGCACACACAACAGTGGGAGCTCGATGTACATGTAACTATCTCCCATGGGTCATCTCCAACTGAAAAAAGGGGAGAAAACTTTTAGTCTTAAACATTTCTGATGAGTTAAACTTAAACGTCAATTTTCCATACTTTATCGTAAGCATGACCGTTCCATAAAAACTTTTATATAAATTATCAGAGAAAAAAAATCAAAAAAGGTAATTTCATAGTGCACATTAAAAGTACATCCATGTTTAATGTGCGCAAATAACTGATCACAACTGAAGCCAGAAATGTTTTAGCCGAGTATCAATTGGATTCGTTTACTGATGGCTGAGTGGGCAGGCGGTGTTTAAGCAATTTCTGAATCAGTCCATTCAAACTTTATTCAGAAATCACATATTTTGAGAATTGTTGTTTCAAATAATTAACATCTTTTGTTTGTCTTATCCCATTCAAACCAGTTTTAATATGTTGTAAAACTATATGCAGAAGCCACTTAATGTTTGTGTCGACCAGTGGTTTAGTTCTATGAGAAAACAATTGCTGGGTTGATTTAATACATGAAGTGCAGACGTAAATGATATTATTCTCTACAGGTATACGAATTATATTCTTTGAATTTAATTCAGCGTTTGAAAATTTCATTATCAAAATTGAGCATACTCATACGCTGATTTTTATCTCACCTGTACTGCCATTACTTGGCGTCCGTCGTAAACTTTTTCAAATATCTTCTCCTGAACCAATTACAGCCATTCTTAGTCTGAATAATCATTAGGGAAAAAAATAAATGTATGTTTTATTTTCTTGTCCTTCGAGAAACATGGCCGCCATGGCTAAAAACAGAACATAGGTGAAAATGCACTTTTTGGCTCATATCTCAAAAAGTAAAGTTACAACAAAACTGACAAGAAGTAAAAATGTTTATGTGGTCAAGATCTACCTCCCAAGAAATTGTCAGACGAATCTGTCAACCTATTTTCGGGTTCTTGCCCCTGAATTCTTAATTTTAAGGCAATTTTGCAGTTTAAGGTTATTAACTTGAATATTATTATAGATAGATATATTGTTAACAGCAAAAATGTTCAGCAAAATAAGATCTATAAATAAGTCAATTGACCGCCTATAGGGGTTTTTGCCTTTGAAAGATTATTTACAAAATTCAAAAATAATAGAAATACTAAGGGTTCATTCCTTGTATTGCACATGGTAGATCTCCTTATCTGAAATGGGGCTTCCAATTTCGGTATTTGAGGTTGAGTACTTCTTGTTTAATATAAGTTTGGTTTTTGGTCTTCCAAATGTTTCGGTTTTAATGCTGCTGATGAGAGGTAACTCCTTGAAATGCGTCGTATACAGCATAGTATAAATTTACCATATCTAATATTAGAATCTTTGGATTGTTATTTTACATGTGAAGATTAATTATCAGTAAAAAGAATGGTCTGACAAATTGTCACAGATGTTTAGAGCATAACTTGAAATGAATGAAATGGTAGCTGTACAAGTAAAATGGGGGGGTCAAGGTCATTTAAAAAGACAACAGCAACCGATGAAAAAGCCCTAGCAACCATATGTATATTAGGTTAAGGACCTTATAATCTACCTGTATAGGTCAGAAATTAAGGTCAAGAGTCAGGGTCATTGAAAAAGTCCATACAACCGATGGAAAAGTCCCTAGCAACCATATATATTCGGTTCTGGATTCTATATTTTAGCTGTAAAAGTCAATATTAAGGAGAAAATTGCGACTATATACGTTAAATAGCAAATATAATAATTGATCTACACAGAAAGTAACAGGTAAGCGATTCAGGCTCTTGAAATGGTCTTGTTTCGTTTCAAAGAGGTAGACAAATATGAGCGATTTTCGTTAATCCAATAAAATACAATAAAAATGTACAAATATACGAGTATTTTCATGTATAATTGAATTAAACCATGGCATGATACTATTCAGATATCAGCTGCAAAGACTGCAAACAGTTTGTAATAGAAGGAGGGAAAATTACAACACACAGTTCTAAGCGACGTTCACATCGTCGAAAAGAAACGGCGGAAGACAGTATGTTTTTAATACAAGTTATGCAAAATCTAAAACGTGAGTATCAATTTATAAGATCCGTCATTTTAATAATTGATGCAGCACTGAGCTCCTTTAAACTAATTTGGCAACAATTTTGCTTTCTTAATAAACAACAAAATAGATAAACGGGAAAGTTCAACAATAATATAGCAATCAATCAAAGCAACCCAACTGACAGAACGCCGGACAAAACAATAACATAAAATAGTACAAAACACAAAAGTCTGACACTGAATATTGGTGGGGTTTAAACGGTTTTATGGGTACCCAATCATCCCCCCTTATATATCCTGACACTCTTCTGTATAAAAACACACTATGAAAACCAATAGAGTATGATTACCAATAAGGGGTGACAGCAGTGTGGAGTTTATCGGATGACCCTGACCATCATCAAACATATGATCCTATGGGAAAATTAACTGAAACCACTGTGATTAGGACAATACCGAACAAAAAAAAGTTTTCCGATATTTCAGCACACTACTGAAATTATATTGGGGATTAATTGTGTGATGCTTTCATATAAAGCTAAGATTAAACCCATTCAAGTCGACATTAAAGAGATGCATCCGATTGAGCTAGATTCATGTTTATACATTGGTACGACAACCTAAATCTAAACTTTACCACCAATGTGATGATTTTTACTTTCCAATTGATATGAACTTCCCTTTTCTTCGTAGTAACATTCCAATGTCTACCGTACTTTCACATTTGATTCGTTACTATTGTACATGTGATTTTTACACTGAATTTCTTGACACAGCTAAGACTCTGTTGATATAATCACACCAGAAATTTTACGGGTCCTCATGATTGACCAATACAAAGTGCGAACCTCACAAATGAAAATGGTATCCACACGTCTTAATGGAATTAACTCTTCACTTGACATGCAGTGTGATAGGTGCCGTTAACGAAGCAGCCCAGACTTCCTCTTCAGAAGCATATGATGTCACTCTTAATTTTTTTTCCTTAGTTCTTTTTCTGTCTTTTCTAATTCACTTTGGTAGGCGGTGTATTTTTTTATTGCTTGGATTGTGGGTTTGTTACGTTTCTCTTTTGCTGTTATAGTGTTCTCAAGAATTTCATTTGTCTTCTTTATTTTTGTATTGTGGAATTTTCCCACTGTTTTGTGATATTTCATCAGACTATCGGTCCTGATATGAAAACAAACAATGTACCGCTTATTACCAATATGCTTTTATTTTCATATAAAGCATATGTTTTGCTTCCTTTATTAACCGTCTTTCTAATAAGACTAAATTTATAATTAACATACACACGTACATGTAGTCGATCTATTACTGTTTCCCACTGTACATAACACATTTCTCAACGGAGCGAAATAGCTTTTTTATATTGTTGTCACTTTACTAAAACATGAATAAACATAAGATATGAATATTTAGAAAACTAATGTGTAAATCACATGCACGATTGTAATGAATCAGCTGTGAAATGCAGAACAATGCAGACTGCCATATAACAAGATCTAACAATTGTTATTCAAAATCTTCAGGAATAAGTTATTTACATGTATCAGAAAATTGATTGATTTGATTTACATAATACTATAACAGAAATACATAAAAGGTTTATTTTCAGGTGATACTTACCATATAATAACCGTTAATGAAGCTTGCGTTAATTTAAAAAATGACGAGGTAATATTTGTTATTAGTCTCATACAATTTCTTAACTAGTGTACTTGGTACATGTGTATATAGCAGTAAGACAAGAGAGTGGGAAACTTCCATTACATAAATAATAAACAAATTATAAAAACACATATGATAAACCAACGGGAATTAAAACAAGACAGCATAGAAACTAAAGCACAAGCAACTTAAAAATGGGGAAGGGGGACCAGGCGCTCTGAAAGCGTACCCTGATACACAACAAAGGATACAGAAGGGTAAGGTAATATGCTGGTTCCTCCAAATTATAATTTCAAACATAACACATTCTATGATCTTATTCAACCATTCGTTATCTGAAATTGTTTTTACTGTATGATTTTTTTTTGTCTTTTCATATTTAACTTTATGTAATGATTTCAATATATTATTGTCACACAAGTTGTAGGTTGATTAGTTTTTAGATTTTTATTTTAAAACCTTGTAGCTCGGATGTTGAGGTTTAGACTTGTGAATTGAAAGTTTGTGATGTAAACTCTTTTTCCATTTTATTTTTTTTTAATTTTGTTTCTATGTTGTTTTGTCATTTATGTAGAATTTCAAGTTTTCTTTATAAATTTGCCCAGAGGGTACAAATTTTGAATATTGTGAATTTAAGATCGTGACCTAAACTCTTTTGTTTTATACTGTATACAAGTAAAGTAAAAACATACCAAAGGGATTTTTGAAGGACAAGAAAATCTAAAACAACTAACAAACTCCGGAGAACAACGAAGACAAGACCAGAACAATACAAACACTACACTTGAAAACTAAAAACATATGAACAACATGGACCTCACCAAAAAAACAGAGGTCAGACTAGGGTGCTCCTGATGAGTCTCTGCTTCCTGCAGGACACCCGCAATTCTGCCCATGTCAAATTCGGTAGGTATGAGAAAGGTACAACATCAATGGAACAGGTCCATTTTCATTTGGAAAACGGTTTTTTCTTACCTGTTAACCAAGTCATAATGACGTCCATAAAACTTTAATGAGGATGACTGCAACTAGGATACACTCAGGTGATCCTGAAGAGTCTCTGCTTCCTGCAGGACCCTTGCCATGCTGCCCATGTCAAATCCGGTATGAGGAAGGGACAACATCAATGGAACAGGTCTATTTCATTTGGGAAACGGTTTTTTCATACCTGTGAACCAAGTCATGATGACGTCCATAAAAATTAATAAGGATAACTGCAACTTAGGAGCAACATATCCCTGTCTGAGTAACTTTTCTGCCAGGAGCCGGGCTCCTACCAGGAAGTATATTTATATGTCACAAGCTTTTGGAATAACGTATGAGTAGTGACATATTCACTACATACGCCGGAGCTTCTGAATGTTGCCCGTCAAAATAGGAATTTTGACGATTGGAAAGTCAAGGTGATACCGTTTGTCGTTAAGTTTAGTGTCAATTTCGAGGTGACGTACAAGATAAGATGCAGACTTGACAGTGTCTGTGGTATCCTTAAATTCGAGCTCATTGGGATAGATGAGCTGTAAGAAATTCCCAAAACGTGAATTGTTGAGTGATAAAACATCTATACAGCGGAAGCTGAAATTAACGGTACGGGAAAACTTCTTCTGTTTTTCCTTTAGAGGCCCGTTAAAGACGTCTTACTCGTATGAGAAAGGAACAAGTCGTCTAGGAGTGGCGCACAATAAGTGCCCATAGGAAAGACAATAGTCTTGGATAACACGTCCATATAATTGAATAAATATGTTGTCGATCAAAAATTCAATCATCAGGACAATTTCGTCCTCTGTATATTTTTTGTTAGATTTAGAGTGGTTTTTAACAAAGTATGATTTATCTCTACCAATGACAAGGTATGTTTATCTGCTGTTGCCATTTTTATTTTAAAATCATCGACTGATTTGATCTTTCAACTTCTCCTTCAGTTGTGAATGAGGAATGGTGGTATAGAGGATAGAGAAATCAAATGTTTTATGATGTTGCAGACTGAAATGGACCGAGATCGTAAAATATCCTTTAAGTCTTTGGAGTTACTTTAAAGTCCACATTTGATTGATACCACTTCTTGAATAGCATTTCTCACAATGACTTTGGAGGCCCGTTTTGACAGTTTCATGTTTTATACAATGTTGTCAAATTCAATTCTGTTAAAAAGGTTTATCGATAGCAAACTATTTGTATTTATAAGGAGAAAAGCGGATAAAAAGTAGATTAAAAATTGATTTGAGAATTTCCGTTGTACAGCCTATATCTGATAGTTTGATATAGCAATATTTTAAACACCAAGGATGCAACACGTGGGCAGCTCGTGATAGCTGTCGTTTCCGACTCTCTCAATATACATGATATAGTTGATACATGTTCTTGAATAAGAAAATAATTGAAATACGTCGCTTTTATATTTTGTACAACAAAATGAAGGATAGTAATAACAACTGGTAAATTGATAGGGTTGATAGTTTCAATAAATTGTACTTTAGTCATGATTGAAGTTCATGATTTTACAGTATGAAGATGCCACAAGATGGTCGATTAGAACTTTCCATATCCTTTAATGGGAAAAATTCTAATCATTTTATAACTGAAGTTATCTTGATAACTTAAATGAATCAGTGAAGTTCTTATATTGAAACAGGATTGGTGTATTGTTTACATATAGACACTTACCCATACGGTCAGTCATTTCTACACTAGAATAGTCCAG
Organism: Mytilisepta virgata; assembly: GCA_028015205.1. Classification (NCBI taxonomy): domain Eukaryota; kingdom Metazoa; phylum Mollusca; class Bivalvia; order Mytilida; family Mytilidae; genus Mytilisepta; species Mytilisepta virgata. The sequence continues at coordinate 3,086,107 of CM051520.1, read as the reverse complement.
CTGGCCACATTATCACTGGCGACCTGAGCATCGTTAACAATACTAAATTAAAAGACATACTGATTAAGGAGATTAAGGAGATGGGTACTGACAATTCACTTGGCAACCCCACTTACACGCATACTACGATACCAAGGCAATATTTTATCAATAAACATATTTCTATTCTATCGTCCTTTGGTATTGATGTAAATGATTACAATTTTAACTCCCTTCCATTTACTGGATACCCAAACTCAATAAGTGTCCATACAACAAGGGTACATAGCTGGGAGCCAAATGCACTACTAAACCCCTTTCAAAACTCCTTACTAACTTTCTTACAGCAATTAAAGATGTGGAAAGGTCTACTCAACTAGTGTTGTGAATCGGATTTGGATTTTTAAGCATTCTAAAGACTTACAGGAATATCTCCCTTCTAGTTACCTTACCTATTGTAATAGCATAAAAACTTTTGATTTTTCTACACTGCATACAACCCTCATGATAAATTAAAATTTGTTTTTTTTTTGTGAGCTAATTCACCAATGTTTCTACACTAAACAAGGTTTACAAAGATATGTTTATCCAGTATTAGGTAAGGACAAGCAAGCTGGAAGTATACTTTCAAATTGCTGATGAATTCTGTTAAGGACAATGCCAGAAAATGGACTTCAAAGGAACAGGAACCCGCTGACACACTTTCGGAGCGGTGAAGGCTATTAGGTCAATGAAACTGCGAATTAAAAACCTCCAAGGATCTACGAGCACCAAAGCTACATCCATCTTCAAAGACCCGAAGGTTGTTGAAAACTCGACTTGTCTCAATGACAAATATGTAATTATCTTAGCGGACAAAGTCCCCGATAACACTGCGGGTAACTCAACTTATACACTGACCACACGCACTAAGCAGGAAGTCATTGATAACCACCATGCCGTTTTTTCCAAAGGGTAAAGAAATTGACCTTCTTGCTCTTTATTGGATTCCTAAACTACATAAGAATCCGTTTAAACAAAGGTACATAGCTGAGTCAGTTAATTGACATGTATTAAAGAGGCCCTTCAGGATTACCATGAAACATCATATTCCACCAGTGGCGTCAATCAGATGTGGATTCTTAAAAACTCAAAACATTTACTACAATATCGAAAATTGAAAATCTTTCGCTGCATGCAAAGCATAAAAACATTCGACTTCTCTACACCAACATACCATGTTCTCAATTAAAATATCGATTGAAATAACTAGTTCATCAATTTTTTTTTCAAGAAAAAGGACATACGTAGGTATAACTTTCTATCTTTAAGTAGAGATAAGTCGTATTTCGTGAAAGCCACTTTGATTCTAACAAAAAGTATTTTGAAGATGAAATTACAAACATGTTAGATTTTCTCATAGACAACATATTTGTTGAATTTGGCAGTCGAATCTTTCAACAAACAATCGGCATTCCAATGGTAACAATCTGTGCTCCTCTCCTCGCCGATCTGTTTCTGTACTCATATGAAGCGGACTCCTTCAAGGGATACTACAAAAAGGAACAAGCCCAATCCTTTAATTTTAGTTTTCGTTATATAGATGACGTGTTGTCGTTAAATAACGAAAAATTCCAAGACTTCCTACACCTCATCTACCCCAGTGAGCTTGAAATTAAGGATACTACAGATACATCAAAGTCCGCTTCATATTTAAATTTGTTTCTTGAAATAGACAATGAGCGACAGTTGAAGACAAAACTTTATGACAAATGTGATGACTTCAACTTTCCTATTGTTAACCTTCCCTTCTCGAGCAACAATATACCAGCATCGCCTGCATATGGCGTCTATGTTTCTCAGCTTATCCGATATTCAAGTTCGTGCATGAGTTACCCTGACTTTCGACAAAGGATTACAGCAGCTTCTTAACTAAGGTTTTTATCAAGGATCATCAATTATGAAATTTTAAGGTCGCTATCACGAATTTATTGACCGTTACAGTGTTCCAATATCTAAGATGATGTTGGACCTGTACCCACTGTCGTAACATTTCATGTACCTCCACCGATTTGTGAATTCCACCAAATTGACTTTGTTGAACTTTACGACGGGTACCGTATACGGAGCAGGAACTGCTTACTCTTCCGGAGCACCTAGGTTCACTCCTGGTTTTTATAGGAGTTCGTGTTGTTCATTGTTTTTAGTTTTTAGTGTTTATTTGTTGTGGTTGTGGTTGTTCATTTGTCTTCCCAGGTTTGTCTGCCAAATGGATTACGTTTTTTTATTTGCTCCATAGGTATATTTGTCCTCTTCACTTTATCAAAAAACGGATTGATACTAACAAAAACTACTCTAAGAATGTTGTTGTTAACATGCTGGAATTTCTCATCGACAACATCTTTGTTGAGTTTAGAGGACATGTTTGTCAACAAACGATCGCATCCCAATGCAGACAAACTGCGCCTCATTTTGCCGACCTATTTTTATTTTCGTATGAAGCTACATTTTTACAAGGGCTAATGAATCGGAAAGAAAGGAAACTAGCACAGTCCTTAAATTTCAGTTTCCGCTATATAGATGCTTAATAATCCGTACTTTAAGGATTACCTACATCTCATCTATCCCAGCGAACTTGAAATAAAAAAGACCAGAGTCACACCAACTTATACTTCATATATAGATTTTTACTTGTACATAGATAATAATGGGCGGTTGAAATCAAAATTTGATGATTTCAATGGTCCGATTTTGAACTTTCTTAGCAGTAACATGCCAAGGTCTCCCGCCTATGGTGTGTACATTTCACAGTTGATTCGTTACTGCCGTGCATGTGATTTTCACGGCGATTTTCTCGACAGGGCTAGATCGCCGTCACATAAACTTCTAAGACAGGGTTATGTTCAATCTATGTTACTTTAATCACTCCGAAAGTTACGGTCGCCATCACGAAGTTTCTATCTTGCGTAAGAGACTAGATATACCCAGTTAGATTTCACGAACCTCTGAAATTGACACTCCACCGGACTTGACAGCTAACCATACATGACACTTACTGGCAATGTAACTGGTGCCGTTAACGGAGCAGGACATGCTTACCCTTCCGGAGCACCTGATGTCACTCCCGGTTTTTTAGTTTACATTGCTAGTGCTTTAATTTTTGTGCTGTCTTGTTCTAGTTTTGTTTACTTTATTATACGTGTTTTAATATCCCCGAACTTTCAAAGAACTTTGAAAATTTGAAATTGTAGCTGAAGACCTAAACTCGACCTTCATTTGCAATTTATTCCTTTTACTTATATAGTACTGTTCACAATAAGGATTTAGAATATCGATTTTTAAACCAGGGGATCACTCAGGACAAATTCCAAAACTTGTCAGTTTAAGCTTGTGATTAACGTTTATTCAATTTTATTTAGGTTTATTGATTTAATTTCTTTATAGAGTGACTGCATACTATTTTAGAATGGGAATAAAGTTTAGTTTAAATTTTTAATTATAGGTAAGTGTCCCAACTACTTATAGGGGGTGCAGGGATCACTGTCGATTCCAACAGTACATATTTCTAGTTCTTTTAGCTATACATGTATACATATAGGTTCTGTTCCATTCTCCTGATTCTGTATTTTCCTTGGACTTCGAATTTGTGGACTTTTCCAACTGTTTTGTCGCTTCACTATTCTTTTGCCGATAGTGATTGTTTCATTGTGGTATTTTCATTGCATTGTTTCAGATTTCAAACAAGAATACTTGGTTTAATGGTTATAATTATCAGTACGCATATTGCAATAGCTATGGAACACATATCGGTTGGTAGGTATAAGATTTGAATCAATATTTTACGATACTAATAGTAGGAGACGTTAAAATAACAAAACTAGAGATCGTATGTCTGTAGGACATGGATGCCCCATCCTCCTGAATACAGAATTCCGATCTATCATTTATGATTAGAAATCATTTATGAAAATGTAGTGACTCACTCATGCATTTAATGTATGTCAAATTTATCAAAATGCTGCTCATCTGTGTTCAGTCTTATAGGGGATTAAAGTGGTATACTATTTTTGATATATATCAATGGGGTTTTGAGAAATGAACATAAACGCAAAAATTAACCAAGCTGGAGGGCATACGGACAGAGCCACAAAGGTAAATATATATGTCCTTTCCACTTTTGTGGACTAGGCATAAAAATGTAAAGTGGATCAAATGGTTATCTTGAAAATTGGGCTTAAAATACTTTTTTAAAATAGTCACTCATAGGATATAAAAGAAAATAAATAAAAGACACAAGAGAAAGACTCCAAAACAGCTACCATCTGTGGAATTATTGCTCGCCTTTGCTCTCTTCTCAGCACAGTCAAAAACATATAAACCATTACTACCCAATCAGCAACGAGAGACTTGACTTTGACTTCTTCTAATAACATCTCTTTTATACTCCTTCAATAAAAATTGCCAATCCCCATATGTTTTTCAAAACCAATATAATAGATAAAATAGGTACATGAGTCAGGTAACTATACATTTAAATTTTAATGTACCTTTGTCCATTTCATGCATTTTGAATTATAACTTCTAACACTTTCATTTGTGATTATCTGTGTTTAATTAGTTTAAACATATTTTATTTACTCAAATAAAGTAAAAGGGATCAGAGACAAGTTAAACAAACTTAGATCATCTTCTCCCTGAGAATTTGTGTTCATATTCTAAGTGCCCTATCTAACTTAGATAACCATTAGTTCGTTATATAAGCGAAAGCATACCAGCAAATGAGACAACTTTATCACGAAACCGGTGGTTTAGGGACAGAAGGCCGAAACAGTGATTTAGAAATGATTTATGAATTTTAAACATTTGTTTCATTTTGACTATTAACTAACACAATGCGAAATATAAAATCCTATCTAAATATGTGAATAAAATAAAATCGTGTTACAAGAATTACTATATTTGCATACACGTAAGTGTAAGCATAGAACTTCATATTTTATAGGAAATACACATCAATGACAGAGAAGACCGATATATTCTACGCCATAATATATGATAAATTATGTGAAGAATGTAAGTAACTAATTTAATTAGTCTTCTTTACACTTGTCATGCTTTTATCTATAATTGTGTTTATTTTTCCGGATAAGAAAGCGGTATGCATCACTGAAGCCTTTACCTACAGATAAGACTTTATTAATAAGTAAAAGACAATTTTTCACGACTTCGACTGTCATAAAATAAATTTTATTTATACCAATTTTTATGCACAAGATATGAACATGTCGTAGCCTGACTGACAGTTTTACGTAGGAAAACCAAAACAATAATGGAAATAATTGAAGAGCAAATTCCACATTGGATATTTTATAGATTTACAACATTTTACAAAATTGATAAAATTTATAATAAGAGATGCATGACGGGCTAAGTAAAAACTAGGCAAATGTGTCAACTAAAGATGAATTTTAGAGAATAAAGTATATTTGTATTAATAGAAAATATTTTTCATAAAACTAAACATTATTACTAATATTTCTGTCAACTTCTATCAAGAACATTATACAAAATGTAAAACTAATGATGAAAACATTCCTAAGACAGGCTAGGTAAAAATGGGGTAAATGTGTTGCCGAATAAAATTTTTATACTTTTTACTAGGTTTTGTGCATTGTGTTCAGACAAACATTCTTTCTAAAACTTAGTATTAATATCAATATAAATGTCTAGATCCCTAGCAAGAAGCGAGTTTTACATGTAAATCACAATGTCAAAAATAATACTGAAATATTTTTGGAAAGATTGCAAATCATTCCTATGCCATAGGCCTCCAAAACCGAAAGTAAGACCTCTTCGACACCATCGGACATTAGTACATAAAATGTAGTTTCAGTGATGACAGCATTTTTTTCAATTACGAGTACTTTATTCTTGTTGATCATATTGATAATATCTGAACTAATATTTTTAACTTACATAAAACTCTATCGTTTACCGAAATTACCAAGGAATTAAAATGAAGTCAACGCAGACGGGGGATGAATTTATCTATCATAACGAATCTACGAGAAACACCTTCCCTTATTGACTTCTTACGTTAATTCATTGTCGAAACTAATTGCACATTTACAAATTTGACGATTATTACCCATTATTTGAGAAAAAAATACTTTAAGATTATCTATTAATATAAATCGGACATTCGCTTTCGCTAATTGTTTTATGCAGGGATCGGAAATTTTCAACAGCCTCTGTCGGACATTTTTTGATAGACATGAATTGTCAATTTTTACTCTTTTTAGCAATTTCAACACACGATCTTATTTCATACAAATGTTGTTATGCACGATTTATTAATGTTTTGGGTAAGACCTGAAATTCATGTAATGTGTATCAACTCTTTAACATTCTGAGCGCCGTTGTTTGTGTATTGAATAGAATAGAATGATAATTTCGATGTTTTAGGTGTCTTCGTTTGGTACGTATAAATAGACAATAGAAAAATGGACCACACAACGACGTAGAATGAATTAAATAAATGAATAAAATAAATTCAAGTTCAAATTCTTTTAAATCAGTCTATGAAAGTCTTCCCGAAAGATGAAATTTGATTCCTTTTTCATATTTAAGTACCAAGATTCGCGCATGCTCAATCGATTATTTACTAAACTACACGTGCAAACAATCGCGACAATGTGGAAATCTACCAAGGCGTTTCTAATCTTCTCCAGTTTATGATTGTGAACTGTTAGATCGTCCGATACATACCTTGTAATGTATTTTTTTTTAATTTGAAAGCAGAAATATTGAAGTTTGACAGGTCATAAGGTGTACAGTAATTATATTTAAGCGTAATAAAAGCACAGACACCTTTAATGTAAATAACTTTTATGTCATGCGAAGTACAATTATGATTTAATAACAGAAAGTGTTGGTGACAAGAAATTTCGAATGGTTGTCATATCCTTGTGGCGATTTTCTTTAATTTCTGCTGCGAATTTAGTGTGGATGATATTTGTTTATTCGTACGTTTATTTATACTGTAGGATTTGCTAGATTGACTTTATTTTGTTTGTTTACATTCTGTACAATGTTCAAGACAAACTGTTGCAGGAATCAACAATTACTCTCAATTATATATTTTTTTTCGAAATAAAAAACTTTTTGTTGAATACAAGTTTTGTCACGCCTGCGACGAAAAGTCGTGAAAGCGACATATAGGTATTACTTTCGGGCGGCGATGGCGGTTTAAACTTTTTTTAAACTTTAATAACTTTGCACACATAATGCCTACAATTAAAATTTTTGGTCGACAGATACCTTATAGTATAGGGTTTGCCGCAATATACTTGTCTGGTGACCATTACTTTGTATTCATGGTTCACTGACTTCATAAACATAAATATAAAATCTGCATCTAAGTTTCGTGGTTAAATCCATTTCTCAGCAACTGTAATATTTCTTAATGGGTACATGCATGCCAGTCTGACACCTGGCTTGGGACTTTGATGTCAATTTCATGCTTTAGTGACTTTGTCACACTTTTATGGTCTAAGCAACTATAATACCTAGACCCACCATATTTGGTCAATAGTTTTTTGTGGGTACATTTTAGTCTGACACCTACCTATTAACCTTGACCTCAATTTCATGGTTGAATGACCTGTGTCACATTTTTATGGCAAGTTCATTTCTTATCTACTGTAATACCTAAGCCCACCATATCTGGTCAATAGATAGTTCTTAGTGGGCACATGCCAGTCTGACACTTTCCTCTGGATCTTGACTTAAATTTCATGTTTGAGTGACATTTTCATGGTTAAATCCATTTCTTAGCAACTATAATACCTAGACCCACCATATTTGGTCAATAGATAGTTCTTGGTCGGTACATGTCAGTCTGACACCTGCCTTTGACCTTGACCTCAATTACATGTTTTTTTCGTGATTAAGTCCATTTCTTAGCAACTATAGTACCTAAGGCCACCATGCCTGGTCAATAGATAAATCTTAGTAGGTACATTGCAGTCTGACACCTGTCTCTGGACCTTGACTTCAATTTGATGCTTGACTGACTTGGTCACATTTTTGAGATTAAAGTCCTTTTCTCACCAATGTAATACCTCGACCCACCATATTTGGTCAATAGATAGTTCTTAGTGGGTACAAGTCGGTATGGCAACTGCCTTTTGACCTTTTTCATGCGTGAGTGAGTTGTTTCGTGTTTTGGGATAATGCCCATTTCTCAGCAATTGCAATACATAGACCAACTGTATTTGGTGGATACATGACTGTCTGAGACCTTCACATGAATTTCACCTCAATTTCACACTTCAGCCACATTCGAACACCTCTACTTAGATTTCGAATATTGACACTAAAGCTTGACTGTTTCTAAAAGCTAAGCCTTAACACACATTGAACTCTTACTGAAAATGATGTCCTGGTTTCCATACCACGGAATGTACATCGATTTTGAAAAAACCTCAATATTTGAGGAAAAAAGGAATACATTAACTGTAATTGATCTCACATAACAGAACAAATCTGTGATAAGATTCAATTTGAAATTATACATAAGTACAGTTGCAATTTTTCCACCACTGCTTTCCAGCATTTTGATTTACTGTCCTATTTATACATATAAAATATGCTTTTAATATTTTTAAGATTTAAATTTCGTTCCTGTGTGTTTTTATCTTTACTTAAAGTTTTAAAGGAACTTGTATCAATTAAGTATTTACATATACATGTAGGTTTTAAACATGTCAAACTATAAATATGGGGCATAATTCAGTAATTATGTCTCCCCTTCATATGGTTTAAGTAGTAATTCTTATTATTCTTATTCTTCTCAGCGAAGCTTGTCTGGGCCAGAACTTTTATATCTTTTGACCTAGGCCTATTATATTTGGAATATAGGTGAATAACCATAGGATGCTGTGTCGCGTGGTATCATGACCCACATATGACCTTGACCTTTGACTTCAGGGTCAAATTATTTATTTTTTCTCATACAATCATGTCCGGGACAGAACTTTTTTTTATATTTTAACCTAGGGCTATAACAATTGGCATGTGGATTATCACCATTAGATGATATGTCACTTAGTATTATGACCCACATTTGACCTTGACCTTTGACCTCAAGGTTAAATGATTTTTTCTCATACAACTCTGGGTCAAATTTTTTTATCTTTTGACCTCGGCCAATGATATTTGGCATGAAGGTGTAACCCATAACATGATGTGTGGCATAGTATCATGATTCATATATGACCTAAATCTGACCTCAAAATCAAACTTTTTTATCTTTTGACCTAGGCATATGATATTTTGCATGTGGGTGTATCTTTTGACCTAGCCTATGATATTTGTCAAGAGGATGTTGCCCCATAACATGATGTGTTTGATAGTATTGTGACCCACAGACATTGTATGACCTTGACCTTTGACCTCAAGATCAACGTTTTTTATCTTTTGACATAGGCATATGATATTTTGCATATGATATTTTGCATGTGGGTGTATCACCATAAAATGATGTGTCGCGTAATATTATGATACACATATGACCTTCACCTCAAGGTCAAATTATTGATTTTGTTCTCATCTTCTGACCTAAGCCTATGATATTTGGCTTGTGGGTTTATCCTTCATAAGATGATATGTGTACATAGTAGCGTGACCACATATGTCCTTGACTTTTGACCTAGACATATGATATTTTGCATTTGGTTGTATCACCATAAGATAACGTGTCGGTAGTATCATGATCCACATATGACCCTGACCTTTGACCTTAGGTCAAATTATTGATTTTTTTTACAATTAAGCTTGTTTTTTTATGGAGTTTAATGCCAATTTCTATTCATTTGTACAATACCATTGTGGTTTAGTTTTATTGGTGAAGGAAACTGGAGTTTTGGTAGGCTCAATAGGGTGTAAAAAAGCATATACACCCCAATAAAATAAACCAAAAAAAATGATGCTAACCGGAAAACTGAACTAACTGTAGAGGAGATATAGGTTTTAGTCCTCTAAAAAAGTATGACTCACCTTCAAGGAAGATAGACATAATGTTTAAGTACTTTTTCTTCTTCTTATTCGTCTTCTCAGCGAAATTTGTCCTTTGGTATGTAAGTGTATTACCTTGAGTCGGTGTGTTGCATACCATCATGACCTCCACGTGACCTTGACCGCTGAACTCAAGGTCAAACTATAACTTAAATTATAGTATTTCCTTGTCAAGGTTGTAACTGTTTTGTCTTTTAACTACAGCTTATACCCTTTGGTATGTAGGTGTACAAACGTGACCTCCATGACCTTGACCGTTGACTTTAAGGTCAGTGAAACTTCTCCAGGTCATAACTTTGTTGTGTTTTTACCTAAGATGTAGACATGATTAAACTATAATAAAGTGAAGGGGAGATATGTGCTTCAGTTTACAAAAAACAGTTCCACCTAGTTTATACAGTTTTAAAAAAGAAATGACTAATCATATACTGGACATTTTATTTGAAAGTTATTAAGATAACATTTTTGTGTGTAACATGTGTAACATGTGTAACATGAGGTCAAATACAATGCCGTTGATGTAGATTACAATGCGAGAAGAACATATCAGAACATATATAATATAATAATGCTCTTTACACAAGTATATATAGATACAACTTTTCTTATAAATAAATAGTCTTGTACAATTCAGTGTTGCATATTGAAGGGAGCCCTTCAAATATTACCATACTTGGAAAATGTTCTAATAACAAGGAATATACTTATTTCTCTACAAATTTTTTTTTTATTTTGTTCGTCCAAATTTTTATGAGATCTAACACCTTTTTTATTCATAAACAAGTTTGTTATTGGTTGTATATTTATCATTTCTCTATTATCAAAACTACCAAATGATTATATATTTCTCTGTTACTCTTTAGATGATACAGATGACTGGATGTGTAAACATACGAATAACTGTAACAAAAAAAGACTGTGTAAAAATCTAATAACAAGAAAACAAAATCTTATCGACAAACTTTCAGACAAACGTTTGAGAAATAAATCTAAACCATTGCGACCCTACCGAATTGATGTACAGGTCTTTCAAAGTAAAACAGGTTGGTATCTTCTGTGATTGTCAAATGATGTCTTGTTTTCATTACCGCACTAGAAACCGTCTTGATCGTATTTTAGGGTATTGGTTTTTAACCTAGTGTTGAAGACCTTACACAATTTTTCCGCAGCTAGTATTATGCGGCCAGAAATCAGTGTTACATCGTATACTTGTACACGTAGTACATGAAAACAATTTGCACTCAATCAAATCGCTCCTACCTATGGCCTGGATAGAGTACTATATATATAGCATCCAGATATAATATAGCGTTTTTATTGAATTTTCTAGAGCGCTCATAATGGTTTTAGGCGAATATGATGTCTCAACGGTGTGAGCTCGACAAAATTTGACACTATTAAAATATATCTATGATGGATCAGCCAAGATTTATATATACCACCTAAAAACATTAGACTTCCTTTGTATGTAAATCATGACGTTAATAAGTACGTCATAGGAACGACTATTTTAGGTTGTCACCGTGGCATAACATTATAATCGTCATACTTTGTATGCTAGGAGGAGTTGCCATAAGGGGTCTCAGAGACTTCAATAAATAAAAGTAAACTCATACGGACGTCCGCTGGTTGAAAGGGATGTGAAATCACTGCCTCGGATTGATCCTTTAGCTAGAGAATTTAAACTACAACCTAAAAACATAAGTCGTCCTTTGCTTGCAAAGCATGACGTTTATAAGTACGTCATAGGAACAACTATTTTAGGTTGTCACAGTGGCGTATTGTTATAATCGTCATGCTTTGTATGCTAAGCGGAAGGGGTCCCAGAGACATATATATATATACTTCTAAAGTAATAACCAACGTTCGAACTTACTAGATGTTGGACCGATAATATATTAACGATACAATGCAAAATAAAAAAATAAATAAACGTCTAAAAAGTTGCAAAACAACATCAAAATAAAACAATGAAAATATTGAATTATAACAATAATTCAAACTTATCAAAATTTTCGGATCACTGATATCCTTCATAAGTGCTGTAGCGTTGCAACGGACCATCTGATGTCACTCCCGATTTTTAATGGGAGTTCACATTGCTAGTGCTTTAGTTTCTATGCTGTCTTGTTCTAGTTTTATTTAGTTTGTTATACATTTTTTTATTCTTTTAGTTATATATGTAACCTTGCGGTGTTTGTTGTTTTCCTTTCTCTTGACTTTGTCTTTTCCTTGGCTTCGAGTTTGTGGCTTTTTCCCGCTGTTTTGTCGCTTCTGTATTCTTTTGCCGCTATCTATTAATGTGAGGTTTTAAAGGAATCAAAATGTATCCACTACGCTGCTATAAACTATGCTTAAAGCAGCATAGAGCTTCAACAAAACGTCATAAAAACATGGATTTTTTCTAAGATATATAATGTCTTTTTCATGTGTATTTCTAAAATTTAACTTCCTTTAACTCATTTTATTAGAAGAATGTTTGGTTTGACCTTTTTTGTATTAATAATTTTATTTTCCTGAAAAGTTGTTGATTAAATCACGTTTACTTAAAGAAATATTTAATATTTTCAATTTCCAGATGTCATGTACAATATTGTGACAGTGAATGATGCGTGTATCAATCTCAACGGACAGGTAATTCATAGTTATATACGTTAGACATAGGTGATACATTTGTTGTACTACTTATTACTATTAATACCCCTATATAGTTATGCATGTGATACTAGTACCCAGGAGTCTACAAATAACCTACTGAAAGAGAATAACTATAAAATAAAAATGTATAATTCTTCCATTTGTAAATTCAGTGAAAGTTGACTGTATTTAATTTTGTTTGTTTGTTTGTGTTTAGTTTTTTAGGTGCTTTTGTTTTGTTTTGGTTTGATTATTTTGTATTATGCATGCTCCTTTCTGCAGGTTTGTTAGTATGTATTTTATCAATTCATTTCTCATTTGACCTTTCTGCTTTCAATTCTGTCAATGATGTATCTTATATATTTCTTGTTTTAAAATTCAACATATAATAGTAAATCTGTATATTTCTGGTTTAAGATTTCCGATGAAAATACATGGTTTCCTGGATATGAATACCAAGAAGCATATTGCAGAACCTGTGAAAATGAACATATTGGATGGTAGGTAAACATTTATAAAGAATTACATTTTGTTTTATTTTTCTATAATAAAAGTCAAGAGTAACTGCGAACATTTCAATGAGAAAAAATGTGTATGCAACATTTAAGCGTTCTTCTGATAAACTGTTTTTACGTTGCTAAATTAAATATATATCGACCAAAGTAATAGCGAAATAGAATAGATATATTTATATTCTAAAACCAAGACTCATTGGTACAGGGAGAAACGAAGAAAGTGTACTGGAATATACCCTTGAAAGACTACCCTCATATTTACAATTTTAATAAATCTAGAAAGTGTTACAAAGAGGACAAACATACCTAGGGAGCAAAATATGTTTATGGTTAGTTAAAACTCCTTTTATCAGCTTAAATACCTGTAGTAGCTAAGGAGTTGTTTTTACCACACAATTGTTTCAGACGAACTATTTGGAATAACAAGATAATCAGTCTATTTTGTCTAAAATAGAATGACATTTATCAAACAGGTTTAGATAGCCTTTTCATATGGTTATATACTATAGTAATTGGGAGTTGATAGTTACACCTCGACAGCCTGGAAGGTATTCATGCTGTGTGGTTCGATCGAAAAAAAAGTAAACGTTGATAAATAGAAACAGAAAGTATGTTGATAAATGGATATTGTTTGAACTATAATATAAATTCAAATAATATTGGCTATCATTTCTATACAGCAGAAGATAATGATACAGATATTTATAGCGCATAGTCATAAGTAACATTGACCATTGTTTCCGCAGATAATATATTAAGATATCTACAACTATGGAGTGTATAGTTAGTTCATAAATGACACGACTCTATATATAAGTACTAAGCCACAAGTGTCTGCTATCGATCTGGTATTAATTAAAATCTTGAATCATCTTTATATTAAAAATAGACCACATTTTCATTTCAAGCTTTCACGTTCAGTTGTGTGTTCAGGGTTATAGAATTTACATGCACTGTTCGAATACATACATGTGAGTTGTAATGTTCTATTTTTTCAGATCTACAATAGTCATCCAAATTATTAGGTTTCCCATGGCTGAGGAAATCGTTGACAAATTATTCACTGCCAATCATTTATATATATATATATATATAATTTGTCATATCACTCGATTTAAGTGAAAGAGCTATCGGTTAGTGTACAACCGAAAACTAAATTCTAATATTTCAAAATATTCTATTGAACTAAGGAACTATAACATATTTTTACATAACATGTTTTTACATAACAATCAATTAACATTTTACTATAAGCATAACAGCATCTAATACCTCTTAAACTCACTTTTTATTAATGTCAACTTCTTCAGTCAAATTAACACCCCTTTAATTCCCGACCAGTTCTGCCATTTAAAGAAATGTACTTTTTTTAAAAAAAGTTGAAACTCATTTTCAATTACAAAAAACTTTAAGAAAAGTTCGAACTTAAGCTGTCTAATTGGCTAGTTTTCAAAATTTGTATGATGTTTTTAATATTTGGTCATATTATTTTCATTTCTTAAAAAACCTTAGATCTGGTGAAATGACTCTCAGTTTCTGACTTTATTCTTTACATATTAAAGTTGTAATCACTGAATTTGATTTTATTTAGGATGTACAAATCTAAAGATGGAAAGAAAGTATTTTATGGACTAATTTACGATAAATTAAAATTGTAAGTACCAGTACGAATAGAAAATGGAGGATAAGATTTGAAATCATGATAAAACATATTTTACATACAATTGAAACATCTAAATAATAAGGATTTCATTAAGCCAGTTTTGATATACATATACATACAGTCATAGTGAATTGATAAATGTTTTAAATGTTGGCAGTCGAATCTGCAACTAAGAGAGCGTGATGAAATAATACAGCTTGTACCAGGTCGTTTCAAAACACAATAAAGCTATGCATTTTGCTTCAGTAACATGTTTATTTCTGGATTAGTTTAGAAACAGTTCTCTATATTCAGATAGTAACACTTTTAGGTTTTGTTATTTATTTTTTTAATGTTAATTGTTTAAGTTACTGTTTTGAACTGACTGTTACTACGTTTTTTCCCTCTAACTGTCACAGGCCCAGGGGTAATTATAAGTATTCTAGTTTTTATCTGTTGTATGTTTTTATGTATTTTAAATTTATTTGAGACATTTTGTTGTTTCGGTAAAATTTCGCCCGATGTTTATTTTTACAAGGATATTAAGAAGGTGTGTGCGGATGGAGAAACATAGAACGGGAACATAGATTTTGTTTTTTTATGTGATAAAAGTACGAAGGCCCACAAGGATCATACAAGATTCGAAATACGAAATTCGAAATTGAATATCCAAAGTTCGAATATCTTAAATTCGAGAACCGAGATTCAAAATGCAACATCTAGAATAACCAATCAGATGAAAGGTTCTAAGTCGGAAATAGATTTTGGCCAATGAAATAGCCTTTCACTTTTGGAGATAGCTATAAATTAAACATTGGTTGTATTTTAGATTTATCTATAGAAACTTGTTTACAAGTTATTAAGAATTTAAGAAATACGTAGTATTACACTTTCTAGAGTTTTGCTACATGTATGTAGTCTCACCGTTAGTGTTTATTAAAGGAATGTTCTAATTTGATTAAAAAAAAACACATCTATAATTATAAATACATGTACATGTTCACAGTTTCCGAAATTTGCTGTTTAAATAAAACTGGTGTTTTTGTATTTATTTATAGAAACTCGCTTACAAATTATTATGAATATCTTATACTTCCAAGAGAAAATAGATTTTGTATATTTTGTAACCTTAATGTAGTTGAAGATGAAAGACATTTTTACTAGAATGCCCAAAATATTCTAACTCCATCAACACCAAAGCAAGTGAAAAATACAGGTTCTTTTATTAAGAATTCGTTAGAACTGAGGACAGAAGACCTTTTTAGCTCACCTCTCCCAAAGAACCATATGAGCTTATGCCATCTCTTGGTGTCCGTCGTTGTCCGTCGTCTGTCTTCGTTGCTGTCGTCGTCGTCGTCGTAAACTATTTCAAGAATCTTCTCTGAAATTACCGGGCAAAATACCTTCAAACTTTAAATGTTCCTTAGGGTATCTAGTTTATAAATTAAATCTGAAGTTTTGATCTATCAACAAACATGGCCGCTGTTGCTAAAATTAGAACATATGGGTCAAATGCAGTTTTTGGCTTATATCTCAAAAACCAAAGCATTTCGAGCAAAACTGACATGGGGTAAAAATGTTCAACAGGTCAAGATCTACCAGCCATGAAATTTTCAGATGAATCGGACAACCCTTTGTTAGGTTATTGCCCCTGAATTGTTGATTTTAAGGAAATTTGCAGTTTTAGGTTGTTATCTTGAATATAATAATAGATAAAGACAAACTGTAAACAACAAAAATGTTCAGCAAAGTAAGATCTACAAATAAGTGACATGGCTAAACTCGTCAATTGAACCCTTATAGGAGTTTTTTCCCTTGAAAGATTATTTACATTAAACAGAAAATAATGGTCTGGCATTGTCACAGATGTTTAGGGCGTTTCTTGAAATAAATTAAATGGTAGCAATACAAGTAAAATAGAGCGTCAAGGGTCAAGGTCATTCAAAAATTCCATAGCAACCGATGAAAAAGTCCCTAGCAACTATATATATTTAGGTTAAGGACTTTGTAATTTACCTGTTCAAGTCAAAATGGAAGGTCAAGAGTCAATGCCATTGAAAAAGTCCATAGCAACTAATGCAAAAGTCCCTAGCAACCATATATATTTAGGTTAAGGACTTTATAATTTACCTGTACAAGTCAAAAAGAAAGGCCAAGAGTCAATGCCATTGAAAAATTCCATAGCAACCGATGAAAAAGTCCCTAGCAACCATACATATTTCGGTTCAGGATCATACAATTTACCTGTTGAAGTCAAAATTGACGGTCAAGAGTCAATGCCATTGACAAAGTCCATAGCAACCGATCAAAAAGTCCCTAGCAACCATATCTATTTGGGTTCAGGATTCTATATTTTAGCTGTACAGGTCAATATTAAGGAGAAAATGTGACGGTATACATTAAATAGCAAAAGTAATCATTGATGCAAGATCTACTGGTACACAAAAGATAACAGGTGAGCGATTCAGGCTCTTGGGAGCCTCTTGTTATCTGTACTATGAAATTTGTTCTATGTTTCATTTGTTTTGTAATTCTATATATGTTTTTGTCAAAAGTCAAATTACTTATATGACAATAAATTTTGAGTTTGAATATGAAATAATCAAAATTTTTTAAGAATTATCTTGCAGTAGGATGTTCTCCTATTAATGACTCGCCAAAGAGTTTCTATTGATACATCGAAAGTAGGGCCAATGTTCTATTTATATGTATCTCTAAAAGTGAAAAGATATTTCATTGACCAAATATTATTCACAATAAAAAGACTGTCCTCTGATTGGTTATTGTCATTTTTGAATATCGAATTTCGGATTTTTAATATGGATATTGAATATCGAATTTCCTATTTCGAAACTCGGAAGTATCATACGAGATTCGAAATTCCAAATTCCGGACTCAACATCCAAAGTTCGAAAGGCGATATTCGAAATCCGATATCTTAAATTCGAGATTCGAAAATCAACATCTAGATTAACAATCAACGGATTTAAATAGTATTTGGCCAATGAAATATATTTTCACTGTTTGAGATATTGTTTTTTGGTTATTTTTTTTAGTACAATCAGACAGATCTAGAGCGACTAAAGTGATGATGATTTGAAGATTCGACCACGATAGAAACAACAGTAAAAAGAACAAAGATTTTCTTATATATATTGTTTTGATCTTGTTATATTTAGCAAGACTTTCAGAATGTGTGAAAATTAAGATAATCAACATAACCAGCAAAGGTCACTGTTATATTCATTGTGGTTAAGTTTGCCTTTCGGTGTAACGACTGTGTCTTTGATTTCAAGGTACAATTGGGCTCAGCTCTTACCTCTCTTTAAAACTGTTCTAAAATTTCAGAAGAATTGTTCTAGAACGGTTCTAGAAGTAAAGTCAAGAAATAAGTAACTGTCATCCTGCCACCTTTAAAACCGTTGATGACAGGGTTTGTCATGGACTAGAATAATTCTGGGCGGTTCGGCGGTTCTAACCTAAAACCAATTATGACAGTTCACCTTAGAACCGTTTATGACAGTGTTTGTTCTGCACTAGAACCGTTCTAGAATGGTTGTAGAACCGTCTTTTCTGACAGAATAATTGATAGGTTAGATTCCACTGCTCACAGAACAAATGACTGAAAAGACCAATATCAGTCGTGTTTTAACTGCAAAGGACATGTTTTTACTGTAAATGACTGCAAATGTAGTTGTAAATGACTGCAAAATATTTGCTGCTATTTTTGAAATATGACTGCCTCAACCTTTTCTAGCGTTGGGTCAGACACATTTTAACTGACACAGCACTTACCTGTGTTGTGGCAGTAGAAATTTATTTGTGACAACCTTTTAAAGTTGGAACAGATACATTACCTTGGTTGTAATAGACTGGTAATGACTGCATCAGAGTTTTACATGTTGTCGTAGACACATTTCGTTCAATCAAACTTCATGAGGTTATTTGTTTAACATTTTGGGTGTTAAGATTCAAATGAATTTAATTGAAAAAATAATCAGTTATGAAATAAAATAAAGAAAATTTATTTATCTCAGATTACTTAGAAAATATACCAATAATAATAAGTAATCTATTTCATGTGTATTTGACTTTTAACTTTATGATACTGAAATTAATGCTTTATAAAATATGAGTTGTTATGACAGTGTCCACCTGCAAAATATAATTAGCAGACACCTTGCTGTGATTAAAACAGTAGTAGGTGTGAAAGTATCTGACTTTACGTAGATAAACTTAACTGCAGTTCACAAGAGGCGTAATTTAGGAATTTTTAACTAATAAGATTTCATTGACTTTTTAATATTTCAATGATGAATGATAATCCATTCATTAATAATAAAAAAATATGGAATGAATTAATAAATATATCCATATTTTTAAAAGATATTATGCAGATAAATTTTATATCCCATTTTATGATAGAAATAACATTTATCTTTCATATATATTGTCTTTTATTCTCTTTATTTTAATGTATTATTTATTTATTTATTTATTTATTTTGTACACATTTTTTGTAAAGTAAAGGGCTGAATGGATTTGATCCATTTATACAGTCCGTAAATGCACACAATAAAATTTCAAGGAAAGGATTGACACTTTTTTCACTGTTTCGCATGAACATTTTTTTTTAAATGATGAAAGAGAAAACTATTCATTATTGTTGAGAATTTTCACCTTTTTGTGATATATGCACTAAATTTACTATTATTATTTCATTTTATTTATGTTTGAGTCAAAATTTATTTTATTGATATTCTTTCATTTGGTAAAAGATATCTTTCTTTAAAGTTCTAAAATTGAAGGTAGAATTATTTATTAACCTAATATAATAAACTCTTGACATTAAATAAAACAATTACTGATATGGGATCATCAATATTTCTTATTTAAGGAGCTGTTAAAATAGCTTCAGTCATGTACACACTGTGAAATACATTTCAAATAAATGTATCATGATCAGATTACCAGCCACCTGTTGTTTTACAACTTTTTACAGGATGTTTATTGGACACCTGCTGACACATCTTGTCCTTTAAAATACATTATTGCCTGTCATCTTGAAAGCTATTGTTACGGCCGAAATCACCTTTAAAATGTAGCCAACAAAAGACACAAATCAATAATAAAATTTAACAAGATTTATTATATATACAAAGTTTACAAAAAATATTACAAAAAAACTAAAATGTCAACTTAACTGTTCAAAATCCTTCGTCTTTTCCTAATCCTGAATTCTTCTCGTCACTGTTGCGGGAATCAAAACGGAATATTATATCCAATCAGTCACAATCTAGTATGATGTAACGAAAATAAAAGTATGTCGAGAATGATGTGTGAAACGTAAATAAATCCAACAGCTGAGAACACAAGAATGTCTATCTGTGGTCCGATAAATGATGTTCTGAAAGTCTAACTTTCTTGTCCGTATATATACTGTAGAACGGAAACTTCTGGAATACGGTAGAAGTTCGAATCACACCATAATTATTACGTAAGTCAAATAGAAAGTTCTAGTCATTCCACCAGTATCCATGATTGTTCCAGTGATTTCTAAACTGCGCAGTTATAACATTATTTGGTAAACAACTATAAGTATTATGTAAACATAGTATACATGTTATAAGGCTACGCAAAACAAATTAGGCCAAGATAAATAAATATAATAATTACAATATCATAACACTATAAACTTACATCGGCAACTGCATGAGTTGTTTAATTTCATAAAAGAAGAATTAGTTGTCATATAATTACAAAGTCGTACTTTTTAAATAACTAAACTGTATTTAAATAAAACCATATGTTATAATGGAATACAATTTCTATATTATAGAATATAATAAGATCCTAACTTAATAATTATAATGACTGAATGTCTTAAAAACAATTTCTGTTGATTATATATAAAATGTTTAATTTTATTATAATATATGGTAAACATACAAAATAAAAATATCGAAAAAAACCAAATGTAAAATTATAAAAAACAACAACCAAAGTTAAAAGTAAAATTGGCCTAACGTTTCGACCAATATGATCGTGAGCACAAACATGAGAGCAATAAATAGGTGTAGATTAAGTCTGTTTATGCCCCTTTTGACAGCTCACCATTTCCAAGATTTTTTTTAATTATTTTATACAAGTATTTTACACTGTTAAAATGAAACTTTTGTCTCCTAGAAAGTGTTATGGTAAGTTTCAGAGAAGATTATGTGAAACCATAAGACACATTTATGACTAAACTGATGAAAAGAATTCATGAAAAAAGAATTAAAACTGGGACCCGGGATCTGTACATCGAATCACTGAAAACCTCCCGGAAACACCGAAAACCTGATATAATATTACCTAAACCTCATCAAATGTGACTTTTATGCATGATTTTCTAAACATAGTGCATTCTATATTAAATCAAAATGGCTGATCGAAAACCTCCCGAAACACCGAAAACCTGCTATAATATTACCTAAACCTCATCAAATGTTGCGAAAACCACATCCACTCGATCGGTATGCAAGTTTTACATCCAGAAAACATAATTTTATTAATATTGTATAAGAAATGTGACTTTTATGAATGATTTTCTTAGACATAGTGCATTCTATATTAAATCAAAATGGCCGATCGAAAACCTCCCGAAACACCGATGAAAGAAAATTTATTTAGATCGTTTTCATCTAAGAAAAAAAAAATTATACAATTAAAATTTAGTAAATTTAAATTAAAGAAAACATAAATCTCATATCCATTTTATAAAAACACAATTTTTGAGAATTTTTATTTTCTAATTATAATAAGTAACCATCTTTCATCTTTTTCTAAACAATTATGCTAATTGGGCTATAACCACTGTTATACAATACAACTTTCTTTGTTTTTCTTTAATGTTTAATTGGCAATTAAAGTTGATTAAAACCATAGACAATATTAATAAAATTATGTTTTCTGGATGTAAAACTGGCATACCGATCGAGTGGATGTGGTTTGATGAGGGATAGGTAATATTATATCAGGTTTTCGGTGATTCGAGGTACCCAACTGGGATGTCCTGTATGAATTATGTGTTTTGTTTATTTAAAAGCAGTTATTTTATGAAAAGGGCTTTTGAACAATAAAGTAAGTATGTTGCGAAACAGTTCATACGACAATAGAAAACAACGGAAATAAATGGAAATGGTGAGCTGTCGAAAGGGACAAAATATGTGGTTTTGTTCAACTTGTGTATTTTATATATTTAATTCGTTGTATGCCCTTTTTGACAGCTCACTATTTCCATTTTTTCCCTTGTTTTCACTTTTGAACAATGCATTGTAATTTGAACAGTGAACAATGTTTTTTCAATAGTTCAAAACAAGAAGTTCAACTCAATTTGTAACATATTTTATTATGTGAGGAAATATCCAAATGGCTGGTACACACAATTAGTTTTTGGCATCATATTAGTAAGTCCCCTATCCTGACTTTAAAGAAATGTGTACTGCCCCCACAAAAATTCAATGATACCAATTTTGATGCAGAGGATGTGCGTAATTCATCAGTTTATGACTCATCAGTTGTGATCAGGATCTAAAGTGTTGAAAGACAAATCAATAACCAGTGTTGAAATCTAGATCATTATGAGACAATACGTAGATCTGGATGTTGCGTCCCAATTGTTTTGTCAGAAATTACCGAAAATGACTTCAAAACTATTCACCAGTTTTAGATTTTGGATACCATTATTTTGCAACTTACTCCTTTGTTTCTTATATATGAAAGAATTTCTTTATTAAACAATTTCGAAAATTTTGAAAAGAAGGTATTTTACCCAAATATTTATTTGTATGATTACTTGAAAAACTGACTATATTTATGATCAGCTTGAATGAATTCGTATATATGTAATATTATACTATTTTCAAAAATTTAATCCCCGAAACATAAATTGTAGCTTTTAGATGTAAACAAATGTGAACTGTATATCAACGACTACTTTATAAAGTTATGTAACAGATGAAAAGGTTTTTTTTTAATTTTGACAGTCCCCTAAATTTTCTTACTGTTTTTTTTTTACTTTGTTCACTTAAATTTGACGAGATTAATGTATTTTTGTATTTGACAATAGCTAGCAAAAAGGAGTCAAGTTTAACCCATAGCTAGCTATCGTTGAAAGCCTGGTTTTTCAACGGTTGAAAGCTTTTCTCCAGCCTAATATAACGTTGCTAGCAATTATAGCTAGCTATTATTGAACGCTATCTGCCTATCATTGAACACTGAAAAGCTTTTCGACAACATCCCATTTTCCAGTGTGTTTTGAAAGAAAATAACATATCTGCACCTGAAAAGGTCCAGAAATTAATTAGTACTCTGAAAATAAAATACGATTTTACTGTCATGGCAACTTATATAGTATATTTTGTTAATGGGTGTCTCCATTTAAAATGTTTAAACATTTTAGGTTGTTACAATAAATAAATAAATAAAACATATTAATTTTTCTTTTTTTAATGGTAAAAACATAATAATCAAACTTTTATCACTTTATTTATTTATTTTAAGAGCTAATTTTATATGTAGAAAAATAGAAAATAAATGAAAATAATAAAAAATAAAGTATTATCAAAAGAAAAATAAACAGATATAATATAGGGTCCTGAACATAAATATATATGGTTGCTACGTACTTTTCCATCGGTTGCTAAGGATTTTTTTCATGACCTTGACCCTTTACCTTCCAATTTGACCTGTGCATATGGTTGCTAGGTTCTTTTACATTGGTTGCTAAGAGCTTATTTCATGACCATCATCTCTGAACGTTCAACTTGGTATCAAAATGTAGATCTTTTGAAACTACTAATTGTTTGTATTAACATTTTCTTCAAATCTATTATGGTTTTCGACCTTGACCTTTGAACTTTAAATCATTTTGAAGGATATTTCCTCTGTTGACCAATGATCCAAGTCCCAAGTATCTGCGACTAACGGTTTATGAGTTTTCACCGTGCCAATCAAGGGCCAACAGGAGCATCACAAATTATAACTATTATTATCAATGAACAAATGAAACACATTAATCAATTTAACATCAAAACAGGATTATATCAAAATGACATACAAAGATCAAATATGAAGAACAGTGGTTTACCAGTGACCATATTACTAGCATATATTTTCCTAATATTAAGGCGTGGGTAGTTAGACACAGTCGGCCCCTTCTACATGTTGATGTGAGAGGCAATGTTGATTATTCAATGAATTCAATAAAAATTATCAATCCTGTGAATTTAATGTAAATAATCCAGTTGTATAAATATTAATAAATATACAACTAGAGAACTACCAGACTATGAATGGTGATAATATACGTCATGAAATTTAGTAAACACATCCATAGTTGAAAGCTTCCCTTTTCGAAGACTGGAACAGATTTCGATATAAAACAGGAGAAACCAGGGTAGAAACTTAAGATCTAGAGTTTACCAATGAGAATATGAATAAATACGCGACAAGCGTGCTATCAAATAGACCATGACACCAAGGGGGGTGGTCATAATATAATACGATTTAGTAGACACATCCATAAGAACAGAAAGCCAATTGTGACCTCCTCGTATCTTGTGTTCAAAGGAGAGACATTTCGATAACTTTATAGACAATCTCCGAAACAGATTTTGCCATAAAGCAGGAGCCACCAAGGGTAGATACATAAAGACCTAAGGTTTACCAATAACTTAATAAAACTGTGAAAGGAACAGAAAAAAATAATTTCATGTGCTAAAAACAGAAAACAGTTTCATTAAAAATAAAACGACATCAAGGGAGGATAATAAAAGGTCATTGATCATACCGCTCCTGTGACCATCTAATAAAGCTACATATTGTACGCAAGATGCGACATTAGACGCCATCAATCACCTCTTGTCACTTGCTTAAACAGGGAAATCAGATTGGCACACCGCCCTAAGGAATAACTATATAGATGAATGTATGCTTATTAGGTTTGGTTTTGTGAAATGAATTGGGAAAAACTATCCAACTTTCCATCAAGGATTAAGTTGAATAATTTCCCAACCGAGTTTTTTACCAGGGTCATATCATGTCTGTCCCCCGATTGATGTAAGGGAACTATATAACCCTCTGACCAAGCATCTGGATATACACCTTGAATAAGACAAACATTAGAAATAGATATCAAGCTAGACCAAATATATGTTTGTCTATTCTTAAGCATGTTATTAGTTATGCTATCCAGTATAGCCGCCTTGTTACATTTAAGTTTAGCTATAGCACATGAAATCTCTGTGTTAGACATTCTTACATCCAATTCATTAAAAAAATTGTTTTTCTATTAATTTTAGCTTTTCATTCATGTGTTGGCTAGAAACTTAGGGTGTGGAAATAAATGCAAATGCGTATTCCATAGAAAAGTTTATTAATCTTTATCAAATCCAGTGAGCACAGTGAAGCATCAAAATATAATCTAATAAAGTTCAATACATCATAATACGTTCCATATTACGTTCCTCAATACGATACGTTGAATACGCTAAATACGATTTACTGAAAAGAAATCAAAAAAATACTGTCATTCACTAAATAATAAAAGTTCAAAACATTGCAAAATACATGTTATCCAGAGAACAAAAAACAAATGAATATATACCAAATTGTAAACATCTTGTTTTACCCAGTGAAAATACATAAAAATAATATTAACCACGAATCAATGAAAAATCATTGACACAAAAATGTAATTATCGATTCGCACTTTACAACCTGTGAAATATCTATTTATAGAAATTTAACATGCGTCTGAGAGGACTTTGACACTTAAATTCACTGAAGAAAGTTCTTAAACTTATGCAATACAACTCAGACAAGTTACGGAAGGTTTATACAATAATATCAATACAAAAAACTCACCAAATTAGAAATATTTCCACAAAATTTCAACACAGATTTTGTCAAGTTATTGGCGTCATATTCATTCGGAACTAAACCACAATCACTGTGCATGAATGGTGAATCGACAAAAAATGTTTACGAAAATTGACATTACATACCAGCTCCCTAATTGTATAGCCAGTGCGGAACAATTATATACAAAGAAAGCAATCAAAAAATATGCACCTCAACAAAATAAAACAAAATAGTGTAAAAATAGTGTTCATAACGTTTGAGTTCACTTTCTTTAACTAACTAAAGTTCTTGGACTAATATTAGATTGACAAAATAAATGTTAATCAAGTTCCAAAAGAGTACACAACTTATCTACCGGACGAGTAAGCACATTGTTTCCGATCTTTACTTTCACTTGACGCACGAGTCCGTTGCAGTCTGGAATTATTTCAGAAATCCGCCCCATGGGCCATGAATTTCTCGGAGCATTTGAGTCAACCACAATTACAATATCACCAACCATTAAGTTTCTCCTCGGTCTGTGCCATTTCTGGCGTTCTTGTAACATGGGAAGGTACTCTCGGACCCACCGACTCCAAAATAGATATGCAATGTACTGAATTTGTCTCCATTTTCGACGACAATAATTGTCTGTTTTACTGAATAGTCCTGGAGGTAAGTTTGGTTTGCGTTTCATAAGCAACAGATGATTTGGCGTCAGCGCTTCTAAATCACTCGGGTCATCTGAATTCATCGTAATCGGCCTACTATTGAGGGTCGATTCTATCTCACAAAAAATAGTATTAAGACTGTCATCGTCTAAAATTTGTTCTCTAATTACACTATTCATTGTCTTGCGTACGCTTCTGATCAACCTCTCCCATACACCTCCGAAATGCGAACCTGCCGGAGGATTAAACTGCCAATCTATGTTCTTCTGTAGCATCGCATTCTCAATCTGATTTAAATTCCATTCACTTAATGCGCTCTTAAGTTCGCGCTCTGCGCCAACGAAGTTCGTGCCGTTGTCAGATCTGATCTTTTCTACTTGACCACGACGAGCGATGAATCGTCGTAAAACGTTGATATATGAACTGGTATCTAAAGATGCAGCTACCTCCAAATGAATAGCTCTACTAGACAGGCAAGTAAAAATCGCACCATAGCGTTTGATACGACATCTACGTTGTTTTACTTCGAAAGGACCAAAATAATCTACTCCTACTCTCGAGAAAGGTGGTTCATCTGGCGTAATACGATCGGATGGCAAATTAGCCATCTTTTGTTCACCTACGGGTGCACTTAAGCGACGACACACAACACATTTTGATATCAATTTTCTCACAGCTGAGGGTGCATTTATCAACCAATAAGTTTCACGAAGGTGAGCTAGCAAATGATTTCTACCACTGTGTTGTAAATCGTTGTGTTTTTGTCTAAGAATCAATTCAGAGACGTGGTGACCTTTTGGTAAAATAATCGGATGTTTACAGTTTTCCGGCATTTTTGACTCTATTAAACGTCCTCCTACACGTAAAAGATCGCCATCTAAAGCTGGGTCGAGTTTCCGGATATTACTTGTAGCCT
The DNA here is from genome assembly GCA_028015205.1 of Mytilisepta virgata. Classification (NCBI taxonomy): domain Eukaryota; kingdom Metazoa; phylum Mollusca; class Bivalvia; order Mytilida; family Mytilidae; genus Mytilisepta; species Mytilisepta virgata. The sequence goes on along the minus strand of CM051520.1, from coordinate 3,058,807 downwards.
TTACTGTTTGGTTACTCGAAAGAGTGTTAATCTCATCAGTGAATTCGTGTCTCTGCACATAAACTAGAATTGAATGTTCGGCGTCTTTTAAATCCTGAAGTGATATTCGTTTACAATCTTTCGAATCCGACTCTTTAACGAGTGTTATTTTGTTATCTAGTTTCTTATTACTGACACGTTTAAGTAACTCCTTACGAACTTTAAGTATCCATGCTACACTTCGCTTTAACGACATCCATGATGAGTAATACGCAATAAGCTTCTCGACTCCCAAAGAATTGTCAACTGGAATTTCGGTTTTAATGATTGTTCGAACAGTTGCTTGTTTAACTTCAGGGTCGTCTGCACATATTGTTTCGTGATTTTCTGACGATGGCTTAGGCCAAAAGTCCTCGTCCTTCCATAGAAATTCAGGTGCTACGATCCAATTGCGTTTTTTCATTTCTGAAGAAGTAAGACCCCTTGAAGCGTGGTCTGCTGGATTAAGTTTGGTGTTCACATAACGCCAATTATGGGTACAAGAACCTTCATGAATTACAGCGAGTCTATTTGCCACAAAAGTCTGGAATCTAGCATCTTCATTCAAGATGTATCGAAGAACTGACATACTGTCCGTCCAAAATATAGACCGATCAATTGGTATTTCTAATTCATTTAACAACATTTTGTTCGTACGGACGGCCACAGTAGCAGCAGTAAGTTCAAGTCTTGGGACTGTAATCGTCTTCAGTGGTGTTACGCGTGCTTTTCCCATCACAAATGAACAATGAATTTCACCGAAGGTATTTTCTAAACGAAGATATGTCACAGTACCATAGCCGCTTTCGCTTGCGTCTGAGAAATGATGTAACTGAGCAGACTTTATTTCTCCATATTTCTCCGGCCTTAAGCACCTATCTACTTTAAAATCTGAGAGTTCACGTAAATCTTGGAACCATATAGAAAACAAAGATTCCAATTTCGGTGGAATCGGATCATCCCAATCCAGGCGAAGCCTACACAACTCTTGAAGTATCATCTTCGCGCGAAGAACGAATGGCGCAAGAAATCCTAAGGGGTCGTAAACGCTACTAACCATCGACAAAATGCCCCTTCTAGATTTAGGCTGTTCTTTTACTGAAATTTTGAAACGAAAAGTATCTGTTTCAGCGCACCATTGAATGCCCAATGCCCTATCGATGGGAAGTGTGTCTTGATCCAAGTCCAAGTCCTTGATACCATTCGCCATATCCGAAGTTGGTATTGATCGCATTACTTCTCTGTTATTACTGATCCATTTCGCGATCCTAAATCCACCACGATTCAAAAGAGACTGTAGATCTTGAACTAAGCACACCGCTTCACTAACGTTTGTTGTAGACTTGAGACAATCATCGACGTAAAAATTGCGTAGCACGGTGTTTAGTACTTCGTCATTAAACTGTCCTTTACAATCTTCGGCAGTTTTTCTAAGTGCAAAGTTCACGCAGCTAGGCGAAGATGTCGCGCCAAATAGATGAACATTCATTTGGTATTCTGTTGGTTTCTTTCGAACGTCTCCACCTTGCCACCACAAAAATCGAAGATAATTCGCATCCTCAGATGTTACGCGCACCTGGTGAAACATACTGTCAATATCGCCCATTATTGCAATTTCATCTTGTCTAAACCTTATCAAAGTTCCAATTAGAGTATTTGTCAGATTAGGACCCTGAAGTAATCGCTCGTTCAGGGACGTACCTTGGAATTTAGCCGCACAATCAAACACGACTCTTATTTTCTTCTTTCTAGGATGGAAAACTCCATGATGAGGCAAAAACCACACGTCCTTGTCTTTCTTCGCTAAGTCGTCAATGGAAACCTCTGTTGCGAATCCATCGCCGATAACCTTGTTCATAAAGGTAACGTACTCATCACGGAATGTTTCGTCTCTTTCAAAACGTCTAGCAAGTAGCATTAATCTCTGTTCCGCTTGTCGCCTGTTATTCGGCATTTTGTTATCCCTTGACTTGAACGGTAAGTTCACGACGTAATGTCCGTCTATTAACATAATTGACTTCGAAACGAGTTCTAGAAATCTGCGGTCCTCCTTCGAAGGAGCAACAACATCGTCGATTGTTTTCTCATTAAAATCATAGTTGAACTGGTTTCTAATTTGATCTTCCAGCGATACACTTGTAGCTTCGATACGGTTACAAGAAGCGACCTTGCATAGCTTATCTTCAGTAGATACGTTTAAAGGGCCATTGATTACCCAACCAAGCAAAGTTTCTACAGCAAATGGGCCATTTCCTATACTTGGAACAACATTCCACGGTTCCATAGCTTTTGGTACATTGATTCCGATTAACAAACCAATGTGATCACTCTCGATCCTTTGTAATGGTATATCTCGTAAGTGTGACCACTTCTGAATATCCTCAATAAAAATTATGTCATTACTAGTAACTGGTAGAGTTTCCTGCGAAAATACCGGTGGTAGACTAACTACATCATTACCACACAAGCTGCTGATTTCCAAACCTGTGACCACATAGCAATCATGGACGGCACTTTGTCCCATAGTAACCAAACTGAGTTTCGTTTTCTTACCTTCGATATTAAGGCTACGAATAATGTTTTCTGTGCAGAACGTTGCAGTACTGCCTGTATCAAGAAAAGCATACGTCTCAATGTAGTTGTCACTGTTAATTGATTTTACCCTGACTGGCAATATCGGCAGAGCCTGGCGAAGGCTATTTCCAGCTCCCATAAACGTAGTAGAGTTCTTAACTTCCGGGCACTGATCACTTACTGACTGCTGACTAGTTTGACTCTGATCTCGAGGTTCAACATGCAATATAGACGGATGTTCCTTTCGACATACTGAACAGGACGATTTCTGACGACACGACATTTTCTGGTGTCCGTACTTCAAACAAGAGAAACAGAGTCCCTTCGATTTAAGAAATGAATATCTATCTTTCAGTGATTGTTTTACCACTTTATCACACTTATCCAGAGAATGAGTTGTGTTTTCACAAAAGATACACGGCTTAGAAAATGCATTTCTGTATCGAGCCGACGTTGTTTCATTTTGCTGACCTACACTAGATTTACTTGCCCCGGATTCGGAAGTTACCATCGTGGTAGCCGTTTTAGATCCATGAGATCTACATTTCATGTTATTGTCTTGTAATCTTTTCACATTTTTTCCTAATTGTGTGTTTAGAACGTCTTTGCCGTAAACAGGATCGTTTGCCTTCTTGGCTTCCTTTTTCACAAATTCTACTAAATGACTGAATGTAACGGTATTTTTGCGACTTTTTGTCTCGTAAACTACGTTCCGCCACTTTTCTTGCATATAAAATGGAAGTTTCTGTATCAAAAGTTTCAAATTTTCTGAATACTCTAAAACTTTCGCTGCATCAACATAATTTACGGCGTACATGTACTCTTGTAAGAAAATAGCAAAGTTATCAAGGGCCTTTGGGTTATCTGCCTTTATTAGAGGCCAGTTCATTGCACGCTGTACATACGAATGAGATATTATGTCGGGATCACCATACCTGTCTTTGAACTCGCTCAAAGCAGCTTCGTATCCTATTTTTGCATCCAAGTGCGAGAAACCTAGAACTATTCTATGCGGTTCTCCGATTGTGAATTGTAGCAAGAAGTTAATTCGTTCTTCGAAAGAATCAGTGTTCGTTTCAACACGTGCATTAAACTGTCTGATAAATCCCTTATAGTTCATAGGGCTGCCATCAAATTTCTGTATATCAGCTTTGGGCTTATTAAGCTCACGAGCAATTGAATATTGAGCATTGTAATCAATAATATTGTTTTTGGCTTCAACGGGAGGCGGTTTATCGTCATCTTGTTCACGTTGAAATGTCGTGCGTGTTCTTTTAGTTTCAAACTGTAACCGTTCCTTCTTTACTTCTGGAATGAATGCTGGAACGGTAGGGTTCAATAGCGAATTTTCAGTATCTTTTCGTGAATCAAAAATGACAACTTTATCGCTCTGTTTACTTTTGACCATAGTTTCCTCAAGTTGCTGATCCTCTAACATGCTACGTTCTAATTCTTCTATAACCCGTGTTTTTGCGTCAGTTACTTGCAACTCCGTTTTAATTTCAAGTGCTTCTTCTTTAAATCGTAACTTCAGTTTTTCTTCTTCAATAACTTTCTTTTCATCAAGAGACTTTTCACGCGCTAAAAGTTCAGCCTTCCGCTGCTCTTCTTTAAGTTTTTCCATCGATATTTGACTAGAAATGGAACTACTTCTAGAACGCACGGATCTAGAACTTCTATGAGATTTTACGGATCGTACTGGCTTCTGACTGTTTACAGAAAACCACTGCTGGGCAGATTGTTTCGAACAGATAAATTTATCATGTCTTTCTTGAAACCATGCATCGTCAAGTTGTTTTTCACTAGGGTTTTCAATAAGCTTTTGATACTGCTCATGAATATTTAATAGCTCCTCATATTCTGACAACCACTTAGAATATGTAGGTTTAACTTCATTTGGGTCTGTTGAACGTTGCATCAAAGTTTGTAAATCATTACTTGTAACAGTCAAAACCTTAACCAATCTTGATCTTTCAGCCTGTTTCAAAGTCAATGTATATTCTAGTCCCTTTTCAGTATATGTTCTCTCACGTTTTTCATCCACAATATCTTGTTTGTCATCCATCTTAGAATAATAGATTTCTAATTTGTAAATAATGTGTTGGCTAGAAACTTAGGGTGTGGAAATAAATGCAAATGCGTATTCCATAGAAAAGTTTATTAATCTTTATCAAATCCAGTGAGCACAGTGAAGCATCAAAATATAATCTAATAAAGTTCAATACATCATAATACGTTCCATATTACGTTCCTCAATACGATACGTTGAATACGCTAAATACGATTTACTGAAAAGAAATCAAAAAAATACTGTCATTCACTAAATAATAAAAGTTCAAAACATTGCAAAATACATGTTATCCAGAGAACAAAAAACAAATGAATATATACCAAATTGTAAACATCTTGTTTTACCCAGTGAAAATACATAAAAATAATATTAACCACGAATCAATGAAAAATCATTGACACAAAAATGTAATTATCGATTCGCACTTTACAACCTGTGAAATATCTATTTATAGAAATTTAACATGCGTCTGAGAGGACTTTGACACTTAAATTCACTGAAGAAAGTTCTTAAACTTATGCAATACAACTCAGACAAGTTACGGAAGGTTTATACAATAATATCAATACAAAAAACTCACCAAATTAGAAATATTTCCACAAAATTTCAACACAGATTTTGTCAAGTTATTGGCGTCATATTCATTCGGAACTAAACCACAATCACTGTGCATGAATGGTGAATCGACAAAAAATGTTTACGAAAATTGACATTACAATTCAGCTGATCCAATTTTGCCCTGAATTTATCTTTCAAAACATTCAAATTTTTTTAAACGTCCAAGTCAGGTGCCTTGATTAACTGAATTGCTGAAGTTTGATCTTGGGTTTTTTCTCAACTCATTTACAACATTCCAGTATTGTTTTGGATTAACGCGGTAAAGGCAGTCAAACTTGTTCATAATAGAGTTTCTAAATAGCTACAGGGTCTTTAGGACCGAATATTTAGGATTTATTTTGAAAATATATTTTGCCATAATTTAGCAGATTTTGTCATTTTTTTTGTTCAAATCAAAATAAAACCAATTTTTGTTCTTCTTTTTAGTAGCAGTGTTTTTATACTCCATACACCGGCGCTTCTGGAAAATTGCCGCTCAAAAATGGGAAGTTGACGATTGTAAAGTCAAAGTCATCCCGTTTGTTGTAAAGTTTTGTATTCGACCTTCCTCTGGTGTCAATTTCGAGGTGAAGGTCAAGATAAGATGCGAACTTGGCAGTGTATGTGGTATCCTTAATTTCGAGCTCACTGGGATAGATGAGATGTAAGAAATTCCCAACTTACCATTAAAAATGTTTTACTGTCTGGACCCCTCAGTTCATCAAATGGATTTTTTTGCATTTTAAAAGTCTAAATTTCAGAATTATTAGACAATGTTTTCTTGTTTTCTCAACCTTATTGAGTCGTCCAAAAAAACATAATATATGTATATTGAAAGTTGGTTAGAAATGTTGTGTTTGTATACCTCACGAATGATTCTAAATGGGGAATTTCCAATACAAAAATTAATGCACGTAACAATTTCAAAAAATTAATAATTTGAATTTATTAGCTCAGACCTATCATAAAATGAATGAATGAATTATTGTTTAAAGTCTAGTGGCAACCAGGTGCATATCAGGACGAGAACATGTTGATATGATAATGCATACGTTCCCTGCTTTATCGGATTTTTAATGTGCTAGCTCACAAGATAACTGTCCGCAGGAAGACATATCACCTCACTCGGACACATTATACTGACTCCGAGCCGACCAGTCTTTGCACTTACTCCTAGATGCCGCGTGCTTGGTGGAGAAGCAGCAAATACCAATTTTAATGTGTTTGGTTTGACCAGGCCGGGGATCGAACCTGCGACCTTCCGCACTCGGGGCGAGCACGCTACCACGAGACCACCGAGGCGGTTATCATAAAATGTGTAAAACTGTTATTTTAAATATTTTAAATGCACTTTGTGCATATTTCATACATCACGGGGTTGTAATACTTAAAATTTTATAAAACCTTGTAGGAAGAGTTATCTTCCTTTTTCATTGAAAATTTCATAAAGGGGATTTGTTTTGTTTCTTTGGAAGACATGATTGAATTAACAAAATCAGGTAAATTCAATTGTTTCAGTTACGACTTGCATCATTGCATCTTTCACCCATGTGACTAGACAATTCACATTGATTTAGGTATTCAAATTCTGAGAGAGAAAAACATTTTACTAACTGAGGTGTCCAGACAATAGAGTTATACCTCAGTTATACACACCTGTTGTGATAAACTAAAGAACAAGCAAAAAATAGATAGATAAACAGGATAGACGGAGAGGTTTACACCGTGAACTCTTTCGTTGGTTATCCTACAACTATAGACCTGTGAGGTGGTAGATAAAGTATAATTTTCAATAATATATTAAACGGTAAAACTGCTATACATGGTTTTGAATAATAAATTAAAAATGATATTCACCGGAAAAAGGGAGATAACTATTACTCACTTGTTACGGACTACACAACTGATATGAATTACCTTTACTCCGGCTACCACTACATGAATGAGGTTTTGCTAATTAACATTCAAGATTGGTAAATACTCAATCCGATGCCATCACAAACAAACAATGACATAGTAATCAATTAAAGCCACCCAACACACAGAAACCCGGACAAAAAAGACAAGCATAAACACAATGGGGATGTAAAAATATCCGCAAAATAAAATGACGTGTATTTTTTTTTGTACAATGAATAAACTGCAGGTGTATTATACAACTAAAAAAAACCCAATTCTGATCATTAATATCAGATGAAAATTAATATAATGATTCGATCAGATAATGATTAAGTGGTATATTTTAAGACATCCTATTTTACTGTCATGACTGTTATAGTTTGTTATTTAACAAGAAAATACAGGAAACTGTTTATAAAGTGTAATGGATTTATTTTTCTGGTGTACCATATCTATTTATCCTTTTATCGATGCTACAAGCACTAATGATCCAAATGTGTGTGTCGATCCTGAAACGGGGTATGTTTCAAACACTTTTATTCATTTTCAGTTGTGCCTTAGTTCCCTTTTCCAAGGAAAATTCCATTCAACCTCAATTTACGCATTTCTCAAATATCTAACATGTTCTAAATTTTAATACCTCACCGGGCTTATTAACGTTTCATCGAATATACAATCATAACTTTGAAGTTTTTAGAAATCAGAATTACATGTTTAAAAAAACAAACTGAACTGAATCTGACATATTCCTTTTTCGTAGATAACATTTATGTATTAATTGTATTTCCTTGTTGATCTCTCGCGTTTTTTTTTTTTTTTTCATGTGGACGCCAATGCACGCTGTTGAGTAAGGGATACAACTGTTAAAATGAGTGAAAATAGTTTTTGTATGCGTGAGAAGACTAAATCACTTTTCAGAATGTACCTCACTTACAGTATTAGATATAAAGTATAAATTAAATGTGTTTCCTATTATTTATTTTATTTTCTTTATGCGAACAGAATTCGAGAAAGCAAATAAAATAAAATAAAATGAAAAAAAAAACGAAAAAGTAAATAATAAAAATGCAAATAGTAATAAAAACGCTAGATATATGAAAAGAAAATTATTTCGTGTATTTCCCTTTTCGGGGTATTTCTGTTTCTAGATTTCCCGCGAATATGGTCAAACCAGGTTATTTTATATCTGATAGTTTTATCAAGCATCAATAAAACGTTCGATGCGTCCTCACATACTGACCAAGACTGGGTAAAACACAAGCATGAAATAAACAGAAGGACTAAGAAAACAATGTTTTGGGTATATTTTAACTAGAAAAATGATCAAATCTTTCTAGCGTCAAATTAAGTATTTTAGATAATCACTTTTGCATTAATTTTGCAGAGGAAAAATTTGCTGTTTCAATTATGAACTGATTAACGGAGTGTGTGTTGGTGAGTAACAAAACACAACCTTTATATTTGGATCTTGGAACGAATTGTAAATTAGTTTTTTTATGTATATAAATTATGAGATTGATTAATTCTTGCACTTTGCCCCTTTTCAGTTTTTCTACGTGTACATTTTCATGGTACTACTGGCTCTGGGTCATAACCTATAATGTGAATGATTTTATCCTTATTTCTACATTAAAAGAGCGACTACAATGCTGCTGAAACCAATGCGAAGAAAAACTTTGATTTAATGTTCGTATGAGAACAACAGATAAATACATAAAACACAAATCATACAAAACACAATACTGTGACACTGACAACTAACGACAAAAATGACAGTAGGTGCTTATGAAGTTTACGTGCAACAATCTTCGAACTGACGGAAATAAAGTTGCCAAATTTAAACCATAAAATTATTATAGTCCAGAATGGTAAGCATATTCTGCACACAGTGTCTAGTAGTCAAACTAGCAGTTATCACAATCTAGATGCAAACGTAAGTATATCATATTATTATGATATTATCAGAGCCAAGATATCTTTTACAGTAATAGACATAGTATATCACAATGATTCAGATGATTGGTATTGTCCCTTTGACGTACTACAATAAACATAAGACGGGAGTATAGCTCATAGGAACCATTCGAAATTAAAGAGGGATAACATTGGTAACATTAATAACGTTAATTTAATTGTGTTTTAGGATGCAAAGAAGGTTTTACCTCCATTAGTGGTGGTCGGTGTGCACCCTGTACAGAAAACACATATGGCGACCAATGTTTCTTGACATGCAACTGTAATATATTACAAAGGTAGTATCATGTTTACACATTTGTCTTGTCCAACATGTTCAGGCTATATTATCTTCTTTACAACACTTAATTATTGTCTTGTTTTTATTCGCATTGAAGTATAAGAATATCTGTTTGTATTTTTGCACATCACGCCTTTCGTGTATGAAAAATAGCTATCGGTGTTTTTTTATTTTTAAAATTTACTGTTACATTAATCATAGAATTTTCTTCATACCAAAAAATATCAAAAAGCAGACACAAATGATAACACTTTCTTTAAATACAAACAAAAATTGCAGTTTTAGAACCACTTCTAAAGTCAAATTAAAAATTTATTCACTTTTTGTTACGTATGACCAACATACATTTTGAAATAAAACAATATGCTAAATTATAGAAGATATTTTTTTTTCTAGATGTGATAATATATATGGATGTGTAGATAATATAGACCACACAACCATAATACATACAGAGCAGTCGACTACAGTGACTTCCAACGAATTCCACACTACAACTCATACTGTAAACAATGGAACTACACATGTAACTCATGGGCCTAGAGCTAGAGAGACTGAGGAAAAAGGTTAGTAGTAATGAACTAAAATGTACTAATAAGGGAATGCGTTCAGGTAGGTACCACTGAACAATCTATATTTATTTTGGTATTTTTCTAATTCATTCCATATCTTAACGCTCCATATGAAGCAACAGCTACATGTACAAGGTCAAAACAGAAGTGATTTTGACCCAATCCGTTGAATGCATGGCGTTTTTGTCGATAAATGTCATCAGACAGTAGGGATATTTAAAATCTCCTCTATTAAGGATGATCGCTGGTCTAATAGGAAATAAATAGGATTTGAAATAGGTGTTTTAGTTTGAGAGAACTTATGAATAGTAAACAAATATGCAAGAAAAAATATAGGTTCATGTGCTCATTTTTGTGCTATAAAGCCTTGAAAATTTGCAGGAAATAGGTTTTCTCTGGATTTTTCATTGTCTTTGCATTGCCAACTTCAGTCTCTCAAAAATGTATGAAAAAATAAAAAGGATTTCATAAAATTTTGTCAAATACCATTTTAAGGTATATATGATTGAATTATAAAAGAAAAAGTGGGGGGTCATGGGCAAAAAGTTTAATAAATTTAATGTTTAAGAAATGGATAAAACCCGAGGATTTCGAAAATATGACAAAAAGACATGACAAGCGAGCATCCTTAATCTTGAAATTGGCGAAACTAATTGATAATTGATAATTGGCCATTAGAATACAAAACCATCCGATACAAATGACGACGTTAATTTTCCATTTCCCATTGTTAATATAAACGAGGAGTTGAGGAAAATGCTTACCAGTGTAAGATAATCATATGGAATATCCTTGTCTTGTATCAAGTGACGCAAAATGTCACGCCAAAGTCGCTACATAACATATTCCTCTACTTTATTATTTGACATTACAGGTTACATGTATATAGAGCAGTAACTGCTGATTTTGCCGAAGCACCTTTTTTATTTTATAGTTCATTTTTAGTTTTGGATTTTTGTGTTTTGTCCACATTATTACCATTTGGTCGATAAAAAACTAAAGGTCTTCAAATATATTCATCAACTAGGGGACAGTATGTTGGTGCTCATTTTAAACATTTACATTTTTTTACATGTGCAGAGTTTTAATTTATGTAGACTTGTTGAATAAAAGACTTTGACACGCTTTAATTAATTATTAATAAACAACAAATGGATAACAGGAAAGGTCAACAATGACATGCCAATCAATCAAAGCAACCCAAATGTCAAAACTCCGTAGAAAACAATAAAATAAAAGAGTACAAAACACAAAAATGAACACAACAGAGATTCAGGATATAGTCTGACTTGGTACAAACACTGAACAGTGGTGGTTTTATGGGTACCCACACCTCCCCTTATCTATCCTGACACTCTGGTGTATACCTGTATAAAGCCACGCATAATAAGGTGGTGGAATTTTATTTTGACATATTTTGTTTAACAACAAACATGTATATTTATTTTGAAGGTCTGTCAATCCGGGATATTATAATTGTTGTTGTGACAGCAGGTTTTTTCCTAATACTTGTCGGTGTGACTAATTTAATTTTGAAATGTAAGAAACGAAATACTGTTCGAGAAAATGTGGATAAACAAGGAGAACAGACATATAGGTTTTCTAATACATATGAGGAAATCGATGAAAGGAATGTATTGCCAAGCTTTACTGAACAATTAATGGACAACAGAGAATGTCCTAGTGTTTCTTTAAATATTATCCACGATGGAGAAGACTCGTCTGGTTATCTTGAACCAGTGAAAACCACAAAGGTCAGTTATCTCGGTACTAAATTCCAATACGACAACACCTCACCGAAAAGACTTTTAGCAGACTCCATTACACAACCTGTTTCTAACAATCGTCATTTAAACATATATCAACCGCTTGGTAGAAATACAGAAGAAGATCTACATGGTTACATCATCATGAAATAGTTGGTTAAGAGGCTATTCACAGGAACATGAAAAGGGTTGAATGGAAGTTTAAGAAGCCTCAACGATAATAAGAGAGTAACTACTTGATTAGGACTAGGAAGTTAACCCTAGCCATTTAATTCATACAATGGACTTCTTTTGTGGATTTTGTTTTCAAAATATGATATTTGTTTTACTCTGGTTAATATTCAACCCTGACAATGTTTTTTTTCTCTCCAAATTTTGTTGACTTTGCCATTTATAAAAATTAAATAGCGAAATGGAGATTATATAACTTTTAATATTGCATTTTTTGTATTGTATTTACTTTTTCTATTTTTCCTGCCACTGTCACAAATGGGGTAGTATTGAATTCTCTCTAAATGGCTATTCAATGTTCTAGTCCTATCTATATGTCTCAACCCTTTGTCAATGATTATGGATTACGTTGATGGGTTGTAAATAATTTAATAAATATTCTGTTATAGAGTCACAAAATCTGAAAACTGTAGAGCGCCATCTGCCTTTGTAAACCAAATACAAGCATATGGCGGAATGCCGTATGACGTTGTACAAAAATTTATGAATCCTTAGTTGAACCTGTTCTTTATTTTGGATCTGGAATATGGGGCGAGAAGTAAAACAGTTCAGAACAAAGCGTATCGAATATTTCTGTAGGATGTGCATCGAATGCGTCAAATATCCTACTCAAGGAGATATGGATTTTATTATTACAACAATCAAATCTATTCTAGAAGCTTTTCGGGTAAGTCATGCTTATGACGCCTGATTGACTTATATAATGTTCATATGTGCAGTAGGCACTTGTCTAGATCATGGGACAAGACATGGATTGAAAAGGTACAACTCTCAGAAAATGGCCCTCTGAGTGAAACATTTCCACGCCTTATTGGCCAAACCTCTTTATCATACTGTCTATATGAAAATACAAAATAATGAATACACGAGAAATATAAAAAACAAACCTGGTCAGATGATACGATAATTAAAATCTAATATGATAAGTATATTTCATTGTCATCTTAACGTGACTGTAAACTTCTAATCGTCATCGAGGAATATATAAAATCCTATATCCTGTTATTAATAATAATAATTCGGCAACACTGGCTTAATGGGTTAACATTTTAAAAGTCATACAGTATTCTACTGCCCTGTTCCAGACCATTACGTAAATTGTTTAAAATTTTCTACAAAGCATTTGTATCTTTTCTTTAGATATTTCTCGTAACTCTTCATTGGCTCTTTTCTGTAAAAGATATTTCTGTTCCCGACTGGATAGTTTCATTATGCGTCTCTTTTAGGTATTTGAAAAATTGAAAACAATTATATCTTTTTCGAGCTTTATATTTTTTTCAATGCGCATTTTCTATTATACCAAGGTTGCTTTTTTTACGTTTTTCTATCATAAGAACAAAAGTTTCAGCAGCGGCTTTAGTAAAATGTTTATAAATGTCTTAAAATTATGTCCGGATGACTGTAAACAAGATTTCTCCTATTCTTGACGTGTTTAATCGGTGGGATAAAGATACATAATATTTTTAACCACTTCCCCCATTTGTTGTCCCCGGTGATTAAATTTCTACGTGGGAATTACCGCCGTTTTTTCTACAGTTATTGGAACGATAAACTAGAGAAGTCCCGAAATGTCGTCTATGTAAACAAACTACATAGCAACGGCATTTTCTTGAGGTTTTTGTCGAAAATCATAGGAGAAACAGATTCTCCTTCAATTTACACGTGAGTTATGAAATTTCTCCACCCTCAATAGTTAAATTTTAGATTTTAACACGCTCGCTATCTCGGGTGGAGAAATTCCATAACTCACTCGTACCTGAAGGAGAATCTATATTTACATACTCCTATTTCTTTTATTTTTCCGTCTAATATTCTAATTATATTTTCATTAGTGCTACATGAAGGGGCGTTACTAATTGTTGCTCGAAAAGTTTTATTATAAAATGACAATCAGAAAATAAAGAAATGAAGTCATCGATTTTAGTATAAGTTATGTTTTTCATTTGCGTTTTCTAAATAATCAGGAGACAGATTTATAAATGCTATTTCAATATCTTCTTTGCAATCGCATTTGATTGTTTCAATAAATAATATTTCAACCACAATAAGTAACCAGAGGGGAAAGAGTAGTCGAAAGTAAAAAGAAATCAAAATAATTTGAGCAATTTTGCCCAAAGCAATTCTTGAGGTGACAATATATACATTTTGTTTACATAACTCAAGTAGTCTATAGCCATAATTTATAAGTATACATGTAGACAATCTTTGTAGTGGTTTATTGTTGTACACCAAATTTTCAAAATCATACAGTTATTCTAATGTATTCACGGTGTAAATCAAACAACGTAACAATTGATTCATCAGGGATCGAATTAAACTGAATCACCAATCAAACATCATTTTGGCTAATATAATCAGGTAATGTACTGTCCTTTTCGAATAGATTCACATATTAGTCCATCAAACATATTAATAATTGTTTGATCGAGGATTATGTAGTGTATTAGTCGTCGGATTAAACTGAATCATCCATTATGGCACCAAAACGTTGACAGTATCTGACGAAGGTATTTTATTCAAGAATTCTTTAAAAGCTTCAGTAGATGAACACATTGGAATTAAGTGATAAGATAGAAATGCTAAACCATAGCACACATCGACTTTCGGTGTTATAAAATTTTATCTTTTTTGCAAAACGTTTTTTATTTTACCTCATGCTTTTTTTTAGTTTCTGTCTATTTTTATTGTAAAATAAGAATAATTATCTGATAAGAATGATAAGTGTAAGTTAACTTATATCACTTTATGATCACACGAAATATCAATGAAATCAGCCGAAAATAAGTTCCCTTTTAGGTCACAAACGTTTAAAAAACAAAACTTTAAATCAACAAACAGTATAAATATCATTTGTACAAAGTTCACATTATTTAGTTTATTATCAGTTACCTTAATTATGGGTCCTCCTCCTGATTCACCCGCTATCTATTATGTAAATTCTTCGAAACCAGTTTTGATGTTGAATGAATATCTACGCACAGTTGGCTAGGAGATGGGACCTGCACGGTTTTTTTTACGTGAAGTAGTATCACTAGTGAATCCTTTCAAATCAAAGTAATAAAACATTTTTTTTTCAAATATTTTAACTTGAAATATTCTCAACTTCGCAATGATGACAAATATATTTTTGGGAATAAGTAAATAAACAAACAAAACGTAAACTAAAGTAAACAAATAATAGATTTTGGTCTTTGTGGTGTATTATACAACTTTTGTATAAAAGAAGTATTTACTGTTGCAGAAAAGGTCTTTTAACCATTTGAGATTAGAATCCTAAATTTACTGGTCTTGATTTTTTCTGGAATTCACTCTATGGAATAAATAGAGCGTTATTTTCAGCGACAACAATGTACCTCTGATATGTTCAATTCGCCGGAAATGTCATCAGTATTTTATCCGTCCTAGTTAGCCATTTCAGTTGCAATTCGGTTGATTCATGTTGAAATGATTTTTTTTTCAGGTGATTTCACATAAAAGCTACATGTGCCTGTGTGTTTATATGTAATTTCCAGGATATTGTAGTGTCCGTTCGATCATGTGTCATTGTTTACTTTCAGCATTTTCTATGAAGATGGGGTTACCTCATTATGAAACTTTGTACACATGTACATCATTATATGAACTTTCTACGATTTATACATTTTTATGAAGTTTGTTTCAAGATTCTTTGCACACCGGAAATGTGATAGTTCCTCCGCAGATTCAAGTTTGCTTTAAGATTTTTGTTCCATATATATTCAGTATTTGGTGTTTTCCTTTGCACGAATTCAAGATAGGTTTTAAGCATATTTGGAAACATCTTGCAAAACACAAATTTTCTTATGTCGGATGTCTGATCGCCTACACACATTCATTATTAAAAATCTGAACGTGAATTTCCCCATTATCTCTTGTGCGTAATGCGTTGCACATTCTGTTAGGAAAGATAACTCTTGTAGGGGTAATTTTTATTTCCAATAAGTAAAATTCTTCTATGTGTTATTCAGTTAAATGACAAATCATTTCGGTCAAGGAATATTAGTGACTTGTTATGTTACAAACGTACATTAATTAAATATATTCTGAAATCCTTATTTTTGGAAAACTGTTTTGTCAATAATATGGAATGAAAATATCCAAGAACTATAAAGAAATATTAATACATTTTGAAATACATCGTAATGCGTTGCATATGCAAATATGTATAAATTTAACTTAAGATAAATCTAACTTTCGTAATATATCATGTATATTACTGGTACACTTGGTACAATCAAAAACCTGGTAATAAATTTTGCAAATAAGGTATACGAAAATAGTGGTATTAATTGCAATGACATCATATAAATCAAGGTGCAAACATCTTATATGTTCAGGTATTTCATATCCCATCTTTTATGGTAATATTCTATACAAAGCACAAACATGCCGTCATTCACCTGTAAAGCTAACCAACCCTTTAAACACACTGATCCACAAAGGATAATGTTGTTAAGTCGTTAAAGAGTGCATTTTAAAAAAATTAATATTGATTCACTCATAGGGTCTTTGTATTGGAGATAAACACATTTATTCTAAAACCAGTTGTTGCTATGATACAGGTTATGTTCTTTTTATATAATTTATGATGGCATGATACTAAACTCCTAACTGGAAGGATTGTGGCTGATTTTCTATATTATAAAGACATAATCTTTCGATCAGTTTAATTGAGGCCTGGAACTGGCATGTCAGTAACTGCTAGTAGTCCTTTGTTAATATATATTGATCATTGTCATTTTGCTTAGTTTCTTCTGTTACCCTTTTTTTTGGATCGGACTCGGACATCTTTTTAACTGAGTTTTACTGTGTGTATCGTTGTGTATTTGTTTATTCCACATTGGCTAGAGGTATAAGGGAAGGGTTGAGATCTCACACAACATGTTTAACCCCGCTGCATTTTTGCGCCTCTCATAAGTCAGGAACCTCTAGTCTTTGTTAGTCTTGCGTGTTTTTTTAATTTTGGTTCATTTGTATATTTCGTAGTTTAGTGTGCAGTCCATTTTGCTGAAAAAGTATGCAATATTGTTTAGGGGCCAGCTGAAGCCCGTCTTCGGGTTTGGGATTTTCTTGCTGTGTTGAAGACCCATTGGTAGTCTTGAGCTGTTTTCTGCTCTTTGGTCTGGTTGTTGTCTTTTTGGCACATTACCCGCTTCCATTCTTTATTCTACTTACTACATTTTATATATACAAGAAGACGAACTGATGTAAGTCTTATAACTTTTGTTCGAATCCTTATAATTCATTTCTTTGTTTGATTTATTTGAGAATATAAAAAAAACAAAGTGATAAGTTAATTATCAGTACATGTACCAGTCATTTGCGTCCGTTGTGCTTTCTGAATCACCAACGAATAAATAAGAAAGGAACCAAATCTCTGAACAGCTGAAACATATTACATTGCAAATCTAAAATATTATTGTGAAACATTTTCAATGAATTATTACAATTTTCAAATAATATACCCACAAATGATTCCAAGCTTTTGGTATAAACAACGATGAGAATGAAAGTGGTTTATAACTATCAAGGGACCTACTGTGTTTCTCATGTACGTCTGCAACTGATTTCTTAATGAAAAACTCCGAACGTCATGACTATTCTGTAAATTTGAAATAATTATCAATAATGATCAAACTTTCGGAAACAGAACTTGCACATAATCTGCAACGTCACATGTATTTGCGTTGACGTCCAGGGGCGGGTCCAGGTGAGGGCGTAATGGGCGTACGCCCCCCTTTAAAAAAAAAAACTATCGTAATCTGCTTATATTGTATTGAATATGGCAATTTATCATATTCATTAATTAAACACTTACTCTGATTTATTTTTAATCTAAAATAGAGATATTTATCAGTCTGGCTACTTCATAATTTGATGCTAAATTGTTGAAATCCAGGAGCTTCTGAGCTTCCCCATGGACCCTCTACCAGGGCAACCGTAGTTACACCTTCCGTTCATAAAATCCTGGCCTAGGACTATTGAAATGTTAAGTAACACCTTATACCCTAGAATTTGGAATTTGTCGTTATTGGTCTACTGATGTTATGATCAATCCAATCATTTTAATATACTATAGACAATTAATGGAGAGAATTCGGCATAAGAAATATCAATCCCTGACACTTTAACTATAAAATATACATGCTCCATGTCAGGAACCCTTACATTAGTGCATTTCACAATTATTTTATGTTTTTTAGTAAAAAAAGGTGTAAAAAAAATTTTCGCCTCGCTCCGGTCCGCAAAAAAATTATTTTACGCCCCCTTTCAAATACCCTGGAAACGCCCCTGACGTCATATATGATGCATAAATCGATGAATTTCACACGAAAATTGGAAAAACATCTTTATTAAAATATTTTGGACATTTCAGCATTGGAAATTATAATAATTAATTACGACTACTGAAAAAAAGGTAGTTTACCTTTTTACTTTAATTTTATAAAAGCATCTGAGATATTGCCAAAAACCCACTTGCAGTTTTAAAAAGACACACAGTAGAGAGATTTAGTCATTCGTGACAACACTAATAATGATATTATAATGTTACAGTGATTTGGCTACGTTCCTTTCTTATTGTAAAAATGTTTCAAAGTGTTAGCGACGGTTGCCTTATATTCTAATATGAAACGTTTAGGGCTTGTCTCATGTTGTTCAGATTCCCACCCACTGTATGTCAAGTTTGGTCTGTTTATTTCTAGATAAATAATGATTTCTTGACATTTACTACATATCCGTTCTTTCCTGTAAATAGCTAAGTTGAGCTGGTGTTACATGAACCTCAGGAGAATCGGATACCCTAGAGAGGTATTGACTCAGTCGTAAAAATAAATACTAAATGATATAATTTGATTCCCAAGATGTGCAAATGTCATAACATCTACTCCTCATCAAATTGCATAAAATGTCAAGAAAATTATCCCAAATGGGTCAAAACAATCTAAGAACAGAGGTGTGCACGATGGAGATGTTCCATTGTTTTCACAAATGTAACACTTCACAACTGTATATTTGAAGTATCAATTTCATTAAAGTATAATTTTACGGTCGTCATCTTGAATTGATTGACCATTACAGTGTTCTAATATCTAAGATGATGTTGGACCTGTTCCCACTGTCGTAACCTTTCATGTGCCTCCACCGATTTGTGACTTCCACCGGATTGACTTTGTTGAACTTCACGAGCATACAGAGCAGGAACTGCTTACCCTTCCGAAGCACCTGGGTTCACGCCTGGTTTTTATAGGAGTTCGTGTTGTTCATTGTTTTTTAGTTTTCAGTGTTTATTTGTTGTTCTTGTGGTTGTTCATTTGTCTTCCCAGGTTTGTCTGTCCAATGGATTACGTTTTTTTTTATTGCTCCTTAGGTATTTTTGTCCTTTTGGTCAATAGGAACCACTTAGAATTTATTAAAACTATTCACACATTAATAATAAATCAAATAACGGATAACAAGGAAAGTCAACAATGACATTATATTCAGTTAAGGATGATCGCTGGTCTAATTGGAAATAAATACGATTTGAAATAGGTGTTTTAGTTTGAGAGAACATATGAATAGTAGACAAATAACAAGAAAAAAATATAGGTTCATGTGCTCATTTTAGAGCTATAAGGCCTTGAAAATTTGCAGGAAATGGGTTTTCTCTGGATTTGTCATTGTCTTTGCATTCACAACTTCAGTCTCTCAAAGATGTATGAAAAAATAAAAAGAATTTCATAAAATTTTGTCAAATACCATTTTAAGGTATATATGATTGAATTATAAAAGAAAAAGTGGGGGTTCATGAGCAAAAACTTTCATGTTTAAGAAATGGATAAAACCCAAGGATTCCGAAAATCTGACAAAAAGACCAAAACATGACCAGCGAGCATCCTTAACAGGCTTTTAGACTTTATAAAAGCTCAAAACACAAACAAAGAACGAACGGAGTATAGGTAGTTGGCATTACTCATTCATAATAACTTACCTATTCTTTATTTTATTTAAATGGAAAAATACCTGCAATAAACATTTGATAATAGGTGTTAGAAACAGGACTTGTCTGTTTATTTGAGTGTCTCCTTAGAAGAAACAAAATAATATAAAAAATACTTGAGAGAGTCCATACCATGAAAAATCAACAGATTAGGAGAAATAGTTACAATTATACCAGTGTAAACAGAGTACACTTGTAAATTCTTTAGTATCTTGAAACATTGTTTTATTTTTATAACATGTGCACTAATTTACTAATCTGAACAAACTGTGTTTAAATGGAATCCTTATATTTGATCCATTACATTATCAATATTAGGTTTCTAGTATTATTTGATAGAAAAATGTAATTATGTTTCTTTGTTAGTTTTAATTTTTCAACATCGAATAGTTTGCTCCGAGATCTAAAGATGATAAATAAATGTTTGCCTAAATATGGTAAAAAACGATTTATGATTAAAAAAAATTTCATTTGATGTTTTGTAAACTTTGTAATGTAATTGTTGATTATCAACATTCGGGAGTTGGAACGAATAAACGTCCACGAGTGGAATTAAATAATACTTACTGTCACAATGCACTCCGTAAAAGAAAGGATTACAATTACATTTGTAACCAGAACCACTGACCACACAGGATCCATGGTTACAGTTGATATTCGTACATGGTGTTTCTGTTAAAACAAAGGAGGAAGTTTACTACATGTATAATGCAATACAAAAGTGTACAACATATTTTATTTATTTGTCATGCTTGTTATAATTATTAAATTAACAGAGGTTACGTCAGCATAAGCAGTGTTTTTATATTCAATTTGTTTGAAATTGCTTTTACTTCCTTTACATTCCTTTATTTCCCGGTTATTTCTGACAATGCCCCTGGCTTTGTAAAGTATTGGAGAGGAGCGTGCCTGATAATCCTAGGATAAAATATAAAGGGTTTGTCTTATGTTTATTTTTGGCTAAATTCGGTCATGTGATAATTTCTTGATATATCACTGGCTATACAGGTAATGACATTCTGTACCGTTACAACGAAAAGTAATAGCGAATCTATATACTGAACCAATTGTCGAAGGTTTTTTTCTCTTCGTTTTCTTTCCAGAAATATGACCTTAAAAGCATACCTCTCACAGAACATGTTGAACCCCGCTGCATTTTTGCGCCTGTCCCACGTTAGGAACTTCTAGCCTTTGTTAGTCTTGTTTGTTTTTGGAATTTTGGTTCATTTTTATGTTTCGGAGTTTGGTGTGTCGTTCATTTTGCTGAACTAGTATATATTATTGTTTAGGGGCCTGCTGAAGCCCGCCTCCAGGTGCGGGATTTTCTCGCTGCATTGACGACCCATTGGTAGTCTTGAGCTGTTTTCTGCTCTTTAGTCGGGTTGTTGTCTCTTTGAAACATTCCCCGTTTCCATTCTCTATTCTATTCTATAGGTTACCTGTTACACTGTCCTGCCATACACGTGGAATTTAAACTAATCTGAAGTGGAGTATTAGTTATTTTCCTATACTAGTAGCATTCTTATTAATTTTATATTTGGATAATTTTTGATTGTGATGTTTGCTGAATAGAATTACTTACTCTGGCATGTCTTCCCAGAATACCCTGCTGGACAGATACATTTGTATGTATTGACGTCATTGCGACAGATTCCGTTATTAATACATGGTTGTGCATTGCATGGAACATCTGTTAAATTAAACATGTCATGTAACGGTATGGCTAAAAACTCGATTGGTATTTAGATGTTAGGATATAGGTTAACAGTAAATCAAACTATATCCCGAAGAACTGAACAGAGAAATGATTGCTCTTGCTTTCATAATAATAATCCAAATGACCTAAGACATGATGATGTCAAAAATTGACAATCGCTAATGAACACAATATTCTAGAAAAGAAATATAAACAGTCATTACAGTGTGGGCAAGAGACCATAAACAATACTGAAAGGCAAATATATGTAAATGAAAATGGCGTGGTCTCTTGGTCAGTGACTGAAACCAAAGGCATTGAAACAAAAATCAACCCCTGTCAGTGCGTAACTCAATAAATGCGGTACTAAGATTTTACATGAAAACTGATAATTAGCCAAAGGACTAACTTGTTGAGGAAAGAGCACTTCATTCTAGACTAGAGTTTTTAACACCGATTGTATACTATTAAATCAAGAATAATGATGACCTTTTAAGATATAAATACCGACAACAAAAATTTAAAACAGAAATCAACGGCAGGTGATATAGGCAACCACCCAAAATAATATGAAATAAAAAAGATATTATATTTATTAATTGTTCTAAGAAGAACATCACTATCATCGTAAAAATTAGAATAAGATTTTTTTTCTTGAAACGACATGTACAAATTACTTTCAAATTTCCATAATGAATCCCTATAAAGTATTTAACTGTCAAACCTAAAGTCGGCTTTCACTGTTCAAATTTATTTAAATGTAAAACTAACTACGGCTGTCATAGCTGCTGGCCGAATACTGTTGCTCTAGTAAATGTTTATAGAATAGAATAGAAAAGAATACTTTCTGGGCCAATCAAGTGCCCACAGGGGCATCACAAAATATAACAATTATTATCAGGTAACAAATAAAATACATTAATCAATTTAACAGGAAAAACAGGATTACATCAAAATGACATACAAAAATAGGTATGAAATACAGTAGTTTCACCAGTGACCATATTAATAGCATAATATAGTTTTATTTTCCTAATATTAAGGCCTGGGTCGTCAGACACGCCGGGCCCCTACCGCATGTTGATTTGAGAGGCAAGGGTGATTATTCAATGAATTCAATGGGAATTATCAGTCAGATATTCTATTGAAATTAATAACTATAAACATTATGAGCTTGCTTCTTTAAGGATTTCTTAAATTAAATGTGACGGGTGCCGTTAACGGAACAGGACATGCTTACTCTTCTGGAGCCCATGATGTCACTCCCGTTTTTTTTTTAGTTCAAATTGCTAGTGTTTTAGGTTATGTGCTGTCTTTATTTAGTCTTTTAGTTTATTATACGTTTTTTATCGTTTTAGTTATTCGTGTATCCTTGTGACGTTTCTTTGTTGTGTTCCATTCTCTTGACTGTCTTTTCATTGGAATTCGAATTTGTGCACTTTTCCTGTTCTTTTGTCGCTTCAAAATTCTTTTGCCGATTTTGAAAGCAATGATGTTTTTTTTTTATTTAGATCTATTCAACCCTATGCATTTTGGTTATTGATCAACACAACCAAACCATGATAGAAGTCACAGTTTTGGACAAGATGCTTGCATTGTTTGATAAAGGAAATAATGCACCTACGTTTTCTAGTCTGTGCCAGTAATTCAAATGATATTCAGTTATGTCAAAGTGTAAATCGACCAGTAAATGGATTTATAAAACTCCAAATTTCGCAGTCATATAACAAAACTGTCTTGATTGTGTGATCGAACACATGCAAAGAAGTCTTGATACTTTGTTTATTAGGGAAAAAATTCCTTGCACAATTTATAATAAATTTTCAGGGCTTTTTGTTACAGTTCATTTTGTTCTAAAGAAAGGGTACCAGATGCAGTAGAATATAACGTTCATAACGTTTTACAAATTCTAATTTAAAACTATCAAACTTAAACTCAAAATGTCTTCCTGATTTATTGAAAACCATTACTTACAAACCAATATCAGCTTTAGAAAACAAAATCACATCATCAGCATATATCAGACAGTTAAGAGGATGATCATTTACAATAACTGGATCAGAAGAATCACAAAAATACTCCGGGAGATCATTGATAAAGACTTTAAAGAAGTTAGGACTAAGATTGTGTCCCTGCCTAACCCCGTGGTACTTCTAAACTCGTCTGCCAATTGTGAAACAACCTGGATACAAGACCCATTATGGGTATAATTTTGTTTTTACCATATTATAAAAAAAATTAATAACTTAATTCTAATACTAATGTGTAGAACAGTATCAAACACCCTACCATTCTTTTCAAGACAATAAATATCAATTATACATTTCAAGTTAAAACATATGGTCGGGCGTTCTTGGATTGTGGTAAAACTAATTTGGCATGGTGAAATTATATTGGTTTTTTTCCAGAAAACTATTCAACATTACATCAAAGATTAAGTTGAATAATTTTCCAACCGAGCTTGTTGAATCCCGCGGTATTTACCAGGGTCATGTTTGTCCCCAGATTTATGTAAGGAACCTATATAACCCTCTACCCAAGCATCTAGATAGAATCAAGCTAGACAGAATATATGTTTGCCCACACTTAAGCATGTTATTAGTTATGCTATGCAGTCCAGCTGCCTTGTTACATTTAAGTTTAGCTATTGCACATGAAATTTCTGAGTTAGAAATTCTTACATCCAATTCATTCAAAAAATTTCTATCAATTTTGGGTTTTCATTCAGCTGATCCAATTTTTCCCCGAATTTATCTTTCACAACATTTACATTTTTTAAATGTGCAAGCCAGGTTCCTTAATCAACTAAATTCCTGACTTTTGATCTTGGGTTTTTTTCTCAACTTATTTACAAGATTCCAGTATTGTTTTGGATTCATGGCAATCAAACTGGTTCACAACAGAGTTTCTAAATGTTCTGTATTTATGCTAACGAAATTTCACATATTCACGATACATTTTGTAATAATCTTCCTTGACTACAGGATTGAATATTTAGGATTTACTTTGAATATATATTTTGAAATACTTTAGCAGCTTTTGTCTTTTGTGTTCAAATCAAAATCAAACCAAGTTTTGTACTTCTTTTTACTTATATGCTTACGTTTTAAAGATTCATGGGAAAGTAGTCAATATATTAGTTAATTCTGTTGATGCCTCTATCATTACTTTCTGATTTAAAATGTGTTCAGATACACACACATAATCAACAACACTAGTGCCATTTGAGGTAAAGCAAGTTTAATAAACAGATGTGTCTCCAAATGGTCTCCCATTCAATAAACGTTAATTTTAACCAATAGAAAGATCAATAAACTCAGTATCCTTTGTGTCACATTTATCAACCTCACTAGCTCTCATTAATATTTGTTACCTTTGCAGACCTTTTTGCAGACTGCATGATACGAAAAAGGACGAAATTTATTTACTGGGGAATTGTTACCCATGTATCACACATCAGGATATTTTGTGGCTCCTTGAAATTAGGACTCCAATACTCCAGAAGCATGGTAGAATTTGAACTCATAATTTTACTTGTAACTCAAGTTTAATTGTTTATTGATAACTATTTGACTTATAAAAAGTAAATGATCTTTGAAGGACTGCAATTATTCTTTGAAGACAATCTTTTAACAAAAATCAATTTTCTTTGTCTCCAGAAGAGATATTTAATTTATAAAATTTATAAATATGCAATAAATTTCCGCTTAAAGATTTATATCAGTTGGCGATTGGCAAATTAAATCAAATTTGCATGAGCCTAATAATCCCAATTTATTGTGTAAAATATAACTCTACGTGGGAGAATATTGTGCAAGATTTTAAATTTTAATAATACTTATTTTGAAAAAAGGATCTACATGTACAAACTATTTCTTGATAAAAAATATAAACTGAATTACTTTCAAATAGAAAACACCAGTTAGGCAAATATCTAAAATACAATCACACATAAATGTAGTTTTCTTAGTAAATCTAGTACCTATACATTTTGATACAGTTTCATTCTGATTTAAAGAAGCGAAGCTGTCCAATTCATCTGACGAGTTTGTATTACCAATATCATGTGAATGATTGTTACCTATCTCTAGTATTGGAGCAGGTACAGAAGTTTGTTTGTACGGACCAGGCTGGTGATGTACTATTTGCAATAGTGCAGGGAAATCTACATTTGAAAACATTTCATAACAATTCCCTTGACTCTGAACAAGTTAAATTTTGATAATGAAAGTTATTTTATACAAAGGTGGTTTTTCTTCCTCTGATGTGGTTGAAACTTCTATTATAATGGACTTTAATGGTTCCGAACCTGAAATAACTGAAGGTGAATCAGTCCACATGATTTTGTTACTAATAAGCAACAAAATGGATAACAGGAAAGGTCAACAATAACATATTAATCAATCAAATCACCCCAACTGACAAAACGCCGGACAAAAATAACATAAAAAAGTTCAAAACACAAACATTAACACAACAGAGAGTCAGGATAGTCTGACTTGGTACAGACACTTAATAGTGGTGGGGTTAAACTGATTCCTTTTGGTGCCCACACCTCCCTCTTATCTATCCTGACTCTCTGGTGTATAACAAACACTATAAAAACCAATACAAGGTGACCGTTTCTAGAACAGAAAATTAGAGTGGACTGTACATAATTTAGATAGCAGGTTCAGACAAAGTATTCATAATATAAGCACTCATTGCTTTGATCCATGGCAGTATACGCCCCTTCTTCTGAAGTTCTGAAGGAGCCCATTCTTGCATCTGAATCATATAAATTTAGGTCAATGTCTTCATTTTTGCATCTTTTGTCTTGTTTAGTAGTCGTGTTGGACAACTTTGGTGGGAGACATATGGTTGGATAGGTATCTTTTTTGCCCTGTAGATATATGTCTTTATATCAAGGTGGTCTATGTGAAACATTGTGGAAATAAACTGTGTGAATACGACTTTAATACCTTTTGTTAATCCATTACTGTAAACAAACGTGGTGATTCGGTGAGAATCTTAAATTTTAGATATGAGGACAAAATTTCCATCTATATCTATATTGATAATAAGATACTTTTAATGAGAGTACATGTTTCAACGAACATCACAAAATCAATGGATAGCATAAATAATTAGCAACGGCTTAGTAAAGATATGGGTTTTAAAAGGACGTGTCATTAGAAAATGACAATGCAGTTAGGTAACTAAGACGGAGATAAAACTGTAAATTCTTCGAGTACTTTTGGGTATCCAAATTCTTGTGTAATCATTTTTTATCAGAGAATTCGTTTGTTAAAATCTGAAACAAACAAGATATAAGTGGAATCTGTAAACCTCATTTGACAGATGTAGAAGAAAGTTGCCATTGGAAGAGAGGAATGTATGGGTGCAAAAGAAAAATCTCTTTTTCCATAGATTTAGAAGGCGTACACAATATACACAATACGAAAAATAGAGATATTGCGGTTCAAAAATCTTTTTTATCCTCTTCATGGAAAAGCTAGGAGAGTTTGGCAATGTAAGACATTTAACCAAAATAAGTACCTTTTGTCAAAATATACTTCAAAGCTGAATATTTATAAACGAAAAGATTTTATGGTAAGATAAAGGAGACCAAATGCCTTAAAAGGGAGTTGGAAAATAACAAAACATGAAGTTTGAGGTACATTTGATGTCAAACTTCCAATTCGTTTGAAATCTTACCATAGGTTACACAAATATGCTGCTCCCCGTATGCAACTTCACACTTTGTTTTACCTGTACATGGATTTGGCCAGCATGGATCTTTTTCCTGCAAAATATTGAACAGTTTGGATACATCTACCTTTATATTTGTTCAAATTTAGTTCGTTTCCTCAAAATGTTGATCAGTATTTAAACATTTTGAAACATTTCGTACCAAAGAATTGTATTCTCTTGTAACAATAATACGGATGTTATAACAAATGTCTGCAAATGTTTCCTAGGTAAAAAATGTGAGTTTAATAAATTAAGTATATTTTAAAAGAACGAATATATACGTTCATGTCACTCTTTCCCAGAAACAACATTGTACATATCGTACAAATGTATAATTGTTTGTAGTGACGTCATATTTAACACAAAAATCGATGAATCACACAAACAAACACAAAAATAAACAAGAAAACTCTTAAACGATTGAGGTATGTAATCGTTAGAAAAGTAAGCAAAGACTACAGTTTTCATTTTATCTTTACAAATTTATTTTAAATAGAGTAGTTTCAGTGAATGTGAGTAAACAGTAGATTATACGTCGTACCTTATACCATCCATCTATGCCTGTATAGTATAAACCAGAACTGTTTAATAATTTATCTCCGGGATAAGACACATGTAACAAATCACATCTCAATTTATCTGGCTTAAAATTTACCCCGTTACATCCTTTGTATAAAAAACAATCACTGATACACATTTTTGGTCCGACTCCCTCGTAAGCCAGAATTACATGAGAATCCATTACTCGGTTCTTCGTGAAGATTCCACTATCAAAATTGATACTCACGGCTACTAGAGTTACACTGAGCACAGTAACCAAATATATAATTAGCATCGTTCTATGTATCATGAGGATAAATTTTATCAGTATAGAAACTGTCCAAAATAATGAAGTTACTCTGACATTAATAGGAATAGACAGACACTGTGCGGTTATATTTTCAAAGACAATTTGTTTAAATCCGGACATATTATCCAATAAAAAGATATAATCTGTTTAAGATAACATTTTATGGTTACCCTATATTTTCTGCCTTTTAAGCATGAAATTAACTATTTTAAAAGAGATTTATGAATAAGTTTCCTAATTAATTTCTACTATAATTCTCTGGGTAAATTATGAATTAACTGTAATCATTATCTTTTTTTACATCAATAACATTTAAATGTTTCTTTGTTTTTGATTTATGAATTGGTTTCAATCTATATACACACGCATGGAGATTTTAAAATTGGAATTACTCAAACATCTCCGTTATCTATGCATAGCTTCAAGTGTATATTATGCACTTTTTTTACAGGGGGCAGAATGAAATACCATAATTCACTCGTGAACAGAAAAAAAAATATTTCTCTCCAGGATGTGACGTAACATCATCAACGACGTTATTTAAGACACGTTCACGCGTAATCACAAAACACAAGCCCTTGTACTTTTTCATTGAATCTTCCGAATTTGTCAATGTAATAAAATTATGTTGCACACGATGTGCACAGAATAACTGAAATTCGAAAACCATATATACATATACACGCATGAAAAAGAGATTTTAAAATCTATTGGAACTATTCAAACATCTCCGTTATCTATGCATAGCCTCAAGTGTATAGTATGCATTTTTTCCATTAGCATCTAACAGTTCGCAGGCACGCGGGGCACGTACACACAGAGACCAAGTACACATTGAGGCCAAACGTCATCATACTATAAATAACTATATGAATATGCTCAGAGATAAAAATAAAACACCGCACGCTACATTTATATTTTGGTTTTCACGAAAGGAAAAACTAATATAAAAGTATTATAACATGATTTATAACAATGAAATTAATTAATATCTACATCTGTTAAACAATTATTTTTAATCATGATTTAGCCGTTATTGTTTTTGTTTTTACGCCTCGCGGGGTTGCAGAGGCCTTCTTTATTTACCAACCGGGAGGGAAGGGGGGTCTGGATAATATTAGGGGGTCTCGTCCTGTAACATAGGACCTCTGTGCGATATTTGTCATACATATTTCTTTTCTTTTTACTTATTATATTATTATAAGGGGAGTCAAATTTACGGGATGAAATATTTTCGGGGAGGGCCAAAATTTTGAATTTTGTGATGTTAATTTTGTCATTTCTTGAGATGACACATAAAATATGTATTGATTAATGCTTTTGTTGAATAATTATCTGTGGGTAATATATTATCTACCACAAGTGGTAAAAATGGGAATTTGTCAAGCTGTATCTGTTCGTTCATTTGCTTGTGGTCAAAATATAATTTTAATTCATGCATATATTATGAAAAGCTGAATCCATCACTTGAAAAATTAAACTGTTCTGCAAGATCTCAATCCATTCTATTTTTCTTGGTAAAAAAAAACCCGAAATTTGAAAATTCAGTGAATGGTGGAAGAAGGGATATACTACAATTATTAAATGATTCAAAAAGGTGGAAGTGAAATAAATTTTGAAGGAATAAAGCATTCTCTTGTTTCCAATAAATCTTTCACAATGCAACAATCTACATGATTCTGTAATGTTGACAACAAACGTACAGCTATTAGGGAGCACCCATTTGATTTTTAGGGGGCGGGGGCATGGAAGGAATTTGAAAAAAGGCAGGATGCACAATTTGGTGAAAAAAAAGCAGGACCAAAAATTCTCAGAATAAAGGCAGGATAAAAAATGTAGTTAAAAAAAAAGAAAAAAGGCGGGACTTAAAATTACTTCCATGCGCAGCCCCCCTCCAATATAAATCAAATGGTTGCTCCCTTACTGATGTACTCTCTTTATTTCAAAACCCCTTATACCTCAAAGTCATTTTTCGTCACAAGGGATATATTTAAAACACCACAAAACTATAAGACAGTGAAGATTTCAATAATCATATCACATCTTTTATCACCTGGGACGAACCACTTTAAACGGAAATACTATAATGAATACGCATTTTAATTTGTGTGTTGGGGTGGGGGGGGGGGGGTAAATTATATTAATGTAAGATTGAAGAGGGTCATTTTTTCATAATTTATCAGATAGGGATATCACTATTGTTTTTGGTAGATGCTGTAAGAAAAAATCCAGACCCCTCATATAATTAATGACCGGCCCTCGGTGCATATCTTTTGACATACCACGCGGAAGAAAACTAAAATGATATTTAATTTGAATGCCAAAAGTTAATTGTCAAAATTGAAAGCAGATGTAATATAATTTTATGATTATATAAAAAATGATCCTGATACAATAAACATGTAAGATTATATCCTAACATTACTGTTACATTTGAACCATTTTTAGTACAACTAGATAGTCAGAATTCAGAATCACAAAGGGACAGAGCTTTTATTGTCTTCCAGACTGAGAAAAATCTAACTCCAAACTGGGCTGAAAATTCAAGACTGCTCAGAAATATTACAGCAAGCTCCTGAATGTTAGTTTTCCTCCTTTTATAATAATAGGAAAATATTAAAACAATTACGAATTTCAGTTTATATGCCTTAGTATATAAAGAAGTCAAATAATGAAATCACATTATTTTATGGTTGAAGGCTTAGAAGGATTACTTAAAAAAATACCAAAAGTACCGCAGTAATGGGTCACTCTGAAATATCTGTTAATATTTAGTACGATAGGAAATTAAGGTACATGCAGGAGGTACCTAATTGGGCTGTATTTCAGATTATTTTTATAAAATTTTGCATGCAACAAAAGCATTTTAATCTGTAACTGAATATAAAAAAATGTTTATCATTTTAACACTCCCCGGAAAATGGTGTATCAAGTTTTGGCAAATATAGAATGTGTAAATACATAGAATATACGACGATATCGCTACAAAAATTCCATTCTTTAGACTTTAAATTATATATTATTGCCAAATAATGATATATATGTATTACTGATATAAAGTTTACTAGGGGTCACCAGATATTTTTTCGTATATTAAATTTATTACTATATGTAGAGAGGAAAAAAACGTCAAAAGGCCTAAATAAGGTTAACGTCGTAACGACGTCGCAATGGTAAATGTAGATTTTTAGTGTTTTTACAGACAGGGCATAAGTTTGAATGATTACCACAGCAAAAACGAAGGGATATGACCCTATATTATTTATCATCAATAAAATGGAATAGCTGACAGCAATTCCATATCATTTTATAGAAATTTCTATTTAAGAAATAACGATTTAAAGTGAAATTATTTTCTTCGGGAGTTTTTATATGAATTCTACAGTGAAAGACATTTGTTTATTTTAAGGATATTAATTTAAATTTATTGAAGAAATATAAAAGCTAAAATAAATTTTTTCGATATTTAGATGCAATGTCGAAAATCCTACCTGTGTATAAAATTTCATTAAAATCCATTATTTAGCGGATTCAGACAACTTAAATGGACCTGTTCCATTGATGATGTCCATTCCTAATATCGAATTTGACATGGGCAGCATGGCGAGTGTCCTGCAGGAAGCAGATACTGTTTACTCTCCCGGAGCACCTGAGTATACGCCAACGTTTTTATACCCCCGCAAACATAGTTGGTGGAGCTTTGTTAAATTGTGCTTCAAAATTTTATAACACAGATTTGATATCAGTTTTTCGTAAATTAAAAGCAGCGGGGGTATAGTTAGTGAGGTCCCCTCGCAGTTTTAGTTTTGGTGGGGTCCATGTTGTTTATATGTTTTTAGTTTTTAAGTGTAATGCTTGTATTGTTTCGGGCATATGCCAATTTTATTACCTGGAGAAGTAGGCAAAGGGAAAATAGTATTGTACCTCGTTATCAGGCATTACTCCCCGTATTTCGTTAAATCCGCGAATAACAAAGGCATTTATATTTCGACCAATATTAGCACACCAAATGGTTATCAAAACGAATTCAATCTTGATATCTTAGTATTCAATCCCGTTGACATTTTATTACACATTAAAATCATGCAGTTTTTGATGAATGATGTTTTATATCGACATCCCGACTCGGCATGTACGTTATCAGCACATTAATTTAAAAAAAAATGAATTAATTTAACTAGGTGAAACAAATATTCAATTTAAGAACCAGAATGGGAATACTGACGCTATAAGACAGTGGGCAAAAACAAGGCGAATACAACGTACGTGAGAATACTAAAATTGCAAACAAATACTATACACACCCAAAGGATGGAATCAAAATATGTATATAGACAATGGCTTGTGGTGGATGTACGTGTATCTCATTAAAATACATGTATATAGACATTGGTGGTGGATGTAACTATTTCACACTACAGTACATGTATATAGACATTGGTCTGGTGTGGGAAGTACCTACAAAACAGTATAGTACATGTATTTAAACATTGGCCTGGTTGTGGATATACGTGTATCTCATTAAAATACATGTATACAGACATTGGTCTGGTGGTGGATGTAACTATTTCACACTACAGTCATGTATATAGACATTGGTCTGGTGTGGGAAGTTCCTACAAAACATTATAGTACATGTATTTAAACATTGGCCTGGTTGTGGATATACGTGTATCTCATTAAAATACATTTATAGAGACATTGGTCTTGTGGTGGATGTAACTATTTCACACTACAGTACATGTATATAGACAATAGCCTGGTGGTGGATGTACGTGTATCTCATTACAATACATGTATATAGACATTGGTCTAGTGGTGGATGTAACTATTTTACACTACAGTACATATATAAAGACATTGGCCTGACGGTGGATATACGTATACCACACTATAGTACATATATATAGACAATGCCCTGGTGGTGGATGTACGCGTATCTCATTAAAATACATGTACAGAGACATTGGTCTGGTGTGGATGTAACCATTTCACACTACAGTACATGTATATAGACAATGGCCTGGTGGTGGATGTACGTGTATCTCATTACAATATATGTATACAGACATTGGTCTGGTGGTGGATGTAACTATTTCACACTACATTACATGTATATAGACATTGGTCTGGTGTTTGAAGTACCTATAAAACATTATAGTACATGTATTTAAACATTGCCCTGGTTGTGGATATACGTGTATCTCATTAAAATACATCTACAGAGACATTGGTCTGGTGGTGGATGTAACCATTTCACACTACAGTACATGTATATAGACAATGGCCTGATGGTGGAGTTACGTATATCACACTACAGTACATGTATATAGACATTAGTCTGGTGGTGGATGTAACTATATCACACTACAGTACATGTGTATAGACATTGGCCTGATGGTGGATGTACGTATATCACACTACAGTACATGTATATAGACATTGGTCTGGTGGTGGATGTAACTATTTCACACTACAGTACATGTATAAAGACATTGGTCTGGTGTGGGAAGTACCTATTAAACATTATAGTACATGTATTTAAACATTGGCCCGGTTGTGGATATACCTGTATCTCATTAAAATACATGTATATAGACATTAGTCTGGTGACGGATGTAACCATTTCACACTACAGTACATGTATATAGACAATGGCCTGGTGGTGGATGTACGTGTATCTCATTACAATACATGTATATAGACATTGGTCTGGTGGTGGATGTAACTATTTCACACTACAGTACATGTGTATAGACATTGGCCTGATGGTGGATGTACGTATATCACACTACAGTACATGTATATAGACATTGGTCTGGTGGTGGATGTAACTATTTCACACTACAGTACATGTATAAAGACATTGGTCTGGTGTGGGAAGTACCTATTAAACATTATAGTACATGTATTTAAACATTGGCCCGGTTGTGGATATACCTGTATCTCATTAAAATACATGTATATAGACATTGGTCTGGTGACGGATGTAACCATTTCACACTACAGTACATGTATATAGACAATGGCCTGGTGGTGGATGTACGTGTATCTCATTACAATACATGTATATAGACATTGGTCTGGTGGTGGATGTAACTATTTCACACTACAGTACATATATATAGACAATGCCCTGGTGGTTGATGTATGTGTATCTCATTAAAATACATGTATAGAGACATTGGTCATTTTACACATTTTACACTACAGTACATGTATATAGACAATAGCCTGGTGGTGGATATACGTGTATCTCATTACAATACATGTATATAGACATTGGTCTGGTGGTGGATGTAACCATTTCACACTACAGTTCATGTATATAGACAATGGCCTGGTGGTGGATGTACGTGTATCTCATTACAATATATGTATAGAGACATTGGTCTGGTGGTGGATGTAACTATTTCACACTACAGTACATGTATATAGACATTGGTCTGGTGTGGGAAGTACCTATTAAACATTATACATGTTATAGTACATGTATTTGAACATTGGCCCGGTTGTGGATATACGTGTATCTCATTAAAATACATGTATATAGACATTGGTCTGGTGGTGGATGTAACCATTTCACACTACAGTACATGTATATAGACAATGGCCTGGTGATGGATGTACGTGTATCTCATTAAAATACATGCGTAGAGACAGTGGTCTGGTGGTGGATGTAACCATTCCACACTACAGTACATGTATATAGACAATAGCCTGGTGGTGGATATTCGTGTATCTCATTACAATACATGTATATACCATTGGTCTGGTGGTGGATGTAACTATTTTACACTACAGTACATATATAAAGACATTGGCCTGACGGTGGATATACGTATACCACACTATAGTACATATATATAGACAATGCCCTGGTGGTGGAGGTACGCGTATCTCATTAAAATACATGTACAGAGACATTGGTCTGGTGTGGATGTAACCATTTCACACTACAGTACATGTATATAGACAATGGCCTGGTGGTGGATGTACGTGTATCTCATTACAATACATGTATATAGACATTGGTCTTGTGGTGGATGTAACTATTTTACACTACAGTACATATATATAGACAATGCCCTGGTGGTGGATGTATGTGTATCTTATTAAAATACATGTATAGAGACATTGGTCATTTTACACATTTTACACTACAGTACATGTATATAGACAATAGCCTGGTGGTGGATGTACGTGTATCTCATTACAATACATGTATATAGACATTGGTCTGGTGGTGGATGTAACTATTTTACTCTACAGTACATATATAAAGACATTGGCCTGACGGTGGATATACGTATACCACACTATAGTACATATATATAGACAATGCCACGGTGGTGGATGTACGTGTATCTCATTAAAATACATGTAAAGAGACATTGGTCTGGTGGTGGATGTAACCATTTCACACTACAGTACATGTATATAGACTATGGCCTGATGGTGGAGTTACGTATATCACACTACAGTACATGTATATAGACATTGGTCTGGCGGTGGATGTAACTATATCACACTACCGTACATGTATATAGACACTGGCCTGATGGTGGAGGTACGTATATCACACTACAGTACATGTATATAGACATTGGCCTGATGGTGGATGTAACTATATCACATTACAATACATGTATAAAGACATTAGTCTGGTGGTGGATGTAACTATTTCACACTACAGTACATGTATATAGACAATGACCTGGTGGTGGATGTACGTATAACTCATTAAAATACATGTATAGAGTCATAGTTACACACTACAGTACATGTATATAGACAATGGCCTGGTGGTGGATGTAACTATTTTTAACTATAGTACATGTATATTGACAATGGCCTGGTGGTGGATGTACGTGCGTCTCATTACAATACATGTATAGAGACATTGGTCTGGTGGTGGATGTAACTACTTGACACTATAATACATGTATAAAGACATTGGTCAGATGGTGGATGTAAGTATATCACATTACAATACAAGCATACAGACATTGGTCTGGTGGTGGATGTAATATTTCACACTACAGTACATGTATATGGACAATCGCACGTATGGATGGTGAAGTTACGTATATCACACTACAGTACATGCATCTAGACATTGGTCTGGTGGTGGATGTAACTATATCACACTACAGTACATGTATATAGACATTGGCCTGATGGTGGATGTAACGCTTGCTTAGCTCGTACTCCTACTCTATTAAGTCAGTACCCCACATCGGTGGTTCACCTAAACAAGCGTGACTGTTTGCCTCCTGTTTGTCACGCTTGCTTAGGTGAACCACCGGTGTGGGGTACTGACCGATTAGAGTAGGAGTTCGAGACAGACCTACGATAAGGGTTAGAGACAGGACGTATATCATTAGTGTGATATACGTACATTCACCATCAGGCCAGTGCTATACATGTACTGTAATATAAAATAGTTACATCCACCATCAGGCCATTGACTATACATGTACGGTAGTGTGATATACGTCCATCCACCATCAGGACAATGTCTATATATATCTACTGTAATGTGATATAGTTACATCTACCATCAGGACAATGTTTATATATATGTACTGTAGTGTGAAATAATTACATCCACCACCAGACTAATGTCTATATATATGAACTGTAGTGTAAAATAGTTACATCCACCATCAGACCAATGTCTATATACATGTACTGTAGTGTGATATACGTACCTCCACCATCAGGCCAATGTCTATATACATATACGGTAGTGTGATATACGTACATCCACTATCAAGCCAATGTCTATATACTTGTATTATAATGTGATATAGTTACATCCACCATCTGACCAATGTCTATATACATGTACTGTAGTGTGAAGTAGCTACATCCACCACCAGACCAATGTCTCTATACATGTATGTTAATGAGATATACGTACATCCACTACCAGGTCATTGTATATACATGAACTGTAGTGTGATATAGTTACATCCACCACCAGACCAATGTCTATATACATGTACTGTAGTGTGAAATAGTTACATCCACCACCAGACCAATGTCTCTATCCATGTATTTTAATGAGATAAACGTACATCCACTACCAGGTCATTGTATATATACATGTACTGTAGTGTGATATAGTTACATCCACTACCAGACCAATGTCTATATACATGTACTGTAGTGTGATATACGTAACTCCACCATCAGGCCATTGTCCATATACATGTACTGTATTGTGAAATAGTTACATCAACCACCAGACCAACTGTATATACATGTACTGTAGTGTGATATAGTTACATCCACCACCAGACCAATGTCTATATACATGTACTGTAGTGTGATATACGTAACTCCACCATCAGGCCATTGTCCATATACATGTACTGTATTGTGAAATAGTTACATCCAACACCAGACCGATGTCTGTAAACATGTACTGTAGTATGATATACGCAAATCCACCATCAGGCCAGTGTCTATATCCATGTACGGTAGTGTGATATACGTACATCCACCATCAGACCAATGTCTATATACATGTACTGTAGTGTGAAATATTACATCCACCACCAGACCTATGTCTGTATACATGTACTGTAGTGTAATATACGTACCTCCATCATCAAGCCATTGTCTATATATATGTACGGTAGTACGATATACGTACCTCTACCATCAGGCCATTGTCTATACACATGTACTGTAGTGTGAAATAGTTACATCCACCACCAGACCAATGTCTGAATACATGTATTTTAATGATATACACATATATCCACAACCAGGCCTATGTTTCAATACATGTACTATTATAATGTTTTGTAGGTACTTCCCACACCAGACCAATGTCTATATACATGTACTTTAGTGTGAAATAGTTACATCCACCACCATACCAATGTCTGAATACATGTATTTTAATGAGATACACATATATCCACAACCAGGCCTATGTTTCAATACATGTACTATTATAATGTTTTGTAGGTACTTCCCACACCAGACCAATGTCTATATACATGTACTGTAGTGTGAAATAGTTACATCCACCACCAGACCAATGTCTCTGTACATTATTTTAATGAGATACACGTACATCCACCACCAGGGCATTGTCTATATATATGTACCATAGTGCTGTATACGTATATCCACCGTCAGGCCAATGTCTTTATATATGTACTATTGTGTAAAATAGTTATATCCACCACCAGACCAATGTCTATATACATGTATTGTAATAAGATACACGTACATCCACCACCAGGCCATTGTCTATATACATGTACTGTAGTTTGAAATAGTTACATCCACCACCAGACCAATGTCTCTATACATCTATGTTAATGAGATATACGTACATCCACTACCAGGTCATTGTATATACATGTACTGTAGTGTGATATAGTTACATCCACCAACAGACCAATGTCTATATACATGTACTGTAGTGTGAAATAGTTACATCCACCACCAGACCAATGTCTATCCATGTATTTTAATGAGATATACGAACATTCACTACCAGGTCATTGTATATATACATGTACTGTAGTGTGATATAGTTACATCCACCACCAGACCAATGTCTATATACATGTACTGTAGTGTGATATAGTTACATCCACCACCAGACCAATGTCTATATACATGTACTGTAGTGTGATATACGTACCTCCACCATCAGGCCATTGTCCATATACATGTACTTTATTGTGAAATAGTTACATCCAACACCAGACCGATGTCTCTATACATCTATGTTAATGAGATATACGTACATCCACTACCAGGTCATTGTATATACATGTACTGTAGTGTGATATAGTTACATCCACCACCAGACCAATGTCTATATACATGTACTGTAGTGTGAAATAGTTACATCCACCACCAGACCAATGTCTATATACATGTACTGTAGTGTGATATACGTACCTCCACCATCAGGCCATTGTCCATATACATGTACTGTATTGTGAAATAGTTACATCCAACACCAGACCGATGTCTGTAAACATGTACGGTAGTGTGATATACGTACATCCACCATCAGGCCAATGTCTATATATATGTACTGTAGTGTGATATACGTAACTCCACCATCAGGCCATTGTCCATATACATGTACTGTAGTGTGAAATATTACATCCACCACCAGACCTATGTCTGTATACATGTACTGTAGTGTGATATACGTAACTCCACCATCAGGCCATTGATTGTCCATATACATGTACTGTAGTGTGAAATATTACATCCACCACCAGACCTATGTCTGTATACATGTACTATAGTGTGATATACGCACATCCACCATCAGGCCAGTGTCTATATACATGTACTGTAGTGTGATATACGTACCTCCACCATCAGGCCATTGTCTATATATATGTACGGTAGTGGGATATACGTACCTCTACCATCAGGCCATTGTCTATACACATGTACTGTAGTGTGAAATAGTTACATCCACCACCAGACCAATGTCTATATATATGTATTTTAATGATATACACGTATATCCACAACCAGGCCAATGTTTAAATACATGTACTATAATGTTTTATAAGTACTTCCCACACCAGACCAATGTCTATATACATGTACTGTAGTGTGAAATAGTTAAATTCAACACAAGACCAATGTCTGTATACATGTATTTTAATGAGATACACGTACATCCACCACCAGGGCATTGTCTATATATATGTACTATAGTGTTGTATACGTATATCCACCGTCAGGCCAATGTCTTTATATATGTACTGTAGTGTAAAATAGTTTCATCCACTACCAGACCAATGTCTATATACATGTATTGTAATGAGATACACGTACATCCACCACCAGGCCATTGTCTATATACATGTACTGTAGTGTGAAACGGTTACATCCACCACCACACCAATGTCTATATACATGTTTTTTAATGAGATACACATATATCCACAACCAGGCCAATGTTTAAATACATGTACTATAATGTTTTATATGTACTTCCCACACCAGACCAATGTCTATATACATGTACTGTAGTGCGAAATAGTTACATCCACCAGCAGACCAATGTCTATATACATCTCTTTTAATGTGCTGATAACGTACATGCCGAGTCGGGATGTCGATATAAAACATCATTCATCAAAAACTGCATGATTTTAATGTGTAATAAAATGTCAACGGGATTGAATACTAAGATATCAAGATTGAATTCGTTTTGATAACCATTTGCTGTGCTAATATTGGTCAAAATATAAATGCCTTTGTTATTCGCGGATTTAACGAAATACGGGGAATAATGCCTGATAACGAGGTACAATACTATTTTCCCTTTGCCTACTTCTCCAGGGAATAAAATTTGCATATGCTATATTCCTACATGTAGCAACATTTACAAAATATTTTCATCTAGGGCATAAGAATATGTAAAAACCGCGATTATAGCAAATCTCAAAACTGGATATAAGAGATAGTTTATTCACCACAGGGATGGTCTCAAACACAGTGGGAATCCTCACAAATTGTAATAAATTGCCCCGAATAAATATTCAATCTTTATTTATCGTTATTTAATTATCAAATAAAGTTGGACAGTAGCCAAAATATTCCTGACTTGGGACAGACTAACATAACATGCGGTGGGGTGAAACTAGTTTAATTTGTTGGATCCAAAACCATCCTTTATTTCTGGTCAAGGCGAATGATGTGACATCCAATCAAGTACAAAAATATTTGTAAACACAGAGATAAATAAGTTCAAGTTCTTGTCCAACGATAAATAAATAACTCTTGAGTGTAATAATGCAATCTAGAACCCTTTTATCCATTAGTTTTTATTTCTTGCTTTTACACAAAGTGGTGTAATGAATGAAATAACGTTACAAAAATGGATTTAAAGCCGTTTTGGTCTTTCTGGTCAATTAAGTAAAGTCAAGAAATATCAAAAGGATATTCGAAGGAGGGGAAAATCGAAAATAACTGACAAACACCGGAGAACAACGAAGAAAAGACCGAAACAATACAAGCATTACACTTAAAAACTAAAAACATATAAACAACATGGACCCCACCAAAACTAAAACTGCGAGGGGACCTCACTAACTATACCCCCGCTGCTGTTAATTTACAAAAAACTGATATCAAATCTGTGTTATAAAATTTTGAAGCCCAATTTAACAAAGCTATGAGGAGCTAAGTGATCAATGAAATTCTTATTATGTGCATATCTAATAAAAGACTAAAGTATTGGACCAGAACAGAATTTCTAAGTCCAAAAGAGTATAAATATGGAAAAAAGTATTTGACCAGGACATACTTCTCATGCGCAAATCTACGTATTGGGATCTAACAGTATGCAAAATTTCATTAACCTCTGATAAGGCATGCTTGAGAAACTGCAGGTACAAAAAATTGGGGGATAGACAGAATTTCTAAGTCCAAAATGGCATAAAGTTTTGAAAAAAAGTATTGGACCAGAACATACTTCGCATGCGCACATCTAGGTACTAGGATCTAATAGTATGCAAAGTTTAATAAACCTCTGATAAGGCATATTTGAGAAACTGCGGGTACAAAAAAAAGGGGGATAGACAGAATTTCTAAGTCCAAAAGGATATAAAATTATGGGAAAAAGTATTGGACCAGGACATACTTCGCATGCGCACATCTACGTATTAGGATCTAACAGTATGCAAAGTTTCATTAACCTCTGATAAGGAATGTTTGAGAAACTGCGGGTACAAAAAAAATCTTGACAGACAGACAGACAGACGGACAGGCTGATTCATATATACCCACCAACTATGTTTGCGGGGGTATAAAAACGTTGGCGTATACTCAGGTGCTCCGGAAGAGTAAACAGTATCTGCTTCCTGCAGGACACTCGCCATGCTGCCCATGTCAAATTCGATATTAGGAATGGACAACATCAATGGAACAGGTCCATTTAAGTTGTCTGAATCCGCTAAATAATGGATTTTAATGAAATTTTATACTCAGGTAGAATTTTCGACATTGCATCTAAATATCGAAAAAATTTAGTTTAGCTTT
Organism: Mytilisepta virgata; assembly: GCA_028015205.1. Taxonomy (NCBI): domain Eukaryota; kingdom Metazoa; phylum Mollusca; class Bivalvia; order Mytilida; family Mytilidae; genus Mytilisepta; species Mytilisepta virgata. The sequence continues at coordinate 3,016,498 of CM051520.1, read as the reverse complement.
TATATTTCTTCAATAAATTTGAATTAATATCCTTAAAATAAACAAATGTCTTTCACTGTAGAATTCATATAAAAACTGCCGAAGAAAATAATTTCACTTTAAATCGTCATTTCTTAAAAACTTATCCCTAGAAATTGCTATAAAATGATATGGAATTGCTGTCAGCTATTCCATTTTATTGATGATAAATAATATAGGGTCATCCCTTCGTGTTTGGTGTGGTAATCATTCAAACTTATGCCCTGTCTGTAAAAACACTAAAAATCTACATTTACCATTGCGACGTCGTTACGACGTTAACCTTATTTGGGCCTTTTGACGTTTTTTTTTCTCCTCTCTACATATATATAGTAATAAATTTAATATACGAAAAAAAAGCTGGTGACCCCTAGTAAACTTTATATCAATAATACATATATATCATTATTTGGCAATAATATATAATTATCCCCCCGCTTAGCGAAAGCGGGGGGATCATGTAATACAGTCCGTCCGTACGTACGTACGTATGTACGTACGTACGTACGTACGTACGTCTGTAGTGGCAAGGCATATCTCTGAAACGGTAAAAGATAGAAACTTGAAATTTGGCATCATGGAAGAGTATATGACCCACTAGGGAATAGACCCCTTAAAATTGGAATTCGACCCCTTGGGGCCAAATTATGAGCGAAAAACGAATTTCGCGATATCCAATAAATGGAGATATCTCCAAAAGTGTTAAAGCTAGGATATTGGAACTTATGTCACTACTTATATTGCCTTTCCCAAGTTGAAAGAGGGTATCAAAATTTTGGTCCCGCCCCTAGGGGCAATGCCCTAAGGAGTTAAAAAATGTCTAAAAACGATTGTCCAAGAACTCCTCCTACACCGTAGAAGATAGAAACATGAAATTAGGTACACTAGTAACACTTGAAGAGTTGTCTGTGCCAAAGGTTTCGGAATTTTGATTTTTGCCCGGGGGTGGGGCTACACCCTAATATGTAAAATCTCAAAATATGGTAAGATCAGTTCATATCCCCACCCCTTAACCATATATATTTTTATTCCACATTTAAAGACGAGTTACATGGTCACCCCCGGGGGTCAGCCCCACCCCCCTCATTTGGAAAATTACAAGATATCTCAAAAACAGTTAAGATCCCCACCCCTAAACCATATATATTCTTAGTGGGCATGACAAGACAAGTTTAATGGTCATCCCCGGGGGTCGGCCCCACCCCCCTAATTTAGAAAATTACAAGTTATCTCTAAAACAGTTGAGATCCCCACCCCTAAACCATATATATTCTTAGTGGGCATGACAAGACCAGTTGAATGGTCATCCCCGGGGGGTCGGCCCGACCCCCCTCATTTACAAAATTACAAGTTATCTCAAAAACAGTTGAGATCCCCACCCCTAAACCATATATATTCTTAGTGGGCATGACAAGACCAGTTGAATGGTCATCCCCGGGGGTCGGCCCCACCCCCCTCATTTACAAAATTACAAGTTATCTCAAAAACAGTTGAGATCCCCACCCCTAAACCATATATATTCTTAGTGGGCATGACAAGACCAGTTTAATGGTCATCCCGGGGGTCGGCCCCACCCCACTTATTTAGAAAATTACAAGTTATCTCTAAATGAGATGCCCAACCCTTAACCATAGCTACTTGTATTCGTTATTAAAAGATCAGTTCAGATATTTTAAAATGTTTAATATTGGTGTTGTGTATTTTGTGAAGTCCAATTTCATATTTCTGTGTTGTTTCTTGATATCCAAAGATCAGTGTCAAACTTTTTCTCTATTTATGCAATTTGAAATTATGAGGGGTTCAGACTTTGTGCATTCCGACTTTGCTGGGAGCGGGGGGATGTGCAATCTCCGATTGCTGCGTTTCATTTAAAGTCTAAAGAATGGAATTTTTGCAGCGATATCGACGTGTATTCTATGTATTTACACATTCTATATTTGCCAAAACTTGATACAGCATTTTCCGGGAAGTGTTAAAATGATAAACATTTTTTTATATTCAGTTACAGATTAAAATGCTTTTGTTGCATGCAAAATTTTATAGAAATAATCTGAAATACAGCCCAATTAGGTACCTCCTGCATGTACCTTAATTTCCTATCGTACTAAATATTAACAGATATTTCAGAGTGACCCATTACTGCGGTACTTTTGGTATTTTTTTAAGTAATCCTTCTAAGCCTTCAACCATAAAATAATGTGATTTCATTATTTGACTTCTTTATGTACTAAGGCATATAAACTGAAATTCGTAATTGTTTTAATATTTTCCTATTATTATAAAAGGAGGAAAACTAACATTCAGGAGCTTACTGTAATATTTGTGAGCAGTCTTGAATTTTCAGCCCAGTTTGGAGTTAGATTTTTCTCAGTCTGGAAGACAATAAAAGCTCTGTCCCTTTGTGATTCTGAATTCTGACTATCTAGTTGTACTAAAAATGGTTCAAATGTAACAGTAATGTTAGGATATAATCTTACATGTTTATTGTACCAGGATCATTTTTTATATAATCATAAAATTATATTACATCTGCTTTCAATTTTGACAATTAACTTTTGGCATTCAATTTAAATATCATTTTAGTTTTCTTCCGCGTGGTATGTCAAAAGATATGCACCGAGGGCCGGTCATTAATTATATGAGGGGTCTGGAATTTTTCTTACAGCATCTATCAAAAACAATAGTGATATCCATATCTGATAAATGAAAAAATTCGTAAGGGTTCCGCGGAACCCAGTGTCTCGCCTACTTTTGATGTTGTCTATATTTTCAGTGTGATAGGTGAATGCACATAATAGAATGCAATGTTAAGTCCATTTATACGTAAAAAACTGAAAAACAGAAATAAATATTTTACAAAATTTTCTCCTGGATACAATCTTTATATCATAAACAAGCTTCTGTCCAAATTTGGTAAAATTCCTGGATAGTTTAAGAAAGTTATTAAAATTTTAAAAACTTTAACCACAGAGTGAATGTAATGTTTCCTGGCAGAAAAACTAAGTCCATTTATAAGTAAAATACGGAAAATTTTTTTTTTTTTTTACTAAATTTACTTCTGGATACTATATTATGATCATAAACAAGCTTCTGTCCAAGTTTGGTACAAATCCAGGATAGTTTAAGAAAGTTATTACAATTTTGAAAACTTTAACCACAGAATGAATGTAATGTTTCCTGGCAGAAAAACTAAGTCCATTTATAAGTAATATACAGAAAAACTGGAATTTTTATTTTACAAAATTTACTTCTGGATACTATCTTATGATCATAAACAAGCTTCTGTCCAAGTTTGGTACAAATCCAGGATATTTTAAGAAAGTTATTAAAATTTTAAAAACTTTAACCACAGAGTGAATGTAATGTTTCCTGGCAGAAAAACTAAGTCCATTTATAAGTAAAATACGGAAAAACTGGAATTTTTTTTTTACAAAATTTCCTTCTGGATACTATCTTATGATCATAAACAAGCCTCTGTCCAAGTTTGGTAGAAATCCAGGATAGTTTAAGAAAGTTATTAAAATTTCAAAAACTTTAACCACAGGGTGAATATTTGTGGACGCCGCCGACGACGACGACGACGACGACGGAATGTAGGATCGCTATGTCTCGCTTTTTCGACAAAAGTCGAAGGCTCGACAAAAATGACCCCCTTCAATCTTAGATTAATATAATTTACCCCCCCCCCCAACCCAACACACAAATTAAAATGGAACGATGCTGGTCTATTTATAGTTTACACCAGGTCAAACCTAATTTAGTGCATCCCGGCACGATTAATAATCACAAAATGCTTTGATGCGTATCATTTTATTATCTTTTAAACACATTTCATATTTGATATGTCAAACGCCACCTCATTAATTTTTCTCCCTACTGAAGTTAGTAGGTAATCTATAAATAAATTCCCATGATGCTATGCTTTTATCGATGACGTACTTCTTGTCCTGTAGTGTCTGACTGTCTCTCCGTGGACTGTCTCACGGTGTACGTGCACTGTTGACTGCCACTCATTTTTTCCACAGGGTGCAAAACAAAATCCCATAATTCACTTGTGAACAGAAAAACATATATTTTACTCCAGGGTGTGACGTAACATCATAACGACGTTACTTGAGACATTTTCACGCGTAATCATAAAACTTACTGATTTTCTGTTCTCTTAATTATTTAATTATTTTGTGTGACCAATTATTTTTGTTCGCATAATAAATTTTGCCATTAAGATCTTTCTGGTACATGATAGACTTTTTGTTAACAATCTAGTGCTACCTTTGGGAACTTTGAACATTCAGGCCTATGACTGGTTGAATTCTACCTGTTTCTCTAAATTTTGGAAAATATATAAACAGGCCCCCGTCATATTGAAAACAAAATCTGATTCGGATCTCCGCAGTACTAGCATACAATGTATTGCTATGTGATGCATATAAGTAGGGTCAATTCAGCTTTATAACAACGTGTCCCTATACTAACTTGAACTATTCACTATTAAAATGCTGCGGACTGATCATGATGCTCTAACCGAAACCGTTTATATTTTATTTATTAAGGTTATCCTGATTCTGAAACATTTGACTTTTCGTTGATGATATGTTTACTGAGATATATGGCAAAGATATTGATACAAGACAGCTTACCACTCTCCACAGTTGTAAATGTTGGTGTATTTATCCAGGCTAAAGTATTATAAGAACTTTACATAATGATGAGTGAATTTCAAATTTAGAATATACCATACACTTAGCTCCTCCACTACATTTTATAACAAGGTCAATTTTTGTGTTTTCTTTTCATAGAAATTACATTACATTACACCAATAATATAAAACATGGATCAAGGCGTGCACAGAACAATCAAATGTATTGTTTACATAGTAAATTTCTCTGAAAGACGTTCAGTATTTTAAATTTTGGGACATTCTTTGCAAATCAACAGTTGAATCTTAATTTTTATGGAAAAACCCGTAAAAAAAGACTTTAAATCATAACAAAAAACAAAGATTTTTCGATTGTAGTACAAGGAAAGTTCAAATTAAGAAATAAAACGATACAGTAAGGTTCATTCACTGTTTTAAAATAAGGTAAAAGGTGACAACACAAACGATGAACGAACGATGTTACGGACGATGTATGAAAGATTCAGGAACGATAGACGAAGGATCAAAAACTCTCACATGTACCATAAATGATGCAATAAACGCGCTTATATCGTGTAACGCATGGTTTAGCATTTCGTTTAGTGTGCAAAATTTGGTTGATCGTATATGATACATATTTGCGATTTCCATGTATGGTGAAAAGCATCCTTTGTTTAACAAAACATATTTATCTGAGATAAAAAAGAGAGTTGTGTCTCTTTCGTTAATACACGATCTTGGGTACAGTTAACGTTCCACAGTAATTCATTTTCTTCAATTTTTTTACACAACATATACAATTTATATACTTCATAACACACATTACTATATGTATTAAAAGATAATTGGTTAATGGGGAATCAGCATTTCTTGTAATTAAAGGAAGATAATTTCATTTTTGAAATTTTCAATCGAAAACTAAAATAGAAAAAAAATCAAATTTTATTTTAATATTTTTTATATACTTTAAAATATAGAGGTTTACGCAATATTTTTTCTTGTTATAATGATGAGGAGACAATAAAAACAATGAAAAGAATTATATCTCCTACCTTCTGACAAAATATGACAAAAATATCTTTTAAGTTGCTTTTTGTCATTTCATATTTTTCTTTCAATTAAATATATATGTTGTTATACCTCATTCATTCAGAATCTTTTTTCAAAGCCAAATCATCTGAGAATGTCTTTATCTACCAGATTATAATTCAGAGAAATGATACTTTTTGTCATTCCAATAATATTCTTTTGCAAAATAAAAATAATAATAAAGACAAACTATACCTACGGTCCAGTTTTCTATTTACACAACAAGTGTACACATATAGGATTATATTTTGGTTATGCTAAACTCTTACTTTATACACTTAATTCAATGTACAAGCGGAAAGACTTAAGTTAAGAAAACCATGTTGTAAAATATTGTAAAAACATTATACTAGAACATATTCATGATCACTTGCAGGCAATTAAACGCTTAGGTTGTCAAAATTATCATGGACTATGTTCTTAACTGAAAACAGTAAGGCTTTTTGACAGTAACAAAGAAATCATAACAGAACTGGGTAACACTGTTAGGACGAATGATTCGGTACAAAAGAGCGTAAAATGTAAGTCTCGAATGAGTTCAACAATGTTATAAAAAATTCAAATAGGGTTGGGACGAAACACAAAGGAAAACCGATTTTAACTTCAACTGTAAATGGGTGGGTGGTTTGGTTTGGTCGAAAAATATGTTCTTCTGGAGCTGCCATTTACCTACTCTTTTTCGAAAACTACAGAAAGGGTCTTTCGCGTGCAGGGAGCATTGATTTCTCCAAACACGTTATCCAGTATGGTCTGCGACCAAGCTTTCCGTATTTTAACCCGAAAGCCTATCTCTTATCCTATCTTTCGGTTAAGCTCCCATAATCCACCTCCTGTGCCTAGATCTCAGAAATAAATAGCATTTCAAGCTGTCTATATTTTATTGTGAGTCGTTTCTGAAATTTAAGTTTGAAGGAATTTTTTCTTTTCAGATAATAACATCTCTTGTTCCTCACACCCAAAACTAATTCTGCATCATAAAACCATAACAATTCAAAACGTTAGACAAATTTTAAATACCATGCTTGAAATAAATATCGCAATTGTCAAACTCTTGCATATTGTCAGTGTTCGCCAGATATTGTGTGTGCAAAATTGTAATAAATTCTATCTAAAATAGGTGAGTCCAAAATCTTGAGATAGTTGAAGTCTTAATTTATTAATTCAAAAATGTGTGAAATGCCAAATTCTCCCATGATACAAACATCAGTATACCATTTTCTGCCCATTTAAAGTAGTCATCCAAAATATAAATAGAAATCCATTTCGTTCAAAGTTTTTTGTTCGAATAAATTTTGATAAATGCGGTAAGAAGTAGGTAAAAAGAAGACTTTATACGGTTTTCGAGATATAAAGAGTAGAAGGAATGATAAATCGATGTTCCTTTTTTGTTTTGTTTGCTTCCGATTCCCTTTGGGATTATTATTGTATTTCATAATTATGAGTAATTTCTGTAGCATTTCAACAGATTTTTTTTCTATCTTTTATGGTTTCAAGGTACAAACGCCAAATGTTTAAACAGTATTTCTATTGTGGAAATGTGCTGTTTGTGTAAAATTTGTAAGAATGGTAATTTTTGTTTTCAAACCAATGTGTATAACAAAGAAACATTGTATGCAGAAACATATACCATTTTCCTAAACAATATAAAAACAAACCTTTGGAAATGTTATCATATAAATGTGATTTTGTTTTAGATGTCAACTCCAAAATGAAAAAGGAAGGGAGGAATTGGATAAAACTGTTGTGGAGACAATCTTTTCAAAATGACAATAGATCAAAATGTGAATATTGTCACAGTTATTGATCCTGTAGTTTGCGGTAAGGCGACTAATGTCCGTCAAATTGTACTCTCTATCGCAATCAAGGCTTTGTTCCGTCTAACATAAAGTATCAGCGGGACGAAACTCAGAGACATATTTCGTTATTGATGATGTTCGTGGTAAATTTTCTTTTAATATGCAGACAGTAAGAAACTGGACCGATTGTGATTACGTTAAAAAAACTGATGGATTCGAAAGAACATGGGAAGATAAAAATATTCTTATCTTGAATAAATTACATTTATTATCAATTCAGAAACGTCGGCTTAATATCAAGATTCAAGATTTATTGTACACTCAGACACAATAAAGTGTTACATGAGGACAAATAATGATACATTATATAAAGAAATAACAGGATGAACAAGTTGACAAGAATGAGAAGCAATATAAACACAATATTATAACAACATACTAAGCTTTTTGACAAACATTGCAATATTATTTAGAACTCTGACATTACATAACGAAAGCATACCACTCATTTTGGTTATATTTGGATTTACTGTATAGTACCCTGGTATATATAAACGTCTTAATTCTGAGACAGCCAAATTTGTGCATAGAAAGAAGTAGTGATATTCATCGCCAATACCCCCTCTACACAAATTGCAAAGCCTTTCATCTCTATCTATGTTGTACCATCTTACCGTCTCGATAGGGAGCTTATAATTACAAGTTCTAATTTTGATAACGATATTCTGTTGGCTACAGAAACCCTGGATAAATAATTTTCATAGCCAAAATTTGTTTTAAATAGAGAGTAAAATTCTCCTCGCGAAGAGTTCTCAATAGCTGAGAACCATGACTGTATAAATTGGTCACGTAATATCTCGTTCTGCTGCAGTCTACACCAGAAAGATAACATTCTCAGTTTGACTCTTATATCTAAAGGGTGATGACCTAGTTCCCCATAGAGCATGAAATTAGGGGTTGACAATCTCAGGTTAAGTATCCTTTTACAAAATTGTAGGTGTACATTTTCGATTACGCCAAGATTCTCAAAGCCCCATACTTCTGATCCATATAACAAAATCGGTTCAACTAATGAATCAAATAACTTTAACTGTATGCCAATTTGAATATTATGATTCCTGATCTTTTTGTAAATCGCAAATAGTGATTTTTGAGATTGTTCTACTAGCTTTTTCTTCGCAACAGCAAAATTTCCGTTATATTTAAGAATAATACCAAGGTACGTGAGCGAATCCACAATATCTAAATATTCACCATTTAATTTGAATTCACAATGTTGCCTAAGTTTTCTTTTACTGAAAATAATAACTTTTGTTTTTGAAACATTTACTGAAAGTTTCCAAAGATTGCAGTAATTTTGAAAAATATCCAAAGCATTTTGCATGCCTTCCTTGGTTTCTGAAAATATTACTGTGTCATCAGCATAAAGACTGTTTTGAATATGTTCTGAAATAGTTTCAAGCGGGAAGGCATCTAGTTCCTCGAAATAGTCTTCCAAATCATTTAAGAAAATTGAAAACAGGAACGGGGAAAGGTTTTCACCTTGACGAACACCTTGCATACAAGCCAAAAAATCAGATTGTTCATTATTGTACATAACACATGATTTAATATTATCATACATATTGTAGATGATTCGGAAACACTTTCCCTTGATACCATAATGTTGCAGTTTTTTTCCATAAACCAGTTCTCCATACAGTGTCAAATGCCTTGCGAAAATCGATAAATGTGCAATATAATTTTTTGCCAAATGAAAAATAAAGAGAGACCAAGGCAAGCATAATAAATATATTATCTGTAGTAGAGTATCCCTTGCGGAAACCAGATTGACTTCGTGTAATAATGTCAAATTCGTTCGACAAGAAATTAAGTCTACTATTGATAATAGAAGTAAATAGCTTCCCCAAGCAGCTAATTAAAGTAATTGCACGATAATTGTCGGGGTCGCATGCGTCGCCTTTATTCTTATATATCGGACAAATGATGCCATTTGACCAACTAAACAGAACTACACCAGTATCTCAAACTATATTAAACAGCTTACAGTATATAGATAATAAAGCTGGAGACGAATACATAAAATACTCATTAACAAAATCGTCAATTCCAGCCGCCTTACCATTCTTCAGACTTTTTATTGCATTTGTCACCTCATCTTCAGTAATATTCCCATTTAGAATATTATCATAAATCAAGTTATCACACATGTTATCAAGGAAAGTGTTCAATTCATCATCATTTTCATCATCATCTGCATTCAGGTTTTTGAAATATTCATAGAAACTATCAATAGGTATATCTATATTTTCTTTTTTTTACCATTCATATTGTTCAAAATTTTCCACATTTTCTTTGGGTCGCTTTTTGAGGCTTCCCTAAGTTTAGACATGTTTTTATATTGAAAATTCTCAAAACTTTTATTCATCTCTTTTCTATATTCCCTGGCTTTATTATTCATCTCATTTTTCACTTCTCTAGATTTATTCGACTTATATTTATTTTTCACCTTATTAAACTCTGCTCTCTTTTCGTAACAATTTTTGTCAAACCAAGGTTCATGATAGGATTTAGTTAACCTAGATTTACCTGAAGTGAGTCCAAACACTGACGTAGCAGTGTCAACAAAAATGTGCTGAAGGTCCGAGACTAATTCATCCACGCATTCAGGCGTGATGTTATTATCATTCTCTAAGATGGAATTAATTTTTGCTTCTAAATTATGGATTTGACCGTTCTCATCTGCTATTATTCATAAATTGTTCAGTTTTCACCTGATTCCATTTAATGTGTTTTCTACCATCATTTATCTTGACATGATTTACACGGGGCATAATCTTAGCCTGGATAGAAAAGTGTATTCTATTGTGGACATCAGAGTACATGGGATTAAATCACACACAACAAATTCATTAATAAATTGGAATAATAATGGATACATAATTAAATAATCAACAGTGCTCGTGTTTTTACAAGTTGTGCGACCGTTATATACATCTGCACCAATTCTACCATTAGCAATATATAAAGAGCAACGTTTACACAATTCTAATAACTTAGTACCATATGGATTGATACGACCAACATCTTCATTGTTGCGTTCAAGTGGGATACCAATTTGTTCCAATGTTTGGTATGTATACATATTTTCATTTACATCATCATCAGTAATATTCAAAATATCATTTAACAAATTTGCATCTGGTATAATATAATCTGCTAATTTAGCAGTCCTGGCGTTAAAGTCGACAACAAGCGCAATATACTTTGATGTTTGAGAAAATTTTGTAATATCGTTTTCTATTTCAATAAAGGCATTCTCTGACGAATACTTGAAATATTCAGGTGGTACATAAACGCAGCCCAAAAACAATTGAGACTCTAAATTAAGAATGTCTTTGTCAAATTCAACCCACTGAAGAAATTCTGATTCGTTATCTAAAAAATTAATAGATTTTGAATAAATATCCCTATAAATGATAATAATACCACCAGACTTCTTTTTACACCTTTTTCTATGTTTACAATGATATGAGTAACCATCAGGTAAATTTACAACATCAAGACTGTCAAGTTTACTTTCAACAAAAACTAGAACATCATATTTTTTAATCAAGTCACAAAAATCAGGGTTCAAAAGTTTGGCCTTTAATCCACAAACATTGAGGTAAGTTATATTGAGTTTGTTTGCATACGTCACAGGTGTTTGCCTATCAGCTGTGTCTGAGTGATTGTCCTATCCATGCATCATCGCTTCTTGGTTTTCATCACGTGGAGGGTTCGGTGGAGGTACTATGCGGGGTAGGTTTCTATGGTTATACGGTAGTCCGTTCACAATAATTTGATCATAGACTAATTTTGCTGGTATTTTTTGTCTCTTAAGACGTTTTAACTCCGGTATCAGTGCTTTCCGACGGTTAACAATTTCAGTGGGGTACTGCTGATTAACACTGAATTGTTCTTTATTCTTAAGTGCATTCGGTACCTCTTTTAAAACACGTTCGTGATCGGCATAGTTAGTGAACCGAGCTATGATATTACGGGGTTTTCCATCAGGACGATGCCTAAGCCTGTGTACATTTTGAGGGTCGATACTTTCCACATCTTCAAATTCGAGCTCAGTCGAAATAAAGTTTCGAAGTACACCCTCGGTGTTTTCATTTTCATTATCCTGAGTTATGCCTCCAAAGATCAGGTTATACTTCATCGAGTGTGTTTGAAGTTTCAAAAAGTTTTCTCTCACTTTCTATTTTCAGATTCAAGATATCTATTATTACGTTCTAGATCTTGAACTCTGTGTTCTATTTGTTGGTGATGGTCTTCTTCTCTAAAAAGAGTTCTCTCATGCTCAAGTTGTTTATGTTTTATTTCACTGATTTCATTATGCATGTTTGAAATTGATCTTTCGAATTTTTCAAATTTTTCATCAATTTTATCTAGTATATCTAATTTTGGGAGTTTATCATCTAGCATCTTCTCAAACTTAGTTAACCTATCGTTTATCAAACTCATGTTCATAAGTATCGTTTCTAAGTTTAAAGGTGGTTGTGATGGGCCGATGTTTGGAGGCAATACTGGCATCGGGCCTGATATGCTGTTCTGGTGTGTAACAGGGGTACTTTGTCTGATTTGAATGTTCCCAGACTGGGGCAGAAATTCTTGAGGAGGTAGGCCAACCGGAGTTGCAAAAACTAATTGTTGCGGATTTACATGGTTTATTGGTGAGCCAGTCATGTTTAATTGAGATCTATACAGCGAGTCATGGGCCTGAGTCAGTATTTGTGAAGTTTCATTTTGTTGTTGTTGTGCCATGGAGGCCGCCATATTGAGTTTACCTGGTGGTGTGTCGCCAGAAGTACTCGTATTGCCTTTTTTCCTTTTATATCCTTTATGTCCTCTTTTTGACATTTAAATGACACCTTATGCACACATAATTGTTCAACAATGCTTTTGGTAACTCAATATTTCAAAAATGATCGTTCTAACACAGCTAAATCTCCACATTTTACACAACCCAAATTCAGTCAACTTTACTCATCCCGCCATTTTAAAATCCACAGCACATTTATTATTTGTATGGATCACAATAGTTTATAGTTGAACTTCACGACGGGTGCCGTATATAGAGCAGGAACTGCTTACCCTTCCGGAGCACATGGTTTCACTCCTCTTTTTTATAGGAGTTCGTGTTGTTCATTGCTTTTTAGTTTTTTGTGTTTATTTCTTGTGCTTGTAGTTGTTCATTTGTCTTCCCGGGTTTGTTTGTCCAATGGATTACGTTTTTTTATTGCTCCTTAGGTATATTTGTCCTTTTTATATGCAGCATTATGTAATCGCTTTGGTGAAGGACGTTTTGGTGTAATCTTTGAAAACAGTCTAATCGGAATGAAATGTTTATATCTAAAGTGATATTCTTTTTACAACAAAAACAAGCGCTTCGACAAATTTGTCTTACCTTATCACAGAAAACATCATCACTTTTAATTAGTTTGGCTCCTGAAGGGTATTTAGATATGATGAAATGTTTTGTTGATACATCACTTTTTAATGCATTTAAAATGGTCATGCTGAATGTGTCAATCTGTTATTCAGTCAAAAAGCTGATCCTAATTTGTTTTTTGGACAAACCCGATGTTTGTTGCATCAGAAGATTGACAAAACAAATTGTTGAATTATTGCTAAACCTCAACGGAAATGCAGATGTCCAGATAGAGGATTTTATGCACAAAGGAAAAACTCCAATGTATATTGCTTCATCAAAGGGCTTCTGGGAAGATGCCCATTTGCTGTTACAACACAAATGCCATATTAATTTATCTAGCGGTTGGACTCGCACATCATTGTAGATAGCTACAAAACATGGTCATGTAAAATTCGTAGAATCTTTTGATGACACCTTTGTATATTGCCTCTACAGAATGACATACTAAGACTACTTTTGAATAACAATGCTGACCCAAATATCTATACATCTTATAGATCTGGTTTAAAGTTTATTCAAATATGACACTAGCAATTAGAAAGATATCGTAATAGAATACATTTTTATTTGGCCTATTTATTTCTTCCTTTTTTTCGGTTGCCAAGCCAATCCGTACTCAGAACTTTGAACGTATAACTAGTAGTACTCTAGAATGAAATACATAACGCTGTTAACCAGTAACATTGTGTATGATAACCAAAATAGAAGGATTTCTTATTAAGATGAAAAATTAAACATGCATATACATGTACTGGATTATAAAATTATAAAACAAAAGCTGAAAATCGCTTTAATCTTCAACACAGAGCTAAAACCACATCCATTCAAGAGTAAGACGGCCCCCGATGTCTTCGATTAATAATTAAAGCCACAGTTGTACTAGGCCATGGGCTTGAATAGAATCCCCCTTTAATAAGACCAATTTTCAACAAGATAGTGTATATATATTCACATGTTGCTGGGATGTTGTTAATTTTCCTAACATTACCCTTTCAGAATGCCAGAACATAGAGTTCATATCAAGCATTAGTTGATCTTTGTTTGTCAGAGAGGAGATAGTTAAGGGGATAGTTCATCTAATGTGTTGCTAATAAGTTTGTCGGCCTAATTTTAGAGCGTATATCTCTTAATATAAACAAAGAAAAGCACAAATTAATCAAACGCTATAGCCATACAAGATTTAACAAAGCCTACTCTTGTACCGATGTGATACCTTAAATATTAAAGGGTTAGGTCCACGAAAGGTTTCAAATGGCTCTGTAAATTGGCCTCTATAAAAGGTATGCCTACATACGTTTAATATATATTAGAATAATCCGCATACCGTGAACGTCATGACTGCAAACACGACTGATATCTTTGACTCATTAGCCTAACGTCACATCCTGGAAGTTATAGAAACGGAAATTCTTTGTATATATTAAAAATCATTCAATAATGACCAAAACGGGAAACACATTATACTGTGTCCTTTATGTAGGTGTATTTGTCCTCTTTATGGTTCGGTATTTCGGAAACAGACCGCCCTGCTTTTCCCATTGAGATCCTTTCAGGCACTGACCCAACTGACATATTCAGAGTGTTAATATCAGAGTGTGCTTTTCGAACAAAATGCTCTTCAAGAATTTCTAAAAACCCAATAAGAAAAAAATAGTATTAAACATTGAATTAATAAGTACGTTTAATCTGTTTATTAATAACTATAGTATATAAGTGATGGTGAACGCTCATGTTATGTGATATTAATACAGAATTTTGCCCAGTTTATCAACATTAAAATTTTACGCTTCAGCATTTCTGATAAAAAAGGGATCGTGTGAAAAAAATCATTTATAAAATGAAAATAACTTTGTTAAGATAGAACCTGAAATTAAAAATGAGGTCATCTTTCTCAAGTTCTGTCTATGTTAATTAAAACAAACTTTCTTCTTACACGTTTTTAGATTTAAAAACGATAAAGCTAACATTTGTTGAACCTTTCCCATGGAAAACAAAAAAAAATAAAATAAAATAATTTATTGAAAGGCATTAATAGGAAATAAAAGCGGACAAACATTTATTTAAATAAACAATAACGATCTCACATAAAAAGTCTTAACATAAAAATAACACGACGAATGTCGATAACAGAGTGTGATTCGTCGAAATCATTAGCGTCGTTTCAACGTCGTCAAAAATGAACTAAAGTTTATGAACAATCGTCAAATCTCAAAATGTAAAAAGGAAGTAGTGTTTTCTTATAAGGGAAACGGCCGGTAGTACTTATATTGTCATACGAGTAATTAAACACACTTTTTACAATTTTCTACTCTTTTTACCATCCAGGAACCAACATTAATTAAAGTACAAACATAATACATTTGGAAATACATGATAATTATCTTGCAAGCTTTACCAAACTAGAGGTACTGGTACTTTGCCGTCTTTTCATGTACAGTAAATAAAAAATTTCAAAAATGTATTTTCACCTTAATGTAAAATTTTTTCATATTTTTATACAGCTAAGTCATCCTACAATTTGCTCACTCACCTTGTTCAATCTAAAATGTTCTTATATATATTTTGACCTGAGTAGCGTACACATGACTTATCTGATAACCGGGAAGTAAATACTACCATTTCCCGTATATTTATGTACACAACACTAACTAATGAACTTCATGGGATACACTATACTACAACATATATATAAATGACTTTGTATAGTTTTCGTTTTGAGAAAATGTATCATGGTAGAAGTTGTAGGATTATTTTTCACTTTGTTATATATCTTTAGATATAAATGCAACGTTTGTGAAATATTAGGATATTTAAAAACTATTTAAACAAACAAGATGGCGGAGGCAATAAATACTTCCTCCAGCAGTGAAGAGAGAAATAAAGATAAAATAGCAATATCACAGGAAGAGACGAATTGTTTAAGAATTACTAATGTCTTATATCGAGTTGCTCCGCAAGCTGTTAGGCAACGGTTTGACATAGAGTTTCATCCAAATGGACTTCAGATTGTTCTTAACATGAACAGGAATTATACTGTTTTGTCGTCCCTGAAGAATAAGAGAGTCATCAACCAAAAACAGTGGGATTTACTATTTCCAATAAGAGGTGGGTGTTTAAAGAATTTTACCAATGATTGAATGAAAATCTAAATCTTTTTTGGTCATTTGTGACTATCATTTTACTTCCCTGTATACGCATCATCACATGACTGAAACATGCCATTTAATTGTTATTTAAAATGCATGTAAAAATGGGTTGTCTTGTGTAGTCTGGGCTTGAGATATGGGCTAGGCTGGTGATATGTAAAACATGGCATGGGACGGACTCTTTATTGTAAAACATGGCAATGCCTTAAATACATGTTTTTTGTACTCTTTAATCTATAATTCAAAGTATTACAGTTTGTATTTGGGCCAATGACTCAACAGCGTGTAACAACAACATTTGTATGTGTCGTACATCTGTTTGTGAGGGTGTGTAAGCAGTAATATTTTACATCGTGATGTGTACAGAAATTACCAGTATTTAGCAAAATTCAAAAATAATAGAAATACTAAGGTATGGCACATGTTAGATCTCCTTAGCTGAAATTTGGCTTCCTATTTCGGTATTTTTGGTTATGAGTACTTTTTTTTTAAAATAAGTTTGGTTTTTGGTCTTCCAAATGTTTCGGTTTTAATGCTGCTGATGAGAGGTAACTCCTTAAAATGCTTTGTATACAGCATAGTATAAATTTATTATATCTAATTTTAGTATCTTTGGATTGTTATTTTATAACTTTTAAAATATAATCGTTTCCTTCGTGTGTTACGAACACACCAATTTTTATAAAGTTATCCGATGAAGATGTTTTGGTATAGCAACTTAATTTGCTGAAATGTTAAGGTAGTTCAGTTGATGTTTGAAATGCTAGTTGCAGTGACGTTTATACTTATAATAATCAGTTGATTCTAAAAGAGAAAGTTTACAACCTATAATGTAATCTCAGTTTTGTATACTTTTATCAATGACCAGCAATTAAATATTTAGATGTAGTTGTCATCACTGTCATCCATATTAATTTCTTTTAAGAGATGGAATTTTAAACAAAACTGGCGAGGGCCTTTGTTATGTATATACTACATATAAATTTGATAATTCATTTTTAATGGATATCTTTGTCAAAAGAATACCGATTATTATAAAACTCATTAATCTGACTTAAACATTCAAATTCTGCTTATATTAGATACGTAATCAACCATAGCATGCTGGTAAAGCATATGCACAAAAACAAAACTGCAATACAATGAATGGTAGATTCAAGTGTATTCCCAATCAGCAAGCCAACGTTGGGCCATTGTTGGCCCAACAAATCTGTCTGCGTTGGCCCAACGATGGCAAACAATGTTGGCCCATTGTTCTAAGTGCAAAGTGGGCCAACGATGGACCAACATGTTGGCATAACGTTGGGCTAATGTTGTGCTTTATACTTACATTGGGCCAACCTTGCCCCAATCTTATCCTTACATTGGGCCCGATGTCAACTAATATATAAATGACAATGGCCCAACCTTGGACAACGTTAAACATCAGTTCAATGGGGGCCATACATTGTTGTTATAACGATGGGCCAACGTTGGACCAATGTAATAAATGTTAGATATCAAATTTATTTAACGCTGAACCGAAATTAATTATTTCTGATGATACCGGCCCAACAATATGTGGACAATCTACTATAAATGACAAACACTCCTTGTTTGCCCATACATGTAATATCCAAAAAGTGATGTCGCAAAGTTGGATAAATATATAATATAAAAATATAATTTGTGATACAGATATTCCTAAGTATATATATATATATATATATAAAAGATACTGGGGAAAAGCAGGCAAACTTGCACCCTTATCTTATTTTCAAACTACATTTCCACCGTTGAACTCCTGATAGCCCCGTACAACACTTTGTGAAAATTCAATTAAAACTAAATATCCGAAATAAACCTGTCCAAAATAAAAAAAAAATATCGACCGTGTAATATAAGCCCATTGTGAATAATCAAGTAATTGATGTGCTCCTAACCCCAGGAGGAAGTTACAGAAAGAAGAAGAAGACATCAGTCCGCGTTTTCAACAGTTATTCTTTCTTTACTTTTAAGCGTACTATAATACTTCATATCAATGATAAATTTATAATCCAATGTCATGAATGTTTAAAGATTTTTTTTCCTTTTTTACAATCATTTGATGAACTGTCAAATCGACAATGGGTTTTTTTTTAATTTAATAAGAGAGTTATCACCGTGTATCAGTCGTACACCGGATATAGGTACTAACCAAGCGAGAGATGTGATCCATCGGCCTTACCAGGAAGGAAAATCTGTATTTTATCGGCATAAAATTTAATGTATACACATCTTAAAAAAATATAGCGTTGTTCTCAAATGATTATATCATTAATTTATACCAAATATATTCAAGGTACTTCAGGAAAATGAGAAAGCTATACCACAATAGGCGCAAGTATTTGTAGATGTCAACTACTACTGTTATTTCCGACATGATTGTCGAGTCATTCACGGATTTTTTCTAAGAGCAAGCAGATTATGATTTAGAGTAAACATTACTGTTCCTAAGTATAGCATATTCAACTTCTCCTGGATGTCATATTAATTGAAAAAGGAGGTCGAAAACAAGTTGTTTGTGTATGATGTATAGTAGCCGTACATTTTTTCAACTATACACCGTACACAAGCTTTTATTTGACCAACTATACACCGTACACAACTCTTCTTTTCTATCAATTAAAAGACTCTGAATGACTCTGTAATCATAGCAGATTAGACCGCTTATTGACCTTGACAAGTATTTGCGACTGTTTTTGATTACCATTCTTATTTTGGAAAAAAAAATGACATCAAAGGGAATCAATCCTTGATGAAAAATCATTTTAGGACAGATTAATGCAATTAATGTACATTCATGTTAAATGCAAATAAAACAAGGAATCTCTTACCTTGCAAGTTCAAAATATCGCACGTCTCGCTTGGTTAGTACGGATCATACACGGGACCTAACGTTGGCCCAACGTAGGTACAATGTTGATATATATACCATATTCTTTTACATTTGCACATAAGTATACGAACCAAACGGATAGCCAACGTTTGGCCAACGTAAACATAACAACCCCAACGGATAGCCAACGCTGGATCAACGTAAGCATACCAACGCTAACGTATGGTAAACCTAAGCATAACAACCCCAACGGACAGCCAACGTTGGGCCCACGTAAGCATACCAACTGTACAACCAATTCCCAACGTTGGCCCAATGTAAGCATGCTGTCTGGGTTTCAGTCAAGTAGGTGTTTTACATTTTTTAGATTTCAACCCATACAATTTTTTACATATCTATAGCCTAGCCCAGCGATGCTGTACATACCCCCAACCCAGAACAAGTTTTTTACATACCTCAAGCAAGGCCCAGACTAGACCGGAGCTGCCCATGTTTATAGTTAGTTTTTAAAAATTGCTAATAAACCTTATAAAGCAGAAAAAGATGAACTTATCGCAATAGTATCATGAATAATAGCGTTGTAATAATTTCAATGGTTTCAATAAAACGAATGCTTAGCCAAAAGTTTTTTTTTCTGCTGAAGGGATATCATAAAAACCTTAATCCTACTTTATTCAATTAAACCAAATGATGAGGCATGTGTAATTATGTACAAAGATGAGATATTTTCCAATCCTGTAAAATATACATTTAAGAGATGTGAGGTACTTACGTCTCTTGATGAACATTTTTTAGATGAATTTTTAATACTACGCAGGGCCAATATACTGGTTAATCAGATGTTCTTCGGTTTATCAATGCCTGATAATCCACTTGTCACTATACGTTTTACTCCTAACTTTTCGTTACCTCAAAATATGTGAATTCGCCTTTTTTTATTAAAATAAATCTTTCTACACAGTTTATCGATCTAACATTTATCGTAACACGTTTGTATGTTTAAAGTCATTGGATAATTGAAAAAACTATATAAAATTAAAATAAAGGTCGGTAAATGTATATTGCAAAGTTGTAACATTATTACATTAAGCTTCGAATTCCATTTATATCTGGCATGCATGTGTAAGTTTTTTCTCACTTGAAAGCCTAGTGCGGCTTTCTTTAAGATGAAAAAAGATAAGAAATAAAAGCTTTCCTCCAACTTTTGTCATTTCAATGTTCGAGTATTTAGTTCTAAATACATTGAATTCAATGGTATATCCAAACTTTTAAGCAATCTGTCAACCTGTATTCTCATGATGCAGGTTAAAAGTGGTTTCACCACGGGGATATAAACATGTTGCTCCAGATTATAGTGCAACAATGAGGCATTCAAAGGGTATTTTGGTGTACCAAATATGAACACCTATTTAAGCCAAGGCTCAGACTTTAAAAAACGATAATTTAATCTCAATTAGATAGATCTGATAATCTACTGGTAGCGATGTAAGAATTAAATACAGATAACGTCCTTTTCTTTTTTTATTTCAAAGTATTGGAATCTTTTTATGGTCGTCTTATGATAAGAGTCTCGTTGTCGTTGGTAGACATTTGTGTTTAGAATCATTTACGTTCCATCTCTCTTTTACGGTTTTCAAGATAAATGTTCAATGAAGCCTTACGGAAGGATTTTCTCTTCTGATTTTTAAAAAATATAGTTTTCCCCTTTGATATGTTTTGATGATTTTAGTTTGCGTGCGTGAGTTAACATGACTTTCGACAAAGAGGATTCACAAAAGCTTCTTAACCAGGGTTTTATGAGGGATAAGTTGATGTCATCACTTATTGCATTTTACGGTCTTCATCACGAATTGATTGACCGTAAAGTGTTCTATTATCTAAGATGGTATTGGACCTGTTCCCACTGTATTAACATTTCATGTACCTCCACCGATTTGTGACTACCACAGGATTGACTTTGTTGAACTTCACGACAGGTGACGTATACGGAGCAGGAACTGCTTACCCTTCCGGAGCACCTGAGTTTACTCCTGGTTTTTATAAGATTCGTGTTGTTCATTGTTTTTTTAGTTTTCAGTGTTTATTTGTTGTGCTTGTGGTTGTTCATTTGTCTTCCCGGGTTTTGTCTGTCAAATGGGTTGAGTGTTTTGATTGTCCTCTTTAGTATTATGTCAATATAGGCCACAATTAAAAATATTTGTTTGCACTAACGCGCCCGACCCGAAAAAAAAGGGACCGACTCAAAAGTTGTTTTGAGGTTAAAATCGAAAAGATTTTTTTCCGGATTTTTCGTCTCCCGTCCGACTTTGTTCCAGGTGTTACTTTTGCGGCATTTTGATGTTTTCGAGAGTTATCGGAACTGCCGTCGTAGCATACGATACGGCCCGAATGAAACTCAAAATTGTAATATTGACTGAAAGAGGATAGATTTTAGTTTAAAAAATGCGAAAACATTAACTGATTTTGCTTCTGACAAGTAATGGGAAGTCATAAACTGGGACTTGTGAATTGACATGTGGTGTGTAAAACTTTCACAGTGGTAATCGGCACCTGCACTGGTAAGTTAAATTGCGAAAAAGCGCCGGAAAAGTAAACCTTTTTTTCCCCACATATGTAATGGAATTTTATGCAGAATCTGAAAAATTAAGTCTCAATTGGATTGAAACTCTGCATCAGACCTCAATTTTAAGCCGAAGTGGAGTGAAATTTAACATTTTTAAAGCTTTTTTATGAAAAATTTAGAAATGTTGCTATGCCAACTAGGTTTCCATGGATATTTTTTATTTATTTTATCATGATTGAAACAATACTAACATAATGGCCTTTCAGAATATATATATGTATATGGGTATTATTTACTCTGAAGTTGGCACAAGACCGTGACATTTGTTAGCTCACTTCACACAGAAAATGGTACTATTAATTTATGGAGTGTAACCTATATTTAAAAGCCGACTTACAGCAGAATCTCCTGGAGTAAACCCAAATTGATGATTAGTGATTAGGGGACGAGCATTTGATATTCTGAGGGGGGGGGGGGGGGCAGGAGGATTTTGAAAATAAATAACCCCCAGCCTTGAGAATAACAAAAATGAATGGTTTGTTCTGTGGTAGATTGAGAATAAATAACCTGACCTGCAATGTGTTGAAAATAAATAACTCGGCAGGTCTTTTAGACCATTTTATAAATGCATGTTTTAAAGCATGAGATGTCACCAGATTCTACCAAAATTCGTCTTTTTTCATATATTTTTTTGGGAAAAACTTCCCAAATCTTTTAATAATATATAAATACTAATGTTTTTGAAATGTCTGAAAATGGGTTTCATTTCACTTGAGTTATATTGTCTCATGAACATTTACCTCACATTAATACCTTTTCCCATTTTAACCTATATTGTTTTTTGTACGTATGCAATATATGCAGTTTTGAATTCAGAAGATTCACGTCCAGAGGATGATGATTAATTCCGATTAAATGGTACATAATGTATTTCATCTAATCGAATTTATAAGATGTAAGTATAAACAGTTTAAATGTGAGAATATTGTGTAATCTAAAAAGGTGCTTGCATCAGGAGAAAACTATTTGTCATAAAACACCCCAAAGTAAAACCCTCTTTTCATTTAATATACATATATATATATACAACATACTGGTACATTCATGACATTTAACTTAAACTTCAGAAATATATATCTGCATTCCATTTTCCTTTCTCCTTTACTTTAAACAGAGCAATACACAATACAACATGAATGTACAAGCATGCATTATAAACATTGCATATTTCTATTTGCACCTATAATTCAGTTTCTTGATTTTGCAGTTATGAACTTGGTGCACAGATTTATGGCAATGGTGGCCATTTTTGTGCTAGCATCAAACACAACAACAAATGGTATCTTTATGATGCTCTTAAAGAATACCACAGTGCTGGACAGGGACTGAGACTGCAAGGTGGAACAGCCAAAATTCCGAACAGATACAACGTTGACTATGTTATTTATTTAAGAATAAAAACATGAATTTAAAAATTGTGTATTTTCAAATATTATAAATATAAATGTGAAAATAAATAATCTGTCCCTTGTTTTACTGAAAATGAAAAATCATGCTTCAATGGTGCAGAAAATAAATAATGTCTTTATTTTCCACAAAAATAAATAACCCATCCCCCCCCCCCACCCGAATACCAAATGGTCGTCCCCTTAAATCATGTTGACGTAAATAGAGATGCTTATAAACACACCTTTCCCAATACATTAATTAATGAAGTAGTTCGATAATTTTTAAAACACGAGGTACTATCCTCCTTTAAGACCGGGGTAACATTTGCCTGCTTCCAAATTTTATATGAGGGTTTTAATATAAAAAAAAAAAGCCTACCTACCTACCTACCCACTGATGAAAATCAGGGTCGGGTTAGTGCAAACTGAAATGTTTTTAAGTGTGGCCTAAATGCTATTGTTTACATGTACCATTTTCTTGAAAGAAGGGTCAACGGACTCTAATTGTTTCTGTATGTCAATGCATTAGTACTCTTACTTCAACTGTTTAGGGTCATGTTGCTGAGGAGTTATCATGCAAACCTTTTTTTATTTATGAAGGTACTGCTGATTCTGGTACATTTGATATTACGTTGATGATCTGTTTACTGCGACATCTGACAACGATACAGATACAAGACAGCTTACCCGTATTCTCAGTTGTAAACGATGGTGCAGACTTATCCAGAATAAAGTATTACCGAAATCAGTTAGCTCACAATGACGGCACGCTGTCAAATGAAAACTTTGAACTCTGGTGGAATGATATTACACAAGTATTTTTACTTTTAATTTTAAAAAAAATTAAGTATTCATACTTAAAGGTCTGGGTTCATTTGCATAGGATTTGGCGATACGGAACTCGTCGTGACTGTACACCTAAGCCTTTAACTTAAAGATAAGTTAATTAATATAGCAAAAGTTAAATAGTCTAGTTAGCAATCATTTTATTGTTATCGGAGTGGGGGGTCGCAATGAAGTGTAGGCGTTACCAATGATGTGGGTACAGCAATAGACCTCTACAGAAACTCATTTAAGGTATCATGATTTTGATTCTAAAAGATTTTCCTTACTTCCGTTTCCGGCGAACGAAACTTTTTCTAGCCATAGTATGTAGCACAATATGGCTGCCCCCATTAAACAAAGACTTTTCTAAATGACCCATATGTAGAAAATACACCTCAATATATAATTGTTTAGTACTTTTAACTTTTGTATCATCAGGAAACATATTTGGTGAAGTCATGTACCAAAAATGCCTTTACAAAGTCCAATCAAAGGTGAATTAAGTATACAACTGATTTTACTGTACTGCAATTCTTTCTGCAACACTCGTAGAGTGATTACGAACTACATCTCGATTACCGTCGATTAATATTCTTTTTAAGGTTCTGAGGATTAACCATGTTCCTCTTTTTATATAAATTTCAACATTTATTAAACAAGATTAAAATCTCTATCCTGACCCATAAATATTTTTTCAAAACAGTGGTTCACCTCTTCCTTCCACTGATAATTAAAATTCAAATATATTATACATTTACTATACATCTTTTATCACAACCAAATACATCTGAGAATGACTTTATTTGCTAGTTTACATCAGAGAAATAATACAAGTTACGCATAATACTTTTAAGCTCACCTTGCCAAAGACTATGTGAGCTTTTGTCGTCACTTTGCGTCCGTCGTCTGTCAGGCTGATAACTTTTCACATTTTGATCTTCATCTCTGAAACCTGGCAGGAAGCATCTATGTAAGGTCCTTTATAAAGTTTGCTCATTTCGTCTCGATCGGACAACAAACATGGCAGCCATGGGCAATTGTTGTTTCTGATTGGCTGCGTTTTCAAAAATCTTCTCTGAAACGGCTTGGCCAAATAGAACAAAACTTGACAGGTAGCATATATGGATATATAAGTTTCCTCATTTCGTTCCGATCGGACTACAAATATGGCCGTAATGGGCAGTTCTTGTTTCTGAAGAACAAATTGAACGAAACTTGACAGGAAGTATCTATGGGAGGTTGTTTACAAAATTTCCCCATTTCGTCCTGATCGGGCAACAAACATGGCCGCTATGCAAAATTCTTGTTTCACATTGGTTGATTAAAAGATTTTTTTTCTATGGAACTACTGGGCCAAATAGAACGAAACATGACAAGAGGCATCTGTGGGAGGTTCTTTTCAAATTCTCCTCTTTTTGTCCTGATCGGACTACAAATATGGCCACCATGGACAGTTCTTGTTTCTGATTGGCTGATATAAAAAAAAAACTCTTCTTCTCTGAAACTGCTTGGCCAATTGGAACGAAACCTGATAGGAAGCATATATGAGAGGTCCTTTATAAAGTTTCCTCGTTTCGCCCGAACCAGACTACAAATATGGCCGCCATGGGCCAGTTCTTGTTTCTGATTGGCCGATTTAAAAAAAAATCTTCTTTTCTGAAATGGCTTGGCCAAATGGGACGAAACTTGACAGGAAGCATCTATGGGAGAAAGTTTCTTTAGAAAGTTTCCTCATTTCGTCCTGATCGGGCAACAAACATGGCCATCATGGAAAAGTCTTGTTTCTCATTGGTTGATTTAAAAAAAAAACTCTGTGGAAATGCTTGGCCAAAGTGAATGGAACCTGACAAGAAGCATCTGTGGGAGGTTTTTACAAAGTGTTCTCATTTTGTCCAGATCATGCGACAAACATGGCCACCATGGGCAATTCTTGTTTCTGCCAGGTGAGCGGTACAGGCTCAGTCCTCTGAGCCTCTAGTTGTCATTCCAAACATACAGTTTTGCACACTAGAAATAAAGACTGACTATTCATGTTACCCAGTTTTCCCTTTGCTCAATGAATGAGTAGTTGACAATGCCACCCTCTTGTTACATTTATATTAGTGGACCGGTATAAACGGGAACAATAGTAATAGACAATATTAATTATCATGCAATTGCAGGCAATTGAACGACTGGGTGGTAACGGTTTTCAACAAAAGTGTACTGATCTGAAAACCGCAAGGCTGGATGACAGCGACAAAGAAATCCTGACAGAACTTCGAAACGCCGATAAAACAAATGATCCGGTACCAAAAAGCGTTAAATGTAAGTTGAATTTGAAAAACAAATTTGGTATGTAAATGTGTTAATATAAATATCACGTTAAAATTCATAAAAAGAGAAGCGGATTTCAAGCTGTATATCTTCTCTTAAACGTCGTTCTAAATTGCTATCTGTAGGAAAATTATATGAAGTTTATGCTTTTTAAATAATGACGCCTATTGTTCTTATCAGCTAAGACTAAAAATTTGATTGAACCGTAATAATTCAAAACGTTAGACGTTAGGAAGTTATAAGTAGCATGGGTCGAATAGAACTTTGTGTTGAATGTGTTTTGTTTTAAACTGAAACAAACTCTTGTATATTTACAATCACAAATGCAAACTTAGATAGTGTTTGCACAAATATGAGTAATAAATTCTATCCAAAACAGGTAAATCCAAAATCTAAAGCTAGTGGAAAGTCCATTTTAATAACTCCAATTAAAATGGACCAAATCACTTACCAAACCCTGCACATAAAAGTGACTGTCTAGCATATAATAAAGATACACTTCGTTCAAAGTTTTCACAGTTTGTGCTACATCAATTATAAGCAAAATGCGGTAACAATGTAGGAACTGCAGTTCTCCATGAAGTGGAGGAATCTACATAGAACAGCAACTATGACATACAGTGTCAAATATGGCACACTATAAATTATGGAACAATTTTGTATTGTATAATGTAACACATGTTATTTTGGAAGAAAGAATAAATCAATTTAATTTATCAATTAAATTTTATCATTCTGATTTTTTACTATAATATTTCATTTTTTTCTCTGGAATTAGTTTATTTTACGTTATATGTTCTAAATAAGAAGTATTTAGTCTACAATCTGGGATCCTGGAATATTTGTTGACATTTTACATATTTAAATATATTGTTTCACAGTTCTAGTATCATATAATTTATGGGGAATAGGGTAATTTTGAATCAAACTATAACCAATTTCACTTTCATTTCTATGGATTTCCAGGTGGTACACTAGTGGGATTATTTTCGTTTTAATTCATTTTGAAAAGTGCTGTCAATTATATTTGAAAATATGTCTTTTTTACGGTTTTCGTGTTATAAGGGGCTAAAGGGTTAAAAAAATGAATATGACTTTTTTCATCCAATTCCATTAGGGATTATTTTTCCAGTTCATCGTGATGGTTGATGTCAATAGTGTTTCAACATATTTGTTTTCTATCGTTTATATGGTTTCAAGATAAAAATGGTCAACGTGTCAAATTGTCAATATTAAACAGCATATCGGGCGACGAAATTTGTTATTTGTTTTAAGATTTGTAAGAATAGTCATTTAATTTCGAACAAACAAACACCATATGTCGAACAAGAGGTCCTTAATTTTTTTCTATATACAATGTAAAACACAAAACATTTAGAATTTTATCGTATAACTGTGATAATGTTTTATAGATGTAAACTCTAAAATGATAGAGGAATGGGAAGAAACAGACAAAACTGTTGTGGTAACAAGAACAATGAAAGATCTTCTAAAACTGGTAATAGATCAGAATGCAAATATTGTTACAGTCATTGGACCCTCGGGCTGTGGTAAGACCACTGCTATTCATCATATTGCTCTCACTCTCAATCGTGATCAAGGCTTTGATATTATTCCAGTAGTTGATCCATCTGAAATAAAATATCTTCGAGACGAAACTCACAAACAGGTTTTCATTATTGATGACGTTTGTGGTAAATTCTCTGTTAACCTGCAGGCAGTAAGAAACTGGAATGATTGTTCTGATTACATTAAAAAATTGATGGATGCAAAAGAACATGAAAAGATAAAAATATTGTTATCTTGTAGAAATTACATTTATCATCAATTCAGAAACGTCAGCTTATTATCAAAACATGTTTATGATATGTCCAAATCCGACAATAGTTTATCTGCATCGGAGAGGATCGATATTGCAAAAGCCTACCTTACAGAGGATGAAATAAGAATATTAAAAACGATGGATGTAAGGAAGTTTGATTTTTTCCCCCTACTATGTAGATTGTATTGTATGAACAGAAACACGGAAATACACAGATTTTTTTCTTCACCAACCCAAGTTATTATTGATGAGTTGAAATCATTTATGAACGCTGATGACCAGACGATATACGCAACATTAGCGTTATTTGTTATTTTCAATAACAGTTTATCGGAGGAACAACTATCTAGAAAGTCGAATTTACAAAAACTAATTTTGCCTGAGCTCTCTATTGAATGTAGTAGGCTTCCTGGTTCGTTTTCGTTTAAAAATGTGGAAGAGCAATTGGAGGGACTTAAACTGCCATATGTCACGAAAACTGAGAACTGTTACCGCATTATACATGATAAATTGTTTGACATTATTGTATCTTTTTACGGCAAACATATGTTTGATTTAATTCTTGAACTTAGTCATAGTGATATAGTAAGGGACAGATATCAATTAGAAGAAATAGCAGATACACAAGATACACACACCGACTGTGTTATTCTGATTCCAGAGAAGAAAGTCGAAAAATATTTTGAAGTGTTATGTGATCATTTGGCTGAAGGACGTTTTGATGTAGTCTTCGAAAACAGACTAATGCGGACAGAAATGTTTAGATCGAAAATCATATTCCTTTTAAAGCATAAAAAGGAGCTCCAACAAATGTGTCTTTCACAAGAAACATCATCACCATTAATTAGTATGGCTACTGACGGATATTTAGATATGATGAAATGTTTAGTTGAAATTAACATAGACGTAAATCAAACTGATCATAAGGGTCGTACGTCGCTTTATTATGCATCTAAAAACGGTCACACTGAATGTGTCAAGTTGTTATTAAGTCTAAATGGTGACCCCAATTTATGTAAAGAAGGGGAAACCCCGTTGTATATTGCGTCTGAAAATGGACACAAACAAATTGTCGAATTATTGCTGAACCACAACGCCATTGTGGATTTTAAGAGAGAAGATGATCTGCACCAAGGAGAAACTCCACTGTACGTTGCTTCATTGACCGGCTACTGGGAAGTTGTCCATTTACTGTTACAACACAAATGTAACATTAATTTATCTAACCGGTTCAACACGACACCTTTGTATATAGCTGCAGAATGGGGTCACGTCAAAGTCGTAGAACTACTTTTAGCTAAAGGGGCAGATTCTAATATTCGAAGTAATACTGAGACACCTTTATATATTGCCTCTAAAGAAGGACACACGGAAATAGTGAGATTACTTTTGAATGTTAATGTTGACCCAAATATATATACATATCGAGGAGAAACACCTTTGTATCAAGCTATCAAACGTGGCCACAGAGACATAGTTCAGCTTTTATTAAGAAACAATGCAAACCCGTATTCATGTAAAAGGAATGAAGATCGTTCTTACGAATCGGCAGTTTATGTAGCATCAATAAATGGTAACACGGATGTATTGAAGATATTGCTGGAAAATGAAATAACATTACCTCAAAGTGAAACTAGACTACTGTGTCACCTGGTAAAGGCTAATTACTGCGATACTATTTC
The DNA here is from genome assembly GCA_028015205.1 of Mytilisepta virgata. Lineage (NCBI taxonomy): Eukaryota > Metazoa > Mollusca > Bivalvia > Mytilida > Mytilidae > Mytilisepta > Mytilisepta virgata. The sequence goes on along the minus strand of CM051520.1, from coordinate 2,986,814 downwards.
AGTTCTTTTGCAGCATAACTTTTACGACCTTAATGAACGCGATATATATGGACAGTCTCCATTGTTTCTGTCTTCGTGGACAGGTTGTACAGATCTTGTAGAGTTAATGTTGCAGTACAATTTCGATCCTAATATCTGCAACAGAAATGGTATGTCACCCTTGTTTATTGCTGCTAAGAAGGGGTATATTAAAATTGTAGAAATTTTGTTAGCCAGTGGGGCTGATTCTAATTTATGTGATAAATATGACCAGTCTCCATTGCTTGTTGCTTCCAAAAATAGAAACCTTAAAATTATTCAGTTATTATTAGACCACGAGGCTGACCCATTTCTGTGTAATTATATTGGATTATCACCCCTAAAAGTTTCTCTACTTAACACAGGAAAACCAATAATTGCTGAAATAACACTTTTATTTCTCGAACATTACATGAAGGTTGACAAGATCGACGAAAGAGAATGTATGCTGCTTAAGACATTAGTACGGGGTGATTCCAAAAAATTTTTGTCTCTTTTAGACCAGACAATTTGCTCTAGTATGTTAAGTCGTGAATGTGCATCACCGGTTTTTATAGCTGCATGTTTAAATGAGTCTGAAGTTCTAAAAATACTTATAAATAATATGACGTTAAGCGATAAAGATAATTTTGTTATGAAGACATCCCTTCTTGCAGCTTGTGCGTATGGTTATTTGAACATAGTTGAGATACTGTTGAAAGTCGGTTGCGATCCTGATTGTAGTGTAGGAGGATCGGCACCATTAATTGTAGCTACCGATCAAGCAAATATCTCAGTAATTGAGACATTGCTAAAATATGGTTGCAATCCAAATATAGTTGATAGTAACAACGAAACAGCTCTCTTTAAAGCGTCCGAAGCGAATAATGTAGACGCTATCAAAATTCTTTTACAATACAAAGCCGATCCAAACGTACTAAATAGAGATAAAAAGTGTTCCTTGTACAAAGCATATTTCCATAATGATTTAGAAGTATTTAAACTGTTATTAGGAAGTAACTGTGATATAAACATATGCAATAGATTCGGGGAGACGTTGTTACACATGGCGGTAATAAAGACAAATAAAGAAAATGTAAATTTCCTATTACAGCATGGTGCAAATCCTAACCTGTGTAATAGGTATAACGAATCTCCTTTACATTATGCAGCAGGTGTTGGTAACGAAGATATAACAAAACTTCTTCTAGAATTCAACTGTGATGTAAATATTTGTAACAGAAGCGGGGAGACAGCATTTCATGAAATATTAGCCATCAGCAAAGATTTACTTCTCAATGACTTTATAGATAGGAGAACACTTAGACATATGTCAAGTTTACAAGTAATGGGCGTGTACAAAAGCATACCTAAACTTCTTCTTAAACATAATTATGACCCCAACGTATGTAACCTGAAAAAGGAAACGGCATTATATGTTGCAGCAAAAACAGGCGAAACAAGTATTGTGAAAATGTTACTAGACAACAGTGCCGATCCTCATATATGTAATAACAACAAAAAGTCACCGCTTTATGCTGCGTCTAAAAATGGCCATTATCAGATCGTTGAAATGTTATTGGAACAAAAGATTGATGTAAATCTTTGTAATGTAGATAACAAATCACCGCTGTATATCGCCTCACAAAAAGGGCATGCAAAAGTCGTAGAACTACTTTTAAAAGATGGATCAGATCCTGACTTGTATGACAATGATAATTGTACACCACTATTCATAGCATCAATGCATGGCCATATTGAAGTGGTTAAATTGCTGTTAAAATATAAATGTAATCCTTTTCTCTGTAGTAAGGATGAACAATACCCATGGTTAGTAGCCGTGCAGTGGGGTCACCATGAAATATCAGATTTACTCTTAGATCATATCTCTTTTGATACAACCTGAAATTTAGGCTTTTTACTTGACGTTTTTCATTTAGCCAAGGGAAAACTTCGTTAAATTGAAACACAACATAAGAGTTGAAGCTATATGTTTAGTATTGATCAGCAGTTGACCATTGAAAGATACTTATCTTAACATAGTATGTTTCAAATTTTAACAAGATAAATTGAGTATATTGACGTCGACACGTTTTTTAATTTACCTCGGGTCTCCAGTCTATGGGGTGTATATTTCACAGTTGATTCGTCACTGCCGCGCATGTGATTTAAACAGCGAATTTCTCACAGGGCGAGATTGCTTCTAAGACAGGGTTATGTTCACTCTAAAAGTTTTACAGTCCTCATCACGAATTAATGGGCCGATACAAAGTTTCTCGCGTATGAGACTAGATATCTTCAGTTAGATTTCACGTCCTTCTTGAATTGACACCTAACCAGACTTGACACTTCACTGGTAATGTGTCGGGTGCCGATAACGGAGCAGGACATGCTTACCCTTCCGGAGCACCTGATGTCACACTCGGTTTTTAAATGGGGTCTGTGCTGTCTTGTTCTAGTTTTGTTAGTGTATAATACGTCTGTTATTCTTTCACTTATACATGTATCCTTGTGGCGTTTGTTCGTTGTGTTCCATTCTCCTGACATTTCCTTGGACTTCGTATAGGTGGACCTTTTCCACTGTTTTGTCGTCTAAATATTATATTGTTATGTTAGTTCAATATATGTTTATACTTCATTATAATATGTCAAAATGACTTTGCATCATGTGACGCATTATTTTGTCCAACCTTTTGTCATTCCTGAATTATATGTCTTTATGTTAAAATTACTATTTGAAGTAAAATCAACAAAAGAATACTAAAATACAGTGGAAAGAAAGGGGAAGTCAATTAAATCAAAATCCAGAAACATGGTGAATTCTTTAAATAATTTAAAGCAAACAGCACAAATAATTACAAATCGAAAGACCTGGTGAATTCGTGAAATAATTTGATGGGGAAAAAAACGCAAAAGCTTACGTTCAAGAAATTTAAATGGCGACTATAAAACCGAGAGGGACATAAGATGGTCGAGAAATAAATAAATACGTGTCCTACCTGAGGATAGATCAGAAGCACCACAAAAATGTTTAGAAAGGGCACAACAATAAAACTTGTCTGCATTTACAAATACTTTTTTGTTTGTACCACTTAGGTAATGATGATATTGGACTGTAAATACATGCATGTTGCTATTCATTGGTTATGGCTATATACTTACATGTAGTAATTGTAATTTCATTTTGCAAAATTTTGTCAATTATTAATATTATAATGTTTATTTTTCTAGACAAATTCGTGCACATATCAATTTAATATATTTGTAAATATACATTATTATGTTTGAACATAGACATTTATGTTCATTGTTTCTGCGAAATATGGCTAAAATTATTTAAGCTTAATATATGTAGAACTTTGACAGAGTGTTGGATTTGTGTTGAATTTTTGTTCAAGACAAAAGTTAGAATAATGTGTCTTCGGGAAAATATATATATGTATATATATATATATATATATATATATATAATTTATTTATACATATATGTTTGGTGTGTGTGTTATTGTTTTTGTTCTTTCTTTTTTTGGCGCGGGGGGGGGGGGTGTATTTCAGAATTTTTTGGTGTCACTTTTTAATTTTTTATCCAATTTTTATGATTTTGTTTTTTAATGTTTCTTGCTTAAAATAGAAAATTTCAATCTGTTTTTCACTATCTCTTACGTTTTTAGTGATATGAGGCACTGAAAAAGGGACATGCCTTACTTTTTGAAACTTTTTATTTTTCGTCCAATTTCAATGAGGATTTTTTCTCTTGATTAGTTTGGTTGATTGCTTTTAGTTGTATATCAACAAGTTTTTCTTTGTTTTACGTTTTTCGAGAAAGAAGGGTTAAAGGGCAAAAATAGAAATGTTTCTTAGCATGTTAATTTTTATATTTTTTTTTCATGTTTTTTGTTTTGTTTTTTTGGTACGTACAATGTTTTATATGTAATGAATATTGATATATCCTACACTTTATTGGGTCAAGTATAATAGAGCATGCAGAGTGTTCTTACTAAATTTCCACATGTCAACACTGCGCTGATCGGAGCCCTTCATTATCAAATGTCCTGACTCCTTATGATATACACGTATCCGTTTAATTACCAAATTTCATTAACTAAAACACATGGATGATAAAGATGATACAAGCATCCCGCTGAAGGGTAAATGGCATACGGCACCAGTGAAAACACAGAGAAAATCTATAAAAATACGCCAATACTCATGCAACTTATCAAAATCCAGGATTTTTATATAATGTCTAATTTACAAGGACATATCAATAAGTGTCAGATACATTTAACGCGGTAGTGTAAATACATTTGATCAAGCGATTTTAAACGATATTACCATATACGTAAGGGGCCTCGGTGGCCGAGTGGTCTAAGTAGTTCGTCATGACTACTAATAATCACTAGCCTGTCAACGCTGAGGTTGTGAGTTCGAATCTCACCTGTGGCGCAGTGTGTTCGACTCCGATCTTAATTGACAAGAATGGCCAATTTTCCTACCGAAGTTCGGTGGTTCTCTCCGGTACTCCGGCTTCCTCCACCAATAAAATCTGGCCGCCGCGAAATAGCCAAATGTGTTGAAAACGGCGTAAAACCCCAACTAAACAAGCAAACAAACCAAATGTGTACTCTAGTAAGTGCTGTTAAAACCACGATTTTTTAAAAGCTTTTTTATGTTTTAATGCCTAAATTTCACCAGAAGTTCTTTTTCAGCTTAACACCCAGGCCTTATACAAAGATCGAATCAGATCGAAGTGTTTAAAGGATAGTTCAGCGAGATTATTATTATTATTATTATTATTACAGAGGTTTTTATATAGCGCTTATTCAACAAATACAACAAGTCTTGAGTGTACTGCATCCTGTTCAATAAATATATACATTTTTAAGTTTTGAATTCACCTACCTTTCTCAAGACTATGTGTTAAATGTAATGGTTAAATATAGTCACTGATAACTAAAATACCTTCTCGATCGGATGTATAATACCATTTTTGTTGGATAACAATTTATTATGACAATTTTTCCAAGAAAACAGCTATATTTGTAAGTATTTACTTGATTTTTAGCTCAACTGACCAAATTGTGAGCTGTTGCCATCAGTTAGCCGATTGGTCAAGAAACATGACTGCTATCTGGGACTATCATACTAATAGTATAATAGTCCCAGCTGCTATAGCCCATTCTAATTTTTTGGATTGCTGTACTTTGAAAAACTCAAGAACGATTCACCAGATAGAACCAAACTTTACAAATATGTTTGTATAAAGGTCCTTAAGGAGTGTTGTTTATAATCCAAGATGGCCTGTAACGGCCAACTCATTTAACTTTAGACTCTGTTGGAAAATATACTGTCGATTAGAAATTCTAGAATGTTAACAACATCAATCCTAGAGTACTTTATGTTAGAACCAGTTTAGTTTTTGACAAAATAAGCTATTTTCCTTTCCTTATATAAGATAGGCATATCTTCGATTCCAATCTTAGTCCACAAACATTGTGAATAAGATGACATAAAACAAATTTAAGCTTATCATATAATGAATACAAATGAGTATGATAATAGGAAAATGCGTATTGTAAAAAACAAACAAGATGTATGATAAAACAAAAATGTCTAAATACGTATGGTTTACTAATTGTATTTTGTACATTATAATATAGAAGTTATTGATACCGTAATATTTTCATGTCTATATTTGTATATGTGTATGTTGCGAAATGAATATTCATTTTAATTTGTATTGTTGTTGGTGGTATTTTAAATCAATAAAACAATTGATCTGAATTTGACTTTAAGGGTAGAATACAGGGTAGAATAATACTGTTTCATTGGGTAAGGCTATTGGAAGAAAGATATTTCTGTTAGCCATTAGGCGTTTTAAGAATTTACATCTGATTCAGACCACTCGTAGGCTTTATAACAGTCACAAATGAAAATACTACAAAGCAAAAATGCCGGGTCTTATCTATTTCAATTAAGTATTAGAAAGCTTTTATTGTTCTCATCTTCCAAGACTTGATTCTTCAGTGGATATTCCAATTGAAATCTACGGTACAGGGTATGTATACTCTTCCGGAACACCTATGTCACTTCCAACTTTAGTGATAGATTACATTGCAAAAAAGTTCAGTTTTTAATCTTATTCTGTTTGATTTTCCTTGGCTGGGTATTTCTTTCTTTCAATTATTCATTTGTACTTCTGTAGTATTTGCTCTTTATACACATATTCCTTATCTTTATCATGTGTTCATTATTTGTCATCATTTTCATTCGGTCTTTTATTTAATGGTTTTTGAGAATATCTGAAAAGTTTATTACGGATTAACAACTTTTTTCGTCACCTAAACATGTATTATCACTGATTGTTGGAAAAGCGCAAGGAGATGACACTCTGACCAAAGTTATGAATAAAAACCTAAATTATTTAGCACAGACATTAAAACTAACATAGACCATAAATTATACAAAGTGTGTCATATCAACTGACATTTAAGTAGGCTACAATGAAATTATACTTTCGTGTCCGGTAAATATTTATTTTGTTCTTTGATTTAGAGGAAGTGACAAATTAAAAATTCCCTGACTCATTCCAAATTTGTCGCACTAACTCAGTACATTCAACAATTTTTCAACACAGGGAAAAATTTAATGGCCAAAGGTTAAAATACTGACGGGTTTTCATGTGAAAATCGGATATATTTTAAAATTAAGCAGCTTGTAACGACAACTGTAAAATTCTGATTTGATTACTTCAGTTTTTGTATAATGAGACACCAGTAGTCTATTCCAGAACTCAGATTCAATTTCTCTTATTAAAGAAAGCACATTGAGAAAACCGCAAGTCCATATGTTTATGCACTATACTATACCATATTCTTGCATACAATGTGAATAAATATCACATAGTTATATTGAGTGAATATATGTACAGAAAACATCCGCGTGGCATCATAACACCGAATTAGTGCCCTAAAATCCATATAAATACAAAGATATGAACCTAAACGCAAAAATATGCTTAGTTCCAAAGAAATGAACCTAAACGCAAAACTTAACTAGAGCCGCTCAAGCATAAAATGTAGGTCATAATGACCCAATTATTGTATGACTTCTCAGTACTACCCAATGCACCTAAACGCAAAACTTCACCACATAGTTCGGACGGACGTACGGACGGACAAGGGTAACCCACATTAATATTCGTGTGCGGGGCATAACAAGTAATGGTTAGTATTAATGAACACAGAAAATAAAAAAAATTTACTGAAAGGTATGTATATTTTGGAAACAAAAATCTCGCATTGGGGTTCTTGAAAGAAACAAAATCTCACACTGGGGTTCTTAAAGGAAACAGTACGTATTTCGTCCGTTTGTATCATTTCACAAAGCAATTTGAATGTAAAAAGAAACCATTGACGATATGTGCACGTACCTAAAGGTAATGTATTTCAAGAATTTATATTATATACAGATATTTAAATGGAAATGAAAATTACACCCCGTGTAGTATTAAAGTAAGTAGAGAGTTAAAAAGAATGCACTTCGCCATGAAATGTCCTTTTCATCATAAATATACATCAAAGTTCTTTCAGTGTGGAGAGACGAAACTGGACTGTATTGGCGGTAAATTAGGAACTGTAATGAAATAAACACAAAATTAATGTGATATAAATCATGTTCTAAATTTTAAAAGTATAAAAAATAAATCCGTCATCCCATCAAGGTACATTGTAGTTCTGACAGATGATTGGAACATTTATATATACATTGTATTAGGAAACTTACGACTATCTCCATCATACATAGCTGTCTCTGATTTTTTATTTTTTTCCTTACTCTGCATTAATCATATTGGATTTGAATTTGCCTTACAACTTGATTATTGTGTTTCAAGGTAAAATAACATGGCGTAACCTGATTTTAAAAACAAATGAGAGTGAAATGCTATGTGATTTCCCTAAATAAAACAAGGTGAAGTTTTACAATTGTGCATATTTTGGTATTTGAATCAACTACACTCAGTCTGCTTTACACGTGAAATTAAGCATCACAGAATATTTAGCAAATAATATACGAAACGGCAATACGTTGAAGTCAAGGACACATTTGCAAATTGATCTTGGAGCTTCATATATCAAATTTACTAGTCTTTCTGCTAGTAAGTTTCTATGATACCGTGATATGAATGAGGCCGGTACAGGGTTAATTTTGTGCAACGTTTTTGGCAGTTTTTATTTCGCGTGTGACTGTGCTGATAGGTCGTGATAGTAGATCACCGTGTTCTCGTTTGCATGTGTTCATACCCCCCCCCCCCCCCCCCCCTCCCGTACGACCTACATTTTGTGCAGTTTTTGGTATATATAGTTTCTACACATAATTTATAAGTATAGAAATAAAATCAGATTTCCTTATTTTGCATAACTTACCGTAAGTAGCAGCGACTGGTACCTCACTGTTGTATTCGTTAGCTCTCTGTTCACTCAGTTCTGGTCTCTTTGTTCCTATTGATGCACCGCAACAAGAAAAAACACATTTAATTGATAACATTTTTTATGAAAAATATATATATTTCAAGATGATAGATTCTTACATTCGAAAAAAAAATACCGAAGCGACAAAACTGTGCTAAAAGTCCGTAAATTCTTTATCCAAAGGAAAAGGCAAAGTCGTACTTGAGGAAGGAACATAAAAAACAAATATCACAGTGATACATGATATAACTGAGAATAAAAAAAAAACATATAATAGGATTTCAACTGCCTCAGGCATACTTAGGTAAAAGTAAAGACAAAGACCTCTATAAGACATATATATATATATATATATATATATATCTATGAACACTTGAAAGAAACACCCCTCAATGTTTTTTAACAGTAAATTGTTGTTATAATAAGGTTCAGTATAGGATTTTTTTTAAATCAAATATTAAATGTGTTTATATGTTATTATACCTTCTCCTTCGTAATATCCTGGAGGTCTTTCTATGCCTGTTGGTGAAGTAAACTGACTTCCGCTAGAACCGGGAATTTGGCGTCCAACCACTTCAAACAGAATAACAGTCATATATCGGTCAGTGTTTACTGACTAATGTATACGTGTATAATTATTTTTCCTTTTTAGAGTTTCGTAAGAATATCTCAGAAAGTTATATGATATATTGTTTGAAATGTTTTATGATACTCATATCCGATTATTTATGAATAAATTAAATAATTTAAATAAATTTAAATAGTAATTATTATTATTATTATTATTTACAGTATTTATATAGCGCATTATCTAATTAAAAATTACTCTAAGCGCTTTACAATCTAAAACATAAAATTGAGCAAAACACACATAATTACAGGAAATCATAAACAAAAAAACAAAAAACAAACAAAAAAAATAATATTTGCAGATCTTTGCCCCTGTTTTGGAAAGGTAATGTGTTACATATTTTACCCATAATATATAATTATCCTTCCTATTTAAGCTTTAAGTTCTGTATTTGGTAATGTGAATTTCTGTAACAATGTTTTAGATGGTCACTTGCACTGGTTAATTAAACATACTGAAGATTCTTGAGTAAAGGTACTATTTCTAGTCGTCATGTCTTACCTGGGAAACCGCCTCGGTGGTTTCATGGTAGCGTGCTCGGAAGCGTTGCGGGTTCGATTCCCTGCCGGGTCAAACCAAAGACATTAAAATTGGTATTTGCTGCTTCTCCGCCAAACACGCGGCATCTAGGAGTCAGAGCAAAGATCTACTGGTCGGCTCGGAGTCAGTATAATGTGTCCGAATAGGGTGATATGTCTTCCTGCGAACAGTTACCTCGTGAGCTAGCACATTAAAATTAGGACTCAGCGTGTCGGTCTAGTACAAGGCAGGGATCGTATTCATTATCATACATGTTCTCGTCCTGATATGCACCTAGCTGCATGTGGCTGTTAAACAACAATGCATCCATCATCTTACCTGGGTACCTTTCACGTATATAAAGTACAGGCGCTTCCTGTGTACGGTAACCATTTTGACCGATCATGTTTGTACTATAAGTTATTGGTACTGTTGTTTGCGGGGTCTTGTACTTCTGACAACACAGTATGATCACAGTAACAATCAAACAGGCTGATATTATAGTAAGTATCATGATGAAGGCAAAGCTTCCCCTTCCATTCCTAAATGGATCTAGCTCTGAAACATATCGCACCAGTTATATATACAATACGTTGAACACCGAAATCTTTATTTACCATTAACACTGTATATATAATATATTGATTTACTTTTCGCGGTTATTGCTATTATTAATTATAAAAATAGAATTATGATTTCGAGTACATTTTTTAAAAATAAATATTTAATTTTTTAAATAGACCATACTTCACTATTAGTTAAAACGCGACACTATCCATACCTGTCCAGTATTGTGTACAATATCAGAATAAAAACTTGCACCAGATAAAAATATGTAACGGAAAATATTGTATCCAGTATTTTCATTTAAGTGTTCCCTAGAACAACGGAAGATACATAGAATTCACACTCAACAAGATAGAAAATATTTAAAAGTCGTACCTAGCCCTGTAATTATATATGTTTGTTGTTTTGGGGTTTTCAAATGAAAACCACCAAACGATTTAGTACAGTATTTGTTAGATGCCTTTGTTTTGAGTAATTTGTTGTTGGTACCTTGCACAAATCTTTGTCTTTCAAAACACATATGTCACGTGATCTTCACAAATATTTGATCCAGATAATATTAAGCCTTATTACAGAACCAAAGGTCCCTGTTTTATTTAAGCATTTTTGGTGCACTAACATATCTAGCGTAACATACTCTGACATTCGAATATCATAGTAGTGCAATCATGTGGGTAATACAAAGGGTTTGAGATGGAGAAAATACATGTCTGGAAGTAAGAACAATGTCCATCACAAACATCTTCTCTTGCTTCTTCTTTCTGTAAACAAAGTTGAAGCTTATCGAAAAATTTTAAAAAGGAAAAGGTTGGGATATCTTCATTATTCATGCCTCTGAATCTCAATAGAAGTTAGACTAACTAAATGTTACGTAGGGGTATGTTGTATTTTTGGTATTAGGTCACACCACATGTGCAACCTCAGTATCTCTCTCTTCCAGACACATCCTGACAAGAAATGGTCGAGTTTGTATACCAATGATGACATACAGGACATTCTCGTGTATCATAGCATTTCATGACAGATAAATCACAGACACAACACAAAACTCAAATCAGGAAACGCTAAACTAACAGAAATATAGTAAATACCAAAGTGACCTGTTCAAATGTTCAGTTTTTCTTTAGGTTTTAGTTTCCATGACTTTTCAAAAAGTGCACTTATGGCATCATAATTGATACCTCGTATTACTTCATTTAAACATATTTTCATTACGACTCTTCCGCTCTGATTGAGATGATTAATATCTAACCTTTATTTAGTGTTTTATAATATAATAAAACCATACTGTAATCGAAATTTTGATTTTATAGACTATAGATACACATTTTTCAAACTATTAATTTTTTTTTACTGATCCCCAGTTCTATTTTCTCTCTTTACAATTAATGAAAATCCATGAAAAATCAAAACAGAAATATTTTCAATCAATTTCAGACTCTTATATTTTATAGATAATATGTCTCAAAAACAAACTCTCAAGCACCGGTATTTCAACCCATTTTTTTTGTATCGGACCCTTTAAGATCTGTTACAACTATTTAAAAACCAATTTATTTCAATTACTGAGAAACGATTAGTCTTGGTATTAAATTATTTGCTATCTTCTGACTTGAAATGTTTATGATAAATAAATGCAGATTTTACAAAAACTTACGCTACATTCATTCATATGCATACTACAGTAATACTGATCACTACACTGCGAATGACCCGTATGTAGAAGCTTTCTACCTAGAAACGTCAAAGCATCTTCTTTCTTTAAACCTAAATCGGTAAAATAGTAATGTGATCTGTAGCAATGACCATAATATGTTGTGAATGGTACTACTACTGACAAAGGTAAAACATCCCAGTTGTAAAGAAGTTTATGCAATCGTACATTTTAATCTTTCCAAGGTAGTCTCAGTTTTGAAATGTAAACGTTATAGGCTGAGGATGTTGGTAAGTAACTTACACGAAATGGAAAGTTCACAATCGGAAAATTAAGATCATCATGTTTTCGTCCATTGTCCTCATTTTATTGGGCTAGGAGTGAAAAAGCAGCAGAGACATGGGTTTTCTTTCTAATTTTAAGCTTGCTGGGTTAAGTTGTACATAGCTATTAAACAATATAATGCAACTGGGCCTGATTTGGCGACTAAGGCCCGCTTGTACTAATATGGTGAAACTGAAAAGCTCCTATAGTATAGGATTTTTATAGTTACTTTCACTGTCTGATTATATTATTAAAACTCTTTTAGACTAGCTGTTCCTGAATCGGACCCATTTTATATTCTTTCCCAGATTTTCCGACCCTATGGATCCCGGTATCAATAAAATTCAACTAATATTGAAATTTTTGTAGGATCAATACAGAAAAAAAAAAAAAAAAAAAAAAAAAAAAAAACAGAATATTCCCTAATGTTGAATTTAAAAATCTTGACTAGTACTGTTTACTAGTTACGATTTTGTGGACTACGTAGTCGTCTGAACCACCACAAACAGCTGATTTTTGCAGTTTATAGATGCATTGTCCAATCGAAAACTACCGTTAGTCTCATGACAGTGTCAATCCATGATTTTCTTTTAAAATGACTTACTTCTTCTGGATTCGCCATGGGCCACCCAACATATAGATAACGTAGCAAAATACAGTACATTCTGAAAATGTAAAATGTTCAAAAGTTCTACATAATATGCGATTTGAACGTCGGGTAAAATCATGTATTTTTACATCTGTTGAGACATCTGGAATCGTTTATGTTTTTTAAACTTTCGGAAGTGAATTGCCTGGGATAATTCTAACGATGGTAAATATCTACATTTTCTGACAAAAAAAAGCGATTTCGATTGATCAGTGGGTGTGGTGATTGAACACATTTGTTAGATAACAGAGAGTATTTTTATGGGCTGCAATTTATGTATGTTTTTCACTCATTCCCACAACTACAAACATGACAAAGGAGACACGGGGAGTTGAATTTCAATTTTATTAACAACTCGTAGTTTCACACCAACAGTAGCAATGAGTTGTGAGACTGTCCGAAGCCAGGGGCTTTTGTGAATGGATGTTTGTTTCTTTTTTACCTATTTTACGATTTACTCACATGTTGCTTACATGTTTTGTAATAATAATTTTGGTGAGACTGTTTGGTGAGACTGTTTGGTGAGACTGTTCGGTGAGACTGTTCGGTGAGACTGTTTGGTGAGACTGTTAAGATTTATGGAAGTATGTCTTGCTTTATCTAAGTCTAATTTTACTTTCACATATTCAAACACTGAATCAGAAAGCTGATAAAATTACGAAATCAAAAAAAATAATAAAAAATAAATTTACCATGACGTCTCGTTATGGCTGCTCCGTGTAAAAAAAACTTTTTAATAATTTTTAATTATACAGAGTATGTTTTGCCAAATCTCCTTTGTTTTAATATATAATATATACTATGTATACAAAATTGTTAAATTGATTTAAATCACGATACAAGTTGGAACAATGGTGGCCTTATAAATGTTGGAATTATGATACATACAAATATCTTAATTTAAATCGTTGTACAATGAGTGTTGATGGTAAAATAATACGGAAAATGATCGACTGTGAAATGAGACATATTTCAAATAGTTACACGTAATAGTTAAAAATCTGATTTTAATTAGTTTTCGTTATCTGTAAACGTTAGCTGATAAATTCGTACCACATATCCTTCTTACTATGATTTGCATACTTTGGATTATTTTGGAATTTAGCAATGAGCATAACCCCAGAATAAAATACTAAAATTTCGAAATTGATCTGTGCTGAGTGTTGAAATCATGTTTCCTCCAAAACACACAAAAGTATGTGATATCAAAATCAAAAACGGAACTTCACAGAATAGATGCCTACCGAAAATTGACAGAATCGTTGCCGATCATGTGTAGTTGTGCAAAACACAAAGGCTGTCCTGATCGGTTTTTTTTTTTTTTTTTGGTGTTTCCAAAATCTCAGACATTTCACCTTTGAATGAAAGGAAACTTATAAGAAGCACTGCTCCCCATACGTTGTTGTGCAAGACGAATGTTTTTTCTGATCACATTGATTTTAAGTGTTTATCCCCCCGAAGGCAAAATGGAATTTTCCCCGTTAGTAGTATAATGGGAAGTTTTTGAATGCGCATTATCCATCACTTTGCATTGGAATGAAATCAAAACCTGATAAAATAAAATTTCCATCTATTATTTATGAATGGAAATCAGTTACAGACATTGTTTCACAGTATATCCTGCTTACATAATCGTTATCCTATGAAAGGTTACTGAGGCTTGTACTGTATAGGGGAGCATAATTGTTGACAGTACTCTGTCAATTGACCAAGTGGTTAACGTTTCAGACGAAGATTTTAAAATGAATTTTCCAATATGGTGCTATGTTAGACTAAGTTCGGCTGTGGTGGGGATCTTGGTTAACAATCCAGGTCATCAGGCACAATTCTGAAAAAGGACCATTGCTACCAAGACGTGTTCCAACTGACCGTGTAGTATCATAGTTTTTTCAAATTCACCCCCCTCCCCTTTTTTCTTTTTTTTTAGTAAAAAGCAGTCATGTTGGTTGAAAGTCGTGGATGCCGTACATACTTCTGGAAGGTGACAACCCAAGGACTATTCCGTCCAAATTAGGTCTCAATTGGCTCAGTGGTTTCAGAGAAGATCCTTAAAGAAACTTTTATGCCAAGTGATGGCATTAAAAATTACCAATTCTAATAATTGTGCCATGTTCTCATGGTAGTTAAAGTCTGAGATGTAAGAATTTTTCATTTTAATGTTTGTTTAGTTGGGGTTTTTACGCCGTTTTCAGCACATTTGGCTATTTCGCGGCGAAGAGTTGTTATTTGTGGATGATACCGGAGTACCCGGAGGGAACCACCGACCTTCGGTAAGAAAATTGGCAATCCTTGTCAATTAAGATCAGAGTCAAACACATCCCGCCAAAGGTCAGATTCGAACTTACAACCTCAGCGTTGACAGACTAGTGATCATTAGTAGTCATGACGAAAAACCTAAACCACACGGCCACCGAGACCCCTTTATTTTTATGGTAATGAAACAGAAATGACTAATTATAGAAAGATTTGCCAGTTTGGTATGTATGTGAATATACTTACAAAGGGGATATTCAACAATTTTTTTTCAAATGCAGTCTCAATAGCTTCAATTTTCCACCTTTGAACATGGTTTAAGCATTTGTGTCGTCACTTTTCTGTTCTGTGATTGGATTGGAAAAACGTATGGCAAGTTGTTTTACTATTTAACTTCAAGATATCTAATAAACTTTATAAGATATCTCATATAGTTCCAAATTGCTAACTGGTTTCATATTTTTCTGAAAGAGCACCACCATTGATGCCAAGTGTGGTCCCAATTCACATTTTGGTTTCAGACCAGATCTTTTATGTGAATTTTCCATAGGGTCTTATGATAAACTGTTCTAGTTACCATGTTTACCTTGTCAAAAGTTTGCATAAAATTTTGAGGAAAAGATTTTTTTAAATGTTTTTTCCTTATTCTCAATCAATTTACCCACAAAAAAATGTCATTTTACATACTTGTATTACTAGAAAGATGAATTATTAATGTCTTGGTATTCTCTACTAGGTAGAAAACGTTGATTTGTTCTTTTCCTGTTTTCATACAACATGCATTTCCATTATCCCACTTCTCACAAATAATACTACCACATGTCTCTTAGGATGACTTACAAACCTACAACATTTGGCATATACATGTATAGCCATTTTGTATAGAACAAGATTAGAATCATGATAACTTATAATTCATGTTGATGAGAACGGAAACCAGAATCTGAAATGAAGAGGTCATCGTACAACCTTCAAGGATCACCGATCCAATCTGGCTAAATTCTCACTATGGGTCTAGTAATAGAGTTCATATTGTATACATGGATTTTATCTTGCTCAGTCTCCTGGTCAGTAATTAATATGAACTAAGATAAAGCATTATAAATTTAATAAATCAGTAAATATGTATAAAGTGACTACAATATTTTCATCAAAATTTTACAATAATAAGCACCACGATGAAATCACAGATTATACAATGATAAAACGCTATCACATAGATCACAATTTACATCTTTGATCACAATGTACATCTTATGCAATAATTAAATGTAATCACAAAAACTAGGGATAAATCACAATTTTACATCTTTGAACACATAATGTATATTACATGTAATCACAAATATATTGGATAGTTCACAAATTACAAGTCACAATTACCACAGATAGATCACAAATGATATTTTTGATTACAAATCTACATTTTACACATAAATGTAATCACGAATATTATTGAAATATGTCAATTACATTTTAAGTCAAAGAACGTACATTTTACTTTTATTTTTACTTATCACTGAAAGGACCTTGGATAAAGAAGTTGATTTGGCCTGTCCATTCACATAAATGACAAGACACAATAGTAAATCTGAACACTGAAACAATCGCAACATTGAATACCAAACATAGCAATTTCAAAGAACAAGGAACAGCTCAAGGCTACCAACGGGTCTTCAACGTAGCGAGAAAATCCCACATCTGGAACTGCAACCTTATTTGTTCAAATTCAAACCCTTAAGCTGATTTCACAAAACACTGGTCCAGTAGTTTCAGAGAAGAAAATATTAATTTTTTTCTTACCTGAGCTTTTAATTTTTAGTACAAAAGTCGGTCATAATGGCCCATGGTCTAAATTATTGCACACAATTTTGAAAACAGAGGACTCAACAAAAATTGGGCCACCCTGGCCTAGTGGTTTTAATGAAGAAGATTAAAATGTAATATTTTTAAAATGCTGATAAACAATAATACCAATGGACATTAAATGATGGGTACTGCTCATAATTGGCTAATGGTATTTTATATCAATTAACTTTCAATCAATTGATATAATAAAGTCCAGTAGTGGTACTTGCAAAGAAAACAAGATATACATGTATGACCAAACTAGAAAACATACAGTATATTCACACAAAGTCAGACGGCAACATATAAATATCATGATACGAAATAAATGAAATAATGGAATGGACCCTTTTGGAAGATGCCCTATTTGCCCTTCAGTAGCTAAATAATTTAGGTAATTTGACTACTAATGATTGTTAGCTTAAGACAGAAAAATAATTTTTTGAAGACATTTGCTTGTGGTTAAAAAGAACAAGAAAATAAAAAAAGCACTATTCTTGTGGATATCAACATTAAATAAATAAAGAGCTTCTTTACGCAGAGCATGTTAGACCCCAGGTAAAGAATTAAAGTAAATCCGGACACATTATTATGCGTTACCCAATAAAGTATCCGATAATGTAATATACATCACAGAGGATCTACTACAAAAACCAGATGAGAAAAAATTTAGAATTCCGACCACATCGCTTAGTTGGCCCCTTTGACCACTTGTATATCAAAACCCGTGAAATGAGGAAAAATATGTTGAGATACTACTGAAAGCACTCATTAAGATGAACTAAACAAAATGATGTACTGTTACGAGCCTGTCTACAGATGCCGATGCCAACAGGCTCATACCATACGTCCATTTGCGATCGTATAAAAATGATATAGTAAAATCTGTTTTTTAAGGAAAATTCCTGTTTGCCAACTTCAAAGTTAGAAAGTGTAAATGCTTATTTTCTCATGATTTTTACCCTTATTAACTGATTTAAACAGTTGAGAATAAGGATCAATCACTAACAAGGCTGGCACTCTGAATATCAGACATCGGGTAATTAATTATAAATGAAATTTTAATGTTTTGAAAATCTTATCTTTGAAAAATGTACATGCATATAAAGGGAATTCTTTTTTATAAAGTTTCTTTTTCAATAAAAGTACATTTTTAATTATACAATTTGTCATTTCCTCAATAAAACACCAATAAAAAATAACGCCCATCTCATAGTTTATGAGATAGGCAAAAAATACAGATATAGCAAGTGTTCCTCAGAAATTGGTATATAACAATTCCACTGGGAAATTGGATGAATTATTGTTTGACGTCCAGTGGCAACCAGGTGCATATCAGGACGACTGGGAAATAGGAATGTCATGACTAGAATATGTTCTGTAAATATCACTTGATATAATCTGTGGAGAATGGTATTCTGGATGTTCTCCTTATCTCAATGTGCAACAATCTGCAAAAACAAGTAGGCTAGCTTATATAGATGAAACACCTATCTACAATGCAGAAAAATAGGTGATACATAATGAAAAATAATACATTATGATATGTTGGTTTAACTTTAGCCCATTATTAAATGTGCAAACCCTTATCTTTCAAAAAACTGAAATATATTTAGAAGCTGGGTATTAAATGTACAAACGCTTTTCTTTCAAAAAACTGAAATATATTTAGGAGCTGAGTATTTAATGTGCACACCCTTTTCTTTCAAAAAACTGAAATATATGCAGAAGCTGAGTATTAAATGTGCAAACCCTTTTCTTTCAAAAAACTGAAATATATTTAGGAGCTGAGTATTAAATGTGCCAACCCTTTTCTTTCAAAGAAGTAAAATAAATAACAACATCAAGATTCCTCTGCCAATGTCACGTAAGCTAAAATAACAAAAGCAGACTGATTAATGTAACTGTAAGTTGGTAAAACTTGTTTCCCAATCCACTATAAATAAGTTTTAAATAACTATTCAATCAATAAGATGTGAGCAAATATATTACCACACAGAAATGTCCATTTTTGCCTCTCTTCATACTATCTACTGGTCCCTTCACGAATTCTATGGTACCAGCTTTACCTCCTGCAAATCCATGGCTGATACTGTAAAGAAACATTTTTTTGCATAGATATTTCCAAATTTTTTTGTATGGACAAACTACACAAAAAATCTGAGTCAACATTTTTTTTTTCCTTTTTTAGTTTGTGGAGAGTAGCTGATGGGATTGCATTTCATCATTAAATTTTTCAACATTGATCACAGAAAGTTTAACTTCCCTTTTATCAGCATCAACCTTTACCTGTTTTTAGAAAATCTGAAATCTAATGTTTGGTGACAATATCAACCTCAATTCATTTAAAATATCCTGCATTATCATTATTACAAATATTTTTTTCGCCTTAACTTTTTTCAGGACTTATATCAAATAAAAGAAATATGGAGAATTAATTATTCAAACAAAAAATATTTTACCCTGACATTCTAGAATTTTGAAATTATAACTGGTACTTACCTCTTATCACTTATGACCTGGACTACTTCCTCTTGGTTTCCAATCATGGCCAGTTTGGTGACCATTTCAATAACTTCTTCACTTCTAAGTATCAAATCCCCCTGAATATAACATAACATAAGAGTAAGAAATCCCACAAACAATTCAGCAAGTTAGACTGTTCCTCAAAATTCCCTCGTAACAGGAGTTACACTTTCATATGAAATAAAAATAATATATGAACTAATGTGTTATCTACTGATGACATAATGTAAGCCAATCTTGGAATGAATTTAAAGAAAATATATCTATGGGCTTCTAGAATTTGAATAACATGGCACAGGCGAAACAATTATATTCCTTTATATGCTTGATATAATAACATGTTTTAACCACAATTAAAATGTAGTTACAAAAAGGCGAAGTATTACAATACATTTTCAAACTCTAGATTTGTGTTTAAGATGCCTCCAAATTCCATCTATGAATGACTTCTGTTTACATTATGTAATATATTGATGTAACATGACAAAAATGTTTCTATCATTTGTGATATTGTCAGTAATGATAGATGAAAGGGTTAACTTTAATCCGTTATATCCGTAACAACTTTTTTATATACATAAATGGTTTCCACATCTTACCTTGGCACCATGTTCATTAGGGTTAACTGTTACTATACATAAACCATCACTATGGCAACTTGTCAATACACCTTAAAAAAAACAAGAGGCTCTCAAAGAGCCTGTAATCGCTCACCTGGGTTACTGATTTTATAGTCAAACATAGGTAATCAACAATTACAGAGTCCGCTTCGTTATGTCATTTAATTTGAAATTAATGGTTTACTGGTAAGATTGCAATATCCCTAGCATCAGAGATGCATGCATGTGCAAGATAAATTGTTCCTACCATGTACAGTGACTGAGATTTGAACTCGGATGTAAACTTGAATGCAAGTCACTGATGGCGAAAATATAGGTCAAAGTGACCTAATTTTGCCTGGATGCTGACCTGCCTTTTGAGATGGATGTACAATAAGTTGATCCTATTATGTATAGTAACTGAGATATAAACTAAGACTTGTACATTTGGTGCACCATTATTATTTTTCTTTATGCGCATGCACATGTGTTTATTGTATATATATCTTAGGGATGGGTGTTCCAGGGAACACGTGTGTTGCCTGCTCAACAACACTTGAGCTCAACAAATCGAATAAAATGCTCCGCTGGGCGCAGCTTGATACGACCGCAGAGGTCGAACCCTGAACAGTTGGGGCAAGTATGGACACATCATTCAAGCTTGATACAACATTGAATTTGGATTGTGAATAAATATTTGACACAGCATATGTTTCTGACACAGAATTAATGTGTTGTAAGAACTTAAAATTTTTTAATTTACCTATTCAAACCATATCAGTATTATTTGATTTTATATATAAATCCCAAATAACCAATTGAAAATGGCATTATAGATGAGATAAACAAAAAACTTTCATCAGCACATTTTATATTGGCAAATTTCCAATGAAGTTCATTAAACTAATAATGTGCAATTGAAGAATTTGACACATAATATGTTTCTGACACAGAATAATTGAATTGAAAGAATTTATAATTGGTCATATGATTTTAATTTATATTGAAGTTGTTGTTTCTTGTGCAATACAATATGCTGTTTAGAATTCCCCCACCCCCCCAAAAAAAAAAAAATTACCCCTTTTTTATAGATTTGGACCAACTGAAAAATATCGCCCATAATAAAACTGGACAGATAAAAATATTAAATTTGTGATATTAAAATGAAAGAGTTATCTCTCTTTCTGCACATATCAATTTCTTGCTATTACACAATACTGTGCAATTGAAAATTTATTGAAATATTTGATACATAATAGGTTTATGACACAGAATAAGTGAAATCAAAAAACTTAGAATTGGTCATATGATTTGAATTTATATTCAACTTTTTTCTTCTTGTGCAATACAATATGCTGTGGATAAATGCCCCACCCCCCCCCCCCCCAAAAAAAAAAAATTACCCCTTTTTTATCTTTAATTTTGGACCCCAATTTGAACCAACTTGAAAACTGGGCCCATAATAACAAAACTAAGTACAAATCTGAAATGAGAAAAAAATTTTCCCCACCCCCCGCCAATTTAATATTTACCCCATAAATTTTGACACCCCCCCCCCCCCCCCCCCCACTTTCCCTTTTTCAAAAAAAAAAATCTTTCCCTCAAGATAATGTCATAATCCCTATTCAAAATTATCATGAAGTTTGCAAACATAATTAAACATTTAAATACATCATTGAAGTCTTAAAATAAAAAATGACATATGGCTAAAATAATATTAATTCATAGTAAGTTCTAAAAATAAATTGAAAGCTATAAATCACCCCAAAAACAATCAACATTTCTTTATACATAATTGAATCATACACAATATTTTACTTTAAATGTGTTTGGAATGTGTTTGGATTACCTTCCTTAGCCCACCAAGCTAATATCATAGATTTCTATTTATTTATACTACAGTTATTGTGCAAAAACCAAGAAAAATGCTTATTTGGGCCCTTTTTTAGCCCCTAATTCCTAAACTGTTGGGATCAAAACTCCAAAAAATGATCATAAACCTTGTGTTAAAATTTCATAGATTTCTATTTACTTATACTAGACTTATTGTGCGAAAACCAAGAAAAATGCTTATTGGACCCTTTTTTGGCCCCTAATTCTTAAACTTTTGGGACCAAAACTCCCAAAAACAATCCCAACCTTCCTTTTGTGGTCATAAACCTTGTGTTTAAATTTCGTAGATTTCTATTAACTTATACTACATTTATAGTGCGAAAACCAAATGTCTACAGACTACGACGGACGACGGACGACGACGACGACGACGACGCCAACGTCATACCAATATACGACCGCAAAAATTTTGCGGTCGTATAAAAAGTGTGGGCGAGTAAATGAACACAAAAATTCTGGAAGGAGTTGCGAATAAACCAATGTAAATCTAGATCTTTAAAAACCAAGACTCCCAAAACTTGAAAAAAATTTGGGCAGCACTTCCCCTTGTAAACACATCTTTACATTGACCCCCTTCCCAATTATACCAGGCCACAAAGATTGGACAAAAGAAAGAAAAGAATTGTGCGGGGCAGGCCCATTTATTTATGAGATGAGCCATACACAATTCTGACTTATCAACAGTTAAAATTAAAAAAGTTTACATACCTGAGAGAGAGACTATATTATTCCCCTGAATATTCTGTATATTTATATTGCATCAATATTTCTTTGTGGTTATATAAAGGGTATTAATTTTTGGTTTCTAGTAGTAGTATCTGAACCAAAAGACGTGGGAAGTGGGTTTGTTTTCTATCATAGTGGAAATTCCTGGTCATCCTTTCTTTTATGTACTTAATATTTAAGAATTCCAGCGCATGTTGAACACATTCTTTCTACGGAGCCATCCGTGGACCTGTTGAGTCATCAATCAGTAATATACTAGGTGGACGCAGGGGCACAATCGATACTTTAGTGAATGTTTACCATTGTCCACCCCTCAATTTCTGTAATACATGTGTATTTTCTTGATCTTGGCCTTAGGACACAGATCATATATATGATTGAAAACATGAAAAGGGCTTAATTATGTTTTTTTTCCTACATTTTGTGTTTGTAAATTTCAGAAACATCCATGCTTACCAGTCACAGGAAGTCGTATAAAATCGGGTCACGCTAAAGACCTGAACGCGGACTTAGACCTGAATGGACCTAAAAATCACCATATAGCTTTCTCACTTTTGCAAGGATTTACATCATTTTTTGATTTTTGACAGATCTTAACGTTACAAACATTTCATCAATTTTCACAACCTCTGTATATATAGTTTTCAAAATAAAAAACAAAAAATGCAAAATTGAAAAATTTTGAACTCCAACAGGGGTCCTAAGATTTTCTTCAAAATTGCCAGGTAAGTAGATCTCATCATGATAAACATTTTTGTTTTTTACACTTAACCTCTATCTTCAATAGTTATTGAAATAACAGACAAACAATATAAAAATTTGGAAGTTTACCTAAAAAGGGCAATAACTCCAATAGGGGTCCTAAGATTTTCTTCAAAATTGCAGGGTTAGTAGATCTCATCATGCTAAACATTTTTGTTATTTACACTTAACCTCTAACTTCAATAGTTATTGAAATAACAGACAAACAATGTAAAATTCGCAAAATTTGACCTAAAAAGGGCAATAACTCCAATAGGGGTCCTAAGATTTTCTTCAGAATTATAGGGTAGGTAGATCTCATCATGATTAACATATTTGTAACTTACACTTAACTTCTATCTTCAATACTTTTTGAAATAACAGACAAACAATATTAAGATTCGGAAAATTTCACCTAAAAAGGGCAATAACTCCTACAAGGGTTTTTGGTTTTTCTTCAAAAAAAAACGATGGGTAGATCTCAATATGCTGAACATTTTTGCTATTTACACTTGACCTCTATCTGTTACACTTTTTGAAATAAAAAATAAAAAATGCAAAAATTTTGAAAATTTTATGAAAAAAGGGCAATAACTCCAACACGGGTAGTCAGATTTTCTTCAAAATTGGACAGTAGGTAGATCTCTTCATGATGATCATTTTTACCCCATGTCAGATTTTTCATATTTGCATCGGTTTTCGAGTTATTAGCCAAAAACTGCAATTTACCCCTATGTTCTATTTTTAGCACCGGTGGCCATGTTTTTCATCGGATCATAATAAAATGAGGATCGTTTGTACAGGATATGTCATAGATGATTACTATAAAGTTTCAAACCAATCCCTCCAGTAGTTTCAGAGGAGAAGATTTTTTAAAGTGAGCTAACGACGGACGGACGGACGGACGACGGACGACGGACGGACGACGGACGCAAAGTGATGGCAAAAGCTCACCCTGGCATAGCCAGGTGAGCTAAAAAACCAATTTGTGACCCATAATGGTCAACATTGTGAACATCACCCATATCTGATCAATATAGTACACCAGAAATATGCTGCACCACCTTGAAATCTCTTGATATGTCTGCTACAACATGCAAGTCTAGCCTTTATGTATACCTGGCTGCAACTCATTTTGCACTTATCATCGTCACAGAATCTACTCATCCAGAATTTGTAGATTATTGGCATTACTACACAATTTTATGGTCGTCATCAAGAATTATTTAATAATATGCTGTTGGTGTGGCCAATGATGCAAGCACAGCAATATTAGCCCTTTTCAGAAACTCATTTCCGGTATCACGATTCTGACTCTAAAATTATAATTTGAAGCAAGTTATTTCCCTTAGTTTACTTACTTCCGGCGAACGAAACTTTTTCTAGCCTTAGTATGTAGCAAAGACTTTTCTAAATGACCCATATGTAGAAAATGCATATGCTCCTATAGCGCTCGCTATAATTTACTAATATCAGACAATGATATATCTTTTTGCTTTGCTCCTTTGGTATGAAAATTACCTGTTATTTGGTCAAACTGAATTTTATCCTTCAAGCTACAGTCCTTGTCTGTTACTAAATATAAATTTTTATCCGTCAGAACCAAAAGTCGTTTCCTTGGCTTGTATCCATGACGATCAAATTTAGTTACTATAGCAGAGTACTGAAATGAATGTAAAATCATGTATTAAGAGTTAACTTGTCATATTCTATCTTTCTTCAGGGATTTACAGTGCTTCTGAAGACGTAAAGTTTCAAAAGTTTCTTAAGTTGGAATAAAACAGAAAGTTGAGGCAAAATGAAAAATTTACTTGCAGTGACTTCCAAGATTTGTCTCCAGTCCACTATATATTGTGAGCTGTGTCATGTTTTTTCTCAGAGAAAACAACAATACTCTACTGTTATTCAGTGAAATATCTCTTAATATGATATTTATTATTTTCTATCAATAATACCAACCTTGACCTTTTCTTCCATTGATTTAATACGAGAATCAAATACTGATGAGATCAATCGTTCCTGATATTCACCTGGAAATAACAGTAATGTTTATACTGCTTAAAATTACATTTTTAAAGTTTCCATATAAATTAAATATGATATATTCCTAATGAGTGTATATTGCTGGAAGGTTAGTCAAAACTTTGACACAACAAAAAGTTTAGAAATAACATGAAAATATAACTATTATTGCCATAACTTTGAAAAATCAGTTATTTAAGATAGAGTTGTGGTTGTACAATCACAATAGTGGCAAATATTTCATGTTATTCAGTGCAAGTACAGATCAGTTAGGTGCCAGGGTGTATCAAACAAGTAATTTCAGAGTAATTCAGACTGTCTCTACAAAAAGAAAGATGTTGGATGGAAGAACTAAATTATCCTTACCTCTGGACCCTTTAAACTAGAGGCTCCCAGCAGCCTGTATTGCTCACCTGGACTACGTCAATCTTGACTGGCAGGCTGGAACATTGCTGTCACGTTCTGATTGTCTCACTGGTTTCAAACAAGATCATTCAGTGAACTTTCCCATTAGGTCATATGTTAAACTCAGTTCTGCTAAGGCAGCCATCTTGGATGGTTGACAGGATAATCAGATATATTTCTGAAAGAAGACCAACTAAGGACCATTGCTGCCAACTTTTTTTCCAATTGGCCAAGTGGTTTCAGACAAGAAGATCTTTTAGTAAATTTACCATATGGTCCTATGTTTAACTAATTTCGGCTCTGGTGGCCATCTTGGATGACGGGCAGGGTCATTGGATATAATTCTGAAAGAGGACCACATAAGGACCATTGCTGCCAAGTTTTGTTCCATTTGGCCAACCGGTTTCAGACAAGAACATCTTAGTCCAATGTTAAACTAAGTTCGGCTCTGGCTGCCATCTTGGATGACACGCAGGGTCATCAGTTATAATTATAAAAGAGGATCACCTAAGGACCACTGCTACCAAATTTTGTTCCAATTGGCCCAGTGGTTTCAGAGGAGAAGATCTTTAAAGGAAAGTTAACGACAACGCCGGACGATGCCGGACGCCAAGTGATGACAATAGCTGACCTGGCCCAAAGGGCCAGGTGAGCTAAAAAGTTTTTTTTTTCAGCTTGCAAATGTTGATAAGACTGTAAGTCCAATTCTGAAGAGATCTGCTTTTGCATCATGTAAATAAGGTTTAGCTATGGAATGGAAAAAGTCCATCAAGTTCACTACCGTATTTACAATGTACATAAATGCATGGGATTACTTATCAAGTCTAACACCCTTCTATAAACCTTTAGAAGTGTATTCTTCTTGATTTTCAGACCTGTTTACCCCATTTAAGCTAGTAGTGTAGTTTATACATTTAGAAAGTGTAGTTTTCAATATTTAGGTGTAGTTTTAGATTTTACAAGTCCTAAAAATTACTATCACCGATGAGCGGCGCAACGCGCCGCGAACTTGGTAGGGAGGTCTGGGGGCATGCCTCCCCCCCCAGAATTTTTTTGAAAAACTAGATGCAAAATCCTGCATTCTGAGAGCTTTTAGAGTCATATTTTGAAGATACCAAATATATAAATTCAATAGGGTTAGTTATATTGAACACAATAATGATATGTTTTCTTCCTAAATTTTATTAAGTCATTCTCTTGTAAATCCAAAGATAGAACCATGGTCTGTCCTTGGTCCAAACATCAAAACATTTATGTTCTCTGACCTCTTGCTCGTATTTGCGTTTTGCAATATGTCTGGCATCACAATATGTAACTAATTGAAAACTTTTGAACAGTTCAAATTATTTCAAACTTTTATTATAACAATAAGTCAGTTAAACAACAATGACTAGATTTTCAAACAATATAAAAACAAGAGGCTGTCGAAGGACAGCAAACCGGATTTTCCTGCATGGAAATGATGTTTGCAAATCTGGATTCCCAAACAGGATGAAGTAAAGAAATATAAATGAATTTTTGTAGGGTTCAGAAATGGAAAGGCAAAAATCAATCTTGACCTCCTACATATAGTAAGTGACAAATATTGGAATTTTTGAGAGTATATAAGTACACACACATTTGTTAAGCAGGGGTTGGTAGGCAGAAATCATGAAGTCAATAATGAAAGAAATACGCCAATGAGATTATAACCTTATTTTATATGAATCCAAAGAATCTTGTGGTCACTCCAATAACTTTCCAGATTCCCACTTTCAAACAGTTGTTGTCTTGTAATATATGTATGGTCGATGGAAGAATGATACAAATATGCCACAAGAAAAGTAATAACTTGACAACAACAAATGACCTTTGCATGGAAACGACGACTTGAACTGCCTTTTTCAATTTTTTAGAACCATAACTCCTGAACGGTGAAAGTGAAAATCGTCAATATCGAACTTGACCTCCATTTTGTCATCAGTAACAACATATTAAAATTTGAAAAGCTTTGGTTGAACAGTTCATAAGTTATCACACGGACACCACTGGGAAAGCCATTTTTCAATCTTTCAAGAACCATAACTCCTGAACGGTGAAAGTGAAAGTCGTCAATATCGAACTTGACCTCCATTTTGTCATCAGTAACAACATATTAAAATTTGAAAAGCTTTGGTTGAACAGTTCATAAGTTATCACACGGACACCACTGGGAAAGCCATTTTTCAATCTTTCAAGAACCATACCTCTTAACTCTTGAACGGTGAAAGTGAAAATCGTCAATATCGAACTTGACCTCCAATTTGTCATCAGTAACAACATATTAAAATTTGAAAAACTTTGGTTGAACAGTTCATAAGTTATTGCACGGACACTGTTTGGCAGCCGCCCGCCGTACATCACCAAATTAAGAACCGATAGTTTCCTATGAAAATCCGGTTAAAAATTAAATAATACAGCTTGTCAGTGTTACCTTCAACATTATTCTTTCGTTTCGGCATCGCGCCATGTGTCAAACTTGACAGTCAACGATCACCAGAACGTTTCTAATACATACTTATATATTCATTATCGAACGCGTAAAAGACAAAGACTCCGTTTTGCGTTCGGACAACTTCCTTTAGACACAAAATTACATACTGCCGATTTTTTTTACTGTAACATCTTTGAAAGCGTAGAAATGACCTATTTGGGCGTAGAGCGTAATTTGAGTACAAAAAATCGTAGAAACTACGCCAAAATCGTAGTGGTAAACAGGTCTGGATTTTGTTGGGAATATTCTACCAGAATTAGATTAAATTGTTAAACTGGGAATCAATATCAAATCACTTACTCAATCTGTTTTCCACAAACAAATGTTTAACACTATCTGCATAAGAAGCTTTCTTTCCTTTGAACAGGGATTCAGCAACTACTTTCTCTTCCATCTGAAATTCAAACAAAACATTATTTATCTGGCACCAGATGAATATTCCTCAACCACATCCCTCCTCACCCATTGCATTCATGATAAAGACTTTTTCCTTGCGATTCAGACAATACCTGCTCATCTACATAAATGGGTTAACTTCACATTGTGAAATTCAAATTGCAGGTACTGGTAAGTCAGGTCTTTGTAGTAATAAGAGTGAGGTCACTATACTAGTAAGAGTGAGGTCTCCATACTAGTAAGTCAGGTCTCTGTACTAGTAAGAGTGAGGTCAATATACTAGTAAGAGTGAGGTCTCTGTACTAGTAAGTCAGGTCTCTGTACTAATATGAGTGAGGTCACTATACTAGTAAGAGTGAGGTCTCTGTACTAGTAAGTCAGGTCTCTGTACTAGTAAGAGTGAGGTCAATATACTAGTAAGAGTGAGGTCTCTGTACTAGTAAGTCAGGTCTCTGTACTAATATGAGTGAGGTCACTATACTAGTAAGAGTGAGGTCTCTGTTCTAATAAGAGTGAGGTCTATGTCATAGTAAGAGTGAGGTTTCTGTACTAGTAAGTCAGGTCTCTGTACTAGTAAGAGTGAGGTCTCTGTACTAGTAAGTCAGGTCTCTGTACTAGTAAGAGTGAGGTCTCTGTACTAGTAAGTCAGGTCTATGTACTAGTAAGTCAGGTCTCTGTACTAGTAAGAGTGAGGTCTCTGTACTAGTAAGTCAGGTCTCTGTACTAGTAAGTCAGGTCTCTGTGCTAGTAAGAGTGAGGACTGTGTACTAGTGAGAGTGAGGTCTGTGTACTAGTAAGAGTGAGGTCTCGGTACTAGTAAGTCAGGTTTCTGTACTAGTAAGAGTGAGGTCTCTGTACTAGTAAGTCAGGTCTCTGTACTAGTAAGAGTGAGGTCTCTGTACTAGTAAGTCAGGTCTCTGTACTAGTAAGAGTGAGGTCACTATACTAGTAAGAGTGAGGTTTCTGTACTAATAAGAGTGAGGTCTCTGTACTAGTAAGTGAGGTCTCTGTACTAGTAAGTCAGGTTTCTGTACTAGTAAGAGTGAGGTCTCTGTACTAGTAAGAGTGAGGTTTCTGTACTAGTAAGTCAGGTCTCTGTACTAGTAAGAGTGAGGTCTCTGTACTAGTAAGTCAGGTCTCTGTACTAGTAAGAGTGAGGTCTCTGTACTAGTAAGTCAGGTCTCTGTACTAGTAAGAGTGAGGTCACTATACTAGTAAGAGTGAGGTTTCTGTACTAATAAGAGTGAGGTCTCTGTACTAGTAAGTGAGGTCTCTGTACTAAAAAGTCAGGTCTCTGTACTAGTAAGAGTGAGGTCTCGGTACTAGTAAGTCAGGTCTCTGTGCTAGTAAGAGTGAGGACTGTGTACTAGTAAGAGTGAGGTTTCTGTACTAAAAAGAGTGAGGTCTATGTCATAGTAAGAGTGAGGTTTCTGTACTAGTAAGTCAGGTCTCTGTGCTAGTAAGAGTGAGGACTGTGTACTAGTAAGAGTGAGGTCTCGGTACTAGTAAGTTAGGTGTCTGTACTAGTAAGAGTGAGGTTTCTGTACTAGTAAGAGTGAGGTCTCTGTACTAAAAAGTCAGGTCTCTGTACTAGTAAGAGTGAGGTCTCTGTACTAAAAAGTCAGGTCTCTGTACTAGTAAGAGTGAGGTCTCTGTACAAGTAAGAGTGAGGTTTCTGTACTAGTAAGAGTGAGGTCTCTGTACTAGTAAGAGTGAGGTTTCTGTACTAGTAAGAGTGAGGTCTCTGTACTAGTAAGTGAGGTCTCTGTACTAAAAAGTCAGGTCTCTGTACTAGTAAGAGTGAGGTCTCGGTACTAGTAAGTCAAGTCTCTGTACTAGTAAGAGAGAACTAAACTGATAACTAATGTGCAGTATTTACCTTGGCTTTATGACTAGCAGTCACATTCTTTACATACTTCATCACCATGTTCCTCATGAATAATGTCTTCAGCAGCGATGATGTCTGAAATACAGATGAAGAAGCAGGTAGGAAAGGTCAAATTCTAGGACAAGTCAACACATTCTTCTCTATCTTTAAGAAGAATAGAAAAGAATGCCTAATGGTATTGGCAAATAATATATTGATTCTATTTTGCAAAAGTTTCATCAATCCTCAATATTTATTTGGAATATCTTTTTTTAATAAGAAAGTCTAGAGGAGAAAATGTACAACTTAAGATTCGAACAGTATAAAAAAAATTCAATACATGTATATCAATGTTATTCCTGCTGATATGGCTTCACCTGAAAAC
This sequence comes from Mytilisepta virgata, assembly GCA_028015205.1. Lineage (NCBI taxonomy): Eukaryota > Metazoa > Mollusca > Bivalvia > Mytilida > Mytilidae > Mytilisepta > Mytilisepta virgata. The sequence goes on along the minus strand of CM051520.1, from coordinate 2,955,829 downwards.
TTTGTTAAAGAAAGCCATCAACGTGGCCATTAGATCTTAGATTACTTGACACAATCTTTCTATTTAACACTAGAGGCTCTAAAGAGCCTGTATCCCTCACCTGCATTGAACTATTCATCTTGAGCAGGACTAAAGATTTGGCTGGTTTTTCTATAGGGTTCTATGTTAAACTAAGTTTGGCTGTGGCAGCCAAGATGGTTGACAGTCTAGGTCAATGGACACATTTCTAAAAGAGAACCATCTAAGGAGCATTGCTACCAAGTCTAGTTCTAATTGGCTTTCAGACAAGAAGAGTTTTCAATGAATTTTCCCATAAGGCCTTATGTTAAACTAAGTTCGGTTGTGGCAGCCATCTCGGTTGACAGTCCAGGTCATGGGACATAATTCTGAAAGAGGACCATATAAGGAGCATTGCTGCAAAGTCTGGTTCCAATTGGTAAAGTGGTTTCAGACAAGAAGATTTTTCAATGAATTTTCCCATAGGGCCCTATGTTTAACTAAGTTCGGCTGTGGCTGCCATCTTGGTTAACAGTCTGGGTCATCGGACATCATTCTGAAAGAGAACCTCCTAAGAACCATTTTTCTATTTTTCGTAACAGCAGCCATGTCAGTTGGAAGTCGGGGATGCCGGACATAAGTTTGGAAAAGGGCCACCCAAGGACCATTCCACCAAAGTTTGGTTCAAATTGGCTCAGTGGTTTCAGGGGAGTTGAATAAAAAGTAAAATTCTCATAGGCTCAATGTTTAACTAAGTCCAGCCGTGGTGGCTACGTTGGATGGCGTTCGGGGAAACTGAACACAGATTTTAAAAGGGGCCACCCAAGGACCATTCCACCAAAGTTTGGTTCAAATTGGCCTAATGGTCTCAGAGAAGATAACGAAAATGTTAAAATTCCCATAGGGTACAAGGTTAAACTATGTCCAACCATGTCAGCCATATTGGATGGCGTCCGGAAAAACCCAACACAGTTTTTAAAGGGGACCATCCAAGGACCATTCCACTTTAGTTTGGTTTAAATTGGTTCAGTGGTTTCAGAGGAGTTGATAAAAATGTGAAAAGTTTACGACGACGACGACGACAGACGCAAAGTGATGAGAATAGCTCACATGGCCTTTTAGGCCAGGTGAGCTAAAAACTGGATATTATACCAATCAAATAACCTTTATAATTCTATTTTACATAAAACTTTCAAATCGACAAATTTTAAATGAAGCTTTAGTGATTACGATTTTGTCTTGCAATCTGGAAACACTCCTAATATGATGTATGACAAGAAGTCATTTGTAACTACTGGATTCATTTTCAAGTAGGGGCCTCGGTGGACGAGTGGTCTAGGTAGTTCGTCATGACTACTAATAATCACTAGCCTGTCAACACTGAAGTTGTGAGTTTGAATCACCTGTGGCGGGGTGTGTTCGACTCTGGTCTTGACAAGCATTGCCAATTTTCCTACCAAAGATCGGTGGTTCTCCCCGGGTACTCCGGCTTCCTCCACCAATAAAAAATGGCTGCCGCGAAATTGCCAAATGTGCTGAAAATGGCATAAAATCCCAAATAAACAAACAAACAAACATTTTTAAGTATTTTGTCTCAATGACGTTTAAAAAATATCTACTTTTATTTCCACTTTTGACCTATTTAACCCTTATTTGTGAAAATAAATAAGTCCAAATATATTTTTACCTCTTGTAACAGAGCTGGTGCAGGTGGCCAACTTTTATCAAGAACAGACTTTGGCAGATTGTGACATAATTTGGTAAGATAGTTATACTTTGTAAACTGTATAAATTCTCTGTTCTCATCACACTCCGGGTCTTTTCTGTGTATAAATCCATTGATGAAGCTGAAACATCAAAAACATATTTGTTTCATTGGATACGTGACCAATTCAACATGGTCTAGGGTGACGTGATTATACTTCTCATTAGGATCAGATTTTGAAACTTATTATAAAGTCAGAGAATATGAAGACCTACACAAATAACTGAAACATTTTTGAGACAAAAAGCTTCTCAACCTGGAAAGATATCATATGCAAGTTTCATATCAGATAAATGTTTATAATATGTTTTTTATTCTTTAAGTTATACATGTATCCTTGTGGCATTTGTTATGTTCGATTCTCACGAGTTTGTTTTGCCTTTGGATTTCAATCCTGTACTTCGGCATTCATTCGCCGATATTTATTTATGCAGTCCAAACTAAAATTTTGTAAAGTTATTAATATAATTCTCATACAATTATGAAGCATATTTAACATTAAAGTCTAACAATTATTTCTTCTTCAGTAAGATACGGATCAAAATTCTAGTTCCTTTGTTCAAGTGGTTTTCAGACATGATTTTGACAACAGGGGAAACAAAGCGGATATAATACTTCGGCAGCCATTGAACTATATATTATATCCAGACTTCAGGGTTCCCACAAAAAAAATCATCTCAAATTCAAGGACTTTTCAAGGTGTTTTCCAGTGCTTTTTCATGATTTTTAAGGTCACTTTTGTGGTCAAATATCCCGCCATTTTGTCGGTTTTAAACATAAAACAAAACATGCTTACAAGATACTGTTACTTAAAACGCTCAAAAGATTACATACAGGAGACGTAGCCAGATTCAATGCGAAATTGCCTTTTGTGTTACCCTTTATAAAGCAACAGTAAGGCAATCAAATAATGATTTCTGCATGGTCACGGTAATAATGCGAAGTGGACCGAAATAATGATTAACGAGAAAAAAACAAATCCGGTAAAATCTTGGTTTTTTCGCGGATTTTCGTGATTTTTCCGAATTTCAAGGACTGGAAAATTCAAAATGAAATTCCAGGTCTTTTCCCGTTTTCCAGGTTGTGTGGGAACCCTGAGACTTCCAAAAGCGGAATTCTGCTTTAAAGCAGAAGAAAATCATGCCTGGGTTTTAGGGTGGATTTTTTTACCAATCAATAATAAAGAATTAAATACCGTTGCGATGACATCTGTTAGAATGGGACAAACCATGCTAGCTTGAAAAAGATCTTTTTTCAAGCAAAAATGCTTAGGGGGAACAAAGGATGAAAAAAGTATAACAACACAAAATCCCAATCCCTCTTGGACCTACGCATACACTAAATAAATATTGAACTATAAAGAAATTTATAACTATCACAAGGAATCTATATATAACTGTTTATCTAAAAGTTTTATATCTACCTACAAGCAGTAACCATCCACATGCATAGTGTTAAAATACACTTACTTGCGTATTACTTGGACTGCACGTTTCCTTCTCTCCATCACCATTTTAGCTGTGTACTGTCTCCAATAACTTTGAAGTGTAATTGCTGAAAAAAATATAAAATATTTAAAATTGTTTTCTTCAATATTTCGGCTTATTATTTTGGTTTTAAACATTTGGAAACTAACAGAGGAATCATAAATCAGTGGGCTGTGCATACCTCATCTTATGCATCAAAGAAAATTTAGTTTCATGAAAATCTATCTGATTGACATGAAACTGCCTGCCATTGGAAAATAAATGTATTTGACAAACACTGCCAAGATGTTCAGTCAAACACTGTCTTCCTTCTTGTGTTATTCAAAACTCTGAATTCAATCAAGGTATGAGACTGTAGTGTCATAACTATTACAGTTACTTTCAAGATGATTAACAGCCAAAAAAAAAGACATTTGCATTAATTCTGTTTAACACTGATTAAATCATTGATCACACACGTCCATACATGTATTTATTCTTAAGTCTTGCAGCTTAGAGGTGTAACTGGGTGCTACAACTGCATTAATTAATTTTTCTCAATTTGTCAATTGTACAGCACATATGGTTCAATTCTTATAATTTTTAACTTACTGGACATCTTCAGTTTTCTGAATTTCTTTTTCTGATGGAAACCTTTATACTGAGCCTGTATCATTGTCGCTGGAAAAGATTACTTATAAGTTAGATACAAATAGCTGTCATGTATAATAAATAATACCTTACAAGATCAAGGCATAAGAAAAATGTACAGATATCTTGTTTACACCCTTTTATAAACAATAAATTTCTGTATGTTACAAGTCTTCCTATTTTTAAAAGTTTCTTTCGTAACTTCTACAGGTGGCATAAAAGCCTGAAGAACAGGATTCATGTGAACTCCCTGCTTAATATGGCTCATTACTGCAAACAGAAAAAAAGCACAAATATACCTAAGAAGCAATAAAAAAAAACTTAATCTATTGGACAGACAAACCCGGGAAGACAAATGAACAACCACAAGCACAACAAATAAACACAGAACACTAAAAAACAATTAACAACACGGACTCCTATAAAAACCAGGTAAAGGTGAAAATGTAAGGATAGGAGGTAAACATCAGTGATTAATATTGTGCTTTTATCAAAACTGACTCTAAGTCATAAAACAAACAATTTTTTTAATTTTTGTATAAACAGATAAAGATTTTATGGAATAAATTTTGTCTGGATAGAAATGAATACTTCTGGCAATTGCAATGATTTATGTCAAATGACATGTATTTATCAAAAGGTCTGTGTTAAATATGGTGACTAAATCAACAGTATTACTATAATTTACAATAATTAATACTACCTAAGTCATGTTTCCGAAGCTGGTAGGCATCCTCTGTAGCAAACAGTACTCTAGGGAATCTTATAAATAACTTTGACCTGCAATGTATAATTAATATTCATGTACTTAGGTTTGTAATAACATCTCAATATTAATTTTCTAGGTTTAATGAAAATGTATTTCAAAGAAGGGGGGGGGGGAGGAGTTCTAGTATTTAAGCCTGAAGAAATGTGCAGTTTGTTGAAAACTTCACAGACCTAATACAGCAATGAAAACAGAAAAAATAAAATTTTTAAGAACAAATGTATTGTATAACTCACTGTAAATATTTTAACTTTTGTGTTAAATATCTGTACTAAGAAATAAAATACATGCAAACTAGTAATTTTTATAATGTTTATCAACAAAAGCATATAGATCTTTAATTTCTCTAAATTTATAAGAACACATCATTACAAAGTATGTACCGTAATTACTCTTATTATTGTACACCCTATTTTTTATGAAAACAAGAAAATCGATTTTGTCTTTCCGTCCACATCATTGTCATTTTTGGACTCGATAAGATCGACCTGGACAATGTACTTTAAGAAAAGGCAACCAAAATAATGGGTCATACAAAGTTTGCAGTACTGTTATTTCATTTTGCTTTCATGCTTTATAAAAACTGGACTATCATCGAAAAATAAGAGTTATAAAAATTCACATACTTCCCCAGTCTGAAGTCTTCTGAATCATAATTCAAATATTCTACCAGTAGCTTTACTCCTTCCTTTGGTGAACCTCGGAATGCTGGCCATGTCTCTGGACATAAACTTTTATATCTTGAAACAAAATATAATTTCTCAAAAATATGTATATAATATTGATGGTTGGCTGTTGCTCATATTCAGCTAATAGTATAAAAAAATTCATTTACACATTTAAATTTTTTTTCAGATTTACATTTAAAACCATTAACTTTAAAAAAAAAATGAAAATAAAAGGGTGTGGGAGAATTATACAATTACAAAAGTTCAAACCAGAGTCATGCTGGGATATATCTTTTATGACCAATGACAATGTTACCTTTTTAGGAAAACTTCATATGGTCGTCTATAGGCAAATCCAGCTCTACGGACTCTTAGATTTTCCATCAATCCAAGGTATTTCACTTGATGATGGACTATTTTTTCATCAAATAAATCTGAAAGTAAAATAAAATTTGTTTATTTGTTCGTTTAGTAGGCATTTTATGCCATTTTCAGCACATTTGGCTATTTCGTGCTGGCCAGTTTTTATTGATGGAGGAAGCTGGAGAGAACCACCGACCTCAGGTCGGAAAATTGGCAATCCTTGTCAATTAAGATCGTAGTCGAACACATCCTGCCACAGGTGAGATTTGAACTCACAACCTCAGTGTTGACAAGCTAGTAATCATTTGTAGTCATGAACTACATAGACCACTTGGCCATCAATGCCCCAACATTTGTTAATTGCTGCTTGATAAAATAATACTTTTAGAATTTAAAGTTCAAATTTTATTACTCAAAAATCTGTGTGAAAATGTCTTGTGTATTTAAAAACTAGTATACAATGTACTGTAATTGACCCATTTGGTTCCCCCTTCCTCTTCCTTGAAGACAGCAGTCAGATTTATGCTGTACTTAACACACTGAGAATTATTCAACCATCATATTAACCACGATTGTTTGACTTAATATTTATATTATGACCACATTACCTCTCTTTTTGTAATCATTAGGTTTTATGCATCTGACATATGAAGGTTCTTTTGACATCAATATAACCATCAACTGAGATAAACTGTTCTTAAACTGGGTTCCTGCCTGTAAAATAAAAACAATCAATAATTCAACTTGAATTTCAATGACTTACTTTTAAAATTTGTAATTGTTCCACGGAACTCAGTATCTCTCATGCTTTTGCTGTTGTCTATGTTTTCAGTGTAATACTTGAAGAATCACGAAGAAGCTTCTGTCAAAGTTTGGCAAAAATTCAGGATCGTTTAAGAAAATAATTAATATTTTAAAAACTTTAACTGCAAACTGTATGTAATGTTAACATGGAGAAAAAGTAAGTCCATTTATAATTAAAATAAGGAAAAATGGAAAAAGAATTACAAAAATTTTCAGTATAGCTTATTAACTTAAGAAATAACTTTATTGTATTTTACCATTTCCCAGCATCAATTCTGGATCTGACAGTTGCAAACTAAAGTTACTGATGATGCATAATAATTCACATTTAATGTCAGCAAATATTAAAATACAAGTTCAAGTGTAAATATTCCGAATGAAAAGGTATTTTTTAATCTGGAGTTGATGATTTGCATGTTCTGTCATCTCAGAGTGCATCTATTACAAAATTGATGGCTTGAAAATTTTCAACATCTTCCAATGAATTAGGTTGACAAAATGTATACGTATGATGCTTTCTCCAACCGAAAATCAATTTTACAACTAACGTTGGAATTTGAATGTATGCTGGATTCTGCAATCAAACTAATACAGAGAAACTTTCTGACCACAGAATATATCCAATTATAAGTAGATAACTTACCGTGTCTGGTCTTTTCTTGTTAAACAGTTCTTTCTTAGGGAAACATTTGGATAAGATTGTATTCGATGTCTCACTCATTGCCTGAAATTTTCAAATCCAAATTTTTATAATGTATGCATTTCAAGTTTTATTTGAATTCTGTGTAAAATTGAAAAATTATTTCTACAATATTTTATAATTAAAACACAAAAAAGAAATATCAAGGGAATCTGAATAAGTGGGACATCAGGGCGCACTCCGTATAGAAAACATGGAAATTGCAGACCCCGACTTGGGGAGGCAGTTTTTAGACTCGAAGTCGTAATATATCCAATTATAAGTAGATAAATAATACATCAATTGATTCCTTATTCATTTTTCTATAAGAATATGAACATTTTATTCACCAACAATTTCCGTGTACCACAAAATGAAAGCTTTATCCCTTCAACCCACCATTTTCAAAAGGCTGTCAGACGTCAGAGCAATCTCGGACTACCATATACAAAGACGATTTTCCAAGCCAAGAAAAAAACAGAAGCCATACAATACGGTTTTGTGCGTATTGGTTTCACTATTATAAATGTATATAAAAATATTGTAAAAAACAAAAATCCATTAAAAAACAGAACAAAATCATCCCTGCATATAATAAAAACAAACTAGAACTGTGAGGGGAACTCACTAACTATACCCCCTGCTGCTGTTAGTTCATTTTTGCAATCATGATAATGTTCAAAATATTTTTATACCCCCACAAACAAAAACAAAAATCATCTGAATCAAAATATCAAATAAGAACAACACATTGCCATTATGTAATGAAGATTTTCTGAAGGTTTAGGAGAAGTGGATGTCTAACTGGGTATATAACTCTAGGAAAATTTAATGGACTAGGGCATCCTTATCATGGTGAATTGTCTCACAAGTCCAACTGGGTATAACTGAGGGAAAAATAAATGGACCAGGATATCCTTCATATGTGTACATCTACATATTAGGATCTTGCAGTATACAAAGTGTCATGAGCTTCTGATGAAGCATATGGGAGAAGTCGCGATGACAAAATGCATGGTGAATTGTCTCACAATTTCAACTGGGCAGAACTCCATGGAAAATTGATGGACAACAAAATCCTTTATACAGCAGAGTTTACTTGTCATTATCTTAAGTTATACCAAGTTTAGTTGAAATATGACAAAACATGTGGAAGTTTGTTCAGACAGACAGACAGACAGATGGACAGACAGACAGACGGGCTGATTCCTACATATCCCCCCAAACTTTGTTTGCGGGGGTATAAAAATATTTTGAACATTATCATGATTATCAATAATTACGATATTAAAGATTATGTTACATTACTGTCCCTAAAAATGTTTACATTCAGTCATTTCTTATAAAACATAACTATTACCTCTTTGAGATCTCTGAAGAGAAGATCATTGTTTTTATCAAGGAAACCCTTGACCCTGTACGTTACTTCGCCAGCATAATGGATTAATCGAAATTCCTATTAATAAAATTAAAATACAATTAATGATCTCTGAATTAGTAAGTTCAGTTCCTTCAAGAATGTATATTTTTTTTATAAAATTGGTATATTCAAACTTTGCTCTGTTCATTGAGTAAATGATATCAGTTCGTATAAAGCTATATGTATACAGTTATATTTCATTATTTTAGCATTACTTCATCGCTAAAAATAATTTCCAATATGTCTGTCTTAAAAAAAAACCTATTTTTGAGTGGCTGGCACCATCTTTTTAAGCTCTATACAAACTTACATCTCTTCCAATTGTTTTCCTGGTTGTGTTATCTGCCGTAGCATGACTTAAGAAATGTGGGTGTGTCCCTACTGTTTCTGACAGTTTGTCCAGAAATGTGATATCTGTTGTGTCCCCAGGTCTTAAACACTCCTCGTCCTGTTAAAATAAATGTATATACAGTTAAATTGAGGAACAGGTTTTTGTTCAACTTTTTAATCCTGATCTTATTACTCGTGAAATGCTTTGTGATTTAAATTATACAATTAAAATAACTGACGTGTTTTCTTTATTCATATCAATGTTCTTGTTTTGTAACATATTTAATAAATTATCTAAAATAAATATAAGATAAAAAATTCCATGGGAAATGATGGGAACTGTCACTATGAAATAATGAAGTACTTGCAGGAGGCAGGACATTTTAGCGAATGTTCTGAAGGTGTGAATGGACATTTGAGCAGGAGCTTTTGTTAACATTTTAGCGAGAGGAAAAATTGGTTACCTGTAAAAATTCAATGGACATTTTAGAAGAACATTTTTACATGTAACTTTAATTACAAATCCTCTTTTGAAAAAATTTAAAGATGTGAATGACCCGTTCCACAAGGAATGATAGTCTTCTCTGGCCGCAAGAATTTGGAATGCTTACGTAGTGTTAAGAATTTATTCATAATGCAAATGCTGCCCATCCAAAATTATTCAAGCAGCTTCGTTTACCCTATCCATGATTTCTGACATGTTCTGCTAGTGTATATACTAAACTCTCCCACTAAAATGACCAGATATTTTAAATTCCGCTGAATTGTCCTTCCTTTAAATCTTCCGCTAAGATGTCCACAAAATTTCTGCTAAAAATTTCCATTTATTGCCGCTAAATTGTCCTATCAATCTGCTAAAATGTCCCCCGCCAATGGCTTTAGATACATGTATTTATTCACATTGAAACCTCTTTTAAAATGAACATTACTGTTTGGATATGCAATAAATATTTTAGTAAATAAACTCATCTGCTTATAAAAACACCTTAAAGGCAAAAAAGAAACATTTACACCTTTTCACTGCATTTTAAAATGTTTGTAAAAACCTACAATGAACGTACCAGTAATGTTATTATTCCCACTGGTTTGCCTTCCACAAGATCACAAATTATTTTGTTGTTGAAATACTGAACTGGTTCCCACTAGAAATATACATGTATATAGAAAGTAGTGTTTACATGTATGAAAACAAATAAATGTTAGGTCTACTAAACACTACTGTGCCAGCAATGGCCAATGTAATAACTGCTAATTATCACTATCCTGTCATTACTGAGAATGCGAGGTTGAATAAAACTTATGGCAAGGTATGTTCAACATTGACTTTATTGACAAGGATTGCATGTTGTAAATCATTTGATCTCTACAGGTACTCCATCTTCCTCCTAATAAAAACTAACCACAATATAGCCATTAATGCTGGAAGTGGTGTACATCTCGAATTAACTAAACCAAACCTAACCTAAGGGAGGGCTGAAATAGCCTATATTCGTGTTTTTTGTTAAACTAATTTGATACTTTTGACACCGGTTTTCACATAATAAAACATCGCATTATTCCTAAATTAACATCATGTAAAGCATTGTGGGTAATTGTAACTTACAGCGATGCCTTCTTTTTTATATTCTTCCTGTTCTGACTTTAATGTCAGTTCTATGAACAACTGCTGTAGTTTCTCATTACAGTAATTAATGCAGAACTGTTCAAAGCTACAATACATGAAGATATGTAACCCAAGAAGTGATTAATCATTTGTTGAAGAATTTTGGTGCGAGATTTCATAAAATTCTCAGGAATATTACATAAATTCATTGCCTGAAAATGGTTGGAGTGTGAGACATCTGATATCAGTAATTCATGTTGAACAAAACTCACTGCTTTACACTGTATATTTTTCAAAATACCTGGTTATTCAAACCTGTCAAAATTTCAAAGTACTTCCAAATTTTTATAATTTTTTGTTTTTTTGGAAAACTTGAGAACACATGAGTGCCTAAACTTTTTATGATGATCAGTTGAAGTCTAATGACATTCACTTTTACAAAATATATCTGTATGTTTACTCTTTAAACAGACCATATGCTTGTCAAAACCTAATAAATACATATAGATTCTACAACAATGATCAGTTGATTATGAAATTTATCAACTCGAGATAATTAAATTTTCATTTTTAAGCTGTGAGGCTTGTCCGAAAAATGGAAAATTAATTATCGAGAGTGGATAAATTCATATTAATGCATCAAGAGTTTTAGAATATTTTTCTCTAATGACAATGTAAAACTTTGAGAGGTCTTCCAAACTTTTTGGCAGGGAATTTCACAAGCATTTAACTAACGTGTGGTGATATCAGAATTTATCAAACGAGACAAGAGATGTATAAATGAGAATAGAATCAGAGAAATGTATATATCTAGTTTGAAACTCCAATTAATATAAATTACCTGTTCATTCCAAAGATTTCAAATCCATAAATATCTAACAACCCCATTAGAGTACACTTGAACCTTCTCTGAAATAAAAGACATGAATGAGAAATGTGTCATCAAGAAGGACTTTAGAATACTGAGAATGAAACATTCAGAATATCTCACATCAAGTAACGGCATAGAAAAAATATGACACTTTACTGCGGCACACTCATTTCAAAGTTTATAGCAGGAAACCCACCTGTGGCTCTCAACAATATCTGACCTTCTCTCACTGATTTTACGTAAACTTTCTTATAGATTTATTTGGAATGTGACATAAAGATTGCAGAACAAACTTAAATATAGTACTAATATTTGAGTCTTTTATTGTTGATTTGTCAGACAAAAAAACTCGCCCAACTAAAGGCATTTCATTATTTACTGTCATATACAGGTAACAAAATATCTGAGATCTACATACATAGGAGCTTTCTTGTTTTGCATCAAATCTAAAGAAAAAACTTTTTGTGAGTTATCTCCCCTTCTGACAATATTTAGGGCATTTCCTTAAATTCTAAGAATACTTTATCCAATAATGCTTTTTATTTCCATGAATTAGGTGAATGATTTTTAAAAAGAATTATTTCTAAATATACAATACATTCATACCCTACTGCTCAAGGACTCATTGATTTTCTGTACTATCCAAGTAAACAATCTGTCATATACTCCTTTGGCTAAAGCATCTCTGGCATACAGTGCTTGTTCTATTGTTAATGCTGATTTCAACTGTAAACACAAAATCAGTAACTTGTACATGTACCTCTTGCTGTTATGTTTATGTTTTATTGTAAGTAAAAACTACAGGCAAAGAAATATGAAATGTTGTTATTGAACCATTGTCTGTGGCACACATTACTGTATGACAATAAAAGCAACATCAAGAGCAATAGAAACTTTATATAAACTTGTACAAGTTTTATCTATGATAAGAAGGAAGTTAATTTTAATTTATGTGTAAAATGAGATTGCTGGACAGCCTTAAACATGGGACATGTTCTCAGCACAAACAACTTCTTGAAAGTTAAAAAGCTGCTGAAAAATTCGTAAGGAATTAAACATAATCAGGTATCAACAAAATTTACACGTAGAAAATTGTCTTTATATATTAACATTATCTACCTTTCAGGGTTATTGGGAAGGACTTTTTTTGGCCTATTTTGGGAAAAATTTTGGTCAATTGGGAACCAAAATTAGAGGGGTATGTTAACATTTTGGGAATTCTGCATGATTTTGAAATAATTTCCTTTTACCAGACCCTGCTGAATGGTAGAAAAATCCATGCCTTTTCACCATTAGCTTTAATGGTAGAAAATTGTCTTTAGATATTAACATTATTTACCTTTTCACCATTAGCTTCAATGGTTTTGTTCTGTAATGCTGATGACAGTATATCTTCAGGACATCCCAACAACTATAACATGTACAGTATGTAAATTAAATTATGCTCATATTGCAACAGGTATCAGATATTTAGGTTTTTTTTATTTTTATCTTTATTCCCAAAAATCAATCTGCAAAAAAATGATTAAATTCACTTTATTCCATTGTTTAGGATATCAGTGGTCAATTACTGAATATTCAATACAAATTTCACACAAAAGAAATTGTACATTTGTAATGTTTTTATCTAATTAAGGATTGACTAAGGGCTGTTCCAGAAATAAATACATGGGGGGGTAGGGAGGCACCTTTTAAATTTACCAACCACCAATTAAAAAAAAAAGAATATTAACCCATGACCCATCAAATTTTTGAAACTTGTTTTCCAATGACCCATAAAATTATAAAAAAAAAAACCAACCCCACCCCCAGCTAAATAATAATAAAAAATACAACCACCCATAAAAAAAATTTAGAATTGGTGATTCTGAAAAAAAAGGAAATTCTGGGGATCCCACATAGGGCAATTAAAGCATTCCTTAATTTTGTTGTATAAGGTTAACACCTGCATGCTCATTGACAGTTGGAATCTGTTGCCTCATTGAATTAAATCCAATGATCTGTTTTATATGTGAATTATGAATTGTATTTGATGTTGTTGAAAAAATCAACCCTTTTTTATAGAATTTTGTAGGATTTGGTATATGATTTGAATCTTAAAATCTTGAAGATCATCATTTTCCGAAATAGTAAACCAAAGAAGAAATGATGAAGACTTTACTCATAACAATAGACTGTATTCATATCACAGCATATAAAAATAGAACTGTGCTTCGGAAGAATATTCAAATCTACTTGAATTGAACTTGACTAATATGCAAATAAATTTCACACTGATTTCCTCGACTCCTTTTTATATCATAAGACAATTTCACACCACCGCCAAAAGTGCAATATACAATGCTAGTTTTTTCTGTATCTAAATACTGTACTAGTAGCATTTTGTTTAGTTGAATATTGATATTTACCTTTACTGACTTCTTGTTCATTCACTTAAACATGCTTTTTCAGTATGAAATAAACAAGGTCCAATTTGAAGCTTTTCCTCTATTTATATTGAGCATCCAAGAAAGATACTTTTAGCTAGTGCCATGGATATTTGCCCCCCTTTGAAAGGCATGTATTGATCATACTGAGGGTGAAGATGAATATGCCTATCAAACATGTACATAACTATGGAAACCTTTGGCTAGTAAATCTAATATAATAGTGACCACATGGCTTTTTAATTGTTTTGACTTTGATCTGTCCATCTTATTGCAAGCATATATTTTCTGGTATGCATTATCTAAGGAATGTTAAATCCCATATATTTTATGTATTGATTTATAAGTCTGTTTATATATAGATATGGAAGAAAGAAAAAAATATTTCAATGATGCAGCTGTTATCTTTTAGACATGAAAAAGCTCCACTCTAAGTTTCATAAAATTCCAATGAGGTTTGACAAAGTTATTGATGTTTGAAAAACTTTAACCCAAACTGTACCTGAATATTAACTGCAAAAAAGCAAGTCCATTTATCCATTAAATATGAAAAAAATCACAGTTTTGATGCAGATGTTGTCTTTCTGTCATGAAGAAGCTCTACTCTTTAAGTTTCATAAAATTCCAGTGAGGTTTAACAAAGTTATTGATGTTTGAAAAACGTTAACCACAGACTGTACTTGAATATTAACTGCAAAATCTAAGTCCATTTATCCATTAAATATGGAAAAAAATTTAAAAATTTTGATCCAGATGTTATCTCTCAGTCATAAAGAATCTTGTCCAAGTGTCGTAAAATTCAATGGAGGTTTCACAAAGTTATTGATGTTTAAATATCTTTAACTGTAGACTGAACCTAAATGTTGACGCCAACAACAACGAAGGAATTCAGGATCGATATGTCTCACCTTCACTACTTTTGTCGCAGGTGAGACAAAAATCGTCACAAATGGTTGTCGAAGATGGGCTAAAGTACCCTTTCAGTAACAGAATAGATTTATTTCCTCCCAGTACATGTATGTTGGCATATGATGCTTTCAATAGAAGTGATAGACTTTTTTCCATGGTGATTTGGCCATTGTTGTTTTGCTTTGATTCTCTATGCTATGTCATATTTTTACATAATAGAATTCTGATCATTGTTCACATAGGAAATGGGCTTAGAAATGCTAATAAGGGTCTGTACAATGAGTAAACAATGCAAACATATGGGGGGTCATTTATTTTGAAGTTCATGATAGTCTTTTCTTTAGGGAATCTGACATTTTAAGAATTTCATATGCTTCAGTCAGAACACCCAGATTTGACCTCGAGTATAGTCCCCTATTGGCCCTAAATATTCTGGAGAAATGGTCAACAATTAAGTATGCTTGTACGATACTTAAATTGTGCCCATGGGATCTAAAATTTTCAACATAAAATTAAACTGTCTGCTTTTAAGAGACAGATATGTATATGTGACATAGAAAATAAAACTAGGGGGCAGGATGACCTAGCCAGGCCAGGGTATAAGTGTATGCAACAGTTTTTCTTTATGTTGCAGAATCTGAATTGACCGGTAATATTCAATATTTTCAAACAATTTCGTTTTGAAATCACCGGAAGTCATTGCTTATCATCTGCCTTGTTGAGTTGGGAAAATAAATTTGCTTTCTTCATCTTTTAGTTTACATCATAAAGTGACAACTGACCAATAAATAGATCTCTGTGGGACTCCAGGCCGGAGTCAGAGGCCCACGCGGCTACATCAACCGGTAGCCACTTCTCTACCATGCAGTTTCTTTCTGCACCGGAAATACTCGCTTTCAAATACTCGCCACTACAAAGGGTGATAACTACACCAAGTTCCTTTCGATTTCGAATCTCGGAAAACCGACCGACGTTTTCAGAACCTACACGGCAACAGCAGCAAAAATAATCTTATAATTAAAAAGCCCACATTACACAAAATAAAAAGAAATCAAAAATGACCAATGACCCATAAAAAATATTTTTTTCACAGCCCAACCACGAACAAAATAAATATTGAAAAAATACGACCACCCACACAAAAAAAAATCGTTTGCCGCCCGACTCCCCCGTTTGATCATTTCTGGAACAGCCCTAATTTTTTTTCAGTCTATGAAGAAATAACCTCAATCATTATTTCGAATAGACTGAAAACAAAATTACTGTCAATCCTTATAATTTAATTCCAATTATTGTTTTGACGTCTAAAACGTCGGGATTCCCATTAATGACGTCATAGTAGAAAAGAAAATTTAGTCTATGATATGATAGACGGAAAAAAAATTGGTCAAAGACACAAATGGCCGGGTTGCTGGGTGTTTATTGTAGTGGTGACAAAGGTGATTACAAGATCATATTGCACATTGGTTGTCATGAATATTTATATAGACAAAATCAGACACATTGTATGTTGGTGTACGAGCACAAAGGCAGCCATCAATTTAATTAGAAATAGGTGAAGTAAGCAATATTTGATTTGATTACATGTTGATAAACACTTGTTTGGAAAAATGGGAAATAATTCATGAAATAATTCCATAAAGTGGGGTGCACATCTTCAATATGTATTAAAAGATTCTGTGAAGTTTCAATGATGTGGGTGAAAAACTGTAGGAGGAGTTGATTTCGCAAAATAGGTACCCTCTATTGAAGATGTCAATAAAAAACGACTAACTTCCAAACTTTGGAAAAATGGGAAATAATTCTTGAAATAATTCCATAAAGTGAGGTGCACATCTTCAATATATATAGAAACATTCTATGAAGTTTCAAGGATGTGGGGGAAAAACTGTAGGAGGAGTTGATTTCACAAAATAGGTACCCTCTATTGAAGATGTCAATAAAAAAACAACTAAGTTCCAAAGTTTGGAAAAATGGGAAATAATTCCTGAAATAACTCCATAAAGTGAGGTGCACATCTTCAATATATATAGAAACATTCTATGAAGTTTCAAGGATGTGGGTGAAAAACTGTAGGAGGAGTTGATTTCACAAAATAGGTACCCTCTATTGAAGATGTCAATAAAAAAACAACTAAGTTCCAAAGTTTGGAAAAATGGGAAATAATTCCTGAAATAACTCCATAAAGTGAGGTGCACATCTTCAATATATATAGAAACATTCTATGAAGTTTCAAGGATGTGGGTGAAAAACTGTAGGAGGAGTTGATTTCACAAAATAGGTACCCTCTATTGAAGATGTCAATAAAAAACGACTAAGTTCCAAGATTTGGAAAAATGGGAAATAATTCCTGAAATAATTCCATAAAGTCAGGTGCACATCTTCAATATATATAGAAACATTCTATGAAGTTTCAAGGATGTGGGTGAAAAACTGTAGGAGGAGTTGATTTCACAAAATAGGTACCCTCTATTGAAGATGTCAATAAAAAAACAACTAAGTTCCAAAGTTTGGAAAAATGGGAAATAATTCCTGAAATAATTCCATAAAGTGAGGTGCACATCTTCAATATATATAGAAACATTCTATGAAGTTTCAAGGATGTGGGTGAAAAACTGTAGGAGGAGTTGATTTCACAAAATAGGTACCCATTTTCCCCGCCCGCCCGCCGCCGCCCGCCCGCCCGACATTCACCATACTATAACCCGGATTTGCACTCTGTGCAACCCGGCCAAAAAATGACCAATCAAATGACGCTTTACATCCAATATTAAATTATTATTGTATATTTTCCATTTGTTTCTATACTATAAGATTTAAAACTTTTCAATTTTTCAACACAGTAAGAACAAATAAAAATCTATGAATTAGTTTCTTTAAAGTTGAGAAGAAATTTAAATGAAAACCTGAGAGATGATTTCCACAGGAGATTTATCGCTAACTGTAGCATGCCCATCCTTGTGTTCTTCAAACTGCACATTTCCTAAGTGTAAAACTGATGCAACAATAGAAAACACAGCCTGAAAAAGACAAAAACTAACAAATAACTTATCGCAGATGACAACATCAGAATTCCTCTTTTATTGCATGTTTTTTTTAAATAATTGTACTAATTAAAAGTGTAATGTACATGCATAGTTTTTGAATTGAAAAAAAAATTAAGGAAAAATTAGTATCTGGAAATCTAGACACCTGTGATGGATCACGGTAGCGCAACCCACAGTGCTGCCTAGCACTTCCCCAGGTGGCGGATAAGGGAGAGAATCTTGTTGGTGGAATTTCAGCTGATAATATAGAAAGCCTGACTGTAGACCATAGTGGATAATGTGTTTGGAGCATGCCCCGCTCCCTGCATGCTAAAGACCCCTTCTGTAGTCTTCAAAAACAAAAAGTAGGTTGATGGCAGCTACAGAAGGCTATATTATCTGACCCTATCCATTCATCCAACCTTATACAGTGGTAGTCAAAATTAGTTCACCTATGTGTGCCACCCCATTCCAGCCCTATTTGAATTGTGTTTGATCAATGTTGAACTGGTTCTAGTCCTGAAGAGACATGAAATATTTGCCACTGGATGTTAAGCAAACGACAACTATCTGGAAATAAAGTCTTTTAAATTAATTAGCAAAGTCTATTAGTAGGGTAGACAACTCCAACCAGTGACTTACATCTTGATTTTGTTTAGAAAAGTCACAAACTTCCATAGCCATTTTCATTGCATGGTAATCTTTACTATCATTTAATGAATCCACACTGGTACTATTTCCCTGTAAAATGAATATTGATATTAGTCAAATTTTTATGATAATTAACATAGGTCATAAATATCTGAATGAATACCACACACACTGATTAAAAATGTTAATTTATTATTAAAAATAATGCTTAAATTAAACAATATTTTATAAAGGATTGATGTCATGCAATGTAAAATGATTAATGAAATATTCTTATACACTTAGACCCACCTACATGCAATGTTAAAAATTTGATCCAAAACCTTTGTTGATTTGGATTTAAGTTTCATATATAAGTGCCAAAACTTTAACATCCAATTTCTTAACATGTTAAAATGCTTCAACTGAATAACCAAGATAACTCTAGCATAAACTAGAGACTCAGAGGACTGAGCGTGTATCGCTCAGCTGGAATTAAAGCCATTTTTATTGATGTACCTCGAAGAGAGAATTCACTTCTCCCTATCATTATGAAGTGTGGTAAGCCCTGTTGGACCATATATTTCTTTATCAAGGTCCTATTACTTATATGTCAGCATATTCTAAAATTTGGCGGTTCTCCAGAAGATTTTTGCATGTATTTCCCATTGGGTCTTATATTAACCTAAGTTCTCTGCTGACGACCATTTTGAATTAGGGATCGGCAGCACAGTAACAACACTTGGTGAGTACCTTAAGAGGAACATTCGGACCATGTTTGGTTTCAAGCAATTCTGCAGTTCTGTAGATTTTTGTTATATGTCATAGACAATTTCTGTCAAGTTTGGCTCTATTTGGCCAAGCAGTTTAAGAGAAAATTTGTTTTTAAATCAACCAATCAGAAACAAAAATTGTCCATAGTGGCTATGTTTGTTGCCTGATCTGGACAAAATGAGGAAACTTTGTAAAAAAATCGAACAGCGTTCCGAAGTCCCCCGCCGCTAGAGCATCAGAAACCCTTGGACAAGTGAAACATAACAAAATTTTCTCAAAGAGAGAGAATAGAAGGACAAACAATTTGTGGTTATTGCTAAAGTTTTTTACAAGTTAATGAGTGGTATGAAGACATTTATACAATATGGGTATAGTGTTGAAATCTTATTTTACCATGTGTATTGAGAATTTATACAAATGTACATTTACTCCTTTTCAATAAACAGAAATGCTTTGATCAAAAGTATTCCGCCTAACAAACTCTTAAAGACAGTATTTTTCAATTTTATAAGTTTCGATAGGAGTTTATGTATAAAACCTCCCTTTAGGTCCAAGTGTATAAATATTATTCCAATGCAAGGAGAATATAAATTTTCTAGAACACTTAGATGAACATTTTGTCAATTTTCAAAGTTATTAAGGGGCATAACTCCTACAAAAATATTTCGACATGACTCATCTTCGAACTCCCTTGAGGTATCATTGAGTTAAAGCTACTGTATAAATATTATCCAAATCGGTCATGAAATAAATTTGCTAGAGCGCTTACATGAAAATTTTTCAATTTTCTAAGTTATTAAGGGGTATAACTCCTACAAAAATATTTTGACATGACTCATCTTCGAATTCCCTTGAGGTATCATTGAGTTAAAGCTACTGTATAAATATTATCCAAATCGGTCAAGAAATAAATTTGCTAGAGCGCTTACATGAAAATTTTGTCAATTTTTGGCCGGGTTGCACAGAGTGCAAATCCGGGTTATAGTATGGTGAATGTCGGGCGGGCGGCGGGCGGGCGGCGGGCGGCAGCGGCGGGCGGGCGGGGAAAATGGGTACCTATTTTGTGAAATCAACTCCTCCTACAGTTTTTCACCCACATCCTTGAAACTTCATAGAATGTTTCTATATATATTGAAGATGTGCACCTCACTTTATGGAATTATTTCAGGAATTATTTCCCATTTTTCCAAACTTTGGAACTTAGTCGTTTTTTATTGACATCTTCAATAGAGGGTACCTATTTTGTGAAATCAACTCCTCCTACAGTTTTTCACCCACATCCTTGAAACTTCATAGAATGTTTCTATATATATTGAAGATGTGCACCTCACTTTATGGAGTTATTTCAGGAATTATTTCCCATTTTTCCAAACTTTGGAACTTAGTTGTTTTTTTATTGACATCTTCAATAGAGGGTACCTATTTTGTGAAATCAACTCCTCCTACAATATTTCACCCACATCCTTGAAACTTCATAGAATGTTTCTATATATATTGAAGATGTGCACCTCACTTTATGGAATTATTTCAGGAATTATTTCCCATTTTTCCAAACCTTGGAACTTAGTCGTTTTTTATTGACATCTTCAATAGAGGGTACCTATTTTGTGAAATCAACTCCTCCTACAGTTTTTCACCCACATCCTTGAAACTTCATAGAATGTTTCTATATATATTGAAGATGTGCACCTCACTTTATGGAGTTATTTCAGGAATTATTTCCCATTTTTCCAAACTTTGGAACTTAGTTGTTTTTTTATTGACATCTTCAATAGAGGGTACCTATTTTGTGAAATCAACTCCTCCTACAGTTTTTCACCCACATCCTTGAAACTTCATAGAATGTTTCTATATATATTGAAGATGTGCACCTCACTTTATGGAATTATTTCAGGAATTATTTCCCATTTTTCCAAACATTGGAACTTAGTCGTTTTTTATTGACATCTTCAATAGAGGGTACCTATTTTGTGAAATCAACTCCTCCTACAGTTTTTCACCCACATCCTTGAAACTTCATAGAATGTTTCTATATATATTGAAGATGTGCACCTCACTTTATGGAATTATTTCAAGAATTATTTCCCATGTGCAATATGATCTTGTAATCACCTTTGTCACCACTACAATAAACACCCAGCAACCCGGCCATTTGTGTCTTTGACCCATTTTCTAAGTTATTAAGGGGCATAACTCCTACAAAAATATTTCGACATGACTCATCTTCGAACTCCCTTGAGGTATCATTGAGTTAAAGCTACTTTATAAATATTATCCAAATCGGTCAAGAAATAAATTTGCTAGAGCGCTTACATGAACATTTTGTCAATTTTCTAAGTTATTAAGGGGCATAACTCCTACAAAAATATTTCCACATGACTCATCTTCGAACTCCCTTGAGGTATCATTGAGTTAAAGCTACTGTATAAATATTATCCAAATCGGTCAAGAAATAAATTTGCTAGAGCGCTTACAAGGTGGACGGACGGACGGACGCCCGGCATTACCATATCCCCCGCATCGCGTTGCGGCGGGGGACAAAAAACCTGCAACAGATGCTTTCTGTTAAGTCTTGTTCCCTTTGACCAAGCGGTTTCAAAGAAGAAAAAAAATCATCAACCAACGAAAGAAAAGAACTGCTCATGATTGCCATGTTTGTTACATGAACATTTTGTCAATTTTCTAAGTTATTAAGGGGCATAACTCCTACAAAAATATTTCCACATGACTCATCTTCGAACTCCCTTGAGGTATCATTGAGTTAAAGCTACTGTATAAATATTATCCAAATCGGTCAAGAAATAAATTTGCTAGAGCGCTTACAAGGTGGACGGACGGACGGCGCCACGATCAGGACGAAATGAGGAAACTTTGTACATAACCTCCAAATTAGATGCTTTCTGTCAAGTTTAGTTCCATTTGGCCAAGCAACTTCAGAGAAGATTTTTTTATATCAGCCAATCAGAAACAAGAGCTGCTCGTGGTGGCCATATTTGTAGACCGATTGAGAAGAAATGAGAAAACTTTATAAAGGACCTTGCATAGATGCTTCCTGCCAAATTTAATTCCATTTGGCCCATTGGTTTCAGAGGAGAAGATTAAAATGTGAAAAGTTAACAGATGGATGACGGACGAACAACGGACGCAAAGTGATGACAAAAGCTCACATGGCCTCTGGCCAGGTGAGCTAAAAAGGAACATATTCACTATAGATGAAAAGTACCGTATCTTTGATGATTTTATTTCTCACAGCTAACGAGATAAAGAATGAGTAAAAACATAATTGATATCAATTATCACAATGCAGGGAGGTAGAACATTCAACGTTCATTCTGGTCAAGTTATGATGAAGACTAGAGGGTCCCAGGCGCCTGTATTGCTCACCTGGACTATGTCCATCATGACTGGTAGCCTGGAACATTGCTGTCAAGTTCTAACTGGCTCACTGGTTTCAAAGAAGAAGATCTTTCAGTGATTTTCCAATAAGGTCCTATGTTAAACACTGTTTGGCTCTGGCAGCCATCTTGGATGACAGGTGGGGTCAAAGGATAAAATTCTGAAAGAGGACGAAGTAAGGACCATTGCTGCCAAGTTTCTTTCCAAATGGCCTAGTGGTTTTAGACAAGAATATCTTTAAGCAAATTTCACATAGGGTACTATGTTTAACAATGTTCGGCTCTGGCAGCCATTTTGAATGGTGGGCAGGGCCATCAGATGCAATTCTGAAAGAGGACCACCACGTTACCATTGCTGCCAAGTTTTTTTCCAATTGGCCCAGTGGTTTCAGACAAGAAGATCTTTAAGTGAATTCCCCAAAGGGTCCTATGTTAAGCTATGTTTGGCTCTGGCAGCCATCTTGGATGACGGGTGGAGTCATCAGATATAATTCTGCAAGAGGACCACCTAACAACCATTGCTGCCAACTTTTCTTCCAATTGGCCATGCGGTTTCAGACAAGAAGATATTTAATTAAATTCCCAACAGAGTCCTATATGTTATACTATGTTCAGCTCTGACAGCCATCTTGGATGACGGGCCTGGTCATTGGATAGAATTCTGTAAGAGGACCAGCTAAGGACCATTGCTGCTAAGTTTTGTTCAAATTGGCCAAGTGGTTTCAGACAAGATCTTTAAGTAAATTTCCCATAGGGTCCTATGTTAAAATATGTTTGGCTCTGGCAGCCATCTTGGATGACAAAGAATAATATGACAAAAGTAACCATAGTGCATATCTCTAAATTAATTGTAGCATATATAATGAATTTACATATTTCTTTTATAAGATGGGAGAAGGAAAACCTAGAATTTAAGTATTAGGTGTAATGTAAATTCTAAAAAGTATTATCATTTTAAAATAACAAC
This sequence comes from Mytilisepta virgata, assembly GCA_028015205.1. Taxonomy (NCBI): domain Eukaryota; kingdom Metazoa; phylum Mollusca; class Bivalvia; order Mytilida; family Mytilidae; genus Mytilisepta; species Mytilisepta virgata. Next base: position 2,932,319 of record CM051520.1, on the reverse strand, counting down.
ACTACAAAACTTGGTATCATCAACAATTTCCACCAACTGAGGATAATAAATACACTGCAATATATACCATACAAGGAAAATAAACAGCTAGTTCAAACTGGAAATTGAAACCCAGAACTGAAATGTGCTTACCTGTTTCAAGTAGTGATATTGTTCTGGATCTTTTTGAAGCTTTAATTTACTGAGAATCATGGGTGTGGCTCCTTGAATCAGCTGATAAAAAATGTGAAAATTTCTTTCACCTTCTGAATGGTGCACCACTCTAGATTTCTCTAAAAGGTAATTCAATATATGTCCTCCAACAGGTCCTCCCTACAAAAATATAGACATTTGACTTAATGTTGATCAAAAGGGACTAGCCAGTAAATTCAAACTTTACCAAAAATTCAACTTATCTTAAAATTATATATTTTAAAATACACAAGTTGCAATTATGCCTATTTTATACTTATTACAAAAGAATTCATTACAATATTGATAGAGATGATTGGAGTAAACTTTATAAATATAAAACAGAATAAACAGAAAAGGCAAATTCAATGAGAAACCAGAGTGAGTTATCTTTTCCTAACCAATGTGTAGGTAAGGGAGATAATTAAGTTCTCTCCCTTTTGTCCTCGGCTAAAAGGGAGACAAATTTATTATCTCCCTTACCTACATTGGTTAGGAAAAGATAACTCACTCTGGGTGATATGCTTTGTTATCTACAGGACACCTTAACTTTAATATGTTACTTACAAGGCATTCCAAAATAAAAAAGGAAATTCTTTGATGTCCTTTTTACCGGTATGAATTTGGAAAATTCCATCAAAATGGCAAAAACGTCATTTTTTGTCCCTGGATTTGTTTAAATTGGTGGTATTATTAGAGAAAAGACCTCAAGAATAAATTTATTCTGAAAATTAATGAAAACTTTTAAAAACAGCTTTACTTTTACAGATAAATCAGAATAAATTTTCCATGGTAGAGAATAAATTTCTTCTTAACTTGTCCTCAGTACATAAATATACTATTATTATTAAAATTCATTATAAAATGTTTCTTTCTGAGACAAATATATCAGAATAAATTTATTCCTTGGGTCATGAACGGCTTGTAGACTGAGAATAAATTTATTCTTAACTCTGATATGACGCAACTTCAGTAATATCCATCTTCAGTGTTTCGTTGAGAATAAATTTATTCTTCAAATCTGAGTTTACAATCTTCTTTTCCAGAGAATAAATTTATTCTTTAAATCCAAATGTACAATCTTATTTTTCAGAGAATAAATTTATTCTTTAAGTCTAAATGTACAATCTTCTTTTTCAGGGAATAAATTTATTCTTTAAATCCAAATGTACAATCTTCTTTTTCAGAGAACAATTTATTCTTTAAATCCAAATGTACCATCTTCTTTTTCAGAGAATAAATTTATTCTTTAAATCAAAAAGTACAATCTTGTCTTCAAGAGAATAAATTTATTCCCAAATTAAAATATGCAATCTTAAAACACAACCTTGTTTTCCAGAGATTTAATTTCTTCCCAAATTAAAATATGCAACTTTAATACACAACATTGTGTTTCTGAGAATAAATTTATTCTCAAATTAAAATATGCAGTTAAACATACGACTTTGTTTTTCAGAGAATAAATTTATTCTTTTAATTTCAATATACTATCTTTTTTTTCAAAGAATAATGATGTTAACAGTGTGCTACAATATTATCTTATCTAGCAAAATAGATTTTTTATTCAATGTTATTTAACATATTTAATTTTGTGAATTTGGGGAAAAAAATTAAAAAAGAGAAAAAACTGCAGACATATAACACTGAGATGAGATAGCTTTGTTATTTTTTTAACTTAACAACAGAATGACTTAAATGTAAATGTTTCAAATTCAAAATCAACCTTAGTTTACTGGTTCGTAATATTGAAAATGCCAATGCCAACATTTGCAAAAGAAACACCAAAGGGATTAAACTGAAAGTCCGTAAGAATGAAACACAAAATGAATTCATAAGAACAGTAATATAAACAAATATATGTATATGTACCACAAAGTTAAAACTGAAATAATAGAAAAGACGTAGCACCATTTAAACTTAAAATTTAAAATGAGACAGAACAAGAAGTAAAACACAAACAATGTGAGATTCCACAATTCACTGGTTTTGCCCAATTTTTCACTGGTTTTTAACAATCTTTCAGTGAATTTTCACATGAGCTCCTTTGTTAAACTATCTTTGGCTCTGGCTGCCATCTTGGATGGCCTGCTTGGTCATTGGATACAATTCTGAATGATGACCACCTAATGACCATTGATGCCAAGGTTTGTTCCAATTGGCTTAGTGGTATCAGACAAGATCTTTAGGTAAATTTCCCATAGGGTTCAATGTTAGACTATGTTCGGTTGTGGTATTGGAAAACTGAATTCGGACGTAAATCTTAACGTCAATGAATTGCAATGAGTATGTCAAATTAGGTGGGAGGCCGTGTTACACCCCGCGATGCACTCTAAGACACCAAGTAATATGATTTTAGGACGCTTGGTATCAGAGAACTAAATTCAGACATAAAACTTATTCGAAGTAAGTAAGGCACGATAAGTAGATCAGAGTGACCTAATTTTGGTGTGAGGCTGTGTTACTCCCCAATTTGCATCCTCACACCAAGAAAGATGATTGTAGGTCGCTTGGTATTGGAGAACTAACTTACCCTAAGTAAATGAAGCATGATAAGTAGGCAAGGGTGACTTAATTTTGGTGGGAGGCTGTGTTACTCCCTGAGATGCACCCTGAAACCAAGTAATATGACGTATAAGTCCCTTTGTATGGGAAAACATAACTCGGACTTAAAACTTAACATAACTAGATGAAGTGCTAAAAGTAGGTCACATTGACATAATATTGGTGGGAGGCTGTGTTACTTCCCGAAATGCACCCTCACAACAAATAATGATTGTATGTCCCTAGGTATCGGAGAACTAAACTCGGAGGTAAAACTTAACTTAATTCAATGAAGTGCGAAAAGTAGGTCATAATGACTTAATTTTGGTTGGAGGCTGTGTTACTCCCCGAGATGCACCCTAACACCAAGTAATATAATTGTAGGCCACTTTGTATGTTAAAACTGATTTTTGACATAAAAATTAAAAGCCAGCCAACCATGTAATATGGGTCATATGACCTTATTCTTCTGTCACATGGTTAGTCCCTTCAACGTGCACCTGCACACAAAAATATATGATCCATTGTTGAAGTTTTGTTCACTATGTTTAGTTGCAAAGAAATGAACCTAAAATGCAAAACTTAACCAGAGTCGCTCAAGCATACAATGTAGGTCATAATGACCCAATTATTGTATGACTGCTCAGTACTACCCAAGGCACACCCACTGATGAAGTTTCGTTGATACACTGTGCTTAGTTGCAAAGAAATGAACCTAAAATGCAAAACTTAACCAGAGTCGCTCAAGCATACAATGTAGGTCATAATGACCCAATTATTGTATGACTGCTCAGTACTACCCAATGCACATCCACTGATGAAGTTTTGTTGATATACTATGCTTAGCTGCAAAGAAATGAACCTAAAATGCAAAACATAACTAGAATCGCTCAAGCATACAATGTAGGTAATAATGACCCAATTATTATATGACTGCTCAGTACTACCCAAGGCACATCTACTGATGAAGTTTCGTTGATATACTATGCCTAGTTCCAAAAAAATAAACCTAAGTGCAAAACTTAACCAGAGTCGCTCAAGCATAAAATGTAGGTCATAATGACCCAATTATTGTATGACTGCTCATTACAACCCAAGGCACATCCATTGATGAAGTTTCATTGATACACTATGCTTAGTTCCAAAGAAACGAACCTAAACGCAAAACTTAACCAGAGTAGCTCAAGCATAAAATGTAGGTCATAATGACCCAATTATTACATGACTGGTCAGTACTACCCAGGGCACATCCTGTGATTAAGTTTCATTGATACACTATGCTTGGTTCCAAAGAATGAACATCAATGCAAAACTTAACCAGAGTCGCTCAAGCATAAAATGTAGGTCATAATGACCCAATTATTGCATGACTGCTCAGTACTACCCAAGGCACATCCACTAATGATGTTTCATTGAAACACTATGCTTAGTTCAAAAGAAATGAACCTAAATGCAAAACTTAACCGGAGTCGCTCAAGCATAAAATGTAGGTCATAATGACTGCTCAGTACAACCCACAGCACATCCACTGATGAAGTTTCATTGATACACTGTGCTTAGTTCAAAAGAAATGAACCTAAATGCAAAACTTAACAGGAGTCGCTCAAGCATAAAATGTAGGTCACAATGACCCAATTATTGTATGACAGCTCAGTACTACCCAAGGCACTCCACTGATGTAGTTTCATTGATACACTATACACAAAGAACTGAACCTACACGCAAAACTTAACCAAAGTCACTGATGCATGAAATGTAGGTCATAGCGACCCAAGTATTGCTGAACTGTGTTGTACTATACAAGAGAACTGTAGTGGTGATATATTACTATAGGTTTCTGAGAAATTGAGCTAAACGCAAGACTTAACCGAATCGGGACGTATGTGCGGACGGACGTACAAGGGCAAATCTATATGCCCTAGCCACATTCCTGGCTGGGCATAAATAGGAGACAACGTACAACTCATAGTGTCGAAGCTACATACAAATTATGAAATCATTCTGCCCAGTAGAAGCTGAGAAAAAATGTGACAAAAAGTGTTTGTGGACGGACGAATGCAGTATAGCCGCACTTAAAGACTTGGGGTATAATATTTCAAATTGTCTTAATTCCCTCAACTGATCTTCTAAATTTATTATTACCTCAAAGAATTGTAATTAAATAGTAAACACGTAGAACCTTTACTTACAAATAAGGAATTTAATAGTCTTCTTTTGGCTTGAAAACTCAACACTTTACCATGCAATTATGAGTTGCTGATCCATAAAATGAAATATTCCATAAAAAAGATTATGAAATAACAATAAACGAATTTAAATCTCGCAAAAAATCCTCGTTTTTCCTTTTACGGTGAACCCCTTTTACCACGAAAATAAATGAATCCACCGTAGCTAGAAATCACTACAAAGAATATGAAATCTAATTGTTATGCGTCAGTCGTATTTCAGTAGGTTACAATAAATTATTTGATACCAATTTTTATTCACAAGACGTGCACGTTTCGTCGATTTACGACTCATCAGTTGTGCTCAAATGTAAACCCAAATGACTTATCCAAAAAGTTGAAGGGCAAAATAAAAAATACCAAAATGATCAAAAGTGTAAAGCCAAATCATGAAGACTTGATACGTTTTTATTCTCAAAAGGTTTCAAAAATTTCCACAATGTGCTTTAGCGAACTTCAAGCCGTCTGAAAAATCTCGGACACGCATGCCGTAAGGGTATCATTTTTATTTTAAAAAAATAGGTGGGTTATTTTTCTTTTAAAAATGTTTATTTTATGTAAGGAATTTTAGTATTTTAACAGGGCTTTTACCAAAAAGTCAATAAAAAGTGAAGAGGAGGAAAAAAATTAGATCGGTAGGGAAACCCTCAAAACACATTAAAATAGACCTCGTTATAATAGTAAAAATACTCACCGTATTTATATTTTCTTGATCGGGGGTAATGGAAAATGGAAATAACTAACTTTATACAACCAACACTCGTAGAAATTCGCCGTATAATTATATTACATGCCACACTTTCACTCCTCGTATATAAATACAGATTTTGCATTTTTCATGAACTGACATAACTACATCCGATTATCAACGGTCAATTTAAATTATAACAGATCTGCTACCGAAGGACGACGCATCCCGTTATTTTCTTTCATGGGTCATAATTTAAGCATCTTTCATTCAAAACGATCGATACCTTCAAGGTTAATGGAATTAATTGTATCTAAATGGGAGTTATGCCCAAACTAGCCCATATGGTATCTCCAATTGAAAAACGTGGTTTGTGAATATTAAAAGATGGCATGCAGTGATATGTGATTTCCATTCCCGGCTTCAATTCTTCATTATTCTTCGATATGTTGAACTATGCTGGTATTTTTATTTGTATTATAAATTAAAAAAATTACCACAACAGACAATAATGTGTCATTTCGGTTTTCAGAAAACGTTTATTTTCCCCCAACATTTAAAATGTGTGCATTTTCACAATATTTAAAAATTGAAGAAACGTATAGTTCGAATGTTAACACTCTGTCATGGATAAATAAATAACAGTGTGACGAAGTGTCAAAGCACGAGATTGATATATAAAACGAGAAAAAAAATCATATTTTTTTTATAATGAACATGTACTTTCATGTATAAACCAGACCAAACTTTGTCAATTTATTGGCGTAAACAATGGGGTTTAAATTGTCTTTTGTTCTAAAAAAAAATAGGGAGATTATTATATACGACTAGTTATATTTAAAAAGGGCCCAAAAATCAACCTCATGCACCATATAATAATATTTTCATTGAATACTTTAACCTCGCGGGGCGGGGGTAACTTGACCATTTTATGACGAGGCTGTGTCGGTGAACTCGAAACCCATGCCTGAAATTATCCACGTTATATCGAATTTGTGACCCGAAAATATCCAGGAAACCTAAAATTACACACCCGAAATTATAAAAAAAAAATAAAAAAGGCAGTTCTCATGATGAGACATATTTATACATTTAACATTGTGTAAAGTCAACCTGAATTCTCCTCAGTGCGTTATAAAAATCTGCAGAAATTTTTTAAATCCTGACCGGTGTTACATCCTAGTTTTCCCCATACTAGAATTTCAACACGGAAAATGGGTATATACTCAGATTTAGCCCCGGGCAAAAATGAGTATATACCCAATTCCCCCTCCTCACGGAAAACCTGGTAGGCGTATACACATACTCATTCCCCCATACTAATTTTTCCACCTTATTAAAAAATAAAAGTGTACATGTGATAATATCGGTGAACGACATTTGAGCAGATTTATCCTACATTTTAGAGTGCGGAAGGTCGCGGGTTCGATCCCCGGCCGGGTCAAACCAAAGATATTAAAATTGGTATTTGCTGCTTTTCCGCCAAGCACGCGGCATCTAGAAGTAAGAGCAAAGACTGGTCGGCTCGGAGTCAGTATAATGTGTCCGAGTGAGGTGATATGTCTTCCTGTGGACAGTTACCTCGTGAGCTAGCACATTAAAAATCCGACTTAGCGTGTCGGTCTAGTACAAAGCAGGGATCATATTCATTATCATATCAACGTGTTCTCGTCCTGATATGCACCTGGTTGCCACTGGACGTTAAACAATAATTCATCCATCATCCATCCTACATTTTAGCAAATAAAATATTGCCTGAGGCCACTGAGCGCTGAATGTGTGACCTGTTATTTGAAGAAGAAAAAAATCCAATAAAGAAATATCAGACGACTAAGAACAAAAATAGAATTTTAAGAACTCTGTTTAGTTAAACCTGGTAGTATGATGTCTGCCGTTACTGGTCTGTGTGTGGGTGTGGAAGGGGGGGGGGGGGGGGGGGGGGGGGGGGGGTGACCGTCGCGATTTTAGTTTTTGACCATGATTTTACATTTACCATTCGTGAAAAGTTTCAGGTTATGGAACAGAAATTATTTATGACGGACGGATACATGCATCTGGTAGGTGACACGGTTTAATGGAACAGAGACTGGGAATGGGGAATGTGTCAAAGAGACAACCCGACCAAAGAGCAGAAAACGGTAACTAAGTTTTGACCATGGCCTACAACGTATGGTTTTCTACCTTGTACGCACCACAACCTCTAGTAGTGGAGAAAAATCATGCCAAGTTTCATCATTAAACTCCAAGAGATACGGAAACTAATTGTGACGGACGGACAAGCTGATTTCTATAGGACCTCCACCGATAGTCAGCGGGGGTCCTAATTAAAAGCCTTCCTAAAACCAATTTTGTGGTCGTGATACCTATTAGGGTCTTCTCGTGCAAGTTACGATGTCATGATGGTAATCCACTAACAGAAGGGATTGTGGTTCTTTTTTCTATGGAAAAACTTGAGGCTCCCAGGAGCCTGAATCGCCTTCCTGACGCTTTTATGCAAATTTTGACCTCGGACTTTCGGCCAGTTTGAAATCGGTACAAAAGTAGCAACACTTATGAATGACCTAATAAGAAAGACCTCTACAAAGTTTGTTCAAATTCTGATAAGTAGTTCTCCAAAAGAAGACAAAAATATCTTTTTCCATTGGGTTTCAATGTAAACTTTGACCATGGCTGGCGCCATTTTGAATTTCTGATTGGTAATAAAGTGAGACTTATGAAGGACTGCATAGGGATGAGGGAAGATCTCTGCCAAGATTGGTCAAATTATGTTCAGTGGTTCCCAAAAAGAAGACGAAAATATCATTTCCCATAGGGTTTCAATATAAACTCTGACATCGGCCGGTAGACATTTTGAATTTCCGATCGGCACCATGTTCTCTATGTGGAAATGGTGGTCCAATGTTAAAATAAAATCATGACCAACTTGTCCTTTGTGTTAAACTATGCTCAAATATTCAATTTTCTTAAAAATCATAGCATTGTTTTTTTAGTAGATAGTACGAATTTAATCAAGGGGGAAAGTCTAGTATTGATTCGGTCTGGGGGGGAATCTAGTATATACTAATTTATCCTACCATTAATTTCAAGGGGGAAGTAGTATATACTCGATTTTCCGAGAGAAAAACTCAGTATATACCAATTTATCTGGGGGGAAACTCAGTATATATCCATTTTGCCGGGGGAATACTCAGTATATACCCATTTTTTCCGGGGGGAACTGAGTAGGGGGAAACTCGAGTATGTGGCACTGGAATTCTCCACAGTGTCAACAAATCCCGACCCGAAATCTCCGCCGGTTTTGTAAAATCTTGACCCGAATTTGCCACACGTCCCGTATCAAAATATCATTGAGTTACCCCCCGAGGTTTTAACACATTTTATCATATAGGCGTTGGTTTAATGCATATTTTTTTATGTTTATTTAAACATGAAGTCTCACATACCATGCACTACTTAACATTTCAGTTTTTTTTTTCTTTCTTATCCGCGTATTTTCGAAGAATATTTGGGAATAATGCTTTGTGAATTTAAAGTAGTGGTCTAAACTCCTCTTTCATTTTTTATTTTCTGCATTTAATTTCTGTACAGTATTGTCACACAATTTATGTAAATGCGTAGCAAGAATTTTGAATTTTGATTTTCAAAACTAGGGGTCTGTTGTCAAACATTAACATGATTGTGGAAGCGGTAGAACACAAAATGTGTGGAGTACGGGGATAGCTACCTCTTGAGCTAATAAGTTAAAAATCTGAGTCAGTGTGTCGGTCTAGTGTAAAACAGGCTTTATATCATATCGATATGTTCTGGCCCTGATATATATGTACATTTAATAACTACCGCTAGACATTAAACATTTATACATCCACCTATCACCCCCCCCCCCCCACCCCCCACCCCACACACATACAAGTAACAAATAAACCAAACACAAAATCTCATCATGCAACAATAGCCTAGAAATTAAAAAAAAACAGATTTGACTTTGGATTTACTCCTACGTATTATATAATACTTTTAGACAAGGATTCTTTATTGTTTTAACCAAATTACCAGATATAAATAACTTATCAACTTCTGCAGTTTGCAGTTCCATTTATAAAAAAATCTCTCGAACTTAGGAAAGTGGACTCTACAACTGCGTAGATTTTGTACAAGTTTGTGTATGCTATATTGGTGTGACTTTATTCTACTTTGTTTATTATGTTCATTTTGTTTGTTATCAACCCCTAGGGGTATAAACATGCATTTCAAATAAAGAAATATAATATATATGAAACGTTAGGTGTAATCGAGAAATTACTGAGCATAAGAAAAAAAAGGAAAAATTATTTCTCTCTCTCTCTCTCTTACAGTATAATTTTAATTAGATTTTCATTTAGTAATTTCCATAGTTATAATTTTTATTTATTTCGTTTCAATTTCTATTTAATTGGTAGGGGAAAAAAGTTGTTCTAAGCACATAATCAATATGAATTAAACGTGAAAGATGTTTCTTCAAAACTCAGCAGGTCGGGTTTTGTTTTTAATGTTCATCAAAGGAGTCTATATCACTCTTCATACCATACGTAAATGTAACACAACATTACATTGATGTGAGACGATATATTATAATTCAATTTCATTGAAAGACATTTCAGTTTGTCAGTAAACGTTCTCCAAACTACGGTTTCTAAGGTCCGAGTGAATAGATACACAGGAAGAGTTGAATACAAATGAGTATTTTATTTTATAATGAATAGCAATATCGGCAAAAGAATAGATTCGAAGGAGAAGAGAGGAATCTCATTAAAACGGAGATTTCGTGAGAACAGTATCACAGTAATATAGCAAACAAATACTAAAAAAAAATAAATATGAGAATAATTAGAAAAAAAAACGATAAGGTTATGAGCCTATCTATGAAAGTTTCGTCTCCTTCTACTTTCACCCCAAATTGAGGGCATTGAATGAGTGTTTTATCGTCAAAAGTATATACTGTATTAACTAATATTTTTGTTCAGTGTGATTTAAAAAAAATTATACATATAGGAACTGAAGTGAACAAGTTGTAAAGATAAAAGGAAAATAAATTAATGCACTTTATGAGCTATTAGGTAATTTTGCTTTAAAATATTACATTTTAAATTTTAAATGCCGAATTCAGTGCAAAAAAAACATTACATTTACAACAATATATATATATATATATATTGATAGGAATTAGACTTTTTCACATCGAGAATATTTAGTTCAACTTTCTGAACGATGCCTTTAAAGAAACTACATTGTTGTAAAGATATATTTATACTTTTTTCATGACCACTTGACCATTGACATGTCGAAGGAATTTATATGCGTGTCAAATTATAACCACGTCGTGCAATGTTTCATGTCTGTCAGATTGGGAGGTAAAATAATGTCATGGTTCACATTCCCGGTTGACCCATGCTGCTATGATGACGATCGTTATTATCCTATTTACAGTAGTTTCAAATTGCGAATTAGCTGGAAGATGTTAAACAATAAAAATCCTTATATTGTAATTATTCTATTGATAAACGCATATAAAACTGAGATAAACACAAATCTGTAGTCACACTTCATTATTGATAGTTATCAAATCACATTTCCGGTACAAATCACATTATGTTCCTAATCACGGTAACTTGGTTATTGTCAAGTGTCTACAATATGCAAAGTAATTAAAAAAAAATATGAAAGAGATTGAAAATTAGTTCAGAACTCCATATTTTTTCATTTTCATATTTAATCTTCAAATGTGTGTTAATATATGTAACAGGAAGAAATAAATAGTTCAACATACCAGACTTAATGCGAGCTGCATAGTTTTACTAAATTATATTAACAAAAACAAAGTCGTGAATATTTGATGTGTTTGTAGTGAACATTTTTACCAATTTGAACGAGGTCGAAGAAAATCATTTCCCATTATATTTTCTTGAGTGCTTGATGCTGGATTCGATTTTTTTTTGGACGCAGGACATCTTAGCGGAACATTTTACAGCCATTTTTTATTATTTTGTTACATACAATGTATAGTAAGCAAAAATATTGTCAATAGTGAGAAGAGTAATGACTATTACCCAAAAACCCTCCAAAATTATTTGACGCGCATTACAAGATCAGTAAGAAGAGGCGCTGCAACCAAACGATCTGAAAAATGTTCCAAAGGCTCGATGTAGAATTAAAAGAGCAAACACATATCCAGCTTTGCCCAAGACACAGTTAGAAACACAGGGTGCTCCTAATGACCAACATACAGACTAAAAAAATTGAACATTTTTACAGCTGAAAGACCCAGACCATTACCAAACTTTCCCAATAAAATGTCCACATAGTATTTTAAATTCCACAAAATTACCGCTAAAGGTTAATTTTTTCCGCTAAATGGTCTTATCAATGAGCTAAAATGTCCCGCGTCGGATCTTTTATTGTATCATGATTAACGAAAATTGTGGGTACTTTCTGATACAAAAATAATTATGGAAGATACCAGAAAAAAAAACATCTTATTGCATATTGAGGCTTATATTCTTCCAAATTTAAGTGGATTTAATATGATCTGAACTGACATAACTGAAGATTGGTAAGAAATAAAATTATCGTAATCAATTATAATCATTGTATCTAAATTGTTATTGATTGAACTGTCCTTTGGTGCGTCTTCATTGACATTAAAGAATTTGAATTTTTGAATTAGTAACATCAAAATATGATAAACGAATAAAAATATCTTATCCACTAAACTTTGTCTTTTTTTCGGCCAAGCACTTTTCTTGTTATTTATAATGTTGATGATTATACTGTTTGTGACGTCACATTGGGATATTTTCATGTTTAATCAAACGAATTACTACACGAACAATAAAATATTACCGAATTCCAAAGACAAGGCGAAATACAAACAACAACAACACAAGGAACATATTTTATTTAGTTTAACCAAATACCAGAAGCACAACCAAGAGACAACACACAAATATAATGCACTAAGACCGTGTACAACCCGCAGGCTTGAAAGATGGCACAATGTTTGATTCCTCAGATTTTCTACCTTCAACAATGATACAATATCTAGGAATTATTAAGAAAGTAGCTGTTTAAAATGTTAAGAAAATTGACAGTTTCCCCAAATATTCAAGCAGACTTTCAATATCTCGGAAATTATGTATCATGAATGTTTACAACGCCTGTTTAAGAGAAACCCTCATAGATCCGTTATGTTGCCTCTTTGGAGTGTTAAAGACATTAAATTAGGCATGGGATGCTGACACAAACCCAACATCTATTCGTTTTCATGTCACATCAGAAAAAAATACATTATAATTTGATATTTTGGTATATTTTAATTTACGTCTAGCTTATACATAAAATAAAAATTCTGATATTTAGTTATTCTCAAATATACTATTTGACTATTTTCTTGTTAGTTTTTCATTCCACAGAAACTCAGTTACAGTGGCCAAATCTAATATTTCCTTATTTTATTAATAACTGTTTCTTTGTGTTTTGAAATGAGTTGCTTAAATACATGACCAGTTGCGATAGGGCAAAATATCCCGAGCAGTAAGTCGTAGAGGCTACAGTTTAATAAGTGATTATTTATATTTAGATATACTACGTCAGTATGATAAACAAAAAATAACAAAAAATCCAAAAGAGAAATGTGCATATCATTCCATCTGTGGACAATGTGCATGTAATGTCCATGCACTACTAAGCCCGACGTGTTAACCCTGGTGTAGAAAAATATGTGCAGACGTATTATGGTATGGTAGTGCCGTTGTCGTCGGTGTCGGCTTCCGTAGACAGTTAATTTTCCGCTCATTTACTTTTGTTCTACATGTATTAAACAGATCCTTATAATATTTTACCACAATGATCTCCATATACGAATGATTTTAGTAAATCTGGACTCTCCCGTTTTTTTGTTTTTTTGGGGGGGGGGAGGGGGGGATAAAGTTATTTTTTATATAATTTTGGTGTACATTTTAAAATTTTCAACTGATTTTTTGTTTTCTTGATTGAAATGGAATAAACGTCATTTAGATCCACATTTTGACTATCTCTTAAATACCTCTATCAGAGATTTAAAGGGGCCAAAAAAAGTGTCACGTCTTAATTTTCGAAACTTTTTATCTGCGCCAGCTACGGAGTTGAAGTAATTTACACCTGGAATGGGACTTCATATTCGATTATTTCATAAAATTAGAATATAAAGACCTAGCCCTTTGCTCTTTTGGGTTGTCCTATGCATCCGATATTGATTTGCAAATTTGCAATACATATTTCAATTCTCCTACGAATAATATAGGGCTTCCTTTTAAGAGCTTATTTGGAATTTAACTATTGTTAAAATCAATTTACACTGCCAAATTATATAAATAATCATTTACTCAAGAAAAACTAGAACTGTCCTGAAAGGGACTAATACCCCCCCCCCCCCCCCCCCCCCCCCCCTTTTCAGCAACATGTCTGTTTTGAAGCCTACACAAAGTTCAAATCATCATATTTTTCAAAGTACTCGCCCAAACAGAAAATCCTGACAATGTGTATATCTCTATAATGTGATCTAACACTCCATAAAGTTTCATGAGAATCATGCAAGTACATGTAATATAGGAGATGTTGCGGACGACACATGTAAAGAAGTTTTGTTAAAAATTGCATAAGTCCAAACAGCCATATCTTTTACATCTCTTGTCCAAACAGAAATTCCTGACAATGTGCACATCTCCATGTAGTGATCTAACATTCCATAAAGTTTCATGAGAATCATGCAAGAAATGTAGGAGGAGTTGCGGACAACGTTATTTCGGACAGACGGGCGGACGGACGGACAGACTGAAACCTATATACTTCCAAACTTCGTTTGCGGGGGTATAATTAATAAAACGAATGTTTCACAGACTTATCGGCAACCGTCGCGTCATTCAAAAATCAACATGGCGCGGCCTATGTAAATATGTATTACAGTGCAGTACAAGATTGTTATTGTACACAACTTTTTCCTGTGGAAAAGATACTTTTTGTCTTCAAAGCATACCCAATTCACGTTTACGTAAAAATATGTACACACGGCATAAAAGTGGATATACCCTGTAATATATCGTTTGACGACATATACGATGCCATATTTGTGCACGAAAAAGTTTATTTCAGGACGAAATATTTAAAAAGTATATATAACTGTTAAATGGTTAGGAGGATAGTAACAAATTTATTATTCTCAAAGGAAAACAGCTGCATGGTGACGAGGGGAACAATAAACTTCGGGACATACGCCTCATATCATAATGTTAATGCTTACTTTCCATTTGATCAATTAGAAGTTTGATAATTCTCTTTTATTCATAAGTAACGAGGTTAAACAGCTCAAATATATGCACGTGTATGATGAATTGATGGACATAATGGGTATGGTCAACGATAACCAATCATGTGGTTTTAATTCTTCATGGTCACGTTATTACATGAAACCGTGTCTGATCGATAGAAAAACCATAATTAATTGACGAAAGATTACACAGAACTCATTTAAGTTGAGAGGTATGTTCATTTTATTTAAGATTTAGTTACGATCGAGTTAATCATGCCGAATGTAATTGAATGCATTGAGGATTGGAAGGTTGTTCAAAATACAATATTATGAAAATTGTGATTTCAAAGTATCTCGGAAAACTGTTATTTTGAAACCCAAAGACATTAATTCATGTATATTTATAGGTCTAGGGTTTTCAATTAATGTAATAACCCGGGAGTGTGGTTTTTCATGATTGTTGGTATTAATTCGGGGTGTGTTTTGAAAAACTAATATATATTCGGGTTGTAAATTGACGGTGCTATTCAATTCCTCAGATGTTTGTGCATGAACATCAGTATAAGTCCGGGTGTGCTATGTCGATATGGCTGTTTTGCGGGTATAGGTATTTTCATCTAAATTATTTTTTTTGTATATTATTAACATGTATTCTAGTATTTGCTCGGGTACCTTTTCTTAGGCCATTTCCGCACATCCTCGTCAACAATCCAGAGAGTTACCCCTCCCCCCTCTTCCGGGTAATTACACTAATTTCCAAGAACATTTCGCATCGTCTTTAGAAGTGAGGCTGATTATTTATTCAATCGGTAAGTCTTAACGGAAATGACCGAGCTTTATATTTGTTGCCCAAAATAATCTAATTCCAAGAAGTGAGAACGTAAACATTGTAATGCATTTCAAATTTATTTTATTCATTTTTATTACAATCTCCACACATTTATTTTGAGAAAATTAGCGTAAAAAGCTTTAGTTACTGTAAAATAATAACATTGAGGAGCTATTTTGGGAAATCGTAAATATCAAAACACGTGATGATTCAATCGATGAAGTTTATGATAATGTATTTCATTCCCAGCGTCTTCTTGCCAATTTGACGCCTAGCAAATATCATACGTTTCGTAGGCCTTGCAAAAACCACTTTGCAATTTCTTTTTTTAGCAGAAACAGTAAATGATCTTGGTCGGCTACTACTATTTACTTTGTGTAGATATTTTCTTCCGCAACTTTCGCTATACGCAAGCGCACGATTTCCACGGTAAGAGGTCATGTTGAGGTCATATGAATAGGGGCGGGAATTAGATTGATTTTTTGTCGCACCGACAAAAATTCAAACAGGGTTAGTTTAATTTTAGTCCGTCGGTGATTTGTTTACACAAAAAATTTCTCAAGACCATTTTGAAGGATTGTTTTATTATTTTCTATAAAACATTTAATTTTTTTTAAATGGTAGCTACTATAACTTTAACTGTTCGTACGTGACACGGTAAGATTTTCCATTCGGTCGTCTGTCAACTTCTTACATGTATCTTCTGTTGTTGCGATTAGGGGCGTTATTTCTTTTATAATGATTGCATACCATCTGTAGATCATTTGGAAACATTAGTGTTCGCAGGTAGTCGAATTTATAAAAAAAAATGTGCATTTAAGCTTGTGACCTAGACTTTTCTGCATTTAACTTTGCATAGTATTGTCGTATGTATTTACAGGTGAAATAAAGTTTTAGGATTTTGATTTTGAAAATAGGGGCCCAGGGATAAAATGTTGTACCAAAAGTAGTAAATTTCAGTTGTGGCCAAAATCTTCCTATTTTTCAGATGTAATATTATAAGAAGGGATTGCTTCTTTCAGTAGGATCATAGGGGTGTAAAGGCGTTGACCGACTGCCTTCATGCTTTAAATGTGTTTCGGTCATCCATCAGTGCTTTAAAATTTGTTTACACACTAATGAATTACAAAAAGACGATTTCAATTATGTAAGACTGTTACATCATTCATTTTTAGCTCCCCTGTGCAAAAGTCTATGTGAGCTATTGCCATCAATTGGGGTCTGTCGTCCATCTGTCTTTATTTTAAATCTGAAATCAGTAAGCCAATTGGAACCAAAATTGGCAGCAATGGTCCTTAGATGATCCTTTATTACCTCACTTGGCCCAAGGGCCATGTGAGCAATTGCGATCACTTGGCGTCCGTCGTCATCGTCGTCGTAGTAAAATTTCCGTTAAAGATTTTCTCTGAAACCACTGAGCCAATTAGAACAAAACTTAGCAGCAATGGTCCTTAGGTGGTTCTCTTTCAGAATTATATCCGATGATCCGGCCCCGCATCCTAGATTGCCGCCAAAGCCGAACATAGTGTAACATATAACACTTTGGGAAATTTACGTAAAGACCTTCTTGACTGAAACCACTTAGCCAATTGGAACAAAACTTAGCAATAATGGTCCTTAGGTGGTCCTCTTTCAGAAAAATGTCCAATGACCTCGACTGTCATCCAAGATGCCACAGTTTAACATAGGACCCTATTGGAAATTTACTTAAAGATGTTCTTGCCTCCGGCTTGAAACCACTTGGCCAATTGGACTAAAATTTAGCAGCAATGGTCCTTAGGTGGTCCTCTTTCAGAATTATATCCAATGACGGGCCGTCATCCAAGATGGCCACCAGAGCCAAACATAGTTTAACATAGGACCCTATGGAGAATTTAATTAAAGATTTTCTTGTCTGAAAGCACTAGGCCAATCGGAACAAAACTTGGCAAGAATGGTCCTTAAATGATCCTTTTTCAGAATTATATCTGATGACACGGCCCATCATCCAAGATGGCTACCAGGACTGAACATAGTTTAACATAAGACCCTATGAGAAATTTACTTAAAGATCTTCTTGTCTGAAACCTAGTATAATATAGGACCCTAAGGAGAATTTAATTAAAGATCTTCCTGTCTGATACCACTGGTCCAATTGGAAGAAAACCTGGCAGTAATGGTCCTTAGGTGGTCCTCTTTCAGAATTATATCCAATTTCCCCAGAGCCGAACATAGTTTAACATAGAACCCTATGGGAAATTAACATCTTCTTAATATCTGAAACCACTAAGCCAATTGGAACAAAACTTAGCAGCAATGGTCCTTTGGTGGTCCTCTTCCAGAATTGTATCTGATGGCCCCGCCTACCATACAAAATAGCCACCACAGCTGAACATTGTTAAACATGGTACCCTATGGGAAATTTACTTAAAGATTCTTGTCTAAAACCACTGGGCCATTTGGGAAAAAAACTTGGCAGCAATGGTCCTTAGTTGGTCCTCTTACAGAGTTATATCCTACGACCCAACCCGTCATCCAAGATGGCTACCAGAGCCGAACAGTGTTTAACATAGGACCTAACTGGAAAAGTCACTGAAAGGTCTTCTTGTTTGAAATTGAAACTTGACATCAAAGTTCCAAGCTGCCAGTCAAGATGGACATAGTCCAGGTGAGCGATCAGGCTCCTGGGAGCCTTTAGTTAAAGTTGTAACCGATGACCCAGACTTCCATCCAACATGGCGCCAGAGCTAAACATATGGGAAAACTGACCAAAAAATATTGTCTGAAATCAGTATGCAAATTGGAACCAGTCTTAGTAGCAATGGTCTTCAGTTGATCCTTTCACAGAATTGTATGCGATGACCCTGTCTGCCGTCCAAGATGACCAACTTAGTTTAACTCTATGGTAAAATTCACTTAAGTCTTTTTTCCTAAACCAGTGAGTCAAGTGGAACCCAATTTGGCAGAAATGGTCCTTAGAAGGTCTTTTTATCAGAATATTATTTGTTGGCCTGGACCATTCAAGGTGGTTAACTAACACCCTGTGGGAAAATACATTTAAAAGCTCTTCTTGTTTGAAACCAGTGATAAATTTGGAACCAGTGCGCCAATCAGAACTTTTATCCTCCAGACTGCCAGTCAAGATAAACATAGTCAAGCGATTTATATTGCTTTAAGTCTACAAATGATTTAATGTGAGCGACACAGGCTTCTGGGAGCCTCTAGTTCAATATCCAATGCAGTACATGTATCTTATATTCTTGTTGCATGGAAAATTTCATGGATATCTGCAATATGGCCTAATTTATTTTATTAAGGTTTGTCGATGCGTACATTTCAGTTAGTTACTTTTCAAACAGAAGACTATAAAAAAATTTACATATGATGTAGTGTTTTTTAGGTTGCAACAGTTTGTATGGAATATTTTACCAGTAATGATAAAGACCACAACAAAATATATCTCTGGCATATTAGAAGACTTTTCCTTAAAACATGAAAAGGACCCAATATAAAACTGGAACAAGATTCTGTTATAAACAAAAAATAAATCATTTATCACAAGAAGCCTGAATGATCAATTTTTAGACATTGTCAACATCCCAACACTCGCTTGACATTGCAATATAATGGGAATTTTCTATTGGCAAATACAGTTAATAAATGAAAAACACAAACAAGCAGCCTTCCATTGCTTAGACTCCACTAATTATCTTAGTTTCAGAGAAATGCACCCCCAGAATTTTATTAATTATTAGAGTTGGTAAAGTTTGACTACATGATGGATAAATAATAAATGTCTTAACCTCAAAATTAAGTTATATAAGTACAAGGACGTATATTTTCTGAGATGTTTGAATTTTAATATTGATACTTTGTGAGATTGTTCATCTCCTTCTACAGGTGTGTCATGTCATATATTTTACGAATTTATACCTTGTAGGCCAAGCTAATTCATATGCTTAGTTCAAATTTCCATACTATGGGTGCTCGTTCAGAAACTGTTTGCTATATTTTCAGTACATTGTACTTTTCAGATTTCAATTGTGATAATTTGCATTAGTTGTCAATGTCTCACAAATGCCTACTCCTGTACATTATACTGACTCCGACCTGACCAGTCCTTTGCTCTTACTCCTACAATGCAGATGCTGTGTGCTTGGCAGAGAAGCGGCAAATACCAATTTAAATGTCTTTGGTTTGACCCGGCCAGGGATCGAACCTGCGACCTTCAACACTCAAGGCGAGCATGCTACCACGAGACCACCGAGGCCGTTTTGAATGATGATGAAGATGATAAAAAATAATGTATGCTAGGAATACATAAATTGTCTTTGTACATCAAAATTAAAGAAAAAAATTATTTTTAGCATAACAAGATTGTATATTTGTATTTGGGAATAAATTTATTCCCTGAAAAAGAAGATTGTACATTTGGATTTCAAAAATAAATTTATTCCCTGAAAAAGAAGATTGTACCTTGGTGTTTAAAGAATAAATTTATTCCCTGAAAGAAAAAGAAGATTGTATATTTGGATTTAAAGAATAAATTTATTCTCTGAAAAAGAAGATTCTACATTTGGATTAAAAGAATAAATTTATTCCCTGAAAAAGAAGATTGTACATTTGGATTTAAAGAATAAATTTATTCCCTGAAAAAGAAGATTGTACATTTAGATTTAAAGAATAAATTTATTCTCTGAAAAAGAAGATTGTACACTTGGATTTCAAGAATAAATTTATTGCCTGAAAAAGAAGATTGTACATTTAGATTTAAAGAATAAATTTATTCTCTGAAAAAGAAAATTGTACATTTGGATTTAAAGAATAAATTTATTCTCTGGAAAAGTATACGTAGATTGTAAACTCAGATTTTAAGAATAAATTTATTCTCAACAAAACAATTAAGATGGCTATTACTAAAGTTGGGTCATATCAGAGGTAAGGATAAATTTATTCTCAGTCTACAAGCAGTTAGCTTTGAAATTGTTCATAACCCAAGAATAAATTTATTCTGATATATTTGTCTCAGAAAGATACATTTTATATAAATGAACTTTAATGTTTATAGTATATTTATTGTTACTTTGGAATAAATTTATTCCTTGGGTTTTACCTTTTCTGAAATATACCACCAATTTAAACAAATAAACGGACTAAAAATGTTGTTTTTGCCATTTTGATGGAATTTTTCAATTTCATACCTGTAAAAAGGACATCCAAGAATTTCCTTTTTTATTTTGGAAAGCCTTTTACCTTAAAATCAAACTGAATATCCATATATTTACCAAATCTACTAGAGTTATCGTTCCTGTTTGTCTTTGCATTTCCAAAAGCCTAAAATCATCATAATATACATTTCAACATTACACTGACTTCTCCCTTCAACATTAGTTCAGAATGCTGTGTGAAAATTTTTAAGAAATGCTGCACTGTGAACAAACCAGAAAGGAAGATTTTGTTTGAAAAACATACAATCATTCTAATATATCTCCATAAACTTGTATATACATTTATTATATTTTTAGACATGTTTATGGGGTAAAACTATTGTGTGCAGATTTTAATCCTGAAATTGACCAATTTTCACATCATACATAGTTCCCCATTCAACTAATTTTTCTGAAAAATTTGAAGAACAAAATGCATTTAACATATTTTTCCCTTCTTCCCAACTTTCTTATCTTCTTATGAAGTTAAATTTATGATATTTTTTGAAAAATTATCCATGTACAAAGATGAAAAGCACCCAACAGCAATTACAGTTTTGACCTACACTCTGTTACCTCTAACATTTGACCTATACTCTGTTACCTCCAACATTTGACCTATACTCTGTTACCTCTAGCATTTGACCTATACTGTTACCTCTAACAAAGGATTTGATTGCAGAAGTCTTTCTTTCACTCTTTCTAGTTCTTTTGAGTGTACACTACTAGCTGCTATATAATGGAGGATCTTTTTAGAAGCCTCTGTCTTCCCAGCGCCAGACTCCCCTGAAATCAGGACACAAACATCCCGGTTCTCTGCTCTCATTGTCCTAAATGCTGCATCAGCAATAGCATAACTAAAATAGAACAGGAATTAACACAAGTACAAAATAATCAATTTGCCATTTTAGAAACAGATAAGTTATGAGCAATATCAAAGTCTGTTGGCCTACAACATTAATACAAGCTCAAACAAAATATAATTTTGTTAACAGAAGTGTTTCCTTTTAAAAGTTTGATCACAAACTTTTAACATCTATCCACTCAAATTCAGTGATGATTCTCCCAGCCAAGAAATAAAACCAGAGATGCTGTACCAGAAGCCATATTGCTATGTGTAATAAACAAACCATAATGGACAAATCTGGATTGCAGAAAGTGGAAATTCGCTAAAAAACAGAATAAAATCAACGCTGTAACTTTTGAAAGAATTTCAAAGTAGATATACCAAAATTAAATGTACCTATAGAAATTCAGCTGAATTCCACATATCATTACATCTCATCACACAAAACTTTTGTAGCAGGCAAAACAAAACTGTTACTCTCAACAGAAATTCATTCTTTAATGTTTTATTTCCAAAGACTGATTTCTGATCACTGGAGTTTTTTCAGACACGTTGCACAATATAATAAAAAAATGTGAGAGTCTTTCAAGGAAGACATGTGTTGCCTGCGGACATCAATTTTTACAAAAGATATTAAAATTTTCTAAAAATGAAATATATATGCACATCTGTGCATTAAGGTTAATGCACAGAGAAAGTTTCATCAAATTCCTTTGAGCGGTTATGGAGTAGTTGAGGATAGAAGTTTTGACCCCCCCCCCCCCACCCCCTTTTTTTTCAAAACAAAATTTTTACAAAAGAAAAATGACATTTTTCTAAAAATGAAATATATATGCACACCTGTGCATTAAAGGTAATGCAGAGAGAAAGTTTAATCAAATTCCTTTGAGCAGTTTACAAGTAGCTGAGGATAGAAGAAAAGTGTGACGATGCAAGCACAAGACGACAGATAGTGATCCCTATGTGTCGACCTTGCGTTCCGCAGGCGACACAAAAACCACCAAATGCAACTTATACATAGGTTGACAGCTGATAGAAGTTAATATTAGGGTGGTAGCTCATATATATGTTAACATTTTTGTAAATCTATATAAACTTACATATGGCGTTGTAGCTCAAACAAGTTAATATTTCTGTAAATCTGTATCAACTTACACATGGGGTGGTAACTCATAAAAGTTATCATTTCTGTAAATCTGTATAAACTTACATATGGGGTGGTAACTCATAGAAGTTAACATTTCTGTAAATCTGTATAAACTTACACATGGGGTGGTAACTCATAGAAGTTAACATTTCTGTAAATCTGTATAAACTTACACATGGGGTGGTAACTCATAGAAGTTAACATTTCTGTAAATCTGTATAAACTTACATATGGGGTGGTAACTCATAGAAGTTAACATTTCTGTCAATCTGTATGAACTTACACATGGGGTGGTAACTCATAGAAGTTAACATTTCTGTCAATCTGTATAAACTTACACATGGGGTGGTAACTCATAGAAGTTAACATTTCTGTCAATCTGTATAAACTTACATATGGGGTGGTAACTCATAGAAGTTAACATTTCTGTAAATCTGTATAAACTCTTCATTATAAATATCTAGCTGATGATATGGATTCACTGATACAAGCACTGGTCCAATATATGTCTATATAATACAAAACAATCCTTATTATAATGTAACAAATATTATTTATGACATTTAAGACCAAACATAAATTTACATTTTAGGCCAACTAAAATTAATTAGTAGATTTTCATCCAACTTTTTGAAAAAAATGGGGCGGGTGGGAGGATTTTCTTTTTTATTTTTTATTTCATGAGAAAATATTTTGTAAGGTGTTATTAATATGTAAACGTTATAAAATGGCTTATACTGCTTACTACTCTAAGAATCACGAAAACCATGTTGAATTGTTACAGGAAGTTAACAAAAAACGAAATTATTGACACGGATACCGGTAACGGAGATGAATAAGTAAATTTAAGAAAATAAAAAAAATCGGGGCGGCATGATTTTTGAGGGGCGGGCGGGGATGAAAATCTATCAATTAATTTTAATTGGCCTTAGGTTATGTATTTGTAAATTCTATGTTTCAACAGAAAAATAGTAGTAGGAATTGTAAATCTAAGGGATAAACAAGAGATATTGTGGTGTTTTAATTCTTGATACAAAATCCCTACATGGATGAGATAAAAATTCCAGGTCAAGGAACAGTGCTGTTATTGTCGTTCATATCATAATCACATTGAGGCCTTCAACGCAAATAAAATACAGCCCCTAGCAAAGGTTTTAGCAGTGTTCTCCCCAAGCCTAAAAAGCATTGTGGTACCGTGGTGGTGTATTTCTCGGCCGTGGTGTTATAAATTTTGTCCGCAGTGGTATAAAAATCGTTGGCTCACATTTTTCCCAAGCTGGAGCCAGAATAAAAAAATCCCGCCAAGTCAAATTCTTTTTTTTGTATCAAATCTCGATCTTTTTTCTCTATTTCCGAATTTTTAGCATATCCGTTGGTTCCGTTCTGGAAGCTAGTTTTACAAAGAAAATCGATTCTGCACTTTCTTCTTTTGTAAAGAAATCTTGTTAAAAAGCGTTTTTGTGATTCTGATTAAATTATTCACGGCATTTAAAACATGGCAGACGTTTTTTTACAATTTCGTTTTTTCACGGATTTGGAGTGGTCTCATTAATATATTTTACATTTGTCAATTTATAGACATGATGTCAGGTTTCATAATATTTTCTAGCAATAAAGACGAGCTGTGTACTTTCTTCGATATAGCAAACAGCACACATCCACTTTTAAAACTTACATTCGAAATATCCGTAGAGGCTAGAGAGCTTACATGTATTAGATGTAACTGTATTTAAAGAACAGAGATTTCAAACTCAGAATACATTGGATGTCTGTATATATAGAAAACCTAGATAAAACTATCTATATCTACCGAGAACATCAGTACACCCAAAATCAGTATTTAAAAGATTTAATATCGGGGAAATAATACGATTCATTCGTTGCAATAACAATAAAGAAGATTCAGAATCCCAAATTCAATTATTTCACTACAGCTTATTAACGAGAGGCTGCAAACATACAGAACTAGATAAAATATTATCTACTGCTAGAAATTTAAATAGAAACACTGCACTTCAATACAAGGAGGAAAGGAAAAATAAAAGAAACCTCCTTTGTTATTTTGCAACAAAATATAAGCTTCAAACAACTTGGTAAAATTCTCAGAAAAAACTGGCATTATATTGAAAAAGATGAGACAGCAAAAAATTTATTTCGTAGACCACCAATTATAGCATACGAAAACACAAGAGTTTAAACTAGAGGCTCTCAAGAGCCTGTATCGCTCACCTGGATTTAACTTTTCATCTTGAGCAGACCTAAAAATTTAAGTGTTGCAGTCAATTTGGCTGATTTTTCTATAGGATTCTATGTTAAACTAATTTCTGCTGTGGCAGTCATCTTGGTTGACAGTCCAGTTTCTAAAAGAGAACCATCTAAGGACCATTTCTGCTAAGTCTTGTTCCAACTGGCTAAGCAGTTTCAGACTAAAAGATATTAAACAAAGGTCGGTGTGGCAGCAATCTTGGTGAACGGACATATTTCTGAAAGAGGACCTCCTAAGGACCAATGCTGCCAAGTCTGGCTCCAATATGTCAAGTGGTTTCAGACAAAAAGATTTTTCAATGAAATTTTCCATAGGGCCTATGTTAAACTAAGTTCTGTTGTGGCGGCAATCTTGGTTCACAGTCCACGAAATCAGACACATTTCTAAAAAAGTGACCTCCTTAGGACCAATGCCACGAAGTCCTGCTCCAATATGTCAAGTGGTTTCAGACAAGAAGATTTTTCAATGAATTTTCCATAGGGCCCTATGTTAAACTAAGTTCGGTTGTGCGGCCATCTTGGTTGACAGTCCGGGTCATCGCACAAATTTCTGAAAGAGGACCATCTAAGGACCATTGCTACCAAGTCTAATTCTAATTGGCTTAGTTGTTTCAAACGAGAAGATTTTTGAGTGATTTTCCCATAGGGTCCTATGTTAAACTAAGTTCTGCTGTGGCGGCCATCTTGGTTCATAGTCCACGAAATCAGACACATTTCTGAAAAAAGACCTCCTAAGGACCAATGCCACCAAGTCTGGCTCCAATATGTCAAGTGGTTTCAGACAAAAACATTTTCAATGAATTTTCCTATAGGGCCCTATGTTAAACTAAATTCGGTTGTGGCGGCCATCTTGGTTGACAGTCCGGGTCATTGGACACACCACTGTAAGAGGACCATCTAAGGACCATTGCTGCCAAGTCTGGTTCCAATTGGTCAAGTGGTTTAAGACGAGAAGATTTTTCAATGAATTTTCCCATAGGGCCCTATGTCAAACTAAGTTCGGCTGTGGTGGCCATCTTGGTTAACAGTCCGGGTCATTGGACATATTTCTGAAAGAGAACCTCCTAAGAACTATTACTGCCAACTTTGGTTGCAACAGGACTTGTAGTTTCATATAAGAAGATTTTTGAAAATCAACCCCCCTTTTTTTCTATTTTTAGTAACAGCAGCCATCTGGGTTGGAAGTCCGGCATGCCAGAAATAATTTTGGAAGGGGGCCACCCAAGGACCATTCCACCAAAGTTTGGTCTCATTTGGCCCAGTGGTTTGAGAGGAAAAGATCTTTAAAGGATAGTTTACGCTGGATGCCGTATTTAAAGGGCAAAAACTCCTATAAGGGGTCAATCAACGATTTTGGTCATGTTGACTTATTTGTAGATCTTACTTTTTTGAACATTTTTGCTGTTTACAATTTGTCTTTATCTATAATAATATTCAAGATAATAACCTAAAACTGCAAAATTTCCTTAAAATTAACAATTCAGGGGCAATAACCCAACAAAGGGTTGACCGATTCGTCTGAAAATTTCATGACAGGTAAATCTTGACCTGATGAACATTTTTACCCCATGTCAGTTTTGCTCTAGTTGCTTTAGTTTTTGAGATACAAGACAAAAACTGCAGTTTACCCCTATGTTCTATTTTTAGCCATGTCGGCCATGTTGGTTGGCAGGCGGGGTCATCGGACACATTTTTTAAACTAGAGGTACTGTTGTCACAGGAGTCCAGCATGCTGGACTGTTTTAGCACGCTAAAACTGATGTCTCCCCTTCTATACCCATAGTTTTTTTAACATTTTTTAGGGATCATCAAGGTGGCAAATTAAGAGCTATGGTACATAATACATGTAGTTACCTACAGATATGTGCTTCAACAAGGAATGAATAAGGTAATATATAGTTTTGGGGAAGGGATCTGAACCATTTTTAAGATAAATTAAGGTTTCTGGTCTTGAGGGGGTGGGATGACCCCCTGGGGCCAAGACATATTGCATTCAACTTGTCTTTTCATTGTGAATAAGGAAATATATACTTTTGTGGAGGGGATTTCAACCATTTTTAAGATAAATTAAGGTTTCTGGTCTTGAGGGGTAGGGGATGACCCCCGGGGCTCAGATGTATACTGCATTCAACTTGTCTTGTTATCATGAATAATAAAATATATGGTTTAAGGGTGGGGATTTCAACCCTTTCCAAGATAATGTAGGCTAGGGGGTGGGGACTGACCCCCAGGGACCCAAATGTGGTACTCTGCACTCCGCCTTGACCTGATGCATATACCTTCCAAATATCATGAGGCTAGCTCAAGAAACAAAAAAGTTATGTTCCGGACAAAAAATTTGATTAGAAGAGGAAGAAGAACACTATTGGGTTGGGATCTCAATGGTTTTCAGAATATTTAGTATTTTATCATTTGAGGGGGTGGGGCATGACCCCCCTCAGACCCCCCTATGGTACCAAACGATTTGTCTTATCATAAGGAGTAATAATATATATGGTTATAGGGTGGGGATCACAATGGTTTTCAAAATATTAAGTATTTTATCATTTAAGGGGGTGGGGCATGACCCCCCTCAGACCCCACTATGGTACCAAATGATTCGTCTTATCATAAGGAGTAATAATATATATGGTTATAGGGTGGGGATCTCAATGGTTTTCAGAATAATAAGTATTTTGTCATTTAAGGGGGTGGGGCATGACCCCCCTCAGACCCCACTATGGTACCAAATGATTCGTCTTATCATAAGGAGTAATAATATATATGGTTATAGGGTGGGGATCTCAATGGTTTTCAGAATATTTAGTATTTTATCATTTGAGGGGGTGGGGCATGACCCCCCTCAGACCCCACTATGGTACCAAATGATTCGTCTTATCATAAGGAGTAATAATATATATGGTTATAGGGTGGGGATCTCAATGGTTTTCAGAATATTTAGTATTTTATCATTTGAGGGGGTGGGGCATGACCCCCCTCAGACCCCACTATGGTACCAAATGATTCGTCTTATCATAAGGAGTAATAATATATATGGTTATAGGGTGGGGATCTCAATGGTTTTCAGAATATTTAGTATTTTATCATTTGAGGGGGTGGGGCATGACCCCCCTCAGACCCCCCTATGGTACCAAATGATTTGTCTTATCATAAGGAGTAATAATATATATGGTTATAGGGTGGGGATCTCAATGGTTTTCAGAATATTTAGTATTTTATCATTTGAGGGGGTGGGGCATGACCCCCCTCAGACCCCACTATGGTACCAAATGATTTGTCTTATCATAAGGAGTAATAATATATATGGTTATAGGGTGGGGATCTCAATGGTTTTCAGAATATTTAGTATTTTATCATTTGAGGGGGTGGGGCATGACCCCCCTCAGACCCCCCTATGGTACCAAATGATTTGTCTTATCATAAGGAGTAATAATATATATGGTTATAGGGTGGGGATCACAATGGTTTTCAAAATATTAAGTATTTTGTTATTTTAGCCTACATTTTACAGGCCAGGGGGTGGGGACTGACCCCCAGGGACCCAAATGTGGTACTCTGCACTCCGCCTTGACCTGATGCATATACCTTCCAAATATCATGAGGCTAGCTCAAGAAACAAAAAAGTTATGTTCCGGACAAAAAATTTGATTAGAAGAAGAAGAAGAAGAACTAGAATTGCAATTGCGAGCAATAGCAGATGTCGCCCCTGGCAGCCATCTTGAAAATGGCGGCCATTTCGAAAAAAAAAGTATTGATTGCACACCTTCACATAGTGATCTTACTTTCTGCCAAGTTTCATTCAATTCTATCCATGTTAAGTTTTTCGCCATTTTAACATCATTTTTCAAAATGGCCGCCAAACGTCTCCAACCGATCGCCATTTTTTTTCATCAGTTTGTTCTTCTAATTGTACTTTACAAACCTACGAAGTTTAATGAAATTCTATGGTACAGTTTTTGAGATATAAACGTTTTAAATTTTCGGAGGGTACCGATCTTTGAATGGCGGCCATCTTGAAAATGGCGGCCATTTCGAAAAAAAAAGTATTGATTGCACATCTTCACATAGTGATCTTACTTTCTGCCAAGTTTCATTCAATTCTATCCAGGCATCTCCGAGAACTAAGCCGGACAAAAATCATTGGAAAGAAAGAAAGAAAGAAAGAAAGAATAATAATAACTAGAATTGCAATTGCGAGCAATAGCAGATGTCGCCCCTGGCAGCCATCTTGAAAATGGCGGCCATTTTGAAAAAAAAAGTACTGATTGCACACCTTCACATAGTGATCTTACTTTCTGCCAAGTTTCATTCAATTCTATCGATGTTAAGTTTTTCGCCATTTTAACATCATTTTTCAAAATGGCCGCCAAACGTCTCCAACCGATCGCCATTTTTTTTCATGAGTTTGTTCTTCTAATTGTACTTTACAAACATACGAAGTTTAATGAAATTCTATGGTACAGTTTTTGAGATATAAACGTTTTAAATTTTCGGAGGGTACCGATCTTTGAATGGCGGCCATTTTGAAAATGGCGGCCATTTCGAAAAAAAAAGTATTGATTGCACATCTTCACATAGTGATCTTACTTTCTGCCAAGTTTCATTCAATTCTATCCAGGCATCTCCGAGAACTAAGCCGGACAAAAATCATTGGAAAGAAAGAAAGAAAGAAAGAAAGAAAGAAAGAATAATAATAATAATAACAAAGAAACGGAAGAATAACAATATGTCGTCCCGTGACTACGTTCGGGGCGACATAATAACAAAGAAACGGAAGAATAACAATATGTCGTCCCGTGACTACGTTCGGGGCGACATAACTAGAATTGCAATTGCGAGCAATAGCAGATGTCGCCCCTGGCAGCCATCTAGAAAATGGCGGCCATTTCGAAAAAAAAAGTATTGATTGCACACCTTCACATAGTGATCTTACTTTCTGCCAAGTTTCATTCAATTCTATCCATGTTAAGTTTTTCGCCATTTTAACATCATTTTTCAAAATGGCCGCCAAACGTCTCCAACCGATCGCCATTTTTTTTCATCAGTTTGTTCTTCTAATTGTACTTTACAAACATACGAAGTTTAATGAAATTCTATGGTACAGTTTTTGAGATATAAACGTGTTAAATTACCGATCTATGAATGGCGGCCATCTTGAAAATGGCGGCCATTTTGAAAAAAAAAGTACTGATTGCACACCTTCACATAGTGATCTTACTTTCTGCCAAGTTTCATTCAATTCTATCCAGGCATCTCCGAGAACTAAGCCGGACAAAAATCATTGGAAAGAAAGAATAATAACTAGAATTGCAATTGCGAGCAATAGCAGATGTCGCCCCTGGCAGCCATCTTGAAAATGGCGGCCATTTCGAAAAAAAAAGTATTGATTGCACACCTTCACATAGTGATCTTACTTTCTGCCAAGTTTCATTCAATTCTATCCATGTTAAGTTTTTCGCCATTTTAACATCATTTTTCAAAATGGCCGCCAAACGTCTCCAACCGATCGCCATTTTTTTTCATCAGTTTGTTCTTCTAATTGTACTTTACAAACCTACGAAGTTTAATGAAATTCTATGGTACAGTTTTTGAGATATAAACGTGTTAAATTACCGATCTATGAATGGCGGCCATCTTGAAAATGGCGGCCATTTTGAAAAAAAAAGTTTTGATTGCACACCTTCACATAGTGATCTTACTTTCTGCCAAGTTTCATTCAATTCTATCCAGGCATCTCCGAGAACTAAGCCGGACAAAAATCATTGGAAAGAAAGAATAATAACTAGAATTGCAATTGCGAGCAATAGCAGATGTCGCCCCTGGCAGCCATCTTGAAAATGGCGGCCATTTCGAAAAAAAAAGTATTGATTGCACACCTTCACATAGTGATCTTACTTTCTGCCAAGTTTCATTCAATTCTATCCATGTTAAGTTTTTCGCCATTTTAACATCATTTTTCAAAATGGCCGCCAAACGTCTCCAACCGATCGCCATTTTTTTTCATCAGTTTGTTCTTCTAATTGTACTTTACAAACCTACGAAGTTTAATGAAATTCTATGGTACAGTTTTTGAGATATAAACGTTTTAAATTTTCGGAGGGTACCGATCTTTGAATGGCGGCCATCTTGAAAATGGCGGCCATTTCGAAAAAAAAAGTATTGATTGCACATCTTCACATAGTGATCTTACTTTCTGCCAAGTTTCATTCAATTCTATCCAGGCATCTCCGAGAACTAAGCCGGACAAAAATCATTGGAAAGAAAGAAAGAAAGAAAGAAAGAATAATAACTAGAATTGCAATTGCGAGCAATAGCAGATGTCGCCCCTGGCAGCCATCTTGAAAATGGCGGCCATTTCGAAAAAAAAAGTATTGATTGCACACCTTCACATAGTGATCTTACTTTCTGCCAAGTTTCATTCAATTCTATCCATGTTAAGTTTTTCGCCATTTTAACATCATTTTTCAAAATGGCCGCCAAACGTCTCCAACCGATCGCCATTTTTTTTCATCAGTTTGTTCTTCTAATTGTACTTTACAAACATACGAAGTTTAATGAAATTCTATGGTACAGTTTTTGAGATATAAACGTTTTAAATTTTCGGAGGGTACCGATCTTTGAATGGCGGCCATCTTGAAAATGGCGGCCATTTCGAAAAAAAAAGTATTGATTGCACATCTTCACATAGTGATCTTACTTTCTGCCAAGTTTCATTCAATTCTATCCAGGCATCTCCGAGAACTAAGCCGGACAAAAATCATTGGAAAGAAAGAAAGAAAGAAAGAAAGAATAATAATAATAACAAAGAAACGGAAGAATAACAATATGTCGTCCCGTGACTACGTTCGGGGCGACATAATAACTAGAATTGCAATTGCGAGCAATAGCAGATGTCGCCCCTGGCAGCCATCTTGAAAATGGCGGCCATTTCGAAAAAAAAGTATTGATTGCACACCTTCACATAGTGATCTTACTTTCTGCCAAGTTTCATTCAATTCTATCCATGTTAAGTTTTTCGCCATTTTAACATCATTTTTCAAAATGGCCGCCAAACGTCTCCAACCGATCGCCATTTTTTTTCATCAGTTTGTTCTTCTAATTGTACTTTACAAACATACGAAGTTTAATGAAATTCTATGGTACAGTTTTTGAGATATAAACGTTTTAAATTTTCGGAGGGTATCGATCTTTGAATGGCGGCCATCTTGAAAATGGCGGCCATTTCGAAAAAAACAGTATTGATTGCACACCTTCACATAGTGATCTTACTTTCTGCCAAGTTTCATTCAATTCTATCCAGGCATCTCCGAGAACTAAGCCGGACAAAAATCATTGGAAAGAAAGAAAGAAAGAAAGAAAGAAAGAATAATAACTAGAATTGCAATTGCGAGCAATAGCAGATGTCGCCCCTGGCAGCCATCTTGAAAATGGCGGCCATTTCGAAAAAAAAAGTATTGATTGCACACCTTCACATAGTGATCTTACTTTCTGCCAAGTTTCATTCAATTCTATCCATGTTAAGTTTTTCGCCATTTTAACATCATTTTTCAAAATGGCCGCCAAACGTCTCCAACCGATCGCCATTTTTTTTCATCAGTTTGTTCTTCTAATTGTACTTTACAAACCTACGAAGTTTAATGAAATTCTATGGTACAGTTTTTGAGATATAAACGTTTTAAATTTTCGGAGGGTACCGATCTTTGAATGGCGGCCATCTTGAAAATGGCGGCCATTTCGAAAAAAAAAGTATTGATTGCACATCTTCACATAGTGATCTTACTTTCTGCCAAGTTTCATTCAATTCTATCCAGGCATCTCCGAGAACTAAGCCGGACAAAAATCATTGGAAAGAAAGAAAGAAAGAAAGAAAGAATAATAATAACTAGAATTGCAATTGCGAGCAATAGCAGATGTCGCCCCTGGCAGCCATCTTGAAAATGGCGGCCATTTCGAAAAAAAAGTATTGATTGCACACCTTCACATAGTGATCTTACTTTCTGCCAAGTTTCATTCAATTCTATCCATGTTAAGTTTTTCGCCATTTTAACATCATTTTTCAAAATGGCCGCCAAACGTCTCCAACCGATCGCCATTTTTTTTCATCAGTTTGTTCTTCTAATTGTACTTTACAAACATACGAAGTTTAATGAAATTCTATGGTACAGTTTTTGAGATATAAACGTTTTAAATTTTCGGAGGGTACCGATCTTTGAATGGCGGCCATCTTGAAAATGGCGGCCATTTCGAAAAAAACAGTATTGATTGCACACCTTCACATAGTGATCTTACTTTCTGCCAAGTTTCATTCAATTCTATCCAGGCATCTCCGAGAACTAAGCCGGACAAAAATCATTGGAAAGAAAGAAAGAAAGAAAGAAAGAAAGAATAATAATAACTAGAATTGCAATTGCGAGCAATAGCAGATGTCGCCCCTGGCAGCCATCTAGAAAATGGCGGCCATTTCGAAAAAAAAGTATTGATTGCACACCTTCACATAGTGATCTTACTTTCTGCCAAGTTTCATTCAATTCTATCCATGTTAAGTTTTTCGCCATTTTAACATCATTTTTCAAAATGGCCGCCAAACGTCTCCAACCGATCGCCATTTTTTTTCATCAGTTTGTTCTTCTAATTGTACTTTACAAACCTATGAAGTTTAATGAAATTCTATGGTACAGTTTTTGAGATATAAACGTGTTAAATTACCGATCTATGAATGGCGGCCATCTTGAAAATGGCGGCCATTTCGAAAAAAAAAGTATTGATTGCACACCTTCACATAGTGATCTTACTTTCTGCCAAGTTTCATTCAATTCTATCCAGGCATCTCCGAGAACTAAGCCGGACAAAAATCATTGGAAAGAAAGAATAATAATAACTAGAATTGCAATTGCGAGCAATAGCAGATGTCGCCCCTGGCAGCCATCTTGAAAATGGCGGCCATTTCGAAAAAAAAAGTATTGATTGCACACCTTCACATAGTGATCTTACTTTCTGCCAAGTTTCATTCAATTCTATCCATGTTAAGTTTTTCGCCATTTTAACATCATTTTTCAAAATGGCCGCCAAACGTCTCCAACCGATCGCCATTTTTTTTCATCAGTTTGTTCTTCTAATTGTACTTTACAAACCTACGAAGTTTAATGAAATTCTATGGTACAGTTTTTGAGATATAAACGTTTTAAATTTTCGGAGGGTACCGATCTTTGAATGGCGGCCATCTTGAAAATGGCGGCCATTTCGAAAAAAAAAGTATTGATTGCACATCTTCACATAGTGATCTTACTTTCTGCCAAGTTTCATTCAATTCTATCCAGGCATCTCCGAGAACTAAGCCGGACAAAAATCATTGGAAAGAAAGAAAGAAAGAAAGAAAGAATAATAATAATAACAAAGAAACGGAAGAATAACAATATGTCGTCCCGTGACTACGTTCGGGGCGACATAACTAGAATTGCAATTGCGAGCAATAGCAGATGTCGCCCCTGGCAGCCATCTTGAAAATGGCGGCCATTTCGAAAAAAAAAGTATTGATTGCACACCTTCACATAGTGATCTTACTTTCTGCCAAGTTTCATTCAATTCTATCCATGTTAAGTTTTTCGCCATTTTAACATCATTTTTCAAAATGGCCGCCAAACGTCTCCAACCGATCGCCATTTTTTTTCATCAGTTTGTTCTTCTAATTGTACTTTACAAACCTACGAAGTTTAATGAAATTCTATGGTACAGTTTTTGAGATATAAACGTTTTAAATTTTCGGAGGGTACCGATCTTTGAATGGCGGCCATCTTGAAAATGGCGGCCATTTCGAAAAAAAAAGTATTGATTGCACATCTTCACATAGTGATCTTACTTTCTGCCAAGTTTCATTCAATTCTATCCAGGCATCTCCGAGAACTAAGCCGGACAAAAATCATTGGAAAGAAAGAAAGAAAGAAAGAAAGAATAATAATAATAACAAAGAAACGGAAGAATAACAATATGTCGTCCCGTGACTACGTTCGGGGCGACATAATAACTAGAATTGCAATTGCGAGCAATAGCAGATGTCGCCCCTGGCAGCCATCTTGAAAATGGCGGCCATTTCGAAAAAAAAAGTATTGATTGCACACCTTCACATAGTGATCTTACTTTCTGCCAAGTTTCATTCAATTCTATCCATGTTAAGTTTTTCGCCATTTTAACATCATTTTTCAAAATGGCCGCCAAACGTCTCCAACCGATCGCCATTTTTTTTCATCAGTTTGTTCTTCTAATTGTACTTTACAAACCTACGAAGTTTAATGAAATTCTATGGTACAGTTTTTGAGATATAAACGTTTTAAATTTTCGGAGGGTACCGATCTTTGAATGGCGGCCATCTTGAAAATGGCGGCCATTTCGAAAAAAAAAGTATTGATTGCACATCTTCACATAGTGATCTTACTTTCTGCCAAGTTTCATTCAATTCTATCCAGGCATCTCCGAGAACTAAGCCGGACAAAAATCATTGGAAAGAAAGAAAGAAAGAAAGAAAGAATAATAATAACTAGAATTGCAATTGCGAGCAATAGCAGATGTCGCCCCTGGCAGCCATCTTGAAAATGGCGGCCATTTCGAAAAAAAAAGTATTGATTGCACACCTTCACATAGTGATCTTACTTTCTGCCAAGTTTCATTCAATTCTATCCATGTTAAGTTTTTCGCCATTTTAACATCATTTTTCAAAATGGCCGCCAAACGTCTCCAACCGATCGCCATTTTTTTTCATCAGTTTGTTCTTCTAATTGTACTTTACAAACCTACGAAGTTTAATGAAATTCTATGGTACAGTTTTTGAGATATAAACGTTTTAAATTTTCGGAGGGTACCGATCTTTGAATGGCGGCCATCTTGAAAATGGCGGCCATTTCGAAAAGAAAAGTATTGATTGCACATCTTCACATAGTGATCTTACTTTCTGCCAAGTTTCATTCAATTCTATCCAGGCATCTCCGAGAACTAAGCCGGACAAAAATCATTGGAAAGAAAGAAAGAAAGAAAGAAAGAATAATAATAACTAGGTATGATTGTGATCGCAAGCGAGTCACAAGATGTCTCCCAAACCCCCATTGCCACTATCTAGAGCTTATCAGTAACCCCCTAAATTCCCTTTTGCTCTATTCACCTACAAAATTTCAGAATCCTACCCACCTAGGTTACAGAGATATCGCAATGTCCTATATAATGACCTTTTCCTGTTTCCATGGAAACAGCGGCCATTTTGTTTTTTTTTAAGCCCTTTGCAATCGCCATCATTTAAAACCCCTAAATATCAATTTTCATTGAAATCGAAGCACTTCGAAAGAATTTCGAATTTTGGGCCCGAAAAATCACATTTTCGTAAATAACGCGAAAACCGTAAATATCGCTTCAAATTTTTTTTTCGTATAATTAAAGAGCACCTTTTGCTCTATTCACCTACAAAATTTCAGAATCCTACCCACCTAGGTTACTGACATAAAGCAATGTCTCCTATATAATGACCTTTTTCTGTTTCCACGGAAACGGCGGCCATTTTGAAAATTTTAAAAGTCGTTTGCAAAACTTCAGGTCACCCTTAACATATTCCCAAAGTTTCATATTGATTGGACATTGCATCTTTGAGAAACGTCGCGGACAACATTGGAAGAAGAAGAAGAAGAAGAAGAAGAAGAAGAAGAAGAAGAAGAAGAAGAAGAAGAAGAAGAAGAAGAATAATAATAAGAAACCGGACAAAAACAATATGTCTCCCAAAACTTTGTTTGGGAGACATAATAACAAAGAAACGGAAGAATAACAATATGTCGTCCCGTGACTACGTTCGGGGCGACATAATAACAAAGAAACGGAAGAATAACAATATGTCGTCCCGTGACTACGTTCGGGGCGACATAACAATATGTCGTCCCGTGACTACGTTCGGGGCGACATAATAATAACTAGAATTGCAATTGCGAGCAATAGCAGATGTCGCCCCTGGCAGCCATCTTGAAAATGGCGGCCATTTCGAAAAAAAAAGTATTGATTGCACACCTTCACATAGTGATCTTACTTTCTGCCAAGTTTCATTCAATTCTATCCATGTTAAGTTTTTCGCCATTTTAACATCATTTTTCAAAATGGCCGCCAAACGTCTCCAACCGATCGCCATTTTTTTTCATCAGTTTGTTCTTCTAATTGTACTTTACAAACATACGAAGTTTAATGAAATTCTATGGTACAGTTTTTGAGATATAAACGTGTTAAATTACCGATCTATGAATGGCGGCCATCTTGAAAATGGCGGCCATTTTGAAAAAAAAAGTACTGATTGCACACCTTCACATAGTGATCTTACTTTCTGCCAAGTTTCATTCAATTCTATCCAGGCATCTCCGAGAACTAAGCCGGACAAAAATCATTGGAAAGAAAGAAAGAAAGAATAATAATAACAAAGAAACGGAAGAATAACAATATGTCGTCCCGTGACTACGTTCGGGGCGACATAATAATAACAAAGAAACGGAAGAATAACAATATGTCGTCCCGTGACTACGTTCGGGGCGACATAATAACAAAGAAACGGAAGAATAACAATATGTCGTCCCGTGACTACGTTCGGGGCGACATAATAATAATAATAACAAAGAAACGGAAGAATAACAATATGTCGTCCCGTGACTACGTTCGGGGCGACATAATAACTAGAATTGCAATTGCGAGCAATAGCAGATGTCGCCCCTGGCAGCCATCTAGAAAATGGCGGCCATTTCGAAAAAAAAGTATTGATTGCACACCTTCACATAGTGATCTTACTTTCTGCCAAGTTTCATTCAATTCTATCCATGTTAAGTTTTTCGCCATTTTAACATCATTTTTCAAAATGGCCGCCAAACGTCTCCAACCGATCGCCATTTTTTTTCATCAGTTTGTTCTTCTAATTGTACTTTACAAACCTACGAAGTTTAATGAAATTCTATGGTACAGTTTTTGAGATATAAACGTGTTAAATTACCGATCTATGAATGGCGGCCATCTTGAAAATGGCGGCCATTTCGAAAAAAAAAGTATTGATTGCACACCTTCACATAGTGATCTTACTTTCTGCCAAGTTTCATTCAATTCTATCCAGGCATCTCCGAGAACTAAGCCGGACAAAAATCATTGGAAAGAAAGAATAATAACTAGAATTGCAATTGCGAGCAATAGCAGATGTCGCCCCTGGCAGCCATCTTGAAAATGGCGGCCATTTTGAAAAAAAAAGTACTGATTGCACACCTTCACATAGTGATCTTACTTTCTGCCAAGTTTCATTCAATTCTATCGATGTTAAGTTTTTCGCCATTTTAACATCATTTTTCAAAATGGCCGCCAAACGTCTCCAACCGATCGCCATTTTTTTTCATGAGTTTGTTCTTCTAATTGTACTTTACAAACATACGAAGTTTAATGAAATTCTATGGTACAGTTTTTGAGATATAAACGTTTTAAATTTTCGGAGGGTACCGATCTTTGAATGGCGGCCATCTTGAAAATGGCGGCCATTTCGAAAAAAAAAGTATTGATTGCACATCTTCACATAGTGATCTTACTTTCTGCCAAGTTTCATTCAATTCTATCCAGGCATCTCCGAGAACTAAGCCGGACAAAAATCATTGGAAAGAAAGAAAGAAAGAAAGAAAGAATAATAATAATAACTAGAATTGCAATTGCGAGCAATAGCAGATGTCGCCCCTGGCAGCCATCTTGAAAATGGCGGCCATTTCGAAAAAAAAAGTATTGATTGCACACCTTCACATAGTGATCTTACTTTCTGCCAAGTTTCATTCAATTCTATCCATGTTAAGTTTTTCGCCATTTTAACATCATTTTTCAAAATGGCCGCCAAACGTCTCCAACCGATCGCCATTTTTTTTCATCAGTTTGTTCTTCTAATTGTACTTTACAAACCTACGAAGTTTAATGAAATTCTATGGTACAGTTTTTGAGATATAAACGTTTTAAATTTTCGGAGGGTACCGATCTTTGAATGGCGGCCATCTTGAAAATGGCGGCCATTTCGAAAAAAAAAGTATTGATTGCACATCTTCACATAGTGATCTTACTTTCTGCCAAGTTTCATTCAATTCTATCCAGGCATCTCCGAGAACTAAGCCGGACAAAAATCATTGGAAAGAAAGAAAGAAAGAAAGAAAGAATAATAATAACTAGAATTGCAATTGCGAGCAATAGCAGATGTCGCCCCTGGCAGCCATCTTGAAAATGGCGGCCATTTCGAAAAAAAAAGTATTGATTGCACACCTTCACATAGTGATCTTACTTTCTGCCAAGTTTCATTCAATTCTATCCATGTTAAGTTTTTCGCCATTTTAACATCATTTTTCAAAATGGCCGCCAAACGTCTCCAACCGATCGCCATTTTTTTTCATCAGTTTGTTCTTCTAATTGTACTTTACAAACATACGAAGTTTAATGAAATTCTATGGTACAGTTTTTGAGATATAAACGTTTTAAATTTTCGGAGGGTACCGATCTTTGAATGGCGGCCATCTTGAAAATGGCGGCCATTTCGAAAAAAAAAGTATTGATTGCACATCTTCACATAGTGATCTTACTTTCTGCCAAGTTTCATTCAATTCTATCCAGGCATCTCCGAGAACTAAGCCGGACAAAAATCATTGGAAAGAAAGAAAGAAAGAAAGAAAGAAAGAAAGAAAGAAAGAATAATAATAATAACAAAGAAACGGAAGAATAACAATATGTCGTCCCGTGACTACGTTCGGGGCGACATAATAACAAAGAAACGGAAGAATAACAATATGTCGTCCCGTGACTACGTTCGGGGCGACATAATAATAACAAAGAAACGGAAGAATAACAATATGTCGTCCCGTGACTACGTTCGGGGCGACATAATAACTAGAATTGCAATTGCGAGCAATAGCAGATGTCGCCCCTGGCAGCCATCTTGAAAATGGCGGCCATTTCGAAAAAAAAAGTATTGATTGCACACCTTCACATAGTGATCTTACTTTCTGCCAAGTTTCATTCAATTCTATCCATGTTAAGTTTTTCGCCATTTTAACATCATTTTTCAAAATGGCCGCCAAACGTCTCCAACCGATCGCCATTTTTTTTCATCAGTTTGTTCTTCTAATTGTACTTTACAAACCTACGAAGTTTAATGAAATTCTATGGTACAGTTTTTGAGATATAAACGTTTTAAATTTTCGGAGGGTACCGATCTTTGAATGGCGGCCATCTTGAAAATGGCGGCCATTTCGAAAAAAAAAGTATTGATTGCACATCTTCACATAGTGATCTTACTTTCTGCCAAGTTTCATTCAATTCTATCCAGGCATCTCCGAGAACTAAGCCGGACAAAAATCATTGGAAAGAAAGAAAGAAAGAAAGAAAGAATAATAATAACTAGAATTGCAATTGCGAGCAATAGCAGATGTCGCCCCTGGCAGCCATCTTGAAAATGGCGGCCATTTCGAAAAAAAAGTATTGATTGCACACCTTCACATAGTGATCTTACTTTCTGCCAAGTTTCATTCAATTCTATCCATGTTAAGTTTTTCGCCATTTTAACATCATTTTTCAAAATGGCCGCCAAACGTCTCCAACCGATCGCCATTTTTTTTCATCAGTTTGTTCTTCTAATTGTACTTTACAAACATACGAAGTTTAATGAAATTCTATGGTACAGTTTTTGAGATATAAACGTTTTAAATTTTCGGAGGGTACCGATCTTTGAATGGCGGCCATCTTGAAAATGGCGGCCATTTCGAAAAAAACAGTATTGATTGCACACCTTCACATAGTGATCTTACTTTCTGCCAAGTTTCATTCAATTCTATCCAGGCATCTCCGAGAACTAAGCCGGACAAAAATCATTGGAAAGAAAGAAAGAAAGAAAGAAAGAAAGAATAATAATAATAACTAGAATTGCAATTGCGAGCAATAGCAGATGTCGCCCCTGGCAGCCATCTTGAAAATGGCGGCCATTTCGAAAAAAAAAGTATTGATTGCACACCTTCACATAGTGATCTTACTTTCTGCCAAGTTTCATTCAATTCTATCCATGTTAAGTTTTTCGCCATTTTAACATCATTTTTCAAAATGGCCGTCAAACGTCTCCAACCGATCGCCATTTTTTTTCATCAGTTTGTTCTTCTAATTGTACTTTACAAACCTACGAAGTTTAATGAAATTCTATGGTACAGTTTTTGAGATATAAACGTTTTAAATTTTCGGAGGGTACCGATCTTTGAATGGCGGCCATCTTGAAAATGGCGGCCATTTCTAAAAAAAAAGTATTGATTGCACATCTTCACATAGTGATCTTACTTTCTGCCAAGTTTCATTCAATTCTATCCAGGCATCTCCGAGAACTAAGCCGGACAAAAATCATTGGAAAGAAAGAAAGAAAGAAAGAAAGAAAGAATAATAATAACTAGGTATGATTGTGATCGCAAGCGAGTCACAAGATGTCTCCCAAACCCCCATTGCCACTATCTAGAGCTTATCAGTAACCCCCTAAATTCCCTTTTGCTCTATTCACCTACAAAATTTCAGAATCCTACCCACCTAGGTTACAGAGATATCGCAATGTCCTATATAATGACCTTTTCCTGTTTCCATGGAAACAGCGGCCATTTTGTTTTTTTTTAAGCCCTTTGCAATCGCCATCATTTAAAACCCCTAAATATCAATTTTCATTGAAATCGAAGCACTTCGAAAGAATTTCGAATTTTGGGCCCGAAAAATCACATTTTCGTAAATAACGCGAAAACCGTAAATATCGCTTCAAATTTTTTTTTCGTATAATTAAAGAGCACCTTTTGCTCTATTCACCTACAAAATTTCAGAATCCTACCCACCTAGGTTACTGACATAAAGCAATGTCTCCTATATAATGACCTTTTTCTGTTTCCACGGAAACGGCGGCCATTTTGAAAATTTTAAAAGTCGTTTGCAAAACTTCAGGTCACCCTTAACATATTCCCAAAGTTTCATATTGATTGGACATTGCATCTTTGAGAAACGTCGCGGACAACATTGGAAGAAGAAGAAGAAGAAGAAGAAGAAGAAGAAGAAGAAGAAGAAGAAGAAGAAGAAGAATAATAATAAGAAACCGGACAAAAACAATATGTCTCCCAAAACTTTGTTTGGGAGACATAATAATAATAATAATAATAATAACAAAGAAACGGAAGAATAACAATATGTCGTCCCGTGACTACGTTCGGGGCGACATAACTAGAATTGCAATTGCGAGCAATAGCAGATGTCGCCCCTGGCAGCCATCTTGAAAATGGCGGCCATTTCGAAAAAAAAGTATTGATTGCACACCTTCACATAGTGATCTTACTTTCTGCCAAGTTTCATTCAATTCTATCCATGTTAAGTTTTTCGCCATTTTAACATCATTTTTCAAAATGGCCGCCAAACGTCTCCAACCGATCGCCATTTTTTTTCATCAGTTTGTTCTTCTAATTGTACTTTACAAACATACGAAGTTTAATGAAATTCTATGGTACAGTTTTTGAGATATAAACGTTTTAAATTTTCGGAGGGTACCGATCTTTGAATGGCGGCCATCTTGAAAATGGCGGCCATTTCGAAAAAAACAGTATTGATTGCACACCTTCACATAGTGATCTTACTTTCTGCCAAGTTTCATTCAATTCTATCCAGGCATCTCCGAGAACTAAGCCGGACAAAAATCATTGGAAAGAAAGAAAGAAAGAAAGAAAGAAAGAATAATAATAACTAGAATTGCAATT
This sequence comes from Mytilisepta virgata, assembly GCA_028015205.1. NCBI lineage: Eukaryota > Metazoa > Mollusca > Bivalvia > Mytilida > Mytilidae > Mytilisepta > Mytilisepta virgata. The sequence continues at coordinate 2,889,327 of CM051520.1, read as the reverse complement.
GCGAGCAATAGCAGATGTCGCCCCTGGCAGCCATCTTGAAAATGGCGGCCATTTCGAAAAAAAAGTATTGATTGCACACCTTCACATAGTGATCTTACTTTCTGCCAAGTTTCATTCAATTCTATCCATGTTAAGTTTTTCGCCATTTTAACATCATTTTTCAAAATGGCCGCCAAACGTCTCCAACCGATCGCCATTTTTTTTCATCAGTTTGTTCTTCTAATTGTACTTTACAAACCTACGAAGTTTAATGAAATTCTATGGTACAGTTTTTGAGATATAAACGTTTTAAATTTTCGGAGGGTACCGATCTTTGAATGGCGGCCATCTTGAAAATGGCGGCCATTTCGAAAAAAAAAGTATTGATTGCACATCTTCACATAGTGATCTTACTTTCTGCCAAGTTTCATTCAATTCTATCCAGGCATCTCCGAGAACTAAGCCGGACAAAAATCATTGGAAAGAAAGAAAGAAAGAAAGAAAGAATAATAATAACTAGAATTGCAATTGCGAGCAATAGCAGATGTCGCCCCTGGCAGCCATCTTGAAAATGGCGGCCATTTCGAAAAAAAAAGTATTGATTGCACACCTTCACATAGTGATCTTACTTTCTGCCAAGTTTCATTCAATTCTATCCATGTTAAGTTTTTCGCCATTTTAACATCATTTTTCAAAATGGCCGCCAAACGTCTCCAACCGATCGCCATTTTTTTTCATCAGTTTGTTCTTCTAATTGTACTTTACAAACATACGAAGTTTAATGAAATTCTATGGTACAGTTTTTGAGATATAAACGTTTTAAATTTTCGGAGGGTACCGATCTTTGAATGGCGGCCATCTTGAAAATGGCGGCCATTTCGAAAAAAAAAGTATTGATTGCACATCTTCACATAGTGATCTTACTTTCTGCCAAGTTTCATTCAATTCTATCCAGGCATCTCCGAGAACTAAGCCGGACAAAAATCATTGGAAAGAAAGAAAGAAAGAAAGAAAGAATAATAACTAGAATTGCAATTGCGAGCAATAGCAGATGTCGCCCCTGGCAGCCATCTTGAAAATGGCGGCCATTTCGAAAAAAAAAGTATTGATTGCACACCTTCACATAGTGATCTTACTTTCTGCCAAGTTTCATTCAATTCTATCCATGTTAAGTTTTTCGCCATTTTAACATCATTTTTCAAAATGGCCGCCAAACGTCTCCAACCGATCGCCATTTTTTTTCATCAGTTTGTTCTTCTAATTGTACTTTACAAACCTACAAAGTTTAATGAAATTCTATGGTACAGTTTTTGAGATATAAACGTTTTAAATTTTCGGAGGGTACCGATCTTTGAATGGCGGCCATCTTGAAAATGGCGGCCATTTCGAAAAAAAAAGTATTGATTGCACATCTTCACATAGTGATCTTACTTTCTGCCAAGTTTCATTCAATTCTATCCAGGCATCTCCGAGAACTAAGCCGGACAAAAATCATTGGAAAGAAAGAAAGAAAGAAAGAAAGAATAATAATAACTAGAATTGCAATTGCGAGCAATAGCAGATGTCGCCCCTGGCAGCCATCTTGAAAATGGCGGCCATTTCGAAAAAAAAGTATTGATTGCACACCTTCACATAGTGATCTTACTTTCTGCCAAGTTTCATTCAATTCTATCCATGTTAAGTTTTTCGCCATTTTAACATCATTTTTCAAAATGGCCGCCAAACGTCTCCAACCGATCGCCATTTTTTTTCATCAGTTTGTTCTTCTAATTGTACTTTACAAACCTACGAAGTTTAATGAAATTCTATGGTACAGTTTTTGAGATATAAACGTTTTAAATTTTCGGAGGGTACCGATCTTTGAATGGCGGCCATCTTGAAAATGGCGGCCATTTGGGAAAAAAAAGTATTGATTGCACACCTTCACATAGTGATCTTACTTTCTGCCAAGTTTCATTCAATTCTATCCAGGCATCTCCGAGAACTAAGCCGGACAAAAATCATTGGAAAGAAAGAAAGAAAGAAAGAAAGAAAGAAAGAAAGAATAATAATAACAAAGAAACGGAAGAATAACAATATGTCGTCCCGTGACTACGTTCGGGGCGACATAATAACAAAGAAACGGAAGAATAACAATATGTCGTCCCGTGACTACGTTCGGGGCGACATAATAATAACTAGAATTGCAATTGCGAGCAATAGCAGATGTCGCCCCTGGCAGCCATCTTGAAAATGGCGGCCATTTCGAAAAAAAAAGTATTGATTGCACACCTTCACATAGTGATCTTACTTTCTGCCAAGTTTCATTCAATTCTATCCATGTTAAGTTTTTCGCCATTTTAACATCATTTTTCAAAATGGCCGCCAAACGTCTCCAACCGATCGCCATTTTTTTTCATCAGTTTGTTCTTCTAATTGTACTTTACAAACCTACGAAGTTTAATGAAATTCTATGGTACAGTTTTTGAGATATAAACGTTTTAAATTTTCGGAGGGTACCGATCTTTGAATGGCGGCCATCTTGAAAATGGCGGCCATTTCGAAAAAAAAAGTATTGATTGCACATCTTCACATAGTGATCTTACTTTCTGCCAAGTTTCATTCAATTCTATCCAGGCATCTCCGAGAACTAAGCCGGACAAAAATCATTGGAAAGAAAGAAAGAAAGAAAGAAAGAATAATAATAACTAGAATTGCAATTGCGAGCAATAGCAGATGTCGCCCCTGGCAGCCATCTTGAAAATGGCGGCCATTTCGAAAAAAAAAGTATTGATTGCACACCTTCACATAGTGATCTTACTTTCTGCCAAGTTTCATTCAATTCTATCCATGTTAAGTTTTTCGCCATTTTAACATCATTTTTCAAAATGGCCGCCAAACGTCTCCAACCGATCGCCATTTTTTTTCATCAGTTTGTTCTTCTAATTGTACTTTACAAACCTACGAAGTTTAATGAAATTCTATGGTACAGTTTTTGAGATATAAACGTTTTAAATTTTCGGAGGGTACCGATCTTTGAATGGCGGCCATCTTGAAAATGGCGGCCATTTCGAAAAAAAAAGTATTGATTGCACATCTTCACATAGTGATCTTACTTTCTGCCAAGTTTCATTCAATTCTATCCAGGCATCTCCGAGAACTAAGCCGGACAAAAATCATTGGAAAGAAAGAAAGAAAGAAAGAAAGAATAATAACTAGAATTGCAATTGCGAGCAATAGCAGATGTCGCCCCTGGCAGCCATCTTGAAAATGGCGGCCATTTTGAAAAAAAAAGTACTGATTGCACACCTTCACATAGTGATCTTACTTTCTGCCAAGTTTCATTCAATTCTATCGATGTTAAGTTTTTCGCCATTTTAACATCATTTTTCAAAATGGCCGCCAAACGTCTCCAACCGATCGCCATTTTTTTTCATGAGTTTGTTCTTCTAATTGTACTTTACAAACATACGAAGTTTAATGAAATTCTATGGTACAGTTTTTGAGATATAAACGTTTTAAATTTTCGGAGGGTACCGATCTTTGAATGGCGGCCATCTTGAAAATGGCGGCCATTTGGGAAAAAAAAGTATTGATTGCACACCTTCACATAGTGATCTTACTTTCTGCCAAGTTTCATTCAATTCTATCCAGGCATCTCCGAGAACTAAGCCGGACAAAAATCATTGGAAAGAAAGAAAGAAAGAAAGAAAGAATAATAATAACTAGAATTGCAATTGCGAGCAATAGCAGATGTCGCCCCTGGCAGCCATCTTGAAAATGGCGGCCATTTCGAAAAAAAAGTATTGATTGCACACCTTCACATAGTGATCTTACTTTCTGCCAAGTTTCATTCAATTCTATCCATGTTAAGTTTTTCGCCATTTTAACATCATTTTTCAAAATGGCCGCCAAACGTCTCCAACCGATCGCCATTTTTTTTCATCAGTTTGTTCTTCTAATTGTACTTTACAAACCTACGAAGTTTAATGAAATTCTATGGTACAGTTTTTGAGATATAAACGTTTTAAATTTTCGGAGGGTACCGATCTTTGAATGGCGGCCATCTTGAAAATGGCGGCCATTTCGAAAAAAAAAGTATTGATTGCACATCTTCACATAGTGATCTTACTTTCTGCCAAGTTTCATTCAATTCTATCCAGGCATCTCCGAGAACTAAGCCGGACAAAAATCATTGGAAAGAAAGAAAGAAAGAAAGAAAGAAAGAAAGAATAATAATAATAATAACAAAGAAACGGAAGAATAACAATATGTCGTCCCGTGACTACGTTCGGGGCGACATAATAACAAAGAAACGGAAGAATAACAATATGTCGTCCCGTGACTACGTTCGGGGCGACATAATAATAACAAAGAAACGGAAGAATAACAATATGTCGTCCCGTGACTACGTTCGGGGCGACATAACTAGAATTGCAATTGCGAGCAATAGCAGATGTCGCCCCTGGCAGCCATCTTGAAAATGGCGGCCATTTCGAAAAAAAAAGTATTGATTGCACACCTTCACATAGTGATCTTACTTTCTGCCAAGTTTCATTCAATTCTATCCATGTTAAGTTTTTCGCCATTTTAACATCATTTTTCAAAATGGCCGCCAAACGTCTCCAACCGATCGCCATTTTTTTTCATCAGTTTGTTCTTCTAATTGTACTTTACAAACCTACGAAGTTTAATGAAATTCTATGGTACAGTTTTTGAGATATAAACGTTTTAAATTTTCGGAGGGTACCGATCTTTGAATGGCGGCCATCTTGAAAATGGCGGCCATTTCGAAAAAAAAAGTATTGATTGCACATCTTCACATAGTGATCTTACTTTCTGCCAAGTTTCATTCAATTCTATCCAGGCATCTCCGAGAACTAAGCCGGACAAAAATCATTGGAAAGAAAGAAAGAAAGAAAGAAAGAATAATAATAACTAGAATTGCAATTGCGAGCAATAGCAGATGTCGCCCCTGGCAGCCATCTTGAAAATGGCGGCCATTTCGAAAAAAAAAGTATTGATTGCACACCTTCACATAGTGATCTTACTTTCTGCCAAGTTTCATTCAATTCTATCCATGTTAAGTTTTTCGCCATTTTAACATCATTTTTCAAAATGGCCGCCAAACGTCTCCAACCGATCGCCATTTTTTTTCATCAGTTTGTTCTTCTAATTGTACTTTACAAACCTACGAAGTTTAATGAAATTCTATGGTACAGTTTTTGAGATATAAACGTTTTAAATTTTCGGAGGGTACCGATCTTTGAATGGCGGCCATCTTGAAAATGGCGGCCATTTCGAAAAAAAAAGTATTGATTGCACATCTTCACATAGTGATCTTACTTTCTGCCAAGTTTCATTCAATTCTATCCAGGCATCTCCGAGAACTAAGCCGGACAAAAATCATTGGAAAGAAAGAAAGAAAGAAAGAAAGAATAATAATAATAACAAAGAAACGGAAGAATAACAATATGTCGTCCCGTGACTACGTTCGGGGCGACATAACTAGAATTGCAATTGCGAGCAATAGCAGATGTCGCCCCTGGCAGCCATCTTGAAAATGGCGGCCATTTCGAAAAAAAAAGTATTGATTGCACACCTTCACATAGTGATCTTACTTTCTGCCAAGTTTCATTCAATTCTATCCATGTTAAGTTTTTCGCCATTTTAACATCATTTTTCAAAATGGCCGCCAAACGTCTCCAACCGATCGCCATTTTTTTTCATCAGTTTGTTCTTCTAATTGTACTTTACAAACCTACGAAGTTTAATGAAATTCTATGGTACAGTTTTTGAGATATAAACGTTTTAAATTTTCGGAGGGTACCGATCTTTGAATGGCGGCCATCTTGAAAATGGCGGCCATTTCGAAAAAAAAAGTATTGATTGCACATCTTCACATAGTGATCTTACTTTCTGCCAAGTTTCATTCAATTCTATCCAGGCATCTCCGAGAACTAAGCCGGACAAAAATCATTGGAAAGAAAGAAAGAAAGAAAGAAAGAATAATAACTAGAATTGCAATTGCGAGCAATAGCAGATGTCGCCCCTGGCAGCCATCTTGAAAATGGCGGCCATTTCGAAAAAAAAAGTATTGATTGCACACCTTCACATAGTGATCTTACTTTCTGCCAAGTTTCATTCAATTCTATCCATGTTAAGTTTTTCGCCATTTTAACATCATTTTTCAAAATGGCCGCCAAACGTCTCCAACCGATCGCCATTTTTTTTCATCAGTTTGTTCTTCTAATTGTACTTTACAAACCTACAAAGTTTAATGAAATTCTATGGTACAGTTTTTGAGATATAAACGTTTTAAATTTTCGGAGGGTACCGATCTTTGAATGGCGGCCATCTTGAAAATGGCGGCCATTTCGAAAAAAAAAGTATTGATTGCACATCTTCACATAGTGATCTTACTTTCTGCCAAGTTTCATTCAATTCTATCCAGGCATCTCCGAGAACTAAGCCGGACAAAAATCATTGGAAAGAAAGAAAGAAAGAAAGAAAGAATAATAATAACTAGAATTGCAATTGCGAGCAATAGCAGATGTCGCCCCTGGCAGCCATCTTGAAAATGGCGGCCATTTCGAAAAAAAAGTATTGATTGCACACCTTCACATAGTGATCTTACTTTCTGCCAAGTTTCATTCAATTCTATCCATGTTAAGTTTTTCGCCATTTTAACATCATTTTTCAAAATGGCCGCCAAACGTCTCCAACCGATCGCCATTTTTTTTCATCAGTTTGTTCTTCTAATTGTACTTTACAAACCTACGAAGTTTAATGAAATTCTATGGTACAGTTTTTGAGATATAAACGTTTTAAATTTTCGGAGGGTACCGATCTTTGAATGGCGGCCATCTTGAAAATGGCGGCCATTTGGGAAAAAAAAGTATTGATTGCACACCTTCACATAGTGATCTTACTTTCTGCCAAGTTTCATTCAATTCTATCCAGGCATCTCCGAGAACTAAGCCGGACAAAAATCATTGGAAAGAAAGAAAGAAAGAAAGAAAGAAAGAAAGAAAGAATAATAATAACAAAGAAACGGAAGAATAACAATATGTCGTCCCGTGACTACGTTCGGGGCGACATAATAACAAAGAAACGGAAGAATAACAATATGTCGTCCCGTGACTACGTTCGGGGCGACATAATAACTAGAATTGCAATTGCGAGCAATAGCAGATGTCGCCCCTGGCAGCCATCTTGAAAATGGCGGCCATTTCGAAAAAAAAAGTATTGATTGCACACCTTCACATAGTGATCTTACTTTCTGCCAAGTTTCATTCAATTCTATCCATGTTAAGTTTTTCGCCATTTTAACATCATTTTTCAAAATGGCCGCCAAACGTCTCCAACCGATCGCCATTTTTTTTCATCAGTTTGTTCTTCTAATTGTACTTTACAAACCTACGAAGTTTAATGAAATTCTATGGTACAGTTTTTGAGATATAAACGTTTTAAATTTTCGGAGGGTACCGATCTTTGAATGGCGGCCATCTTGAAAATGGCGGCCATTTCGAAAAAAAAAGTATTGATTGCACATCTTCACATAGTGATCTTACTTTCTGCCAAGTTTCATTCAATTCTATCCAGGCATCTCCGAGAACTAAGCCGGACAAAAATCATTGGAAAGAAAGAAAGAAAGAAAGAAAGAATAACTAGAATTGCAATTGCGAGCAATAGCAGATGTCGCCCCTGGCAGCCATCTTGAAAATGGCGGCCATTTCGAAAAAAAAAGTATTGATTGCACACCTTCACATAGTGATCTTACTTTCTGCCAAGTTTCATTCAATTCTATCCATGTTAAGTTTTTCGCCATTTTAACATCATTTTTCAAAATGGCCGCCAAACGTCTCCAACCGATCGCCATTTTTTTTCATCAGTTTGTTCTTCTAATTGTACTTTACAAACCTACGAAGTTTAATGAAATTCTATGGTACAGTTTTTGAGATATAAACGTTTTAAATTTTCGGAGGGTACCGATCTTTGAATGGCGGCCATCTTGAAAATGGCGGCCATTTCGAAAAAAAAAGTATTGATTGCACATCTTCACATAGTGATCTTACTTTCTGCCAAGTTTCATTCAATTCTATCCAGGCATCTCCGAGAACTAAGCCGGACAAAAATCATTGGAAAGAAAGAAAGAAAGAAAGAAAGAATAATAATAATAACAAAGAAACGGAAGAATAACAATATGTCGTCCCGTGACTACGTTCGGGGCGACATAATAATAATAACAAAGAAACGGAAGAATAACAATATGTCGTCCCGTGACTACGTTCGGGGCGACATAATAACAAAGAAACGGAAGAATAACAATATGTCGTCCCGTGACTACGTTCGGGGCGACATAATAACAAAGAAACGGAAGAATAACAATATGTCGTCCCGTGACTACGTTCGGGGCGACATAATAACAAAGAAACGGAAGAATAACAATATGTCGTCCCGTGACTACGTTCGGGGCGACATAACTAGAATTGCAATTGCGAGCAATAGCAGATGTCGCCCCTGGCAGCCATCTTGAAAATGGCGGCCATTTCGAAAAAAAAGTATTGATTGCACACCTTCACATAGTGATCTTACTTTCTGCCAAGTTTCATTCAATTCTATCCATGTTAAGTTTTTCGCCATTTTAACATCATTTTTCAAAATGGCCGCCAAACGTCTCCAACCGATCGCCATTTTTTTTCATCAGTTTGTTCTTCTAATTGTACTTTACAAACATACGAAGTTTAATGAAATTCTATGGTACAGTTTTTGAGATATAAACGTTTTAAATTTTCGGAGGGTACCGATCTTTGAATGGCGGCCATCTTGAAAATGGCGGCCATTTCGAAAAAAACAGTATTGATTGCACACCTTCACATAGTGATCTTACTTTCTGCCAAGTTTCATTCAATTCTATCCAGGCATCTCCGAGAACTAAGCCGGACAAAAATCATTGGAAAGAAAGAAAGAAAGAAAGAAAGAAAGAATAATAATAATAACTAGAATTGCAATTGCGAGCAATAGCAGATGTCGCCCCTGGCAGCCATCTTGAAAATGGCGGCCATTTTGAAAAAAAAAGTACTGATTGCACACCTTCACATAGTGATCTTACTTTCTGCCAAGTTTCATTCAATTCTATCGATGTTAAGTTTTTCGCCATTTTAACATCATTTTTCAAAATGGCCGCCAAACGTCTCCAACCGATCGCCATTTTTTTTCATGAGTTTGTTCTTCTAATTGTACTTTACAAACATACGAAGTTTAATGAAATTCTATGGTACAGTTTTTGAGATATAAACGTTTTAAATTTTCGGAGGGTACCGATCTTTGAATGGCGGCCATCTTGAAAATGGCGGCCATTTCGAAAAAAAAAGTATTGATTGCACATCTTCACATAGTGATCTTACTTTCTGCCAAGTTTCATTCAATTCTATCCAGGCATCTCCGAGAACTAAGCCGGACAAAAATCATTGGAAAGAAAGAAAGAAAGAAAGAAAGAATAATAATAACTAGAATTGCAATTGCGAGCAATAGCAGATGTCGCCCCTGGCAGCCATCTTGAAAATGGCGGCCATTTCGAAAAAAAAAGTATTGATTGCACACCTTCACATAGTGATCTTACTTTCTGCCAAGTTTCATTCAATTCTATCCATGTTAAGTTTTTCGCCATTTTAACATCATTTTTCAAAATGGCCGCCAAACGTCTCCAACCGATCGCCATTTTTTTTCATCAGTTTGTTCTTCTAATTGTACTTTACAAACCTACGAAGTTTAATGAAATTCTATGGTACAGTTTTTGAGATATAAACGTTTTAAATTTTCGGAGGGTACCGATCTTTGAATGGCGGCCATCTTGAAAATGGCGGCCATTTCGAAAAAAAAAGTATTGATTGCACATCTTCACATAGTGATCTTACTTTCTGCCAAGTTTCATTCAATTCTATCCAGGCATCTCCGAGAACTAAGCCGGACAAAAATCATTGGAAAGAAAGAAAGAAAGAAAGAAAGAATAATAACTAGAATTGCAATTGCGAGCAATAGCAGATGTCGCCCCTGGCAGCCATCTTGAAAATGGCGGCCATTTCGAAAAAAAAAGTATTGATTGCACACCTTCACATAGTGATCTTACTTTCTGCCAAGTTTCATTCAATTCTATCCATGTTAAGTTTTTCGCCATTTTAACATCATTTTTCAAAATGGCCGCCAAACGTCTCCAACCGATCGCCATTTTTTTTCATCAGTTTGTTCTTCTAATTGTACTTTACAAACCTACGAAGTTTAATGAAATTCTATGGTACAGTTTTTGAGATATAAACGTTTTAAATTTTCGGAGGGTACCGATCTTTGAATGGCGGCCATCTTGAAAATGGCGGCCATTTCGAAAAAAAAAGTATTGATTGCACATCTTCACATAGTGATCTTACTTTCTGCCAAGTTTCATTCAATTCTATCCAGGCATCTCCGAGAACTAAGCCGGACAAAAATCATTGGAAAGAAAGAAAGAAAGAAAGAAAGAATAATAATAATAACAAAGAAACGGAAGAATAACAATATGTCGTCCCGTGACTACGTTCGGGGCGACATAACTAGAATTGCAATTGCGAGCAATAGCAGATGTCGCCCCTGGCAGCCATCTTGAAAATGGCGGCCATTTCGAAAAAAAAAGTATTGATTGCACACCTTCACATAGTGATCTTACTTTCTGCCAAGTTTCATTCAATTCTATCCATGTTAAGTTTTTCGCCATTTTAACATCATTTTTCAAAATGGCCGCCAAACGTCTCCAACCGATCGCCATTTTTTTTCATCAGTTTGTTCTTCTAATTGTACTTTACAAACCTACGAAGTTTAATGAAATTCTATGGTACAGTTTTTGAGATATAAACGTTTTAAATTTTCGGAGGGTACCGATCTTTGAATGGCGGCCATCTTGAAAATGGCGGCCATTTCGAAAAAAAAAGTATTGATTGCACATCTTCACATAGTGATCTTACTTTCTGCCAAGTTTCATTCAATTCTATCCAGGCATCTCCGAGAACTAAGCCGGACAAAAATCATTGGAAAGAAAGAAAGAAAGAAAGAAAGAATAATAACTAGAATTGCAATTGCGAGCAATAGCAGATGTCGCCCCTGGCAGCCATCTTGAAAATGGCGGCCATTTCGAAAAAAAAAGTATTGATTGCACACCTTCACATAGTGATCTTACTTTCTGCCAAGTTTCATTCAATTCTATCCATGTTAAGTTTTTCGCCATTTTAACATCATTTTTCAAAATGGCCGCCAAACGTCTCCAACCGATCGCCATTTTTTTTCATCAGTTTGTTCTTCTAATTGTACTTTACAAACCTACAAAGTTTAATGAAATTCTATGGTACAGTTTTTGAGATATAAACGTTTTAAATTTTCGGAGGGTACCGATCTTTGAATGGCGGCCATCTTGAAAATGGCGGCCATTTCGAAAAAAAAAGTATTGATTGCACATCTTCACATAGTGATCTTACTTTCTGCCAAGTTTCATTCAATTCTATCCAGGCATCTCCGAGAACTAAGCCGGACAAAAATCATTGGAAAGAAAGAAAGAAAGAAAGAAAGAATAATAATAACTAGAATTGCAATTGCGAGCAATAGCAGATGTCGCCCCTGGCAGCCATCTTGAAAATGGCGGCCATTTCGAAAAAAAAGTATTGATTGCACACCTTCACATAGTGATCTTACTTTCTGCCAAGTTTCATTCAATTCTATCCATGTTAAGTTTTTCGCCATTTTAACATCATTTTTCAAAATGGCCGCCAAACGTCTCCAACCGATCGCCATTTTTTTTCATCAGTTTGTTCTTCTAATTGTACTTTACAAACCTACGAAGTTTAATGAAATTCTATGGTACAGTTTTTGAGATATAAACGTTTTAAATTTTCGGAGGGTACCGATCTTTGAATGGCGGCCATCTTGAAAATGGCGGCCATTTGGGAAAAAAAAGTATTGATTGCACACCTTCACATAGTGATCTTACTTTCTGCCAAGTTTCATTCAATTCTATCCAGGCATCTCCGAGAACTAAGCCGGACAAAAATCATTGGAAAGAAAGAAAGAAAGAAAGAAAGAAAGAAAGAAAGAATAATAATAACAAAGAAACGGAAGAATAACAATATGTCGTCCCGTGACTACGTTCGGGGCGACATAATAACAAAGAAACGGAAGAATAACAATATGTCGTCCCGTGACTACGTTCGGGGCGACATAATAACTAGAATTGCAATTGCGAGCAATAGCAGATGTCGCCCCTGGCAGCCATCTTGAAAATGGCGGCCATTTCGAAAAAAAAAGTATTGATTGCACACCTTCACATAGTGATCTTACTTTCTGCCAAGTTTCATTCAATTCTATCCATGTTAAGTTTTTCGCCATTTTAACATCATTTTTCAAAATGGCCGCCAAACGTCTCCAACCGATCGCCATTTTTTTTCATCAGTTTGTTCTTCTAATTGTACTTTACAAACCTACGAAGTTTAATGAAATTCTATGGTACAGTTTTTGAGATATAAACGTTTTAAATTTTCGGAGGGTACCGATCTTTGAATGGCGGCCATCTTGAAAATGGCGGCCATTTCGAAAAAAAAAGTATTGATTGCACATCTTCACATAGTGATCTTACTTTCTGCCAAGTTTCATTCAATTCTATCCAGGCATCTCCGAGAACTAAGCCGGACAAAAATCATTGGAAAGAAAGAAAGAAAGAAAGAAAGAATAACTAGAATTGCAATTGCGAGCAATAGCAGATGTCGCCCCTGGCAGCCATCTTGAAAATGGCGGCCATTTCGAAAAAAAAAGTATTGATTGCACACCTTCACATAGTGATCTTACTTTCTGCCAAGTTTCATTCAATTCTATCCATGTTAAGTTTTTCGCCATTTTAACATCATTTTTCAAAATGGCCGCCAAACGTCTCCAACCGATCGCCATTTTTTTTCATCAGTTTGTTCTTCTAATTGTACTTTACAAACCTACGAAGTTTAATGAAATTCTATGGTACAGTTTTTGAGATATAAACGTTTTAAATTTTCGGAGGGTACCGATCTTTGAATGGCGGCCATCTTGAAAATGGCGGCCATTTCGAAAAAAAAAGTATTGATTGCACATCTTCACATAGTGATCTTACTTTCTGCCAAGTTTCATTCAATTCTATCCAGGCATCTCCGAGAACTAAGCCGGACAAAAATCATTGGAAAGAAAGAAAGAAAGAAAGAAAGAATAATAATAATAACAAAGAAACGGAAGAATAACAATATGTCGTCCCGTGACTACGTTCGGGGCGACATAATAATAATAACAAAGAAACGGAAGAATAACAATATGTCGTCCCGTGACTACGTTCGGGGCGACATAATAACAAAGAAACGGAAGAATAACAATATGTCGTCCCGTGACTACGTTCGGGGCGACATAATAACAAAGAAACGGAAGAATAACAATATGTCGTCCCGTGACTACGTTCGGGGCGACATAATAACAAAGAAACGGAAGAATAACAATATGTCGTCCCGTGACTACGTTCGGGGCGACATAACTAGAATTGCAATTGCGAGCAATAGCAGATGTCGCCCCTGGCAGCCATCTTGAAAATGGCGGCCATTTCGAAAAAAAAGTATTGATTGCACACCTTCACATAGTGATCTTACTTTCTGCCAAGTTTCATTCAATTCTATCCATGTTAAGTTTTTCGCCATTTTAACATCATTTTTCAAAATGGCCGCCAAACGTCTCCAACCGATCGCCATTTTTTTTCATCAGTTTGTTCTTCTAATTGTACTTTACAAACATACGAAGTTTAATGAAATTCTATGGTACAGTTTTTGAGATATAAACGTTTTAAATTTTCGGAGGGTACCGATCTTTGAATGGCGGCCATCTTGAAAATGGCGGCCATTTCGAAAAAAACAGTATTGATTGCACACCTTCACATAGTGATCTTACTTTCTGCCAAGTTTCATTCAATTCTATCCAGGCATCTCCGAGAACTAAGCCGGACAAAAATCATTGGAAAGAAAGAAAGAAAGAAAGAAAGAAAGAATAATAATAATAACTAGAATTGCAATTGCGAGCAATAGCAGATGTCGCCCCTGGCAGCCATCTTGAAAATGGCGGCCATTTTGAAAAAAAAAGTACTGATTGCACACCTTCACATAGTGATCTTACTTTCTGCCAAGTTTCATTCAATTCTATCGATGTTAAGTTTTTCGCCATTTTAACATCATTTTTCAAAATGGCCGCCAAACGTCTCCAACCGATCGCCATTTTTTTTCATGAGTTTGTTCTTCTAATTGTACTTTACAAACATACGAAGTTTAATGAAATTCTATGGTACAGTTTTTGAGATATAAACGTTTTAAATTTTCGGAGGGTACCGATCTTTGAATGGCGGCCATCTTGAAAATGGCGGCCATTTCGAAAAAAAAAGTATTGATTGCACATCTTCACATAGTGATCTTACTTTCTGCCAAGTTTCATTCAATTCTATCCAGGCATCTCCGAGAACTAAGCCGGACAAAAATCATTGGAAAGAAAGAAAGAAAGAAAGAAAGAATAATAATAACTAGAATTGCAATTGCGAGCAATAGCAGATGTCGCCCCTGGCAGCCATCTTGAAAATGGCGGCCATTTCGAAAAAAAAAGTATTGATTGCACACCTTCACATAGTGATCTTACTTTCTGCCAAGTTTCATTCAATTCTATCCATGTTAAGTTTTTCGCCATTTTAACATCATTTTTCAAAATGGCCGCCAAACGTCTCCAACCGATCGCCATTTTTTTTCATCAGTTTGTTCTTCTAATTGTACTTTACAAACCTACGAAGTTTAATGAAATTCTATGGTACAGTTTTTGAGATATAAACGTTTTAAATTTTCGGAGGGTACCGATCTTTGAATGGCGGCCATCTTGAAAATGGCGGCCATTTCGAAAAAAAAAGTATTGATTGCACATCTTCACATAGTGATCTTACTTTCTGCCAAGTTTCATTCAATTCTATCCAGGCATCTCCGAGAACTAAGCCGGACAAAAATCATTGGAAAGAAAGAAAGAAAGAAAGAAAGAATAATAACTAGAATTGCAATTGCGAGCAATAGCAGATGTCGCCCCTGGCAGCCATCTTGAAAATGGCGGCCATTTCGAAAAAAAAAGTATTGATTGCACACCTTCACATAGTGATCTTACTTTCTGCCAAGTTTCATTCAATTCTATCCATGTTAAGTTTTTCGCCATTTTAACATCATTTTTCAAAATGGCCGCCAAACGTCTCCAACCGATCGCCATTTTTTTTCATCAGTTTGTTCTTCTAATTGTACTTTACAAACCTACGAAGTTTAATGAAATTCTATGGTACAGTTTTTGAGATATAAACGTTTTAAATTTTCGGAGGGTACCGATCTTTGAATGGCGGCCATCTTGAAAATGGCGGCCATTTCGAAAAAAAAAGTATTGATTGCACATCTTCACATAGTGATCTTACTTTCTGCCAAGTTTCATTCAATTCTATCCAGGCATCTCCGAGAACTAAGCCGGACAAAAATCATTGGAAAGAAAGAAAGAAAGAAAGAAAGAATAATAATAATAACAAAGAAACGGAAGAATAACAATATGTCGTCCCGTGACTACGTTCGGGGCGACATAATAATAACAAAGAAACGGAAGAATAACAATATGTCGTCCCGTGACTACGTTCGGGGCGACATAATAACAAAGAAACGGAAGAATAACAATATGTCGTCCCGTGACTACGTTCGGGGCGACATAATAATAACAAAGAAACGGAAGAATAACAATATGTCGTCCCGTGACTACGTTCGGGGCGACATAACTAGAATTGCAATTGCGAGCAATAGCAGATGTCGCCCCTGGCAGCCATCTTGAAAATGGCGGCCATTTCGAAAAAAAAGTATTGATTGCACACCTTCACATAGTGATCTTACTTTCTGCCAAGTTTCATTCAATTCTATCCATGTTAAGTTTTTCGCCATTTTAACATCATTTTTCAAAATGGCCGCCAAACGTCTCCAACCGATCGCCATTTTTTTTCATCAGTTTGTTCTTCTAATTGTACTTTACAAACCTACGAAGTTTAATGAAATTCTATGGTACAGTTTTTGAGATATAAACGTTTTAAATTTTCGGAGGGTACCGATCTTTGAATGGCGGCCATCTTGAAAATGGCGGCCATTTCGAAAAAAAAAGTATTGATTGCACATCTTCACATAGTGATCTTACTTTCTGCCAAGTTTCATTCAATTCTATCCAGGCATCTCCGAGAACTAAGCCGGACAAAAATCATTGGAAAGAAAGAAAGAAAGAAAGAAAGAAAGAATAATAACTAGAATTGCAATTGCGAGCAATAGCAGATGTCGCCCCTGGCAGCCATCTTGAAAATGGCGGCCATTTCGAAAAAAAAGTATTGATTGCACACCTTCACATAGTGATCTTACTTTCTGCCAAGTTTCATTCAATTCTATCCATGTTAAGTTTTTCGCCATTTTAACATCATTTTTCAAAATGGCCGCCAAACGTCTCCAACCGATCGCCATTTTTTTTCATCAGTTTGTTCTTCTAATTGTACTTTACAAACCTACGAAGTTTAATGAAATTCTATGGTACAGTTTTTGAGATATAAACGTTTTAAATTTTCGGAGGGTACCGATCTTTGAATGGCGGCCATCTTGAAAATGGCGGCCATTTCGAAAAAAAAAGTATTGATTGCACATCTTCACATAGTGATCTTACTTTCTGCCAAGTTTCATTCAATTCTATCCAGGCATCTCCGAGAACTAAGCCGGACAAAAATCATTGGAAAGAAAGAAAGAAAGAATAATAATAACTAGAATTGCAATTGCGAGCAATAGCAGATGTCGCCCCTGGCAGCCATCTTGAAAATGGCGGCCATTTCGAAAAAAAAAGTATTGATTGCACACCTTCACATAGTGATCTTACTTTCTGCCAAGTTTCATTCAATTCTATCCATGTTAAGTTTTTCGCCATTTTAACATCATTTTTCAAAATGGCCGCCAAACGTCTCCAACCGATCGCCATTTTTTTTCATCAGTTTGTTCTTCTAATTGTACTTTACAAACCTACGAAGTTTAATGAAATTCTATGGTACAGTTTTTGAGATATAAACGTTTTAAATTTTCGGAGGGTACCGATCTTTGAATGGCGGCCATCTTGAAAATGGCGGCCATTTCGAAAAAAAAAGTATTGATTGCACATCTTCACATAGTGATCTTACTTTCTGCCAAGTTTCATTCAATTCTATCCAGGCATCTCCGAGAACTAAGCCGGACAAAAATCATTGGAAAGAAAGAAAGAAAGAAAGAAAGAATAATAATAACTAGAATTGCAATTGCGAGCAATAGCAGATGTCGCCCCTGGCAGCCATCTTGAAAATGGCGGCCATTTCGAAAAAAAAGTATTGATTGCACACCTTCACATAGTGATCTTACTTTCTGCCAAGTTTCATTCAATTCTATCGATGTTAAGTTTTTCGCCATTTTAACATCATTTTTCAAAATGGCCGCCAAACGTCTCCAACCGATCGCCATTTTTTTTCATCAGTTTGTTCTTCTAATTGTACTTTACAAACCTACGAAGTTTAATGAAATTCTATGGTACAGTTTTTGAGATATAAACGTTTTAAATTTTCGGAGGGTACCGATCTTTGAATGGCGGCCATCTTGAAAATGGCGGCCATTTCGAAAAAAAAAGTATTGATTGCACATCTTCACATAGTGATCTTACTTTCTGCCAAGTTTCATTCAATTCTATCCAGGCATCTCCGAGAACTAAGCCGGACAAAAATCATTGGAAAGAAAGAAAGAAAGAAAGAAAGAAAGAATAATAATAACTAGGTATGATTGTGATCGCCAGCGAGTCACAAGATGTCTCCCAAACAAACCCCCATTGCCACTATCTAGAGCTTATCAGAAACCCCCTAAATTCAAATTATTGCAATGTCCTATATAATGACCTTTGAAACGGCGGCCATTTTGAAAATTTTAAAAGTCGTTTGCAAAACTTCAGGTCACCCTTAACATATTCCCAAAGTTTCATATTGATTGGACATTGCATCTTTGAGAAACGTCGCGGACAATATTGAACGGAAAGAAAAAGGAAAGAAGAAGAAGAAGAAGAAGAAGAAGAAGAAGAAGAAGAAGAAGAAGAAGAAGAATAATAATAAGAAACCGGACAAAAACAATATGTCTCCCAAAACTTTGTTTGGGAGACATAATAACTAGAATTGCAATTGCGAGCAATAGCAGATGTCGCCCCTGGCAGCCATCTTGAAAATGGCGGCCATTTTGAAAAAAAAAGTACTGATTGCACACCTTCACATAGTGATCTTACTTTCTGCCAAGTTTCATTCAATTCTATCGATGTTAAGTTTTTCGCCATTTTAACATCATTTTTCAAAATGGCCGCCAAACGTCTCCAACCGATCGCCATTTTTTTTCATGAGTTTGTTCTTCTAATTGTACTTTACAAACATACGAAGTTTAATGAAATTCTATGGTACAGTTTTTGAGATATAAACGTTTTAAATTTTCGGAGGGTACCGATCTTTGAATGGCGGCCATCTTGAAAATGGCGGCCATTTGGGGAAAAAAAGTATTGATTGCACACCTTCACATAGTGATCTTACTTTCTGCCAAGTTTCATTCAATTCTATCCAGGCATCTCCGAGAACTAAGCCGGACAAAAATCATTGGAAAGAAAGAAAGAAAGAAAGAAAGAATAATAATAACAAAGAAACGGAAGAATAACAATATGTCGTCCCGTGACTACGTTCGGGGCGACATAATAACAAAGAAACGGAAGAATAACAATATGTCGTCCCGTGACTACGTTCGGGGCGACATAATAACTAGAATTGCAATTGCGAGCAATAGCAGATGTCGCCCCTGGCAGCCATCTTGAAAATGGCGGCCATTTCGAAAAAAAAGTATTGATTGCACACCTTCACATAGTGATCTTACTTTCTGCCAAGTTTCATTCAATTCTATCCATGTTAAGTTTTTCGCCATTTTAACATCATTTTTCAAAATGGCCGCCAAACGTCTCCAACCGATCGCCATTTTTTTTCATCAGTTTGTTCTTCTAATTGTACTTTACAAACATACGAAGTTTAATGAAATTCTATGGTACAGTTTTTGAGATATAAACGTTTTAAATTTTCGGAGGGTACCGATCTTTGAATGGCGGCCATCTTGAAAATGGCGGCCATTTCGAAAAAAACAGTATTGATTGCACACCTTCACATAGTGATCTTACTTTCTGCCAAGTTTCATTCAATTCTATCCAGGCATCTCCGAGAACTAAGCCGGACAAAAATCATTGGAAAGAAAGAAAGAAAGAAAGAAAGAAAGAATAATAACTAGAATTGCAATTGCGAGCAATAGCAGATGTCGCCCCTGGCAGCCATCTTGAAAATGGCGGCCATTTCGAAAAAAAAGTATTGATTGCACACCTTCACATAGTGATCTTACTTTCTGCCAAGTTTCATTCAATTCTATCCATGTTAAGTTTTTCGCCATTTTAACATCATTTTTCAAAATGGCCGCCAAACGTCTCCAACCGATCGCCATTTTTTTTCATCAGTTTGTTCTTCTAATTGTACTTTACAAACATACGAAGTTTAATGAAATTCTATGGTACAGTTTTTGAGATATAAACGTTTTAAATTTTCGGAGGGTACCGATCTTTGAATGGCGGCCATCTTGAAAATGGCGGCCATTTCGAAAAAAACAGTATTGATTGCACACCTTCACATAGTGATCTTACTTTCTGCCAAGTTTCATTCAATTCTATCCAGGCATCTCCGAGAACTAAGCCGGACAAAAATCATTGGAAAGAAAGAAAGAAAGAAAGAAAGAAAGAATAATAATAACTAGAATTGCAATTGCGAGCAATAGCAGATGTCGCCCCTGGCAGCCATCTTGAAAATGGCGGCCATTTCGAAAAAAAAAGTATTGATTGCACACCTTCACATAGTGATCTTACTTTCTGCCAAGTTTCATTCAATTCTATCCAGGCATCTCCGAGAACTAAGCCGGACAAAAATCATTGGAAAGAAAGAATAATAATAATAATAACTAGGAATGATTGTGATCGCAAGCGAGTCACAAGATGTCTCCCAAACTCCCATTGCCACTATCTAGAGCTTATCAGAAACCCCCTAAATTCCCTTTTGCTCTATTCACGTACAAAATTTCAGAATCCTACCCACCTAGGTTACAGAGATATTGCAATGTCCTATATAATGACCTTTTCCTGTTTCCACGGAAACAGCGGCCATTTTGATTTTTTTTTAAGCCCTTTGCAATCGCCATAATTTAAAACCCCTAAATATCAATTTTCATTGAAATCGAAGCACTTCGAAAGAATTTCGAATTTTGGGCCCGAAAAATCACATTTTCGTAAATAACGCGAAAACCGTAAATATCGCTTCAAATTTTTTTTTCGTATAATTAAAGAGCACCTTTTGCTCTATTCACCTACAAAATTTCAGAATCCTACCCACCTAGGTTACTGACATAAAGCAATGTCTCCTATATAATGACCTTTTTCTGTTTCCATGGAAACGGCGGCCATTTTGAAAATTTTAAAAGTCGTTTGCAAAACTTCAGGTCACCCTTAACATATTCCCAAAGTTTCATATTGATTGGACATTGCATCTTTGAGAAACGTCGCGGACAACATTGAACGGAAGAAGAAGAAGAAGAAGAAGAAGAAGAAGAAGAAGAAGAAGAAGAAGAAGAAGAAGAAGAAGAAGAATAATAATAAGAAACCGGACAAAAACAATATGTCTCCCAAAACTTTGTTTGGGAGACATAATAACTAGAATTGCAATTGCGAGCAATAGCAGATGTCGCCCCTGGCAGCCATCTTGAAAATGGCGGCCATTTCGAAAAAAAAGTATTGATTGCACACCTTCACATAGTGATCTTACTTTCTGCCAAGTTTCATTCAATTCTATCCATGTTAAGTTTTTCGCCATTTTAACATCATTTTTCAAAATGGCCGCCAAACGTCTCCAACCGATCGCCATTTTTTTTCATCAGTTTGTTCTTCTAATTGTACTTTACAAACCTACGAAGTTTAATGAAATTCTATGGTACAGTTTTTGAGATATAAACGTTTTAAATTTTCGGAGGGTACCGATCTTTGAATGGCGGCCATCTTGAAAATGGCGGCCATTTCGAAAAAAAAAGTATTGATTGCACATCTTCACATAGTGATCTTACTTTCTGCCAAGTTTCATTCAATTCTATCCAGGCATCTCCGAGAACTAAGCCGGACAAAAATCATTGGAAAGAAAGAAAGAAAGAAAGAAAGAATAATAATAATAACAAAGAAACGGAAGAATAACAATATGTCGTCCCGTGACTACGTTCGGGGCGACATAATAATAATAACAAAGAAACGGAAGAATAACAATATGTCGTCCCGTGACTACGTTCGGGGCGACATAATAATAATAACAAAGAAACGGAAGAATAACAATATGTCGTCCCGTGACTACGTTCGGGGCGACATAATAATAATAATAACAAAGAAACGGAAGAATAACAATATGTCGTCCCGTGACTACGTTCGGGGCGACATAATAACAAAGAAACGGAAGAATAACAATATGTCGTCCCGTGACTACGTTCGGGGCGACATAATAATAACAAAGAAACGGAAGAATAACAATATGTCGTCCCGTGACTACGTTCGGGGCGACATAATAACTAGGTATGATTGTGATCGCAAGCGAGTCACAAGATGTCTCCCAAACCCCCATTGCCACTATCTAGAGCTTATCAGTAACCCCCTAAATTCCCTTTTGCTCTATTCACCTACCAAATTTCAGAATCCTACCCACCTAGGTTACAGAGATATCGCAATGTCCTATATAATGACCTTTTCCTGTTTCCATGGAAACAGCGGCCATTTTGATTTTTTTTTAAACCGTTTGCAATCGCCATCATTTAAAACCCCTAAATATCAATTTTCATTGAAATCGAAGCAATTCGAAAGAATTTCGAATTTTGGGTCCGAAAAATCACATTTTCGTAAATAACGCGAAAACCGTAAATATCGCTTCAAATTTTTTTTTCGTATAATTAAAGAGCACCTTTTGCTCTATTCACCTACAAAATTTCAGAATCCTACCCACCTAGGTTACTGACATAAAGCAATGTCTCCTATATAATGACCTTTTTCTGTTTCCATGGAAACGGCGGCCATTTTGAAAATTTTAAAAGTCGTTTGCAAAACTTCAGGTCACCCTTAACATATTCCCAAAGTTTCATATTGATTGGACATTGCATCTTTGAGAAACGTCGCGGACAACATTGAACGGAAAGAAAAAGGAAAGAAGAAGAAGAAGAAGAAGAAGAAGAAGAAGAAGAAGAAGAAGAAGAATAATAATAAGAAACCGGACAAAAACAATATGTCTCCCAAAACTTTGTTTGGGAGACATAATAATAACAAAGAAACGGAAGAATAACAATATGTCGTCCCGTGACTACGTTCGGGGCGACATAATAATCACTAAAACAATATGTCTCCCTTCGAGAAGGGGAGACATAACTAGATACCCTAATGATGCTTGTGGCCAAGTTTGGTCCAATTTGGCCCAGCAGTTTCAGAGGAGAAGATTTTTCTAAAAGTTAACAGACGACGACGACGGACGACGGACGCCAAGTGATGAGAAAAGCTCACTTGACCCTTTGGGTCAGGTGAGCTAATAAAGGATTTACTCACTACTGCAAAATTAAAACAATAACTATACGAAAAACAACTTAATTACAATAATTGTAATATTTCCAAAGACAACAAATACTTGCTAGATCACTGAGTGTACAACTGCTTAAATATCAGTATCAAAGTTCATTAATGTAATTAAATATAGAATTGAAATAGTCATGCAAGCTACACCTTACACTTCTTCCAATTTTAACTTCACAGGCTTGAGTGGCTGATAAGGGTACAGCCTTGGTAAAAATAAAGAATGTTCATTCTTCAATACTTATTCCATGATCTAAATAGGTACCCTAAAACACTTTGGTTGGTCATATTTAGTTGGACAGATTGGGAGTGGTCTCATTAATATACTTTACTAACACCCAC
This sequence comes from Mytilisepta virgata, assembly GCA_028015205.1. Classification (NCBI taxonomy): domain Eukaryota; kingdom Metazoa; phylum Mollusca; class Bivalvia; order Mytilida; family Mytilidae; genus Mytilisepta; species Mytilisepta virgata. Next base: position 2,866,209 of record CM051520.1, on the reverse strand, counting down.
ACCTCCTCCAAAAGAACATGCTTAAGGTATCCGGACCATAAATCACCACGTGATTATTTAAAAGTTCCCGGATGTTCCATACAACGCAATTGAAATGACTTCGGTAATTATCGGCAAACTTCGGAAATGCCAATATAACTAACTTATTTTTACAGACTCTGCATATAAGCAACAAAGTGTGTTTCAACTTGAGAAAAATATATATACAAAATTCCAGCTTTAAACTGTTTGGTTCAGCCATTCACGGTCAAAAAGAGATACAATTTTCGATTATTATCTATTATGGTCCGGATACCTTAAACAAAGACAATATTACAACACTGTGAACAACACATGCCAGGTCCAGAAAACCTGACTTAATACAGGCACATATTGTGATAGGTTTAAACCTACCATTTCACACATCTATACTCTTAAGACCTAAAGAATAAAACTCACAATGATAACCCTTGCAGCTATAAATGCCCTTTTCCTTAAAAAAGATACTTTATATTTATTAGATAGGCACTATGACTGTCTGACACGATTTTTTTGACATGTTAAGTATCTATTAATATCTCTGTTCAAAAAAAAAAAAAATTTGCCTATCTACCCATACCCAATAGCCATGGGTCATGTTTGGGCAACATGTGCTCAACAATTTAACTGGTGTTCTGTTGAGTTATGACAAACGAATATGTACCAGACTACCAGGTGTCAAGTTGAGTATCATGGTATCTCAACGGATATAAATTCTTTTGCAACTTAATTTAATTAAAAGTGTAATGTTGACTTTGAGAATTGTTTTATGCAAAGACAAGGCTGGTGATATTCAGATAAATCACGTGTGTCGAGGTTGGTTCCATAATAGTTAGGTCAAGGACATTGAAAAGTAGTAAAGATGTCTTAAAAAGTTTCTCATCAGCTGTTCATATAGAGTTGGAATCTGAGAGAACTCAGAAGTGTCAGAACCAAATGCAAAACAATGGAGAACAACAAATAATTCCTTATTTCGATGGGTTAACAAGACTGGACCAGAAAAGTCCCAAAAGTGATAACGGCATCGGATATCGACAATTTCCGTGACCAAAGTACTTTGTGACTTTTGTAAAACAACTTTGGCTTCCAAAGTTTGGCAATCAGATAGACCCTGAATGGCAAAAAGTATATCTATGGCTCATCTTTACACAATATATTCAAGGAAAGCTGTTTAAAAGGTGCATAAAATTTAACATGAAACCAAACAAAGGGTCTTGAATCTTGACAAGCCAACCATGTACTTAGCTAGTAAACCATACTCTGAAATTAAAAAAAACACAGATCCACAAATAAGCAATTGTGGTGGCCACCTCTATATTTGCCTAGGTTGACCTAGCTTGGCTTTTCAGCATGTGTAAAGACATTTGGTAAAATGAACTAGAGGCTCTCAAGAGCCTGTATCGCTCACCTGGATTTAACTTTTCACCTTGAGCAGACCTAAAAATTTAAGTGTAGCAGTCAATTTGGCTGGGTTTTCTATAGGATTCTATGTTAAACTAATTTCAGCTGTGGCAGTCATCTTGGTTGACAGTCCAGGTCAACGGATATATTTCTAAAAGAGAACCATCTAAGGACCATTTCTGCTAAGTCTTGTTCCAACTGGCTAAGCAGTTTCAGACAAGAAGATTTTTAAATGAATTTTCCTATAGGGTCCAATATTTAACAAAGTCCGGTGTGGCATCCATCTTGGTTGACAATCCGGGTGATCGGACAAATTTCTGAAAGAGGACCTCCTAAGGACCAATGCTGCCAAGTCTGGCCCCAATATGTCAAGTGGTTTCAGACAAGAAGATTTTTCAATGAATTTTCCTATAGGGTCCAATATTTAACAAATTTTGGTGTGGCATCCATCTTGGTTGACAATCCGGGTGAACAGACACATTTCTGAAAAAGGGTCTCCTAAGGACCAATGCTGCCAAGTCCTGCTCCAATATGTCAAGTGGTTTCAGACAAGAAGATTTTTCAATGAATTTTCCCATAGGACCCTATGTTCGGCTGTGGTGGCCATCTTGGTTAGCAGTCCGGGTCATTGGACATATTTCTGAAAGAGAACCTCCTAAGAACCATTAAAGTCAACTTTGGTTCCAACTGGCCTTGTAGTTTCATATAAGAAGATTTTTTAAATTCACCCCCCTCCCTTTTTTTCTATTTTTAGTAACAGCAGCCATGTCGGTTGGAAGTCGGAGAAGCCAGACATACTTTTGGAAGGGGGCTACCTAAGGACCATTCCACCAAAGTTTGGTCTCAATTGGCCCAGTGGTTTGAGAGGAAAAGATCTTTAAAGGAAAGTATACACTGGATGCCACCGTCTTTAAACTCCTATAAGGGGTCAATCAATGATTTTGGTCATGTTGACTTATTTGTAAATCTTACTTTGTTGAACATTTTTGCTGTTTACAATTTGTCTTTATCTATAATAATATAATAATAACCCAACAAAGGGTTGACCGATTCGTCTGAAAATTTCTTGACATGATGAACATTTTTACCCCTGTCAGTTTTGCTCTAATTGCTTTAGTTTTTGAGATATAAGATAAAAACTGCAGTTTACCACTATGTTCTATTTTTAGCCATGTTGGCCATGTTGGTAGGCAGACGGGATCATCAGACACATTTTTTAAACTAGATACCCTAATGATACTTGTGGCCAAGTTTGGTTCAATTTGGCCCAGTAGTTTCAGAGGAGAAGATTTTTGGTAAAAGTTAACGGACGACGACGGATGACGGATGGGAATAGCTCACTTAACCCTTTGGGTCAGGTGAGCTAAAAACAGGACAATTACGCTAATGAGTTTTAGTATGTTGTGTTCATCTTTGTTAACATACCTCATGTATATATCATATCATACTGACACTGCCACATTGTATTTAGTAGTAACCCGCACTTTTTTTACTACAGGTATTTTGTGACTCGCAACACTGATCATTTCCTTCGAGGTTACCACAGACTGTACAATCCAAAATTTCTGGGAAGAACACTGGTTTTAGTAGAACTTTTTATTAAATATTTTATTATTAACTATAATTTCTGAACTAAGACATTTTAGCCTCATAAGATTTTCAGAATAAGCATTTTTTTAATTAACTGAATACAGAATAGGACCCCCCTCCCTTCCACTCACCTGCCATTATATAATAGAGAAGAAACTAAGGTTGATTAAAACCAAGTATTCACTCATAACTTACATAAATTAAATTCTCCTTAAATCTTTTCTTCAGATTTTCCACAAAGGCCTCTGGATGTGTATAATCTTCTAATAAAACAAAATCCTGGACTCCAATATGGTCTCGCTTTGCCAGTTCACTTTCCATGATGCTTTAAATCATTACCTGAAAGTGTAAGAATACTTTATATTATACTTGTACAGGAAAGGACAATTAGTGATATAACATAGGTACTGATATACTAATAATTTGCAGAAATTTTTTTGAGTCTTTGAGCAAGAATCAAACATATAAAATAATTAACATATCTTTTTATTTCTAAGATAAATTCAATAAGAAAAAAAAATAATAATTATATTCACTTCCTCTAAATTTCTTACACCATAAACGCATAAATATAAAAAAAAAAAGTCTAAAGGCACTGAACTTGCTTGAAGGTTTTAACATACCTTTTGTAAAACTTCACTTCAAACATGTAAAAATGTACAAATGTATTAAAACATTCTAAAAACAATTTGAATATAATTTCCTTATCTTATTTGGCTCCTAATAAAAATAAACTGTACTCACTTTAACATTCAAATGAATATTCATTTCATTTAATTAATCATATTCCTATAAAGTAATCCAATTTCAAATGTCCATTAAATTTTATACAATATCATACATGTACCAACCACATTCATTAAATCTGATGTCTCGATAAAACAAACAATACATTTGTACAAAACAAAATTCCTAACTTACCTTAATGATCAACAGGTAAAATTTATAATACAATGTGAATCATATATCACTTTCAAAATATGTAGATGTGACTTCATTGATAAAACATTTGTCACCTGGGTGAAATCAATACAGGTAAGGAAGCTGAAGACAGCTGACATAGACATATTATTGTCTATTAACATTTTATATTGACATGTAATAATCCTAATTGTAATATTAACCCTGTTTAAACTAACAAGAGTGGACACACTACATGTCTCGTCTGAGTATGCACACGGACACAGAATAATGATTATTTGATACCGGTCAACATTTTGCAAGTCAAAGGAAAATGCGTTAAAATAAATTGAGGTCAAGGTCAAAAGGCAAGTGTCATACCGACATGAATTCACTAATAACTATCTATCTACCAAATATGTTGGGTCTAGGAATTAAAGTTGCTGAGAAATGGACCTAATTTCGAAAATGTGACAAAGTCATGCAAATATGCAATTGAGGTCAAATTCCGGAGACAGGTGTCAGACTTACATGTACCCACTAAGAACTATCTATGGACCGAACACAGATGGGTCTAGGTATTACAAGTGCTGAAAAAAAGGACTTAATCAAGAAATTTGGATGAAAGTCACTCAACCATGAAATTGAGGTCACGGTCCAGAGACAAGTGTCAGACTGATATGTACCCACCAAGAACTGTCAATAGACCAAATACAGTAAGTCTGGGTATTACAGTTGTTTCAAAATGGGCTTAATCAAGAAACCTGGATGAAATTCACTCAACCATGAAATTCAGGTCAAAGTCCAGAGACAGGTGTCAGACTTGCATGCACCCACTAAGACCTATCTATAGACCAAACACAGATGGGTCTAGGTATTACAATTGCTGAAAAAAAGGACTTAACCACGAAAAAGTGACAAAGTCACTCAAGCATGAAAGTAGGGTCAAGGTCTAAACCAGGTGTCAGACTGACATGTACCCACCAAGAACTATCTATTGACCATATATGGTGGGTCTAGGTATTCGAGTTGCTGAGAAATGGACTTAACCATAAAAAAGTGACAAAGTCACTCAAAGATGAAATTGAGGTCAAAGTCTAGAGACAGGTGTCAGACTTGCATGTACCCATTAAGTACCTATAGACCAAACACAGATGGGTCTAGGTATTACAATTGTTGAAAAAAGGACTCAACTCCGAAAAAGTCACTCAAGTATGAAATTGAGGTCAAGGTTTAATCAAAATCTAATTTTTACATGAAATTTAAAATATAAGGTTGTCTTAGCTGAAAATGAATACCATTTCAACTACATCATACATGTAGTTTTGTTTTTATTCAAAACTTTGAAATTGATATGAAATATTTTTATAATACCAGGAAATTTGACTTAGTTTTGTATTTGCTTACATTCCTCATCTTTATTTGTTTTCTGTAATATTTTGAAAAATTTAAAAGGTATAAGGTAGAAGTTGATGTATTTTCCCAATACACATCCTCACTTCCTTTGGAAAATTCAAAAGTTCAAAGTAATAAAGTAATAAAGTATAAGGACTAGAAGTTGATGTATTTTCCCATTTTACCAGGCCTCGCTTGCCTAATTTTTTGTTTATTTAACATGTTTATGTTCACGGTTCTCCAACATTTGAAAAAATTAATTCACATTTATCGAACATATAACAATAGGTTGGCTTGTTGTTTGGATTGCACTTAAAATTGTTTTTATTAGGAAGTTATAGTGTATTCAATTGTAGAAAATTGTATTTCATGTGATATTTTTTACAATTCGTACAGCATATAAATACTATGCAACAAATAATTAGGCTAGACAATGATATAAATACAACAGCATTTCTCAAAAAATACTTCACAGTGGCAGTATGTATAGATTTCAGAAAGGCATTTGATATGCTATGGATACCTGGTTTACTAATGAAAATTGTATCACTTGGCATCTCTGGTAACATGCTAGGTTGGGTTAACAATTTTGTGATAGAGCTAAACAGGTAAATTGAACAATTATTCTGAAATCCTGATAATTCAAAATGACCCCCCCCCCCCTCCCAAGATATACTGTAGCTGTAGCACTATTTAATATCATGGTCAATGACATGACTGAAGTTATAAAGCACTGTGCTATTTCACAACTTGTTTTGGTTTATTGGGGGTTTAACTAACTTTATCATGGTTGCCAATTTTATTGGTGTGAAAGAGAACCACTGACATATGACAGTAACATGCAATCTTTGCCAATTTAAAGATTGTAGCAGGGGCTGGATTCTAAATAACACACTAAGTATTGACACTATAGTGATTAATTGTTAAAACGAACTTCCTGGAACACTTGGCAAAAGGAGACCCCCAATATAATAATATATGGTTATAGATGGCAGTTATTTATAACTTTGTATTATACATTATATAGTCAAAATTTGGAGATCAAGATTTGAGTTGTGATAAATAGACACACCCAAAAAATAATCAACATCTAATGGAAATCATTATAATATCATTATTAAGTATCATTCAGGTAGACTATATCAAACAATTGTTAAAAATCAATACAGATTGCTTGTAGAATTCTCTTATGTATACATATATATATACATTGAACACATATAGTTGTTTTATGAGCTATGATTTTCTTAACAGAAATCAATATTTAATTTTCAATGTTGTGTCTATTTCTCATATTACCATGATCATATTTCTCTCTAATCTTGTCCTTGTAGTATTTTAAAAGAAATCTTGTTACTAATAGAAATATAACGTGTTTCCTAGAAACAGACAAAAAACCTATAAAATATGATATTTGTACAAACAATACCATGATAAAGTTCAATGACATTGCTTTGAAATAATGTTCCGTCATAACATAAAAATACAGGATAAATTTAAACAAAACTTGTAAACTATTTTTTTATGAATTTATATATTTAAGGGGCAAAAAAAATTTCATCTGTTTTGTCCAGGTACATTTTGGGTAGTATGTCTCAGTTTAAAAAATTGTTTGCTTTTAAATTTAAGAATACAGTAGAATCTCGATTTTTTTTAAATTCATCCCCCCTTTTTTCTATTCGGGTCATTGGACAGATTTCTGAAAGAGGACCATGCAAGGACCATTTCTGCCAAGTTTAGTCCCAATTGGCCCAGTGGTTTCAATGAAGATTTTTTAAAAGAATTTTAATAGGTTCCTTCCAATAAATCTGCGACTTAGGAACTTTGCGAGTATGACTTTCGTTTTGGATATTTTGATTTGAACAGGGGTAGTGTGTCAGCAAATCCAACAACTTTGCTCTTGAATTTTTCAGTTGTATTTGTTCTCTGGACAGGATCAGAACATTTGAATAAAAAATTTTTGCACTTGTGCGACTCATAACACCTTATTTGGAAGCCAGTTGATGAAATCTTCCGTTTGTTTTTTTTTTTCTTCACCCCAGAAAAGGAATGGTTCTATTTGTTAATAGCTTTTCATTTTAACTAGTCTTGAGTTTCCCATTTATTCAATTTCTAGTGCATCAAAATTGGTACTCTGTGCTATATTCGGCCTTTATGAAAACCATTACATGTTTTTAAATGTTCGTACAGTTTTTGTTTCGATTAATTAATAAACAATGTGCAGCACCAGACAGCGAATCTAAAAAAAATGTTTCATGCTCATTTTCCCAATTTTGTTTCTTTTTGTTTTTTCTTTTTAGTTTTGGTGTCATATTGAAAAAGGAATAGATACTATTCATTTATAGTTTTTCATTTCAATAATCTTGAGTTTCCTGTGTTCAAGTTTTTTTCTTTGGTCATTTGTCTATATTATTTCTATATTTTCTTTATATAGTGCATCAAAATTTGTTCCCTGTCAATTATTCCTTTGTGTAAACCGTTAATTTATTGTTTTTATAAATTTGTACAATTTGTTTATTTGTTGTGACTATGGTATATTGTTGATAATGAAGTTCATTTCTTTTTCGATTGTTCTATTAATGATTCTGTTAGAAATAGATATTTGCAACCTTTTAATTTTGAGTGCGAAATTAATCCAGAGGATAAACTGACACAAATTTTGAACATCGGTTTTAGCCGGACGCAGTCTTTAAAGGGCAAAAACTCCTATTAAGGGGTCAATTAATGATTTTGGTCATGTTGACTTATTTGTACATCTTACTTTGTTGAACTTTTTTCCTGTTTACAGTTTGTCTTTATCTATAATAATATTCAAGATAACCCAGAACTGCAAAATTTCCTTTAAATTGACAAAATTTTTCAGGGTCAATAACCTAACAAAGGGTTGACCGATTCGTCAGAAAATTTCATGGCAGGTAGATCTTGACATGATGAACATTTTTATCCCATGTCAGTTTTGCTCTAAATACTTTAGTTTTTGAGATATATAAGACAAAAACTGCAGTTTACCCCTATGTTCTATTTTTTGCCATGTCATCCATGTTGGTTGGCAGGTGGGGTCATCAGACATATTTTTTAAACTTGATACCCTTATGATGCTTGTGGCCAAGTTTGGTTCAATGTGGCCCAGTAGTTTCAGAGGAGAAGATTTTTGTAAAAGTAAATGGATAACGACAGATGCCAAGTGATGAAAACAGCTCACTTGAAGCTTTGGGTCAGGTGAGCTAAAAATGAACTGTCATTGAAACCTTCAAAAGGCAATGACATCAGAAATACCACTTTCTACTCTAAAGCACACGTCACATAATAACTGTTATTTGTTTTCTGATTCAGAATGGGAAAAAAGGTTAACCTCACACTAATTAACTATAATGAATAGTACTTAAACTTGAAATATAAACAGTGCACACCTTTTATAAAATTGACACTTTTCTTGCAATTTTTATAAAGGTGAACACGTAAGTGCAATTTATTTCACCTGGCATTTAATGTAATTAATCTTTCCCAGGTGTGTGAGGGCAGACAGGTTATAACTGACAGAAATCAAATCAAATTTTCTAATATGATTATAATTTTTTGAAATGTAACAAGTATCAATAAATATGAATTCTCACTTGTACATGGTAAGGACTGTTTTTCCTACATCAATAAATATGAATTCTGACTTGTACATGGTAAGGGCTGTTTTTCCTACATGTAGATATATTCCTTATATAAATTATTTGTCACACAAGAACTATAAAAACTGTCAAATTTTGGTTGTATTAATGTAAAATATAGTTTCTATATATGCAAAGGTATTAAGCAAACAAACAAATATTTTTTTATATTTTGCATCAGTTTTAGTTACAGCAAACTGAGAGTGTTTATTTATCAAATGTTTTTTTGACATATTTTATTTGAATAAAAATGACATTTTTACTAAGAAAAAATAAGCTTTTTTGCAAATGTAGTCTCTTCTTGAAATAAAACAACATTATCAATACATGAAGACAACCATTTAAAAAAACCTACTTAATGTATCAACATGAAATAATTTCCAGTGTTGTTTATAAACTTTTGCCACACCTTTTCAATTTCCAAAAAAAGATGTGCAAGCATAGTACAATGTATTCAACTTGTACAAAATTGAAAAAATTAAATTAATTCATAAGATTATCATGTTAAAAAAAAATCCTTTGACAACGAAGCTTTTAAACTGTAAATTTAAACAATGACTTTTTTTCAAATGAGTCATTCAATTAAAAAGAAAAAAAAAAGGTAAAACTTGTAATTTATTTCTTAATGTTAATACAAGATATATTCTACTTACGCACATCACTGATATTAAATTAATATGACGCTCATCTATTTAGCTACTTCCAACAGGTAAAACATCAAAGACAATTACCTGACCAGGTAAAATCCTGGGTGAGACTTCACAAAATTCCTTTACAGTCCCAATAAACCAATAAACTTCCTGTTTAACAATCCTGTAATCCTTCTTTAACATAGATTTATTTTTATCTGGACTAAAACTGAGGGTGAAGTTGATAAATGTCAGAGTTTTCACTTTTACAACTCTTTAAAGATAACCTGAGATAAGTAAAATTCAATCTGAGCTTAAAAATTCATTTAGATTATTATCTTATGTTTCTACGGCAGTCAGTGGCATTATCAATTCTGAGATATAATGTATTTCTACACCATATTTCCAACAATCACCAGTATTAGCACCATTTCAGTTTCCAAACTTTGATAATAGTTAAACTAGAGGCTCCCAAGTAGCCTGAATCGCTCACCTGTTATCTTTTGTGTACCGGTAGATCTTGTATCAATGATTATTTTTGCTTTTTAATGTATAACGTTTATAAAATTTTCTCCTTAATATTGACCTACAGCTAAAATATAGAATCCTAAACCTAAATAGATATGGTTGCTAGGTACTTTTTCATCAGTTGCTATTGACTTTTTCAATGACCTTGAGCTTCCATTTTGACTTGAACAGGTAAATTGTAGGGTCCTGAACCCAAATATATATGGTTGCTAGGGACTTTTTCATCCGTTTCTACACTTTTTAATCGGTTGCTAGGGAATTATTCAATGACCTTGACCCTTGACGCTCCATTTTACTTCTGTAGCTACCATTTAATTTATTTCAAGTAATGCCCTAAACATCTGTGACAATGTCAGACTATTATTTTCTGTTCACATGTAAATAATCTTTCAAGGGCAAAAACTCCTACATGTATAAGGGGTCAATTGATGATTTTGGTCACGTTGACTTATTTGTAGATCTTACTTTGCTGAACATGTTTTGCTGTATGCAGTTTGTCTATCTATAATAATATTCAAGCTAATAACATAAACTGCAAAATTGCCTTAAAATTAACAATTCAGGGCAATAACCCAAAAATGGGTTGACCGATTCATCTGAAAATTTTATGACAGGTAGATCTTGACCTATAAACATTATTACTACTTGCTTACTGCTTTAATTTTCGAGACTTGAGCCAAAATGTGCATTTTCACCTATTTTCTATTTTTAGCCAGGGCAGCCATGTTTTTTGATGGACAAGAAAATAAAACACAAAATTTATACTAGATACTCTGTGGATCTTTCAGCCTAAGTTTCGCTGAAATTGATTCTGCAGTTTCAGAGAAGATTTTTAAAAGTTTACAAAGATGACGAAAAAAATGTGAAAAATTATCTTTAAAGAGCAAAAACTCCTATAAGGGGTCAATTGACGATTTTGGTCATGTTGACTTATTTGTAGATCTTACTTTGCTGAACATTTTTACTGTGTACAGTTTGTCTTCATCTATAATAATACTCAAGATAACAACCTAAAACTGCAAATTTCCTTAAAATTAACAATTCAGGGGCAATAACCCAACAAAGGGTTGAACGATACGTCTGAAAATTTCATAGCAGGTAGATCTTGACCTGATAAACATTTTTACTCAGTCAGTTTTGCTCTGAATGCTTTAATTTTTGAGATATAAGCCAAAAACTGCAGTTTACCCTTCTATGTTCTATTTTTAGTTATGGTGGCCATGTTTCTCGACAGACAAGAAAATAAAACATAAACTTTATTCTAGATACCCTAAGGATCATTCAAAGTACGGCTATAATTGGTTCAGTGGTTTCAGAGGAGAAGATATTTGGAAAAGTTTATAACGGATGCCAACTGATGGCAAAAGCTCACGTCCTTTTAGGATGACAGATGGATTTCTTTTCTTGAATGAATTTTTTCATCTGACCACTTGTCAATCTTGATCAATGCAAAATTCCCCCACCCTGTTAAAAGGCAGAGCAATTAGTAATCTAAGACTGTTTGACGTCAAAGATCATTGCCTAATAGCACAAACACTGGACTTGTTTCAGTGAGATACCAGTGTATATATACAGTAATATACATGTATGCTCTTTGAGAAATAGAAATTTATTTGTTCAAACACATTTACAATAAATGTTCATTACAAATAAACAATAAAATACAGTATAAAGAAAAATAATAGGTTGTAATGAAGCAGTGATGGCAATTGTTCATTATTAAAGCATTATTGTCAGGAGTCCTGTTTATTAACAATCTAAGTATTACCATTTTGTTTATATAGTATACATTTCTTTATATAATTAATTTAACAAATGCTTCAAGTGTAATTGAAGAGCTGCTATTCAAAAGGATAGCTACGTTAAGCTGTGTTATTTAATAAATCTAAATGTTTAGTGCAATGATTTTATTTTTTATTTAATTCATTCCGAAATATATTGTAGGTTGGGCAGTACAGAAAGAAATGGATCTCATCTTCAATTTGGCCTGTATTACACATGGTCAAGGTCCAAAATTTTTGGAGCTTGACCTTGGGTAATACAGCAAAAACGACTTGTTCTAGGTATATTCCTATAATGTCCTTTTTCAATCTCTTGGGAATGAGCACCAATTCTAAATTTACATAGTAAGGATCTTTCAGCTTTAAATTTGGAAGAATCAACATATTGAGTGAACATATGACAGAAATACATGTAGGTGCCTATCACTTATCACTACTACAGAAGTATATACACAGGCACTTGTTTCTATCAATGGGAAGGTCGACTATCCATATACTAGTTACTAACTTGTGGTCTGTAGAACAAAGTCCGAGATTCGTATTACTTAATTTTAACCTCATGGCCTATAAAAACATAATATTCATAATACTGTCTTTTTGTTTTTTCACCATGCTTATGAGAGACTGTCCCGCCAGCTGATTTGTAAATAATTGAGATGAGTCACGTGGTTCGATTGACATTTGGCGGGAAAACTAGATAAAATGCGGTAAATATCGGTTCAACTCTACCCATAGTTCCGGGATATAAAGTTCTCACAATTTGATTTGTGCTTTTGTAAATCACCTAGCTACAATATAGAATTAATCTAGATTGAGGGATCAAAATCTACAGTGATCCTCAGCCCTATCTAGTATAACAAAGCCTATGAGTTGTAGATTAAAGTCGAATCGTATGGTATGCAATCATTTTATTCAGTAAGCCTGGAAATATACCAAATGAAAATATATATATAGATAAAATAAGATAATGTTTATTAACCAATTAAGGGCCATCAATGGGGTAATAAGTAACAGAGTAACAGAAAGAAACATTGAAAGGGAAGAAATTACTTGATTGACAGAATATTATAGACAACTGGTTCAGAAGGCGTTTGAAACTGTAATACACACAGGAATAAACCCCCTATAGCTGTAACATTTACTAATTTTAAGAAAATGAATGGTGTGCCCACTGGCCTGTCAATCTTGTTCCTAAAGCAGGACATATAGAGGTGAATATTATCCTCATGCATCAAAGGAATATACATACAGTCTACAGGATTAGATGCATGCCTCAACGGCTGATGGCACCGAGGTACGATGCCTGTCGACAAACCGATAGGTGTCCATTAATTCCATCAGATTGTCAGTCTCGGCGTGCCCAGAGCAGAAGAGCTACCCTGATAAATTACTATTAGTTATTGGTAAACTGAAATTTGTCACGAATTTATAAACATGTTTAACAATGGCTTTTTTTTTTTGCCATCTTCAAATCTGAGAGAGAATTTCAGTATTTTCATTGGTCATAAGCCATAAAAATTTCTGATCATTGGAAAGATTTTTAAAATTTGAATATGACTTGTTAACAAAGTCATTTAAGAGACCCCTTTAATTCTTCCTTTAGATTATAGCATGGAAGTAGAAAGTGTTTCTCATCATCAATGTTGTTTGTTTACACCCGCGACAATACTGTTCGTGTCGGGGAGTACCCTGATACCTTCCTTTTTCAATACGTAACCATGAACTGCTATTCTAAGACGTGTTAAACTTCTCCTTTGCCCAGTCAAAATTGTTAAATACAGTATTTTTCAAATTTGTATTAAAAAGATGATGAGCTTGTTTTGACAATGTATTCTATAATATGGTTGCCAACAATCAATGTAGTGTTGATTCAGACATGCCTTGATCAAATATATTTAGATCTACAGGGGCTTACTGAAGGTAATTCTTGGATGCCGATATTTTTACTCATAAAAACATTTATTGAACCATACCATGACGTACAATTTGTTTAACGAGTTGTTTTGATTCATTATAGGCGTTTTGAGGTGTTTATTGCATACCCATTTATACATGTCCTAGTGGTCAGTCGATATGCATCGTCCCTTGGTGCCTCCAGCAGCCAAGATACCTGTCCGATGTAGCAAGAGTATTAGTCATAAATGCTTTCTTTTTCCAATGACATGTTTACAAGTGATTTTTTCAGAGCAATAATAATTTATAACCCCTGAGACAGTGTTTTACTTTACTATAAGAAAGTCATATTTTATTTCATATGTACGTGTAATTATAGGCGCTATTCATATAGCAGAGAATATATCGCGCATATAGAACTGTTGTTTTGTGTTGTCTTTATATGTGTGTAGGTTAAACCCCGCTACCATGCCTTTTTTAATTCATTGTAGTAGACATGGTAGAGATGGACCTACACCATGTACACCCAGCAAACAGATTGTATTGTCGTATCTCGCCACGAAATAATATTTTATCATGTAGAGAAGGAAAACAAACCAAGTCCAGTGGTATTTGGTGGTCTTATCCTTAGCTAGTTTTACAGTTAAAACGAGCATATTCTGACCCGACTATCCAAATTATGCATTTATATTTTTTAAGGAGTATATATATACCGTCCAATCTAATTTTGCACCTCCAGCAAGCGATCACCTGGTTGGTAGTCATACTGTATTGTTTTTTATAGCGTGTCTTATACACCAGAGTGTCAGGGTAGATAAAGGAGGGGAGGGGGTAGTTTACCCATACAACCAGTGTTAATGGTCTGTACCAAGTCAGATTATTCTTACTTTCTGTTGTGCCTAGCATAACTACTTCCAACTAGTGTGATTGGTACATTTTTCACAGAAACGCGGACCGTTTCCCACAACCACTTTCTACTAGTCCCCTCAAGCCCGGGCTGTTTTCTATAACCACGTCTTACGAGTGTGATTGTCACTCTTTACACACTTCCCTATTGCTTCTACTGAAACGATTATTACTGTTAAAACAACCCAGATTGTTTCCTCAAACACCTTCTATATTTGTCTGATTATTATTTATTGATTTGCATCCGATGGAGGAGGTTGTACCTCCGAAATATAATGCATTTCTTTGTGTTTTAATGAGTTTTTCTTCTCCACGAAGAAAATTATTGTTTGAAAATTATTGACAACGGATATTTTTGTTGATGAGAAATACCTGATAAACAACAAAATTGATTACAGGAAAGGTCAACAAGTTCGACGTTGGTGTGGAGAGCGACAACAAACACATCAAGGGGCAAAATATAGTTATATAGTCTAAAGACTGAAAGCCATCGCCGATATCAAAGAACAGAGCAACTGATATATTAATATTTTGAATTCCCCAAATCCCTAAATATTAAATAAATATTATACAATTAAAAGAACAATAAACCAATGAAATTGCCGAAACAAGGCAAGATCTAAACACGAAAATAGTGATTCATATCTAGAGTTATAGTATAAAAATAATATAATAAAATTCAATGGAACAAACATAAAAATATAAATGTTTATTAAGACGAACAGCTGACTTTTAATTGTTTTGACCAAATAGGTGGTGGAGATGCATATCCCCGATCTTCAGCTTCAATTTGGTACTGATAAGGAGATTCTAAAACCCGTAAAACTCTTTTGATTTCAGAAAAATCGTCTTTTTCTGCCTTTTCAATAGCACTTTGAGCTATCCAGTTTCTAAGCACATAACGAGGATTTATGCTGGTCATTCGTGTTTGCCTTTCATCTTCAGAAATGTTTTCCTTTAAAAATCTATTTTGATAAAGAGATAACCAGTCCTTATACCATTTGTGTTTAGATAGTGTTTTCAATGCCCAGTAATATTGAATAACACCGAAATCATTCATTTGTTCGAAACTGATTTCTCCTAGCTGTCTGAATGTCATCGTAAAATCGGATTTTGTCTCTTCCATCATCTTAAATAAAACAGCAACGAGTTGTTCATCATCCTCAAATTCCCCATCAACTGATAATAACCCTAATTTTTTACGGAACAATGTCATAAATTCTGACTTGTATATATTGATGTAACTATCTAATATCTGCCTTGCTTGTTTTCTTTGTTGAATCGACAACAAGGGGTCTAAAGCTAGTCTTAACTTATTAAGGTTGTAATATGCAACATCTGGTTGTCTCTCATAACTATATCGCCCCTCGTCGTCTGAAGTATTTGGTACAAAGTCGGGCTTGTATTCGTCCATAAACCCAAACGGACCATAATCAATTGTAATTGACAAGAGACTAAAATTATCCGTGTTACAAACACCATGCGTGAAGCCGACTCCTTGCCACTGGACGACCAGTTTGGTTGTCTGGTTAACTATTTCTGAAAAAAGTTCGAGATATCGATCACTGTCACTTGCATTAATACTCTGAAAGTACTGTAAGATAACGAAATCTGTTAGATTTCTTAAAAGTTCATATTCACCAGAGTCCGTAAGGATTTCCAAAGAACCAATCCTAAACCATGATTTTGCAAGTCTAAGAACCATGGCTCCGCGTTCTCTTTTCGGATGTCCATCGTAAAACATATCACGAATGACGGAATCATCACTAACCAGTAAAGTTGCAGCTCTGCTTGTTGGAATTCCTATAAAAATATGCAGATATGCTTATAAATAACCATTGTTTCAATTTATAGAACGATAGGTATGTGACTTAGGACTTAATTTTGAATGATACATCCATAATAACATGTTAATCATATTAATGTTGCATGCTGATAAAATATTAGATAAATATATAATTAATAGATTGTTACAAATATTGAATACTTAGAGACAGTTCCTAATGAGTACAGTTCAAGACATTTCAAATAGACGCAATAGCTAAACTTAGTAACTAGTAAGTCATTATAGTACTCACCTAAATGAAACATTGCTTCACTACAAAGAAATTCTCTCACAGATGAACGTATGACGGCTCGTCCATCGCCACGTCGTGAATAAGGGGTTTTCCCAGATCCTTTCAACTGCAGTTCAAATCGTTCCCCTTTCTCATTGAGATATTCGCCAATCATAACAGCTCTCCCATCTCCTAGTTGACCAGCCCAGCTCCCAAACTGATGTCCCCCATATCTATGAGACAGTGGTCTCGTAAGCAATTTCTGACCACCTACAAACGACACGAAGTCTTCTGAAAAAGCAACAGATGCATCAAAGTCTAAGATGTCTGTCAATGCCTTCTGTGATACAGCTGCTAATGTAACGGTTTATTTCTTCCTCTGTGATATTTTTTCCGGCGGAAGATTTGTCACGGTAAATAGTTTCCAGACATGGTATTTCACAGTTAGATTTCTTCCGGAGGAGTGAAATTCTTTCCATCTTATATGGAAAGTATTTAATAGTAAATCCTTTCCGGTTAAACTTTCAAATAAGCTTGTGAAATAGAATCCCACTGTCTACTATATAAGGTACTCACAATCTATAAATACCTAACCATAATGATAAATGTGTCACTAAGGTAGAACATATTTGCATAATTTATCAATCAAAGGGAGGTAATTATGAGAGATTTTCATTTTATGGATACTATATTCCAGAATAAATTTCATAGTGAAATTGTTTCCTTTTTTCTTAATTTATTAAATATAAAATGATGACTTTAATTAAAAATTAAATAGTCGGAAAATATTTCACAGATAAATACTATCCAGCTGTGAAATATTTTCCTGGGCACCATTGCGAAGTAAAGTATTGTAGGGAAAGTATTTACCATTAAACAGTTTCCAAAATGTATTACACATGACAAAATGCCCTCATATCACATAGGTGAAAACTAATTACAGGTTAAATGTTGACCAAGGGAAATATTTACTGGTAAAAAAATGTCAATGACATAATTCAAAATTTAACATCTAGCTTTTAAATTCTTGGGAATTTATATAGTTGAATATATCATCATACTCTGATTCCTCCATTACTGTAGTGATGCAACTATATTTCTACCTTTACTTTTTTAATTGTACTCACATCTGAAAACAACTCACTTGTACCTGTATTTCACTTACCTTATTTTCTTATTGATCAGGATATTATTTCACAATTAAGATCTGTGAAATTATTTCTGGTTTTGTTACATATTTTTCATTATAATTTTCTTCCTTTTTATATTGTGATTATGAAATAGAAAATTTTGGTTTCAAAAGGATGATATTTTACTGTAAAATTATTTCCGGATATTATTTTACAATTAACATCTATGAAATTATTTCCGATTACAATACAATTGTTTGGTTTTTTTATCTCTACTTTAGCTTTTATTTAATTACTCCATTATGAGTCCATAGTATTTGCAAAGATTTAGTTTTTTATTAACTTTTCTATATTAATCTTTAAATATGACTACTTTGGCTCAAAACAACAATTTCACACCTTCTATCTGTAAACCTTTTCCGGTAAAAATTTCATGTCAATGGAAAATATCTCACAGTGAAATAATTTCCACCGGAAAGAATCTTACAATATCATATGTAATATTTTTTCCGCCGGATGTTATTTCATCCGGAAAGAATTATGCTTTACACTAACTGTACATTTGATTTTAAAGGAATCGGATCCACCATTGAGAATAAACAATTAGAAACTTTCCGAACGTAATTCTTTGTTTCGTGGTCAATCGGAAAGGAGTTCTTCAATATTTGATTCTTAGCTAGTTTCCAACTGGCAAAGTTCACATGTACTTTAGGGTGAAGATTGCATCTATCCTTTGGTATAGCTGTAAGTAGTGGGTTTAAAATATCACAATATGCTGTGCGCCCACAATCTTCTGAGTCGTGAGCACTAGTATTCAAAATGGATATCAAAACGGATAGCATGTACACGTTTTTCATAGCTCGAAATGTTTATATAAACGTCGTATTTTAAATACGACCATATGCTGACTGGAACTTGTAAACTTTACAAGATGTTAAAACGATCTGCGTACGCAGGAACTGTATATGATCCCTGGCGTACGGTAGTACTTTTTACATGTTAAACAAATTAATTCCAAAATAAATTTTATGAGATTTCTGCAAAAATAATAATAAGATTCTAAAATAAAATTTGTTTGATGAATGACTCCGTTTTGAAAGAAGCAAGTATTTCTAAAATAAACACATACGTAATATGGGGAGATAACTCTGAATCGTGAAACAGGTGCTTGTCAAAATGACAATAACATGCAGTCATTTGGAAGAGAAGTTTAAAGAGCAACTAGGAGCAACTTATGTGGTAATAATGTAAAAAAGTATCATGAATTTACTTTTAATTGGATGACCCGATGTTAATTTAGACCACGGGCATGGTAATATGTACAATGTGATGTTTTAATTGGTCTTCTCTGTTTGATCTTCGTGACTGACCATTCACCGTACACACTGTGTTTGTTTGTTGAATAACCAATCATAATCATAACACCAGCCCAAAAAGTTAATTATATTTTTCTATAATAATAATAATGAAAACTGCGATCTTTGAAAACCTAGATGGTAATCAGGTAAGACAAATAGTGGACAATCAAGCTTTATTGCTTTCTTCTTTTTGAGGACCCCTTGATTAACTGATTACATTTTTATTCTGTGGTAAAAATAAATTCTAAATGTTAGGTGGTTTATCTCCCTTTAAAGTTATAGTACTATAAAACAGATCCTGCTCTAAGCTCCATCTATCAATATTTTTAAATTATAAATTATTAGTACTATACAAAGCTTTTGCAGAAATTACATAATATATAGTACTGTATAAAATAATGTACCAAAATATTATTAGAAAATACAGATAAAATTTTATATTTGTCATTCGTGTATTATTGTTTCCCTCATTATTGTAATGACCCTTGCAATGTCCTTGATTTGGTAATGAAATAATGATATCTTTATTATTTCCCTTTTTTCAATGTATTACTAATATAAAATTTCTCCATTGTGATATAGTAGATTTATTTAATAATATCACTTTTTAGCTCACCTGGCCTAAAATGCCATGTGAGCTTTTGCCATCACTTGGCGTCTGTCGTCGTCCATCATTGTGGTCCGTCGTTAACTTTTTCAAAAATCTTCTCCTCTGAAACGGCTGGGCAGATTGGATTGAGGCTTCATAGGAATGATATAGAATATAGAATAGAATATAGAATATTTTTATTGTTCCAATCACGGGCCCTCACAGGGGCAAGATATAACAACATATACAACATTGATTCATTAGCATAAATTACAAAGAAAATAGAATAAAAGCTATTCTATGCTGGACAGGACCAGAGCTATCAACCTTGTCTGATATTTAGACAATCAATTATATATATCCCCAGAAATTTGAGTACTGGTATATCTTCATTTGTAAAAAGCCATATAAACTTTGCCTGCTTTGGGAGATCTTTAAATTTCGTACAAAGCTTACCTATATTATTAAACATGATTTCTCTGTTGTTATTTAATAACGGGCAATTAATTATAAAATGAAATTCATCTTCTGTTTGATTTAAAAAACATTTTTCACATATTCTTTGCGAACGTTCTATATAGGGTTTCTTGTATCGATCTCTTTCTATTTTCAGTTCATGGGCACTTATTCTTATTTGACATAAAGCCCTTATCAATTGAACATTGTTAATAGATAAATATGTTTCTCGAGAAAAACATTTTTTGATTTTAAAGTAGGTATTAAGTTTTCCCTCCTGTTCTTCTGACTTTTTGTTCCAGTACTTTAAAAAACTATGACATAATTTATCTCTTATTGACTTTATTAACTCATTCATCTTTATTTGTGAATGTTGAATATTAAGTTTTTGTAGGATAAATTTAATGGATGACAACCAACATTCTGTGTTGTCTGAAACCATACTTTGATTAGCAATGTATGCATCAAATCTTATACCTCTTTCCATTTGATCTATTCTTAACCAGTATTTTAACATTGACAAAACAACAGAGAAATACAATGGGTATCTGCCAAGTTCAGATTGTACAGCTGAATTTGTGGATCTTTTATTTACTCCCAAAATGTATTTTAGGTATTTAAAATGAGATTTGTCTAAAACATCATTTATATAAATCTGTTGAAACAAGTAGTCATTTTCTTTTTTGCATGCTGCTGAATTTGTTTTAAACATTCCTGTTATTTCCCTACCATACATCAGAATTGGTTTAATTGTATGATCATATAAATGAAGAAGAGTGGAGATGCTTGGATTGGATGAAGATAATGCTCTTTTCA
Organism: Mytilisepta virgata; assembly: GCA_028015205.1. NCBI lineage: Eukaryota > Metazoa > Mollusca > Bivalvia > Mytilida > Mytilidae > Mytilisepta > Mytilisepta virgata. The sequence goes on along the minus strand of CM051520.1, from coordinate 2,845,103 downwards.
ATTTGAATACGGCCTTCATAGATTTCTTATAACATATTTCTTTAACTTGTTTAAATAGTCCACTTGATGTAAATTTCATTTCCAGATATTTATAATGATTTACACACTCTATAATATCATTATTGAAAGTAAAATTGTCATGAAGGTTTTTACCAGGCTTATTAAAAATTAAAACCTGAGTTTTTCATAATTGACCTCCAAGCACCACTCTTCACAACATTTGTATAGTCTATCAAGTTTCTTTTGTAAACCAGCCTTAGTATTGGAAAAAATAATGATGTCATCAGCATACATAAGACAATCAATAACCATTTAGGTTAACAGCATCTGGACACTCTTTGAAAATATTTGGCAAGTCGTTAATAAATATCCTAAACAGGTTTGGGCTTAAAACATCCCCTTGCCTTACCCCAACAAGTGAGCCAAAGTTTGGTGTAAGATAATTTCCTATTTTTACACACAATTGACTTTTATTATACATATCACTAAGTATTTTATAAAATTGTCCTGAAATGTTATATTTTAACAGTTTATATTTTATAACAGAGTGAATAACCCTATCGAAACCTTTTGAAATCCATAAAGCATGCATAAAGTTTACCTCCTTTAACACTGTTATATTTATCTATCAGAGTTATATATGATATGTCTTCCACAAACGATCCTCATTTTATATGGATCCGATGAAAAACATAGCCACTGTTGCTAAAAATAGAACATAGGGGTAAATTGCTGTTTTTTGTTAATAAGTCAAAAACCGTTACAGATATCGAATATCTGACTGACAAGATCTACCTAACCTGAAATTTTGAAGGAAATCCTAAAACCCATTTAGGAGTTATTGCCCTTTTTTCGTCAAATTTAAAAAATTTAACATTTTTCGTCATTTATCTCCAAAACTATTGGAGATAGAAGTGAAATGTTAATTTGAAAAATGTTTTCCATGTTGAGATCTACATACCCTGAAATTTTAAAGGAAATCCCAAAACCCATTTAGGAGTTATTGCCCTTTTTTGTCAAATTTTCAAACTTTTAACATTTTTGCGTTTATCTCCAAAACTATTTGAGATAAAAGTGAAATGTAAATTGAAAAATGTTTGCCATGTTGAGATCTACCTACCCTGAAATTTTGAAGGGAATCCCAATTCTATTTAGGAGTTATTGGTTTGTGTAATTTGAGGTTGGGTTCTGTTACATTTATTTAAGGTTCACCCTTATTCCTGGTCAATTTTATCAACTTCCTGCCAGGACTACCACCATCAGGGAACATATTTTAACATTAAACCTTATGAAAAATAAATCTTCAACAAATTTTCCCTGAACAATTGAACCAATTGCAACAAACTTGGTCAAATAGTTGATTAATTGTCCAATGAAAACCAGACTCCAGGTGAGCGATACAGGCTCTGGTGAGCCTCTTGTTTGTTGTATTTATTATATTTTTCATTAGAAGTGTCAAAAAATATACAGCATATTTGTATGAGCCTAGAAAAATAGGAGGTTTTCTGAGAAAGTTATTAAATTTGGACATTTCTGATTTGAATAAGGAATGTAATTTGTAGATAATATGATGTAAGAAACACTATGATTCGCTACAAATTACAAACTTGTGAACATTAAAGGTGAGCAGCAGGGTACCATGGCTAGGACATGATATTATGCTACTAATATATTGAAAAAAGCATTCAACAAATTTTATTTGGCCAGTAGATATGCTATTAACAGGATAAAATATTTATTATCCCCCTTTTTTTACTCCTGTAGGAAAAATTTAATGTTATTATCTGCTTTTTTTCAGGATGTTGTTGATATGTCAGATGGATGTGGGGCTAAATTTAAAGCTGTAATTGTTTCACCTCAATTTGAAGGAAAACCTCTTTTACAAAGGCACAGGTAGTACTATATGCCATAGACTTTTATTTTAAAAAGACTGAACAACTAGTTAAGCCATGCCAATTAATTACTTTTTTGCTGGACTTCCCCCATGTCAAAAATAACTGCAACTATTTAGTGCAGCACATACGTACATGACATAACAAAATGAAATTCATCCTCTACTTGCACATTTTACAAGGTCTGAATGTTACAGTACCTCCCTCTTTCAATTTCTAATATATACTTTGATATGATAACAATGAAGTCAATAGTAAATTGATATTTTGGACTGGACAGAGTATTATCGAACACAATTAAAATAGAAAGAAACATCAAAGATACACTCTGGTGACCCATAAAGCTTAAGACTACACATATGGCTCAAGACCTGCAATGAACTTTGACCTGAGGGATACGAAAGAAGTCCATTAAAAAAATTATAATTGCACCATGATATATGGACCTACTGTAACAAAACCAATCATGATAACAGAATAACTAGTGTTGTTTTAAAGGCGTATTTACCTGAGACATTTGACATAGAAATAGTGAAAGGATTAAATGAATAAAACCAAGAAAATTTTTATTCTACATGGAGAGCATGAAAGAGGTACATTTTACTTTCCGGAAGGAGACTTTTTTACCATGGCTCGTGATTTCTCAAATTACGGAAAAAGTAGACTGACTTCACACCCCGAGATTTTAACTGGATATGTGCCATTGTATGGCGATCGTTTTGAACCATCTCCCATGTTTCAACGAAACGTACAGACTTAATGGCAGCCTATTATTTCATGACTTCTGTAACAGGAAAACAATTGCGCTGCCTGACCCATATGTTGCTCATTGCATCTTCTGATAAACTAATTGTGGTTTAATTTTAATAGCTGAAAAAAAGCATAAAAAACATCCTCTTGAGGTCATCTGCTTTATTTTCTTTAAAAAAAATATTGTCACACGCACGTACAAAATTCTTTCACCTCAGGAAAACATTTTTTCTGAAAGAAAATAAAATGTCACAAAAATCAAAGGACAAATTATTAATTTGGCATGGCCTTATTTAATGAGTCCATATGTAGTCCCTAAAATCAAAGGACAAATGATTAATTTGGAATGGCCTTATTTAATGAGGCCATATGTAGTCCCTAAAATTGAATTAGTCTACCACATCATACATTACAATATATTACCTGCATATGAAATCATGGGATGTTGTCTACTGGACTCATAATCAATATAATTTCACTTAATGACTTTACCAATTTTGAAACCTGTAATTGTTGTGCAAAACGGAAAGATTAAAATGTCAGTGTATAAACTATATAAATTTGTCATAAGATTATTAAAATCTGAAATTAGTGAAGCTTTGCATAATTTATCTGGTCTCACTAGTGGCACCAATTGCAAAATTGATTCTTTAAGATTTTCATCCAATGAAAATTGACATTATAACCAATTTCTTACCATGTTAAGAGAATCATTTCAAATTTTCTATATCTTGGTGCAGATATCATTGAAGCCCAAGATGTAATGTTCAAATTTATGCAATTGTTTTTCAACAACATCTCATAGTCAGTTGTTTAAGAACTTCATATTTCCTTTACATTTTTAGTTGGTAAAATCAATAATTTTGTGGTGGAAATTACTGTAAATTTCTTATATTTTGTTGGATGATAGGTTTAAAGTAAAGTTGTTCATAAGTTTGAAGAATATTTATTTCAAGCTGAGAGAGAAATTAAAACCACAAAATTCACTATCCTTTAAATAATGCATTTCCATTAAATCAGAAAAATTGATACCCATAGAATTTAATTAGTAGTAATTCACAGTACCTTTTTACTGGCATCTGTCCTTAATTTCCAGAAGTCCATATATGAATATACTTTTCTTAATCTTGGATATACGGTGAAAAAAAGTAAACAATAAAAAGGATAACAGGAAAAGTCAACAATGACATGCCAATCGTTTAATGCGACCTAATTGACAGATCCCCAGACAAAAAATAATGTATAAAAAGAAGTCAGGATAGCCAGACACTTGTTACAGACACTGGGCATTGGTGTGGTTTAAACTTCCTCTTTTCTATCCTTACCCTAACTTACCTGATCAGATAACCATTTTGTTGTACATGAATTTGGTTGGGATAGTACAGTGATACACAATTTACTCCATACAATATAAACACAATACATACTTACTTCTAATTGGATAATACTTTCAGATTGGTAAATTCTACAATTGAAGAAGAAATGAAAACTATTCATGCATTTGAAATGAAAACTTGGACTCCAGAACAATATGAAAATCAGAAGAACAAAGATGGATGAAACCATGATTAAAGCCTACAAATGGTCATCCATTGCAATTAAAATATGCTCAGCCGACCTAAACAAAAGGATGTTAATACAATTATATGGATTATAAAATGTTATAAAATGTTATTTACTGGTTTTCTTATGTATTATAATCAAATATGTTTTTTAGGAGGAGGATTACAGTGTAGCATAGGTAGACCCTTGTCACTGTTACTGATAACTTTCCTGGTTAACGGTACTTTTCAAGTTGTGGAGTATTGTTATGAGAGGGAAAAATCTAATAGACACTTGTATAGACATCTTCTTGTTTCTTACGACTAGTTCTATTCTTATTCTGTTCAAAAGTAAGGCCTTAGGCATGTTAAGGTAACCTGTTGATATGTCTGGAGTTAATTGTTGAAGGCTCTGTGATGTTTTGCAAGTTCTATGATAATGTACCTTACAGCAATATCTCTTCAACCTTGATCCTCTCATTTGACAGAATTGGCTTTTAATTAAAAAATATTTCATTAAATGGCCATAATTTATCAGTTCAGAAAAAAAATATATTGTTTTTGTAAGATATAAAATCCAGGCTGCTCTAACAATCTCTGTAAGGGGAGATAATTCATATTAAATTGTATTGTTAATTTAAGGTTTGATATTACCTGTGATAAAACAAAGCTTGAGAAGTTGGAGGATCGCCTAGATTTAATTTGAATTTCAATGATAATAAAGCATAAAAACAAAAGCTTCAAAGGTGGTGTTATGTTAATTGTTTTTCAGCAGCCATGTTCTGGTTCCCAGGGCATAATTCCAAAAGACTGTTTTAAACATTTTGTACTATACTTGTCATTATGGCAATACTGATCCAAGGTAAGGACTCCTGGATAAATTTTTTTTTGAAAGGGGAAAAGCTAAGGACATTCCACCAGAAAGTCATTCATCAGTTTAACATTTTAAATCATTTTAGCTGATTTTTGTTTATTTTAGTGACCACAGCCATATTCAGATTAGAACAGGAACTCTTAAACCTAAATTCTCAACAGTGTTTATTTTCTATTATAATACAAATGTAAATTAGAATTGTATGAATGGAACCTAAACTTTAAGTGACATTCTTATGATGTCAAAAATGTATGTCTGACCAGAGCCATGTATGTAAACTTTATAAAGCTCATTTGTGAGAAGTGTAATACCAATTTTCAGCTCATTTGACAATATGGTTTGAGTTTGAACCAATTAGATACGTTGAATTGTTGTGGTCCAATAGATATTATGAGCTAACACACAAAATAATACGGTAGTTCGTCATGACTACTAATGATCACTTGCCTGTCAACGCTGAGGTTGCGAGTTCGAATCTCACCTGTGGCGGGGTGTGTTTGACTCCGATCTTAATAGACAAGGATTGCCAATTTTCCTACCGAAGGTCAGTGGTTCTCTCCGGGTACTCCGGCTTCCTCCACCAGTAAAAACTGGCCGCCGTGAAATATGTGCCAAATGTGTTGAAAACGGCGTAAAACCCCAACTAAACAAACAAACAAACACAAAATAATACCCCCCCCCATTTTCCACCATACCATACTATCCAATCCATTTTGTTTACTGCATATTTTCATATGGTGGATTGCCTTTGAGTCACATTTTTTAAAACCCTTAAGGAGTTGCATATGCCTCAAATGTTTTAAAATAAATTCACAAGCCAAATTATCTACCGTTAAACACATCAGATACAGATTTATTCTGGTTACACGTCTTCATACATGAATGTGTGCTATCTATTATTTCATACCATTCAACTGTTAAGGAGCTGTTGGACTTACAATGTCAATATACCATAAGACAATTCAAATAATTCCAGTTATCTCCCGTTCAAATATTGGAATTATTTTGTGTACTTTATGTGAAGGTTCATTAAATTCTCTCAAACGGTTGACAAGATGTTGCACTCACAAGATTCATACACAGACAGGGTCACGTAGTTATGGAGATTTTTAAAATCAATCCACCATAAATATAGAACTTTTTATTCCTTGATTGGAGATGAAATATGTAAGTTTTTCCATAAATGCGGTGCATCATGTTTCATAAGTTGTTTGACTGGGGCAAAATATTCAAAATTCAATTCATACGGTGGTTCCATAGATGTTTCATTTAAGTTTCAGATATTTGGGTCAGGGCTTCGGAGAACATGCAAGTGAAGCTAAGGTTTTTATTGCATTTTGGTATTTAGGGAAACCTTTGGAATTGTAGGACATCTGCATATTTAGCCAAATTTGAATCCAGAGGTTTATTTTTTCATATTTGTTTTATTTTGATTAAAGATTAACAGTTTAGGAATATTGTATTTTGTCCAAGTAATTACTTTATTCACAAATCATCATACTGGAACCAAATTTTGTCCCAAGACGGCAGCCATTTGGGTGAAATTTTTTTCATGGTAAAGTAGTAGTTCACTAATTTTATTGACATCTCTAAATTTAAAGGCAAGCTTCGCTCAATTATTACAATAGAATGCCAATAATCACTGATAGGTACACTTTTATTTATCACAGATTTATGTTGTAAATGATACTAACAACTTGTTCTAAATATTGTTCAACAGATGCTTGAACCATTGTTTTCACAGATAAATAAAAAACAAGTATAACATTGAGAAATACATCAAAATAAGGATTTAACCAACCATTAAAACAGATAAAAAAATGTTTTATATGAATCATTTGTTTATTTTTTTCCTTTCTTTCCACCTCCTTTCTTCTTCCTTGCTTTAAGAGCTTTTCTGACCTTGTAAGATCGCCAGAAAGCTTGAACAGTGGTGGCAGCTTTAACCATAAGTGCCATTTCACGTTCTGCAGCCTCACGTTTTTCACGTGCAAGCCTACGTTCTTCCATGATCTGGTCATACTCTGCAGACATTGTTTTGAATCGTTCCTCAACTTCATCGAGTTGCTTTTTCTGTGCATTATATCCTGCCTCAAGTTCATCATATTCCTCCTAACAAAATAGAATAGTAGTGACTCATTAGCTACATTATATCATTATAATTAACTACTTCCACATGCTTTAGTTTTTAAACGAGTTAAGTCATGCACACCTAGGTGATTCAAGATAAATTATTGCAGAACAGTAACCCAAATGGAGTTTTAATGCAAACAACACAATACAAACATAATCATACATTTGTACAACTCAAGTTTTTATCATATAATTTACATGTTTATTTCAATAGTTATGGATATTGGATTGACCAATGTGGACCTCATCTCTATCGATCGCTTTATGTAGTCTACAACACTCGACAAAATATCTTTTTCTGGGTTTAAAATAAATTTTAATATAGAATCAAGCTGGCTAAAACCAGGATAGTGTAAATTGATATGAGTTAAGAGACATTCAGTTTTTAATAAGGGCTGCTGAATACATCATTAAAACAAACCTGCAGTAAAATTACCAATAAACCACGCCTCGTATGAAGTGACGACATCATAATATGTTTTTTAGATTGCAACAAAGTCTTATTTTGTCAATGGCAATTTAAAACATTTTCAATGGTTTTCCCTATTAAAATCAAAATAATTCGTGGTCGCCTTTGGTTTGTGGTCGATTTTTCCATAGGATGGCCAAATTTCTGTTAATTTTACCCCCCAATCCGCTGGGCGATGCTCAGGGTAAAATTTATACAAAATATGGTGAACCCGTGATAAAATCTAAAACAAACCACAGGCGGCCATGAATTATTTCTAAAATTTCAAGCATTAATATGCATAGGAATTTTTTTTTAATTTCTGTGAGAAACATAACATATAATCATCTGATTTTTGCAAACTTCTTTGTGCAAATCAATTTCATACTTTCTAAAGATTTTCATAAAATATTGTATAAATTATCTCCCTTTTTTCAGTTTCAACTTAATCTATTAATTTCTCTATCAGATCTTAGAATGAATTAGACTTTTGGACCAGATTAAAATTTCATTACAATCTCATATGTTCTGCATCTTTTTTCATTGAACGTGAATATTTAATTATAGTAATAGCTAAATATACTAGTATTATGCTAAATAAACTGTTGACACAGAGATAGGTCTCATCTGTCATCAGAAAATTTGAAAAACAATCTGATGGACAGCAACAATGCTAATAAATTGGAAGTCACTGGACCATGACCTAGGAGACAGGGCCTTGAATTGTCAATTAACTGTGATGTACTGATAGTAATGCAACCTTAATGAAAATATCATTGATCTATCACAAGTAGTTCCTATCAAACTTACTTAAGTGAAAAACCTAACATTGAGAATTGCTAATTAATCAAAAGTCACTGGACCTTGACCTGGGGGCAGGGATTCGAAATGGTTGTCAAATTGAGATGTAATGATAGTAATGCATCTTTATACAAAATACCATTGATCTATCACAAGTAGTTATTATCGAACTAACTTGAGCAGAAAACTTAACAATTTCCACATTATTTTTTGTGTATATTTTTTGGTTAAAATGCTGTTTATTCATCCACTTCTGAGAGAACACCAATATGTTGTCAAGTTATTGTCATTTCGTAATTTAAAAAGGTAACAATGGTAAATCTATATATTCTCTCTACATTTGGAATCAGAATGTTTTAGAGGTTTAAAATCCAAACCAAAATCTAACAAACAAGAACATAAAAAAAACAAAGAAACATGTATAGAATAATAAACATATTATACATATTACAGCTGTATCACAATAATGGTACGTGTACAATCAATCCCTAGACTCATGCCTCCATCAAATTTTAATTGTATATAAAGGAATATCTTTATCAATAGTGCTTGCTATCAATGTAAATGGGACATAAAAATTTGATTTTTGTTTGGATTCCTCTTTGTTTTAATTGTTTTGGATTTGATGGTTGTGCTAACTTATATATTCATCATTATATCTTTAACAGGTTTTCCAATATTTTGATCTCGAGCACTGCTGGTAAGTTGTCAGTCAAAGAAATGGCCATACAGTGCATCAATTTATTTTGGTATTTTGTGATACAGTTTATTCATACCAAAGTATATATGTTTTAACTCTTCCCTTACCTGTCGTTCGTTCATTTCCTGATCATATTTCTGTATTAAACCTTCCACTTGTGATTCTACTTTGAATTTGGTCTGTAAAAAAAAGGAAAGAAAACTAGAACATTGTTCCTCGGATGATACTGTATGAATTTTGAAAATGAATTCTCAATAGATTGGTATATATATGAGATTTAACTTGGACTATATAATATATTATCATGATAACTTGAACAGAATATTCTGATGGCACCATTTATAACTGGAACTTTGCTAGATACTTTGTAATACATCTATATGGTTCACAAACAATTTACTTATCTAAACGTTATACATGTACAGTCAACAAAATATTTTTTACTGTTCGGGTGTTGTCTTCCTGTTTTATGTCACATTTGATTGTATTGTACTTAAGGAGGAAGCTGAAATGCTAAGACAGCCTCTGAAACATCACCAACCCTATTTATCTCAGATCATTCACTAATTCAACTGACAATGACAACCATTTACAGTCTTGACAGTCTCTAGGTATTTTAATGTGTCTCCCAGTTTCTATGAGTAAGTCATGGTCAGACACCCTAAATTTGGTTGAAAGTTTTCTTATTTAAATAAAGAAAATGTTGGATGAGATAAATAATATTCTATTTTGTATTCATTTACATTCAATACCACTACACATGTTCAATTATATTACAAATGTATTATTTTATAAAAATGCAACCAGGAATTCAAGCTCTTCATATTTCTATTTTGTCTCCTTTCATGGAAATGATGGTGTATTAGAATCAAAATGACTGGTGGTGACAAAGCACATTTTGGGTGAAAACTATCTGGTGTAAAGAAGGTTTTTGTCTACATGTAGGTTCATGATAAAAAAAAAACAACTTCTTGTTTCCCTCAACCCTTCAACTTTTTTCTACGGTCTATGGTGATACATAATTTGTCTCAGCCTGATGGTTGTTGAAACAATGAACTTACGTGATATGAGAAAAAAAACATCAGTATTTACCTTCCGCAAATCCTGTTCCTTGTCTTTGTGCTCAAGGATAAGATTCTGAAGTTGAGTTTTAAGTTGGACTATATCATTTTGAAGTCTCTGTATTTTTCCTTCATGGTTCTTTTTATCTGCAGATTCTTGTTTCTCTTGCTCATTTTTGATACGTGAAATGTTGTCTTTCGAAAAGTTTATAATCTGTTGTAATTCAGTCTGAAGTTTTTTTATCACATCATTTTTCTTTTTCATCTACAAGAAAATGAATAAATTTTACTACAACATACATGTACTCATTACTGAAAATTCTCTCATTAAGATTTAGCTTTATATTATGTGTAGGTTGAAGTATTTTACATATTTTATATGTATACTTTGTTCTTTTCATCCTTGACACACCAACTATATTACATTTACATGTAGGTTGTATGATTTTATACAGTTTATTTTTGTAATATAATATAACATCATAATTTTAAAAAACAATTAGCTTATTACAATTAAAATTATGTCTGATTTAAGGGCAAATTTTGCAGAACTCAGCATTGATTTTCTAGAACATAATATTTTATACACCCTTTTGTCCCAAAATAACCTTATTTCTCCATTACATTTCCACTCACAATCTAAAATTTTAAAGTTCTTTCAAATTCAATAAAATACAAGATAGCACTTTCAACCCATACTTGTTATTTGGCATGTACATGTAAATTTATGAAATATTTCACAAGCCAATCAAATTGGACACTGTTCATGTGGAATTGGTGGCAAGAGTTCCATTGATACCCCCATCAGTGTATCTTTGTTAACTCTGTCTAAGATATGTACAAAATGTAGTTTCCAATTTGGAAAGAGTTCCATATGGAATACCCAAATAATTTTGACAACAGATTAAGCTCAAATAACACTGTAGTGTTCCAGCTAAGTTAAAGGCCACAAAACTCAATAGCATACATGTGTATTTAAAGGATAAGTCACATTTTTTGCCATTTTAGACCTCAAAAAGGACAAACAAAAGTAATGTCAACTTTCCAGAAATATCATCTGTTCAATTGTTCTATTAAATTAACAGAAAAGGTAAACAACGACACAGCAATTAATTAAGCAATCCATGTATATACATGTATTAACCTGTATGCTCAACACACAGTCTGGTTTATTTGTATTCAAAACTGTTTTTACCATATATTACATAAAGAAATGTAATTTGTACATGTAGGACAAAGACCATGTAGAGCACTAAAAAATGCAAGGAAAGAGAGGAACTTTAGGTTACATGCAGTAAAAATGCAAAAGTAATTCTGCTTGATCAGTTTGTTTCATTCTTAAACAATTATACCTCCTCTTCTTTATCAGCTACAGCAGCTTCAAGCTCTTCTTCCATTTTTTCAATGATAGCAGCATTGTTTCTTTCTCTCTGTGATACTTCCTGGATGTATGCCATACGTTCCTTTTCTTCTTCTGGCGTGGTTAATAATTTGTTCAATAAAATATCTTTTAAATCATTCATATAAGATAAGAGTTTATCACTCTCTTGAGGCCGCTGTCCAAAGTGGTTCTTCACTGTGTTAAATGCACTGCCATTCAACTGAAATGCTCTTAAAATATTTTTGCATGAGGAACTTAGCTGTTGAGCAACAAGACTCAAACTTCTCATTGTACGTTCTGTCTGACTGTCAAAACTAGCAATTGATTGATTCGATCTTTGACTTCCAGCACTGCTGCCCCTTGAAGGTGGCTTATTTATTGGACTTTGGGGTGGACTCTGATCACCATCACTTACATCATCAGTGTCAGCTGTTGGTTGTGTAACATCAGTTTCATTTTGTTGATCCTGAGATGCCTCACTATGCACTGAACTGGCGGTTCTTATTCTGTTTCTCTGCATTTGTCTATCTAGCTGTTCTTTTATATCATTATAGCTACTGATAATAACGCTGTGATTTTCCAATAAACTACATAGTTCTGAACCAAAACTTATTCTAAATCTATCCAAATTCATAAGTATGTAGGGAATCATAGAAGAAATTTCTATTTTCTGGATAGTGTCCTCAAATACAGACATAACACGTTGGGCTTCAATTGTAGCAATTTTCTTTCTAGCAGGTTCCAAGGCACGAGCTGGATCCAGACGTAGTCTGTTTCTAATTTTATTTGGTGCCCCTTTCGGTGGTGGTTGGGGTACTGTTAGTTTCATGTTTATGGTTGGTTCGGTCGCAATTGAATCAGCTATTGTTTGAGTTCGCATTGCAGTTGCCATATTGAAGAAAAAATAAATTACAAACTCAGAATACAAGTCTTTTCTAACAAAATCACTATAAATTCACATCATAGTCTTCTCAGCCTTCTAACAACCACACAACACAACTACTGTTTATTACGCTTCCCTAAACAACATATAGTTCAGATAATGATAGCGAATTGTTAAAACCAAAACTGAAATACGTAATGAAATATCCAGGTTTAAAATCAATTTCCTATTTTGTACTTGCAATAAAGAAATGTTTATTATTTAACTTGAATTTTAAACTATAAACATTCGCACAATAATATAACTGTTGTCAGGGTACTACTTTCAATGCGGAAGTAACCTTTGTTCGGAATATTTTTAGAACTTCGTAACGCTTTCAGTCTTTTCGTGTAATTTTGGAAAATGAAGTCAATATGGCGGGTAACTTGGAAAGCCCTCTTCTAATCAGGACTGCAAATGGTTTTACAACATTAGGTATATTTTAATCAAAAGATAATGATTAAAGGAAGGGTGTCTAAGTCAATTTCAAGCGTTTTAGGTTACATTTTCGTTAAATTTTAATTTGAAATAAAAGAGAAATATTTATGTGTTCAATTTCAAATCAAACACAAGTACAATAAATGGGTCATGACACATAAACAATAATATACAATGTAAATTTAATTTCATTTCGGAAAACATATGAATTTGTAAACTTTACTAATTTGCAAAGTGTTTACAAATTTGTAAATCATAAAAACGCAACTTTAAATACTCTCCCTGATTTGATTCAGTTGATATTAAAACTTTTCACTGATAAAAGCCAAGGATTCTGCATTGCTTTAACCTCAATGTTTTCACCCCCTGTGGTGCCAAAATACCTCCTATAAGAGCATAGGTCCTACTTAAATAAGCCTGCAGAGAAAATGTATATGCCTCTTATTTTAAGTAAAAGTAGTGTTATATTATTTTAAGTGTATATTTCATGTTTTTATGAAGTTTATCGGGTTATTTTGAAAGTTAAATGACAATAAAAATTATCGTTTGCTGACGTTCGTTAATCACTATTGAGCATGCGCATATAATGTGATAGAACTAATATCCTTTTTTATTGTGCTAATTACATGTACATTATCGGTAATTAACGATTGTTTATAAGATGATATGACACTTGTGAGCTGATATCAGACAGGTGACTAATTAACGGTCGTTTATTATAATGTTGCAGAGATACTTCCTGGTCTCATAAAACATCTAAAACTCTATTAAAATTGTGATTTAGCTATTCATTTTATATAGGTATTCATCCATATGTATTATTTTTATCCATTTTTATTACAAGAAGAGCACAAATACCGGTAACAATATTGGGCAATGCCGTTTTTTGTTATTTTATGCCTATGGATTTAAAACAGCATATTAATTATAACCATATTCATAAATTGTCACTGTTCTTTGATGATAGATCACTGTTTGGTCTTTAATTCAATAAATATTACAATGTCCTGCTCTCAAGTTTTGAAAATATACAAAATGTAGCACTAATTCAAGTTTCTAGAATATCTGATTTCATGTTGGTCGATCTCCAAGTTCATATGCGGCCCCATTTGATCCATCCCCAGGTTATGGTCGATTTATTCCATATTCAATAATTAACAGTGTTACATTGAAAATAGAATGAAAACTGGACATAGATTAACACCTTTCAAAATACAGATGTTAGGTTTCAGTGGTACATGTATATGCCCTAACAAAATATGTATAAAAACTTCACAAAAGTTGATACTAATTTTAATGCACAGAATATATTTTGCCAAAAGTTGAAGAGCAAAATGTTAATATGACCAAAAAAGTAAAGCCAGAATCATCTAAGGAAAATTATGCACGATGGAGATACTCCTCAGTTTTCAACAAATTGAATAGGGTATTCATTTTTAAAAACTTTACGTTATGAGACACCCACACGAAAAATTTAAATAAAATGAAATAAAAACTCTGCAAAGGACATAGATTTTAATGCAATTGACCCTCACAGCACTTTAACCCAGTATGTGCACTATAAATCTGCACTTAAGACCTTTAAATTCAGTAACATCATTGAACATATCCCACTGAAACTCGTCCATTTTCAAGTTTGCCAAAAAACTTATGATTTTTTGTTTAATGACATTTATAGTTTCCAATACTAAATGTAATCAACTAATGTTTTATACTTACTGTCATTTAAGGAAAAGCAGGTTAGACCTTCCACAATTATTACATTTTCCGACACAGTAAAAAAAAATGTGTCTGTGAATATACTAATTTTTATTTTATATAATATAACCTGTCAGTTAAAAGATGGCTTTCCTTGGAATTATTGGCCATTTAAAGAATGCATTCAGTCACCCAAAGTAAAACAAAATATCTAATAACTATTGAATTCAATGTCAGTATTCATTATGTTACTGTTACAAAATATTTTAAGAAAATGGAAATTAATTATAAAAGCTCCTATTCATCCAACTGAACAAGTACATCTTCAGTACGGATCATACCGAATATTTTTGCTATTTAATACTTGTGGAGTTGGCTGTTGTACAGAAAATTTTTAAGCTTTAAATTTTGATGTTTAACTTGTTTCTTTATCTAAAACCTAAGGTAATGTCATGAAGATTGTAATGTTTTATAAAATGAAAAAAAGTGTTTAAAATTTGAAATTTGATCTGGAATTTGAAATTATCCAGTTTTTGTGTAATTTTTATTTAGAGCTGAAATGGAGATAGGAATTCATGGTAAGACAGAGAAACTTATGTATGTGTTACTTTCTATTTCAGATGAGGATCATTATGATGTTCCATCAAATCAAAATGATAATGATGAATCTGTTTACAATGCACATGTCGGTAGTGGATCAAATCATCAGATTAGGGATGGCCATGATTCTGCTTACCATGTCGTCAGCAGACGACACAACCGGTACAAAATTTGGGAACTAAATTATCAGGAGGCAGCAATTTTTCTACAAGAGGGTGAAAATAATGACAAATACAATACTCATCCTAGAGACTTCAAAGCTTTACCAGCATATAAAATTGCTCACAAACAGATATTTTACTTGATGGACCTGTTTGCTGCATTACTGGTTATGGGGTTAGCTGCCTGTGAAAGACCTGCAGTTCCATACCTTACACTTCCTGTAGGGGTAAGTTTAAAAGCCTGTAATTCCATACCAAACACTTTCAATGGGGGTAAGTTTAAAGAACCTGCAGTTCCGTACCTTATAGTAGTACAACTGCAGTGGTATGTTTAAAGACCAACAGATCCATACCTAACACTTCCAGTAGGGGTAAGTTTAAATTCCTAAAGATCCATACCTAACTCTTCCAGTAGGGGTAAGTTTAAAGACCTGCAGTTCCATACCTTACACGTCCTGTATGGGTAAGTTTGAAAGCCTGTAGTTCCATACCAAACACTTTCAATTGGGGTAAGTTTAAAGAACCTGCAGTTCAATACCTTACACTAGTACAACAGCAGTGGTATGTTTAAAGATCAGCAGATCCATACCTAACACTTCCAGTAGGGGTAAGTTTAAAGGCCTACAGTTCCATACCTAAATTGTCCAGCAGTGGTAAGATTAAAGACCTACAATTGCATAAATTTAACAGCTTGTAGTTCCAAACCAAACACTTTCAGTGGGGCTAAATTTACAGACCATCAGTACTGTACATAAACACTTACAGAATTTTGGTAAGTACATTGTAATTATATCAGTCACTGAAATTTTGATCTTTACAAGAAATTTGTCTACTTAGAAAAAATAAATACATTTGTACGTGTTTACATATATAATAAATTGGGATATTTTGGCCTTTTTTGTTGTTTTAAGGGGGTACCAAAACTTCGACTAAAATAGATTTGGCTCGTTTAATTTTTATAAAATTTTGACCAAATATGTATTTTGACCTGTTCACAAAAATATAAAAATTTCCAGAAATTTGAACCACACAATTTACGGGAATAATTTCATTGGATAAATAGCAGTTTGGCAAACACTAATTTTGATCTTTGAGAAGCTTTATTTATCTTTAATAATTGTATGGGATTAAATTTTCAGCTGATTTTTAAAGAGTTAACTCCCTTAGGTGTTCTGTACCCCCTAAAAATGTGTTTAATTTTTGGATTGATTTTATTTTGGTATGTTTAATTTTTGCACATTTGCAACAGGTGCCAAATAAACCAAAATATAACCACGGCCAAAATACCACAATTTATGGTATTTTTTTGTACGAGCCTTAGAAACAGGTATTTGTTTGTTTGGTATAAATGTGAGGTTTACTGCAGTGATAATTTGTTTTCCAATAAAGGGAAAAGGTCTGAAGAAGCTGATTTTTCTATGTTTTATCTGCATGTAGAGTGAAAAAACTACACTAAAAACTATCATTTCAAATAACAATATGAAGAAGGGTAACATGCATTGATATTATCATATTCTGAATTTGAAAAGTTTATAAATATGGGATACTAAGAAGAGCACTATTTTATAAATTGCATCATATAGTGAAATCAATGGGTTTGTTTTTAAATTTTTTATTAAAAGTTAATTTTTTGCAGGTACATGCATCCTTAGAACTGTTTGGATTATTAATACTAGGTCTGGAGCTTGGAATAAGAATGAAATGGTTGGGATTTACTACATTTATAAAACATAAAAGGACACTTATTAAGGCAAGTCATTTATTTTTTTTGTAATATTTTGGCACAAATAAAATTTATTCAGTTCCTTAATTATATTGCTTCAACAGATTATCAAAAAATGGAGAATAAAGATACATACCAAGAATTGCCTTTATATAAATTAATTTTTTTTTTATAGAGTTGCACACTGATCATTGTGTTTATAGAGAGCATTGTAGTTATGGTACGACAGACAAACCATTTCCGAGTGACCAGGTCTCTGAGACCGTTATTTCTCATAGACACATATTATTGTAGAGGTGTTAGAAGGTGAGACAATATGTTAGTCAAATTTTATTAATTAATTAATTAGTTATTGTTGAACTCAGTATAGCTCTCATTAACATTTACAGAATATCCAAATTCATTAACAAGGATAATAAAAACTATGTTAAGTTCATCAAAAACTTTTTAAAAAAATCCACTGACAACAGATTGAACATGCCATACAACTTTCTGTTGAGATTGTTGATACAGTATGAAAGAGGTGAGTGTTTGAAAAGAAAATTGGCCAAAACAAAAAAAAAATTCAGTAAAAAATCCATAACCATACCCATACAAAGAAATCAATGGCAAATGCTTCTGATATGGGACATCCAAAAAAAACGTGGAAAGGTTAAAATACATGTACATGTACTTTATATGAGTATATTAACATAAATTGTTCGTAGATTTTTCATCTGATTTTTTGAAAATTGAAGTTTTATCAAGGGAGCAGAACAGTTTTTACATTAGTCTTGCTTTTATTCATTCATTATTGGAATACTTTTTAACACTTATTTGGAATACATTGTATTCTATAATTTATCAATATCATATTTTTATTTGCACAATATATTTGGGATTTTCTCTCAGATATTGATTATTTTTGTAGATTTGATGATTAAATGCTTCATTGTGAATGGGATATATTTTCATACTTGAGTTTGATTACCGGTAATTTTTGATATTCGATATCTTAATATAGACAATATTTACATTTTGCAGGACATTCAGACAGATTTTACAGTCAATGCCTCCAATTCTAGACATGTTGCTGTTACTGTTGTTTTTTATGCTAATCTTTTCTATATTGGGTATGTATTGTTACAGTGATCTACAAGTAAATTAAACATGGACAAACTTAATTTGCTTGAATTTTCAAGTTTTTTTTATACTAAAGTTGAAAAATGTAATGAAAAATTGAGGTCCATGTGGATCCTTAAGGACCAAAAAATGTTCATTATTGCCAAAATTTAAGATGTAAATATAGGTTCTAAAAGATTATTTAATATTTATATGTATATTCAGCCAGGAGAAGTTGGTTAGTAATAATAATTAAAATATTACAGACTTATTATTCGTTAGACAGGGCAGGTATGTTTTATTGCTTAAACTGTGGTAGATAAATTAATTAAAGACTAAATATCTTAATTTTAGGATTTTATTTATTTTCTGGGATCCAAGGTGATAATGTGAGTATCAAATTGCAGTATTTTATATTTTTGATAAACAATAATTTTCAGAAAAGATCAATTTATTGAAATACCTTCTGTTTCTTGTTTAATTTTTGTATGTTATCCAGTTCTTGAGAAATGGAGTTTAGAAGATAAACAAATTACTGAAAAATGACAATGTTTAACTGATAACTAATTGACATAATCTTAAATAACCTAATTTTGAGCAATTGTGGCACACTTGAGCTATTTCAATGTTTTTGTCCATATTGTTTACTAGATTACACCCATGAAATCGCTGGCACGAAGTTATAATGTCTATTTTTATTAACCTTTTCGACCCGTTTGTTTTTAACCCGACATACAACCATTTTTTTTTGTCACTGCAATGATCATTTATGTTAGAAGAGCATATTCATAGATTTTACTTGAAAGAGAAGGGACACACAAATTCGTGTCTTTATTTAGTAATATGGATAGGTGTTGATATGACTCTGCACTAGTGCCGATTTAACCAGGTACTGATTTGACCAGTCCCATAATGACCAGACGCCGATTTCACCAGGTGTAGAACTGGCTTGTATTTGATTAACGAACAGGGAATATTTGTTTGTGATAATTCATATAGGACAGGTCAGGCCCAAATCACAGATATTTTTTAACTTTAAAAAATAGAAAGGTTTATCTGAATGCAAATTGAAAGTGCAAAGAATATAGTGTTTTGACATGTATACGTTGAAATGATTGACAGCCTAAAATGCAGACCGGAAAGAAATTTCAGAGTCGAGCGATGGGAAGGGCTGTGAATCTGAATTGGTTATTTTCCGTTTTTCTCTCAAAATACCCTAAAACAGATCATCAAACTCTGTGCGTTGATCATGTATGTTATACATGTAATAATATATTCTTGGATTTTATTCGAGTCTCTTTATTTAGTAATATAGATGTTATAGACTTCTCCCTTTTGTTACTAAGTAGAATCCCTGTACATTAGACCCAGATTGATATGTAACAAAGAAAAAGGGTTTAGTACCCATGCTTGATTTTAACAGCTTAAATACATGTATATTGTACAGAAGCATCATAAAAATACCTGAAATGTTGAAAATAATCATGATAATATTGTGAAGTATTTCCAATTCATCAATACCTATTGATTTTTTCTGAGCTGCAGTCCTGAAGATAGAGAGTAGTAACTCATTGGTATATGTATTTTTATATTTCAGTATTTCGCCACACTTCAGGACAGTTTTGTCAGTTTGTTTGTACTTTTAACAACAGCTAAGTAAGTACTGAAATATTTCCACATTTGAAAGTACATGTTATAAAGTTAGACATGATTTTATTCTAATGGTATTAAAAAGGGAAAAAAGCTGTGGTTTAGTGCTTAATGCATTGGGCTACAAAGTCAAGGGTCTCTGGTATGATTCTCATAAATTTTGGAGCCTTTTTTATACCACCTGCAAACAAGGTTTGTCCATCTGCCCATGATCATATCTGAATATTGGATAGATTTTAATGAAACTTGACACAAACTTAGTTCATCAAATGAAGGTCTGCATGAAACAGAACAATTCTGGTCCGACATCTTTAAGGGGAGATAATTGGACGAGGATATATTTGAATTATCATAGTGTATTGACCTTTTACATTGTTAGTGCAACTTATCCCAAACAGTATGTTGGAATTACATGAAACATCATATAAAGGTAGTGCACTGTATTATATGTATGGGGCAAAATAGTGCCGCTCAAACTTCATATAGAGGAGATAATTGACTTAAGCATTTATTTGAAACATTTATACATGTAGTATTGATCTTGCAAGTGAAAAAAACATTGATTGAAATACACCATGTGAAGATGTATATGAGGCTGAAAATTCTTATCCAACATTTTACTTTATTATAATTTTATGCATTTATTTGATTCATCAAATGATTTTGACATTGTAATGGCAGCCACTAGTTTGAAGGGTGGGTATTATTTTGTGAGCTTGTTGACAGAACATGTTGTTGACACCATTTTCAAGCATGGTCTCAATAAATGATGCTAGTCCCTGCATTGGGAAAAAATGTCTGCCCCATATTTAGGGAGAGAAATGCCCTTGTCACATTAAAGATAATTTTAAGACGTCGAAAAAAGTGGACTAAAATGCCACTACAGGGTCTGCTTTTTCACCCTCCAAATGGAGAGGGATAAGTACAAATATTTATAACTTGATTCTCTATCCACTATTGATAAAGAAATAAGTTTAAACTGTCTAAACTAAAGATATTAAAACTTTTCACTATGAGACATAGCATAGATTTGTATATGAAGATGCCAGCCTATCTTTACACCTTGTATGTTTCTATCTTTACAGTTATCCAGATGTCATGATGCCAGCTTATGCCAATAACAGATTTTACTGTATATTTTACATAGTTTACCTATCGCTGGAACTTTATTTTATAATGAATTTGGTGAGTGAATGAAAGTTGAAAAATAAAACAGAAAAATATTGACAGTTGAATCTAATTACAGTAAAAACTGTAATCAGCTAATATACTCTTAAATGTTTCCTTATTATTTTTATTAATTTTTGAATTGTTATGTGTTATGTGTTTACTAAAAGGACATTGTGTGATTGCTGATACCCAACATATCATTTTATTAAGCCCTGCAAACAAAGTTTAGGCGATATATAGATATGTAGTTACATTTTTACCTAAGATAACTAAAATATGTGTGAAGGATTTTGTGGGCCAGTTTTTTTTTCAAATGCCTTGACCCCATTATAATGCTCCAATTGGCCATGTGAAGTTTTCAGGATTATGTCTTATCATCGTTTACTATGCATGACAGGGCAACAGTTTTTGGTTCATTTGATATGTCAGATATATGGAAGTGGTTTTTACCACAATTTAATTCTTTACTGGTCAAGGTTTCAGAATGAGGTCTGTTTCTCAAATAGTATCATGGCAGGTGAACAATATTAGAGTACAGAATTCATAATACAATGTGCATGTTAAATTTTCTGCTGTATAATTACAGTGTCCTTTTGTATTTTGGTATGGACCAAGATCTCTCTGAATTTCAGAATAGATTTCTGTTACATTTGGTTTGATTTTATTGAGGTTTTAAGCAATTGTTGACAGGTATGATCAGAGTTTAAAGCATCTGGCCATGACCTCAGTGTTTTTTCAGTTAAAATCATTACTACAGGTTAGAAAAATTTTGGTGATCACTCTTGTATATCAAGCGAACTACTTATTTTTCAGTTCCTTGCTGTAGTGTATGACACATTTTCTACCCTTGAGAAAAAGAAAGTCAGGAAGTTATTTTTCCACAAAAGACTTGGATGTCAACATGCCTTCCGATTACTAGTCACTAAAGCAGTATGTAGATTTATATAAAAATAGGTGTACAAGAAGTTAAGTTTATTGCATTGAAAGAGGTGAAATACATGTAACCCTGGTTTATTTTGAAATATAACCCGACTATTCACCAGTGAAATAAAATATATATTTATTATTAGTTTTGCTCTACCGCCTGAAAAATGGATAACCATCGTATCTGATTTTAGAAATTTTACAATTCATCAATAACTGCTTAAATTTCAAACCTAATATATATGACTTATGACCAAATAACACCAATAATTCAATCTATGAATTTAACTGTTCAAATAATTTAGTTACAGTCTTTAATCATTAGCAAAAGAATTGATTGGGAAACATTAATGCTATTCGATTACTGTATTGCTAAGGGAGAAAATAATTACAGGGAAATTGTGCATTATGTGACAACAGTGTTTTATGACATGTAGTAAAATCAGTTTGCTGACATAACTAGAAATGGAATGAAGAAAACTACATCAATGAGACTGCGAGAATGTATTGAAAAATATGAAAAGGGGTCATTTTACTGTTGATTTAATGTTCCATATTTTTTCTTGCAGAATAATAAATGTATATCCTTGAAACACTTTATCGGAATGATGAAATATTTACGTCCAAATAAGAGTAAGTTCATTTAATTATCTAGTAGAAGTTATAGTTACTCAAACAAAATAGAATCAAGTTTTATAAGTAGGACCTTTTAATGTATATCCTTGAAACATTTTATCGGAATGATGAAATATTTATGTCCAAATAAGAGTAAGTTCATTTAATTATCTAGTAGAAGTTATAGTTACTCAAACAAAATAGAATCAAGTTTTATGTCATTGAAGCTTGCAGTTAAGAATGACCATCTGTGCATCTAACACCTTCAGCCAATATTTTGATAATGTAAGTTTTTCAAATATCAGAAATATAATGTAAATTGTCATTTAGGTAAAGTTGAAGTTGTTTATTTGATTTTGCAATGCATACTCGTATTTGCCTCAACATTATTCCAGAGCACTCAACACGATGTGTATTATACACAAATTATGGATTATATCATTATGCAGTATGAAAAGTGACATTTTTTTTATCACATAGTTTTTACCGCAAATCATCTGCTATTGACCTGATTATCAAATTGGAATTCCTGTCATATAGAAGGTGCAGTTTCCAGTATATCAGCTTTATCAATACTGAAGATTGTTTAGTTAAACATACTTATAATAGATGTTACAATAGAAATACATAAAATATTTTTCAATCCTACATTTTATTATAAATGTAATTTGCTGATATTTAAAGTCCCAAGTATCCTTAAAGTAGAAGTGATGTATATATTTCTCAGGTAGAAGGGATGGCTACCTTGTATTTAAGATGCTCAATACCAGTAGATCAGGGATGTTAAATCTGGAAGAATTCCATCAAATTTACCATTCTATAGACCTTCAATGGATGGTTCGTATTCAGCTGTTTATTTACATAACTTCAAATAGTAGTGTTAAAATATATTTATATTGATTGGTATTGCTTTGGGTACTTTTAAAACTTATATAACCCAACCATTGCTAAAAGTTTATCACAGATTGGGCTATCCAGTCTCAATGTTGTTAAAGGACTCAGTTGTCTCATGATTGTGCGCTTGACTCGAGTGAGGAAGGTCGCAGATTCGATCTTTGGCCGTGTCAAACCAAAGACATTAAAATTTATATTTGCTGCTTCTCCGCCTATGAGTAAGAGCAAAGGCCTGGTCGACTCGGAGTTTGTATAATGTGTAGGGGGATGATATGTCTTCCTGTGGACTGTTACCTCATGAGAGCTACCATGTTAAAAATCCGGGTCAGCGTGTCAGTCTAGCGCAAAGCAGGATTCATATTCATATCATATCAACCTGTTCTCGTCCTGATATGCAATTAATGGTTGCCACTGGATGTTAAACAATAATTCATCCGTCCATCTCAGTATTGTTGAACACAACTTTTATTGCCGTTCTTCAGTTAAAATTCACAGAGAAAAATCTATCATGCCTAACTGTAGTTTTTGAGCATTTTTACCTTCAGTTATTTGTTGATTGGCATATTGGTTGAAAATTTCCATTTTTAAAATATTATTGAATTACCCATTTGACAGGTAAAATTGTATCATTGAACATTGTGACATGTAAGTGTGACAGTTTATGACATTAATAATTAGCAAAATGTTTTGGTATTAAGAAGTTATCAATAGTTTACTGTCATTGTTATCTCCTGTTACATGTAACATTTGATTTTAATGTCTATATATGAATTATTTACAAAGATACTTGATTGTTTATACTTTCCATATCATTTCAGTTGAAGTCTGACGAGAACATTATTTGGTCGTCTCATTTTAGATATCCATTCAACAGAATGTTTAGATGTAAGTATGTATATAACAAGAAGTTTTGAAATGGTCATTTATACATTATAAATCAGACATTACCCATACTGGGGCAAGATTCTGCTGAGATAAACCTGATATAGTCCTTATCAAGATTATTCAGTATCCCCAAAAATGTCTAAAATTAGACAACACTGTCAGTTTTCTAAGCTAAGGCATAAAAGCCCGTTGAAGTCTGTATTTCTTGATTTTTTTAGGGCTCTTGTCGCATTGACATTTATCAGTATCTCCTTCCACTCCTATTCCACTATGCTCCAAAAATAAACGTTAATACATGTAGGTCAGTATTGAAGATATGTGATTCCTTCCATGAGTGTGAGAAATTCCATCTTTTTTCATGAATAGAGGGCACTTGAACAAGTGAAAAGACAGAATTTCTCATACTAGTGGAATAAATCCCAAATCTTCAATAGCGATGAGTGTAAGAACCTACATCTTCTGTAAATTACAATACAATTTCTGCTTTTTCTATACAGACTGCATGAGAAAATTACTTGCATACTTGACAATTAGTAATGGTGTCAAAGGATATTTGACATTGTCAGTACTGTAAATATTCAACTCAAACTCATGACATTTCATCGAATTTCCACATATGACAGATATTCTCACATGTCCCTTTCTGTCATGGGCTGTTTACCATGGAAATGGCTGATTTACTGGAAAAGTCTGATATAATATAGTTCTTAAGAAATAATTGTACAATAAATGTATAGAGCTAAGTGTATCACTTATTTCAGACATACACAGACTGGTAAAATGGAAATGGTTTAAAAGATTTATATGTAAGTCAGAAATATCTTTTTTCTGAGAATTTTAAAGATTTCATACCAGGTTGATTTGCATAAAAGTTTCACCTATGTATGTTGTTTATTTGATATATATATACATGTATTATTCAATGATACACACCTGCAAAGTAAATCCTGAAAGAAAAACCATACTGACAAAAATATTTTCCAATTTGCAGCATATGAATTTTTCCACATCCACAGCGCATGTTCAAGAAAAATAACTGTGGCACAGACATCATAAAAACATCAAAGTATATTTACAGCATATTGATTTTATTCCTTTTGTTTTTACCTCTGTCATAATCTGCAGTGTAGTGGTTCTAAAAAATAAAACATTGTTATGGTATTAATTAATGGAATGTTGAAAACATCTACAAACATGTATTAATAAAATAAAAAAATTTTATATTTCAGATTTTGTCATAGCTGTTAACTTCTTAATGATATTGGTTGAAACCATACAGATGTCTGGTAGGTTTAGCATTGTATAGTACCAAGGAAATGTGACACGAAGAGACAATTTCAAGAAAGAATTTTTGGCACACAATACAAATTTTCACTGAATTTGTAGACAAGGGTACCAGGAGATCTTTTAAAATTAGGTTGATCTTCATTGGTGTGAAATTTGAAGTTTTGAGCAGTATGTATTTCAGCTACTTTTTGGTCCTTTCAATGGAATTCTTATTTTTTGAAACTTTAATCCCTTCTATTTTTGTTGGTCTGTGCTTTCTTAACAAAGCTTAAAAGTTTTATATTTTACTATTTAAATTTCAGTTACTATAGAAGCTGGAAGCCATAAGATAACAGACAGGGAAGATTGGGCTGCACTCGCCTCAACAGTATTTGTTTGTAGTAAGTTTACATGCTTTACAGCGTTTTGGGTTTCTTGTTTCGGACTGCCAATTTTCATCCTTGGTCACACTTAAATCTTAAAAGTTGAAAGGTGCACAAACAGTTGATGAAAATAGTTGTCACATAAATTTTATATTTATACAAGAAAGTCAGAGTATTAAAATGCATTTAGAAATGCAGCTTTGTTAGTGATAAAGTTAAAATATATGTCTGATTACTGGTAATTTAATCTTTCATAAAACAAATTTAAAACCTGCTTTAATTGTATTATTCTGTCTTTTGCGTTAAACAATAAGAGTTATATGGAAGGATTATCACAGAGGAATTAATACATACATGTACATTGTAACTATATTTCTTTATTTATTGCAGTTTATACTCCGTTCATAATAAATACATTATTTATTATCTGATTTAAATTACGAAATTATCAGTGTAATGTGAATGTTTTTTTCAGTATATATAGTAGAATGTATATTAAAGATTTTAGGGAAAGGACCAGCAGTATACTTTACAACTGGATGGGATCTGTAAGTACATGTGTATTCACTTAATGTTAATAAGTAGATTAATTATCCCCTCGACCAACATAGTTGGGGAGGGGATATAGTGTTTGCTTTAGACGTTTGTCCGTCAGTCCGTCCCACCTTGTAAAGATCCAGAGCTAAGACACTAATTCATATAGGTAGAATATTTCACCAGTGGATGCGTCTAGGAAAATTAACGAAGGTTCCTATAAAAATTGGACAAATTGAATCCACAGTACCAAGTGTGCAAAGAAAATTTATACAGTATCTTGAGTTCATTTGTACAGCTCAGAAAATATGTGTAAATGTGTTATTTGACATTTTAGCATACCTCTGTGATAGGATTGTTGCGATTTTTTTGTTAATGTATGACAAAGTAAAGAAGATTTTGTTTATTTTTAGATTTGATTTTTTGGTTACAACCACGTCTGTGATAGGATTGTTAGGTGAATTTTTCAATGATACATTTTACTTTATCATTGTTCTTAGACCATTTAAATTGTTAAGGTAAGTGAAAAAAATAGGTATTGAATTAATTCAATTATAAAGTATGTATTATTTAACACAGTGCAATCTCATTTAAAGTAAATATTAACTAGGAATTATGTATATCTGTCAAATTCTGATCTGTAACAGAAAATGCCACACTTCAAAATTTTTATGATTACATGTAACACTAGATATATATACCCATTCATCTACTTTTAGGATGTACATGTATCACCAATTTTTTATTTTATGACATACATATACATCATGTAATTAAAAGATTGATTGTCACATGATGTCAATAGGTCATTGAAAAAATCGAGATTCATTGAAAAACTAATTAAGTGTGAAATGGTATATACATGTAAGGGGACTTAAATTCACAATTTGACACCGTAGGTTGTCTCCCAGTGACTCCTGATTCTGAAAATAAACCAAAAACCTTGCAGAATATATGGACTAAATGTGCAAGAGAAAACTCAGAAATATGGAAGCAAAAAAAAAGAAGAAATTTGCTTAAGCATTTTTGATTGGTACTCAGAATGTTTTATGTGGCTTTACTTAAATCACAGTGTCTTGCAATGTGATATTTATTATTATGAAGTATTAATTATTATTACTATTCGTAATTTTAATTGGTTATTATACAGCTGATTTCAGGTTTTGTAAAATATGTATTGTATAGAAAACGTTACCTTCTAGATCATGTCTAATATACAGATACATAGTTGCACAGTTTCATCCTTTATTATACAGATTACTGTATTCAATCCCTCATCTGATACTGATTTCAATACAATATTGACTTGTAGATTTATCTCTTTTGACTATTAACGATTTAACAATTCACAGAATCAATAGTATTGATTGTGCACTCCAATGATACGCATATCATATCGTCACTTCAGAATTGCGATACATTTGCTGGCTTATAGGCACCGTTTCCTGCTAAATTTAGAATCTCTTAACTGGTTTCCAGTTTTTGGCATGAAAAATTTCAGTTGCATTGTCATTAGTCTCTATACCTGTTCACATGTGTGAAAAATTGTCTCTTGCAAGCTCTTGTAATATATTTTTTATTCCTCAATATTCCTCAATATTGATAATGCCATAACCCTTTAGTACAATTTCCTTCAATATTAGACATAAACCTGCATTACATCCTGTTGCTTATATTTTTGTGTTTCTGTTTTAATCTATAGATTATTTAAGATGAAGCGGAGGTACAGAGATGTATTGGGGACATTGTTTGTTTTATTTACACGATTGGTCAGGTAAGATCAGATAATATTCAGAAACTCTTCAGCCCATTTTAAAGAAACTTCAGTTCAGTTTCACAGATAAAATCTACGTATTATATCATTTGAAAGAAATGATTTCTGAATATTTAAGAGTAATCTGCTATCAGTCCATGCTATATTGTAAATAGATATTTGGTTTATATTATGTTTGTGGATTTTTATATTTTTTTATCCAACAAATCTTAATCAAAACTTTGTAGTAGAGTCAACATATAGGGATCTCTATTTTTCTTCTGTTGTATGTCACATCTAACCAAAGCTCCTAAACTTACAAATGGATCTTCATGAAATTTTAAGAGAATTAACAGTAATTGCAATCATTTTGTACCTCCTAGTTCTTTTTTCCATATCAAAACATGGAATTGTCATTTGTCATTAATGGTACTTGAGAAAATATATTTTCGTGTTATAAGGGAGACAACTCTAACAGTACTAGGTGAACAGCCGTTCTGTCATGACTTATTGTAATTGAAACAAGCCATTGTTAGGACTTTAGTTTAATAAATTTACTCACTCCCTTCATTGCTTAGCAGCAGACATCTTTATCTGCAACTCCTCTTTAACAAATTATTGATTAAAGTGTTCAAGAGAAAATTCAAATGTAAACACTTGGTATAAAACATAGCTTTCTTTTTCAGTCTTGCCATTGTTATTATTCTGGTATATTACTTCTTTGCCATTATTGGAATGGAGATGTTTCTACACACAGATCTACGTAACTGCTGCAAGTATGTTCATTTTATCAGCTATATGTTTCTTTGATTCTGCTGATTTAACAGAAACAGCTGTATCTGATCTCATCACTAGTGGTAAAAATGATATTATTGTCAATCACATTGTTGATAAAGAATAACTTAACTAAAAGTCATAATGTGTTCAGTGTTCTAATGATACCAATGAAAATTTTGGTCTTTATTATTCATGCAATGTACATACACGCATGTGCAAAAAAAATGGCAATTCTTGTCCATTAGGATTGAGATCAAGCACGCATAAGAGCTTAGACTTTCATCAGAAAAGTTGGCAATTCTTGTCTGTTAATAGCTCAGAAAAATACAGATAATTCACTAAATAAAATTTGTTTTTCAATGTACTGTTACAGTTTGAAAGCATATACAGTGGAACCTCTGTAAACTGAACAGCTGTGGGACCAGAGAAATCGGCCGGTTTTCAGAGGGTCCGGTTTTAGGAGGTTCCGGAAAAGATGTATCTGATCCGGAGAGTGAAACCGGAAATTTATTACAATGTATTATAACGATGTTGTAAAATTGTGCCATGTGCTTACATATGTACATGTATCACGCGCACATTATTTTAATACAATTAATTGTTTTTAATCCCAATCCGACGTTTTTATTGGTGGCTGATTATTGTTTGATTAACAGCTTTCACACCTTTTTTTAAAATGGTTTAGTTTAATGATGTCAATCATCGATTGATTAAGGATGACATGTATTACGGTTCACTGATTTTCCAGGTAATACATGGTTTTGGCTTGTTTCTGGAGGTTAATTTGACAAGAATATGTATGAAGAAGACATGTATATGTTTGTACTGGAAAGTACGGCCGGTGTTTGGAATTCAGAGGGTCCGGTTTTCAGAGGATTTTTTTACTTTAATATATAAGCAAAAATTCCGGACCGAAAGTAAAAGTTTGGTTTTCAGAGGAATCCGGTTTTCAGAGGGGCCGGTTTTCGGGGGTTCCACTGTATAGTGCTCTTTAGCATTATGACACAATATTTAAACAATGTTATTTAACAATTTGACACGATATATTAACAATGTAATTTAACAATTTGACACAATATTTTAACAATGTAATTTAACAATTTGACAGGATATTTTAACAATGTAATTTAACAATATGGCAATACATGTATTTTAACAATGTAATTTAACAATTTGACATGATCGATATATTAACATTGTAAATTTTCTGTTACAGAAACACAAGTGTTGAAGCTTACTACAGATACAGCAATAGTTCAACCAATCAGATGTTTTATTATTTAAACAGTTTTGACAATATTCTAATATCAGGAGGTTTGTATGTACATGTTACAATATAATATTTGGTTTATAGTTTATGTAGTTAGAATTGATGTGTTTGGATAGTTGTACATGTTCATACTAATGTTAGGTTAAAAAATCAGAACCATGAAATTTAAAACATGGAAGAAATAAATACTTGTGGTACAGCTTAGTTTCTGTTACATATAGCAGATTCTATAGCACTCAGCACTCGTTCAGATATAATAAGAAATCCCGAACTGAAAAGAATTAAATTATTAATTTGAAATTCCTTCAAATCTATATACAACTTTTTCTGGAAAATTACTCTAAAATGGAGATGTGTATATAGGAAATTTAGAGCATATAATTATGACAATTGTTAGTTTTGTTTTTCAGTAACTTTGTTTGAGTTGACAGTGGTAAATAATTGGTTTATAATAATGGTAAGTTTTATTCAAATGAAAATTTTTCAATGTTTATCTTTTTGTGGATTGTTAATACAAAACCTTTTCTTTTATTGTAATATGCTGGTGTTTTAAATCTTTGATCAAGCTGATTAATCAAGGTACATGGCAGATAAGTTCTTACATCAGAATTCCAATATGCACAAAGTTGAAGGGAACAGGACTTTTATAGGTGCCCTTAATCTTAATCAAAGTAAGGCCTTCAACATAGAAGAAATCTCACACTTTATTGCAAGTTTAAGATGGCCTGTAGCACTGATTTAAAAAAATATTCTGTGTTATGTTTACAGATATTAAATTTTTGTCCTCCGCCGCAACCCGATTGAGGGACTTAGTAATGGTCTGCGCTGTCCGTCCGTCCGTCAGTTATTTGTTGACGCAACTCCTCTGAGACCGCTGATCAGATTTCATTCTATTTTTGTAGGATTGTTATTCATCTTTTGTACTTGATCCTTTCGCACCACAATTTTGATTCGACAAATTTTTCGGGAGTTATGGGACTTTAACTTTTTTCTGCATTCGACAATATAGGAACACTTTGTGGACGCAACTCCTCTGAGACCCATGATCAGATTTCGTTCAAATTTTGTAGGATTGATAGTCACCACATGTACTTGATCATATTGCATTTCGATTTTGATTCGAAAAATTTTATGGGAGTTATTGAACTTTTTAACGTTTTTTTGCATGTGATACTATAGGAACACTGGACGCAACTCCTCTGAGACCGCTGATCGTATTTCATTCAAATTTTGTAGAATTGTTTGTTACCATATGTACTTGATCCTATGCCACCATTTCAATAATACACATTTCGTATATCTTGTGGGGCTTCGACTTTTCTCGGCGGCGGGGGACGTTTGGCTACCTGTAGCGATCTTGTTTATTTTGATACTTTGATAATGTATTATTGTATGAAATGAAAGATATGGATAAGTTCTTTACACAAAATGTAAACATGCTCTGTGGATAAGTTCACAGTACCTCCACATGCACAGAAGTTGAAGCAAAGGAAAGGTGCTTTATTTTTTGTTATTCAGTTGTAAGTCACAGTGAGGCTCTCAAACTTCCAAAGAAATCTAAAAACTGAAAAGAATCACATTATTAAATATTTCATCTCGCATTATGATTTCTTTTGAAAATGAAAATATCAATTTTATGCCAGATTTCTGGAATTTGGTAAATTCTGCATCTACATTCGTACATTCCTTATAAAGAGAATATAGAAAAAAAATAAATGATTTCCACTTTCACCCATGTTATTATGATGGCCATATAAACTGTAAGAAACATTGTATATTACAGGAAGGGTTTGCCCACCATGTAGGAGAATGGTCCAGGATATATTTTATGTTGTTCTATATTGTAATGATGGTAAGTAGATCTATCATTAAATACCAGTTTTTATAACTGATCCCAGAACTTGGAGTACGTGACAAAAACATAATAAAAGCACAAATTATGGATTTTGGATTCTTCAAACAATAGGTTATTTTTGTCTCGCCTTGACGGAGTCAAAAGGCGAGACATAGGTATGCTGTTTCCGGCGTCGGCGGCGGCGATGGCGTCAACAATGTATTAGTTTGTGATTAGCTCAGTTTTATGGGGATCCACTAGTGGTAGGTCAATGATAATTGGTATGCAGATGTATTACCATTGCCACATCTCATTGCCATGGAGATTATTTGGCTCCGCCCCCTCAGTCATGGTCTATTGACTTTGAATGGTTTGCTTACTTTACATGTATTAGTTTGTGATTAGGTCAGTTTATGGGGATTCACTAGTGGTAGGTCAATGATAATTGGTATTCAGATGTATTACCATTGCTACATCTCATTGCCATGGAGATTATTTGGCTCCACCCCATCAGTCATGGTCTATTGACTTTGAATGGTTTACTTACTTTACATGTATTAGTTTGTGATTAGGTCAGTTTATGGGGATCCACTAGTGGTAGGTCAATGATAATTGGTATGCAGATGTATTACCATTGCTACATCTCATTGCCATGGAGATTATTTGGCTCCGCCCCCTCAGTCATGGTCTATTGACTTTGAATGGTTTGCTTACTTTACATGTATTAGTTTGTGATTAGGTCAGTTTATGGGGATCCACTAGTGGTAGGTCAATGATAATTGGTATGCAGATGTATTACCATTGCTACATCTCATTGCCATGGAGATTATTTGGCTCCACCCCCTCAGTCATGGTCTATTGACTTTGAATGGTTTGCTTACTTTACATATATTATGA
Source organism: Mytilisepta virgata (assembly GCA_028015205.1). Classification (NCBI taxonomy): domain Eukaryota; kingdom Metazoa; phylum Mollusca; class Bivalvia; order Mytilida; family Mytilidae; genus Mytilisepta; species Mytilisepta virgata. The sequence goes on along the minus strand of CM051520.1, from coordinate 2,812,027 downwards.
GTCTGGTGAAGAGGAACCTTGAGGGATCCTGTACTGGAAATCAACTATAAGTAACTATAAGTAAACAAACAAAATTATATTTCATTGGACACAATTCGCCATGATGAGGTTGGGTTGAAAAGCTACACATAGGTAGGCTAATTCGTGCATATTCATTGAATGAATATTTCCATAACTTACATGTTAAAGTATTGCTATCAGTGGTGGATCCAGAACTTTTTGTAAGGGGGGGGGGGGGGGGGGGGGGGGGGGGGCACTGACTGACCTAAGGGGGGCCCACTCCAGTCACGCATCAGTGATTCCCTATATAATCAACCTAATTTTTCCCACAAAATTTTTGTATTTAGGTTTGGGAACGAAATAATAAGTCAATGGTATTTGGTATCCAGTTGTATTAGCAATCACACATCTCATTTAAATGGAGATTGTTTAACCATGTAACTCAGTTTTGGTTCATTGACTTTGAATGTTTGCATAACTTGTGTAAGATGTTAAGGTATTGCTATTATGATTTCAACATTTGCATAATCAAAATTACAAAAAGGCGAGACATATCTCTGTGATAACAGTTTATAAAAAAAAAATTTTATGTCAGAAAAATGATTTAAATGTCACAATATTCAGTATCTGATGTTTTTTCCACTATTGATCCGGTTCAGATGGAGTAATATATGCATAATTTAAAAGAACAAATTAAAATTTATACTGATAAAAATAAATAGATCCGCGATATCTATAGTAAAAAAAGGTAAAAAAGAAAAGAAAAAAAAATGCCTCCAGAATTTTTAAAGATAGTGAATAAGGAATTTTATGAATTTATGTGTGACTTTTATAACTTCATAGATTGTGAAGGAATTTTGTTGTAGTCTTCATCTTAGAAAACCAATCCTCCCCAATTCCCTATCAATTGTGGATAAGCCTTTATGAATTTTGGTACATTATATTATAGGTAGTAATGAATATTGTGGTAGCCTTCATCTTAGAACAATTTTTATTCCGTATGCAGTATATCAGACAGATGCATGTTGATGACATTGATGGTAAGTCATTGGAAGCATTGTACAAGTATGGAATATCTTATCTCAAAAAATGTTTCAAGAGTTCTTAAGGAGAGGCAGGTCAACAATTGATTTACTCTTTTTAAATGTCATGAACATGTTCCATTAAGGATGGATAAAATCTTTATACAAAATATGGGGAAAAGGTTGATATTTAACATCTTTTGTTCCTCCTGTGCATTTTACAAAGAGCAACATACTACATAAGTGCTAAATGTCCCCAGAAATAATGGTGTGAAAATTTATAAAAATTAAATCCCCAAAATAATGTCTAATTAGAAGACCAAAGACTTCTTGGTAAGGCACATGGAGGATAAGCATGTTTATAGAACCTATTCTTAATTTTAGATCATGCCAGACACACAGTTCATATGACATTGTCAGAAGAAGAGAAAGCCATGTGTGATAATCGGTTCAATAAACTAACAGGAGAACATCTAGTCAATCAGGCCAAGTCATGTGAAATACCTGTAAGTCAGGTGGTATACATTTTACTTAGATTGATCAGGCCAAGTCGTGTTATATACCTGTAAGTCGGATGGTGTACATGTGACTTTAGTCAATCAGGCCAAGCCACATGATACACTTGTAAGTAAGATTTTATACATCTTGCATAATTCAGTCAGATCAAGTCATGTGTTATAATTTGTAAGTCAGATGTTATATCTGTGACTTAAGTCAATTAGGCCAAGTCATGATATACCTTAGTCAAGTTGTATACAAATCATATAAGTCATTCTCACTAATTCATGATATATACCTGTAAGTCAGATGGTACACGTGTGGCTAAGTCATGTGATATATGTACTATTTATATCTCAGAAATAATTGAATAAGAAAAATAATTAAGTCAAGTGATTAACCTTTCTATTTAGTCCAAATCAGTCAAATGGCATCCTAAGCCAGGTTGTATTTAAGAAAAATGGTGGACTGAAACATTTCATTTGCAAAAAGGGATTAAGGATGACAATCACAAAAATAAAAAGTAACAGTTTGATTCTATACATCAGACTCAATCATTAATCTCACAATATTATCTGTTGACAAAGAATCACAATAACATATGCTTACAAAAATATCTGAATTTTTAGTGGTTAATTAATAAGATTGAAGTCTTAAGATAAATTAATGTCTTGACATGCATGTATTACTACCTTGGTTTTTTTAGACTCCATATTTGTATAAAGGAGAAAGATTCAGAAGTAAAGATGATTATAGTTTGAGGATGTACAGTGATGAACTAAAGGTGAGAATTTTATGTAGTTTTACTGACCACTGTGTACACAAAATTAACCATCATGTTTTATCAAATTACTGAATACACCATCTTTTTGTTACAACCAGATTTTCCAAAATAAAATATTCGTTTTGCTATTGATGGTGGTTAGACGACAGGCAGGTGTTACTAAACAGTAATGAAGGAAAAATTGCATTTTATTCACAAAACTTAAAATTCATTATGCTAATTTTAGATTTAAACCAGCAATTTTCCCAGTTTAAAAAAATCCCCAAACTTATCACATTTAATTTTTCTACAGACATGGATCGAGGAAGACCAACAACGTAGAGACGAAGTTATAGCCAATATGGAAAGTCTAAGACAGAGACGCAGGACAAACCACAGTGTTAATACTGACGAGGATTTGGACGTACCAATATTCTTTCATAATACACTGTCAGATTTAGAGACTCCCAATCAGGAAAACAGTTTTGCCTGATGATAATAAGTTGACACTTGTTATCTCAAGCTTATTTGTAATGACCAAAAATACGTCAAAGTATTTGTCTAATGACAGTAATTAATACTACATTTAATCCTGATATTATAGGGTTATGGCTTTAATATTTATCAATTATGGACTTTTAATGAGGTCAATACATTATATATGGACCTGGTAGAATGATATTGACTGAGAATAGTCTGAGGTCGATGTATAATGTAATGACCGAATTAAAAGTCCTTAATTGTTATATTACATATAGCACTGTCTGTTTTCAATCAAGAAACCTTCCGCAGCACTTTCAAACCAAATTATGTAAGATGTGCATTTTGATAGTTCTCTACCTTCTGAAAAACAGCTAGACAATGAAATATAAAGTTAAACAGATTTAATAAAAAAAAAAAAAATAGAAAAAAAAAACAACAAGACGACAATACAGTTGATTCTTGTGGTCTCAAAATCGCTTAAGTCGAAATTTCGATTATGTCAAATTTTTTTTTCTGGTCCCGAGCAGACGAAAGTATAATGTATTTTTATTCCTTTTGTCTCGAAATTCAATAAGTCGAAATTCCAGGTATGTCGAACTAATATAACATACGCAGGAAATATAATTAGTACAAAATAAACTCATTATGTTGAATTCCTGAATTGTCTATACAGGTGAACCAAATACACACACTGGTCAATCAATAACCTGTTTGGAATCGATGCTGGAAATTTGTTTCATTCAGATTATGTTTTTGATTACAATTTTGTTTTGACTTAAATATTTATTATGTTTTTAAAATTAAATAGTATTATGGATTTTGTAATGAAAATAAATTCATAACAATAAAATGAAGGGTTTTTAACAGTTTGAGTAACGTCCTATTTATTAACACTATGGTCGTTAAAAAGTTGGATTATGTTAATGAGGCGCAATTTGCCGAAAAAGAATTTGTAAAATCACGTTAGGTCAAAGCTAAAGGATTTTCAGTTTAAAGAAACAAATTCAAATTAAAAATTGATAACCTTTTTTTCAGACTTAATGAGAGAATCATCACTAATCAAAATTATTTAATATGTAAATCAGATGACCCAATCTGATAATGGCTTGGCCGCTGTTATAAAATCGGTGAAGATTAAAAAAATTTAATTTGACATTTTGAGCAAGTTTGATAAGAAGCATGTGAATCAAACAATAAATCATCAAACAACTAAAAACAATCATTGAACACACGACCTTTAAAACAGAATCTGAAATTCAGTTAGTGTTTATCTCCCTTGTACAAAACTTGTAGATTTCAAATTACTTTTTAGTCAAACTTCAGCCATCTCAAACACATTCCCATGGTCCCTTGCACTCCAAGATAAAGAGAATGAACTTTATTTAGAAATTTTATGAACGAATAGTGTTAATATTTCATCTGAATGTAATTTTAGTCAATATTCTTTTACGGAGTCAATATGCTTTTTACAAGAGGTTAATACTTGAAATATCCTGATAATCTTGCGACCAAACTAACCAATGAGAAAACAGGAAAAACACTGCATATGTAATATTGAGGAATATAGTCCCGAGCAAGACAATATATTGCACGAACTTACAATATATCCCCTTTATATGTCTGTGATATTGTTAGCTATGAAGTATTCAAGTTATTGTAAGCTATAAAATAGGGTATTCACTTGTTCACATGCTCAGTAGTTTGTGCAGTGCTAATGCATTCTCTGGTATTACTGTAAAATCACAAATTACATATGTATTACACATGTATTTATTACATATACGATAGAAGTTAGTGCTAGTGGAGTACTCTTTTAGCTCAGTTGATAGAGCGGTGGACTACTGTACCTGGGCTTCAGGGTTTGATCCCTGGTAGGTGGGAGACAAATCATGCTCTATTGTTGAAATTATAATACAATTTGTGTACAAAAACTTGTAGGTTTCTTTCATTTGAACAGAAGTTTAATTTAAATTTCACATTGATTTTTACACAGTATCTAACCTCACATTTTTCTAAAATAAGTGAAAGACCTACATGTATATATTGTTTTCATGTTTGTTTATGTTTTTAATGGAAAAATAATCTGGTTATTTGTTTGATGATTTATGGAAGACCACAGTCAGTGAAAATGATGATGTATGGCAGACTGCAGTTGACTGCAAACAATGATGTATGGCAGACTGCAGTTGTCTGCAAACAATGATGTATGGCAGACTGCAGTCAGCTGTAAATAATAATGTATGGCAGACTGCAGTTGGCTGCAAACAATGATGTATGGCAGACTGTAGTCGGCTGCAAACAGTGATGTATGGAATACATTTTGTACCACAGTCGACTGCAAACATTGACATATTGCAGACCCTTTATTTGGCCAGTAAATAGACCAGTTTTAGGATAAATTAGTATACAGTCAAATTTGATACACTATTGTTGAAGCAACCGTCAAAAAAACTTTGACCTGACAATAACAGAACAATAGCATATCTTAATATTATATTCTCTCCTGTAGAAAACTTGTTTTGTTATCAGCTATAAATGTTGTTCATGTTTCTGTTTCTGTTTTGATTTTATGTACCAAATAGAACATTACAAATGTATGGAAAATTACTTGATTGACCATAATATGCCAAATTTCTGGATTCCGGTCATATTTTTATCAATATACATTTCGTAATTTTTAAATTAAGGTATCCGGACCATAATAGATCATGAACGAAAAGTGTAGATCTTTTTGACCGTGAATGGCTGAACCAAAAAAATTAAAGCTGGAATTTTGTATATATATTTTTCTCAAGTTGAAACACACTCTGTTGCTTATATGCAGTCTGTAAAAATAAGTTAGTTATATTGACATTTCCGAAGTTTGCCGATAATTACCGAGGTCATTTCAATTGCGTTGTATGGAACATCCGGGAACTTTCGAATAATCACGTGGTCATTTATGGTCCGGATACCTTAAACATTGATGTTTTTTCTTGTTTCCACGTTTTTGTGATTTTTCTGTGTTTATTTATGGAGTAATATTTGGTACACTTTTCAGCCAACTTAGCAATTTATTTGGGTCTTGAAAAATTAATATGACATTTACATGGCCAAAGATACTTTGGGTTTTCATTGGTATATACAGTGTACATGTAAATTTATGATGAATTATTTTTAGTCTTATATTATGACCTTGGTGTTGCTTTGAACAATAACAGATTTATGTTATAATATTTATAACCTTTGACCTCTGTTATTTTATGGTAGTGCATTTGACATAGTAAATTGATAAGTTAAAAAGTTAAGTTTCAAAATTTTAATTCTACATAAATGAAATAAAAAATGAACAGATCTAAACAGTATGGTTTTTAGTTTTTCTTTCTTGACATTTTATTGATATGCAGTATACTTGTCACTTTTTCCATACACTGTATGAGCAGGATATTTAAGTTTATTTTGTTCAAACTTCTGTAGGATTGCTGCTGGGAGGTCAATATCACATTTATCAGCAAGGCGTACAAGATAAATCAAAATGTCACTCATCTCCTGTCCAACATGTTTCTTCTCTTTATCAGTAAATTCTATAATTAAACAGAAAAAGTGAACAGATGAATCTTGTTATCTCAGAATTGAAGAGACAATTTAAAAAACTGGAAATAACAATTGTAGGCTTAACATATCAAAAACCAGTTCTAAGAAAACAGTCTCCCAAAAAGAATTTTAAAAGAAAGAAAACAAATGAATTTTCTCACAAAAGTGAAGAACCAAGAAAATCCACTGATCTAATGAGTCAAGAAACCTGACGAATATGATTCAGAGCTTGTCTAAGTATTTATCCGATATAGTTGTTAAACCGATATACATTCATTTCTCATAATGAGAGTCTCAACTTTTTATACTTTGGAACACAGACAGGCAGTGGAAGATGAAGACAAGACTTGATTATTACCGGTATATTCAAACTGTGTCATTAAGTATAATAATTTACAGCAATTTGGAAACAAAAATGAAGTAGTACAAAAAGTCAAAAACATTTTAAATAACATTCAATACAAACCTGGTAGTCCAACTTTTACTTCTCCTTTCCACTGACTGAAATTTAAATGAACTAATGAATTAATGTACATAAATATATAGGTGTTGAAAAACCATAGCAAAAAGAGGGAATGACTTTACTGAAGTTGTGTTTCCTTTGAAGCAAGTTACCTGAGTTATTTCCCTTTTATTTTTTCTATTACTACTATACCAATCTTTAAAACAGTAAACAGTACATCATATGTCAGACTGTAACTGCCTTACATCCACACTGGTTTGTTTTATTTCTTAATTCCTCTGTCACCATTTAGATCATATATTATTACGACATGATAATCATGTCTAGCAATGAAAGAAGTAAATGACTGGAGTTATCACCCTTGATTTGAGCGTATAAATTGTGTGAATATTTACTAGTCTAATCATAAAAATGTAAAATGATATCTTCAGTGATCTATTCTTTGATGAACACGATGTGCACATTTCGTCGATGTATGATTCGTCAGTTTTGCTCAAAGCAAGTGTGAAAAGCAATCCGAAACATTAAAGAGCAAATTCAAAAATGGTAAAGCCAAAACTATCTAAGCAGAGAGCTATATACAAGGGAGATAATCCTTAGTTTTCACAAAATTTAACATTTTTGTAACTAAATTTAAAGCATAGAGTTGGAGCTAGTATCTGAGCTGGGATGAAAGCCCATGTGCAGACATTTGATCAATGAACTAAATTCGCTCACCAAGGCCATCGACATTTTTTTAGATCTTTGGTAAATACTGATACATGTTAAACTTACAATATTTCTGAAAGTTCACTGACCTCCGACTATTTAAAGGCCATCAGAAGATTCCTAGGCATATGGTATATACTTTACAATATTTCTGAAAGTTCACTGACCTCCAACTAAGGCCATCAGAAGATTCCTAGGCATATGGTATATATTTTACAATATTTCTGACAGTTCACTGACCTCCAACTAAGGCCATAGAAGATTCCTAGGCATAAGATATATACTTTACAATATTTCTGACAGTTCACTGACCTCCAACTAAGGCCATAGACGATTCCTAGGCATATGGTATATACTTTACAATATTTCTGATAGTTCCCCAACTTCAACTAATATAAGGCCAATATGATACAGATTCTTATGTGTGTGGTATATACTGATTCAAGATAAACTGACAGTTCACCGACTTCTTCAACTGAGGCAATCTGAAGATTCCTAGGTGTGTGGTACTGATTCAGGTTAAACTTATACTAACAATATTTCTGACAGTTCACGGCCAACTTCTCCAACTAAGGCAATCAGAAGATTCCTAGGTATGTGGTATTCATTCAAGTTAAACTTATACTTACAATATTTCTGACAGTTTACTGAATCCTCCAACTAGGGTAAGACCATCAGAAGAATCTAGGTGCGTGGTATTGATTCAAATTTATACTTACAATATTTCTGACAGTTCACCGACTTCTCCAACTAAGGCCATCAGAAGATTCCTAGGTGTGTGGTACTGATTCCAATTCCTCTCATTTGAAAATTCTTCCTGCATCTGTCTTCTATTAGTTTTAAAAATACAAAATATATTTTGTAATTATAATTTTATAAATCAAATTTATTAACCCAATTTTTAACAAAAAAACAAAATCTGGTTATTATAGTTACAGGGTTCATTCAGCACGAATTCATCCATCATTTGTTTATCATTTCTTTATCATTTATGTAATTAGGGAGCAACCATTTGATTTTTATGGGGGCTAGGATCAAATTTGAAATAAAAAGTCAGGACTCGGACTTTGCAACAATAAAAAAAGACAGGATCACTTAAGGTGTAAAAAAAAAATGCAGGACCTGTGTCAATCAGGAATTTTTTTGGTTTTAAATGAAAATAAAAATTAAGCCGAATGAAAAAAAGATCCAGGACGAAAAAAATAGGCAGGATCAACAATTATATCCTAGTCCCCCCCCCCCTAAAAATCAAATATACAACTCCGATTTTGGATTATGTTATTTATTTTTTGTTTTTAAACAGTGGAAGCAACAGTAATTCATTACAACTTTTGGAAACGAAAGGTAATGTAGTACTTTTTGCTTTCATTTGAAAGGAATGTTTGAGATATTCCTGAAAAAAACGCTTGCATTTTGAAAAAAGATGCAAAGTAGGATTAGCCATATACTCATACGAAAGAGCGCAGTCAAATACTGTATAACAGCTTACAAGTTTGTGTACACACTGCAACTGTCCACATAACATAAAATATAGCGTCACAATTCACATCAAACTTTCCTTTCAGGGCATAAAAAATGAAATATGCTCTCGGAATATCAAGTTTGAGACTTACATGTCTTCAAGGGTTGGCCTATCGCTAAATTTTTTGTCTGCAGCAATTGTTTCATTATCCCCAGCTTCATTAGCTCCACTCGTACACTGAGAACAATTATCAGTCATATCGAAAGTTAACAGGAAGCACGTGTAAAGGATTTTTACACACACGCGCGAAAAACCTTTGTTTACTTCCGGCTAAATCGAAAGAAGAAAACAATGACGAATAGGGTTAAAGTCCAATATTTCACGGGTTATTGACACTCTGCTGAAACTTTTTGATACAGACTGCATGTTTCTTTTGCTTGTTACTATGTGACATATAAACATCATTCGATAGCAAATCATAATTAGGTCATATTCGTAGAAATACAATGAGCATATTGACACCATTTGGACACAAAACTGTGATTGCTTTAGTTTTTCTCATTCTTTGTGTATTCTCAGTCAAAGGGTAAGAAATATTTTTTATGTAGTAAGTTGTCATGTGTTTGTTTAAATAGGGAATAAAAAACACAGAGATAAAGAAAAAGAGCAGAAGTCAACTTGTAAACTTACTGCTGGTATATCATAATTTACAAGTAACAAATTAAACCCTTATATATAGATTCTACTTCAGGAACTAGTGAGTTATGGAATTTATCCACCCGAGATAGTTAAATATTCGATTTTCAACACGCAAGCTTTTGCGAGTGTGTTAAAATCTAAAATTTAACTACTGAGGGAGGAGAAATTCCGTAACTCACGAGTTAATTGAAGGAGAATCTGTTTCTCCAATGATTTTTGACAAAAACCCCAAGAAAATATCATTGCTATGTAGTTAGTTTACATAGACGTCATTTCTAGTTTATCATTCCAATAACTGTAGAAAAAACAGCGGTAATTCCCAGGTAGAAATTTAATCACCAGGAAGTAGTTAAAAATATTATGTATTTTTATCCCACCGATTAAACACGTCAAGAATAGGAGAAATATACATGATGGTATTTGTTCTTGATTCTGATTGGCAGAAAAAAACATGAGGTTATGAGTACCAGTGATAGCAACCTAATATTCATAAAAAATTCTGAATTCATGGTTATGATGTAAAAATAAAAGTGGGAGGTTTTGAGGAATTTGATAGCAACCTAATATGATCTAAAATAAGAATGGGGACTTTACTAAAAGTGATAGGTTATGCAGAATTGGATAGCAACCCTATATCATCTAAAATTAGTATGGGGAATTTACTAAAAGTGGTACATGGAGGTTATGCAGAATTTGATAGCAACCTACTATGATCTAAAAATAGAACGGGGACTTTACTAAAATTTGCATTTGTTGCATACTGTTGAATAAAATTACACTGTTATTTTTTTTTCTATTTTTGTCACCAGTTTCAAAATGTGTTTGCCAAGTCACCCTCCCCCTTTGTGAAACATACATGATTGTTCTTTTTATTAAAGTATTACCTGCTGTGTTTACTGTTGAAACACCTGCTGTGTTTATTAACCAGATGTAAACTGTTCAATTATGATAATTAATTATATAAAACTGACAAATGATGTTTCTTTTTCACAATTCTAAATTGTTTTCACATTAGTGTCAGTTTTTTAAAAAAAAAAGATTGAAAAATTCTGTTGCCAGAAATATCCTTAACTATAAAATTCTGTTGCCAGATTGAATAAAAAATCACATTTTGCGACACTGGCGAAGCCCAGAGCATTCCCTGATTTACTTTACTATATATATTAGAACAAATTTTAGCACAATCATGGAGACCTTGCACAAATACAATGTCCAACCCAAAAATCATTTACATGAATATATTATAAAACTTCATTTGGGAGTTACATTCAACACTTGAAAGACGAAACATATGTCAACATATCACCTAATGGCAGGTGTTATTGTAGTTTGGGTTAATAATGAAAACAGACATAAGGTCATTTTAACAATTGTGATATCTTTTAAACCTAAGAATTGATAGATAGGAAAACAGTGTTTTAATCACAGTAAAATAACTTTTTGTATCAAATGTAAGGTTCTGTTGGACCAGAACAAAGTGATGACCAGTAATTTATTTTTACAGTACTAGTACCTAACTTTCTCTAAGCTTTGAGACAAAACTAGAAACTAAAATTATATCAGATAACCCAGATAGCAAAGCAAGATGACCATGAAAACCAATCTTAGTATAAAATTCACTTAAAGTCATAGAGCCAATGTGAACCAAACTTTGCAGCAGTTCTCTTTCAAAATTTTATCTGATGACATCTATAACAAAAAAACAAAATGGCTACTAAAGCTAGTCCTACATGTAGTTTAACAGTGGGCAAGATGATAAAATCAAACTTTGCTTTGTACAGGCAAATGAAATCCAGGTGAGCTATAGAGATTTCTGGTTCAGTGATGGTTACTGTGGGATATTAGGAATATGCCAGATGCAAAGAATTTACACTAACTCAGCCCTTAGGACAAGTATCGAAACTTGCATGATCAAAGTTGACAGATTACAATGATTTACAATATAAAATCCTCATTGAATAAAGGCAATTTTCTACCATTGAAGCTAATGGTGAAAAGGTAAATAATGTAATATCTAAAGACAATTTTCTACCTGATGTCTTTATATGTTAACATTACTTACCTTTTCACCATTGCTATAATGTATACTTTTGTTTTTCAGAAATAAATTAGATGATGATACATCAGACCATAAATGCACAAAGATTAAACGATCAGAAAGACTAAGTCCTTATTATGAAAGTGGTCCTTGTGTTTTATCATACCAGGCAAGATGTGGCTGGTTTAGTTTAGATCTGTGTACGTTTTATAAGTAAGTGTCCAAATAATATGGTCTCTGATACAGAGTAAAAGGTATAGAAAATTTACACATGATTTAGGTACATGCTCTGTTAATGTTATGTATTCTTGAGGTAACATATCTCATTCAATTTTGATTTTTTATCGAAAGTCCTGTTAAGTCTATCAATAGCCACATGTATTTTCCCAATTAAAATGTACTTTACTACCAAGTTAATTTGATTATATTGAGGTGCATGTGTCCTTTGATTGTATACCAGCCAGTATTTTTAGTCAGCACATGATTCAAGTTAAAATTTAACAAAGATTCAATAGACTGATACCAGGGTATTGTAAAAGTCTTGCAGGAATCGACATTCCAAAAAGTGACGGTGTGACTGAGTCCTGGGACTCGGTATTTCTGAAAAATATTGAGTCCCAGGACTCATCATGCAAAATCTTGGTGAGAACCCTGTTGTTTATAGGTTTGTTAAATTTTAGATTTCATCGTGATTTTCGGTAAACTTTGGAGTAAGTCTTTAATGAGAATTTTAACAGTTGTTGTGATCTATATAAAGGCTAATTAGCTGAAACATTGAGCCTTTATCTTTTATTTTATTATTTTTTTTATTTTTATTTTTTGGTCATTTTTATGTTTGATTTATATCATGTATATACCTTTAGTCTATACATCATTGAAACATAGTCATTTTTATTTGGTATATGAGCTGTTTGCAAGATATTTATTTTTGATTGTTGTATATTGGTTTTATATTTTCAAAACAAATATTAAATAAATAAGATTTGTTTTTCTATTTATAGACGAGGTGTCTGTGATAAAAATAGTAATTTAACACAGTATTACTATACAGTGGTAAAGATCTGTTGTAGTGGTTATATAGAAGTTCCAAATGGTACTTGTATAAGTAAGTAGCAACTATAACTTTTATGGGATCTTAAACATATGTGCAAACACAAATTTTAGCACTAAGGAATGGAATACAACCTTACACAGTTTACATTTCTGTACATTCTCATATAATGGTAAACATGGTAAAAGAAATTGAAGGGAAATCAAATTACCAGAGCCCAGAAATGATCCAGTCATATGTTAAAGATACATTGTATATGCACTTTAAGCTTTATACATGTATTAGGTGGAGTTACTCCCACTGGCAAATTTTTCTGCATTGAAATATATATAAGTATATATTTCATATCATGAAAAAAAACTGTAAAAGTCATTTTTTTGTTTTTCAAAACACTGAACTTGAACTTTTGGATAAAAAATTGAGAAAAGATGTATACATTGTACAGATGTTATGTTATTAATACTATCAGGTAAAGTGTAATGACCTGCATTAGCTGTAATAGAAAGTCAATGATGATACATGTATGTGATATAGGTAGTACATTGTATAGAAAAAATAAATTGTGATGCATAGTTCAACAATTATTTATGTGAATTCAAGTGTATACATATGAAAGTTAAAGAATACATGTGTTCCAGAATACTCCATTAGATCAGACATTAGATTGGGATGGTTGGGTAGTTCACTAATTATAAATCACATCAGTTTTAATATACAGTTATGTCATTACATGTCTAACAGATTTTAATTTCACAGAAGCAAAGATATTGATTTTTAAAATTTAAGTCTGAATAGTTTAATTTAAATCTATTTTTGACAGGTATTAGTTTAGCAGATCCTCAGTTGGTGGCAGACACAATAAATAATACAGGTAAGAATAGGTAAAATAGAACAGGTATTATGGGAGAAAGTATAAAGAGGAATATATATATATGTCAGACTCTGATCCTTATCTAGAGTCAAATCTGTGTTCTTTGAAGACGTGTCAATGTCTGTTGGCCTGTATTCATTTCCAGTGTTCCAGCTAGGATTAAAGGACAGTGGGGCATTTATTGAGGATAAGGGGCACTTTAACACATTTTCAGATCTGGAAAGGGCAAACAAGAACAAATAAACTTAAGAAACATTAATTATTCACTCATAATTCAGTATTGTTTATGTGTATTAAAAAGTGTTTTACTGAGTTTTATATTATAATTATTGAAGAGGGCAGATGGGAGCACTGAAAGGGCAGAGGGGTGCACTAGAAAAGGGACAGGGTGCTGCAACCCTCTATATTAAGCTAGCTGGAACACTGATTTCAAATGACCATGGTTTTGTGTGTTAAATTCAGAAAATTTTAGTCATAGTGTTAGTGATTTTATAGATTTTTATAGCTGGATCACACCTCCCTCCTCATGGTCTGTCGAAGTCTTTATAAATGATAAGTACATGTAACATTGTTGATACTGTGGGTGAATTGAATGAGGATCAGAACTGCTACCATTTTCAATATTATCAGTAACAAACATTATGAATAATTGAAATTGTGTCATACTTTCTCATTATCAAATTTGAAATTGTAAGAAAACAATTTTGATATTAAGACATGTACTAGTGCAGCTCACAGTAAGAATGAGTAATTGACATCCGTCATTTTTACTCAAACTGCCTTTATATGCTGATACAAATGGCAGTTGAATATTTCTCTTCTGTTCAAAGGTTACAATATATTGAATGCACTGGATACATTTTGGTATCAGGTGCAATTTGGATTCTCTGACCTTATAACCCATGACCTAGGAACACTTATGATTTACATGTGTACTAATTAATTGATCAATTTTTGTAGATTTTAGTTTTCAAATTCCAGGAATAGTTACACCGAAAGACTTGATATTTATTTCTATTTATAGATGTAGTATATGATAACATTGAAGACATTCCTAAAACAACGACGACAAATCCCAAACTGGAAAAAAGTCAGCAAATAGTACATTCCCCAGATGAAAAGTCATCCGTATCAAAAGGTGCCATGGCTGGTGCAGCTTGTGGTGCTGTGTTTCTTATCGTTGTCATAGCATTTATAATTCTAGGTGTTTATAAAAGGTATGTTTGATAATACAGTATCAGCATGTGTACATTCTCTTTTACAGGTTCTTGTTAGATAATTTAAAAAAGGAAATCGTATATAAGGAAAATATTTTAAAGGCCTTGCATGTTGAAATATTTCATTTGCAAATAAATGTTCAACATAAAAAAATGCAACCTTACTCATCTTCAAGTAAAACTAATAGATGTACAAACACTTTTCACTATGACTCGCTTGTGATAGCAGTGGCAGATATGGTGAATCAGTCTGTGTTTCCGTCCATATGCACATTAGGTTAAAGTTTAGATTGAAAGTATATTAGTGGGAAGTAGATGTCATATCAACAAGAAACTTTGTCAATAAATACCTTAAGGATATACACCTGTGAAGAGCCAAAAATTTCTAGTATTAAACTTTTTTTCTTAACCGGATTTTTGGGTTTATATGACTGTAAGAATGTAATTTATGAAGAAAAAATCAAATGGTTGTGGACTTCTTTTTTTGCTAAAGTCATTTGAAAGTACCCCATTTTTAATTATTTTCCCATTTTTAGCTCACCTGGACCAAAGGTCCATGTGAGCTTTTACCATCACTTGGCGTCCGTCGTCGTCGTCTGTTAACAATTTTTCAAACGTTAACTTGTCCGACACCATAAGTCCAATTGCAACCAAACTTGGTACATTTGTTTAGTGGCATTATGTGTACAAAACTATCGTTCGGATTTTTGATTCGTAAAAAAACATGGCCGCCATGGCTAAAAATAGAACATAGGGGTAAATTGCAGTTTTTTGCAAATAACACAAAAACCATAACAGATATCAAAATTCTGGCATAGGGTAAAAGTGTTCAGCACCTCAAGATCTACCTGCCCTGAAATTTTGAAGAAGATCCAACGACCCATGTAGGAGTTATTGCCCTTTTTCTGCATTTTTTCCAAATTTTGCACTTATTAAGCTGAATATCTTGGATACTATAAAGGAAATTTGAAAAATTTAAATTTCATATTGTTAGGCACACAAAGATCTACAAAATTTGTAACAGGATCGAAGTTGTAGGTTCATTCCTTTTAGGAGTTATTCCCCTTAGATCATCAAAATTGACCATTTTTGCAGTCTTTATTCATTGTAATAAAATCGTTAACTCCTCTTACACCATAAGTTTAATTGCAACCAAACTTAGTGTAGTTGTTCCTTGGCATGAGTGCTACTAAACTATCGTTTGGATTTTTGATTTGTAAAAAAACATGGCTGCCATGGCTAAAAATAGAACATAGGGGTAAATTGCAGTTTTTTGCAAATAACTCAAAAATGGTGACAGATATCAAAATTCTGATGGGAAGCTAAAGTGTTCAACACCTCAAGATCTACCTGCTTTGAAATTTTGAAGAAGATGTGACCACCCATGTAGGAGTTATTGCCCTTTTTCTTGATTTTTTTTTGAAATTTGTACTTATTAAGTTGTTGTCAATAGAGAAAAGCTGTTGTTTGATTAAACAATCAGCTCATTGAGCTCTACAAAAGTCTGAATTGGGTCGAAGTTGTCAGATGATCCATTATAGGGGTAATAGCTCATGAAAGACTCCCTTAAAGCTTAAGGACCAGGTGAGCGATTCAGGCTCCTGGGAGCCTCTTGTTCATCAATTTTTACGTATTTTTAGGCCATTATCATGAAAAAAAATCACACTTCCACAATTAAACTTTTTTTTCATTCTTTCCCTAAAGATCTGAATAAATTTAACTTAAAAAAACTATAGGTAGGTGTTAATATAAGAAAGTTTTATAAAATTTGGTTGTTTTTTAGTGTCAAAATGACCATGCAGTCAATTTAGTAAATTTGGGGTTTTTCTCAATTTTTCAAAACAAAGAGCATACAATTTCAACTTCTTTGGTATAAATGATTGAAAAAATACATATTAAAGAATTTTAAAAAGAAAAAATTGATATGGGATGAACATATTTTTGGTAAAATCATTTCTTTGTACCCCTCACCCATTTTCTGAACATTTTGGCTGATGACACTGACCAGATTGGTTATAAAATTTGAAAATTTTATTGCTCAAAAACTACTTATTGTAAGTACATAATTTTTTCACAGAGTTTAGTTAGATCATAATATTTTTTGAATTCATTAATATTTTCCACTTGTATCACATGTTTTGGAAATAATTCCTGAACAAGATTTCAACGAGACTGAAACATCAGAAAAATATATCCTTAAGATGGAATCCTTTCAAAATTTAGGTAAGAGGGGTGGTGTGACCTCAATGTCACAGTTGAATGATCATGATTTAGGTGTTTGTTTAGAAGCTTTAGACTTTAGATTGCTAGTCAAGTAATAGTCATAAAGGACTATAGTGGTTAAATTCTCATTACAAATTTCTGCATGTATGTGACACAAAAATTCCTTCAAATGAACACTAGTTTTATTCTTGTAAATTTGAAAGTCTCATTAAGAAGGCACTTGAGACATTTTTGTTTGTTTGTTTGATTATAAATGAGAAATTATTGTCTGATTCAGGAGAAAAAATCAACCGAAGAAAAAATCCAGTGCAGAGAAAGATGACCCAGATGCTGGACAGATGATGTTAACTACATCCACATAATGACATTTGAAGTGTAGAGACAATACCTTTTTTGATATTATGTTTGTACATAATCCTAGATATTTATTATTTAGTATTTGGTTCACTTACTGTAAATATTCAAATTTAAATATCAGTTCACCTGAAAAAAAAATGCAATTATTATTATTTTTTTTTAATGAAGTCAAGTTCACTGTATCTTTGTTGCAATACAAATACATTTCATATTCCACAGATTTATTCACAAAAATACATTTCATTTATTAATTTAAAATTATTCCTAAAATGTGTAACCATAAGTAGGTTTGGGGAGAGGGTGTTACTACATGTATTTAACATTTTGCTGTAAATTTGTTTCATGGCAGTATTTACTTGCTTTGTGCAATACAGTTAGCTACAATAATTCTATTATCAAATTGTATATATATTTTCAATCCTCTCTGTTGTTTATAGTTGTTTTAAAGTGCAGAATGGTTCCCTTGTCACGTGTTTTGTTTACAACCAATTCATGAACTTCTCAGGTTTGTTGGAAAATTTGCAGAACAATCAGCTGCCATCATATGAATTATATATTTTTGTCCCCCTTTTCGAGTATAATAAGATTTCATTTTTTTTATGTCTGTTGTATGATGTCATCTTGACTTTTAACTTTCCATGAAAAATCTTCTCTAAAATTAAGGTTCAGTTTGGGACCAAACTCTAGTGGAATGATCCTTAGGTGGTCCCCTTTGAAAAGTTTATCCTGGGGTCTGGAGTTTGGACCAATTATGCTGCTGTTACTAAAAATAGATATAGATAAATTAACAAAAATTGTTTCCTCTGTAATCAGTGGGGAAGTTGAGACCTAACTTGTAAACTTCTGAGGGAGTTCCATTCCAAAATTATGGGTGTGTGTGTGGGTTGCAGACCTTGGACCAATATGGCCACTGCTACTAAAAAGAGAAAAAATCAGCCAAAAAATTTACTTAAAATGTTCTCCTCTTAACTTTCTTAGTCCATAGGTGGTAATTTCCAAGATTTTTTTTTTTTGGAAACATTTTATGTACTTTGTAGCTTTTGATTGAGGTACAGACATCAATATGGTAGTAAATGTGAAAATAATACTTGTTTTTCTCAAAAAAAGCAGGATCAGTGTGACCTACATTTTGAAATTGTTAAATGTGTGCAGGATTTAGATCTAGGAAATTCATGAGACTTATATATTGACAGTTTTTTACCAGAGAAAGCTGAATGAATAGGATAATCGTGTTTATGACTCATTTTTGTTCAAGTTGTTTATTGAGCCATATGCCATCTCTTTGTGGGGAAATATTTCTGTTGCATATATGAACTGACTATTATTTGTGTATACATGTATGTCCTCATGTACACCTGTTTGTCTGAGATTATTGTAGGTATTGTCTAGATCTAGTCTATAATATGTAAATATGGTATGAATGTTAGTAGACATTTTATTGAAAACAATAAAATATTTACTGCATGTTCAAAAATGAAAATGAATGGAATATTTTTATTTTGAACAATGTCATAGGATAATGATTAAAATAATCAAAAATGGCATTTGGACTTTTGAAAGTTTTTTTTTCTATTGCAAGAACAATATTAGTCACAAATTCTCCATTAACAAAAGGTTCCCAATAATAAATATATACAAAACTTTCTGAATTTACAGTAGATGAAGGCTTTATCAACTGTATATATATAATTTAGAAAATTGTTTAAATGACCTACTGAGTAATTGTTTGTTTATTTATATTATTATTATTATTTATTGTTGTTGAAATGTTTTGAAACATATTGAAAAACATGACATTGTTATTTACTGTCATTGTTTAAGTGTGTATTAATTTATTGAATGAAGATGTACATATATGATGTCTTGTTTTCAGACCAGCATAAAAAAATCATGAATATATTGTATAGATTTTCTGTACTGTTGTTTTCTTAAGAATTGCTGTCAAATCTGTATTTTATTGCTAAAGTCATGTTTTGATTAGTCCATTTAAAGATAGATGATAAATTTTATGCAGCCCACATCATTGTAAATTTTGCTTTTATTGAGAATAAATATGAGGACAGACAGACAGGTAGATAATTGTTCACAATTAAGATGTAATCATGTAGCTTTTTCTTGCCTTTTTATTTTGTTAATTATAAAGATCTGTTTCTGTTTACTTTGGATCATTTTAAATTATTTCAGTATGTATGCCTAGCCTTTAACCTCGTCAGTAAGCACATTCTGACCCTGCTATCTAAATTATGTACCGTCCACTCTAATTTTGAGTTGTAGCAAGCAGTCACCTTGTTGGTAATCATACTGTCTTGGTTTTTATAGTGTGTTTTATACACCAGAGTGTCAGAATATTTTGTTGTTTATTTCTGAATCAGAGATTCAGGCTAGAAAAAGAGGAGGTTTGGTTACTACTCCTTCCTATTAATTAGTTGTATTGAGTTAGGTAATACCCATTCCCTGTTGTGTTTGTAATTTTATAGTGTTCTATTATATGGAGATTGTGTGATGTTTATTTATTGAAGTATCATTGTTGTTTTTTTTTTGAAAATATTTATATTAACCTAACACCACTCTTCTTTCAAAAAATTATACGGACCCCAACCAACCCTTTCATATACTGCCATATGACTTATAGTATAACTAATCTTAAAATGCGAATACCTAAAAATCTACAACGAGTGACCAAACAACATTAATTCATTAATTCACGAATGCGCGTTGCACATTAGTGAATTATTAGTGTTTTCGGTCACGAGTTGTAGATCTTTGGTATTCGAGTTTCGAGATTAGTTATTCTGTTTATTACATTGAAATATTCCATGTATTCAAATGATTTAACGAGAAAATACAAGTGATTATGTTTTTAATAACTACGCATTGACCTTTACTTTACGTCACTGGGGACGGCCACTGTTACATCACTTCCTAGAGTGAAATATGACTCGTTTTCACCGGGTGAATTATCGGATTTCATTTCACTCGGAAATCCTGGTATTTCACTGCACTCAATGTAATAAACACATTATAATCTTTTTAATAATAACATTACTATGTCAGTGCTCAATGACACTTGTATGTAGTGGAATATAAAGATAGACTTGTAAATTATTTGAGAAATAATTCATGGTGGCATCAAAATATCCTGATTTTACCACGGGTATGCCCTTTATGACAAATATTTTGCCACAAGCAATGCATATTATGATCTCATGAAATATTGTGGGAAACTTTACTATGACGTTGCCAAACAAACTGTCTGATGTCTGGGACTTTGCAATCAAAATATTCACATTTTACCACTGATGTAGACTGAAAGCAATTTAAGCAGGTTTTTTTCACTTTAAAATCATGTATTTCAGGATTGTAATAATGATTGATTTTCATTGACTTCTCATTGTTGTAATAATATATATTTGTAAATTTCAATGTATGGATACAAAAGATGAGTAAAATAATTTTTATACATTATTAATTCACTGTCATTGTGATATTGACTATATTTTCCTCCTTTCACAAGTTTCAAATAAAAGTTTGTTTTGTGTTAATTCCTTTTTTGGATAAATACTACCATTTTGCTCAAGATATATTTCATATCTCATTATTTGCAGAAAAAAATTGGAAATTAATTTCTGATAAACAAAACACACAGTTACAGGCTCTGAGTCATTGGATATCCCTACTAAGATAAGGCAAATGTAAGGGTTATTCTAACCCAAATTATTAACCAAAGTATTTGTTATTCAGTAGAGCTGTAGTGATAATAAGATTGACAATTTGTAATATCTATCATTTAATGGACCATATCTGTTTTTAAATTATTCGCAATCATTAAGTAATAGGGTTATTCACTGGCCATATCAATTTTGTCAAGGTAATTCACTGTTATAACTTGTAAAAGTAAAGGTTATTTATTTAACAGACATATCTGTTCAGTGACACCTGTCATTTCTTGTTCATTTCTTTTCCAAGATTTCACATTTCATTTTCCCAGATTTCACATTTCATTTTCCCAGATTTCACATTTCATTTCCCAGATTTCACATTTCTTTTCCCAGATTTCACATTTCATTTCCTAGATTTCACATTTCATTTTCCCAGATTTCACATTTCATTTCCCAGATTTCACATTTTCTACTTTGCTTTTATCATACTTACATATGGTAAAACCTAATGAAAATTGATAAAACTTGACACCATTCTTGATACTGGAAATAAAAACTACTGACATTGAAGGCCACCAAAACTAAAATTACATCTAAAGGTACTGTTGATTTAATATGAGGTCTTTATAAGCAACACTGCCACAACATCAATTAAAAAAAATACATATATATGAGCATACCATGTAAAATCATTAGATATTAACAGAAATCTACCACAGCTAAACTTGGTCAATTGTGGTTGGAGGGCAGGGGAGGCTTAATTATGCTTATAATGATCTTATCTCAAACCAATTGATCTATTGAGCCCAAACTTGGCAGAACTGTATCCAATTATCTTGTTGATCAACGAAGATGACCGATATGACTTGACTTAGTTTTATATCGGATATTATGGCAGAATCTGCTAAAAGGTCTAAGCATACCACTCCAAAAGTGGCCCTTTGTTAGAATTGTATCTGGTTATAACCAAAATAGGACCTTGATGGACAAATAGTCGTAAAGATCTTATCAAGAATCACAAAACCAGTCTGAACTTACTTTGGCGATAATGTTCCTTAGATTAATCTCTTGTAAGAATTATTTTCAATGACACCGGCGGCAAATTTGGTATGGCAATCAATAAATTTAAGATATCAATATGTCCCAAATGGATAATTTGTCTAAAAGTTTTATCTGATACTTCCAAATGATCGGTATAAGCACTTAGAAGCAAGGGTCCTACATCAGAATCGCATCATGTACATGACTGGCCAGCCAATTTGGGTATAAATAGATAATTTATACATGTACGTTCAATTCACCAAACAGCAAAAAAACATCAGATGGGCATCAAGATTAGTTCGAAGTATTTCCGTTTCTTTTCCTTTTCCCATTCATACAGTTGCAAAGAGGTTTCATTGAAAACTAATACATAAGCGTTCATAATGGATCAAACGCGGATCAAGACAGAAAATATATAACGTTGGCTGTTTTTACAAATGACAAATATACCCAAGGAGCAAATAAAAAAAGTATTCCATTGGACAGACAAATGAACAATCACAAGCACAACAAATAAACACAGAAAACTAAAAAAAACAATGAACAACACGAACTCCTTTAAAAACCAGGAAAGAACCTAGGTGCTCCGGAAGGGTTCCTGCTCCGTATACGGCACCCATCGTGAAGTTCAACAAAGACAATCCGGTGGAAGTCACAGATCGGTGGAGGCACATGAAATGTTACGACAGTGAAAACAGGTCCAACATCATCTTAGATATTGGAACACTGACCTTGACATTCCATGTGAACACGCGGTTGTGGTGGTTTTTCAGTTTCATATCGGATGATCTAGACCACGAACCAAGATGGCCGTCATGGTCGAACTTAGTTTAACATAGGTTAATGTACAGAAAATTTCTCTTAAAATCTTCTCTTAAGCCACTGATCAATTTGCAACCAATTTTTTGGAACAGTAAATCATTTAGAAATGCTTTTGAAAGTCATATGAGTGATGCAAGCCCCAGGGAGCCTATGGTCAAATGAGATCAGACATAGAAATGTTTTAGTCGGTTATACCTAGCAATTTTAATGTTTCGAAAAATTACCATGATAACCATCGATTCTACTTTGATTCGAAAACTTTCAAATTTTACATATGGCTTGTGCTCTGAGGTTTCACGGCCTCAGCCAGATTAGAAGAAAGACTCGATAGACGTCAAAGAAATCTCGAAGCAATCGCAAGTAAGGTTATCTGACAATGTTATAAGTTTATATTCAAATGACATATAGTACGAATTGATCTGGTAAATAAGATAAGACCTGAGACTTTCCTATCTGCTATAGATAAGATTTATATAGTCCTGTGAACATATCTCCACCATGTTGTTGTTCGTCTTCCTGTTAAGTATCCCGCTTTCAGGTAACATTAAACAGTATTTTTCATCGATCTACCAACAGAATGAATCGGAGAATGCTTAATTGTTCTTCCGTAAATGGCCGTTTTCGAGTTGAGACGACCGAGTGAAGACGAGTTCACGTGCGCTCGTCTTCACTCGGTATGACGTCCAATGAGAATCCTTAATACATTCGTTTATTGTGACTCTTGACCAATCAAACGTAACGTTACTATACCTTTTCTGTTGTTCATACTGAAAATACATAGGTGTGCGAGGCCTAAAACCCCTGTTTTTACGGAAGAAATAGGTACTTACACTCGTTCAAAAATGAAGACCTGGAAAATCTTCAACTCGTTTTTAAATTCAGCGTTTTTGCCCTCGTTCCGCTGCGCTCCACTCGGAAAAGACATGAATTTTAGAAACTCGTTGAAGATTTCCCAGTCTTCATTTCGAACTCGTGTGAGAACCTATTATTCTTCTGCTAACCTGCTACAAGTTCCTTGATTTATCTTTTTACACAAATTTTTATCTACAAAATTTGCCATATTTTACAACTTATGATTTACTTCTCTCCATCGGTGGTTTTGTTGTAGTGTGCTCTCATCCAGTGCGGATTCGATCTCCGGGCGGGTCAAACCAAAGACATTAGAATTGGTATTTCTGCTTCTCCACCAAGCACGCAGTGTCTAGGAGTACGAGCAAAGCACATGTCGGCTTGGTCAGTATAATGTATCCGGATGGGGTGACATGTCTTCCTGTGAACTGTGACATTGTGAGCTAACACCTTAAAAATCATACTCAGCGTGCCGGTCTAGTACAAAGCAAGGTTAATGTTCACATTAATAACGTATCAACATGTTCTCCTGATATGCATTCAATAATTGCCAGTGGCCGGTAAACAATGATTCATCCACCCTACCTGTATTTAATAATTGCCAGTGGTGGGTAAACAAAGATTCGTCCATCCATCCTGTATAAAACTGTAATTAGTATGAAATTAATAATGGCAATTTTATTTACAGATAATAAAAAGATATATCGATTTATAGAAGGATTGTAGCAAGTATATTCCTTCTGCAGCAGCTGAGTATACACCCTCGTTTGGATATGAGGTCCCGGATGCTCACTTGGCCTTTATATGCTTTATGTGATTATTTTATATCTGATTTGTTTTCGTCTCCTGTTGTGCTGTTGAAATTGGTTTATTTCTAATACATGTATTGTGTTTTTATGTGATACATCTCACTTTATATGATTCTTGTTTACATGTATAAGTGCAATTTTTTATGTCTTTTATCATGGTTTTTTTCCAGTGTTAGCCAGTGACTGTACAGGTCGATCAGATGGTGTTTACGAGATTGGATGTCGGTCATACTTAAAATGTGTACTTGGTGTACCTACAGTTGTTAATTGTCCAGATCCACCAAATCCCAATACAGTCTACAACAATAGAACAAAAAGTTGTGACAGGTACGACCACACCGACACACATACTCACAATTATTTATTCGGATACCAGTATTTTGACTTGTTCGCATATATCCACATACTAGCACTTAGCCAAGTCGTTTGCACCTGAGTTCATTCAAACCGGTTTTTGGTGGGATTCTTTTAATTTTCTGAATTTGTTTCTAAGGGTTTCACCCCGTTCTGCATATGTTAGATATTCTTTTCTTTTGGCTTAAAATTCTTTGATCGCCCATCAAGTTTCTCCAATATAAAAATCACAAATTGATCAGCATATCGGACACCTAATTCGTTGCGAATAGTGCGCGTTTCTTGGTTTCTCTACATAAGGGGCTTTCGTGACCAAACCTCTGGAAGACAAAAACATTATGAGCAGTAGAATAAAGCGTGCTTCTAAACAGGGTAGTCACATAAGATCAACATATTCTGAGAGAGTCATCTCAACTGGTAAATTTATAAAAGAATCGATCTTGGGCAAATATAAATGTTGACATACTTTGTGTGAATTACAGGCCGTCACATGTTGGACGACCTTGTGGAAAATTACAGGACTGCTCCAATATGGCTGACAAACGATATGCCGATTTATTCGATCACTGCAAGACTTACTATACTTGTAATGGCGGCACATTTTTTGGTCATAATTCCTGTACTCCAGGTTAGTAAAACAGTTCAAATATGTATGAAATTTAAATGCAATACACCAATTTAATATCAGCGAATTCCAATTTGTATTGAATTAAATGTCATCGTCTGTATAAAAAAATGTAAATTGGTTATATCCCAAGAAGTCTTTTGTTTCTATCAAATAGCTTTCAGCTTGAATATAATTCTGAAAAAAGAACTCCAGAAAAATAATGTGGTCTCTTCATACATATGCAATACGGTGAAGTTCAACATGTCTAACAATTTATGAAAGAAATATCTTTAGACTATTACATGCATCAAAGACGGTTAGGTTTTTTTTTTTGTTGTTTTTTTGTTGTTTTTTTTTTTGTTTTGTTTTACTGCAAATTTTTACAGCGTGAAAATATCAATTGTTGATTTCATGAAATGTATATTAGTTTGATTAACGTTTTTTAGGTTTAGTGTTTGACGAGTATCTACAGACTTGTAACTGGCCACGTGATGTTCCACCTCCGTGTGGCAATCTAAGACCAACAACGACTCACGGTTAAACAGACACTGTCCATATATGCTTAGAAATACAGCTGATATAACGCTAATAAATAAAATTAAAGAAACCGCTTTTTGGTTTGAGATTCTAGCCATCAAAATTAAAGTAAAATATGATAGCCCATGGTAATGGCGTATTTTAAGTCACAGTAAGTATATTGTCTCTTCATTGTACTTGTCTTCTTGTCCTCAGGTACATTAAAGCAGTCTAAGATAGAACCAATAATCCATAACGCACAAGTCCAGCATCATACGATAAAAATAAATTAAGAAGGAATACTATTATAGAAAATAGAAATCGCCATGAGATAACAGGGTAAATATATATCTTCTGCTTGAAGATATGCGATTCAAAACTACTAACATAAATCATAAGTCCAGAATACACCTTCGTTTATAAAACTCCCCAAATGTGAACATTCTCCATCAACGAACCACCATCAGTAACACACCAATCCACAGAGAATCAAGGATTTTCCACGGTCGCGTGATAGCCAAAACCGATGGCAGAAGTGTTTCCAGAGAAAAATTATTTTCCTCATTTCTTTCAGAAGATTATGAATATCGTATACGAGTACAAAACAGGTCGAAATATATTTCAATTGACTGTATAAATTCCTAAACCCCAAAAAACACATCTTCCCATCGCGCACAGTTTAAACTGCAAAGGAGTGTGTGTCTCCTTTAAGTCACTCGTTTACTTATCAATTCCAGAAATAAAATGGAATGAAGTATACGTCAATGAAAAAAGAACCTACTAAAATTCATATGCGCCCGTATATCTGTAAAGTCTGTTGGTACTCGTGTATCTTTAGAAACAACACTGAGATGAGAAATAGAAGATTAAAAGAACACGCATAAAAAGCCAAGAACATTTCAATAGTTCCAACTAGTAACAGTGTTCCACATGACAAGAAATCACAACACAATACATATATAAATTCGGACAAACATGCATACTGAATGCTGTGAGATGAGACCGTTTAAATCATTTTAGCTCCTTTATCCGAAAATGTCGGGTAAAAAATATATTTATACAGTAGAAAGCCGGCAGAAAAGAATAATCAGCCCCAATAGGTACTAAATTCAGGAAAGATCAATATTGACGAAACTCAACTATAAATCTAGATAACCTTTGAATTATTTAGCGGTATAGAGGCAGTTACTTGTTTTAACATTTGGCTCTGTACGGTAAGGTAGGTAAAGTCTGCTAAAAAAGTGAATATTTTCAACAGAGGATAAAGAAAGACTGCAAAAATTAAAAAATAAAATAGAAAATTTCTGTTCACAGTTCTGTAAGGTGGTCTATACTTTAAATGGAATTCTTATTGCTCCTAAGTTGGAGTCATCCTTATTAAAGTTTTATGGACGTCATCATGACTTGGTTGACAGGTATGAAAAAACCGTTTCCCAAATGAAAATGGATCTGTTCCATTGATGTCATCCCTTCCTCATACAGGATTTGACATGGGCAGCATGGTGGGTGTCCTGCAGGAAGCAGAGACTGCTTACTATTCCGGAGCACCTGAGTCTACCCTGGGTTTTTTGGTGGGGTCCATGTTGTTCATATGTTTTAAGTTTTTAATTGTAGTGCATGTATTGTTTTGGTCTTGTCTTCGTTGTTCTCCGGAGTTTGTCAGTTGTTTCGATTTCCCCCTCCTTTGAATATCCGTTAGGTATTTACTTAACAACATCAAAGTCTGAAATACTGCTCATTTCAGCGGAACACCATTGCCTGCAATGTAAACCAGAAATATATTATATACTATTCTTCGCTTTGAGTCTGGAATTTAAGGCTCTGAGTTCTATTGTCGATGTGTCGGGGAAAAATTATCATGGTTTTATATATTTTAGAATTGTTGGAACCATTGTATATATACTTATCGATTGTGTTATATTTGACAGGTATAGACAATGTCGGGTGATGTTATTGATCACTTTGACTGTACACATTTTTTTAAAACATAAATTTGTTTTCCTACAGTTATGGTTATTTTATCCAATTTGGTTTTATTAACAGTTTTATATTCAATAAGAACAGAACATTTTAGTTTGTGTTGGTATTAACCATTTTGACTGTATAGCAATAGTGTTATACCAGGTAAACCCATAGCTAAAAATACACATGAAGTAACGAAAGAAGAAATCCTAGATATTGGGTCTCGTATTTATTATCAGTGCATCAGAACTCGTTTTTCTTCTGATAATTTGATAATAAATCTACACAGTCGTCGACGTAATTCTGTGACCTATAGATCATATTATCATATTCCAAACAACAATGAACTGTCTAACAGCTAGTCTCGTCTTAATAACTTTAGTTTACGGTAAGTGTTTGTAAATTCTATAAACTCTGTCAAAATAAGTCTATCGTCTTATGATGAATACATGGAAAGCGGCGAGGAAACAAACTTTATGAAAATTATATCAGAAAACAAAACATGTTATGCCATTAACAATATAAGCGTTACATTTTTTCTAAAACACCTCCACTTCAGGATACGATGTTAAACATATTTTAAAAATTAGATATTACATTTAATATCTAATAAGTTGATTTTTTTGCCTTTTATTTCGAAATCTTCATTTGACTGAAAATAATGCAT
The DNA here is from genome assembly GCA_028015205.1 of Mytilisepta virgata. Lineage (NCBI taxonomy): Eukaryota > Metazoa > Mollusca > Bivalvia > Mytilida > Mytilidae > Mytilisepta > Mytilisepta virgata. The sequence goes on along the minus strand of CM051520.1, from coordinate 2,783,313 downwards.
GATTCAACCATCATATTGGTTGTTGTAAACATTAGACAGTAACAATGAAACATTTTATCACACAGTGTTGCCTGACTTCAGTACTTTCAAGTTAAAATATTACTTTACAGACATTGTCTTTTTACAAGTGCATTCGATCTTGTGTATGCAGTCTTTGCGTCCAAACCTACAAATTTCTTGTCAGTGCCACATGTTTGTATTCTCATTATGTACCTTCAAGTAAAAATATGACTTTACAGACATTGTCTTTTTACAAGTGCATTCGATCTTGTGTATGCAAAGTCTTTGCGTCCAAACCTACACATTTCCTTTCAGTGTCACATGTTCGTATTCTCATTATGTTATATTTGATAATTTCAGTGACTGTGACATTATCTGCTGACTGTGTTGGAAAGGTAAACGGTAACTATCAACTATCATGTATATCCTACTACACCTGCAACGGGGGAAATGTGACTATCCACTTCTGTCCCACGCCCCCTGATGAACATGTGGTTTTCAATAACGTAACTGGAAAATGTGACAGGTGGGTTTAGGTATGAAATAAATGTTATTAGAAATGTTGTTAAATTATCTGTCGTCCGTATAAACTGCTAACCAGAAAAAAAATTGAATAGAAAATACCCTTGCCATGGTATTACCCATTTTTACTGTATTAATTAAAGTCAAGAAATACCAAAGGGATATATTGGAGAAGGGGAAAATCGAAACAACTGACAAACTCCGGAGAACAACGAAGAAAAGACCAAAACAATAGAAGTACTCCAATTAAAAACTAAAAACATATGAACATGGACCCCACCAAAAAAACCGGGGTAGACTCAGGTGCTCCGGAAGAGTAAGCAGTCTCTGCTTCCTGCAGGACACCCGCCATACTGCCCATGTCAAATCCGGTATGAGGAAGGACAACATCAATGGAACAGGTCCATTTTCATTTGGAAAAAGTTTTTTTTCATACCTGTCAATGAAGTCATGATGACGTCCATAAAACTTTGATAAGGATGACTCCAACTTAGGAGCAACATTCCTCTGTCTGAGCACCGTTTTTGTCAGGAGCCGAGCTCTGTCCAGGAAGTCAATGTATATATCACAAGCTCTGGAATAACGTACGAGTTGTGAAATATACACTCCATACGCCGGTGCTACTGAAGTGTTGCCGCTCAACAAATGGGAATTTGACGATTGGAAAGTCAAAGTCATCCCGTTTGTCGTCAAGTTTTGTATTCAGCCTTCCTCTGGTGTCAATTTCGAGGTAAAGGTCAAGATAAGATGCAGACTTTATTATACTGTTTTAGAATATAAAATGTTGACTACCGTTGTGGTGGTATTTCTCATTATACTGTTTCAGAAGAGAAAATGGTGGCTACCCTTGCGGTGGTATTAACCATTTTGACTGTAGTAATTTTATTATATTGTTTCAGAATAGAAAATGTTGCCTACCCCTGCGGTGGTATTACCCATGTTGACTGTAGTAAGAAGGCAGACGGCGATTATGCAGATACTGCCTATAATTGTACATCCTTTGTTATTTGTTTTAATGGTAAAGTACGAGGTTTTCAACACTGTGCTGCAGGTTTGTAATTAAAATAAATAACAATTTTTTTGCGAAATAATTGTTTTGATTTTTCCTTGACGACGTCTCTTCTGTGATTGTAAGACGGAGAACAGCATCAAAATCATTCTTCCTTTGCTAGAACTTTTGTCATATGTGTTTGTGGATTTTATATCAAGAATGTATCTTTCCCATCATAGTTTATTCAACAGAAAAGCATTATGTATTTGATATTAACCGTAGCTGTTATACATTTTATGACAGAAAACAATAGCCATTTCAATGAACTAGACGCATATATTTTGTCACAGAAACACACTGTTTATCATTTTCCATCTGATTTGTCAAATTTATGGTCTTTTACTAGCCTAAAAGTAAATTTCAAATTGAAGGACAGTTGATATAAGAGATATTATTACTCTGTCTGCGAACCATGACATACCCCTTTTCTATTTCAGTATAGTTTTTGAGAATTTCTATTTCCATGTTTCTTGTCTGATATCTTAATTGAGTTTTGAAGTTTATGGTGGGGTCAGAGGTTGGAATTTTAATCCTTAGCCTTATATAAATTTTATGCATTACAGATTTGGTTTTTGACGAATCCATACAGTCATGTAATTGGAAAGAAAGAGTCCTTCCACCTTGTGGTACAAAAATGTAGCTGTTTAAAGCTGTTATTAAATATTTAACTTTTTTATTATTGCGATTTAATTTTTCCTCCTTCGTTAAAAGAAATTATGGCATCGTTCATACTTCTAAGGTTTTAATGTTTTTTTCTATTCTCGGCCTTATTTTTAAGGTTCAGAAAACATGTGATTTTATGTTATGCGTGGCCCCAGTGGGTCCTTTATTTACGAAATAAAAGTTATGTTATGTTACAAATACATGGAATTAAATTCGTAAAGAGATACCAGAGTTAAGCTAAAAAAGCTCTCACTTTCTACTGGACAAAAGGTAGAAATACATTTTCTGTATAACTGCCAACAGCTGAAATTAAAATCAAAAAGTGCCCCAAAAAATAAATATGTGTCTCCATTCCAGAAGATTTAATGTTTACACCCATTGATTCTTTTTACAAAAAATGTTTTTCTGGAAAAACTCTAATCAGCTATGGGATGTTGTTGATACATATGAGACGAAGATTACACTGTTGCATGACCATATGTTTTCCTATTTTGTTGGTTTGAGGTTTAGAGAGTTTCCATGTAAGTGACATCGATGTTTCAAGAACTGCAAGATCTTTCTAAACCTACTGATGTTCACAAATTAAGTATAATTTAATACTGAGTATTGAAATGTAATCAATAGTTTAGAAACAAGATCAGAAACGGACCGTGGTTTGTTAGCTGTGTACATTTCTATTAATAGGAAGGATTTGAGCTTATCATTAAAAATACATTAACATGACTTCTTATAAGTTGCCTTTAATGATGAACAATAGTGAACACCACATCACAGACATTAAACTGTCTTTTAAATCTTAATATGGAGCTTTGTAAAATTCAAAGGAACAACGAGTTTATTGTACAATATAGCTGTTTGAGGTTCTAACTTTATACACTGGTAAATTCTGGTGAATTTCGATGATACACTATATATCGAGGTAAATACTATACTAGTAATATGGACTGGAACAAGTCGGGCGTAATAAATTTATAAAGATAGAAAAAAGGACGATTAGATCCAAATATCTTTAGTTGTAATTTTTTTTATTTATGACCACATGCACTACAATAAAAAAAAAAGTAGATATATTTTAACAAATACTATTTATTTGGATTTGTGTATTTGTTCTGACAGACAAATACCACGTTACGTCCTTATTGTAAATATGTACACAACTGTCGACTATCAGAATTGTTTAAGAACGTCTTGGTGGTCCTTCAGGTCCAGCTTGAGGATTTCTGTGAAACATCTATAAATTAAAATGTGACATTTGTAATCTACATAGGTGTTTTTTCTGTATTTTTCTTTTTTTTAAATTGAAGTGCAAATTTAACATTTCACAGATAGGTCTGATATCGAATATGGTGTTCAAAAGATTCCCAATCTACTTTTTGAAATAAAGTTTACAACGTTACTTTCGGATATTTTTATTGTATCGAATATTGTATTTGATATAAATATGTACTGCAGGAAAACTGCAGGTATGTCAAAGAGTAACCAGTTTACTCTTGTTTTTAAAAGGAAATCCTGTATGTAAGAATACTGTAACTTCAGAAATTATTGCGTGCATTTATTATTCCGATTTTCTCATTTTAGACCAAAATGCGATTTTAATTTTTGCGATATTGAGAAAAATCCCCTTCATTCATATACAAAATTCCAAAATGCGAGTTTAAATTATTGGGATTACAAGCCTGTCTCATTTTTGGCAATAATAAAAACATCGCAATAATTTCCGAATTTACAGTATTGTTAAGTGTCAATGAGAAAATATCCTTGTGGTCATCGAGATTATCATGCTCCAACCATGGGTAACAAACCCACCACAGGCCGTAAATGGTCTTGGTGTCAAATATTCAATCACAAATCCATAATAAATACAGTATCCCATACAATATACGTTCAACAATATGCAATCAAGAGATTGAAAGTACAGTATTTATCCAGGGACAGGCACGTTTCGGTAACTTACCCAAAAGGTGCAAAAACAGAACGATTCGACCATATACACAAAAACATCCAAACAGTAATTCACCAATCACACAATAAAAAATGCCAAAAAAAATATCAACGATGATACTGCTAATGTAGTATTTTCAAACAAAATTAGCGCACAAATCTCCACCATGTAGTTCAATATCTGGTAACAAAGATACTAACATCCAAAGATTGACAAATGTCACTGTTACGTGTTATAAGCGTAAAGGCCGTTCATTACACAGCGTATACCAAACTGACGCAAAAACAGCTGAATAATTCTATTAATCACAGTTAAACATTCTGATGCCTAACAGGATCGTGACCAGATGACTCGCCCATACGCGTAAACAGAAGCTCAGTTATGGAAAAAAAGCTAAATTTACCGTGAAAGTTCTATATGATACATAAATAACCACGATATTACTGTGTTATGAACACTTACATTGTACAGAGTACCTGCTCTGTTGCGTTTGTTATCTGGCTGTGGTAGCATAATTCCAGAATCTGTGCCATCCTAAAATATAACTTTACTTTTACAACACAGCCAAATATACGTTTATGTACCCCAATGAAAGATTAAAAGCGTTTTCCAGGTTAACCTTCACCATTAACACCAGTAATAAAATTTTGATATTAAACAGAAATTTCTGTCGTCTTGATTTTGACAATGTCTCCAATTTCAGACAAAATCAAGATCAAGAATGGCAAAAGAGCAACCCATTGAATTAAGAAGTTTGAATTATGTAATGTTTTTTGGTGGGGTCCATGTTGTTCATATGTTTTTAGTTTTTAAATGTAGTCCGTGTATTGGTTTGGTCTTGTCTTCGTTGTTCTCCAGAGTTTTTCAGTTGTTTCGACTTCCCCTCCTTCACTTACTTTACCTATACTGAATTTTTGTCTTGACCGATCTTGATTTACTGCAACACAAGGTGTCTTGATTTGATCTTGTTATGTAAATTTTATTTTAAAATGTGGTGGTGCAGAACAAATAAGAATAAACAAGACTAAACATGATGGTTGAAGATGGCAAGTGTGTTATTAATGATATCAAGTTAAGGTTAACTGTACTAAGAGTAATGTAATCTACTTTGAACTGAATTTCAAATGAAAATGTCAACACTTGTATCTACATATGTGTCTCTGCCAAAGCAATGACTAGTGTGGAGATTAAACTATCAGGGGCTTGCAGTCTATAAGCAGAAGTATCGCCTTAGAGGTATAGTAAATTAAACTGATAAACTACATTACAAACTTCCCAGTGTACACTGAGCATTCTTCTTAATTAAATAAACTGAAACACACTAGACAGAGCATGTTCAAAGTCCGCATATATTGTCCATAACTAATTGAATGTCAATTTATAACAAAATATTTCTATCTAAAGAGGACATATATACCTCTTTATGTAACAAAAAAACGCAATCCGTTAGACAGACAAACCTGGGAAGACAAATAAACAATCATAAGCACAACAAATAAACACTGAAAACTAAAAACAATGAACACGAACTCCTATAAAAAACCAGGAGTGAACTCAGGTGCTCTGAAAGGGTAATCAGTTCCTGCTCCGTATACGACACCCGTCGTGAAGTCCAACAAAGTCCCGATGGTAGTCACAAATAGGTGGAGGCACATGAAATGTTACGAATAATTTGAAGGAAAAAAAAACAAATAACCCAAAATATTAGTTTTTTTAAGTAATATTAGCTCATGAATATACTGACCGACTCTGACTCTGTGAGACTCCCCACTCTCTGCCAGTCATTTTCATCAACTTGGTCGTGGCGAACCTAAAGTGCAGAATTTCGTGTAATTAGGTAGATTTGTCATATATAGCTTCAACGCAAATATCGACAATAGATAGATTTTTTCATATTGAAACAGAGAGCAGTCAGTATTGATCTCGATTTATCAAGATACCCAAGAAAAGATAACATTACAATGTATCTAATAAATTCTTTGATACCAATTGTGATGCAAGAGATGTGCACATTTCGCGACTCATTATGTATGCCCAAGGCCTCAAAATGTTGTTAACCAACCCGAAACGTTAAAGATCAAATTCCAATATGCCAAAATTACCAAAAGCCAGAACCATCTTAGAACAGAGCTATGTACGAGGGAGATACTCCTTAGTTTTTATCTTTTTTACATTTTTCTATCAGTAAATTTAAAGTATCAATTACGGGCTAGTACCGAAATACTATAAACTGGGCTGGGGATACCCACGGGGACTTCGAGTCCTCCAGCAGTAATATTGACTCAGTGGTAAACATAATTCTTTGATAACAATGTTGATGTACAAGAGGTGCACTTTTCGTAGATTTAACACCCATCAGTATGCCAAAGGCCTAAAATATAGAAAACCAAAACAAAAAAAACAAAAAAGAATAATCCAAAACGTTGAAGAGAACATTAAAAATGACAAAATGATCAAAAGTGGTTAAGCCAAAATCATCTAATGAATTTTTGATCTTCATTGTTTCTGGAAAATAAGTGTCATCTATCAACATTCATGATTACAAATGATTGACTAATATTCAGACTGAGTGAACTGAAAATACATGTAACCTTTTCTTGCACAAAGACCTAACTGACATAATGGGGGAAAATATTACCTGCGGTCTATTCTTGGATCTGAGTTCTGACGAAGGATTTTGTAGTGACTGGTATTCACCACGATCATCTAAAATAGTACAGACGTTATAATAATCATATTTCAAAGTAGAAAGAAAAATCGACAATGATTTGAAATAACAGAAATTTTGTGATATCAGGAATAAGTGATATAAAGAAATACCCAGGAACCAAGAAATTACTTATAAATTCTCCTCCAGGTACGAGTGAGTTATGGAATTTCTCCACCCGAGATAGTTAAATTTTCGATTTTAAACACGCGAACATTTTCCAGCGTGTTAAAATCTAAAATTTAAATATTGAGGGTGGAGAAATTCCATAAATCACGAGTAAATTGAAGGAGAATCTGTTTCTCCTATGTTTTTCGACAAAAAACCGCAAGAAAATGTCGTTGCTATGTAGTTTGCTTACATATACGTCATTTCGGGACTTCTCTAGTTTATCGTTTCAATAACTGTAGAAAAAATGGCGGTACTTCCCACGTAGAAGTTTATTCAGCGGGAAGTGGTTAAAAATATTATGTATTTTTATCGCACCGATTAAACACATCAAGAGTAGGAGAAATAGAGTTATCTGGAGCTATGGTTTGAGAATCAACAGAATGATGGTGTTCGTGTGCCTTTTACGTTCAACTGAATACAAATGTCTCGGAATATATTTTTCAAAGTTCGATTTACAAGACAGTTTTAATAATATTTTCCTAACATTATGATTAAAAAAATAATATGCAATAAATTAATTATTAACTTAATAATTTCTACAGTGTAAAGTTCAAAACTAGAAATATTAGCAATAAATATACATTTGTTACCGTGTGGTTATAAGAGAAATGCAATACAAAACAAAAGGAACTACGGTAGTAGTATAACCACAATATTAATACACTTACTAATAATTCCTATAGGTCCTCTTGGATCTGAAACTGTTTACCACATAAATTAATTATAATATTTTATTATGTAGTACTGTTAAAAAAAACTGTAGAAAGAGTCGTATATGTATTTACCTTTAATTGGTTGTACCTTCACAGAAGAAAACACCAGCAATTAATCATACAATCACGCAAACCATTTTTTATTTATTTTGTTATCCCAATCATATATCTACATTGTGTTCTAACTTCACGACGGGTGCCATATACGGAGCAGGAACTGCTTACCCTTCCGGAGCACCTGGGTTCACTCCTGGTTTTTATAGGAGTTAGTGTTGTTCATTTTTAGTTTTTTGTGTTTATTTGTTGTGCTTGTGGTTGTTCATTAGTCTTCTGGGTTTGTCTGTCTAATGGATTACGTTTTTTTCATTGCTCCTTAGATATATTTGTCCTTTTTATATAAAGGATTACACATAAACCAGTTTGTCTGTCTAATGGATTGCGTTTTTTATTGCTTCTTATTTGCATTTGTCCTTTTTATTATACCTTTGTCATTGAAACTACAACTACAAGACCTAGTGGAGATTACACATTACTGCAAATATAGATTACAGATCACGGGATTTCATGTTTGTAAGAGTCTGAAAGAATGTTCCAATCTTAAAAGTCTTCTTCTCTACATGATATTGAAATATACTGGAATTAACCGAGATCAACCAAATTCGACTCGTCAACGGTAAAAAAAACAAATGGAAAGTTTGCAAGGAATTGATATCATAGGTTTTGATACAAAAGAGTTCGAGACAACTCAAGTGTATTTATACAAACAAATTACACCCACTGTCAATTGCTTTAAGTAAATTTTTCCGCCCAAACAGTTTTCGACAACTTTGGTAACAAATCCAATTGTTTTATGTCTGTTTCCGGCCCGTACAAATATATAGAAATTAGCCGATATATTCTAACAAATGGACTTATAATTGTGTGGAAGATATACATTGTATATATATACTTGCCAAAATAACTGACCTCAACCAAAACTTTCAACGACCCCCGTAAGTGGTGCTCGTTTTGTTTATATTAATCCTTTTATGGAATGGGTACAATATTTAACAGTCAGTTGAAGCTAATTTTTTCGCAGGATGAGGGTAGAAAATGTACTTCGGCAACAGAAAACTAAGGCAGCAAGACGAAATAGAAATAAACAACTCTATATGTCTATATGACAAGAAAGTAATTGGAACAATTAACACGTCACTTGAGAACACTTGATGAGTCGTAAATTTGTGCATCGAAATTGGTACCAAAGAATTGTATTTAAAGATATTGTTATTAAAATTTTAGTACTTACATATGTGTCTCGCATTGGCTTCCTCTGGGTCGTCAACTGTTTTACAAAATAATAAAATTGATATTCAAATAAAATATTTTACTTTATGTACCCCACAAACCATAGAGTTTCTGTAGTACGTATGACACGAAGTACATATTCAAGAGTACTATGATGAATTAGCTGATGAAAAAACAAATGCATAACTTTACATGCAATATTATTATAACGTTTTTTCCAAATATAAATTTTTAAGAAAAGTTCTGTATTCAGAGTCAAATATTTGGTTCCTAAAAATATCCTTCAATAAAAAGTTATGGCCACGAGCATACCTGATGAAGCCAGTTAATCCAGAAATATCACCACACACAAGGAATTTAGGTATTTGAGTTTATTTTACCAGTATTGTAATTTTGTCAGGAAACACAGAAGTTCTCACATCCGAGGAAGACAATATATAACTGTACAACCTATTATTCTATAACAATCAAGAAAGTAACAATTACTCCCATAGGTACTTACTTTTAACAATCTGACCAAACTCTGAAAATAGAAACTAAACATTGGTAAATGCATAAAAATAACTTGAACTTTTCTAGCAATTTTCGAATTTAGTCAATTCCATTTTTTGTTAAAATATAAAAAAGTGAAAAAAGATAATATTTACGAATTTTGTATATGACTGATACTAAAGCAGAGGAACATTTTTATGTACTGACATTTTTACATTTACTGACACTTAGAACAATTTTTCATGTGTTTATGGGTAAATGAGTCACTGTTATCTACATACGTGTAATGAGCGGAAACAAACTCATAAATTCATACCAATACGATATGTCAAATTAGTCAAACTACGGCTAAATTCAGGTACGTTCGAATAAACGTACTTTGGTAACAAATGATGAATAGATTACGGCATTTTCTATTACTATTCACCGACCACCTCTCAGGAGAGACACAAGGCATAGATCGAGAAGACCATATTATTATAGTACCCTCTAGGTTATTACCTGGATTTGGAGGAAAAACTAACTGTGCATTAGGGCCACCAATGCTTCCTGGAATTCCACCAGAGGCTTGGAATCCTATATAAACAAACAACCTTATTATAACCCTGTTAGTAATTTGACTGTTAACTGATAGGTTTTTCCATAGTTTTCTTATCCAGTTTATTTGTCGAACAGGTTTCTGCAAGAGTACGGAATTTGCTTAAAATGCTGATTAAAATCCCAGTAACACAATTTATGCAAGAGTATGGAAATTGCTTAAAATGCTGATTAAAATCCCAGTAACGCAATTTATGTTACGTTTGTCCTTAGCCAGCGATTTATATTTCTTTTATTTGGGTGTTTGTCTGTTAAAAAGATTATCCTGTTAATTTGAGATGATATTTTTGGTGCATTTTATTCAGTATTTCACACCAACACCGAGGTCATTAATGAAAGTGTATATTTATATTGCACCGTCTTGCAAGGCTAGATTAATATTCCTCTATATTGTAGTTTCATTAACGCTATTGTCATAATTTATGTGAAAACTAAATAGCGCTAAATATCCTGTTTTCACCTGTCTTAAAATATCTGCTCACAATTTTTGTTGAAAGAACTTCTGAAAGGAAGGGGCTACTAGTCTATTATTATATTATCTTACTTTAATTATACGACTTACTTGGTGCAGAACCCGGAGGACCACTACCAGTACAATCTGAAACATGTATAACTAACTCATATACATAAATAAAGTAAAATTGCATGTTTTAATCCAAATTACCGATCAAATATTCTCTAAATTTAAAAATAATGAAAAATTTATTAACGTTGATGTTGATATTCAGTAATATAGCATCTCAACATATTTTATTATTATATAAAGCGACAGCTGAATTTTAAACCCAAAGCTAAACCGACACAGAATATGTTGGGATTTCTGAAGATTATTAAGCAATGCAGAACTGCAAAAAAGATTTTTGTCAAAATGTTGGGACAGATTAAGATTTGTAGTATGTGTTATGTTTATTGTCAAATCTACTAAAGTACGTAAACAAACATTTTTTGTCATAGAAAATGTGATTATAGTTATAATTTCATGTTACAAGATCAATAATAACACATTTTACACCTTCAGTATCAAACTTTTTCTATAACTTCACATATATTATAGTTGCTAAGTCTTTATCAAGTAAAATATAATACATATATTTTTAATATCTAACAAAGTAAAATCGGGTAAAATTAAGCCTCTTTGGTATAACAAAAAAACATGTACAGTTTGTATTTATACTTACAGATGCTCCCCAGCTCCTGTAATACATTTGTTGAAATAAAAGATTATATAAAAATGGAATGATACAAACTCTGTATCAATATGACCAATTAAAATATTAACATTTCAAATGTACATAATTAAATCGTACATATAGATTTTTAATTTCAAGTTGTTTTCTAGCGCTGGTATTGTAGAATCTATGTCTAATACACAAGTCCAGTTTCAATTATTTCTACACTGTGATATAAAAACTCCAGACAAAGTTGTTCAAGTTTAGGAAACTAAGCAGTATCTAAGCCCTGGCCTTTTTCTCTTTTTTACCCTTTCCGTGATATAATTGAAATTGAAGCACACTTCGTTTTCTGTGAAAGTAAGGTATATTGCGTTTCCGAAGTTTGCCGATAATTACCGAGTTCATTGCAATTACGTTGTATGGAACATCCGGGACATTTGAACAAATTATGTGGTCACTTCATAAAAATATTATGTTGCCCAAATACTGGCAATGCCTGTAAGTAAGGTCAAGAAATACCAAAGGGATATTCGAAGGAGAGAAAAATCGTAACAACTGGCAAACTCCGAAGAACAACGAAGACAAGACCAAAACAATACATGCACTACAATTAAAAACTAAAAACCTATGAACAACATGGACCCAACAACATGGACTGTAAATGATTCTAGAGATTATGTACATACGTCCAGTTCTAAAAAAGGTCGGCTGATTTCAGAAGAATCTGTTACTATTCCTCCCGCTATTAACGGTATTACGAATAATCAAGTATTAAAATTGAAAGCAAAAATTTACGTTTACCCACGGAAAATGCAGAGTCTGTTTTGTCTACTTACCAGAATTATGAAAAATACAGACATATGCAACATCTTTCCTTATTCCAAACAAAGGGATGTTGTTTTATAATATAAGAACAGGATCCAAAGCTTACTGTTCTGTCGTAATCATTAAATTACACAATATATATTACACTATGGATCTTTAAATGTTTTGCACCCACATTTTCTGAATATTCGACCTATTATTTCATTCAATACTTACTTCCGAAAGCAGTTAATGAAGGAGACTAAGTTGAATAAAATGAGGCTCCTTATGGGGGACTCGACCTCTTGACTTTTAATTTACGTCGCCCTTGTATCCAAGAAAGTTTAATATTTAGGAGAAACTGTAGAACATGTAAATTGGTCACTAAATTTGTACTTTATAATCAGTGGAAATGTGAAATTTGATATTATCGATAAGCCTAAACTAGATTAATTCAAATTAAATATGTCAAGCACCAGAATGGCGTATAAACCACGATGATGGTACAAGTAGATACTTAAAATGTCAACATACTTACTAAATAGTACTGTTAGTCAGTATGTTAAATGACATGATTACTTAATTATAAAACAATGACGAGTCTTCAATAATGTATGAAAACAATCCCAGAGTTAATCATATTTCGCAGGGTATCACCTACAAATTTATTAAGTACTCTGATTCAAGCATGAAAATGATGTTTCAGATTTACCATTAGAAAACTGAAAATGTTTTGGATGTTTTGATCTCCCTCATCAATAGGTCCTTATACGGTTTCTGTTGTAATCTTTCTGGTCAGTTTGGCAGCAGAATCTGGTAAATAAAAGTACGACATATTTCTGGCAATTATTTAGCTATCCACACTTGTGTATTTCGCTGATACTGATGGAACATAATCGGTAATCAACATGCATTTGTACTGCATAAAACTGGCACAATAGCCGGCTTATTGTATAAATCTAAAATCCGTCTTTTACTGTACGCAAAAAATTTAGTATCTAAATTATCAGCTTTTAAGTAGTTAAATTTACTGCTGATGGACTGTAACTGTCAGAGATATATATCCACCAGTATATTGATATGCTTTCTAATGACATTTATAGATTGTCTAGCAATCTGGGTACACCCCAGGAAATATGTATGTTTTTTTCCAATTTTTGCCCTTTAACCATAAAGACTAACCAGTGTTGTCCATTATCTGTTTTGTGACTGGACGAAAATGATAGAATATTTTAAGGTCGGGAAAAATGTCTTTGGTTTATGTGTTGCTATGTTCAGTAGGTGAAAAATAAAAGATTAAAATATAACGAAAATATAATGCTATAACAACTATAAATACAGAGTTTCTGATAATTCTTTAATATTGGATTTTTAAATTTGCTCTTCAACCTTTTGGATTGTTATTTTGGCTTTCAACATTTTAGGCCTTGACCACAACTGATGATATCTTGTGCACCAAAGAATTTTATTGATACCAATTTTGATACACAACATGTGCACATTTCGTCAATTTACGACTCAACAGATGTGTTGAAGGCCTAAAATATTGAAGAACCAAAACAGTAATCCGAAGCGTTGAAGATAATTTTCTTTTGAAAGGAGACACGTAAAAAAGTTTCACAAAAACATATGGTTATTTTATTATATTTACAAGATGTATATAACTTATAACTGTCACCTTAAATAACTAAAGACATATCTGACAAACAGCTATGAGTTACAATGAGTTAAATTTGACCCTGTACCGTCCAATAAACCTTGCCGTTGTAGGTACAGGGTACCCTTTTAGCAAGTGTTATAGTGTTTTTTATACACCAGAGTGTCTGGATAGATAAGTGGGAGATTTGGGTACCTATAAAACCTGTTTAACCCCGTTCAGTATCTGTACCGTGTCAGACTATCACGACTCTCTGTTGTGTTTAACCCCGCCACTGTTCATTATCTATACCGAGTCAGACTATCACGACTCTCTGTTGTGTTTAACCCCGCCACTGTTCAGTATCTATACCGAGTCAGACTATCACGACCCTCTGTTGTGTTTAACCCCGCCACTTTTCAGTATTTATACCGAGTCAGACTATCACGACTCTCTGTTCATCCTATGTTTGTGTCTTGTGCTCTTTTTATATTGTTTTTTTCACGTCTAGTGTTATGTCGATTGGATGACGTTTATTATTTGGTATATCATTGTTGACATGTCTACTTATCCAATTTGTTGTTTAAGAAATGATTAATGGGGGTTATAGAGTTGAAGTCATTTACATATATGCTGGGCATTTATATTTTGATATTTTATACCTAGCGATAGCAGTATTAGAATTATTGTCAAAATCAAACTGATTCTACAAAAAAACCTGGGAGAGGGAAATTTTATTAGCAAGTGTCTAGATATTTGTTAAGTTTGAAGGACAATTTTTCTAAACAGGCTCAATCTGTGTGCAGATCTATTGTTTCTTGTTTTCGCATGAAGTTAAGTTTTTACAACACAAGGAAGAAAACACTGAATGCAGTTCAGCAGTAAAACCTGATTTTTCTATTAAGTTCCAGTATTATAGGGATTCGTTCTTATAGGGACAGTTTGAAATTCAACAGATCACTGCTGCTTCATATTTGACTTGTTTTGAAAATAATACAATTTTAGGTACATATTTTTAAATTTTCAGTTGAAAAAAAAATGAAATTTCTGTTAAAGTAGTTTCCAACCCTTTTAACCCCCCAAGGCAAACTTGACCTGACCAGGATTTTGACTATCCTATTTAGGTCCGTTTGCAATGTTTTTGGTAATTGTATGCTTATAATCACAACGGTAAATGTAAAACACTTATTAAAAAAAATATGCACATCTGGGTTTAAACATATACTTTACACAATTGGAATGACCAAATCGACCAGGTTTTAAAGATCTCACTGGGAAAAGACGATGACCCTTTACCGGATATTTCTATTTTTCTAGTTGCGTTCTCTCGGTAACTGTGGCACTTTTGTGTAGTTTGTTTCTTGTTGTGCTATTCTCATGTTACCGTCTTTGGTTTTATCCCGTTTTTGGAATCCCTTTTCCTTTAAGTGCTACTGTATTTTTTGGCCGATATTCAGCAATTTTTTAAATTAAAAAAAAGATGCTCTCAATATTCAATTTGATCTTGTCACATTGTCGTCTATTGTTCATTTCTAACAATGTCTAAATTTCCTTGTATGATCTCGTATAGATTTGATTGTATACAAAGTATTTAGGATTTTTACATTTCCAATGACTTAACCTACGAAAATGCTAGGCTCAACAATACTTTTTTATTGGGCGCATGTTTGTACGCATTAAATTGGAGAACTGAGTACTAATGTATTTTCTAAGTTTGAATTATTCTTCTTTATATGTAATATATTTAACATACTTATGTCCTGTGACAGTATCGATTTGTATATAGGATAATGACACCTAAAGATACAAAGAAAAGATAAACAAATTATTTCCGTTTTATATTTTAAAGTAAAAAGATAAATTGCTGGGGTATAACGACGTGACTTGTATCATACATTTTATTTATGGAAACATTCAAAACATAATGGCACAAACATCCAACATTAATGTTTAACTACAACAGTTCGCGACCCCTTTCTGTATAAACTTGTATGTCGCCTTATACAACACATTGAGATGACATATAAAATATGTTTTGATACATAAATTTCATATGAATAACATCATATCGTTTCTTAAACTTTTCTTCCTTTGAAATGAAGAGAGGGGTTTTTAAGAAAGATATTAGGAGAGATAAAGTTGACACTAACTAAACCAGACAGTGGGTCAGCTGAAGATTAATTAAAAACTGACCGAAACATATTTTATTATTATATAAAGCGACAGCTGAATTGTAAACCCAAAGCTAAACCGACACAGAATATGTTGGGATTTCTGAAGATTATTAAGCAATGCAGAACTGCAAAAAAGATTTTTGTCAAAATGTTGGGACAGATTAAGATTTAACCAAAACAGAACTGAAAAGAAAGATTTTTTTCCTGAAAATGTTGATACAGGTGAAGATTTAACTAATGCAGAACTGAAAAAATATTTTTCCAAAAATGTTTAGACAGCTGAAGATTTACAGAGAAATATTTCTTAAACGATATTTAGATTAAAATTTTACCAAACCAAAAGGGACATGTACATGTATATATTTCTGAGAGGATTTTCGGAAAGCTGAAGACAGGCGTCAGACATATTTCTAAGAAGACAAGGAGTTTAAGATTTCATTAAACCAAACTGGACACGCACATGTATAAATTTCTGAGAAGATATTGTTTTAATATTCAATTATCGTCTTGTGGGTCATGTTATCACAAAAGATCTTAATCTAGTTGATAATCAAAAGCTAAAAATTATGCTAGCTTAAGGTCCCAAATACCAAGAACTTCAGTCAATTAATTGGAAATATAATTTCAAATTGCTGATGGATTCTGTTGAAGACTAAGCCACAAAATGGACATAAAAGGAACAGGAACCTGAGTAGTATATATGCGGTTCTAAATTAGCATTTGAGGAGGTGGTGGATCATGGGTGGATCCGCCGGAAGTTACGTCACCGAAACAGGAAGTCATGTGACCGGAACCGGAAATACCAGGAAGTGATTTGCGCGCATGCACAACCGGAAGTAGAGGATTTTCTTGGAATTGTTCTTTATTTGTTTACGGAAGTGACGCCAGTCACGTGCTGGGACCCAGCTGTGTCGTCTGCGCATGTGTGACCAGAAGTGGATTACGCACATGCGCAACCGGAAGTAGCTGGATTTCCCGCCATTTCCCCATTATTTGCTTACGAAAGTGACGCCAGTCACGTGCTGGGACTCGGATCTGCCATGCTTGACCAGAATTCGGATTGGATTATCTCCCCTTTTCCGGCGCTTCTCGATCGTCTCTATGTCTTTCATCGATCTGTATAATGTTAGGTTCTCGCATCGAGTCTCTAGGGACTGATACTCTCACTGCTATGTCGAAGTCCGAGAGTATACGAAGTACAGAGGTACTGTTGGATTATCTTCCCCTTTTCCTGCGCTTTCCACCACGGGTGATGTTTTCCGTTTGTTCAAGGGAGGACCAAATGTAGAATTGGATTATGTCCCTTACCTCCAGCTAATGCTGTCACCATAAGGTCAATGGAGTGGTGTCCTTAGCAACCGCCTTAGCAACGGCGGTCCATTTCATTGCTCTTTGATGAACTTAGTTTCCCTCCTCTTGCTCATCGCTGCTCCATGCTGCTCATCGCTAATCATGGCTATACTCACGTGCTCATTTCAGTTGACCGCCTCGGTGGTCTCGTGGTAGCGTGCTCGCCTTGAGTACGGAAGGTCGCGGGTTCGATCCCCGGCCGGGTCAAACCAAAGACATTAAAATTGGTATTTGCTTCTTCTTCGCCAAGCACGCGGCATCTAGGAGTAAGAGCAAAGACTGGTCGGCTTGGAGTCAGTATAATGTGTCCGAGTGAGGTGATGTGTCTTCCTGCGGACAGTTACCTCGTGAGCTAGCACATTAAAAATCCGACTTAGCGTATCGGTCTAGTACAAAGCAGGGATCATATTCATTATCATATCAACATGTTCTCGTCCTGATATGCACCTGGTTGCCACTGGGCGTTAAACAATAATTCAGCCATCATCCATCATCATTTCAGTTGTTTTTTGTGCTACTTTTCACTGTTTTCGCTGCTGCTGCTGCTTGTTGCTGTACGTCATCGCTGCTCTTCTCTTGCTCATCGTTGTTTTTCTCTTGCTCTTTGCTGTTCATCGCTAATCATGACTATACTCACTTGCTCATTTCGATTTTTTATGCTACTTGTCGCTGTTTTCGCTGCAACTGTTGCTCCTGCTGCTTGTTGCTGTTCGTCATCGCTACTCTTCTCTTGCTCAACGCTGTTTTTCTCTTGCTCTTTGCTGTTCATCGCTAATCATGACTATATTCACGTGCTCAGTTTTTTGGTGCTACTTGTCGCTGTTTTCGCTTGTACTGCTGCTCCTGCTGCTTATTACTGTTCGTCATCGCTGTTCTTCTCCTGCTCATCGCTGTTTTTCTCTTTCTCTTTGCTGTTCATCGCTACTCTTGACTATACTCACGTGCTCATTTCGATTTTTTATGCTACTTGTCGCTGTTTTCGCCGCAACTGCTGCTCCTGCTGCTTGTTGCTGTTCGTCGTCGCTGCTCTTCTCTTGCTCATCGGTGTTTTTCTCTTGCTCTTTGCTGTTCATCGCTACTCTTGACTATACTCACGTGCTCATTTCCATTTTTTAGCTACTTGTCGCTGTTTTCGGTGCTGCTGCTTGTTGCTGTTCGTCATCGCAGCTGCTGCTTGTTGTTGTTCGTCATCGCTGTTTTTCTCTTGCTCTTTACTGTTCATCGCTACTTTGACTATATTCACGTGCACATTTCGGTTTTTTTATGCTACTTGTCGCGGTTTTCGCTGCTGCTGCTAGTGGCCGGCGATTGTCGTAATTCAATGATTGGATCTGTGCGAGAGCACCCGTACATCCGGGTCATTTGAAAGTCCACTCTGCATTTATCCAGGCTTGTGACTGGCTATCATAAGATAGGCTGCATTAGCCCTCCTCAATTTTTTAAGACCACTCTGCATTTGTACAGGCTTGTGACTGGCTATATATACTGCAGTACCCCTCCTTCCCTTTTTAAATTTTTTTTAATCTTTTAAGTTTTTTTTATTTTTTTCTGTTTTTCTTTGTAATATGTTAATGTTAGTTCCAATTCCTTCGTCACATAGAGTCATTGCTGTCTTCAGCTGTTGGTGGGTTGTAGTCGTTCAATACACGGTTAAGCAGGTCTGACTCGTACTCTTACTCTAACCGATCATAACCCCATCGTCGGTGGTCCACTTTAGCAAGCGTGACTGTTCGCCTCCTGTTTGTCACGCTTGCACCAGTGAACAATCGACGTGGGTTATGGTCGGTTGGGGTAAGTGTACGAGTCAGACTTACGATAAGGATTAGAGGCAGGATTAGGGTCAGGGTTAGAGTAAGGGGTTAGGGTTAGTACTAGGGTTGAGTTAGAGTTATGGTTAGAGTTAGGACTCTACCCATGATCCACCACCTCACCACCTCCTCAATGCTAATTTAGAACCGCATATATACCACTAACCTGCTGATACACTTTTAGAGTGGGTGAAGGCTATAAGGTCAATGATACAGGTTAGAAGTAAAAACCTCCAATGGTCTATGAGCACTAAAGCTACACCCATGTTGAAAGAGGACATATATACCTATGAAGCAAACCAAAAACCGCAATCCATTAGACACACAAACCCGGGAAGACAAATGAACAACCACAAGCCAAAAAAATTAAAAACACTGAAAACTCCTATAAAAACCAGGTGTGAACTCAGGTGCTCCGGTAGGGTAAGCAGTTCCTGCTTCGTATACTGCACCCGTCGTGAAATTAAACAAATTCAATCCGGTGGTAGTCACAAATCGGTGGAGGTACATTTTAAGACAGTGGGAACAGGTGCGACATCATCTTAGATATTGGAACATTGTAACAGTCGTTTTTAATCATCTCGAAAAACATGTTCTCATGTAGGAATCTACAATTTGCGATATTATGAATTCATAAGTAGATTTGTAAAGATAATAAGATAGTAAGGTTCACTATAAAAATGTCGGTGAACTTTAGTAAAACTTTAATCACAAATAGATAAACCTTTAGTTTTCCTTCTTTGGCTGGCAAGATATTGTCTCGGACTGGTAGTTTTTAGGGGACGACCATTTGATATTCTGGGGGGGGGGGGGGGGGGGGGGCAGGAGAATTTGTTTTGGTTGGGTTATTTATTTTTGTGGAAAATAAAGACAGATTATTTATTTTCTGCACCGTTGAAGCATGATTTTTCATTTTCAGTAAAACAAGGGACTGATTATTTATTTTCACAATTATATTTATAATATTTGAAAATACACAATTTTTAAATTCATGTTTTTATTCTTAAATAAATAACATAGTCAAGGTTGTATCTGTTCGGAATTTTGGCTGTTCCACCTTGCAGTCTCAGTCCCTGTCCAGCACTGTGGTATTCTTTAAGACCATCATAAAGATACTATTTTTATTGTGTTTGATGCAAGCACAAACATGGCCACCATTGCCATAAATCTGTGCACCCAGTTCATTATAAACTGCAAAATCAAGAAACTGAATTGTAGGTGCAAATAGAAATATGGAATGTTTATAATGCATGCTTGTACATTCATGTTGTATTGTGCATTGCTCTGTTTAAAGTAAAGGAGAAAGGAAAATCAGGGGCGTTTCCAGGATATTTGAAAGGGGAGGTGTATAATAAAAATTTGGCCCAGCGGAGCGAGGCGAAACATTTTTTGGACTTTTTTTTGCTAAAAAACATAAAATAATTGTGAAATGCACTAATGTAACGGTTCCTGACTTGGAGCATGTATATTTTATAGTTAAAGTGTCAGGGTTTGATATTTTTAATGCCTAATTCTCTCCATTAATTGTCTATGGTATATTAAAATGATTGGATCGATCTTAACAGCATTAGACCAATAACGAGAAATTCAAAATTCTAGGGTATAAGGCATTACTTAACATTTCAATAGTCTTTTAAAGAAATCAGATTATGTGTTGAATTAATGAATATGATAAATTGCCATATTCAATACAATATAAGCAGATTACGATAGTTTTTTTTTTTTTGAAAAGGGGGGGGGGGGCGTACGCCCATTACGCCCTCACCTGGACCCGCCCATGAAAATGGAATGCAGATATATATTTCTGAAGTTTAAGTTAAATATACCTGTATGTTTAATATATATATAATAAGTTTATACTTACATTTTATAAATTCAATGAGATGAAATACATTATGTGCAATTTAATCGAAATTAATCATCACCCTCTGGAAGTGAATCTTCTGAATTCAAAACTGCATATATTGCATACATACAAAAAACAATATAGGTTAAAATGGGAAAAGGTATTAAAGTGAGGTAAATGTTCATGAGACAATATACCTCAAGTGAAATGAAACCCATTTATTGTTAAAAGATTTGCGAAGTTTTTCCCGAAAAAAATATGAAAAAAGACGAATTTTGGTAGAATGTGGTGCCATCTCATGCTTTAAAACATGCATTTATAAAATGGTTTAAAAGACCTGCCGAGTTATTTATTTTCAATACATTGTAGGTGAGGTTATTTATTTTCAAACTACCAAAGAACAAACCATTCATTTTTGTTATTATAAAGGCTGAGTTATTTATTTTCAAAATCCTCCTGGCCCCCACCAGAATATCAAATGGTCGTCCCCTTACCTGGTTTTTTCATTAATCTGTGGCAAGAATTTTTTTTTTGCGTTCCAAATTTTTGGTCACGCCAGGGAATGCATATATACACAATGAACTTGGTATTTATTTGTATATTTACACAATGAAATGTAAAATAATGCATACGTTCACCCAATACATAATTAAATCGATTCATTTAATAGTATCGGTATTTTGAAATTTTCCCCCGAGATATTTTTAACTGAAGTCACAACGCACTTTACATTGTGCTGTTTATACGACCTTTACCGAGAGATACACTCAAAAACCGCATGTGCCAGAAATTTATTTACACTCTTCTTTTAAAATGGGGATAACCACGGTCTGTCGTGGGATTTTAAAATGGAAGAATTTTTTAATTGTGTTTCTTGTGCCATTTATCTTAATTCCAATACCACTCATCATTCAAACTAAGGTAAGTTTTTTTTAAATAATTTTAATTTGATATATTTAAAATTCTATTTTTATATTCTACCTTTCCATCTTTTTACGTTTTAAATTTTATCAATGTAATTCTACAGGTAACCACATCAAGATTGTTATTTCATCTCGAAATTTTAAATACAATTAGGAAGTAAAATTTTCAAAAAGAGTTCGACTGTGACACAAAGCGCACCTACTTTAGATTTGTAAAAAAAGATTTTTAGGTATTAAATTTCGTAAGCAAATATTGTAGGGATAGCGCTTTCAAATCGAGGTACACTGCTTTCAGATTTTTGAAATCCTTAAATATACTGCAAACACACGTGCACCTTAGCTTGCATCAGAAGCCGATCAATGACAAAAGTATATTGTAATGATCATTACTAATTATCTATATATATTTAATTAATTTAAGACTTATATCGATCGTATATTGATTGAAGATGCGTTGAAGTGTTAGATTGTAGATATACATAACACACCTTATTAACATGTTTGAATTCGTGTGTATTGATTGCAGTTGCGGTCAAGCACAATGTCAGTGTTAGGATGGTAGGTACCACCAGATAGGGAAAATTTCAGAATATCAAACAGACTAAAATATTTGATAACCTATTTGTTATAATTACGGTCAGGTCATCATGTGACCAATTTAGGATACAATTATCCATTACAAATATGCAAGATTAATTTCTAATTAACAATAACGTATAAGTTCTCCAGGATTCCTTCTTCTTTCCTTCAATATCTGTATATTATATAAGAAAAAAAAATAAGATTTAAAATGCAAACTGTCCAAATTAATATTAATTAAACTGTAAAACTACGAATTAACAAAATTCTTCAGCATGTGCCTGTTAAAGATAGAATATTTCAGGAAGTATGTAATTGTTTAGACCATATTTAGTCGCATTAATAACAATTTATCTTTTAAGCATTCATCTATCTCACTAGTAACAATTTGCACACATATATAGACTGTTAATCCAGAACGAAGGGGGTTACAGCAAGCATTTAACTTCTTTTACTTTTTAAAAAAGAAATTAAATATATTATGTATGTTGATAGGCTTCTTTCAAATAGACTTTCAATCTCTGAATACAGATACAAAATTAAGTATTGGAGGATCCCGAATAATACAAAGTCAATTGTTCCCACAATTCAATAAATTTATTTTATGAATCCAGTAAATTCCCTACAAAATTAACATTTATAGGTGTATTTTATTTTCATCTTCTAAAACAATTCAGTTGCATATCTTATGAATAGCTCTATACTGAAAATATATAGCTTTGAGTTATTTTGTTGATTTAAAACTAAGATTATGAATTTTCTCCAAACCTATTCTTTGTCTAGAAAATATGACCATGTCTGTTCAACTTTCAAACCTATATATTATCCTGGATAAGAAAAGAAAAGCGTTTTTAATTCCATGTATTGGCCCAGTTTTATTTTCTAGCTGATCAACATTTAATTTTTCTAGCAGAAATAATGCCTTAGTAAACTACTTCTTAACTTTGGTTTAATATTGTATTTTAAATTTTGTGAAAACTAAGGATTTACCCTATTGGTCGTTCGGGTATTGTTGTTTTGGTTTTCAAGCATTTTAGGCCTAAACATCTCTCTTTCATTCATTCATTAATTCCATTCAAGTCAACGATGGCTGCTGGAAAATTTTTGCACCAAGTTATTAACATGGACAGAAAAAAAAAATAGAAATTTAATATTTATATTTTTACCTAGTCCATCCCAACTAGCTTTTAATATGAGGAACCTTTATTATTTAGTCTGTGTGATGTCAGGGGTTTGCAGGAACGAACGTGGATACAAAACCCTGACTTGGGAGGATGGAAACGTATGGAGATGCATATACATTGTTTCTTTTTTTGGCAATGTATATACATCTCTTTGCAAAGTTGAAGTAGAAGATGAGATATATTTTGTGTACAAATGTGCAGTATTTTCTGATGCTCGTACAGAAATCTTGTACAATTTGTCAGATATATATTGTTCCAATATTCTGTGACCTTTCTGACTCCTATAAATTTGACTTTATATTTAATAGTAATGATTCTGATTTTAATAAACACTGTATTGAAGGTATAAGCAAACCCTATAATAAAAGAAATGTGCTAACACAGAAACGGTTCTAATACATATAGTATAATTATAATATTGGAATATTAAGTAGTACCTTCTGAATCAAAACAAATACAACATTAGAATTTAATATACTACAAATATCTGTATGTGTATTATATGTTTATGCATGTTCTTATTGCCGTGCTTTTTTATATTGATCACAATCCTGTTTATTCTGTTCATTCTGTATGCTGTCAACCCCATAGGGGTACAATTTTCCTATTAACTAATTTTATAAATCAATAAATTTGATTTGATTTGATGTGATGTATATGTTTATAACTAATTATCTTTGTGAAATTGTGGAATGTTCTGAATGTATAACAAAATAAATTGAAAAAAATATACTGTGCGTAAAGTAAAAAAAAACAAAATCCCAAACAATAAACCACAAAGAGTTACATGAATATAGACAGGTCTGAGAATATGATTGAATTACACCTTCCTGTTTTGTTCTATTAGGAATACAATTATTTATCACGTGGGTGTTGCACCAGGGAAGTAAAACAGCATAAAATTTGCCTTCCTGCAGTTGGGATATTTTTATCATGTACTTTTAAATAAATTCTCTGTAAATCAAGATATTTAGTCAAAGTTAGACCAGGAAAAAATCTCTGAACTCGTATCGTCGTTACATTTGAAAGTGATTGCAAATTGGTCTAAATCAAAATACAAAGTAGTCGTCCCCCACAAATTAATGATAATATTTATAGATTATTACATGGCATTTTCTATATCGGCCCTGGTTTCATCCCGAGACTGCCATATCGGACTGAGGGCTTTAGCCCGGGGTTTATATTAATTCGATCAAAAATAATTTCACTAAATGGATGAGGGCCAATGACGATTTGCCGCGCCTTGAGGATATTCGGCACTATATTCGGCACTATATTCGGCAATGAAACTGAAATCATTGAGATAAGAATTTTCATGGAGATCTATAGCTATAAAACACCAATGTTGAAGTATAGAATAAGAATATCATAACATGTCATTATTCATATCAGACCGATTATCAGCCCATGGTCAAAATCATTCCAGGAGCCTGGCGGCTATCAGGCTGATATCTTGACCTAGGGCTGATAATAGTTGTGATATGAAAAATGCCATGTTATAATCTAAATTATCATATATTTAGTAGTAATAAACCTCTACCCTACCCCATTTTGTTATTAGTCTTGACGTCAATTTTACAAAACTGAATTATGAATTTGTATTTTATTTCATTTTCTTAGTTAAACATGTTATAATCTATAATTAATTAATGAAAAATAAATTTAGAAAGTGGTGGTACAGACACTAATCAGTGTTTGGCTTACATTTGAAACCTTTTTTTTTTTAAATTGCACCTCGATCCTACTCTATCGATATCATGAGACGATGTTGTGAATATACATTTACACTATGCGAATATCTACTAGTGCAGTCTTAATAGTCTTAAGTTTCACTGTAGAAAAAAGAGAAGGTAACCAGAGCTTCTGGTCAAATACTGTTTATAAGACTTATTTAATTAGTTATATGTACACTTGTTCCTATACACGAATTGTTACGCAACTGATAAAATTTTTTTAAGAATTCAATATCAACCCAGTTTTGGACAATTTTCCCTTAGAAAGAGTTTTATTTTCAGGTAAATTAGTAACTTAATATAAAGTAATTTATACCACGGTATTTTCATTAAAATAGCGATGCACAATGACCCCGGATTATAACTTGTAATGATATTTCAAATAGTTGAAAAAGAACAACACAACACGATAAAGAAAGCCTTCAGTTTTTGCCATTCAAATTATTGAAACAGAACAGAATAAGAAACCGAAGGCTCCTTCAATTCTGTACCGGCCAATCAAATCGTTGAAATATAACAAAAAACACAAAAAACGAATGTATCCGCAATCTCTGATTGTTTCTTCTGTGTAGTCCTTAGCAGGCGAGAACTTTGTTTAAAAAAATATCGAAGAGCGCATTGATACCAATTTAACCATTTCTTATATTAAGAGTTTTTTCTCTGCAATGAAGACCGAACAGCGACTTTAAGGTCATGTACATCAATAAAAGCTCTATTCCTTTGCTTGAACTTTTTGCATGATTTGGGGGAAGGGGGGGGGGGGGGCATTTGTCTTTTTAGTATAATTTAGCATTCCATTTTTGGAAAGCTACGGTGTTTAGAAACAAAAATGCCTACATATACATATAACTTTAAACTGACAACAAATATAATAGAGGGTATCAACTATTCTTTCAAGGTCGGCAATAAATAGGGTTGTTTTTTTAAATCTTCAAACGGGGTTACTTATGTACTTTAGTCGTCGATTAGACATAATCATTTGTCACACTATTGTACTGTTACATTAAGTGGGATATTGCTATTTATCACATGTCTTCGTCTCTCGTGTCTCTCATAAAATATTATACATTTATTTATTTCTTAAAAGGAAAATGAGAAATACTTAACCAAAAAAAAACACTTGATTATTACAGTCATTTTCCGGTTTTTCCGGTTTTAATTTATTTGGTTTTGTAGAAACGGATGTCCTTTATATAAGTACATTTCATATTATTTATCACATCACCTCACTTGTTTGGGATCTGTCATATTATTTATCACATCAGCTCACTTGTTTGGGATCTGTAATTAGATTTTAAAGCGTTCACTAAATTATACTTAATAAAACCGTTCTCAAGTAAAAAATTCAAAATTATCGTATTATATAATTTTATATATAAAAAAAAACAATGCTTTACCAAATCAAAAGATTATACAAAATGCAATATATCCTTTAATTTGTTTTTAAGAAATGATATCGCATCTATCGAAGTGAACTTGAAATATATTACACACGCAGTTCTGTTTCTCAAAATTGAAAACAAGGGACATTTGAAACTTACTACCAAACTGTATGACACACGTAATGAGTCCAACTTTCCAGTTATTAATATCCCTTTCTTTAGTGGCAATGTACAAGTGGTGTCTACATAACTTAGAGTGTTTGATACTCGAGCGTATGAGTAATTTAACAGACAGGATTAGTTCTGTCACTAAAGTTACTCAGTCAGGAATATATTGTTGCATAACTACGGACGTTTAAATTCGTCATCGCAAATTAGTTGGCAGTTAAAACCTACTTAAAATAACAAATGACGTTAGACGTGTTTCTGTTGTCGCAACACACAATATCCCTCCACAGATTTTCGACCACTGTCGGATTTATCTTTCCGTAGCACATGGATTCACCCCTGAATTATAGATGTTTGATTAGAGTAGAGTTTATTTAGGATATATATTAATTCAATTTAAACATTATTTTATTCAAGAAACTCAATAGGATTGGACAGCAGGCTGAGCCTATATAAGCCGTCTCCCATATTAATGGCTTATCAAAATATTTTGTATTTTGCCAGATTCATTAGAAACGATTAGTCATATCAGCTCTTTTGGAAATTGTGCTTTTGACCGATATCCTATCAAAGTTACAAAAACAGAGAGATTTAAGCAAAGAAAAACACCTTATTTACTTTTCCCTACTTCATGTTAAACAGCCTTTCTCCTATTCTTGACGTGTTTAATCGGTGGGATAAAAATACATAATATCTTTAACCACTCCCCGGTGATTAAATTTCTACGTGGGAATTACCGCCCTTTTTCTATAGCTATTGGGACGATAAACTGGAGGTCCCGAAATGACGTCCATGTAAACAAACTACATAGCAACGACTTTTTTCTTGAGGTTTTTGTCGAAAGTCATAGGAGAAATTGAGGAATATCTTTACCTGTCTCGTCAATGGTATCACAGTCAGCGTGGTATATCAAAACAAACATATAACAATTTGATACACATCTCCATTTTAAAAAACACTTTATAGTAAGATAACCTTTAAATTTGATATATTAGTATCTTCCGTATACGTAAAATAAATGAAAGGAGATACAGTAACGGATTCCGAATAAGTAAGTAAATAAATAAATAATGAAAAGTAGTTGTAAAAGTCACAATTCAAGAAATTTAGCTACTTAATATTATATTACTTAATAGTTCGTGGTCTGTGTTGCTTAAGTTGCTGTTTCACATGTTTGCTTAGAACCCAATATTCTTGTTATGAATTCTCTCTTTAGGATATTGTTTCGGCGTCCTATTAACAATAACAGGTGAGCGATTCAGGCTCTTGGGAGTCTCTTGTTTCTTTGTCCTGTTCTATTATATATGCAATCATTGAAATCAAAATGTTCTTTTACGTTTATTATTTTTTCTAATTATGTTTTGTGATTGATATGCCTGTCATGGGCCCTATGATTAGTAAATAAAGATATACTATTCTATTCTATTCTATTCTATTCTATTCTAATACCTATTACTCTACATATTTGGAATGAAGGATCTATAGTTTTTGAACTTCTTCCAATAGAAATATGATATATAGATTTTTATGAAGCTTAATTGGAAGGCAGTCTGAAATTTACCAGAAATTTCTAAGGCTCTTGCTTTTGATGCAGAAGTAACCCTTAGCTGAGTTTGGATACCTTTATTGATTTTTGATGGTTGTACTTATTAATTCATCATTATATCTTTAACCGGTTTTCCAATATTTTGATCTCGAGCACTGCTGATGAGTTATCAGTCAACGGAATGGCCATACAGTGCATCATTATTTCGGTATTTTGTAATACTTTTTATTACTGTGTTTGTAACTGTTGTTTGCTATCGTGTCTTTATTGCAAGTGTTTTTTTCAAAGGGTTGACTAAAACGAATACGAGAAGGGGCATATTCATTACCATTACTGTTTACATACATGATTAAAAATAAATGACAAAAGACCAATAACGCAGTCAATGGTAACAGCTACAATTAAAAATGCTAACTTACCTCGTGCATAGCTCTGTCCTTAGATGATTTTGGCAGTACCGTTATCATTTTGGCATTTTTGAAATAATCGCCCTTCATCGTTTTGAATATTGTTTTGGTTGAAAACATTTAGGCCTTTGGCACAGGTGAGGAATCGTAAATATCCGCGAAAGAATACCGAAGCGACAAAGCAGTGGGAAAAGTCCACAAATTTGAAGTCCAAGGGATGACAAAGTCAGGGGAATTGAACATAATAACCGCCACAAGGATACGTGTATAACTAAAAGAATAAAAAACGTATCATAAAATAAACAAAACTAGAACAAGACAGAAACTAAAGCACTAGAAATATGAACTAGTAAAATAGTAAAAACAGGGAGTGACATCAGTTGCTCTGGAAGGGTAAGCATCTCCTGCCCCGTCAACAGCACCAGTCACATTGACAGTGAGTAAAAGCCAGTGAACTGTCAAGTCCGGTGAGGTGTCAATTCTAGAGAGACGTGAAATCTAACTTAAGATATCTAGTCTCATACGCGAGGTAGTAACTTCGTACCGGCAATAAATTCGTGATGGAGTGATGAAATAAATAGACTGAACATAACCCTAATCTCGCCCTGTAGAGAAATTCGCCGTATAAATCACATGCGCGGCAGTAACGAATCAACAATGAAATGTACACCCCATGGGCTGGTGACCTTGGTATGTTAATTGACGACATTTTGTGCATTAAAATTGGTATTATAGAATTTATTAGAATTAGTTGAACAACAGACTGCTTTAGTTGGTATTCTTCGAAAACTTGACCTTGTTGAGTGGAATATAAAATTAGCAAGACCTAATAATCATTTGTTTATTCATCTTTCTGATTAAATTTGAAAAATGCCCTAAATACAGTGTACATTTGCATTTACAAAACATCCTGTCCAAAGGTATTTAAAATATGAATTTAAATACTAGTATTAAATTTGTACCACATTACATAATGATAAATGGCGAAAATAAGGTGACATAAAAGTATGCTACCATCATGTCTGTTTGATGCCTGTTTATGTTACTATTTGTCCGAGGTTCTGTCTGTTGAGTGACGACTATTGGTTGGTATACCATTGTTGGCCTTTCCTGTTATACCATGCACATTTTGTTAAAAAGAAAATACCAGTAGTTTTATTTATTTATTGTATATTTTTTTTTTTATACATTTCCGTGCTTATGAAGTTGTGAAATGGAAAATATCGCCACTTGAGTCAACCAGGGTCGTCCTCCTTATGCTGTAAAATATTTCACCGCTTAATGGAAACGAACTTGACACTCTACTGGAATTTACCCACTTGCAATGACGGGTGTCCGTTAACGTAGGATGATATTGTTACCTTTCAACAGCGGTTTTTTTTTGTGGTCTTGTTCTGACTATGTTGTTTTGCTATTTATTTTTCATTCCTTTAGGTTGTATCTTTTTAGTTTATGTTCATGTTACTGTTTACACTAAGTCGCTTTAGCTTTGATCTGATGGATCTTTGTATTTAGCTTATTATTGTATTCTTTTGCCGAAATTTCATCATCTTTGAAAACTACTTTACGAAATGGTATAGTTCTTCTACCTCAGACTTATCTCTATTATAGGCAATTTAGATTTCAATCTGCTTCACACCTGTATTGGGTCAC
Source organism: Mytilisepta virgata (assembly GCA_028015205.1). Lineage (NCBI taxonomy): Eukaryota > Metazoa > Mollusca > Bivalvia > Mytilida > Mytilidae > Mytilisepta > Mytilisepta virgata. Next base: position 2,752,803 of record CM051520.1, on the reverse strand, counting down.
TGCTGCGGCTTTTGCGGTGCTACGATCATGTGATGTAAATGCTTGCCGTTCTCATTGTCGTCCTGTCACCGTCCCCAGAGTCTCCGTCCGCTGTAGCCAACTCTTCCATTTCATATCAGCTAGACATATAATCCTATAAGTGTAATTGTAAATTACAGGTTTTCATTCATAACCATGATAACAGACACAAAAATACAAGTCAGATAAATGTATACAGACAGACATTCCATTATTTGCATATTGGCCAATTTGAAGGTTCTTATTGTCAGAACAAATGATAATTAACACTTCAATATAGAAATATTCCAGATAGAATACGTACATTAAAGTAATATACGACATAAACAATATTAAGTGTATATCTGGGTTGGTTTATGCAGTACATATAAAATGTAAGGTTATTGGGTAAGCGTTAATGAAACAAAATTCTCGTACACGGAAAAGATTTACTTCTTGGTGGCATATTGTAGTCTTCAACATAATTAGTCATTCAAATTAATTCATCCTTGTATGATTGTGCAATAGAGCTAACATTGCGGATTTTTATATTTTTTAAACTAAGGATTATCCCCATATTAATACAAAGTTATGTTGTAACATACTTTCGGAAAATGTAATTTTGCATCCATCTGTACACCCTGTATTTTTATTCTTGAATTCTCGAGGATATCATTGGAACAATCTGTGTTTTTGTTCTTGAGTTCTTGAGTTTTCATGGATATCCCCACCTCAACACCATTGGAATAACCTGTGTTTTTCCTTCTTCTGGAGTTTCCATGGATATCTCCAGCTCAGTTTGTGGTATTTTGTCATATCCAGATTAATTGAAATAAAAAAAATTAAAGTACTTTATTTTATATTATTATACTGTCCTCATCTGTTTTGTTAAAAAAGACAGTATGAAATTTAACATTTATCATGTGTTAAAACATTTATATGGGGATTGTTCAGTTTCCTGATGAGTATAATTCAGATAATCTCAGGAAAGCTTAAGCTTCCATTACCATGATTACACAATAATCCGTATCTTATTTTATATTGTAATTTAGATGTTTGAATTAAATTAAGCTATCTTAATATTATCAAAAATACAAAATAAAAGAACCACTGTCTAATAAATTAATAACGAATTGTCAATACAGTATCCGACCGGAAAACGGAAAACAATGTTTTCCACTGAAAGCTTTAAATATTAAATTTAACGACCGTTTAAATCACTCTGACTCAGAAGAATTAGACAAAGATTCTGATCATATTATGTCACTACCCTTGGGAAGCGTTTTAATGAATGTAAACGATAACAATAACTGAACAGCATTAGTTATTAAGCCTCAAACGATTATTGTTGTGAATAGACACATATTGTAAGCTCAGATAATTTAATTAGTTTGAGGGGAGCAATTTTATTATATGAATTATGTGAAAATTCCGTATACAATTGTTCTTTTTGTGTAGTCAAGCCTACCTTAGTGGCCACAACTTGATATATATGCCCTGTATTGCTATTTACCATTGGAGAGCATTTCATATTAACTAAATCTGTCTTTAGTGACCACCTGTCTTTTGTTGCCCGATTTCAATGTTTTCCCTAGATGGCCTGAATAAACAGGATTGATTGTATTCATTCATTTAAAAACAAAAATTTGTGAAAGGCAAAGTGAATAGACAGTACTAAAAGCACAAATTGGCTGCAAAGATTGATTGTTTTAATATTCAAAATGCAACGTACAAAATGTATATTAAGAAGAGCCTTTATTGCTCACCTATGATTTAGCTGGTCCATCTTAAGCAGGACTGAAAATTGAAATATAGCAGTCATCTTGGATGGTTTTCCCATCGGGTCATATTGTTAAACTGAGTTTGGCTGTGGTGGCCATCTCAGTTGACAGTCCAGATTATCGGACACAATTCTGAGAAAGGACCATCTAAAGACTATTGCTGCCAAATCCGGTTCCAATTGGCCAATTGGTTTCAGACAAGAAGATTTTTAAATGAATTTTCCTATAGGGTTCTATGTTAAACTAGATTTGGGTAAATGACTTGGTTGATGGTAATTGGTCCGGATCATTGGACACAATTATGAAAGAGGACCATCTATGGACCATTTACTGCCAAGACTGGTTCCATTTGGCCAAGTGGTATCAGACAAGAAGATTTTTCAATGAAATGTCCTATAAGGTCGTATATATCTTCAAATAAGTTCGGCTGTGGCGGTCATTTCTGAAAGAAGAATATCTAAGGACCATTGCTGCCAAATCGGGTTTCAATTGGATCAGTGGTTTCAGACAATTAAGAAGATTTTTAAATGAATTTTCGTATAGGGTCCACTGTTAATCTAAATTATTCTGTGGCGACCATCTTGGTTGACACTCCGGTTCATCTGACAAAATTCTGAAAGGACACTTTTAAAAGGATCGGATCATGGCTTCAAAGTTTGGTTTCATCTGGTAATCTAGTTATATTGAAAAATGTTTTATAATTCATTACCTTCTTTTTTCGATTTTTAGTAACAGCAGGCATATTGTTGGAGGCCATCCAAGGATTATTCCAGAAAAGTGTTTTCCCAATTGCCCCAGTCGTTTCAGAGGAGGAAATCATAAATGAAAATTAACGACAACGGACGACGACAGACGTCGACAGACGCAAAGTGATGACAATGGCTCACTGTGAACTGAAAAAAAAGAAAAATTACAAAGCAAGCGTAATCTACTGAAAACAGAGATTTAAACTAGATTTTTACATGTACACAATGTCCGATGAAATGTACTATAGATCTCGACAGTGTTTGAAGCCAAGGGGAATAGTACTCACGCATAGCTCTTTCAAGTTCTTTTTTTGCTAAATGTTTTGCCATTTTTGCATTTAAACATGCTGAACAACATAATGGATTATAGTAAGTAAGTAAATAATGAGTTTTTTCCAATTAAAGGGCTCATTAAGAGCATAGAAATTTATAATACAGTGATTACATAAATTGGTGTTATAAATAAAACAGACAGTGATAAAATAAAAGAAAAAATAGAATGTACAGTAATAAAACTGACAACATCAGCAAATGTTATGTATTAAACAGTGGGATTATAACGTAGCATTTCAAACTTTGACTATAACAAATATAAAAAGTAACATTTAGGAAAGTGCGACGTCAAGGCATTCAGCATACGTTTTAGGGAAGTACCAAGTACCAAGTATGAACTGGATAGATATTTCTCACTCCTTGCTATCTCTTAAAAATATTGCTATCTTTTAAGAAGTCTTCCTGATATGTGATATATAGTTAGCCATATATTACATTATAAAAGTTATGTAATTTTTAACCATGAACTGAACACCGCGTGTTAAGTACACTCCCTATATAATCAATATTAGTATCATAGCGTAACAACAGATGCATAGGACGGAAAGTTTGGTTTTCCAAAAATAAAGGAAAAAGACGAACTCTTTCCTTGAAAACCGGTTCTATATAAACTTTTATATAAATACATTCATGTACACATGTCACAGTAGATCTGAAGATCCGTGTGACTAGTATCCAGATAATGAAGAAGTTCAGACATCTTATTAAATACATGTAAATAGATAAAAACCTTTGGTCAACCAAAACATGAGTGTTTTATATGAATATATTTTAAATTGAATGTATACTTTCCGGGTCACATGATTTCTTCTGTTATGTCAAAGATTTATAAAATAAAGTACGTCATTAACGGTTTTTACGTCATTTAATTAAATTTCTCGTTAGAATACAAGATCAAAAACTAGTCTGTAATAATCCTTTTCAGTCATAATCAATGGTAAGCGAGGGTGTTGTAAAATTAATTTGAATTAGCCAGAATACATTCCGGTCTCAACCTGGAAATCGTTTTTCCCTTCCCCGGTTGACATGTGAATAACTTAACTAGATATTAAACTGCACATTTTAAATCCATCTCCACGAGATATATTTTATTCGTCATATTATTATACCCCCGCTTTTGAAAAAAAGCGGGGTATATAGTATTCGTTGTGTCCGTCCGTCCGTCCGTCCGTCCGTCTGACCTTTGTATTCGCAACTCCTCCTAAACTACTGAATGGAATTTGATGAAAATTTCACAGAATCTTCATCCCATGATGGCATTGTGGACCTCCTATTTTAGAATTTGATCTGATGAATATTTGAGGTTGCCCATACCAAATATGGACTTTGACATTCATTGTGATAGGGGGTTCCAGTATGTCATCCGCAACTCCTCCTAAACCACTGAATGGAATTTGATAAAACTCATCTCACTGCCGTTGGAGTTTTCATATCCAAAATATTGAAATTTTCCTTTCATGTATCTTATGTAAGGCGGGGGTATCAAGTAATGAGCTTTGCTCACAGTAATTCTAGTTTATAAATAAATTCTCAGGGAAACATTTGGATTTTCTACCACCAATAGAGGGAAAATTTGAGCGCTTTGTTTTCGCTTGTTCACAGTACCTGTAATTAAAATTTACAGTTATTAAATTTATAATTCTTTTTGGAGGAGTAGGAAATCAAGGTGTATCTCCCTCCGGGATGTCAAAGTTAAAAAAGTTAATTTTTAACAACGTCGGCTCTGGAGAGAATTTAAAACGGATTAAGGTGGTACCTAACACTACAGGGAGATAACTCTGTAAAATCAGCTAAACGTTTTAATAACGTTGTGTTGTTAAGGGAATATTAAGCTTTTCAATGATCATTATTAGTGTTTGTCAAACTGCTATACAATCAGTGTAATTTTTCTGATGAATTGGTTGGTTCAAATGTTTTGAAATTTTAAAATTTTTGTCAATGGGTCAAAGTAAATACTTTGTCAAAATTTTATGAAAATTAAACGAGCCAAGTTAATTTTAGCGAAAGTGTTGGGTACCACCTTAATGTCTTTGTCCGTGGATGATTTCTGTCTGTATTTTTTCCTATTTTAGGTTCAAGTGTGCTCTTTCAATACCTTTTTCCTATAGACTGTCATTTAATTGTTATCGATCTATTACATTTTCCCCAATCTTCATCCCAGCCGAACGAATGCATTTCATTAGATTTATTTTGACATTATAGTCCAATCTCCTTTCCTTTCCAATCTGTTTATGATATTGCATTTTATTGATGATAGTGTTACAAATGGATCCTGAACATTTGCAAATTTGATTCATCTTGTCGGCCGAGGCAATAAATTGATATTTTTGGATTTACCGAGGTCATAATTGTATTCTTGTATCCTCTACATGTCTTTTCACAAATATTTCTGAACAAATATCAACAACCAATTTACACGTTATGCACACGTACATGTATTTATCGAGAGTGTTTATTTAAAATTATTTTCCCTTTGTTCACTTTGGAAGAATATTATTTCTTTGTGTTTTGCAAACCTTATATAGTGTCATGGTGTCCATCACTGAAGATAAATGAAAATGTAAGCATATTGGCGTCGATAAGACTGGAAACAAAAAAGACCTAGGTATCTTTCTAATTAAGTCACAAATCTAAGGAGTAGTAATATTCATCAACATATGACCTTTGTCTGTACCATGTCGTACTATTCTGACTCTGTTATGTTTGTATTTTGTGCCGTCATATTTTATTTTTTTCCGGGGATCTGTCCGTTAGGTGGCGTTGATTGATCTTCCACTTTGTTGTTTTTTTTTCAGTAGGATTCTATGTATAAAATATTATGCACGTATAACGTACATGTATATATAACCTAGAGACAAAAACAGAAATTAACAGTTTAAACTGTATGAGCTACATTTTTATGATTCATAAAAATTTACCCCATAAGGAAATACAAAACCTTATTAAACAGAGGTAAACAAGCTTAGCAACATAAAAAAAGAATTGCCACCTGCCAATCAGATGTCCATTTCGAAATTATTGAGTAGTCTTTAAAGAGTATCACTTAAAAAGTGATAAAATAACATGAAACGGCTCCATAACGAACGACTTCTACCAATCTATTTCCATATCATGAATATCAACACTGGAAAAACAAAGGGTGTCTTAGGGGAGCAGGTACTGCATACCCTTCTGGAGTACCTGAGTTCACTCCTGGTTTTTATAGGAGTTCGTGTTGTTCATTGGTATTTTTAGTTTTCAGTGTTTATTTGTTGTTCTTGTGATTGTTCATTTGTCTTCCCGAGTTTGTTTAATTAATTGCGTTTTTAGGTTTGATCCTTAGGTATATTTGTTCTCGTAAAAGAGGCACGAACTGCTTACCCTGCTGAACCAACCGAGTTTTTTGGTCCATGTTGCTCATCATGTTTTAGTTTTTTGTAGTGTCTTTCTCTTGTTTTTTCTTTGTTCTCGTCTTTCCATATCTCAGTTTTGTCTTTGTCTCAGGATTTATGATTGCCTTTCAGATTTTGCTCACTTGGTTCCACAACAAAAATAATAATTAGGAATATCAGGCAACTGCTGTACATTTGTAGCATGAATCTCCTCTAACTGTTTAATGTGTAATCATGCTGATATGTACTAGTAAGCAGATTTGTTACTCTGTGAATACCAAAGTGATATTCGAATGAGGGGAAAATCGAAACAACTGACAAACTCCTGGGAAGACAAGACCAAAACAATACATGCACTACAATTAAAAACTAAAACATATGAACAACATAGACCCCACCAAAAACAATTACATAACACATGTATCAGATTCACTTGTAGTTATATATTATGGAATAATTTATTATACCACTCAGGATGACAACAGATATATCATAGATAAATCAAAATCGATCCAGTTTACTGAAACGCTTCAGAGATATAACCAGAGATATAAAAAAAAATTCATTTGAATGACGATTAGCTTTATGATAAATAGCCTTTATTGGGGAAATATACACTAGGAAGAAGTGTATGCATTAGTTTTTCACGACAAAATGTAATGTTTCCTTGTGATTATTATGTGTGTACTCTCTATCTGTTTGGGAAATCATTCAAACACCCCAGTTTACTTATTGAAGTGTTTCTGGAATTACAATAATACATGTAATAGTGCATTCTTGTAATTTTGATATTTGTTTCCTGTTGTTATTTAGGATACTGATTGTTATTGCATGATCACTTCAGCAGTGCATGCATCTATTTATAATATTTGAAAGATACGAAAATATTTATAATAGAGAACATTTGTGTAGCGGGTATTGATAAATGGATAGCAGCAACCCTAATGTCGGTCATGTTAATAACAGGCAACTTCTTTAAGCAAGTAGTTCCCCCTTTGTCGGAGATGAATGATATTGCCTATCATCGCTGAAGACTTTTGAAATTAATTTTTAGCAGGAAAAAACGTTTTTGTCTTACTAAATTTTAGTAATTTTATATCTGATCTACAGTTATCCCGAACCTAGTTGTACACAATTTGGTCCTGGTGTAAAAGTCCTCACTATTCGTCAGACGTCAGACAAACATTTTTCCACACGAATTCTAAATGACCGTTTTACGAGACATGAAAGTCGTGTCCTTAGAATGTGTTTGCTATATACATTTTATAATTCAGGTTTTCAGCTCACCTGGCCTAAAGGGCCATGTGACCTATTGTCATCACTTAGCGTCCTCGTCTGTCGTCGTCGGTCGTCTTCCATCGTCGTCGTCGTAAACTTTCCTTTAAAGATCTTCTCCTCTGAAACCACTTGGCCAATTGGATCAAAAATTGGCAGCAATGGTCCTTGTGTGGTTCTCTTTTAGAATTATATCCGATGACGTGCCAGCCATCCAAGATGGCCGCAAGAGCCGAACATAGGACCTTATGAGAAATGTTCTTAAAGATCTTCTTGTCTGAAATTAATAGGCAAATTGGAACAAAACTTGGCAGCAATGGTCATTAGGTGGTCCTCTTTTCAGAATTATCTTCGATGACCCCGCCGGATATTCAAGATGGACCTTTTTGGAAAATCACTGAAAGATCTCGTTTGAAACCAGTTTTGGCAAAATCAATGAGCCAATTGGAACTTAACTTCGATGTTCCGGACTGCCAGTAAAGATGGACACGTCAAACAATTTATTCTGCAAATGATTTCCAGGTTAGCAATACAGGCTCATGGGAACGTCTAGTTTGCTATTGAAGAACTGATAACTGTATATTTGTATTCGTAAAAGGTACTTGTATAACCGATAATTTGTATCAAATAATATTACAATAAAAAATATCTTTGATATTGACATTTTTATCATATAATTTATTATTTATTTTATATTTGATTGACTCTTTGGAAAAATTGTTTGAATTTATTTATTTTATATATAAAGCTTGCGCTGTTTTTACTAACCACTAAAGAATCAAAGTAAACAAAATTTTATACTGGTGATCAAAGAAAGTAAATCTCAAAAAGGGCATTTTAGACTTGTAATCTTTTCTTTGTCTTAGATGATTATTTGCTTTTTACCTCCGCACTTCGAAGAAGTTCCTGGATATTGTTATCGCCCCGTCCGTCTGTCCGTCCGTCCGTCAAACTTTCTTGTGACCTTAACTCCTCGTTCATTTTTAACCTAATGCATTTAATTTCTATACAATATTGTCATATACTGTATGTAGATGCGCAATAGGGTTTTATTATTTTGATTTTCAAAAATCTGGACCCACAGGGGTCGAATTTTGAAAATTGGGAATTTAAATTGGTGACCAATACTCCTCTTTCATTTTGGACTTTATACATTTAATTTCTATACAGTATTGTTACATCCCGTATGTAGATGCGCAATAAGGTTTTAGAATTTTGATTTTCAAAAATTGGGTCACAAAGGGGTCAAATTTAAAAAATCGTGAATTTAAGCTTGTGACCTAAACTCCTTCTTCATTTTTTATTTCGTGTATATAATTTATATACAGTATTGTCACATACCATATGTAGATGTGCGATAAGGTTTTAGAATTTTAATTTTTAAAAATAGGGGCTCACAGGGGTTGAATTTCAGAAATTAGGAATTTAAGCTTGTGACCTAAACTCCTCTTTCATTTTTGACTTAATGCATTTAATTTCTGTAAAGTATTGTCACATACTCTATGTAGATTCGCAATAGGGTTTTAGTATTTTCTTTTTCAAAAATTGGAACCTTGCAAGGGTCGAATTTCGAAAATTGAGAATTAAAGCTTGTGACCTTTCATTTTTCTTTAAATTTTCATTTTATGCATTTAATGTCTGTACAGTATCGTCACAAACTCTATGTAGATGCGCAATAAGGTTTTCAAATTTTGATTTTCAGTACATGGTGTCCATAGAGGTTGAATTTTTTAAATTGGGAATTTAAACTTGTGACCTTAACTCTTCTTTCATTTTTTAATTTTTGTATTTAATTACTGAACAGTATTGTCTCACATTGTATATAGATGTGCAATTATATTATAGAATTTTGCTTTTCAAAAATTGGGGCCTTTAGGAGTCGAATTTCAAAAATTGGGAATTATAGGCTGGTAACTGAAACTCTTCTTTCATTTTTCATTTTTTACATTTTATTTCTATACCGTATTGTCATACACTGTATGCAGATGAGCAATAAAGGTTTTAAAATTTTGATTTTCCAAAAATTGGACTTGATTTCAAAGATATGATTGTGAGAAAGGTGCACAGGGATACATCATGTGGGGAGTGCGGCGATAGCTGTTGTTTCCGACTGCCTCAATATAGTTGTTATATATGTGAACTACCATTCAGTACTTGCACTGTGTTTGGCCTCATAGTAAAGGCAACAGTAGTACGAGACCTATCTGTGTATTCTATAACTAATATCATATCAAAAAAACAGCTGGAGACCGAAAATGTGAAACGTAAATCTTAACTTTGTAGAGCAAATTCTGATGCCAAATGAATTTAAATATTGAAGTTAATTATTGTTTTATCTATTGTAATATGAATGTGCGCTAGAGTGTATATGCAGAGCTGATATCTTTTCTGATATAACTACGGATGAAACACAGATGTATCTCTATATCAATGCAAAGGTCTGTCTTTACATGTTTTAAGTTGGAGAATCTCTCTTCATCCGGATCTTGTTTTACAGAAAAATGCAGAATGAATTTTGTGCGCAGAATGATTTGACGAATTGTTCCTCAAGGCTTTGGTGCCTATTAAAGCAAAAAAAAAAAAAAAGAAAGCAGTTATCATATAAAATACTTTGTGTCTTAGTCAAAACAGTTGTGTCTGTCCATGTGAAGGTTTGTTGTCACAATATTGTATGTGAGATTAGACAATATAAATATTGTTGATAAATGAAAATTTCAAATATTAAAATTAATGACGTTTGAAATTTGCAAAACTCACTCTTATCAAAAGTGTGATCTTATAAAATGATTACTTGGGGAATATTTGTACATTTCACATCACTACAATAGATGAAGAACATTAAAGTTTTTAGCCCCAAGTGTTTATTGCTTTAAATATAAAGTAATCTTAAATGTTCTGATTAGATGTAGTAGAACAACTGATGTATTACGTGAATCATGAAAATGTTTGAATGGTTTTTATTGTAATATCATAATCGTATCTTAATTGGCTCTGCTAAAAATATCTAACTAAGAAATAATTAAAGGTTATATATATACCTATTTTATTCCAGATACGCTGATATACTAGCAATATATTATACTGTAAAAGATTGTTATTTATGTTCAACAAGGAACTGAAGAACAACCTCTAGTATGTCTAGACGAGGACATTTAATAACACATAACAAAACATATTTATTTAACCGCCAATAGCTAAGCGGCGAATAAAATTGCTTTAGAAGCTCAGACAATTTGGATTTTTGTTGGCCTGACCTGGCTATCTAGTATAAACCCATTTAGTTCCAATGCTCACAACATTTTTACGATTGTCGCTTTTCCTAAGGATTGGTTAACAGATTTAGCAGCCGGGTTTGTTTTTACATGTTGTGTCATACCAACCCTGTTTAAAATTACAAACCACTGGATTTCTGCTGGAAGCCTAGGAAGTGGTCTTGAATGATGGAAAAAAGTTTCCTTCGTGTAGGCACACTCAACTTTTTTCCAAAAATATATCATTAGTTGATTCCCGGTGATTCAATGCTTCCTGTTTTAGATTAGGTTTGATCTGCCTTTTTAGCTAACAAAATCCATATTCTGTCTTTATTCAAGTTGGGAATGATTTTCCTCTAATATGTTATGGTGTTATATAAGATTTTTTATTTGTAAATTTTTCACTCCCAAATTTATGGATTTAATATTTTATTTTAGTGTGCTTCCTTTTTATATATAACTTGACAGTCATGACAGTAGAGTTTGATCTCCTCGTATTAAGAATTTTTCTTCAGACTGATTATTGTATTGCATTTTCTTGTTGATTCTGGAAATTTGTAAAACTGTCAGCCGAGGCAATAAAATATCCTCTTGGATCTACCCTGACCATTAGTTTATTCCCATATTTGCATATTATCTCTTTGATATATCATTGATACATTTTCATAGGGAATTCTGAACAATTATCAACAACCAGTTTACACTCTATAATTAGTATAGTTATCTCAAATATTTATTATTTTTTCCACTCGGGTTCAATTTGTATAAAAAGATAATTTCATTATCATTCATTTTTTGCTAATCTTGTTTTTTGTAATGGTGCTCATCATTGAAGGTAAATGAAAATGTAAGGATATGGGCGTCAATAAGACAGACTGAAAACGGGAAAACCTAAATAACTTCAACCTATTGATGTGTTTGGTCAAGTGATGTATGGTTTCCTTATAACATACAATTCAGAAATTAGGAATTTAAGCTTGTGACCTAAACTCCTCTTTAATTTTTGACTTAATGCATTTAATTTCTGTAAAGTATTGTCACATACCCTATGTAGATGCGCCATAGGGTTTTAGTAAGTTTTTTTCATTTTCTTATGAAACAATAATTCGACCAGATCCCACATTACCGACAAAGTCTCGAAACGTAAATCCTATTCTAAAATCCAGGTGGCTTACAAATGCTCAGCCTCATTGTGAACTTATTTAACGAATTACTAGGCACAAACGTTAATGTTAATTCACCCAATGAGAGTAACACTAATGTGTATTAACCCGTCCACCAAGGGAACAAACTATAGTTAAAATTAGTTTTAGTTCAGACCTTTAATATTCATATTATCCATATGAAATATAACAGAATAATCACAGTTTAATTCTAGACAAAAATACGTGTATACAGTTCGCTATTCGTAACTATATGCATTTTGTTTTTGTTTTTACATTTGAAATATGGCTGCCTTTTATTCATTTGTTATTCATATTCACATCTTATATTATTTTTTCATATTTGAGGTGGTTGAGAAGGGCCATTTAGTGCATGTGTTAGGCAACAGTAAACCTCTAATGAATAAATGTTTTGTTGTACAACAGGGGGAAGTATATCATGTTACTAATGCCAGGTGAGCAGAGCTGGAGATATGAAACAATAAATGTAGAGTATATTTTGATGTCAAAATGAATAAATTATTACATACATACATAAAGTGAAAATAAAAATCATCTATAAGGAAAGACGTTACTATTTATACAAAATATCAAATAATACTACCGACTGAGATATTGTTTTCTTGTATACTTAACTTTTTGTATGTTATTATGTATCGGACACACATGGAATCTTGGAATGTTTGTTTATTGCAATTGGCTTTGATTTTGGGTTGTCTTTTTCTTTTTAACTTTATGTTTGCTATATCTTTTTAACTATAGGTTTGCTATATCTTTTTAACTTTAGGTTTGCTATATCTTTTTAACTTTAGGATTGCTATATCTTTTTAACTTTATGTTTGCTATATCTTTTTATCTTTATATTTACTATATCTTTTTAACTTTAGGTTTGCTATATCTTTTTAACTTTATGTTTGCTATATCTTTTTAACTTTAGGTTTGCTATATCTTTTCGTTAATTTTATTTATGTAGTATGTGTTCCCTTTGTAACTTGCTCATGTTCTCCGGGGTTTGCCGTTTCTCTTGCCATTAGTCTTTTGTTTCCCCCTTTCAATGTATTTCTTTTGATGACATTTTTGGATACCCAATATCCTTTGATTTTTTTTCAAAACGATAAAAGATATTACAGCACTGTATTTCTTAGATCTTCCTTCTGATAGAACTATAAGTTCTTTGCTAATTCGTGTTTTATATAGTCTTTGATTGATTGATTGCTTGCTTAAGGTCCAGTGACAAATATTTCATGTTTCTACAGGACAAGAACCAGTTTAACAATATATCAAGCACAAAGTTTTGACTGCCATTGTAAAAGGGTGGATGGTTGGGCAGGGTCGGATAAGTTGGCCTTCTTGTAGCGGCATTAGTCTATCGAAAAGTACAGAAGTGGTCTCTAACTTTCAGGGAGTTTGGCATTCTCCAAACACGTTACCCACTATGGTCCGCGGTCAGGCTATCTGTGCTATGACCCGACAAACCCAACACAACGAGAGCCCCCCCCCCCTCCACCCGCCATCTGGGGACGTGCTAGGCGGCTCTGTTTGTTGAGCTCACTTGGTCCATCACATGTGTAATCTTTGGAACATTCGAGATAATGTATTACATGCAGGATTGTAAAGTGATATTGGTATATTATATGAACACATATTCATTCTGACAAATCTAATACTCCTTTTTATAGAGAAACTGTAATTTAATTTACAATCTAATTTGACGTTGCGATTCTTATAAAAATGAAAGAATGATTGGAGGGTAGTTATTATAGTGTACATCTGTCACCATCGTTTTGTACTAAATCAGGTGTTACAAGTAAATTTGCCGTTCAACGCTGAGTTCAACATTTAGTTTTTTTTTTTTTACATTTTATTCTGAATTTGTGCATTTATTTGATAAAAATAAATTCATGTACTTTAGGAACAACAATATTTTTTTCTAAAATATAAATTTTCCAAATAAATGTAGCAAAATACAGGAATAGCTGTCTGAATTTGTACGGAATGACAGTTTAAAATACAACATGCAAATATAAAACATTACGTAATCAAAGTGAGATGAAGCAAAATATAACAGAAAGAGATCAAAAACACGTCTCCAGTCATAGGAACTAATACATATTTTATAACATTGATTTTATGAAGACCTATGACAGGAGAAAATAATTACATTTTGATCAGAAAACATTTGACCAAAAATAACATGCAGCCTTTACGGCAAAATGATTATAAGGAACGTCTGAGATTTTAATTATTCGCCAACCCAGTCGTCAGACGTGTCTGACATGATTATTCATTGATTTGTTACAGAAATGACCAGTATTTAGCAAAAACTCAAAAATAATACAAATACTAAGGGTTCATTCCTTGTGTTGCACATGGTAGATCTCCTTAGCTGAAATTTGGCTTCCTATTTCGGTATTTTTTGGTTATGAGTACTTCTTGTTTAAAATAAGTTTGGTTTTTGGTCTTCCAAATGTTTCGGTTGTAATGCTGCTGATGAGAGGTAACTCCTTGAAATGCGTCGTAAACAGCATAGTATAAATTTACTATAGCTAATATTAGTATTTTTGGATTGTTATTTTTAGACAATATTTTAGGATTCGTCAACAACGTTGCAGTAGAATCTAGAATTGACAAAATTGTCCGCTACTAATGATATCCTTGTAACAATGCATAAAGTTACAAGATGTTGATAGCTACTACATTTTTGACAGATTGAATAAAATTATACCCAACATTTATTGGTAATTATTCAGTTTTGTTTATGTACCCTTCTGCTCTAGAACAAATCCATGCAAAATATTACAAGTTGGAATACGAACACTTCCCTTGTCTCTTGACAAAGGAATTGGTATCGCAATTATTAAAACCTCAACTGATTTTAGCTCTACGTTGAAAACTATCAAGTAAGATTATACTTAATATTTAGTGAATGTTATAAAGTTCGAATTAACTGCGGTATGGTAAACCACTTGTGTTACAATCATTGTTAGTAAAACAGTTTCATAATGTTTTATGCACCCAATTTGCTTTTGTTGCTGTCGATTTCTGGTTGGTCAAGTAATACATGACATTAAGGGAATTTGACATAGCCTAAGTTGGTACTAAACAGCAATTTAATAAACCATTGAACTGATTCCCAAAGCTAAATATATCTGACATTTATTGCATGTTAACTAGTCTCGTACTGTTTTTGTGTCTATAAATTGCTTTTACTGTGTATAATTCCAGAAAATTCGTTAATTGACTGATATATCATTGTTGACCTTTCCTGTTGTCTCTTGTTCACAATAATCAATACAATACAAACGTTCTCTCGTCATCACTATCTAACTGATAAAGTAGAATATCATAGCAGTAATAACAGACGTTCTGTTTGCAGTGTCACGCGAATATTTAAATGTTCTAGCGGGGGTGACAATTGCTCTTCAAAAATGTTATCTATTATCTGTATTTTTAGGGCAAAAATAACCATATGTTTTGTCAAGAGATCACGCCCACATGTAACTAAAATCAACAGTTATTTTATTCCATTTAAAATTAAATCTGGGAAAAGTTTAAACTGTATTTTTAGCCAGATCTTAGGTAGCTTTTTTTTTTATCTGCAACTGTTATTTACAGTTAAATAAACTTTATGGTGAGGATTGTGTTCATATAATAGGGTCACAAACGAGTCTGAGTCTGATCCCATCAAATTTTGGCTACTTAAGGTACGTCAGAGTCTATCATAGTAATCATTGGTTGTGTCTTTTTTTGCGTTTTTAGCTCAACTGACCAAAGACCATGTGAGCTTTTGCCATCACTTGGCCCCCGTCGTCCGTTGTCTGTTGTAAACCATTCACATTTGCATCTTCTCCTTTGTAACCACTGGGCCAATTGGAATTAAACTTGACAGGAAGCATCTATATAAGGTCCTTTATAAAGATTGCTCATTTCGTTCCGATCGGACCAAGATGGCTGATTCAGCCATACAGCCATACACAGTTAAACATAGGATCCTATGGAAATTCATTAAAAATCTTCTTGTCTGAAACTACTGAGCCAATTGGAACAAGACTTGGCAGCAATGGTCCTTTCTCTGTCAGAATTGTTTCCGATGACCCAGAATGTCAACCAAGATGGCCCCTGCAGCCGAACTTAGTTTAACATAGTACACTATGGGAAAATTCATTAAATAATCTTCTTGTCTGAAACCACTGAGCCAATTGGAACAAGACTTGGCAGCAATGGTCCTTAGATGGCCCTCTTTCAGAAATATGTCTGATGATCTCGACTGTCAACCAAGATGGCCACCACAGCCGAACATAGTTTAACATTGGACCCTATTTGGTATTCATTCATTTTGTTTTAATCTACCGAGCCAATTGGAACCAAAGTTAGCAGCAATGATCTTTAGATGGTCCTCTTTCAGAATTTTAGCCGCTGACATGGCCTGTCAATCAACATGGCCACCAAAGCTTAACTTAAAGCTGAACTTAGTTTAATATAGGACCCAATGGAAAAATTTAATTTACAGATCATCATACCTTAAACTTGGCCATTTGGAACTACTGGCAGCAATGGTCTTCTTTTCGAAATGCGTTTGATAACCTTGAATGTCAACTAAGATGGTCACAACAGCGTAACTTTCTTTAACATTGCACCTGATAGGAAAACCAGCCAAGCTAACTGCTACACTTAAATTTTCAGTCCTGCTGAAGGTGGAAAAGTTAAATCCAGGTGAGCGATACAGGCTCATGAGAGCCTCTAGTTAGTAAATGTGATCAGTATGTTGTCATCTATAATAAGCAAAGTAAGAACCAACTTTGAAATAAATTTTTGCAGTATTATACAGACATTCATACGTCTGTAGGAGTTCTTTGTGTTGTACTAAATACCCTGAAGCTTTTTCCTTGGACATTTAGGGAAAATATGAGGTATGATTTTTATTATGAAGGTCACCTTCAACAAATATCAAGTGTTACAATTATCTCAACAAAGCCCTTTAATCTGTAATAATTTGGCACGGTCTTTACCAATGAATATTACATGCATGTATAATATTTTGATGCTTGCAAATTTAATTAACAGTTTGTAGCGTCAGTGTGAAGTTCACATGTACTCTCTCAGTCCTGTTTAAGTTTTTCTAATATGAAATTGAAGGGAATATGGCAATGAGACAATTTGATCAATAGTGGGGTCGTCCGTAAACGAAAATTGGTATCAAAGAATTGTATTTTTACCACTGAGTCGATGCCACTGCTGATGGACTCCAAATCTCCGATGGTATCCCCAGCTCAGTTGCTAGTATTTCGATACTAGCCCAAAAAAGATACTTACAATTTACTGTTACAAAAATTTAAAATTTGCAAACACTAAGGAGTATCTCACTCGTGCATAGATAGTTCTGTCCTTAGATGCTTTTGGCACGACCCCTTTTGGTCGTTTTTGGTAATTTTGAATTGCTATTCAAACTTTTGGATTATTGTTTAGGATTTCAACATTTTAGGCCTTGAGCACAACTGATGAGTCGTAAATCGACGAAATGTGCACATTCTGTGCATCAAAATTGGTATCAAAGAATTTTATTTTAATAATGGACAGCGAAATTAAAATAGACAAGTGTTAAGAATTAAGTTATAAATCTTTTCCAATATTCCGTATTTCATTCTGCTGTGATGAAGGATGAAGTGTAGGATTGATATTGATTTCAGGCTGATACTATCTAATTAGGTTTTGCATATTACATAACAGATGATTAAGTAATCAGGAATTTCTTTATGGAATTGTTTAAAACAGTGGGAGATTAGATAAAAGTACAATTAGAAGATTGCGTCTCTAATGTAGATCTGTTTTGAACAGTTCTAATTAAGGTCATATTTTTATAACATGTAAATTCCTTTGTCCCTTGACTCCTTTAGCTGTTTCATATACGATGGGTGTATCTGAAAAAATCTCAACACATTTAATAAGCAAAGAAAGATTGTATTACAAGACATCATTCTGAAATGTGTACACGTGCTAGTAAAATTTATTTTACACAATTAAGATGATAGGACAAGCAGCAATCGGCATAGGTATTGGTAACATTTTGGGATCACTGTGTGGGCTTCAATAAATAACAGTCTATCAACCCACTTTAGAATAAACTTTTCCAATATGTATCCTAACAAGGACATAGAAAAAATTATTAGGTTATAACATTATCGGAAAGGGTAAAAATCACCACAAATTTTGTTTTGCCAGCGACATCCCACAGGCTGCCCTTGAATGTATTTTCAAGCAAAATTACCAAAATGTCCTAATTTAAAAACTGTTCTATAGTCCAAACATTCACCACAAACGTAGATACGATACAACCACAGACTTCGGACATGAATAAGACAAATTATGGGTACTCGACACTCCCTTCATTCTAGTCTGTGGTTAAACAATAAATGTTTTGACAAAAAGTTATAAATAGATCAATTCTGAATTACATAAAAGTGATATTTTGTTTAATCTAACTGCCTGATCTATCTGGTATTATGCATTGTTTCAGAGTTAGTCGATTATTTTATTTTTATTCTGAACACTTGCATCAGAGGAATATATCAGTCAGGGACTATGAAAACAATAAGATAAATCCAAAAACAAAAATCAGAAAAAAACGGCCATTAACGGAATAAATACCACAACAATTCAGTTAGAAACAGGAATTGTTCTTATGAAATAAAATAATTTTGTAGATTAATGTGAATATTGTTGCTAAGTTTTTAACTGCCTGTCTGGATATTTTTTATTTATAGATGACATAATATGTTTACCATGCACCTAAATACACCAAAAGACCGAACAAAGTAATATTTATGCGATCAATTTTCGACCTATACCCGTGAAGACGCGGATTATGTTTGTAATTTCATTTTATAAGATGGTGGGAAAACGTTATTTTCGTGCAACGTGTATATATTAATCAGAGATTCCTCTGACCTTAAAGGCATTTTCTAGAATTGGCTACAGACGTTGGACAATCCCAGCCTATTCTAAATAAGACCGTTTGACGTCAGACGAATCTCGGACTAGTGTCTATAGTTTTTTATTCTAACGAGTGTTCGTGCACTGTACTCATACAACTTGAACTTGCAGGTCAATAGATATTCAATTATACCCATGCTGATGCACAAGGTATTCATTATTCGTCCCATGAAGACAAATTTAGTTATGTACATGAGAAATAAAAGCCTGAAAGACAAAAAAGCCCAAATTATTTATTTTCCGTCATTCTTTAAATCAGCTTTTAGTTACCATTCATTTATATTAGTATTATAATAACTAGAATGAATCTCACATTTCTGTGTGTTTGAGACAGTTATATTCCGTGTGAGACACCAGTGTGAGATTCATTGATCTCACATCACATGACGTCCCTTGACCTAACAATACAAATAACGTCGCGTCACAATGCTGAAGTCAGAAAACCGCACAAGTCGCACAAATGATATGACAAACGTCGAAATTCAGATAGCTTTATATTGAAATCCCTAAAGTATAACCTAAAAGATAAGTTTTTAAAGTTTTGTACCTTTGGTACAAAACCAAAATGCACACGATCTTTTCAGATATGTAATTTATTTTGCACTGGGTTGCCTAGTTTAATAGAGCGCATTTTCGTGTCATGGTGGCCATGTTTATTTCTTTAAATAATCGACCGAGAAATGTGAGAAAAATAATCAGCCATGGTAAAAAATGTGACTGGAAAATTCCACCCTCGGATTCACATTTTCTATCATCAGAAACTCGGCAAGCCTCGTTTCTGACTGGAAAATGTCAACCCTCGGGTGGAATTGTCCTATCTCACATCTTAGACCATGACTGATTATTATAGTCTCTAGTTTTATAGAGCAACATGTCACGTTGTACAATAGCTCTTGCTATAGAAAATTTTAACGTAGGGTGTATTCAAAAACATTCCATCAGCTCTAAGAAAATAACATCAATATACACGTATCGCCCTCTGCAAATTCTCAATCCGGGGAAACATTGCATAAAAAGTTTAAAACAAAAACAAAAACAGAAACAAAAAAAAAAACAAAAAAACAAAACACAATGTACAAACTAAAAATATATCATCATTTAGGTATTAACCGACATGTTGATAGATAAATAGTTATAGATACAAGTGTACAGAAAGTAAGTTGATAAATATCTCCATGAACTTTAACAACCATTTAAAAGAATGTCTTTTCTATGTTTTTATTTTTTTTCTTCTCTTTTAATCAAGACTGTTATATGCTGTAGGCTACATCCGTGGCTACATGGTTATTCGAAGTTTAACACACAATCGTGTTTTCGTGTCATAAAACCATTCAAACAAGTTACAGATTTATAATTTGTTATTTCAATGACGCATGATGTTAGTCCCGGTTTTTTGTGGGAATTTATATTGCTTTATTTTGTACATGCTGTCATATTTTAAGTCTATTTAGTTTACATTTTCTTTTACTCTTTTGGATATATCTTTGATATTTATTACGCTCTCACGCATGTTCCTTGTTTTCGGATTTCGGTCCTTTTCGGACTTAATATTCTTAATGCTTTGTTACTCTTTTGCCGATATTCACATCCATTGCCTATAAAACTGACAAACTACACATCGATCCAGCTATACAAAGCACTCTAAATATATAATTTTACTAAAACTGACAGCAGAAGTAATATACTTTAGAACTCATAAAAAATGACCAGAATTTTTCTATACGTTGCCCAAATAGAGGTGTTTTTTTATATTAAGATGTTACTCTCCCTTTATTGTAGGATTTAGCAGTGTTACTTCTTTAGTTTTTGTCATCATTTTTTGATCACTTTGGTTTCTAATTTAGGTTGTTTTCAGATTTGAGTTCTTAATTATGGTTACCTGTATTGACTTGATGATGGTTTTGGTCCCTATTTGTGATTACCTGTGTTGTCTTAACAACGGATTTGTCCTTATTTGTCGTTACCTGCGTTGTTGTCAGATATTGGTCTTTATTTGTGGTTACCTGTGTTGTCTTAACAACGAACGTTGGTCCTTATTTGTGATAACCTGTGTTGTCTTGACAACGGATTTTATTTGTCATTACCTGTGCTGTTTTCTGATTTTGGCCCTTATTTGTCGTTACCTGTGTTGTTTTCTGATTTTGGTCCTTATTTGTCGTTACTTTGTTTTTTTCTGATTTTGGTCCTTATTTGTCGTTACCTGTGTTGTTTTCTCATTTTCGTCACTGTTGGTCGTTGTGTTGTTTTCAGATTTTGGTCCTTATTTGTGATTACCTGTGTTGTTTTCTCATTTTGGTCCTTATTTGTGGTTAACTATGATTTTTTCTGATTTTGGTTCTTCCTATGTTGTTTTCTGAATTTGGTCCTTATTTGATGTTACCTGTGTTATCTTGACAATGATTGTTTTAGATTTTGTTCTATGGAACCTTCCCTTTAGCTTGTTGATTCATGTCTTGGGTATATTTAAAAGAAAATTCTTAAGTTTTATACCTTAACCACGGGAAAACACATTTTCACATATCATAAATGAGAAATTTGATTCAATTAGACGGATATAGATGTGAAAAAGATACTACTATTATACCATAATGGTTCGTCCTGTATTACATAATTTACCTATACATTGAAGAATCAAAATATATATCGTATCACCTTAATTACATCTCGTATTTTATAACACGCTTGCCTATCTTTGGTCATTAGATTTAAATTTAATATCTATCTGCATTCTCATCTACATGTAAAGTTTCCGGGTACGACAATAGACACATATATAGGTAACATGTCCGTGTACGGCAATAGACACATATGTAGGTAACATGTCCGTGTACGGCAATAGACACATATGTAGGTAACATGAATAATATGAAATTATTTATTCTTGTATATAGATTTGTCAAACACCATTCTATTATATATAGTAGATATGTCAAACACCATTCTATTATATATAGTAGATATGTCAAACACCATTCTATTATATATAGTAGATATGTCAAACACCATTCTATTATATATTATAGATATGTCAAACACCATTCTATTATATATTATAGATATGTCAAACACCATTCTATTATATATTATAGACTTGTCAAACACCATTCTATTATATATTATAGATATGTCAAACACCATTCTATTATATATTATAGATATGTCAAACACCATTCTATTATATATTATAGATATGTCAAACACCATTCCATTATATATTATAGATATGTCAAACACCATTCTATTATATATTATAGACTTGTCAAACACCATTCTATTATATATTATAGATATGACACCATTCTATTATATATTATAGATATGTCAAACACCATTCCATTATATATTATAGATATGTCAAACACCATTCCATTATATATTATAGACTTGTCAAACACAATTCCATTATATATTATAGATTTGTCAAACACCATTCCATTATATATTATAGATATGTCAAACACCATTCTATTATATATTATAGATATGTCAAACACCATTCTATTATATATTATAGATTTGTCAAACACCATTCTATTATATATTATAGATATGTCAAACACCATTCCATTATATATTATAGACTTGTCAAACACCATTCCATTATATATTATAGATTTGTCAAACACCATTCTATTATATATTATAGATTTGTCAAACACCATTCCATTATATATTATAGATATGTCAAACACCATTCCATTATATATTATAGATATGTCAAACACCATTCTATTATATATTATAGATATGTCAAACACCATTCTATTATATATTATAGACTTGTCAAACACCATTCTATTATATATTATAGATATGTCAAACACCATTCTATTATATATTATAGATATGTCAAACACCATTCTATTATATATTATAGATATGTCAAACACCATTCTATTATATATTATATACTTGTCAAACACCATTCTATTATATATTATAGACTTGTCAAACACCATTCTATTATATATTATAGATATGACACCATTCTATTATATATTATAGATATGTCAAACACCATTCCATTATATATTATAGATATTTCAAACACCATTCCATTATATATTATAGACTTGTCAAACACAATTCCATTATATATTATAGATTTGTCAAACACCATTCCATTATATATTATAGATATGTCAAACACCATTCCATTATATATTATAGATATGTCAAACACCATTCTATTATATATTATAGATATGTCAAACACCATTCTATTATATATTATAGATATGTCAAACACCATTCTATTATATATTATAGATATGTCAAACACCATTCCATTATATATTATAGACTTGTCAAACACCATTCCATTATATATTATAGATTTGTCAAACACCATTCTATTATATATTATAGATTTGTCAAACACCATTCCATTATATATTATAGATATGTCAAACACCATTCCATTATATATTATAGATATGTCAAACACCATTCTATTATATATTATAGATATGTCAAACACCATTCTATTATATATTATATACTTGTCAAACACCATTCTATTATATATTATAGATATGACACCATTCTATTATATATTATAGATATGACACCATTCTATTATATATTATAGACTTGTCAAACACCATTCTATTATATATTATAGATATGTCAAACACCATTCTATTATATATTATAGATATGTCAAACACCATTCTATTATATATTATAGATATGTCAAACACCATTCTATTATATATTATAGACTTGTCAAACACCATTCTATTATATATTATAGACTTGTCAAACACCATTCTATTATATATTATAGATATGTCAAACACCATTCTATTATATATTATAGATATGTCAAACACCATTCCATTATATATTATAGACTTGTCAAACACAATTCCATTATATATTATAGATTTGTCAAACACCATTCTATTATATATTATAGATTTGTCAAACACCATTCCATTATATATTATAGATATGTCAAACACCATTCCATTATATATTATAGATATGTCAAACACCATTCCATTATATATTATAGATATGTCAAACACCATTCTATTATATATTATAGATTTGTCAAACACCATTCTATTATATATTATAGATATGTCAAACACCATTCCATTATATATTATAGACTTGTCAAACACCATTCCATTATATATTATAGATTTGTCAAACACCATTCTATTATATATTATAGATTTGTCAAACACCATTCCATTATATATTATAGATATGTCAAACACCATTCCATTATATATTATAGATATGTCAAACACCATTCTATTATATATTATAGATATGTCAAACACCATTCTATTATATATTATAGATATGTCAAACACCATTCTATTATATATTATATACTTGTCAAACACCATTCTATTATATATTATAGATATGACACCATTCTATTATATATTATAGATATGTCAAACACCATTCTATTATATATTATAGATATGTCAAACACCATTCTATTATATATTATATACTTGTCAAACACTATTCTATTATATATTATAGATATGTCAAACACCATTCTATTATATATTATAGATATGTCAAACACCATTCTATTATATATTATAGACTTGTCAAACACCATTCTATTATATATTATAGATATGTCAAACACCATTCTATTATGTATTTTATAGATATGTCAAACACCATTCTATTATATATTATAGATATGTCAAACACCATTCTATTATATATTATATACTTGTCAAACACCATTCTATTATATATTATAGATATGACACCGTTCTATTATATATTATAGATATGTCAAACACCATTCTATTATATATTATAGATATTTCAAACACCATTCTATTATATATTATAGATATGTCAAACACCATTCTATTATATATTATATACTTGTCAAACACCATTCTATTATATATTATAGATATGTCAAACACCATTCTATTATATATTATAGATATGTCAAACACCATTCTATTATATATTATAGACTTGTCAAACACCATTCCTTTATATATTATAGACTTGTCAAACACCATTCTATTATATATTATACATACGTTAGTTAGTAGTGCATTTTAAATTTTAAAAATAATAATGGCCACAGAATCTTATCGTACTCATCTGAAAACATTCTTACTTCTGAGGAAAATCCTTTTATTTTGTGCAAATATCTTGAAAAAATTGCAATCTTATAGATTTCACAAATCACGATTTATGTTCCAAATTTCCAAAACGTCATTTTCACAGACTTTGTTTTTGTATCCTATGTATTGTTTGATTAAAAATGTACATTATCATGATTATTATACAAACATTTTTTATGTCAGAATCATTAAACCCGTTTTTATGACTTTCAGTTTTTACCCCTTTCCAGAAGTATACAGTTATTTACCTAAATTTCCTTTCGTCAGTTTCAAGTTCAATCATTGAAATGAAATGGCTTATCATGTTTGTTTCTAATTCATTTTATATTTATTTTTTACCCCAAGTTAGGAAAATAATTGTACGGAAGACATAACATTAGGATAACAATAAATAACTTTCCACAGGTGGGATCATAGAGGGGCACCTGTTCCACCTACGTATACCGACATATACCTGATCTGGTAGTAATTTTATTAATAATCTCTTTACCAAAAGTGCATATCTTTTAATTACATTTGCATATTTTAGAATTAATAAACAATTTTATAACATGTTTATGCATATCAGATTAAAACGAAAAAAAATAGTTTGTAAGAACATTAAATGCGTTTGTGATATTATATGAAGGTGACTTATAAATTAAATGTTTATTAAATTAAATGTTTGTTATAGAGTATTGCGTAATACAAAATTACCTTTATGCGTACCGAGTAACACATGTGAATCCTCCTCTCTTACGTACAAAACCCCACACCACAAGGAAAGAACTAACTGGTTCATTTATTAAATATTTTATAATACAAATTTGAATGCAACAAGAAATACATATTTCGTCGATACATGACTTTTTTGTACAGAAAGTACAAAATGTAAACAATATCCAAAAACGTTTGATTGACAGTTGATCAAAGTGATAAAAGCCAAAACCAACGTAGGACCAAATTATATGCACGATGGAGTTCTCCAACTTCCTTTATTATACCTCAGTATGTTTAAAAATCAAGTCTTAATTTTGCTATTTTTTTTTCACCAATGTTAGTTTCCAAAACTAATCACCGGTAAATAGTGACCGGTGATAAGTACTTGAAACTATTGACCGGTAAAGTGTTTCAGTTATTTAACAGTCATTTCGGGATATAGCTATTTTATTTGACCCCTCGACACATTGACTATTTCCCTCCGGTAGGGTCGGGAAAATAGTCAGTGTCTCTGGAAAAATAAAATGGCTATATCCCACAATACTATAAATAACTGTCTATTATCACATCTTCTGAGTCGAATTTACGACACAGCTTCATTTTTGTTCACAGCTACCACCAATTTTCTTCCAAAAAACTTTTTGGCTATAAGTTAATGTAGCACCAAGTATATATCTACTGCGTTGGTCAGTGTCCTTACTATGATTACAGAACTTGTCCTTATTTTCTTTGATTAAGTGTAAGACAATATATTTTCATCTATTTTTATGCGTTAAAAGTTTGTTGGAAGCTTTGATAAATTACGTTCCACACCACAGAAAGCACATTACATAATATTGAAATTGACATTTCAACTGCCTTCTATACTTCTGATTAAAAAATATATTGTCATCATAAATTTACATGATCTTTTAGTTTATGTATTCTGATTGTTTGTGTATATTTTCTTGAATTTCCACTAAAGATTAAGAAGTACACATCGGATAATATTGACTTATGAACAAATAAAGAAATATTTTTGTCTAAACTTTGGTCTTTCAAAGTAATATTTAAAAAAAAGACTTTTTCTACAAATGGTCATCTAGAGGATCTTCATGTGGCTTTCTAAAAGAAGCAACAGCCCACAACACAAACATTAAATAATTCAATAAAAATAACAAACAAAAAGACTGAGTTAGGTATCACAAATATCTTTGTAACAATATATAGATGAAGCACAGAAAATCCAGTGCACTTGCAGGATTCCTCTAAAAGTGCACGCATGTTAACTAAATTATCATTTAATTAATATTGTTATAGAACATGTGCATGCCAAATGTTAGGGGATAAAGCCTTCTGTAAACAAAAAAGTAAAGGTACATGTAAATTGGTACATCATTTATGAAAAGGCATGCCTTTGTATTAGTGATTTAAAAAATAAATGACATCTAGAAGTTGACTAATTATGCTTTAATGAAAGTAAAAACAAATTACTGTTAATGTAAAAGGTATTTAGACATGCATTCAATGATAGCATTTCTGATGCACAGCCAAATCCATCTCACAACATCATACCTATCAAAAATGCATTAAGATCAAGGTGCAAACACACAAACATGAAAAAAAATCTTGGAGTCAATTGTGCCTAGCTAACTGGCATATTGATATTAATAGAAATGATCCTGTGGTATTAGAATTTAACCTCTTATAATCTAACATGATAGAACAATGGATGGTAATCATTTTAAGTGTGCCGTTAATGCAGCAGGACATGCTTACCCTTCCGGAGCAACTGATGTCACTCCTGTTTTGTAATGGGAGCTCACATTGCTAGTGCATTACTTTCTGTGCTGTCTGGTTCTAGTTTTGTTTAGTTTATTATTATTTTTATTCTTTTAGTTATACCTGTGTCCTTGTGACGTTTATTTGTTGTGTTCCATTCTCCTGACTTTGTCTTTTCCTTGGACTTCGAATTTGTTGATTTTTCCCAGTGTTTTTTGCTTCGGTATTTTTTTTTTGTCGATATTTAGGTGTTCCCTAAATCCTTGGTTAGTTCTTAAAGAAAGGCAGATAATCATTACAAATTCGTTTCAATAAATGCTTATTCAATACATTTGGTATTAGAACAAAGGATTATATACATGTATTCAAAATACTGGACGAAAAATAACCATGATTTACTGTGCTTGCTGTTAAAAGGCGGCTGGCAACAAGATCCTAGACTACAGTGTCAGCTATTGTACCTCTAAATCGATTTCATACCATTACCTATATAACGTCTACAATTATAATCTAGTCCAAGACCACCTCCATATCAACAGGCAGAAGGAATGAATACTCGGAGAAGGTCAAACTTCCATAAAAATGATAATTTTTGGTGGCTATGGTATGAAAATCTTTGTTGTAGTTATATCCGTTAAGATTGTGCGAATGTATCAATTATCTACAATGTATAGTAATAAATTCAGTCTGCTCAACTGGATAAAACGTCCTCTATTAAAAAAGAAAGAATTCCATGACAGGCTAACAACAACACACCAACCAATCGAAAACATCAAACTCTCTCAGAAAAATGAAATGAACAAAATACTAAAGATCACAATAAGGAGTCATAATAGTCTAAATACTTACAGAGGCTTAACAGTTTATGGTTAAAACGGTTTTATGGGTACTCAAAACTTCATCTTATCAGAACCAACTGCCTGCTTTGTAAGGTTATTGTTGATTAGTACAGACATATAATATTTGATTTAGATATAACGGTTAAAATGTTTTCTTAACACTGTATAACTAGCTGAGATACTCATAGATACTGCTGCATGTAAATAAGGAATAAAAAACGAATATTAATAGGACCCATGCCATATATTGCCAAAGAAAAGAAAATACTGCAATTTTAATACTCCAATGAAGGTCTACTGTAATGAAGTCGAATATCTGTAATATATTAGTAAACAATATTGCAGCTTCCTGGGAATGACGTTTTAGGATTATTTTCTACATGAATATTGTCACGATAACGGAATTTGAGATTTGTTTCCCTCATAATTGTAATCAACACGCAAAACATAACTTGGCACGAAGGGTTTCTTTAATGCCAAGAACAAATAAATTTATAAGAAAATATTGACAAAAGAGGAGGTTACTTATCATAAAATGGTGTATCTTTTGTTTCATACTATTATTGATTGTCAATCTTTGTCATCTTGTAAGTTTTCTTTTAAACATTTAGCGCTGTATTTTAAGGTATTCATTTTTACCGAGATTAGTACAGCAGCTGAAACTCTACACTCCTTTTATTATTAGAAAACATGTTCTCTTCAAACCAAAGATCTTTAACAATTTAAATAAAAAAGTTGTTTTTGGTCCTAAAAGGGCATTTTGTCCCAAAGGAAACCGTGTTGTTAGATTCTGTCTGACTTCTGTAAAACTATATAAGTTTGTCTTGTAAAATGTACATGCTGTAATTGTGCTCGTTATTGAATTATGGACTTATTATGCATACGTTGTATATAATTGAAGTATAACGGAGTTTTTGCTATGTCTTACTTCCATAGCCATCACATGTTCATAAAACATGGTAAACAATTCTTTTTCTTGATTTTTCAAGCGCGAAAACTGCGTGGGGAGGATTTTTCAAAATGTAAGCTAGAAATTGTAGAATTGTGAATAAACAAATCGGCTGACGTTAGAAGAATGACAGTGTAATATAAATTCTCACTGCAGATCATTTAAAGTTTTGTAGAACTGTACAAATTATTATGTAATAAGAAAAGTTTGAAAATCTCAAATTAATTAAAATCACACTGCAATAAATTGCAGCAAACCAAAGCAAACGGGTTTGTGAAGAAAACTGAATAACATTGTTCAGTCCAAAATGCCAAGAATTTACTTGTCTCCCCATAAAATACTAAATATCTTTAAAGAATTTTGGCATTTAAGCTGTATTGATTATTACGCAATCACAACTTAACTTTAATGGTCTAATTTTCCATTATTAGCTCACTCTGATGAATCTCCAGTGCGACTAAATGCAACGCGATTAGGACTAAAATTAATTCTGTTGATGAATTTATTCCATTCTGACATTTAAATCCGGAAGGCCTGAGGAGCAATTGCCAATCCTAGCTTTGTAATTGCCTACCAAATGAAAATCATCTATTAAATCATCAGACACAGGCGAAAAGATCATTTGAATTATACTATGCAATATGTGGAATGAAATTCCTTCTTTATTTCAAATAAAATTGAAGAAAATGAAAATTCTAAAGGTGAAAACTTAAAAGAACACGCACGTATAGATTCAATGAAAAAAAAATTGATTGCAGCCATGAATTGTAAAAACTAAACAGGATACGATTTATAATGTAACCTGAAAACAGCTGAAATTAGTTTCCTAAGAATTATACTCTCATTTAGTCGTTGACAAAGTATTATGATCTTTCGGAATACAAGTTATTATACAAAAGCAATCAAAACTCTGTGGAGAAATGTTATGTATCTAATTTCTCTTTAGAAGAAGTTACTTCTTGACCTTCAATGTATTGAACAAACAAATAAACTCTTACTCGTATATATTATATACTTATTGTTGTATTCTACCCAAGCCCAGAAGATTAAAGCAACATTCAATATTCCAAATTTTAGATTCAATATCCAAAGTTAGAAATTCGAAATTCGACATCTGACATCAGAAATTTGATATCTTAAATTCGACATTCGTGATTCGGGATTCAACATCTAGAATAACCAGTCAGAGATTATAAGTTATGAGTAGTATTTAGTGAATGAAATGTCTTTTCAAAGTTCATTTTAGTTTTCCTTTATTTATAGAAACTCATTTACAAGTTCTCATTTCGAATTTCAAACTTCGAATACTGAATCTAGAATTTCGAATCTCATATGATCCTGCTGGGCTTTTGTAGTGTTCAGTACAAAAGGGTATTGTCTTGTAGAGCTATAATTATATTCCTTTATTTTCAGGCGGCAAAATGCGCATATGGAGTCCTGATTATCGGTACATACTGGGTACTGGAAGTAATGCCATTGGCTGTGACGTCACTACTCCCTGTTGTGTTGTTTCCAATGTTAGGGGTTATGGAGGTCAAACTTATATGTACCGCTTATTTTAAGGTGAGTATGGAAATCATCGCGATATATATGTCCAATTGTTACCTCTGATTATACTAGCGTTAATTTATAAGTGCTTATTTTATGCATGAAAAATATTATGTGAGCTTGTTTAACACATTCAGTTGCATATGATCGTGAAAAGGAGAAATCCAGATAAAATAACAAGTGCACGACTAAACTGATACTTTCGGAAATTTGTTCCCATCAATAGTTCCAATCTTCTGATACACTGTATGTACTTTTTATAGAGAAACCCTATCTCTTAAAACAAGAAAAGCAAAAAAAAAATATAAAAAATGAAATTGCTGAAGGAGGTTAACTTTCAAAGATTTTAGTCAAAGCACTATTCCTCAAATATCTTATGTTATATAATATACTTGTACACGGGTAATTGGATTGTAACTCCCGATTTTGTATTCTTTGTTTGGTTTTATCAACAAAGGAAGAATATCTATGTAATATCGATTAGATTTACACTGATGTCAGAACAACAACTAACTTTTTCTTTTTGAAAATATACATCCCCGAATCTGTACTAAATGATTGAAAGGACTATCATGTGATATAAACCATCATTTCTTAAATTTATATAGGATAAAACAGAACAGAACATATCTTTATTTTGTCAATTTGACGCCCAAATTTGAGCAGTTTTTACAATTCCAAAATAATTACAATACAGTTCATAAACTAATAATATAATGGTGAAAGTATTGTCAAAGTTGGGTTTCATGAAGTACAATGACCCAAAAAATTAACATGTGTATCCAGGCTCTATGGGCATAAATAGACATAATTATTAATACAAATTAATGAACAAAGTATAGATATATTGTTTATGGATAATTCTTCCTGTTACCAATACAATACACATGACATATTTGTTTTATCAGGAAGATAGAAAACTATGATATCAATCACACAACAAATTCTCATTAAAACATTCTTTATGTAATTAATCTGTATTAAATTTTGTGAGTATTCATCCATCAATCTGTTCAATCCATTCGATTTTGTTGCGCGTTGTCTGCGTGAATTTAACGGGTAAAGAAGGATATAACGGATGGGATTAAGTCGTAATATTAAAACTTCATACACAGTTGACTCAGTTAAAAAATGAACAGGGCTTGTATTCTGTTTTTCACCTTTTTCATGAAAACATCAAGTTGGAGACAGCCTCAATCTGGTCTGTTTAATAATGAATTTAATTAAGATTGTTTTACCTTGTCTTGCACACCTTGCACACTTCTATCTATAAACAGGTCTCGAGGTAATATATTTTAAAAACTTGAATAAAAACAGAACATAATATTTTATAAACAGACACTGTGGTAACCACGTACGATATCTAACCGAAGGCTAAAAACTTTTTTCATGGTATTATGTACGTAATATATATATTTTTGTATTGGCATGTGTATTTGTTCTGATATTTTCTCTAGCACTAGGTGGTTACAAAGAGAATTAAAATCTTACTTTTGAAGCTGATCACTCCATGATAACATGAAGTAAATTTGTTTATAGTTTTACCCAAAGTATCAATAATAAATTTTGTAGTTTGTTTTCCGTATTTAAAAAAAAGTTGATGTATAAAATTAATTATCCAGGCATATGAAACACTGAGTCCTACATACGTTTAGAATACGTTTATTTGATGTTAGGAACTACTAAATATATAATTATTCAGTGCTCTTTGTTTTGTTTTGTGCAAGTTTTCATCGTTGATCCCTAGTTGTAATTAATCTTTAATTCTTAATTGCTTTATTTGGTAAATACGGGTATCAGGAAAATGTGTATTGTTTAGAGATCATGTATTATGCCTATATATAATACAATTTGATTTATGTTCGAGAACTCTCTAACATTTATATATATTTTCTTCAAGCGTTTTACCCGAGTAAGGATATATGTTATTTATACCGTAGTTCGTTGTTCAAATGAATGTCTTCTAAGATTTTGATTTGTTTGTTTGTTTGTTTAGTGTTTTACGCCGTTTTCAGCACATTTGGCTATTTCGCGGAGGCCAGTTTTTATTGGTGGAGGAAGCCGGAATACCCGGAGAGAACCATTGACCTTCAGTAGGAAAACTGGCAATCCTTGTCAATTAAGATCGGAGTCGAACACACCCCGCCACAGGTGAGATTCGAACTCATAACCTCGGGGTTGACAGGCTAGTGATCATTAGTAGTACAAAATGTGTTTTATTGTTATTTTTTATTTGCAATTAATGGTTTGTACTCTTTTAATATATTTTAGGACACCTTAATGTTATTTCTGGGAAGTCTGATTGTGGCAGTGGCTGTAGAGAAATGGGATTTACACAGACGTATCGCTTTACGAGCATTAACGCTTGTAGGACCAAGGCCTAGATGGTATAGTATCCACAGCAATAGAATACATTTACTTTAAAAATAAAATTCTACTGTATTCATTAAATATCGAAAGTCGAAAAAGTTAACCAATATGATGAAGATCGAATAAATGGCAAAATGACCAAAAGAGTAATTAAGCCACAACCATGTGAAGATCGAGCTAAGTACCAGAGAGACATTCCTTATTTCACACTAAAAATATAACAATTTTATGACAGTAAATTTTAAATCTTATTTTCATTTTAGTATCGAAATACGAGCTTATACCCAAGAAATCTGAAAGCTACCCGCTGAGACATCCACTGCGTGGTACATGTAGTAATAAATTAAATAATATGAAATTCTATGACACCGATTTTGATGCACAAAAAACAAATCAGTAAATATATATATAACTAAACTGATCCCCAATATCTATTATATGAAAGAAAGATTTTTTTTTGCGGATTCTGTAAATGAAGAATCTATGTGTCAGTGAAATACAAACCACATTTTGAGATATAATTTTAACCACTGGATATCAACTATCCATAATGAAACATTACTTTCATAAGTCACAGCAGATGCCATTTCGATAATTAAAAATTATTTTATTTGATTTTTTCGAAAAAAAACTTTAAGACATTGGATTTTTTCATTTTTTGAGAAACTGATCGTATTAAAAAAAAACTTTAAAAAACAACAATCAGTATTGTCACGAATATTCATTAATTTCCGCATAACACAAATACATGTATAAAAATGCACTACAACAGGAAAAACACATCGGAAATCTACATTAAGCTTTATTACGAATTCTGAAAAATACGGCTTATGGGAATTATTTCCAGAGAGTGATAGTAGATTTCACATACTTTTTAGGCTATTCTTTTAAAATATTCCGAATATTCTTAATATAATATTTTAAATCAGTCCGTTAAAAAAATATTTTCAACATTTCCTTTTTTACGTTGATTTATATATATCCTCTCAGGAGATCTCTTTGCGTGCTAATTGTTAGCTTTACGTAACTAAATATGAATCGATTATTGCTGTACAGTTCTGTGATAAAAAATGGGAATTAGATACTGCAAAACTCATAAAATTGTACCATGGGAAATAAAACTGTAAATGTTTTCACTCAGACTGACCAAATTACTTCCCGTCTCATACAGATTTAAATCGAGGGAGCATCTCGAAATTATTTTTAATTATATGTTTGCCGTACATACATTAGCTTCTATGACAGAAAATGCTGGTAAAGAATATAAATATCAAACCATTTAGGTAAACTGGAGAGGATCAAGAGTAAAAAAAATGTAAATCAAGGAGACAACTCGAGGACATATATCATAAATACAAATGTACAGAAAGCTCATACTAAAGTAAAGACTTAAACATCTATGTTTCCCAGGCATATAACTTACTACAACAGCACGACTTACTTATCTCACGTAACTAGTCTATAGTCAATATTTTGTGGCAGCAATATCAGATAGTCATAAGATATTCAGACCATTTATGCACAATTTCAGACTCTTGTACAATGCATGGAATGTGTTTGGCAGTTTGTACTAAATTTTAAATATGTCCACATAGGTTGATGTAAGGAATATCATATTTAGATATTTCTATCCACATAGGTTGATGTTAGGAATATTATATTTAGATATTCCTATCCACATAGATTGATGTTAGGAATATTATATTTAGATATTTCTATCTACATAGATTGATGTGAGGAATATTATATTTAAATATTTCTATCCACATAGGTTGATGTTAGGAATATTATATTTAGATATTCCTATCCACATATGTTGATGTTAGGAATATCATATTTAGATATTCTTATCCACATATGTTGATGTTAGGAATATTATATTTAGATATTTCTATCCACATATGTTGATGTTAGGAATATTATATTTAGATATTTCTATCCACATATGTTGATGTTAGGAATATTATATTTAGATATTCCTATCCACATATGTTGATGTTAGGAATATTATATTTACATATTTCTATCCACATATGTTGATGTTAGGAATATTATATTTAGAAATTTCTATCCACATAGATTTATGTTAGGAATATTATATTTAGATATTTCTATCCACATATGTTGATGTTAGGAATATTATATTTAGAAATTTCTATCCACATAGATTTATGTTAGGAATATCATATTTAGATATTCCTATCCACATTGGTTGATGTTAGGAATATTATATTTAGATATTCCTATCCACATAGGTCGATGTAAGGAATATCATATTTAGATATTCCTATCCACATAGGTTGATGTTAGGAATATTATATTTAGATATTCCTATCCACATAGGTCGATGTAAGGAATATCATATTAAGATATTTCTATCCACATAGGTTGATGTTAGGAATATTATATTTAGATATTCCTATCCACATAGGTTGATGTTAGGAATATCATATTTAGATATTTCTATCCACATAGGTTAATGTAAGGAATATTTTATTTAGATATTTTTTTTCTACATAGGTTGATGTTAGGAATAATATACATAGATATTTTTATCCAAATAGGTTGATGTTAGGAATAATGCTTCCGTGCTGGTTTTTGTCCATGTGGATGAGCAACACTGCGACTACAGCTATGATGGTGCCAATATTAAACGCTATACTTCAACAGATCAAAGATGCCAGGGAAGTTGGTATGTTTTTTTTGTGTATAAAGGTTATTAAGTCAATGTATTTTTATAAACATAGATACTAGTATATTTTATATAGATAAATATCTTGCATGTTAAATGGAAAAAATTGCTTTTCATTTGCACTTTTTTGGCGTTTTTCGCTTCAAATTTTTGTAAACGTACATCAGCATAGAAGATGTCGTTAAACATTTCTTTTAAAAGTAGAATATGTCAGCAAGCACGTTTGTAGATGTTGTAATCCAGATTATTTTCTGTGTACATTATTATCTTCAACATTCATTCATGAAAGTTTCTTTTCAGAATAGCAGTGCATTCCTTATCTTAATACCAAATTTCTTTAATAATAAGATTTTTTATAACACTAATAAATTACAAATTGTTTTAATTGATTTTATTATGCACATTTGGGTCCACAACGCGTTTTAATTTATTTAATCATGCACACTTACATCCTCCCAAGTCAGGATTTTATATCCACGTTCGTTCCTACAAACCCCAGACAACATTCATTCATATTTTACCGGTCGGAAATGAAGAGTTTTATTGGTTGATTCTCAAGGTCAAAAGAGAATCTATTTGCGTCGTACGTAGAATTATTTAGGTCACACACCAGGCGGCGATATGTTCGACCCGCTAAATATGAATGATTGTTGTCAGGGGTTTGTAGGAACGAACGTGGATACAAAACCCTAACTTTGGAGGATTGCACACTTAGGTCCACAACGCGTTTTAATTTATTTTATTATGCACACTTAGGTCCACAAAGTGTTTTGATTTTATTATGCACACTGAGGCCCACACAGTGTTTTAATTTATTTTAGTATACATACTTAGGTCCACAAACTGTTTCAATTGATTATATTATGCACATTTAGGTCCTCGAAAAATTAAGAGGAAAAGCTTCAGTAAGTCATTTTCTTTCAAAAGCATGTAAGGCCAAACAAATAATATGTTTGTTATTTCTAAATGTTACCGAATTAATTTCAGTAATTTTATACCACGTTTTGTGAAAATTCCATTTTTTATTCAAACATGGTTGACACATATTTGGTAATAATACTGCTATATAGAGGTTTCACTAGATGTAAAATCAAAGAAAACTTTAAAAGGATTATATATAAAATACAAAACGGTAAGTATTTTAAAGAACTCTGAGATGGTTAGATATAAATCAATGACTTGAAAACAATATATTTTTTGTTTGGTCTAAGCATATCATTGCAAACCTTTGTCAATCATATTACCTGACAACCTTTGTTCCTATCTGTTAGCATGGTGATATGTTCTACTGATATTCACGGTTTTATTCCTGAATGGTTCTCTTTGCATTTTTCTTGCAGATTTCAAAAACATGTTTTAATAATGTCCAGGTTAAGAAACGAGATATCTTTTACACCTATAAGTCGGTTAGCAGGGTTCCCGACCCACACATAATCAAGCATTTTAATGTAGCTTAAACATTAACACTGTTATAGAATGATAATTTATGTTCTCCGTCCTGTGCAAATTCAAACTATGGAACCTTGAATAGTCACATTGTATAAATCGGGCTTCCATTCAACAGGAATTACAGACTGACGGTACAATAGAAAAGTGTATGCTTACCCGGTTCTCTTCCATAAAACAGAGTTCTAGTGTAAACTTAGACTTGTCTTTAATTTCTAGAAAATCAACAAAATAATATATTGCAATGTCATTTCGATATAAAGAATTACTTGAGGAAATTATTTCTTTGTTTTACATTTGTTTCTTCATAATTTAGCAACATGGAAAAGAAAAAAAATATTGGTAATAAAAGGGGGACAACCACTAGCAAAATTGAAGCATAAATATCAATATTTCATACAGGTGCATTCGATATGTCTTAGAAACGAATTATGTTAATTCGATATAAATATATATTTTGGACCAGAAACTACCTCCGATATTTGTAATTCAGAAGGTGGGTTGGAAGTTTTTTTTCAACTTGAATATATAGGTGTAAATCGTGAACCAAAATAAAGTGATTGGTTTACGGAGGGACAGTATTAGTATACGTTTCACTTCTGGGACACTTTTTTTTGGCCTCATTATTAACAAATTTATGAAATTGGAAATGTGTCGTTCAACAGATAGGAAATCAATACTTTTACATTAAACGGAAACATACATTTTTTTTTATCTATGAAAGTCAACAATGAAACACCAATCAAATAATGGTATCCAGTCAAAAGGTATTCAGACAAAAAACAACACAAAAGATCACAAAACACAAACATAGAAACAAAAGATAGTCGGGATAGACTGCCTTTGCAACAGTGATGGGATTTAAATTCCCTCCTATCTATCCCGACTCACCGGTGTATAAAACACACCAATACAGATTACAAACAAAGTGACCGGTAGATAGAACTGTTGGATTTTTATTTAGATGGAAGGATGAACATGTGCTAGTTTTTACTGTAAAACTAGGTATGGCTCTCATTGCTGCTGGTCGGATTAAGCCAGAAAAAAGACGTGTAGAGAAAACAAAATATTCGTTATGCAGACTTTTTTTAAGAAGTGTAAATGACAAGTTATTAAGTATATTTACAATATGGTCAATTAAGTCTTCTTGTATGTTCTTTCAACTTCATTCTGGAATCAAAATGGTTAACATTCAAATTATTATCATGCCAGTTTAGCATTTGTACCGTCTTAACCATACATGTAATTAACCTCACATATGTCTCTTCTCATCCATCAATACCTACATTATACTCATCAATGTTTGTTCGAAACTTTGAAATATTTATGCATTATTGTTTTGTTAACGAGTATTCACTACAGGTATGTATTGTTTTCTTAACGAGTATTCACTACAGGTATGTTTTGTTAACGAGTATTCACTACAGGTATGTTTTGTTAACGAGTATTCACTACAGGTATGTATTGTTGCAGCTTTTTGCATTCATTTGCATTTTGAGTACAAACATTTCAAATTCATATAACCTTAATGTTTTTCTTTAAATCAATTACACTACTGCAAAATAAAATACAATTGTAATAATATACTTTATTAACAATATGTTGATTATTATATAATTAGATTGCTACTTTTAATTTAAAACAAATTATGGTTCGAACTTTTTATCATTTTTAAAGACACATTTCGACAATTCATGTCGCTTTAACATTATATAGCTGGCATCTCATGTCATAATATATTGTTAATCAGCTTTACGTTGGTCATTTTGTCCATCATGTTCTATCATGTATATTAACTGAAGTAAGTTGGGATCTAAATTCACTAGCATTCACATACTGACTTGCTTATTAAGGATAATGAAGAAGTAGAACTCCTCATCTGCAGCTCTGATTGATGAGATCAGTCTACAATTTTCATTTAGAAAATTCTTTTCGCTATTATAGTGTGGATATATTCATACAGATTATGTTTTTTTAGGATTAAATGATATGGTGGAAACCGAAACGACTGCAGTTTCTGAATCGACAAAGGGAGGTAATTCAGAAGATACGAAAGACGCCAATGGTGCAGCCAACGCAATTGAAATGGAACGTTTAGTGAAAAAAGATGAAATAGAGGTTGAAGTGTAAGTATTATAGAGTTTGTATCAAATTGCTGATGAAGTTCACAGAGGGTCAAAACTCCAGTTTCCTGGCCGAATAGAAAATACACATTTCATTTCACAATAAGTGAATTAAAAAAAGACACGTTACATTTCTTGCATGAAATAGCAGCAAACATTTCACGACAATAGCCCTTTACAATCCCTCATACGATCTATGCTAACGGTTTGTTTAAAGTGTCTTGAAAAAGTATACCATTAACTTTTGATTTCCACAATTTTCAGGCAAATGAATTTATCGTTGTAGAAACGATGGGCCCATTCAGTCAGAAGACAAAGAGTTTATAAAATTAGCAAAAACTTTTTCGTTGTGTGTAGCTTTTGCTGCTAACATAGGAGGGGTAGCAACATTAACCGGAACACCACCAAATATTGTATTCAAAGGGATAGCTGACGAGTAAGTGAAAAATTAGATCAGATTTTGATAATGTGCATTTCAACAAACGTATCAATTGTAAATAACACGTTTATGTTGTTTATGCTTTTGTGCCTTTCTTTTCTAGTATCGCCAGATAACTCCTGTAGGAGCTGTTATTCTAATATCGCCAGATAACTCCTGTAGGAGCTGTTATTCTAGTAGCACCAGATAACTCAAATAGGGGCCTTTATTCTAGTATCGTCAGAATTGTGTCTGTTTGCTACGTGATGACAGCCAAAAGAAATCGAGCCGGAATATTTCTGAAGGAAAATATAAATAAAAATCTAAAACATTATACGTTTATTCAAAACTGGTAAATATGTTCTTTTTCGTGTAAATATTGAAATATGGCCAAATAAAACAAAAATATATACTCTATTTTACACAAATCAATGTCTTTTTTTCGATTCGTTCGAGAATTTATAAAATCTCGACGAAAATGAAAATTTATTTACAGAGAGTTTGAGGATAAAGGAATCGAATCTGGTATAACGTTTGCCAATTGGTTAGTGATTGGATTTCCATTGTCTGTAATCTGCTTTGTGTTTCTGTGGGGATGGATGCAGTTTTATTTTTCAGGCACCAGGTAAATATAGAACCATACCTCGCAGGCAGTTTATTATCGTATTTTCATAGTTGAGATAGTTAAAATTTCTGATTTCGGACTTTGGTCCACCCAGAAGCTTGACTGTCTCCTTGTTGTAAGTTCTCCTTAAATCAAATATTTAATTTGCAAAGATTATTGCTAGAAGCATCGAGAAAATTGAAGGGGAAGTTAATCCACCAATAGGAAATCGAGAACAACAAATCACACGTAGATTATCATATTTTTCTTAAACTGAGATTTTCTCGAATACCCTTAAAACAGCTATAGAATTAGAGATTTATCAAATAGAATCCCAAGAAAAGACAACTCCTGGGAATTTTAATCGTGAAAACAAGGAATACTAACAAAACTACAAAAAGGTAACAGAACAAAAATATTACCCATCAAAAAGACGTAAAACACACAAACACCAAAACAAAAAGACGTAAAACACAAAAACACCAAAACAAAAAGACGTAAAACACAAAAACACCAAAACAAAAATACTAATAAGAACACTTTAAAAATCCCATCAGTGACTTTTTATGGTCATACATTAAAATAACTGTATGATGTTCTGCTCCTTAAACATTCTGATGAATTTGTGAAGGGTTGCTTCCAGACAATTATGGAAATCAAATGTAATGAGGAGAATTGTTAGTATTTATTAAGGAATCTTTTTTGAAATTTGTTGAATATTTTACAGCAATATTTTTATGGTATTATTTAACCGTGTTCTGCAGATCCTGGACACTCTAGCTACATTCTCTACATTCGATTAATCTATTATCTGTTGGCAAGGCAAGCTACAACCTTTCATAGTCCCACAATTTTTGTCATTGAAAGCAAAACAGTGAGCATTTTTTGCTTGAAGTATAAAAAATGAATGGATTTGGGATATGCATCTATGACACAAGATCTTATCTGATAATATTTATCATATAACCTCTATGATAGTATAAGACTTCATTTAGTGCAGTGTTCCACGGCCTTTCACAATGGTGATTTTCCGTCTGTTGATTTTGAGTTCATCTCGTTGATCGAGTCATTGACTGGACGATGAGCTACGAAGAATCAAAATCAAATATGTCATATTAGACTGACATCTCTGTTTATGGAATATAAATTGTCATATGCTATTATAATACTCTAGATATGTACAAGACTTG
Organism: Mytilisepta virgata; assembly: GCA_028015205.1. Taxonomy (NCBI): domain Eukaryota; kingdom Metazoa; phylum Mollusca; class Bivalvia; order Mytilida; family Mytilidae; genus Mytilisepta; species Mytilisepta virgata. Next base: position 2,711,129 of record CM051520.1, on the reverse strand, counting down.
ATACATTTGAAAAATTCACATGTCCGTCAGTAATACGGAGTATTAAAACATTTAAACCTTCATATCACCATTTTTACAGATTTGTCATGGCATTTTCAAATCATTGTGTTGAAAATGTATTTATTTGTTTTAGTTCAGAAAGCAGGTACATTAAATATCATATTAAATATAAAATATGGTGCATGTAAAAAAAAAAACTTGCTCTTTCTGGGTTTTTGTTCGCAGATAATGAACGTGTTTCTGAGTAAATATATTGTCGCTTTTAGTTTTTATACAGTATATATCAAACAATAATTGTCATGTTTGTTAACTACACAGCATGTAATTGTTTTACAACATGTTAGAAAATAAACTTCTAACTTTATTTCAGCTAAAATAGTCTTTCATAGTAGTTTGATTATGACGTAACATATATACCCTGTTTGTTTATCTTCTGTCTCAAAACTTATATAACTCAACTTCGTCAGTGTTAATGTTATATGAAAACTTATTACGAAGGTACAAGATACATTGCAAAATATGAAACGGTTTATGTGCATTTTAAAAGGTGGTCATGTGACAATCAAAAACTTGAAATCTACAAAATCACGTGAATATTTTATTTTTTTCAATCGTTACAACTGAAAGTTGTTTACGATACATCTACACTCGAAAGTGTTGAAATATTTCATAAGCCGGCATGGTATAATCTAAAACTTTAACTTTTAAAAAAAAAGATTACTTCTCAGGAACTCAGACGATATGTCATCTATATTTCACGGGATAAAAGAAAATCAGAATACATCAGCCTTTATCTCTAGTATATAAATGTATAAAACACTCAGTAAAAAGCAATACATTATGATTACCAACAAAGTGACTGCTAAAATTGATTTGAAATAGCCGCTGGTGGGTTACTGCCGTACTATAAAACAACATAGCCTGATAAAAAGTTGAGCTATACTCTCTCCAAACAGCCTCTACTTTTATTAAAATTTACAATGAAAACATTGTATCGAGTATATTACTTCGCATTCGTCTGAGGTATGGAAAAGGACACCCTAATATTCAGACTACATATGTTTCATGTCTTTTCGTAAAGGTGTTTTCCATGTTATAAGGATAAGGATGGGTCATATTCCAATGTTAAAAGTTATCTTCAAAAGGAGTATCAGAGTCTAGGTCCAATGACGTAAGTAAGTTCCAAGATTTACAAATATAAGTTAACTCATTTTTCCGAAATAAAAATTGACTGTATTGTATTATGATTTTTATGTGTTACAAAATAAGTCTTCTGTGATACGAGCGGCCATTTTAATGTATCGAATTAAATTGTCTTGACACAAAATCCCTTCAAAACATGTATATATAACAAACATCCAAACAAAGGATCAACGATTATTGGTGATCTTCATCTTAAAACCGATATATGGGACTTAAGGGATATGTAACGGGCTTCCCTTAATTAATATAGAAGTTATAGAACCGTAACAGGTTTATAACCACCCTCCATTAGCTGCGCTAGTGTAGTACTCCTTTAGGTCAGTTGGTAGAGCTGTGGACTACTGAACCAAAGGTTCCGGGTACGGTAGGTAATTTTGGGAGACAAATCATGCTCTACTGTTACAGATACAATTGCGTAAAGTAATGTTATACAAAACTAAATAACAAATGGCCAAAATATTATGAGCAAAACTGTCAAGGACAGATCTGTACATGAAGAAATTGATTTGAAATTGTATAGGTATTTACTTTTATATGACGTACTTTTCAGATTTGCTGAAAAGATGGTACTGGGTGATTTCATCATCCTGGCCTTGCTATGGATAACGAGAGACCCCCAGTTTATACCCGGATGGGGGTCATTATTTCCAAAAGGGTAAGATTTTTTATGTATATATATATATATATATGATTTTATTTCTGTTGGTATATTACTTTGATGTACATGTATTTTTATCGAATTGCGGTTTTGCATAAGGATCAACCATATAAAATACTTCCGATTACTTTTGTCTTTTATTATGAATACTGTATGTGTCAGAGCATATACACATATTTTACCAATTTGCAAACTCTGGATAAATTCATGACATAAATGTAAATTTATACATAAACACACAAAGCCAAAGTCTTTGTATTCGGTTTTTGAAAGCACGCTATGATTATGAAAGTGTAATAGAGCCCGATATAAATTATATTTCAGTTGAATTGGAATTATTATGTTTGTTTTAGTATTATGATTTTTAATTATTAATATTGTATTTTTGTTGTTATACGACGCATATATGTGTGGTCGCATTATGGTTTGAGGCTGTCGGCGTCAGAAGACAGTTAGGTTTCCTCTCATTTACTTTTGTTCTATTGAACATATTTTTATGATATTTTACCACAATGGTCTCCCATAAGAAATACAGGTTGGGATTGATTATGGGAAATCCTGCCCCTCCCGTTTTTTTCTGTGGTCATTAAGGGTTTTTTTTACTAATTGTGGTGAATTTTAAATTTTTATCTAATTTTTATGTCTTTTGGTTTATTACGTTTCTTGACAAAAAAAGGATAAAAATTATATAGATCCATTTTACACTTTCTCTTACCGTTTTAGAGATATTAGAGGCAAAAAAGGGACACACCTTAATTTTTGAAACTCTTTTATTTCTTATCCGATTTTGATGATGTTTTTCAAATGGTTCTTCCCAAGAAATATAATAAAAGTAACTCGATGCATGTTGGTGCTACTTTTGTCGTTGCAGAGATAAAAAGGATTAATTATTCATTTTGCAGGTCGCTTAAAATTTTTATTTCTCATCCAATTTTAATGGGGATTTTTCCTTATACTAGTAATTCATCTTGATGAGTCTTTTCAATAGTATGTACACATATTTCTTCTATCTATTAAGGTTTTTTAGATATAAGGGTTTAAAAGGGCCAAAAAGACAATGTACCTTGATATGTAATTTTTTTTTTATATTTTTCATCCAATTTTAATGGGATCTTTCTTTTAATTCACCTTGGTGAATGCTTTCATTTGTATGTCAACAATTTTTTCTATCTTATTTGTTTCTGAGATACAAGGGGTCAAAGTTAGCAATTTGGAGGTAACATTAAAAGTTTTATTTTTCATCCGATTTCAATTTTTTCCTTTAAATCATCTTGATGAGTACTTTCATTGGAATGTGAACAAATGTTTACTATATTTTACATTTGTTGAGATACATGGGGTTTAAAGTACCAAAAAGCATGATGTGGTCATATCATGCTGCGCTTATCAAACCCTCGTTTGTAATTATTATTATTATTATTATATACATATATGAAAAAATTGGCTATTGCCATTGATATTGAGACTGACAGTACGTCAGTGCTTTGATTTGACCAATATACATGTCGTATCTGGCAGTCCCATCTGCAGGGTATTCATTCCCTTATAAAAGAGTATAACCTTAGATGCATTCTAAATTACCCAGAAAGTGAGAATGCTACAAATGTAATATTAATTACAGTTTTATTTTAGTTGACAATTATATTCTTGATACCGATTTTGGTGCACATAATGTGCACAATTCGTCGATTTTCGATTCATCAGTTGTGCTCAAGGCCTAAAATTTTGAAGACCAAAAGAACATTCCAAAAGAGCAAATACAAGTCAAAATGATCAAAAGGGTAAAGTCTAAACCATCTGAGGACAGAGCTATGCACGAGGGAGATACTCCTTAGTTTCCAAATATTTTACAATTTTCTAACAGTAAATTTAAGATCTATGAGTAGTATATGGGCACAGTTCAGTTATGATTTGAGGTGGTGGTGGTGGTGGAACCGGAAGTGACGTCACCGGAACCGGAAATGACGTCACAGGAAGTGCCGGAACCGGAAGTCCCATGACCGGAACCGGAAGTCACGTGACCGGAACCGAAAGTACCGGAAGTGGTTTGCGCGCATGCGCAACCGGAAGTAGTGGTTTTTTGCGCCATTTGTTGCCGGAAGTGACGCAAGTCACGTGCTAGGACCCGGAAGTGCCGTCTGCGCATGCGTAGGCGGAACCGGAAGTACCCGGAAGTAATTTGCGCGCATGCGCAACCGGAAGTAGTGGATTTTCGCGCCATTTCTTTACGGAAGTGACGCAAGTCACAGACCCGGACGTGCCGTCTGCGCATGTCTAGGAACCGGAAGTGGTTATTGCGCGCATGCGCAACCGGAAGTAGTGGATTTCCCCATGATTTGATTACGGAAGTGACGCAAGTCACGGACCAGGATGTGCCATGCTTGACCAGGTTGAATTATCTCCATTTTCCCGCACTTCTCGGTCGTCTCTGGATCTTTCATCGGTCTGATACCCTCACTGTTATGTCGAAGTCCGAGAGTATACGAAGTACACTATTGGATTATCTCCCCTTATCCCGCTCTTCTCGGTCGTCTCTGGATCTTTGATTGAATTATCTCCCCTTATCCCGCTCTTTTCATCTGTGAGTGATGTTTTCTGTGAGGACTAGGATTGGATTATGTCCCCTTACCTCAAGTTGATGCTTGTCACCGCTCAATGGAGGGGTGTCCTTAGCAACGGCGGTCTATTTAATTGCTCTATGCTTCGCTTCTCTTCGCTTGCTCTTCGCTGCTCCATGCTGCTCATCGCTAATAATGACTATATTCACCTGCTGATTTAAGATTCTTGGGGTTACTTGTCGGTGTTTTCGCTGCTGCTTCCGCTCCTGGTGCTTGTTGGTGTTCGTCATTGCTGCTCTTATCTTGTTCATCGCTGTTTTTCTCGTGCTCTTTGCTGCTCATCGCTGTTTTTCTCTTGTTCTTTGTTGCTCATTACTGTTTTTCTCTTGCTCTTTACTGCTCATCACTGTTTTTCTCTTGTTCTTTACGGCTCATCACTGTTTTTCTCTTGCTCGTTACTACTTATCGCTGTTTTTCTCTTGGTTTTTGTAGCTCGTCGCTGTTTTTCTCTTGGTTTTTGTAGCTCGTCGCTGTTTTTCTCGTGCTCTTTGCTGCTCGTCGCTGTTTTTCTCTTGTTCTTTGTTGCTCATCACTGTTTTTCTCTTGCTCTTTACTGCTCATCACTGTTTTTCTCTTGTTCTTTACTGGTCGTCACTGTTTTTCTCGTGCTGTTTACTGCTCATCGCTGGTTTTTCTCTCGCTCTTTGTTGATCATCACTGTTTTTCTCGTACTCTTTGCTGCTCATCGCTGTTTTTCTCTTGCTCTTTACTGTTCATCACTGTTTTTCTCTTGTTCTTTACTGGTCGTCACTGTTTTTCTCGTGCTGTTTACTGCTCATCGCTGGTTTTTCTCTCGCTCTTTGTTGATCATCACTGTTTTTCTCGTACTCTTTGCTGCTCATCGCTGTTTTTCTCTTGTTCTTTGCTGCTTATCGCTGTTTTTCTCTTGTTCTTTACTGCTCATCACTGTTTTTCTCTTGTTCTTTACTGCTCATCACTGTTTTTCTCTCGTTCTTTACTGCTCATCGCTGTTTTTCTCTTGCTCTTTACTGCTTATGGCTGTTTTTCTCTCGCTCTTTGTTGATCATCACTGTTTTTCTCGTACTCTTTGCTGCTCATCGCTGTTTTTCTCTTGCTCGTTACTGCTTATCGCTGTTTTTCCCTTGGTTTTTGTAGCTCGTCGCTGTTTTTCTCGTGCTCTTTGCTGCTCGTCGCTGTTTTTCTCTTGTTCTTTGCTGCTCGTCGCTGTTTTTCTCTTGTTCTTTGCTGCTCATCGCTGTTTTTCTCTTGTTCTTTGTTGCTCATCACTGTTTTTCTCTTGTTCTTTACTGCTCGTCGCTGTTTTTCTCTCGTTCTTTACTGCTCATCGCTGTTTTTCTCTTGCTCTTTACTGCTTATGGCTGTTTTTCTCTCGCTCTTTGTTGATCATCACTGTTTTTCTCGTACTCTTTGCTGCTCATCGCTGTTTTTCTCTTGTTCTTTGCTGCTCATCGCTGTTTTTCTCTTGTTCTTTACTGCTAATCACTGTTTTTCTCTTGTTCTTTACTGCTCGTCGCTGTTTTTCTCTCGTTCTTTACTGCTCATCGCTGTTTTTCTCTTGCTCTTTACTGCTTATGGCTGTTTTTCTCTCGCTCTTTGTTGATCATCACTGTTTTTCTCGTACTCTTTGCTGCTCATCGCTGTTTTTCTCTTGTTCTTTGTTGCTCATCACTGTTTTTCTCTTGTTCTTTACTGCTCATCACTGTTTTTCTCTTGTTCTTTACGTCTCATCGCTGTTTTTCTCTTGCTCGTTACTGCTTATCGCTGTTTTTCTCTTGGTTTTTGTAGCTCATCGCTGTTTTTCTCGTGCTTTTTGCTGCTCGTCGCTGGTTTTTCTCTTGTTCTTTGTTGCTCATCGCTGTTTTTCCCTTGGTTTTTGTAGCTCGTCGCTGTTTTTTCTCTTGTTCTTTGTTGCTCATTACTGTTTTTCTCTTGCTCTTTACTGCTCGTCGCTGTTTTTCTCTCGTTCTTTACTGCTCATCGCTGTTTTTCTCGTGGTTTTTGTAGCTCATCGCTGTTTTCCACGTGCTCTTTGCTGCTCATCGCTGTTTTTCTCTTGGTTTTTGTAGCTCGTCGCTATTTTTCTCGTGCTGTTTACTGCTCGTCGCTGTTTTTCTCTTGGTTTTTGTAGCTCCTCGCTATTTTTCTCTTGCTGTTTACTGCTCATCACTGTTTTTTCTCTTGTTCTTTGTTGCTCATCACTGTTTTTCTCTTGGTTTTTGTAGCTCATCGCTGTTTGTCTCTTGCTCTTTACTGCTTATCGCTGTTTTTCTCTCGCTCTTTGTTGCTCATCGCTGTTTTTCTCTTGGTTTTTGTTGCTCGTCACTGTTTTTCTCGTGCTGTTTACTGCACGTCGCTGTTTTTTCTCTTGTTCTTTGTTGCTCATCACTGTTTTTCTCTTGCTCTTTACTGCTCATCACTGTTTTTCTCTTGTTCTTTACTGCTTATCGCTGTTTTTCTCTTGGTTTTTGTAGCTCATCGCTGTTTGTTTCTTGCTCTTTACTGCTCATCGCTGTTTTTCTCTTGGTTTTTGTAGCTCATCGCTGTTTTCCACGTGCTCTTTGCTGCTCATCGCTGTTTTTCTCGTGCTCTTTGCTGCTCATCGCTGTTTTTCTCTTGGTTTTTGTAGCTCGTCGCTATTTTTGTCGTGCTGTTTACTGCTCGTCGCTGTTTTTCTCTTGGTTTTTGTAGCTCGTCGCTATTTTTCTCTTGCTGTTTACTGCTCATCACTGTTTTTTCTCTTGTTCTTTGTTGCTCATCACTGTTTTTCTCTTGGTTTTTGTAGCTCATCGCTGTTTGTCTCTTGCTCTTTACTGCTTATCGCTGTTTTTCTCTCGCTCTTTGTTGCTCATCGCTGTTTTTCTCTTGGTTTTTGTTGCTCGTCACTGTTTTTCTCGTGCTGTTTACTGCTCGTCGCTGTTTTTTCTCTTGTTCTTTGTTGCTCATCACTGTTTTTCTCTTCCTCTTTACTGCTCATCACTGTTTTTCTCTTGTTCTTTACTGCTTATCGCTGTTTTTCTCTTGGTTTTTGTAGCTCATCGCTGTTTGTCTCTTGCTCTTTACTGCTCATCGCTGTTTTTCTCTTGCTCTATGCTTCTCATCGCTGTTTTTCTCTTGTTCTTTGTTGCTCATCACTGTTTTTCTCTTGCTCTTTACTGCTCATCACTGTTTTTCTCTTGTTCTTTACTGGTCATCGCTGTTTTTCTCTTGCTCTTTACTGCTCATCGCTGTTTTTCTCTTGCTCTATGCTTCTCATCGCTGTTTTTCTCTTGTTCTTTGTTGCTCATCACTGTTTTTCTTTTGCTCTTTACTGCTCATCAATGTTTTTCTCTTGTTATTTACTGGTCATCGCTGTTTTTCTCTCGTTCTTTACTGCTCATCGCTGTTTTTCTCTTGCTCTTTACTGCTTATGGCTGTTTTTCTCTCGCTCTTTGTTGCTCATCACTGTTTTTCTCTTGTCCTTTGTTGTTCATCGCTACTCCTTACCTTACTCGCGTGCTTATTTCGTTTTTTGGGGCTACTTGTCTCTGTTTTCGCTGCCACTACTGCTCCTGCTGCTTTTTGCTGTTCGTTATCGCTGCTCTTCTCTTGCTCATCGCTGTTTTTTCTCTTGCTCATCGCTGATCCTTTCTTGTTCTTTGCTGCTCATCCCTACTCAGGGCCTTACTCGCGTGCTCATTTCGCTCCTGCTGCTTGTTGCTGTTCGTCATCGCTGTTCGTCATCGCTGCTCTTCTCTTGCTCATCACTGCTCTTCTCTTGGTCTTTGCTGTTCATCGCTACTCATGATCTTACTCGCGTGCTCATTTCAGTTTTTTGTGCTATTTGTCACTTTTAATCGCTGCTGCTGCTACTGCTGAAGGAATGTAGTTTACTGCTGATGATCGGAAGGCCACTCGGTACTCATGTTGTCGGTTTGATTGGTAGATCAAGACTGATCGATGTGATTGTATACTGGGATATTTATCGACGACAAACACAAATGAAACAGTTTCATATTTTATTTTACAAAATCTACATCAGTCAATGTTTTAAGTTCTGGTTCTTTCTCTTCAAACAAAGGTATGATCTTCTTCAGTTCTTTCCATTCGAAGGTGTCCAAGCCGATTCCTCTCTTTGTTGGACGATAGGTCCAGTCTCCCCGGGGTATAAAGTGCTTTCTTATCCAAATAGTGGGGTATGGGGATTTGACGGTGACGAATACATTGTCCCCAATGTGATATCTCCAGTCGACTAGTTCTTTATCGTGTACTCTACCGATCAAATCATCCAGAACATCAGTAGTCTCGCATAAAGCTTTCCATTGTATCAAAGATAAGCTCACTCCGGTCTTGGTGGGCACCGTTTCACTTTCCCAAAATCTGAGATCTACTCTTTTACTGCCATTCCATTCTGTCAGCTCTGCATACGTTCCTCCACCAAGTAGTACTTTCAAAGGAATATCGGAAGCTGTCATGGCGTCTTGAACGATATCGCGCTTGGTCTGGTCTTTGGTTTTCTTTTCTTTACGAGACATATCGGCTGACTGATTCCTCTTCTTGCTGGTCTATTTATATACATATCGGAGATGGACTGGATTGGTTCTTATATTATGAAACTTGAAACATGATTGGCTATCTTTCCGACATCGTGATTGGTTAAATTCTCCCGTTCCGATTGGTCGAAAATCTGGCATTTTCATTGGTCAATTCCAACCGTTTCGATAGATCAACACGATGATACATTGTCCAAATATGCGGCGCCCAATCCGGAAACTGTTCACAATAGGTACGAGTAAACACCGACAATACGACCAGTCTTCCTTGGTTCACCACACCGTCTTCGAACATGGCAGAAACGATTCTCTCGTATACTCGTAGGGGGTCCATCGTACGAATGACTTCTCTGACTATCTTCACTTCCTTTTATACATTTATGACATGAGACTACTCTGCATTGACAAACTTGTAACTGTCTACATATATACATGTATATATAGTGTTGCCAGAAGATCCCGATACCGGGGTTTTATATCTGAGGCACTGGCAGTCCACCCGGACAGAGGAAAATACCGACAATCGTGTTCAGGATGAACGAGATTACATCCGCCACCTTTCCTGATATGGTTCGCCACACATTCAACCTACAAAATACGACCTTCAAGATCAACGTGTCGTTTGGATTTATACTGAGAAACGCAGAGACCGGAGAACTAAGATACTTCCATTCCAGGACGGGGACGAATGTTCTCTGTCTCGATGATGTTAGATGGACATCAAAGATGGCTGCACCCATTCTCTTGCTTTTTGCTGCTCATTGCTGTTTTTCTCTTGCTCTGCTAATGATGACCTTACCTCATTTCAGTTTTGGGGCAACTTGTCGCTGTTTTCGCCGCTGTTGCTAGTGGTGGTCGATTGTCGTTAGTCAAAGATTGGATCTGTGCGAGAGCACCCTTAGATCCGGGTTATTTAAAAGTCCACTCTGCATTTATCCAGGCTTGTGACTGGCTATCATAAGATAGGCTGCATTAATCCTGCTCAATTTTTTAAGGGCACTCTGCATTTGTCCAGGCTTGTGACTGGCTATATATATGTATAAACATATATAGGCTGCATTACCCTCCTTGCCTTTTTTTGTTATATTTTTTTCTGTTTTTCTTTGTAATATGTTCCAATTCCTCCGTCACATAGAGTCATTGCTGTCTTCAGCTGGAGGTGGGTCGTAGTCGTTCAATACACGGTTAAGCAGATATTTTCGTTTTTCTACGGCCTAATCCCATGATTCTTTTGATTCGTAGTCTTCCTATTCTCTCCAGCGTTTAGCCGTTTTTCTTGATCTCTCTATGTACGGGGTCTTTATTTATGTCTTGATGCCAGGACACCAGTCCGAGGTAATGCTTTCGTATTTCGTCTCTGTATGAGTCAAACATGTCTCTATATGCTGCCAAGCGTGCCTTGTCTTCTTCCATTCCGGCTTCCACTACTTCGTTTACTGTCTGTGAGTATTCCGATTGATGTACGTGAAATGTTATGTTCAAAACGACTTCCCATAGGGACTGTTCGCAAAGCTCTTCGGAGTCTTCGTTGGATCCATGGTCACTACTTTGTTCCAATTCATCGTTATCGGCTTCTGTGGTGGTGTCTGAAGCTGAATCACTATAGTCTGTTGAATCCTCTTCAATACCATGTGCATTCTTTTTGTGTCGCACTAGGTTAAAGTTTTGCTTGGATTGGTATCCACAGGTATACATTTAAGACGTCTTTATTTCCTGGTAGTCGATAGCAGAATGAGTTCCGGTCGTCCTGCAAGTGCTTATATTAGATACAGGTTCCTCAGCGGCTTGTTGATTCATACATAAGCGTTTGGCAAAGTATTCGTTTCGACATTGTTGCAGTTCAGATTTCACTTTTCTGATGAGGTCTCTTTTAAGTCTTTTCCACTCGTTGTCAATCCTTCTACATCCCTTGCAGATATTCATGTTTTTGTAGAAGTCCGCAAAGCTCTTGTTCGTTTGACACTTTTTACATTTCTTGTTTGGATCCACTTTGTTGGGTCCTCCCCTTGTGTTATCCAGCCGTTTGGTTCTCTTCACTTTGGTTAGAAGTAATTTCCTTTTCCTTTGTGGTTTTGCTTTGGTGTTAGAAAGATCCACAGGTATTAAATATCTAGCAGGAACCACTAAATCAACGAGAGGCGTTTTCGATGCCATTGATACGTGTGTGTTGTTTGACGGTCTTCAAACAACTGACGAAATTAAACAAAACCTCTGATTATATTTTCGTTAAAAGCTTTTCATTGGTGTCATGGTGACGAAGATTGCTTTTTTTCTATTCATTCAGACCTCACAGTTCGCTGTTCGTTGTTGCTATTGCTGCTGAGGAGGTGAAGGTGGGATTCTCACTGTTTCGTTATAAGTCACCTCTTAGTCTCGTTGATGTTACGATGAACATCAAAGATGGCTGCCTCCATGTAACGCGGACCTGAAAGAGAGCACCCTTATGAAATAGAAGTTTTAGAGTCTTTCCGGACGGGAACGAATGTTCCCAGTCTCGTTGATGTTACGATGGACATCAAAGATGGCTGCGCCCAAGTAACGCGGACCTAAAAGAGAGCACCCTAATGAAACGAAAATTTCAGAGTATTTCCGGACGGAAACGAACGTTTACGGATTTCAGTCCTAACCCTAACTCGAGTCCTAACCCCAACTCTAATCCTAACCCTAACCCTAACCCTAACCCTAACCGTAGTCCTGTCTCTAACCCTTATCGTAGGTCTGTCTCGTACTCCTACTCTAACAACTCATACCCCACGCCGGTGGTTCACTGGTGCAAGCGTGACAAACATGAGGCAAACAGTCACGCTTGCAACAGTGAACCACCGGCGTGGGGTATGAGTTGTTAGAGTAGGAGTACGAGACAGACCTACGATAAGGGTTAGAGACAGGACTACGGTTAGGGTTAGGGTTAGGGTTAGGGTTAGGATTAGAGTTGGGGTTAGGACTCGAGTTAGGGTTAGGACTGAAATCCGTAAACGTTCGTTTCCGTCCGGAAATACTCTGAAATTTTCGTTTCATTAGGGTGCTCTCTTTTAGGTCCGCGTTACTTAGGCGCAGCCATCTTTGATGTCCATCGTAACATCAACGAGACTGGGAACATTCGTTCCCGTCCGGAAAGACTCTAAAACTTCTATTTCATAAGGGTGCTCTCTTTCAGGTCCGCGTTACATGGAGGCAGCCATCTTTGATGTTCATCGTAACATCAACGAGACTAAGAGGTGACTTATAACGAAACAGTGAGAATCCCACCTTCACCTCCTCAGCAGCAATAGCAACAACGAACAGCGAACTGTGAGGTCTGAATGAATAGAAAAAAGCAATCTTCGTCACCATGACACCAATGAAAAGCTTTTAACGAAAATATAATCAGAGGTTTTGTTTAATTTCGTCAGTTGTTTGAAGACCGTCAAACAACACACACGTATCAATGGCATCGAAAACGCCTCTCGTTGATTTAGTGGTTCCTGCTAGATATTTAATACCTGTGGATCTTTCTAACACCAAAGCAAAACCACAAAGGAAAAGGAAATTACTTCTAACCAAAGTGAAGAGAACCAAACGGCTGGATAACACAAGGGGAGGACCCAACAAAGTGGATCCAAACAAGAAATGTAAAAAGTGTCAAACGAACAAGAGCTTTGCGGACTTCTACAAAAACATGAATATCTGCAAGGGATGTAGAAGGATTGACAACGAGTGGAAAAGACTTAAAAGAGACCTCATCAGAAAAGTGAAATCTGAACTGCAACAATGTCGAAACGAATACTTTGCCAAACGCTTGTGTATGAATCAACAAGCCGCTGAGGAACCTGTATCTAATATAAGCACTTGCAGGACGACCGGAACTCATTCTGCTATCGACTACCAGGAAATAAAGACGTCTTAAATGTATACCTGTGGATACCAATCCAAGCAAAACTTTAACCTAGTGCGACACAAAAAGAATGCACATGGTATTGAAGAGGATTCAACAGACTATAGTGATTCAGCTTCAGACACCACCACAGAAGCCGATAACGATGAATCGGAACAAAGTAGTGACCATGGATCCAACGAAGACTCCGAAGAGCTTTGCGAACAGTCCCTATGGGAAGTCGTTTTGAACATAACATTTCAAGTACATCAATCGGAATACTCACAGACAGTAAACGAAGTAGTGGAAGCCGGAATGGAAGAAGACAAGGCACGCTTGGCAGCATATAGAGACATGTTTGACTCATACAGAGACGAAATACGAAAGCATTACCTCGGACTGGTGTCCTGGCATCAAGACATAAATAAAGACCCCGTACATAGAGAGATCAAGAAAAACGGCTAAACGCTGGAGAGAATAGGAAGACTACGAATCAAAAGAATCATGGGATTAGGCCGTAGAAAATCGAAAATATCTGCTTAACCGTGTATTGAACGACTACGACCCACCTCCAGCTGAAGACAGCAATGACTCTATGTGACGGAGGAATTGGAACATATTACAAAGAAAAACAGAAAAAAATATAACAAAAAAAGGGAAGGAGGGTAATGCAGCCTATATATGTTTATACATATATATAGCCAGTCACAAGCCTGGACAAATGCAGAGTGCCCTTAAAAAATTGAGCAGGATTAATGCAGCCTATCTTATGATAGCCAGTCACAAGCCTGGATAAATGCAGAGTGGACTTTTAAATAACCCGGATCTAAGGGTGCTCTCGCACAGATCCAATCTTTGACTAACGACAATCGACCACCACTAGCAACAGCGGCGAAAACAGCGACAAATTGCCCCAAAACTGAAATGAGGTAAGGTCATCATTAGCAGAGCAAGAGAAAAACAGCGATGAGCAGCAAAAAGCAAGAGAATGGGTGCAGCCATCTAACATCATCGAGACAGAGAACATTCGTCCCCGTCCTGGAATGGAAGTATCTTAGTTCTCCGGTCTCTGCGTTTCTCAGTATAAATCCAAACGACACGTTGATCTTGAAGGTCGTATTTTGTAGGTTGAATGTGTGGCGAACCATATCAGGAAAGGTGGCGGATGTAATCTCGTTCATCCTGAACACGATTGTCGGTATTTTCCTCTGTCCGGGTGGACTGCCAGTGCCTCAGATATAAAACCCCGGTATCGGGATCTTCTGGCAACACTATATATACATGTATATATGTAGACAGTTACAAGTTTGTCAATGCAGAGTAGTCTCATGTCATAAATGTATAAAAGGAAGTGAAGATAGTCAGAGAAGTCATTCGTACGATGGACCCCCTACGAGTATACGAGAGAATCGTTTCTGCCATGTTCGAAGACGGTGTGGTGAACCAAGGAAGACTGGTCGTATTGTCGGTGTTTACTCGTACCTATTGTGAACAGTTTCCGGATTGGGCGCCGCATATTTGGACAATGTATCATCGTGTTGATCTATCGAAACGGTTGGAATTGACCAATGAAAATGCCAGATTTTCGACCAATCGGAACGGGAGAATTTAACCAATCACGATGTCGGAAAGATAGCCAATCATGTTTCAAGTTTCATAATATAAGAACCAATCCAGTCCATCTCCGATATGTATATAAATAGACCAGCAAGAAGAGGAATCAGTCAGCCGATATGTCTCGTAAAGAAAAGAAAACCAAAGACCAGACCAAGCGCGATATCGTTCAAGACGCCATGACAGCTTCCGATATTCCTTTGAAAGTACTACTTGGTGGAGGAACGTATGCAGAGCTGACAGAATGGAATGGCAGTAAAAGAGTAGATCTCAGATTTTGGGAAAGTGAAACGGTGCCCACCAAGACCGGAGTGAGCTTATCTTTGATACAATGGAAAGCTTTATGCGAGACTACTGATGTTCTGGATGATTTGATCGGTAGAGTACAGGATAAAGAACTAGTCGACTGGAGATATCACATTGGGGACAATGTATTCGTCACCGTCAAATCCCCATACCCCACTATTTGGATAAGAAAGCACTTTATACCCCGGGGAGACTGGACCTATCGTCCAACAAAGAGAGGAATCGGCTTGGACACCTTCGAATGGAAAGAACTGAAGAAGATCATACCTTTGTTTGAAGAGAAAGAACCAGAACTTAAAACATTGACTGATGTAGATTTTGTAAAATAAAATATGAAACTGTTTCATTTGTGTTTGTCGTCGATAAATATCCCAGTATACAATCACATCGATCAGTCTTGATCTACCAATCAAACCGACAACATGAGTACCGAGTGGCCTTCCGATCATCAGCAGTAAACTACATTCCTTCAGCAGTAGCAGCAGCAGCGATTAAAAGTGACAAATAGCACCAAAAACTGAAATGAGCACGCGAGTAAGATCATGAGTAGCGATGAACAGCAAAGAGCAAGAGAAGAGCAGCGATGAGCAAGAGAAGAGCAGTGATGAGCAAGAGAAGAGCAGCGATGACGAACAGCAACAAGCAGCAGGAGCGAAATGAGCACGCGAGTAAGGCCCTGAGTAGGGATGAGCAGCAAAGAACAAGAAAGGATCAGCGATGAGCAAGAGAAAAAACAGCGATGAGCAAGAGAAGAGCAGCGATAACGAACAGCAAAAAGCAGTAGTGGCAGCGAAAACAGAGACAAGTAGCCCCAAAAAACGAAATAAGCACGCGAGTAAGGTAAGGAGTAGCGATGAACAACAAAGGACAAGAGAAAAACAGTGATGAGCAACAAAGAGCGAGAGAAAAACAGCCATAAGCAGTAAAGAGCAAGAGAAAAACAGCGATGAGCAGTAAAGAACGAGAGAAAAACAGCGATGACCAGTAAATAACAAGAGAAAAACATTGATGAGCAGTAAAGAGCAAGAGAAAAACAGTGATGAGCAACAAAGAACAAGAGAAAAACAGCGATGAGAAGCATAGAGCAAGAGAAAAACAGCGATGAGCAGTAAAGAGCAAGAGAAAAACAGCGATGACCAGTAAAGAACAAGAGAAAAACAGTGATGAGCAGTAAAGAGCAAGAGAAAAACAGTGATGAGCAACAAAGAACAAGAGAAAAACAGCGATGAGAAGCATAGAGCAAGAGAAAAACAGCGATGAGCAGTAAAGAGCAAGAGACAAACAGCGATGAGCTACAAAAACCAAGAGAAAAACAGCGATAAGCAGTAAAGAACAAGAGAAAAACAGTGATGAGCAGTAAAGAGGAAGAGAAAAACAGTGATGAGCAACAAAGAACAAGAGAAAAAACAGCGACGAGCAGTAAACAGCACGAGAAAAACAGTGACGAGCAACAAAAACCAAGAGAAAAACAGCGATGAGCAACAAAGAGCGAGAGAAAAACAGCGATAAGCAGTAAAGAGCAAGAGACAAACAGCGATGAGCTACAAAAACCAAGAGAAAAACAGTGATGAGCAACAAAGAACAAGAGAAAAAACAGTGATGAGCAGTAAACAGCAAGAGAAAAATAGCGACGAGCTACAAAAACCAAGAGAAAAACAGCGACGAGCAGTAAACAGCACGAGAAAAATAGCGACGAGCTACAAAAACCAGAGAAAAACAGCGATGAGCAGCAAAGAGCACGAGAAAAACAGCGATGAGCAGCAAAGAGCAAGTGGAAAACAGCGATGAGCTACAAAAACCAAGAGAAAAACAGCGATGAGCAGTAAAGAGCAAGAGAAAAACAGTAATGAGCAACAAAGAACAAGAGAAAAAACAGCGACGAGCTACAAAAACCAAGGGAAAAACAGCGATGAGCAACAAAGAACAAGAGAAAAACCAGCGACGAGCAGCAAAAAGCACGAGAAAAACAGCGATGAGCTACAAAAACCAAGAGAAAAACAGCGATAAGCAGTAACGAGCAAGAGAAAAACAGCGATGAGACGTAAAGAACAAGAGAAAAACAGTGATGAGCAGTAAAGAACAAGAGAAAAACAGTGATGAGCAACAAAGAACAAGAGAAAAACAGCGATGAGCAGCAAAGAGTACGAGAAAAACAGTGATGATCAACAAAGAGCGAGAGAAAAACAGCCATAAGCAGTAAAGAGCAAGAGAAAAACAGCGATGAGCAGTAAAGAACGAGAGAAAAACAGCGACGAGCAGTAAAGAACAAGAGAAAAACAGTGATGAGCAGTAAAGAACAAGAGAAAAACAGCGATGAGCAGCAAAGAACAAGAGAAAAACAGCGATGAGCAGCAAAGAGTACGAGAAAAACAGTGATGATCAACAAAGAGCGAGAGAAAAACAGCCATAAGCAGTAAAGAGCAAGAGGCAAGAGAAAAACAGCGATGAGCAGTAAAGAACGAGAGAAAAACAGCGACGAGCAGTAAAGAACAAGAGAAAAACAGTGATGAGCAACAAAGAACAAGAGAAAAACAGCGATGAGCAGCAAAGAACAAGAGAAAAACAGCGACGAGCAGCAAAGAACAAGAGAAAAACAGCGACGAGCAGCAAAGAGCACGAGAAAAACAGCGACGAGCTACAAAAACCAAGGGAAAAACAGCGATAAGCAGTAACGAGCAAGAGAAAAACAGCGATGAGCAGCAAAGAGTACGAGAAAAACAGTGATGATCAACAAAGAGCGAGAGAAAAACAGCCATAAGCAGTAAAGAGCAAGAGAAAAACAGCGATGAGCAGTAAAGAACGAGAGAAAAACAGTGATGAGCAGTAAAGAACAAGAGAAAAACAGTGATGAGCAGTAAAGAACAAGAGAAAAACAGCGATAAGCAGCAAAGAACAAGAGAAAAACAGCGATGAGCAGCAAAGAGTACGAGAAAAACAGTGATGATCAACAAAGAGCGAGAGAAAAACCAGCGATGAGCAGTAAACAGCACGAGAAAAACAGTGACGACCAGTAAAGAACAAGAGAAAAACAGTGATGAACAGTAAAGAGCAAGAGAAAAACAGCGATGAGCAGCAAAGAGTACGAGAAAAACAGTGATGATCAACAAAGAGCGAGAGAAAAACCAGCGATGAGCAGTAAACAGCACGAGAAAAACAGTGACGACCAGTAAAGAACAAGAGAAAAACAGTGATGAGCAGTAAAGAGCAAGAGAAAAACAGTGATGAGCAACAAAGAACAAGAGAAAAACAGCGACGAGCAGCAAAGAGCACGAGAAAAACAGCGACGAGCTACAAAAACCAAGAGAAAAACAGCGACGAGCTACAAAAACCAAGAGAAAAACAGCGATAAGTAGTAACGAGCAAGAGAAAAACAGTGATGAGCCGTAAAGAACAAGAGAAAAACAGTGATGAGCAGTAAAGAGCAAGAGAAAAACAGTAATGAGCAACAAAGAACAAGAGAAAAACAGCGATGAGCAGCAAAGAGCACGAGAAAAACAGCGATGAACAAGATAAGAGCAGCAATGACGAACACCAACAAGCAGCAGGAGCGGAAGCAGCAGCGAAAACACCGACAAGTAACCCCAAGAATCTTAAATCAGCAGGTGAATATAGTCATTTTTAGCGATGAGCAGCATGGAGCAGCGAAGAGCAAGCGAAGAGAAGCGAAGCATAGAGCAATAAAATAGACCGCCGTTGCTAAGGACACCCCTCCATTGAGCGGTGACAAGCATCAACTTGAGGTAAGGGGACATAATCCAATCCTAGTCCTCACAGAAAACATCACTCACAGATGAAAAGAGCGGGATAAGGGGAGATAATTCAATCAAAGATCCAGAGACGACCGAGAAGAGCGGGATAAGGGGAGATAATCCAATAGTGTACTTCGTATACTCTCGCACTTCGACATAACAGTGAGGGTATCAGACCGATGAAAGATCCAGAGAAGTGCGGGAAAATGGAGATAATTCAACCTGGTCAAGCATGGCACATCCTGGTCCGTGACTTGCGTCACTTCCGTAATCAAATCATGGGGAAATCCACTACTTCCGGTTGCGCATGCGCGCAATAACCACTTCCGGTTCCTAGACATGCGCAGACGGCACGTCCGGGTCTGTGACTTGCGTCACTTCCGTAAAGAAATGGCGCGAAAATCCACTACTTCCGGTTGCGCATGCGCGCAAATTACTTCCGGGTACTTCCGGTTCCGCCTACGCATGCGCAGACGGCACTTCCGGGTCCTAGCACGTGACTTGCGTCACTTCCGGCAACAAATGGCGCAAAAAACCACTACTTCCGGTTGCGCATGCGCGCAAACCACTTCCGGTACTTTCGGTTCCGGTCACGTGACTTCCGATTGCGGTCACGGGACTTCCGGTTCCGGTTACGTCACTTCCTGTGACGTCATTTCCGGTTCCGGTGACGTCACTTCCGGCTCCACCACCACCACCACCACCACCTCAAATCATAACTGAACTGTGCCCATATACTACTTCTATGGTACATGAACATAATATAAACTGTCCCATTTCATTTCTATTTATAGATATGTACGAGACTCTGTAGCAGCTATATTGATGTCCGTGGTCTTGTTCGTTCTTCCATCTCAACCACCAGGATTTATAAACACTCAACAATTGAATTGTATGAAAGCTACAACGTACGAGGGTAGGTAGTCTAAATATATTTTTCTCCAGTAATTTTCATATATGATTATATAGGATTACCTAAGGCTCATATTATATATATTCTATTCTATTCCTTTCGAAAACACATCTTATGACTGCGACATGTCGTAAGACCATCTTACAATATGTCATAGTCATAAGACATCTTCGAAAACCTGGCCCCTGAAAATTACGAAGCCCTCATATCCTGGTATCGACTTCTTAGGGAGTAATGTGGTGATCTGAGGTTATGCTTGAATAATATGTAAGTCTTTTCTAATTGATTTGAGACATAGTCCCGGTCATTTATTATACAATTTAAAATTACTC
The DNA here is from genome assembly GCA_028015205.1 of Mytilisepta virgata. Lineage (NCBI taxonomy): Eukaryota > Metazoa > Mollusca > Bivalvia > Mytilida > Mytilidae > Mytilisepta > Mytilisepta virgata. The sequence continues at coordinate 2,691,372 of CM051520.1, read as the reverse complement.
CCTAAGAAGTCGATACCAGGATATGAGGGCTTCGTAATTTTCAGGGGCCAGGTTTTCGAAGATGTCTTATGACTATGACATATTGTAAGATGGTCTTACGACATGTCGCAGTCATAAGATGTGTTTTCGAAAGGGTCGCAACTTGTGACATGTCACAAAATTTGTCACAAAGTTACGACGCCAAAGAAGGTGTCGTAAGATGGTCTTATAATGATCGTATATGTATAGAAGCACGAATAATTCCTTCAGCGGGAATTTGAATGTTCGTACCCTAGGTATTTTTTATTCATATTAAAATAGAGTAGACAGATAAACTTTTACAATGGGTTTTATTGATCCATGTTAATAGATTGTCACATTCCATAATTGATTTACATGTAAATGCATGTTACACATGTACAGTAAACGTATATGCATTAATCATTTTTAAAAGGCTATTAAAATTAAAATTAATTAAACGTTATTTTTTATTTATTTTTTCTTCTTTTAGTTACATGTACTTTTTAAAATTAAATTGCATACTTTGTTAAATCATTTAAACTTTCATTATTTGTCATTACTGACTTGCGATGGTCATACGATCGTCGTAACTATGATTGTCGTAGGATACCTTTGATTTACATCATACGATAGGTCGTAAGACCATCATAACTTAGTCGCAAGTAATGTCATAAGATATGTCTTACGATCAATTTTACGATACTTTCGAAAACCTGGCCCCAGGCATAGACATCTTAAGAAGAGATCAATTGAAAGAAAACTGCATGAGAAACAAATCAGACCATTTATCTTTAACAAAATAATACCTATAATTGAGATAATAAATTTCATCTATATCATTCAAACGTAAATTATTAGGTATTTAATTATTCGGTCAATATCTCGGGTAAATATCGGCAAAAGATTACCGAAGTGACAATACAGTGGGAAAAGTCCGTAACTCCGAAGTGACAATACAGTGGGAAAAGTCCGTGACTCCGAAGTGACATTACAGTGGGAAAAGTCCGTAACTCCGAAATCCAAGGCAAAGACAAAGTCATAAGAATGGAACTCAACAAACAAATGCTACATGGATACATGTATAACAAAGTAGAATTCTTTAATGTCAATTTTGATGCACAAGATGTGTTCAATTTGTTGGGTTACGACTCATCCGTTGTGCTCAAGGCCTAAAATGTAGAAAACCAAAACAACAATAAAAAAAAATTGAAGAGAAAATTTTAAAAATTCCAAATCGACCAAAAGGTCATCTTCTTATTCTGTTTAGTGTATTATGTGTTCATACATGTATACTTGTGGTATTATTTGTTACGTTGCATTCTCATGTGTTGCTTTTAGATCTCAATCTTAAGGACTTTTCCCACTGTTTTGTTGCTTCGGTTATTCGCCGTATTTATCGTTTTATAAGTAATATATAGAGAATAATACATGGTAAAATCCGTGTCACATGCCTTATCACTCCGAGATTTCAATATCAGCCCGTGGGATGATATTAATCGAGGGTGTGATACAGCATGTTATACGGATTTTGACATGTATTATTATCTACATATTACTATGACCAATATCATTTTAAGGGGTATGATAACGGGATGATGATATCGATATCATCACGGTAGAAAATACAGCTGACAATGTTCTTTCAGTATCGTATATGCATTTTTCCTTTATTTAGTACTAACTATATGATAAATATATATATAATAATGATAAGATTATTATTATTTTAAAGAGGAAGAAAATCTTAGTAATGAAGATGTCAAAGTGGAGTTAGATAAACCAAAATTGGACGAGTATGTACCCCTTCTAAACTGGAAGGTAGTTCATGAAAAACTGTCATGGGGAGTGTTGTTACTAATGGGAGGCGGTTTTGCATTAGCAGATGCTTGTAAGGTATGTACTGTAAAAAGATTATTTTGTTAAAAAGAAATAACGGATATAGGACAATTAGTTACATGTAGAATGTAGCTGATATGTTACAATAAGAAAGAATATATTAATAAGTAAACAAAACCTAAACCCTATACCTGAAATTAAAGATTTCAAAATTAATAAAATATGAATAAAATACAATGACATATCATGCATTGCTTCGTTTTCAAGCAGGACAATGGTTTATTTGATTTACATACAATCTACATACAAGTTTTTAGATTTTTGTGCAAAAGTGGTATTATAAATGCTATCCAAAATGCAAACTAATTAAAATTAGATCTCCGCACTTGCTCCTTATTTTCGTTAGGCTGTTTTAATGTCGAGTGTGGGAGTTCTACATATACTCATCTAATATGGGATCATGGATCACTGTACTTGTATCTATAAGTGTAATACATTTGTACACTCAATTTTGAATTAATAACAATCATCTCAATCAATTGTAAATATTGTAATTATTCATGATTATTCTCCTTGTAATGGGTGTCTCTGATTGACAAATAAACATATTTGATTTGATTTATAAACAACGAACAAAAATTAAGGAGCAAGTACGGAGATCTAATTTTAATTAGATTGTCCCAAATGCTGTTATTTTATCATCTTGACATTTTAACCTTATTTTTTCATGTACAAAATAGTCCTTTTAAATACCTTAATTACTGTAATGTCTATTTTTAAATGGATGTGATAACCTTTCAGGAATCTGGTTTATCAAAGACGATAGGAGATTCCTTAGCAGGGATGTCGGCCCTTCCTCCTTGGGCAACTGTGCTTATTCTCACATACGTTGTTGCCGCCATAACGAATGTAACTAGTAATGCAGCTACTACGTCGCTGTTTGTACCTATTGTATTGTCACTGGTCAGTCAATCATTAATTACAATAAATACAGTCAGTGGACATAATTATTCGTCGCCATCGATTTTTCCCATAGGTTTCTGTACAAAATCACAATTGTTCAAAAAATTATTGTGAAGTCATTTCTCAATTAATTTGCAAGACTTTTTCAATGTCAGAAAGAGAAATATTTGAAATTTCATTGTGACGTCATATTTTCCCTATATATTCAACCAATTTTTTGACGTCATAATTTTTTTTTTTTGTTAAATCATTATAACTCTGAAATCTAGAATTGCAAAAGTATATATAAATAAACAAAATAATTTTTTTTTCTGATGCTACAAATTTCATGAAAATTAGTTGTGAAATGTCTCCACATTAATCTTTGGACAATTTGTGAATTTGTATAGAAACCTATGGGAAAAATTAGAGGTGAAGAATAATTCTGTCCGCTGACTGTAGTTGATAATGGTCAAGGAATAAGATATTGTAATTTGTTTTCACATAGAAGATAAACAAAATAATAATTAAACAAACAAACACAACAGAACTCATAAAAAATTGTATACTTATAGGAAGGAAAGGAATCAGTTCTAGGTCAGTAAGAAGGATTAACCGAAGAAAATCCAGTAAAATATTGTCACGTCGGCAGTGTGTTTTATCTCGTAGATACCTAATATTCATTGGAAAATGTACAGTGACAAACCCCGTGGGCCAGGAGGCTAGAAATCAGTAAACATGAAAAAATATTTTATGACATCAATTCATGTGATAGTTTGGCCGAAATGGAAACGGTTTGAAATTGTATATGTGTTAAATCAATTAAAATATTTCAATATTCATTCATTGATTAATTATCAATGCTTGGGAACTTTTAGCTTGGAATTGATACATGTAAGATTTCTATAATTTGAAAACTTAATGGAGGAAGGTTTACCGTATGATTTTTATAGATTCAAGTATTCAAACGAATATTCAGATACGCATGTTTTGGTGGCATTTTTAAAAACTTTTTTCAGTTTCATAACTAGATCCCGATAAAAAAAGGTTTCTCTCGTATAAACAAATGACGTATACATTGATTCACGCTGTTTCTCTAATAGAATGAAGTGTTTTGTATCTTTTTACAGGCCATCGAACCTTCAATACAAGTTCATCCTCTGTATTTTATGATTCCCGTCACTCTCAGCGCTTCCTTTGCGTTTCTCCTTCCGGTCGGAACACCACCAAATGCAATAGTGTTTGCAACAGGTTATCTGTCAATTAAAGATATGGTAAGTTAATCATTTTTAGCTCACGTGGCCAAAGGCCATGTGAGCTTTTGTCATCACTTGGCATCCGTCTGTTAACTTTTCACATTTTAATCATCTTCTCCTCTGAGACTACTAGGCCGTGCAAATAGAATTAAACTTGGCAGGAAGCATCTATGTAAGGTCCTTTATAACATTTGCTCATTTCGTCTCGATCGGACAACAAACATGGCCACCATGGGCAATTGTTGTTCTGATTGGTTTAGTTTTCAAAAATCTTATCATCTGAAACTGCTTGGCCAAATGGAACACAACTTGACAGGAAGGATATATGGGGGGGGTCCTTTATAAAGTTTCCTCATTTCATTCCGATCGGACTACAAATATGGCCGTAATGGGCAGTTCTTGTTTCTGATTGGCTGATATAAAAAGATCTTCTCCTCTGAAATCGCTTGGCAAAATGGAACGAAACTTGACAGGAAGCATCTATGGGAGGTTTTTTACAACATTTCCTCATTTCGTCCTGATCGGACCACAGATATGGCCACCATGGACAGTTCTTGTTTCTCATTGGCTGATATAAAAAAATCTTCTCCTCAGAAATCGCTGGGCCAAATGGAACGAAACATGATAGGAAGCATATAAGGGAGGTTGTTTACAATTTTCCTCCTTTCGTCCTGATCGGGCAACAAACAAGGCCGCTATGGAAATTTCTGTTTTTCATTGGTTGATTAGATAAAAAAAAATTCTGTGGAACTACTTGGCCAAATCGAACGAAATTTGACAGGAAGCATCTACGGGAGGTTCTTAACAAAGTTACCTCATTTCGTCCCGATCAGACTACAGATATGGCCCCCATGGGGCAGTTTTTGTTTCTGATTGGCCGATATAAAAAAAAACTTCTTCTCTAAAATCACTGGGCCAAATGGAACAAAACTTGACAGGACGTATCTATGGGAGGTTCTTTACAAAGATTCCTCATTTCGTCCTGATCGGGTAACAAACATGGCATCAATATAAAATTCTTGTTTCTCATTGTTTGATAAAAAAAATTCCTGTGGAACTGCTTGCCCAAATGGAATGAAACCTGACAAGAAGCATCTGTGGGAAGTTTTCACAAAGTTTTCTCATTTTGTCCAGATCATGAGACGAACATGGCTGCTACGGGCAATTCTTGTTTCTGCCAGGTGAGTAATACAGGCTAAGCCCTCTGAACCTCTAGTTTATAAACCCTTGTGTTCAGTAGACCATGATAGAACAAAAAGGTTTTAAATTATGATTTAAGTAGTATATGTAAAACAAAAAAAATGTGATGATTAATTACATTTGCTTTATTTGGGTTTTATTTCAATTTTCCATAAAGTTACGACATTTTTTAATTTGTAAAGAAAGCTGCAAAGATAGATGTGGATGTTTGGTTTTATCCAGCATAGCTTGTATTTCTCTCTGGATGTTCGATTTTGTCATTCAGTGATCTGTTATGTTATCTTTAGATTTAATGATGATAGATAAGTTTTTCTCCCATTCTTGGTGCATTTCCACACTTCTCAGCCCAGTGGATCAAATCATTTAATTGCCACGGGGGATTAAAAAGTCTCGTTCAATTTCTCCACCGTTTTACGTTTATCGGAACGATAAACTAGAGAAGTTCCGAAATGACGTCCATGTAAACAAATTGATTCCTCAAAATTTACTGTTACAAAATTACAAAAAATTGTGAAAACTAAGGAGTATCTGCCTCGTGCATAGCTCTGACCTTAGATGGTTTTGGCTTTATCTCTTTTGTACCATCAAAATTCGTATCAAAGAATTATATATTAACAACAGGCAGTCTGTATTTACGGGTTAGAGGAGCAATTTTCTCCCCTGATTTTATGATACGAACGATTTATATTTACATGAATTTAAATTATTTCTAGAACTTTTAATTATCAGCTCTGGTTAACTATTTATTTTATATTTACAGGTGTTTGGAGGTTTAATAGTTAACATTGTCACAGTCCTGATATTAAACATATGTTTTAATCTCTACATCAGTCCGTTCTTAGGACTAGATCAATTCCCAGATGTGTTCCTAACAAATGGAACAATGTTAAATAGTACTGCCGGAAATTGAAACCAACCATTGGAAGAAGTGATGTGTATATATTTAACTGTGATATATGGTTTTAGGTGTATAGATGTTTATAAACATATCAATATTTAACATGTTGATATATGGTTGTTTGTACAAAGTATAATATGTAAAATATCATACAAAACCCATTTTTGTTATTTCCCAACAAACGTCTTTCAAGATTTAGAGCAATATTTGATATAAATGAAAGGAGATAATTGAGTAAATGCCTACATGTATGCAGCGGCGGATCCAGGTTTTCCGGAAAAGGGGGGGGGGGGTGTAAATTGTTTGCTGAGCAGAGCTAGGCCAAATAATAGGTTAGGGGTGGGGGTTCAGAATATTCTGATACATTGTATTAGTAATTTCAAAGGAAATGGACAAGTTCTTCAAAAACTGACAAATGTTTTTATTGATATTACATTTTCTAATATGTCAAGTTCTTCGGGTCCAAGCAATATAACATCTTTCATTTTTTAACGTGGGGTGTACGCCCCTTACGCCACCATCTGGATCCGCCACTGGTGTAAGAAAACGTCTGAAATTAAAAAGGTACAAAAAATGGGTGGTAGTTTAGCCTTGAACAATGGGCTTGTATGTTCGAGTCATGATTTCTCTACTACTGACCATTCTCATTTACAAACATGACAGTTTGTAGGAAAGCTTGTCCTGCTACATTTTCTGAAGCACTTGGCTTCCTTCCGTTTTTGTTATGCTATTGTTGCATTAAACTCACTGTATTATCAGTTACTGCCGGTAGAAATCAGTGGTCAAATGTCTTTAACCCAGAACAAAACCACCTATCTTTAATTGGAATTGGATCTATTGATATATAATTCCTTTAAACTGTAATGTTTAAACCCATCTGGGTTGTTTCTGTTTGTGAAATGACTGCATTTTTCAAGTACTCTACTTTTGTAAAAAAAAAATTCTTTTATCTTGTTTCAAATATTTAAATATCAATTTTACATACTTAGTTTGTTTTAAGCAGCCTCCAAAAAATTAATTCACTGTAAAATTAAGCATACATGTATTATATCTCAGTTTGATTTTGAATACCTCAGATCACAATAACAACAACGTAATCCAAAACTGCTGAATGAGTCTTAATAAGTCATGTGAGTGATTTTTTGGTACTATGTGTTAGAGGAGGATGAAATTATGATTTGTTTAAACAAATTTTAATGTTAAACTAGTTAAGGATGTTCGCTGGACTGGTATTTAATTTTTGTCAGATTTTCGGAATCTTTTGATTGCCATAAAATTTTTTACCCGCTAACCCCCATTTTTCTTTTCATAAATCTTTTGCATACAGAATAATAAGCCATTTGTAAAAATCTTATAAAATCCTTGTTATTATTTAATGGTTTTTGAGAAATAAAACTTGCCAATGATAAAGCTATGTAAAATCAAGAGAGCGTATTTTTCCCACCAACATTTTCAATGGCTTATATCTCGAAAACAAGCACATAACCCTATAATATTTTTTCGCTCTTTTAGTTCCTTTATTTATCCACTATCAATATTTACCAAATTTATGAAAAGCTTGTTATTTTGTAACTGAGCAGTGAACATCCTTAATAGTTGTAGGTTTTAACTACGATGCAATATATCTCGTTTTGATCTTGTTACCTTGATAATTTTAAAAAATCAAGACAATCGAGATTATACATGACAGAAGTGGTCGCTTTAGATCAACAGTGTGGTACTGGTGTGTTTTTTAATGATCATCTGCCAACAAAAGAACGAATATTGTGTAGCCAATGTATTTATTGTTTTTATCGTTATGTTTTGTAATTGATGTTCCATGAATCATGGCGTTTCTTTTTGTTTATTATATGCAGTGATTTTTTGACCGAGTTTTTGTTTAAATGCATGTAAAAATTATAGGCCTATTTGATTGATAAGAATAAATATATAGAAAAGCTTAATGATATTAAATAAAAATAATGACATCGATAATGAGTGTCACCGCTGTACAGTATAACAAATACATGTAGTTCACTTGCTCAAACTGTACACTTTGTCAGTGTTAATATTACATGTACGTAATGTTATTACAGTTCTTTTTAGAATAACTACCAAATTCAAACAAATGTCTATAAATGACAGCTTTTAATTTAATTACATACTGTTTTTCTGTTTTATTTAATTATTTTATATTTTTGGATGAAAAGTTCTGTGCTTCTAGTTTGTAGATCTATCTATGACCAGTCATGGAATGTTTCCAGATTTATATATCAATGTTATGTATGATGTGATATTTATATTTTATTGTACTATATGTTTGGGCTATTACAGTGTTCAGATTGCATGCTTATATAGAGCATTTTCCAATGATGTATGATAATAAGTATAATAAATTATCTTTCTGTGTTATCGGTGCTTGTCAGAGCATTTCTCCATGTAATTTTTTATTGTTGTTAAAATAAAGACATTTATTTTAAGTGTTGTTTTTTTTCGTATGATAAAACTGTAAGTAAAGCCAAACAGCACAGAGAGGGAAAAAGGCCAGAAATGCAAATAAAAAAGTCAACACTAAAACACTTGTACGAATTCTATACAAATCAAGGATTTAAACGTGGAAAAGCGAACAGTTTCTGCTAGATTGAAAATATAACTCTCATTATTATACTGTCATGATCAGGTATTACCAAGTAAGGTTATTTCGAATAGACTGAAAACAAAATTGCAGTCAATCCTTATAATTTAATTCCAACAGTTTCGGTTTAAACTTAGTATACACACTGTTAACAGATTTCTTGGATACCTAAACCTCTCCCTTATCTATCCTCACACTCTGTTGTGTATTTCTCTAATTTTGTGCTCATTTATACATCCCTTGACCCGTCTGATTTACCACACCTTGATTACATGCTCGTGAAATTTCCCACCAAAAACCGTTCGGAAAAACTCTCGGAATTTTACTCTGCCATTTATAGGGAAAAGGACTGTAAAACTCTTGACGCGTTAATTATGAAATTTATCAATCCTCGATAATTAAATTTTCATATATCTTAAACTGCTTGGACAAGCCACGCAGTTTAATAATGAAAATTTAATTATTTCGAATTAATCAATTTCATAACCAACTGGTCATCGTTGTAAAATCTATATATATATATATATATATATCAATATCCGACAAGCAATTATGGATATCTAGTTTTATAGTATTATTGACCTCATTTTGACCTGCTATCCAAGTTAAATTCCCCCTTTATATTTGTATAGCCATCAGGCATCTTTTGTATAATGTACTGTACTTGGTTTTGTCGTATTTCATATACAATAAAGCTTATGGATAGACGTTCGGGATGTAAAGATATCTTAGAACAGCATTAACAAAGTACTTTTTAATGTCTGTACCAAAACACTTTGTTATTTTTTGTTAATGTTTTGTTCACTTCATATCAAATTCTGTGTGAGGGTTTGGCGTTGTTTATTTAGTGGTAAGTCAATTTTGACCTATCCAGTGATCTCACTATGTGGACAATTCGATATGTTGTTTTAAGTTTCTGTCTCCGTTCAAGACATGTTGGCTTATCAACATATTTATATGTTGATAAGCCAACATCTCGTTTATAAACTTCATCTCCGTTCTATTTTGTTGCATGTCGAAAGATATGAATCTACACAAAAATCTGTAAGCTATGACTAAAGTTTCATTCTATTACCTATTCCATTTGTTCCACTTCATTAATAGATTATACGTAACAGATGATTGTAATATGCACAAGATTCTAAAGCTGACTTTTTTAATTGCATAAGGTTTAGAATTTTCATTTATCTACAGATACATGTAGCGTGGTGACATTTAAACTCCGTTTTTTTTTCAACCGTATATTTCTTTCACACTATGGCAATATACACAAGATAGTAAAGCTATTGTTTTTCATATCTGTATAAGGTTAAGAACAGTTGGTTACGGATAAAGTCACATTTTCTCAATCATTCACTTAAAATGTAATGTTTCGCTCTATATCTGTTTTTTCTGTTTGTGAAATGACAGTACGATGGTCTATTGGAGACCATTACTGCAGTTTACAAGTCGCGTGCTTTTGTAAATTTTTTTTTTAATCTTATTTTAAATATTTAAATATAATTTTTACATACTAACACTTCAAACATTTCTTTCAAATTATGTATATGAATATTTAATTGTTATAATGCATTGCTATAATGTAATCGTCCTAGAAATCAGACTAACACAGTTGGATGGTAGACTTGTGCAAATAAGTTCATTTTTCTGCCTACTCTCTGTCTCGCCCTATGATCTCATTTATTAGGTGACATTTAAGCTTAAGGAGTACAACTAGAAATAAAAATGAAATAAGAAAATGATATTATCGATTATTATTGAATTTACCCTTACATGACCAAGCATTTTATGTGCATCATTTGCATAAATTAGTAGGTAAAACCTATGCTTTAAGGTACATCACCTTGACTGGGTGAATTTTAATATTACCTAACAACATATTACTAGAATGTAAGGATACAATTCTTTAGATGATATAGAAGATATAGGATGAACTTTTAAATAATTTACCAGTGTCGTACTAAGATTATTAAAGATTTGCTATCTGATCAATTCTTCTTTATTTGACATAATTTATTTTTTTTCTTAAATCGTGATTGTACTTTCCTGAACTTTTTGATATAAGGCATTACATTTTGTTATGTGGTAAAAAGGTGTGTAACGGAGGTAGCTCAAAATTTGAGTGCACAGATGACCTCAATTAACGTGTGAAATTAACAAAATAGAACAGCGCCTAAGTTCGACTAAACCATTTTTGTAAATGGAATACATTTTGATTATATCCTCCCATGCATACCTCTGACATTAGTTGCAGTTTTACAATTATGATTATTTCCCCACTTCTGACTTAAAAAAAGATTGTTAAGACAGACATCAGCTGTCGAAATGTGTAAATTCAAAGTTCACATCATGTTTTGGTATATTGGTTCAAATTACCTACTCCATGGACCAGTTGATCTCATGGTCTGAACCGTTCAGACTATTTAGTCCAGTTGACATCAAACGTCCAACCTTTGCAGACATTTTCTTGAAAATTGATCATTTCTAATAGTGAGCAGATATATTTTCACAACGGAAAAAGAGCATGTTAACAGGTGGAAATATTATAGACAATTTAACAGTCTGTAACTGGCTTTATTTGACTTTAAATGCAATTTCGCTATCAAAAAATTTGTTCCTGACAAAGAAATATAATTGTTATCACAAATACAGCTTATTGTCTTCCCACCTACTATACTGCTGTCTCAACCCTTTCAGATTTTAGTATATATGTACATCAACATTTTCGCACATTTTAAAGATTGTTTTTCAAAATAGATTCATAAGACGAAATTTGGATTCAGATTGACCAAAAGTACTTGAAAATAAACAAAAAGCAACCAAACACAAAAATAAATACATAAATATGTAAAACTTCATGAGAAAACGAAGATGAAAAATAAATAAAAAGTCACATATTTTGATCTCCTTAAATTCTGCAATTCTTAAGTGTTGTTTCCGTATATTCTATTAGCTTGGTTATCTTGCTTAGGCTATATGAGGCTAGTCTGTTGATGCTGGATACCCAATGTACTGAAGACCCCAAATGTGACTTTTTTTTCATTTCACTTCATAGATGGGATTCTGTATCCTTTAAATTTAACAAATATTCCTTTATATTCATGTAGATATTTAGGACTATAGCTGAATTAATGTGTGAAATAACAGAAGTGGTAAAGAAATATTCTAATTACTTGAATTGCCTAAAAAATAGGAATTCAAAGTAACAGTTTAAGATATTTTAAAAATTTGTTCAAGTGTATAATTGACAATTGTTTTGTCTTCCGGGCAAGATACATGATTGTCGTATTCGATTGGTTATCAGATGAAGCCTATAGCAGTTAATGGCCTGATAAGGTTAGGAGAGTCGCCACACAGCGTATCAGCCCTATGACATACAAAATAAATCATCTTATTAAATCAGCATCGGTACACTGCAGTTCTTATTAACATTTGGAGGAGTTTGGCCGAATAATACGAAGAACAAATTTGGCTATAAGGTAAATATTTCTTTTTTAAATTTGTATTTTTGAAATAAATTTGTTTAATATTTACATCCAGGACAATTTTTTTCTTCTTTTGGTATGAATTACCTAAGATCCATGGCAAATTAATTTAGAAATAGTAATTTGTTCATGGCGATGGAAATGCGATGTAAAATTTTACTACTATTTTCTGCATGGCAGTTTATGGTGAAAGACAAAAAAAAGTTAAAAGTGAAAGTTATCAGTGCAAAGTGTCGGTATAGATTATTTGTATAGATACTCAACATTTTACTGTTAGAAATGTTTTAAAGCAAGTAGTGTCTTTGTTATGAACAGCTGAATACTGAAAAAAATGCTGATTTTGGTGTTACTGTTTTTAATCATTTTGGAATTTAAGTCTATGTTGCTACGTTTTTGAAATTAAAAAAAAATGTATATATTTTCGGCCTTCAACATAGCGTATATACACCCTGCATACAGTTCTACAAACCCCGGATAAATCTGGCTCCGCGGTAAGAAATAACCATGTTTACCATTAGAACATGATATGAAATCCGCGGATTTCATATCAGTTTGTAATGGATAAAATGGATATTTCTTACCGCGGGGCCAGATTTATCCACGGTTTCCAGAACTGTATGCAGGGTGTGTTATACACTGTTAGAATATTTATATAAAGTGCATCCAATTTCACAGAATGTTTATTTATTTTGCATTTTTTTTTTTTTTTTTTTTTTTTTTTTTGTATAGGAAAAACAAAGACATAAAACAACAACCAGAATGGAACTACTGTCCTGTCTTTTCCTTGTGGCGACAGCCATTCAAGTGGAGGCACAAACTACGTGTACGTAAACCTTTCAGATCACCGAATTTAGTTTTATTATTTTAACTCCACTATTGTGGTCTACTGTAACATTGTGATAAAAAATAATTGGTATATGCCATTTATATCTTTCATTTTGTTTATTAATTACAGAAACCCATGATTTTTATATTAATGAAAAGCTGATATTGTTCGATATTTTAAAGTTTTACAATAAGTCAGTTATCAGTTAAATAATTTAGTTACTTTTTTTGGTTTTATCTAAATGTATGTGTCTGGTGTTTTACACAGCCCTTGACACCAGGAATTTTTTTAAGGTTTTGTCTGTATAAAGTCACTGAATCAGTTTTTCACAAAATTTTAACTATTCTGTGTGTTGTCTGACTTGCTCTCCTCTTATATAATGCATTTAGTGATATGCCCAGTTTTTCATCTATCACCTCCTCTAAGAAACTTGTATTTTTCGCATTTTCCTTCACCCGATTAAGAAATGACAATAATTATTATTCATGGCAATCAAAATTCGATATATTCTGATATACTTAAATAGGAAATCGTCCTAAAAAGGGGAACTATTTTATAGTAATTTTATCAATATTTATGATTAGTAATTTATTCCTTTTGAAAAAATATCTAAATTCGAGATTTCTTCCACCGTTAAATTCATTGATGTGAAAAGATTACTACTTTGCCAACAGGTTTTCTTAAATGTGTTAAGGTGGATATTAGTTTTATATATATCACGATATTTTCTTTAATTTTAAGTACAGAAATATATATTCATATCTTTTTTAAATTTATATTGATTCTTTAATGAATGAAACAATGTATATCAATATATGTCATATTGAACTAAGTTTTAATTTGTTTGATTATAATCTACATTTGTTGACTAGAAAATATTATGGCATTAACTACGAAACCATTAAAATATTTGAAATCACAATACATTACGTTAATTAACAAAGGTACACTCTTTCAAATAAATGAATAAAGATATAAATATATACATGTAAATAATTTATCAAAATTTTATAACAAACGTTTTGATTTTAACCATTTTCATTTGTGATCTTCCCTTTTCTAGACAGTAACATACATGTAACACTGTATCCAGGTTCTTTAATATTGCCATGCATGTGATTCGTACGTTGACTTTCTTAACAAAATGAATTTGCTTTCAGATACTCTGTGGTTTGCCGATATTTAATCAAAAATATATATATCAAAAATTTCAAAACAAGGTGCTGACAAAAATGTAAAATCTTTAAACTGTATGGACAAAACCGCTTCAAGTGATATGATGAAAAAAAATGTATAAGTTTACCTATCGCCATACAGGAAATTAAATAATGATTTCTACCCAAACTAATGTTATTTCAATATTACGGAATATACACAGAGTTGTTTCAAAAAGATGTGACATGAAAATATTTCGTTTACCGTTTTTTTTTATTATTATTATTAATCATATTTGTTTTATTCATTATTTTTTTTATTTCTAATTTAATTTTTCTTTTTGGTTATTTGGTAATCACATTAATAAACAGAACAAAAATATATTTTTTGCTGTTTTAGTATTTCTGAAATGTGTTCCCTAATGATATTTGATAACTGGTCATAACTGGTTTTATTCGATATTTTATCTACTTGGTTAAAGATGTTCCTTCTGAGGTGCCATAACGTTTCCATGTACATTTAACTTGCATCATTTTTTTTGTAAAATAGCGTTAGATTTTATATATTTTTTTATTCTATTTTAGCCACAGCCTGCGGTGGTCCAGGTGATGTTGCATTTGCTCTGGATGGTTCTGATAGCATCCCAGATACAGATTTCAAGAGAATGAAAAACTTTACGTTAAAAAATATAGAATCATTTGAACTTGCTGAAGATAAAATTCGTGTTGGTGCAAATGTATATAGCAATTCCGTTACACAGTACTTCAATCCTTCGTCTAGTGCCAGCTTTATTACAAATGCGATAACTAACTTTAACCAACCACGAGATGGAACAAATACGCACCTAGCTATTGAAAATCTCCGAAACTTTATTTTAAAAACTAGTCGTACACGTGTCGGTGTCATTATAACCGATGGAGTCTCTAAAGAACCTCAGTTTACGATTGATCAGGCAAACAAAGCTAAGAATGAAGGAATTGTTTTAGTGGCTGTTGGCATTGCTATGAACACAGTGTCAGGTATAACAGAGTTGAACAACATAGCTAGCAATCCGTCCTTAGTGAAAGTAATTGACAACTTCAGCTCACTGGAAAGTCTAACTACTATTAGTGAACTACGAGAACTGTTGTGTAAAGGTTGGTCCTGGTTAATATAAAAAATACACCGTAAAATTTAATTTTTACCTAGGTTTTTATTTCATTTTAATTCTGAAAGCCTCAAACACCTCTGTTAAAGTATGTGACTACCTGCTATTCCAATGTTTGGATACATTTCATCATCTTTATCAAAAACAGACATTGAAAAAGTAGAAAAAAACCATAAAAACGATAATAGAGACTCTATTTGGTCAAACTCCCTATTCAAGCAATTGATATACCACTTATAAGTTAAACTTATAAAACATATTCCACATCTTTAACTTAGTGTTTCAAATTTATCAATATAAAAATGACCACCATTATTAATTATACAAAATATGTTTCTGTCCTTTACTATGATCATCTTCTTTTTCTTCTGTTTTAAAGTAATTACAACAACTACAACAACAACGACTACGACAACGACAACAACGACGACAACAACACCTCCTCTTGTCACCGACAGAAGTAAGTATAACACCGACACTACTATATATTATCACCGACAGAGGTAAGTATAACACAACCCTATTTATTCTCACCGAACAAGTAGAGTATAGCATCTACTCTATTTATAGTAAGTATAATATCGAGACTACTATATATTGTCACCGACAGAGGTAAGTATAACACCGACACTACTATTTATTATCACCAACAGAGGTAAGTATAACACCGACACTACTATATATTATCACCGAGAGAGGTAAGTATAACACCGACACTACTATTTATTATCACCGAGAGAGGTAAGTATAACACCGACACTACTATTTATTATCACCGACAGAGGTAAGTATAACACCGACACTACTATATATTATCACCGACAGAGGTAAGTATAACACCGACACTACTTATTATCACCGACAGAGGTAAGTATAACACCGACACTACTATATATTATCACCGACAGAGGTAAGTATAACACCGACACTACTATTTATTATCACCGACAGAGGTAAGTATAACACAACCCTATTTATTATCACCGACAGAGGTAAGTATAACACCGACACTACTATATATTATCACCGACAGAGGTAAGTATAACACCGACACTACTATTTATTATCACCGAGAGAGGTAAGTATAACACCGACACTACTATTTATTATCACCGACAGAGGTAAGTATAACACCGACACTACTATATATTATCACCGACAGAGGTAAGTATAACACCGACACTACTATTTATTATCACCGACAGAGGTAAGTATAACACCGACACTACTATATATTATCACCGACAGAGGTAAGTATAACACCGACACTACTATATATTATCACCGACAGAGGTAAGTATAACACCGACACTACTATTTATATTCACAGAAGGAGGTAAGTATAACACAACCCTATTTATTGTCACCGAAAAAGGTAAGTATAGCATCTACTCTATTATCACCGACAGAGGTAAGTTGCTATCAGATTCCGCGCAACCTACTACTTTCATTTTTAGATCATAACCATGAATTCTTTTTTTATGAATTTAAGGTTGCTATCGCGGATACTCATAACCTCGCATGCTATTTTCAGCCAATCAGGATCAAGAAATAATACCATCATGTAATAAAACACTGATCCTTTCATTTGTCTCCAACAAAAGTAAGTGTAACATCCATCCGTTACCTTCTTACCGAAGGAAGTAAATATCAAATCGAAATCTCCTCTTGTCACCGACCGAAGTACATGTATATCACGGATATGTCTATTTTGTTACCGAGTAAGCATATAATCAAGCCCCCTCCTCCCTACTCTTATTACCGACAAAAACAACTAAATCGTCGACACTTCCTCTTGTGACCGAAAGGAGTAAATACAATATCAAAGGCGTGAAATTTCACCGACAGAAGTAAGTGTTACATGTACATCTGCTCTTGTCACCGACAGAAATGAGTATAACGAAATATCCTCTATTGTTACCGACAGAAGTAGACATAGCCTCATCTGCATAAGTATGTAAGTGTCTTTTACAACGACCCTCCTTCCTCATTGTATGACAGAAGTATGTATGTTATTAACAGCAAGAACAAAACTGGTGACAACAATAACATGTTATTTTTATAAAAAATATAGGTATGTTATTTGTAAAAAAAAATCTAGGTATAGCAATAACATGTTTTTTGTATAAAAATTTAGGTATAGAAATAACATGTTATTTGTATAAAAAATGTAGGTATTGAAATAAAAGGTTATTTGTATTAAAACATATATGTATAGCAATAACATATTATTTGTATAAAAATTAAGGTATAGCAATAACATATTAATTGTATAAAAATCATGTTATTTGTATAAAACAAAATCTAGGTATAGGTTTCTTAAGAGATTTTAAGAGACATTCTTACATGAAGTATAATAATAATATATAGTTTCATATACTCTAGTTTTAGGTAAATTTCATAGAAATCTATAAGATGTCCTATTTAGGGACCCCTTCTCTTAATCTCGCATTATCTCGAATGCGAAAATTCAGAATTTACAGTAAACTATTTCTGTTCTTATTTAAAAGGAATATTTGTTATGTATGGAACTAACAATGGATACAAATGCTATCTTAAACTAAAAATGTTTTTTTTTCTCAACCTCTCTTTATGTGATCTAATAAATACATTTCTTTCATTTGCTTAAACTAAAATACTTATATTCCACTTCAAGATAACAAACAGTCTTATTATTTCATTATTGAAATAACACCAAGTTTCAAAATATTTGAGTTCAACATTTTTGTTCTAGCTACATTTTTATTAATGTTATTATTTTCAGTTGAAATTGATCCCCTGTGTGAGGACTGTGTTATTGATCAAGGTTTCGGGTACAACATTTACTCCGCGGATTGTTCAAAGTTTGTGCAATGTTATCCAAGTCTGGACAGTAATGGTAACCAAGTGTTTATATCTAAGATACAACAATGTGCATTTGGGACATACTGGTCACAAGAGGATGTCACGTGTGTTAAAGTAGAAGATGGTCAATGTCCTTTGAGCAGAAGTAAGTAAAAAATTGGTACTGAAAAGTTGTTCCTAAATTAAACTAAGGTGCTAAAAAAATGTATCACAAAATACCGAATAAATCTGATGCACTGTATGGCCATTTCGTTGACTAACAACTCATCAGCAGTGCTCGAGATCAAAATGTTGGAAATCCGTTTAAAGATATAATGATGAATTAATAAGCACAACCATCAAAACCCAAAACAAAACAAACAGCAATCCAAGGGTTACCTCTGCATCAAAAGGAAGAGCCTTAGAAATTTCTGGTAACTTTTGGTCAAATTTGGAATGGAAAATTTAAAGGTATTTAAGTAATGAATCATGACAGAACAAAAATTATGGCTACTGTGTTAATATGCCCTCGGGGACTTGCAGCCACTAGCAGTGACATAGACCCAGTGGTAATAATAAAATGTATCACAAAATATCGAATAAATTTGATGCACTGTATGGCCATTTAGTGGACTCAGTCAATTTTTCATCAGCAGTGCTCGAGATCAAAACGTTGGAAATCCGTTTAAAGATAGGATGAATTAATAAGCACAACCATCAAAGCCCAACACAAAACAAAAATGAATCCAAACCAAAGGGTTACCTCTGCATCAAAAGGAAAAGCCTTAGAAATGTCTGGTAAATTTTGGTCGCATTTTGAACGGAAAAATTATAAATCCTTTTTGATTTAATCTTCTTTTTTTCTCACTCTGATAAATGCATATGAAAAAATATTAACAATTTCCTTTATCGTTCAAGAGTCAGTCCATAGCGTGATTGTATAGAACTTAAATATAGGTTATGAAAATATTGGAAAAATATACGTACAAAATTAATGGTTTTGGAAAATTGTTGGAAAGCATCTTTTTCATCACAAATAAATAAAATTTGAGGACTTAGATGTACATAGTGCTTTTTAACACTTTCTGGTGATTCTGTCTGTGGTATAATAAAATTACTGTTATCTCAATATAATTTAATTTTGTATGTAACATCTTTTCGTCTTTCATATGATGGATTAATTTTTTATTTCTACTATGACTTCATAAAGGAGAATCACTCTGTTTTAGAGGTTTTAAAACAACCGTTAGAATTAAATTATACGTATTGGCTCTATTGTTTTCTGCCAATTAGAAATAAACTGTGTGCACGTGATGTACACTTCTAAATAACTTACCGGCACAATTAGTTAATATGCACCTCGTGAATGGGGTTATTTCTTCATAGACTGAACATTACAATCAATCCTTCATTAATTTAGAGATAACGAGCGTTAACCGTATACATTGTATTTGTTGTAAGGTATCTGTGCAGGATTACCCGACCAAACAAGGATACCCTATCTTGGATGCAGAACTTATTGGACCTGTATGAACAATATCCCAATGCCGACATGTTGTCCTGACGCAAATTCTAATTTCGATGCTGTAACCCTTCAGTGTGTTACTGGTGTTCCTGCCAACTGTATAGATAAAAACTGGTGTTCACCGGACACGCCAGTAACAGGACCAAGTATGTATATATAGATTCTCCTTCAGGTACGAGTGAGTTGTGGAATTTCTCCACCCGAGATAGTTAAATTTTCGATTTTCAACACGCGAGCTTAAGCGAGCGTGTTAAAATCTAAAATTTAACTATCGAGAGTAGAGAAATTCCATAACTCACGAGTAAATTGAAGGAGAATCTGTTTCTCCTATAATTTTTGACAAAAACCTCAAGAAAATGTCGTTGCTATGTATGCTATGACGTCATTTCGGGACTTCTCTAGTTTATCGTTCCAATAACTGTAGAAAAAACGGCGCTAATTCCCACGTAGAAATTTAATCACCGGGAAGTGGTTAAAAATATTATGTATTTTTATCCCACCGATTAAACACATCAAGAATAGGAGAAACTATCTTATTATAGTTTTTTCGAATTTTGAAACCATATAATATGGTAATGCTTCTATCACCGCCAAAATGACTAAAAATTCAAAATAAGCGTTATAGATTAAAGTTCAAACAAATTGTTTATTTTAAGATCTGGAATATTTGAATTGAGATAGTGGAGAAATACGTTTGCGACGTAACAATGTTTTTTGTATTTTTTAGGTTTTCCGACCAATCAATTGCTTGTTATATCCCATATAGTATTATATCAATGTAAATTTGATTACTAGTGTCAGACACTTATTGTCTTTATATAGTTTAGACTACAGATGACATTACTGTATAGTTTAGACTACACATGACCTCACTATATAGTTAAGACTACATATGACTGTAAACTGTATAGTTTAGACTACATATGACTTTACTATATAGTTTAGACTACACATGACTTTACTATACTTTTTAGACTACACACGACTTTACTATATAGTTTAGACTACATATTTTAGACTACATATGACTTTACTATATAGTTTAGACTACACATGACCTCACTATATAGTTTAAAGTACACATGACTGTACTATATAGTTTAGACTACATATTTTAGACTACATATGACTTTACTATATAGTTTAGACTACACATGACCTCACTATATAGTTTAAAGTACACATGACTGTACTATATAGTTTAGACTACATATTTTAGACTAAAAATGACTTTACTATATAATTCAGATTACATATTTTAGACTACATATGACTATACTATATAGTTTACCCAACATGACTTTAATATATATTAAAGTACACATGACTATACTATATAGTTTACCCAACATGACTTTAATATATATTAAAGTACACATGACTATACTATATAGCTTACCCAACATGACTTTAATATATATTAAAGTACACATGACTATACTATATAGTTTACCCAACATGACTTTAATATATATTAAAGTACACATGACTATACTATATAGTTTACCCAACATGACTTTAATATATATTAAAGTACACATGACTGTACTATATAGTTTACCCAACATGACTTTAATATATATTAAAGTACACATGACTGTACTATATAGTTTACCCAACATGACTTTAATATATATTAAAGTACACATGACTATACTATATAGTTTACCCAACATGACTTTAATATATATTAAAGTACACATGACTATACTATATAGTTTACCCAACATGACTTTAATATATATTAAAGTACACATGACTGTACTATATAGTTTACCCAACATGACTTTAATATATATTAAAGTACACATGACTGTACTATATAGTTTACCCAACATGACTTTAATATATATTAAAGTACACATGACTATACTATATAGTTTACCCAACATGACTTTAATATATATTAAAGTACACATGACTGTACTATATAGTTTACCCAACATGACTTTAATATATATTAAAGTACACATGACTGTACTATATAGTTTACCCAACATGACTTTAATATATATTAAAGTACACATGACTATACTATATAGTTTACCAAACATGACTTTAATATATATTAAAGTACACATGACTGTACTATATAGTTTACCCAACATGACTTTAATATATATTAAAGTACACATGACTGTACTATATAGTTTACCCAACATGACTTTAATATATATTAAAGTACACATGACTGTACTATATAGTTTCGACTACACATGACTTTATTATACAGAAAACTTTACTATATAGATTAGACTACATATTTTAAACTACACATGACTTTACCATATAGTTTAGACTAACCATGATTGTACTATATAGTTTAGACTAAGTTGACTGTACTATATAGTTTAAAGTAAACATGACTGTACTATGTAGTTTAGACTACACATGACTGTACTATACACTTTAGACTACATATTTTATACTACACATGACTTTACTATACAGTTTAGACTACACATGATTATACTATATAGTTTATACTAATTGCGCGCCACTCCTGGCCGACTTGTTCCTTTACTCATATGAGGCGGACTTCCTTGACGGGCTTCTTAAGGAAAAACAAAAGAAGTTAGCCCGTACCTTTAATTTCAGCTTCCGCTACATAGATGATGTTTTATCACTCAACAATTCACGTTTTTGGGAATTTCTTACATCTCATCTATCCCAATGAGCTCGAAATTAAAGATACCACAGACACTGCCAAGTCTGCATCTTATCTTGACCTTCACCTCCTAATTGACACCAGAGGAAGGTTGAATACAAAACTTTACGACAAACGGGATGACTTTGACTTTCCAATCGTCAACTTTCCATTTTTGAGCGGCAATATTCCAGAAGCGCCCGCGTGTGGAGTATATATTTCACAACTCATGCATACGTTATTCCAGAGCTTCTGACATATACATTGACTTCCTGGACAGAGCCCGGCTCCTGACAGAAAAGTTGCTCAGACAGGGGTACGTTACTCCTAAGCTGAAGTCATCCTTATTAAAGTTTTATGGGCGTCATCATGACTTGGTTGACAGGTATGAAAAAACCGTTTCCCAAATGAGAATGGACCTGTTCCATTGATATTATCCCTTCCTTATACCGGATTTGACATGAGCAGCATGGCGGGTGTCTTGCAGGAAGCAGAGACTGCTTACTCTTCCGGAGCACCTGAGTCTACCCCCGGTTTTTTGGTGGGGTCCATGTTGTTCATACGTTTTTAGTTTTTAATTGTAGTGCATGTATTGTTTTGGTCTTGTCTTCGTTGTTCTCCGGAGTTTGTCAGTTGTAACGATTTTTCTCTCCTTCGAATATCCCTTTGGTATTTCTCGACTTTACTTATACTACACATGATTGTACTATATAGTTTATACTACACATGACGTTACTGTATAAAAATTACATTTAGCAGTTATTTCTAATACTTTGAAATTCGAACCATCGGCGATTGTGATTTTCTTTAGCTGTAATTTTCTAAACCAAAATTAGGTGTTATCTTCATAATCACGGGTAAGGCAGCATATTCAACAATATAGTCAAAATAAACTTGTCGAAAGGAAATACAATTACCAAACCTCGTGCTCGTTTGGTCAGAATCTTAACTTCGAATGATGTAAGTACCGAATATTGGTATCCAGACAACCAAATCACTGACAACTCGTCCCGAGGAACACACGGACCTTAATTAGGACAGGTCGAACCGTACACATAAGAAATAACCAAACCACAAGAACAAAGAAATTTTATAGGAGAAATGATACAAAATATAAATTAGAAACTTACTGGTGTAATACGGGAATATGATGCAAAATATACATGAGAAACTTACCCATGTAATACGGGAACATGATGCAAAATATACATGAGAAACTTACCCATGTAATACGGGAACATGATACAAAATATGCATGAGAAACTTACCCATGTAATACGGGAACATGATACAAAATATACATGAGAAACTTACCCATGTAATACGGGAACATGATACAAAATATACATGAGAAACTTACCCATGTAATACGGGAACATGATGCAAAATATGCATGAGAAACTTACCCAAGTCATATGGGGATGTGATGCAAACTATACATGGGAAACTTACGGGGATGTGATGCAAAATATATATATGGGAAACTTACCCATGTCATACGGGAACATGATACAAAAAATAAATGAGAAACTAGCCCAAGTCATCGATTGTGAAACTTATCCATGTCTTTCGGATAAATGATACAAAAAGCAAAACACATGTGAAACTTATTCAAGTCATACGGGAATATGATGCAAAATATACATGAGAAACTTATCCATTTAATACGGAAAATGAATACAAAAGATACATGAGAAACGTACCCGTGCTATATGCGAATATGATACAAAAAGCAAAACAAACATGAAACAACTCTTTTATTGCTGTTAATCATTCTGGAATTTTTATACAAAATTTATGTTTTTATAGTTCAGTGCACATTTGAGGAGAATATTAACGATGCTAACACGTATTTTGAGAACATACTAAAAGCTGATGGTACCACAGAAAAAATCCTGCGACAATGTGCTGCAGGAACATTGTATGACAGCAACAGATGTCTTTGTGCAAACTTTGATACAGCTGTAATCACTCCTCCAGGTAAGAATTTCACGTTCCTTAAATATTTTCTCACGCTGTATTAAAATGTGTTATCAAAATTAAATTTTAACATTAGCTGAAACCAAATTTAATTTAATGTGTGTATGTTCACATACTAGTATATGTTCTTGGAAGACTCAAAAAGTTTAATTTACCAACAAAATATTTAGACTTTCAAAATGCCAAAAACTCTTTCAACGAATTTAGGTTTACACACAGTAGGTTTTTATACAATTTAAAGATTCCTATCTAATATATGTAAGATATGATAACAAATTATATACTAGTACACTAAAATGTTTAAAAATTCAAGACGACCAAAACATTAAATGTAGAAAACTTTCCTCGGAAAGAGCTATGCCTATTGAAGATATATCTTAGTATATAGATATTTTAAAATTTTGTAACATCAAATGTTAATATTAATTGTTGGCCATTATCGAAATAGAAGCAGTCGAGCTGGTGATGGCCTTGCGATTTATTGCTTTATATCAGTTTGGTCGTGTAATTTACATCACAATTTTGGTATGCACAAACTAATAATCAGTATGGGTCTTTTAGATTGCACCCCCATGATACAGCAAGGACTCAATGCTGCAGTTGGCCAACAGAACAGTATCATTGGTCAATTTTTTGGACCCCAAGGCCAGACAGTACCATATGGCTATACCCCGAATGTAGACTTTACATCGGAAATAGACGCAGCTAAGTTTATTCCAAACTCACACATAAATTTGTATCGGCTGGCTAATTATGAATTTATGACGACGATGGTAGTTACCTTCAGTATAATGCCATCTGCATTTGTTGGTGCTGCTGGACTAGAAGTAGAACAAGTACTTCTAAACTGTCTTCATCCAGATACCAACAATCTGGTGAACGTCAAACAACCGTCAGTCTCTATACAAATAATCAAACAACCAAACAATGTGTTTTCGTTCAGTGCTAACTTACAGACAAGAACAGAACAGGGAGTGGAAAAAAGTGAAGTTCTACAATCTACACCAACAGCTGTGGTAGGAACTTAAACTATTTATTCTGTTATCTTTCATTCGGATTATAAACCAAATATCAACATGCAAATATAACAAACAAGATTGACATTTTTTTTTTCATTTTGAAAATGAATTTGCCTTCAAGCTAAACATTTAAACTACTTTATAACTAAAAACAAAATAACATCAAACCAAAACAGCACCAAAATCCCTTTACCTGAAAAAAAATGAATTGAACACATTTCAGTCTGTCGCACGATAAAATTCTATAACATATTATCGCAGGTAATTGTATAATACCTTATCTTACTAGTTTGGATTTACTGCATTTTATTTATTGGATTATAATACATATTTTCCATTTCTTTGACATTAAATTTATAATTAAGGATGATCGCTGGTCTACTGGGAAATAAATAGGATTTGAAATAGATGTTTTAGTTTGAGAGAACATATGAATAGGAAACAAATAAGCAAGAAAAAAATATAGGTTCATGTGCTCATTTTAGAGCTATAAGGCCTTGACAAATTGCCGGAAATGGGTCTTCTCTGGTCTTTGCATTGGCAACTTCAGTCTCTCAAAACTGTATGAAAAAATAAAAAGGATTTCATAAGATTTTGTCAATTACCATTTTACGGTGTATATGATTGAATTATAAAAGAAAAAGTAGGGGTTCATGGGCAAAAAAAAATCATGTTTAAGAAATGGATAAAACCCGAGGATTTCGAAAATCTGACAAGAAGAACAAAACATGACCAGCGAGCATCCTTAAAGCCAGGATTAACAGCGTCATGTATCCTTAACTTTTAATACCACAAAATGTTCTACGTTTTTAAATAAGTCAAGTCAAGAAATACCAAAGGGATATTCAAAGGAGGAAAAAATCGAAACAACTGAAAAACTCGGGAGAACAACAAAGACAAGACCAAAACAATACAAGCATTACAATTAAAATCTAAAAACATATGAACAACATGGACCCCATCAAAACCCGGGGGTAGATTCAGGTTCTCAAGAAGAGTAAGCAGTCTCTGGTCCTGCAGGATTCCCACCATGCTGTCCATGTCAAATCCGTTATGACGAAGGGAAAACACAAATAGAACAAGTCCATTATCATTTGGAAAACGGTTTTTTCATACCTGTCAACCAAGTCATGATGAGGTCCATAAAACTTTAATAAGGATGAGTCCAACTTAGGAGGAACATACCCCTGTCTGAGCAACTTTGCTGTCAGGAGCCGGGCTCTGTCCAAGAAGTCAATGTATATCTCACAAGCTCTGGAATAACGTATGCGTTGTGAAATATACCCTCCGGCGCTTCTTGAATGTTGCCGCTCAAAAATGGGAAGTTGACGATTTGAAAGTCAAAGTCATCCCGTTTGTCGTAAAGTTTTGTATTCAGCCTTCCTCTGGTGTCAATGTCGAGGTGAAGGTCAAGATAAGATGCAGACTTTGCAGTGTCTGTGGTATCCTTAATTTCGGATAGATGATATGTAAGTAATTTCCAAAACGTGAATTGTTGAGTGATAAAACATCATCTATGTAGCGGAAGCTAAAATTAAAGGTACGGGCTAACTTCTTCTGTTTTTACTTAAGAAGCCCGTCAAGGAAGTCTGCCTCATATGAGTAAAGGAAAAAGTCGGCCAGGAGTGGCGCACAATTAGTGCCCATATGAATACCAATAATCTGTTGGAAAACACGTCCACCAAATTGAACAAATATGTTGTCGATCAAAAATTCAATCATCAGGACAATTTCGTCATCTGTATATTTTTGTTAGATTTAGAGTGGTTTTTAACAAAGTATGATTTATCTCTACCAATAACAAGGTATGCGTATCTTCTGTTGGTATTTTTATTTTGAAAGCATCGATGTATTAGATCTTTCAACTTCTCCCTCAGTTGTGAATGAGGAATGGTGGTATAGAGGGTTAGAGAAATCAAATATTTTTATGCTGTTACAGACTGAAATGGACCGAGATCGTAAAATATTCTTTAAATCTTTGGGGTTCTTTAATATCCAAATTAAATTAAATCACATACATATAATGGACTGTTTTTCTTTTCAGGCACCTGGAACATATATAGATGTTATAATGGCATATGACGGCAGTAAATATGTATTGAAAGTGGCAAACGAAGAACAGGCTACTAATTTAGATGGTAAAAATATTTTAACAATATTTTAAAAATAATTTTATTGAGTAATTTGTGTTTATCCTTTGCTAAAATGGATATCAAATTTATCTTAAACTATTTGTCTTAAGCTTGTCACGTGACATTGCTGGTAACTGTATTGAATTCGGCATACCCTAATATGATAGGAGGGGTATTATTGATTGAATCACTTCCATACATTGTTTTTTACTTTAAGCCTTCAACACAGAAAAGTCTCGCACTCTACTGGAAATTCATTTATACATTTTGTATTTTTTAACATAAAAAAAATGACCTTTAAATATAAAAATGAACAAATCTGCCTATACGTCATGTACGTTACCATGCAAATAGCTAGACTGAAATAACATACCAATTGTAAACGTGAAATGTCATTTTGATTTCGTGAAAAAGATCTTTCATTGCATGAACACTGTATGGTATTCTTGACACCACACGATCACCCTTGTGGCTTCTTATAAGGTTATATTTGACATATATGTTTATTTTTGTAAAAATGTTTACTAATATTTGAGTCGCTCAGGAAATCTAAAAGCTTGATTGTTATAAGAATTATTTACATGAATTAAAACAAAGCTTTTCATTTAATTGAGATGTCATAACGTATATTGGACAAGACTCGGGTATAATTCATTTATCTGAATTCGAGAACCGACTTTGAATTATGCAGAATATATTCCTCACTATTCGTTAAAGGCTTTGAAGTTTATTAATTTATTTTAACTTTCTTGGACAACGATTTCGTTTTTATTAAGACAATATATTGTCAGATTCACATATAGAGTCATATAGGTTTCATATGTTTTGTTCTTATTATGAATGTTATATTGTACTTTATATGTTTGTACATATATATGCTTTCAACCCTTAGGGGTACAATTATGCATTTCTAAATAAAAGTAATTAAGCTCCTAAAGTTAGTAATAGGCATCAAAGATTTAAATTTTCTGAGAATTTTGAGAAGAATAATTGCATGGAACCTAGCAGAAAATAAACTCAGGTTCATTGATGCTGAAATTGATAATCAAAAGGTCATTTCCGTGCGTCCTAAAAATTAAAAAAAGACATTTTTATGATACATTTGATACATGTTTGTTTTACAAGGGGTATCAATCAGTTTTATACATCCTTGTGTTGTATCGTATCCCATATCTTTCTGTTGTTGTCTTTTATTTACAAGTTACAAGATATGTGAGTTTATCTAACAGGATGGTTACAAAGAAGACAGACTGGATTTGTGTTTGCACGTCCCTTCCTGGACAATGCTGTGATCGAATATTTTGATGGAAGCATAAAAAATGTAAGGTTATTGACAGGTTTATATTTTTACATGAAATTTATACAGCCATCGATTGAATCGTTAGTTCTCAAAAATCGTGTCATGTGCCAATCTTGGGCATAAGGTTTCCGTGTGATTAACATTGCGTTTAAATCTTATGAACGCTGTACGACATTTCGTTTGTATATCATGTAAAACGAACCAAATTTTAAAATTTCTAATACGAAAAAATTTTGTAATTAGTTAATCAATTGAGAGAGCGGTAACTGTATACACATTATAATATCTTGAAACATCGTGTTTTAGAAATACTCCACCAGAACCAGGGGACATTTACAATTATTTGCAAATTTATTTTTTTTAAATTACACATTGTTATAGTTAAATGCCATAAAATTAAAGGAAGTAGTTTGTAAAAAAATGTGACAATGAAATGTAAATTATATAGTACTCGTTTATTTCGTACGATTTTCTGAAGTAACGATATCAATCTGAAATAAGTCTAATATATAACGACATTGTTTTCTCATCTTTTTTTCTAAATTGTTAAATCTGAAATTTCCAAGAGGACAAATATGTCTAAGGAGCAAACAAAAAAACGCAATCCATTAGACAGACAAACCAGGGAAGAAAAATGAACAACGTATAAAAACGAGAAGTGAACTCATGTTGAATATCAAAACAAGGTCAACACAGCGGAAGTCTAGTATCAGTAAAGGAAAGCGATTTATTACGACAACATAAGTCCAACTTATTGGTTACATTCGTACCAATAGTAGTAAAAGTGGATGGCAGTAAAACCGTAAACGATCTTAAAAGTAAAAGTACAGAGGTCGTCAGACAAACTTAACCCATACTCAATATTAAAAACATTATTGAAGAAATTTAATCGATTCCTCAAAATGAATCAAATAAAATACATTCCAACATATATTTACACTGTATAGGAACTTATATTTATTCATTTCAGATAAAGATATATGACTGTATATCTCAGGACATCAGAAACGCTCTTATAAATATTTAAATACAGGCAACTATTGAGATCTATTTTGCTTGGTTTGTACAATGCTGACAGGAACCGTGCTATAATCAGTTTAACAGAATGTATCCGTGAATTTGTTTGAACAGGGCTGTTTTTTTATATTACCCTTATTTCCCATATTTTTGTTTATAGTAAACATAAGTGTATTAATAGTTGCTATTTATTACCTGTGATTTGTACATTTTGTGTATGTTTTACTTTTAATAAAAAAAATATTGCTTTAATTTTTCTTTTAATTGAAATGTGTGTGGTCTTATTTTGACCTTTTGGTCTTTGTAATAACTTCTTTGATACCAATTTTGATGCACAAGATGTGCACATTTCGTGGATTTACGACTCATCAGTTGTGCTCAAGACCTAAAATGTTGAAATCCAAAACTCATGATAATCAAAAAAGTTAAAGAGCAATTCAAAATTACTAAAATGACTAAAAGGGGTTATGCCAAAACCGTCCAAGGACAAAGCTATGTACGAGAGAGATACTCCATAGTTTTTGCAAATTTTACATTTTTGTAACAGTAAATTTTAAGTATCAATTTCGGGCTAGTATCGAAATACTAGCAACTGAGCTGTAAGAATTCCTTGTCGTCAAAAGAATTCTTGATTCGTTCGATTTATTTAGATTTTTCTGGGTGTCATGCAAAATATATCTTTAAAAAACTGCTAAAATTGTTCTCAAAACAATTTTACTATCACTGATTGACGTCAAAGATACAAGGGTGTGGACCTTTATTTTTTTTGTGAGTCCACAATCGAGATGAAGAACAGCAATAAAAACTCCGTTTACTTATCTACTCTATTTTTGTACAACACCGGTTAGTTTTTCCAGTACATTTATCCGACATCTGTTTTTTTTAACAGACATTTTCAAAACTTCTTGACTCTTTCTTGGATATGTTTCTATTTGATAAGGTCAGTAATGCGTTCATTTCCCGAGGTTCATTTACTATATTCATTAATTTATTCCATTTTTTAAAGATGATATTAGATGATAAAATCATCAGAGGCACATTAGGAGTTTCGGAAGGGTTGACAAGTCCACACCTATATGTAAAAGACCAAATATTCTGCCGTTGTTTTATTTGTTGATTACGGCAGTTTTTACTTTCAGTAAGTGTTTTTCGTCGCGCAGTTTTTCGATATCAGTTGAAACTGTCAATTCATTTATTATTACACAAAAGTCATGACAGTCTTTCCAAAAATTATCTTTTTCCTTTTTTTGAAACAAAATAAAGGAATAGCCATACATGTACCATCTAGTTTTTTATACATAAATGTATATAAATATTTCAACAGAATTAACAGGTTTAACGTGCATTGTACGTTGAAATTAAGTGAGGTAACGACCATTAGTGTCAGAATGGTTTTATGTTCATTAATAATCCTTTTTTTATTTTATTTCTAAACAGTATCGTCATGCACCATTATAGATGTGCAATAAGGTTTAAGAATATCAATGTTCTAAAACTGGAGCTCACGTGGGTCAAATTTCGAAAAAATTTTAATTTAAGCTTGTGACGTAAACTCGTCGTTTGTTTTTCAATTTGTGTATTTTATTTCTTTACACTATTGCCATACACCATATCCAGATACGCAATAAGATTTATATAGGATTTTAATTTTCTAAAAGTGGGGCCATGTGAGCTATTGTCATCACTTGGCGCCTGTCGTCCGTCGTCATCGTCTTAAACTTTCCTTTGAAGATCTTCTCCTCTGAAACCACTGGTCCTATTGAAACAAAATTTTCCACAATGGTCCTTGGGTGGTCCTCTTTCAGAATTGATTACCCCGCCTACCAACCAAGATAGCCGCCAGAGCCGAAAATAGTTTAACATAGGACCTTATGGAAAAATTGATTTAAAAATATTCTTGGGGATGCGGAGATAGCTGTCGTTTACGACTGCCTCCATCTAGTTTGCATTTAAAAATAATTTAATAATTTGTTAAGTCAGCAGGAACTGTCAGCAGGAAGTGTAAACCCATGTAACTGTATAGGTTATATAACTATTATCATGCAAATTTCCGTTTTTATAGATATCAAGTTTTAGTTTAATGAATAGAATCGATTGTCATAACACGAACAGGTGCCATCTGAAGTTGAAAGAAGAAGCAGGTAATATCAAAATGAAATTTGAAATTTCTTTTTAAATTATTAATTATAGGATTTTTATACAGTTATAAATTATTATAATTAATATCTCTTTTTATATAATTGATAAATAAAAAGATGTCATTAATATCATAAGATATTGAGGTACATTTATATCAATTACCTAAAATTGCATGGACTAAAAATGCGTAATAATTGTCCTAACGGAATACCGAATACACATTAATTGTTTAATTATCCCCGCACTTTTGAAGAAATGTCTTCCCATTTATCCAACTTTTGTAAATTTTGTATTCTTGAATTTCTATTTAGAATGGTTGCTTACTACACGTAAATGCTTAATAAGGTTTAGAATTTGGATTTGCCACGGAGGTCCAACTTCGAAAATTGTGAATTAACTCGTGACCTAATCTCTTTCATTCTTCAATTCATGCATTTTATTACTTTATAGTGCTGTCATACTTCATTTACAGATGCACAATACGGTTTTAGAATTTCAATTTTCAAAACTTGGGCTATATCGTATATATGAGCTTGTGACCTAAACATTTTTTTTCATCTGATTTAAAGTCAATTTATTCACAGAATGACGGCATAATATAACAAATTGGGCATTTAAAGTTTTAGATTTGTTACTTTGGGTAGATGTCGAAAATTCCATCAGTCGTTTTCTAGTTGTTATTTAAGGCCACGTTGACGATAAAAGTCGCAAAAACAGAATATATTACTTTTTCTTTTAAAGGTGACAGAAATAAAGGTTTTATAATCAGTTTTTGTGAATTCCTCTGAAATTTTTGTTTGTTTAGTTGGGGTTTTACGCGGTTTTCAGCACATTCCGCCAGTACGCGGCGGCCAGTTTTTATTGGTGGAGGAAGCCGGAGTACCCGACTTTCGGTAGGAAAATTGGCAATCCTTGTCAATTAAGATCGGAGTCGAACACACCCCGCCACATGTGAGATTTGAACTCACAACCTCAGTGTTAACAGGCTAGTGATCGTTAGTAGTCATGACGAACTACTTTGACAACTAGGCCATCGAGGCCCCCCTCTGAAATGAAACATTAAGTTTCATTATGCAGTTTATATCCCTTTCTTACCTATATAATATGCCAAATTTACAGATTTTAAATGCGTTTTCAATACCATGAGTTGAAAATTATACTCCAACGGAGTGCATAGAATTGACACAAACCTCAAGAATCAAGAACAACAAGAAACCGTTGTGCTGTAGATATGTATGTTATGAGAACAAATGGTGAGACAAGGAGGGGTATTATTTGCGAAAAACTTAACCAGATATTAAACTGTATATATTATAATTAAAACGAATATTGAGAAAATGAACATTATAAGGCATAAGTTCATGCACGATGATAAATACGAGAGAGATATCTGGATTTCTTGATAAGTTATTGACACATAATCGACGGCCAACATTAAAACAAATGACTGATAAACCCTTCTAAACTCACAATAAGGCTATCAACGCGGAAAGACATTTTGAGACGGTCCATTTCCACCGGTTCGCCAGTCTTTAATAGATTTAGGCACATCTGATACATGAATTAAGACCAGAGATTTGCGATATTACACACAATAACAAGAAAGAAATTTAATTAAAAGTGTCATAAATTTCAGCTATTTTCACAGTAAAAACTAAAAAATCTGTACTGTCGGAATTGACAGTGATCCCCGCACGCCCTGTAAGTAGTTGAGCCACTTACCTATATAGTCAAAAATATAAAACCTTAATCCCATCCAAAAATAGTATGCAGTCATTCTATAAAGAAATTAAATCAATAAACCTAATGGAAAATGAAAAAAACCTTAGTTCATAAGCTTAAACTGACAATTTTTTAAATTTGGCCTGAGTGAGCCCCCCCCCCCCCCCCCCCCCCCCCCCCCCCCGTTTTAAAAATCGATATTCTAAATCCTTATTGTGCAACTAAATATAGTGTAGTCCAATACTATATATAAGCAAAAAGAAAGAGAAGTTAAGGTCACAAGCTTAAATTAAAAATTTCAAATTTCGACCCCTCTGGACCCATAATTTTAGAAAATTAAAATTCTAAAACCTTATTGCACATCTGCATATGGTGTTTGACAATACTGTATAGAATTAAATGCATAAATTGAAAAACAAAAGACGAGTTTATGAAATTGATAATTTTTCAAAATTCGACCCCTGTGGACTCCTTGTTTAGAAAATCGAAATTCTAAAACCTTATTGCATATCTGCATATAGTGTATGACAATATCGTATAGAAATAATATGCATAAATTGTAAAATTAAAGAGGAGAGTAGGTCACAAGCTTAAATTGACAGTTTTTCGAAATTCGCCCCCTGTGGGCCCCAATTTTAGAAAATAAAAATTCTAAAACCTTTTTGCGCATCTGCATTTGATGCGTGCATGACAATACTGTATAGAAATAAAATGCATAAATAGTAAAATGAAAGAGGGGTTTAGGTCACAAGCATTAATTGTCAGTTTTTCGAAATTCGACCCCTGTGGGCCCCAATTTTAAAAAATAAAAATTCTAAAACCTTATTGTGCATCTGCATATGGTGCTTGACAATACTGTATAGAAATAAATTGCATAAATTGAAAAATGAAAGACGAGTTTGGGTCACAAGCTTGAAATCAAAATTTTCGAAGTTCAACCATTATATATTGAAATTAAATTCCTAAACCCAAAAATGAAGGAGGAGTTGATGTCACAAGAAAGTGTGACGGGCGGACGGACAGATGGAGACAATCCCTATATCCCCGAACTTTCTTCGAAATTGCGGGAATAATAAAAACATGAGCACGGTGTATGAAATAACTAGACAGTGAGTTGGACTGTTTAATGTTTTAGATAACAATCATTACGAAAACTGTAAAACAAAGTTATCTGAAGACTAGAAAAGACTAGAAAACTACTGTCGGAATCGACAGTGATCCCTGCACCACCCAAAAATTTGTCGGGACACTTACCAAATTTTAAAAATGTGCCCATTTACAGATGTTATGCAATCACTATATGAATAAATTACAACACTAAATCCAACGAATAATGTTAAAGTTTAGGAAACAAGGTTAAATTCAGCATTTTTTAAAAATTAATCCCTGTGGGCATCAAGCTTCTAAAATCAAAATTCGAAATTCTTATTGCACAATTACATATCATATATGACAATAATGTAAAACAAAAATACCATATTGAAAAATGAAAGATGAGTTTATAGGTTTCAAGCTTGAATTCACAATTTTATAAATTTAACCCCAGTAGGCCCAAAAGTTTTAAAAGCCAAAATTATAAAACCTTATTGCACATTTACATATGATGTATGACAACAATTTATTTAATAATAAATGAGAGTTCAGGACACAAGCTGAAATTCACAATTTTCGAGATTCCTGTGGGACCAAATTAAAAAAAATTAAAATTCTAAAACCATATTGCGCATATTTTTGCATAGTAATACTGTAATTAAATAAAATGCATATAAAGAGGCTCTAACGTTACAAGCTTCAATTTAAATTTTTGAAATTCGACCTCTGCGGGTCCCAATGTTAGAAAATTAAAATTCTAAAACATCATTGTGTGCATGACAATACTGTATAGAAATAAAATATATAAATTAAAAAATAGAGGATTTACGTCACATGATTCAATTGACAATTTTTTAATTTCGACCCCTGTGGACCCCAAGTTTAGAAAATCAAAATTCTAAAACGTTATTGCGCATCTACAGGTGGTATGCAACCATTCGATATACACATTAAATTCCTAAAACCAACAGTGAAAGAGGAGTTGATGAAAGAAAATGTGAAGGACGGACGGAGACAATACCTACATTTTGTATATCTCCGAACTTTCTTCAAGAGTGCAGAAATAGAATGCTCGGGGTAAACTTTCTACAGCCTCCTTCCAGCACTAAAGATAATCCTTATCGCTATATGTATAACAATTTCAAACTTTACCGAATCCAGAAAGAACTAAGAGATCAATTTTCTTTCATACCATCAACCTTTGAACAAATTTAACTATCCTTTAAATTAGTTCAACAACCGGGTACTGATGATTATTTTTTCTTCAATCCTTGTTCAGAAAGATCCATATTGATTTGTTGTAAACAGCAGTAACTTCCACAGGATGACGAGGCCATTGAATATGTTGTCATTGGTTACCGTTCTTGTTATAATTGGTGTAGTGCAAGCTGCTCGTAAGTACATACAACTTATATTTATTTACTTACTGGGGATTTGTATTAACCTAAAAGACCTCAGTGCATTAATGTGACAGATACTTAGTAAAGAAATAATGTCAACTCCACTTGATTGGATATCTGTTAATACACTGTAATACATATTCCTCTTGTTTGATTTTGAATAATTCACCATAATATGGTATATTGTACCTACTCACGATAATTGCATTTTGTATTGTTAAGAAACTCCTTTTAATTTAATATTTCTGTCTCTAAATCATGATACAAGTTATGATACATTGACTTAAAATATCTTATAGAAATTAATAAAAATACAATTTTAATGGCTTTATATATCAAATTAATTTACTTTTTTTTGGTGGGGTCCATGTTGTTCATACGTTTTTAGTTTTTAATTGTAGTGCATGTATTGTTTTGGTCTTGTCTTCGTTGTTCTCCGGAGTTTGTCAGTTGTTACGATATTTCTCTCCTTCGAATATCCCTTTGGTATTTCTTGACTTTACTTAACAAAATGGTTTACAAAGCTCATAATACACATGTTTATAAAGTAATGATCACAATTAGTTATAACAGAGATGACACATATTTTGTTTTTACATGAACATACATAATTTTACGTATTAGCATTCTCCTCTTAATTGAATAATTTAGCTGAAATTTGGCTTCCTATTTCGGTCTTTTTGGTTAAGTACTTCTTGTTTAATATAAGTTTGGTTTTTGGTCTTCCAAATGCTGCTGATGAGAGGTAACTCCTTGAAATGCGTCGTATATGCGTCGTATACAGCATAGTATAAATTTACTATATCTAATATTAGTATCTTTGGATTGTTATTTTATTCTGAGAAAAAGGGTACGAAATTGGGTTAAAAATTATACTTGAAAATAATAAACTAAGCCACAATGACCTGTCAATACACTGATATATACATTGTTACTTGTAGAGACGGGTATTCTGGTATGATCAATAATGATATCATAGCAAGAGGATAAAATAGCCTCTTAAAAAGTCAACAGTATATCACGATAGACCAATCTGGTATTGATCAAGACGACAAATGGGATTGATAAAACAGTTCTCAATCGTAAACTAAATCGTGCCTTAAAATAATCGTAACAGAGAACTGAAGTTCAGATGTCAAAAATTATTGGACATCAAACAATTATCTTGAATACAGATTTTAGGTTATCCTTGTTTTAATTATTAAAGTCTGTTTTTTTTTTTTTTTTTTTATTGTTTTTTCTACCGTAGCTTACCTGGCTTAGACAATAAATAAATAAGATAAAAATTATAATTTATAAAAAGGCAATAAAATAAAATATCCTGGTCTGAAACTACTTGGCCTATTGAGATCAAACTTAAAAATGTTCTTAGGCGGTTCTCTCTTAAATTGTGTCAGAAAAAGCGAACCATAGAAAAATTGGATTGCATTTTGCTATAGAGAGAAAACAAACACAATTAACAAAAATGACTTTAATTGAAAATCGTCCCTCTGAAACCACTAGCTTTTATGGGACCATACTAATGGAATAGGTTTTGGAGGGTTCCTGACAAAATCTGGACATTCGACCAGTATTATTACCTTTACTAAAATTAGAAAAAAAAGACAACCAAAAAGTCTCTGAAACTGTAGGACCAAGCTTTGATGATGAGTCCTCATATAGTCCTTTTGAAACTTCCTGAATCCAGTTCCTATAAAAATCGCAGAGCGGTCGGTCCGAAATTTCCCATACTGTTTTAATGTAAAAATTTCGTCTGAAAACAGGACCCTTACAATTCTGAATATCGGACAAAACTTTGAACAAAACTATTAGTTTATGCAAACTCCCACTTCTGCGTACAGTCCTAGTCAATTTACCAGTAGCAAAATGGACTGTAAGAGAAATATGCAAAGAAAATATTGTGTTTTAAGATGTAGCGATATGGCAATTGTGAAATTCTTCCGTTCGATACTGAATATAATTAGAAACACCAGGCAGATATTTTTTTAGTTTGAAATATATACCTTCGTTTTGATCAAGAAAAAAAATCCTTTCAGTATTAACTTGTCAAGGACCTGGAGATGTCATATTTGCTTTAGACGGATCTGACAGCATCAAACGAGACAACTTCAAACGGATGATAACGTTTGTACAGACCAACATAAATTCCTTCGAGATTGGTAGTAATAAAATCCGCGTTGGTGCATTGGTATACAGCAGCAATGTGACACAACACTTTGACATCTCCGATGACAAGACTGAAATTGATAGTAAAATCACAGATTTAAGGCGACCAGGACATGGAACAAGAACCGATCTGGCTATTGACCATCTCCACAAACAACTGTTGAAATCCAACAGAACTCGAGTTGGTGTAATCATCACTGACGGAGATTCCCACAATACAACATTCACCACATTGGAAGCGGAAGAAGCAAGGAATGATGGGATTGCTCTTGTTGGTGTCGGGATAGAAATAGATAAGGCAGGTGTAAGTGAACTGGAGAAGATAACAGGAAATAAAGCGTTGGTGAAAACAATTGACAGTTTCAGTAAACTTGAAAGTTTGACAACTATTGAAGAAATACGCAAACTTCTATGTGGAGGTAAGAAACACAATCAATTAATTTATCAGATGCTATGCCTCAATATGTCGGCCATAAGAGCCCTTCCATTTTGTCTTTTTCACAAGATATCAAACAATCGTTTTTAAATGGTGGCATATGTCTAGAAAATATAAATGGACATGCAAAAATGTTCATGTTGGCTGGTTTTGTTGTTTGATATGTGAGTTTTTATATTATACATCAAAAAACTGAAGAGAAAAAAATGGATAGATAAATAATGCATGTAATAAGCATGAACTAAACAATACTCCAGAAAAATATTGAAAATGAAGATCTATGAATATTAGAAGTCGTGGTCAACATGATTGTGTCACAACTATAAAATACCTTACGAAAAAAAAACTTCAAAACTGGGGAGCTTATGGTTTCCTCACAGTACAACAGATAAAATTTGTCAAAAAAATAGGAAAAAAAGAAAATCTGAATTTATAGAAAATGACATACTAGTATATAGAAGTATTTACATAAATTTTCATCTTAATTAATGTAATGTGTCGAAAAGCAACTTTCCGTGGCTTTTACTTGAACAGCCTTACAGTACCGTTGTTGTTAAACTTACGTTTTTTAATATTGCAAAAATTTATCATTAATTATATCTTAATTAACTAATAGAATAAATAATTATAGCATTATTAATTCAAATTGTATCCCTCACTAATATTGTGATAAAATTTCTCAAATAGCGTAACCCATGTTAAAATCAACAATAAACATATGGCTGCAATTAATTGTTTCTTTATTTTTCATTTCAGTTATAACAACCACCACGACTACAACAACACCTCGGCCAATGCCTATCAGTTCAAGTGAGTTTACAATTTAAATTTGTATCGTCAGAAAAACAAATTATTACATATAAAGAGGACAAATATACCTAAGGAGCAAACAAAAAAAACGCAATCCATAAGACAGACAAACCCGGGAGGACAAATCCACAAGCACAACAGATAAACACTAAAACATTCAACTAATTAGACTAACGGAATTGCATTGTAATTAACTGTTGTGCATCTGTATTTAATTTTTATTTCAGTAACGATCGACCCTTTATGTGAAGGCTGTGTGATCGACAACGGATTCGGTTATAATTCTTATAAGGACGACTGTTCTAAGTTTGTGATGTGCTTCAAAAGTGTGGATAGTAAAGGGAAAAGTATAATGCGTGCAGTAGTCAAACAGTGTGCTTATGGTACCTACTGGTCCCAGGACGATCTTACATGTGTAGGGCACAAGACTGCAGAATGTCCAACAAACAGCAGTAAGCATTTAATGAAATAAACGTAATTATGGGTTTATTTTACAATTTGGTTTTTACATTCTCTTCCTTTTTGAGGATAATTTCTTTAAACAGCAGTAATATAATTTTAACATTTTGTACTTATTACTAAAACGACTTTCAAATAAATATAGGTTTCAACGAAAAAAATATTTTCAGCTAAAAATTCGTGAGTAAGCAGGATTTGGGGGTACTCGCTTTGGTTTTGAGTTGCCTTATTCTCATTGTCTAATAAATAAATCTGGAGTTAACTGTGGCTCATATGAAGTATTACCAAGTTACTCATGTTATTACAATATTTTCCTAAGTTAGTTATCTCTGTATAATTACAGGTATTTGTGCCAGTTTAAAGGATGACACTACATTGCCATATCTCGGTTGCAGAACTTACTGGATTTGTAAGAACAAACAACCAATACCAAGCTGCTGTCCATCCGGGCAACATTATGACAATACAAAATCCAAATGTGTCAGTGGAACACCGGTTGGGTGCAGTAATGTCAACTGTGGACGTTCCAGATGGGGGTCTTCTGGTAAAAGTAAGTCCTACGTCAATCTGACAATTTTTTCCACTCAAGTTTCTGCCTTTTCACTGTTTGCCAAACTAACCTTAAGGAAACTTTGGGTTAAGATTATGACGTCGTTGATTTATTCATATTAAGGTCAGGACAAATCTGACGTCACAGTATCACAATACTGCCAAATATTAAAGACTTGACATAGAGGCGGAAATAGAGATTAAAATGTACTTTTTCTGTTCCTAGAATTTAGTTTCCAGTCGATCTCCTAGAAATTTTAAATACACTTTACATATAAGTTAAACAGATGATATAACTCATCTTAACATGAGAATGCCCAGTAATGTATTACTCGCTGACCTGACCTGACTTCGGGCATTGGACTCAGTCAGGCCAGGTCACCTCGTAGGTCAGAGTTCGTGTCCTCAAGCTCCCATGTTGACCTCATGAAGAGTAATTAACTGTATAGTAAAACATTGACGCATCGATGATACAGATGTCGATCGTGATCCTTGATTCTTATAAGGTGTAATTATATTTTAAATACAAATATTCTAACTCACTGTAATTATCTAAATATCAGCGAAAGAATAATGAAGCGACAATTATAAAATTACACAATGTAGTTGTTTATGTGATTTTTAGGGCCATGTACATTTGAAAAGAACTCAAAGGACAGTTCCGCGTATTTTGAAAAAGTTCCTGCGGCAGACGGAACAACCAAAAAAGTGTCACGTAGTTGTCCTGGAGGAACTATATATGATGACAGGCAATGTGGATGTATTCTCGATGTCAGTGCAATTGGCAAGGCTGCAACTTGTAAGTAGAATTGCAAATAAGTTGAATATATTAATTATGTTTTTTTATCAATTATATCGTATATTTGCACTGTAAAACATTTGGGACCACTTAAAAAATTCGACTCAAGCGAGTTTGAGATAACGAGCGTCAATAGTGTTTATGCCTTTTTGATACTTCATAAATTTATAAAACAGGTAGTCATTCTTTAACCTTATATTAAACTTAAAGTCGGTCAGTTTCAAAACATCATTAATCCTACATGTTCTAACATACACATTTTGATTTCAGTGTGTTCAACAAAGCATACTGGCATGCAGCGTGTCAATAAAATTTTTGATTTGTGAATGAAAAAAAAATTTACCTAATTTACTCACTTTCAGCTTGTAAGGCTATGATTAAGTTGGACAAAAATGGGAAAATGTTATCAAATGGAGGGAATTTATGGTACGGAAGAAGCTCAGTAGACTTCAAGTCTGACCCGGAGGCAATAAGATTTACATCAAACTCCCACATCAACATTTGGCGTCTTGCTAACCACGAATTTATGGATACATTCGGCATTACATTCACACTGAAGACAACACCGTTTGCTGGAAAGACTGGTTCCGAGACTGAACAAATTCTAACCAACTGTTTGCAGTCCGACACCGTTAAACAGTCGTCTGATTGTACCTCATCTGTATCAATTCAAGTTAGAAAAGAACCTAAAAATAAGTTTACCTTTATTGGTGAACTGAAAACGACAACACTGGAAGGTTTTGGTAAAAATCAGTCGAAGGCACTTCAGACTACAGTCGTAAGTTTATTCATTGCATTGTTAAATACAAGAAATGACAGACTGTCCGCCATTGCCAAAAAAACACACGAATTTTCTCAACTTTGTAAATCACAAAAGCAATTTTTAATCGCTTTTGAAAAAAAAACTTTATATATATATATATATATATATATATATATATATTGTTTTTGACATCATTAGATCACATGGAGCTGGATTTTGTAGGTCATGTGAGAGTTATTGCACAACTGTCAATAATATGTATCATGCTGATTTTTACAAAAATTGACGAATGAAAAGTCTAATAACAGGGAATGTAGACAAGGGCAAAACCATTCAATTCACGCCGCCATCCACTTAACAGAAATTCAGACGAAAATACATTAAAGACCACAAAAAAAAAACAACCAGAAAGAACACAAGAGTCAGAATAGCCTGACCTGGTACAGACACTTTAATAATGGTGATGGTTAAACCGGTTTATGTGGTTATTTTGACGAATTATGTCTTATCATCGTTAATTAAATAAAGCTGCAGCATAGATCATCATTTAAAAAAGCGAAAAGTAGGCACAAAGTGACCAAAAAGGGTAATCCAAAATACCATCTAGGGACTCCGGTATGCGCAAGAAAAAGTTTTCCAAAAGTCATTTTAACAATTTAAAGATTATAATTTTCAATATCAAACACTTTCTGAAAAACAGAGTTTACCTTTTGTTCTAAATATCAGTGGTATTCCTCATTGTCAAAAGGTCAATATTATAAAGTAAGATTAACATGTGGGACATACATTTGAAATTTTTTCTATAAAAAATTTGATCTGAAAAGTAAAATTTCAAGTGGCCCGAAATAAAGCCATGAAATTACGATATTGTATTTATATTTTAGACAATAAGTGATATCAAATGAATTTTTCAGACATCCGATGGCAAGGCCTTGGACGTCACCATGGCCTATGACGGAAGTAATTTTGCCTTGAAGATAAATGGTTTTGAGCGGTCAACATCTTTAACTGGTATGATTATACACTATTGTAATATTTGTCATGGCTGAATTCAATGTAATTAAAACCGATCTCTCATCGCTCCCGTTTTCTGATATGTCGCGTGGGAGATCTAACGAAATCCCCTTTGAGGTCACATGTGAGTGAACTGGAACTTATGAATTTATAATGACATGCAAATGAGTTGACTTCCTATCAATAAGCCAATCTAAAAAGTTTATGAATTCTGGGGACTGACGATTTCTTCGTTAATAAAATGAGTTACATCCCTTTACCACACGATCAACTTACAAGATCGCCTAAGCCGCAATTTCATTGGTCGAACAGGACACACCTACGAGGTCACTCACATGTGACCTCAAAGCGGGTTTCGTTAGATCTCCCACGCGACATATCACTGAGAAAACGGGAGCGATGAGAGATCGGTTTTTAATTAGACTGGGCTGAATTAATAATATTTTCGGAGTTCTTCCTATTGGTGATTACAATATAGGGCGATTCCTGATTTTTCTGCGACTTTTGAACAAGGTTAATTCGGGTGTAAACATTAAGGGAAAAAACTTGCCTTGAAGACAAATAACAATGACTTTCGCAAATTTAACCCAAGATTTCTATAATTTCTATTTTGAACAGGATTTCAGGGGGAAATAGAAAATTTAGAAATGCAGGAATACGATTTCATCGTCTCTCTTGTAAACTGCATGTATTTCGGAATATACTGATATATTCAAAAATAAACTACTAAAGAAATTAAGCACATTTTGAACAAATAAAGGTTTTCCACGCCTGTTTGGTTACTAAGATGTGCATATAAAAACATCCTCTACTTCTTTAAATATTTGTATAACAATCTTGAAGTAACTCACATTAAAAAAAAACTATTAAAATGGCA
Organism: Mytilisepta virgata; assembly: GCA_028015205.1. NCBI lineage: Eukaryota > Metazoa > Mollusca > Bivalvia > Mytilida > Mytilidae > Mytilisepta > Mytilisepta virgata. The sequence goes on along the minus strand of CM051520.1, from coordinate 2,647,344 downwards.
TCTACTTCTTTGCATATGAATCTGCTCTCAAACATAATGGTTATTTTGGATTATTGTTTCCGTGTCAAAAGTTTCGGCCATTGGCACAACTAAGGATTTGTAATTTGACAAAAAATGTATTTTTGGTGCAGCATAGAATATAAAATGTATATTGGATAAACAGACGCAAAAATAATGAGAAACCAATCGGAAGGATCAAAACACTGTCATGTTCATATACATGTTCACGTGTTGTGTTAGAGAAGATCGCCTCGGTAGTTTCATTGGAGAGTCAATAATGATTTAAATATCATTATTACTTTTATATATAAACTTTATAGTATATCACACTAATAATACGGAGAACAGCCGGTGTTGTGTTAAAGTATATGAGACTTACCTATACAATCCATTTTATTGTTTATTGACACAATGTAATACGGAAAACATGTTTCACTGTTGGTAATATCATTTATATCATTGCTGTTCTTCACAATGAAACATATTCTTGAAGAAAATGAATGATGAACTGATGCTCATACCTTATATATATTTTTTTTTATTTATTTTATTTGCATGAAAAAACCCGGTTGTGTTAAGCAATACACATGTACACATATTACAGAATAAACAACAAACCCAAATTAAATGGAATGCAAAATACCGTACACTAACAAATATAAAACTATGTTTTGGCCAATGAGAACCTAATGCTCACGCTTCTAATGATCGCTTTATAAAAGTTAAAAACACTGGGCAAAACATCTGTATCACGATTAAGAATAATTTTAAATTTTTCAATAGAGTTTGATCAAACTGGCGAAACTTAGTTTTCATAAAATTGAGAAAAGGAGAACGGAAATTATCATTAGTTTATACATCAAGATGATACCGGTATCGTATGATTTGTACACTAGGTAGTACACTATACATCAAGATGATACCGGTATCTGATTTGTACACTAGGTAGTACACTATACATCAAGATGATACCGGTATAGTCTGATTTGTACACTAGGTAGTACACTATACATCAAGATGATACCAGTATCGTATGATTTGTACACTAGGTAGTACACTATACATCAAGATGATACCGGTATCGTATGATTTGTACACTATGTAGTACACTATACATCAAGATGATACCGGTATTGTCTGATTTGTACACTAGGTAGTACACTATACATCAAGATGATACCGGTATCTGATTTGTACACTAGGTAGTACACTATACATCAAGATGATACCGGTATAGTCTGATTTGTACACTAGGTAGTACACTATACATCAAGATGATACCGATATTGTCTGATTTGTACACTAGGTAGTACACTATACATCAAGATGATACCGGTATTGTCTGATTTGTACACTAGGTAGTACACTATACATCAAGATGATACCGGTATCGTCTGATTTGTACACTAGGTAGTACACTATACATCAAGATGATACCGGTATCGTCTGATTTGTACACTAGGTAGTACACTATACATCAAGATGATACCGGTATCGTATGATTTGTACACTAGGTAGTACACTATAAATCAAGATGATACCGGTATCGTATGATTTGTACACTATGTAGTACACTATACATCAAGATGATACCGGTATTGTCTGATTTGTACACTAGGTAGTACACTATACATCAAGATGATACCGGTATTGTCTGATTTGTACACTAGGTAGTACACTGTACATCAAGATGATACCGGTATTGTCTGATTTGTACATTAGGTAGTACACTATACATCAAGATGATACCGGTATTGTCTGATTTGTACACTAGGAAGTACACTATACATCAAGATGATACCGGTATTGTCTGATTTGTAAACTAGGTAGTACACTATACATCAAGATGATACCGGTATTGTCTGATTTGTACACTAGGTAGTACACTATACATCAAGATGATACCGATATTGTCTGATTTGTACACTATGTAGTACACTATACACCAAGATGATACCGGTATTGTCTGATTTGTACACTAGATAGTACACTATACACCAAGATGATACCGGTATTGTCTGATTTGTACACTAGGTAGTACACTATACACCAAGATGATACCGGTATCGTATGATTTGTACACTAGGTAGTACACTATACATCAAGATGATACCGGTATAGTCTGATTTGTACACTAGGTAGTACACTATACACCAAGATGATACCGGTATAGTCTGATTTGTACACTAGGTAGTACACTATACATCAAGATGATACCGGTATTGTCTGATTTGTACACTAGGTAGTACACTATACATCAAGATGATACCGGTATTGTCTGATTTGTACACTAGGCAGTACACTTTACATCAAGATGATACCGGTATCGTCTGATTTGTACACTAAGTAGTACACTATAAATCAAGATGATACCGGTATTGTCTGATTTGTACACTAGGTAGTACACTATACATCAAGATGATACCGGTATCTGATTTGTACACTAGGTAGTACACTATACATCAAGATGATACCGGTATCGTATGATTTGTACACTAGGTAGTACACTATACATCAAGATGATACCGGTGTTGTCTGATTTGTACACTAGGTAGTACACTATACACCAAGATGATACCGGTATTGTCTGATTTGTACACTAGGTAGTACACTATACACCAAGATGATACCGGTATCGTATGATTTGTACACTAGGTAGTACACTATACATCAAGATGATACCGGTATAGTCTGATTTGTACACTAGGTAGTACACTATACACCAAGATGATACCGGTATAGTCTGATTTGTACACTAGGTAGTACACTATACATCAAGATGATACCGGTATTGTCTGATTTGTACACTAGGTAGTACACTATACATCAAGATGATACCGGTATTGTCTGATTTGTACACTAGGTAGTACACTGTACATCAAGATGATACCGGTATTGTCTGATTTGTACACTAGGTAGTACACTATACATCAAGATGATACCGGTATTGTCTGATTTGTACACTAGGAAGTACACTATACATCAAGATGATACCGGTATTGTCTGATTTGTACACTAGGTAGTACACTATACATCAAGATGATACCGGTATTGTCTGATTTGTACACTAGGTAGTACACTATACATCAAGATGATACCGATATTGTCTGATTTGTACACTATGTAGTACACTATACACCAAGATGATACCGGTATTGTCTGATTTGTACACTAGATAGTACACTATACACCAAGATGATACCGGTATTGTCTGATTTGTACACTAGGTAGTACACTATACACCAAGATGATACCGGTATCGTATGATTTGTACACTAGGTAGTACACTATACATCAAGATGATACCGGTATAGTCTGATTTGTACACTAGGTAGTACACTATACACCAAGATGATACCGGTATAGTCTGATTTGTACACTAGGTAGTACACTATACATCAAGATGATACCGGTATTGTCTGATTTGTACACTAGGTAGTACACTATACATCAAGATGATACCGGTATTGTCTGATTTGTACACTAGGCAGTACACTTTACATCAAGATGATACCGGTATCGTCTGATTTGTACACTAAGTAGTACACTATAAATCAAGATGATACCGGTATTGTCTGATTTGTACACTAGGTAGTACACTATAAATCATGTACACTAGGTAGGTAGTACACTATAAATCAGGATGATACCGGTATAGTCTGATTTGTACACTAGGTAGTACACTATAAATCAAAATGATACCGGCATTGTCTGATTTGTACACTAGGTAGTACACTATACATCAAGATGATACCGGTATTGTCTGATTTGTACACTAGGTAGTACACTTTAAATCAAGATGATACCGATATAGTCTGATTTGTACACTAGGTAGTACACTATAAATCAAGATGATACCGTTATTGTCTGATTTGTACACTAGGTAGTACACTATACATCAAGATGATACCGGTATTGTCTGATTTGTACACTAGGTAGTACACTTTAAATCAAGATGATACCGGTATAGTCTGATTTGTACACTAGGTAGTACACTATAAATCAAGATGATACCGTTATTGTCTGATTTGTACACTAGGTAGTACACTATACATCAAGATGATTGTCTGATTTGTACACTAGGAAGTACACTATACATCAAGATGATACCGGTATTGTCTGGTTTGTACACTAGGTAGTACACTATAAATCAAGATGATACCGGTATTGTCTGATTTGTACACTAGGTAGTACAATATAAATCATGTACAAGTACCAATGTACAATGTACCTATACAGATTGTTGGACTAAAACATGAATACTAACTACTTCCTTTATCTCGATTATTATTTGCAATGAAAATGTTGTCGTATCTAGAAATAGAGTCTCTATGATATCAACTATAATGCACCTGATAGGCGAAATTCTAGAATTTCTAAACTCTGAAGACAAAATTGTGCAGAAGGGATATAATCCGTGGCTTTCTATCTTTAACTGTCATAATTTATAATTGTAACTTTAATAGGATACATTCATTCCAATACCTTAAAAGATATTTAAAAATGAACAAATTGTTTAAATTTGTCAGGATGGATTCAGAGAAGACAATCTGGATTTGTGTTTGGACGTCCGATGGCTCTCAATAAAGGAATACAGTACCTGGATGCAAGCTTGAAATGGGTAAGTATTTATGTACTATTATAGTATACAAACCATGAGAAAATGTTTCAATCACTTGCTGATATAGAGGGAATAACACAATTAATTTAAAATTTGGTACATATCATGTTGCATGCTGCACTATTGTAACAGGAAACATTATTCTTGAGTTTTCTGTTGTTCGTGCTTATCCTTCTACTTTTTTGTTATTGTCTTTTTTTATTATTCATTTCTAATGGTTCGTCTTTTATAAATTACATATACATTTAGGACCATTAAAATCCCTCAATTTATATATCAGGTGTTTAGAATTTACATTTTTATGAAAGAAAAGTTTTGGCTTGTGTTTTCTATTCAAACAATAGCTAAGGTTTTTTTTTCTCTTGATCAAGTTGCAGTGTTTTTTAAAGTATAAATCTATACAATATATATATATATATACTTATGATATGAAATGTGTGTGCTTTGTTTATTTCAGATCAACATTTACGACTGTATCCCAGAGGAAATAAAAGACAACCTCTCCACTATGTAACCACGAAGAGGCCAAATTTTTTCGTACAAGCTATATTTCTTTCTGTATTCAAATATTATTGTTTCAATCAGTCATTAGTGGTGGAGGTCTGTTTCTTTTTATGCTGTAGTCATAATAAGAAAATTCAATACAAAATATATAAGATAATGTTAAGAAATTTACAGTAATTAGAGGAACACAGGTTCTCCTTCAGGTACTAGTGAGTTATAGAATTTCTGCACCCGAGATAGTTAAATTTTCGATTTTCAACACGCGAGCTTTTGCGAGCGTGTTAAAATTTAACATTTAACTACTGGGGTGGAGAAATTCCATAACTCACGAGTAAATTGAAGGAGAATCTGTAACCGAAAGAAAATGTTGTTATGTAGTTTGTTTACATGGACGCCATTTCGGGACTTCTCTGGTTTATCGTTCAAATAATTGTAGAAAAAACGGCGGGAATTCCCGTGCAGAGATTTAATCAACGGAACATGGTTAAAAATATTATGTATTTTTATCCCAACTATTAAACACGCCAAGAATAGGAGAATACATATTATTAATCAAGATACAATTCTATTGAGGTTTGCAATTCAAATGGAAAGGATAATGAAAATTTTAACTTTTAGTTTTGTTGAAATATTAAGGACTGTGCATTGTGTGTCATCAATAAATAATAAATCATCAATATACGCTTTCTTTTCGAATGAGATTTTATGGTTTGGTTAACTGTCTTTCTGTAATTTATGTTATTTTGCTATCACATAAATAACTTGTTTCTTTCTGTTTACCTTTAGTCAAATAAATAATTCATTTGATTCAGTGTTTATTTTGTAATTACAGTGAAAACTTGTATAAAAAGGGCACTCAAAGGACAAAAAAATGTGCCCTTTATGAACAGGCGCCCTTTATAAAGAGGTTATATCCATTGTCCATGACAGGGATATTTTCACAGTGTCTTTTATAGACAGTTATTTGCTATATACAGAGGTGCCCTTTATAGCATGTTTGACTGTATTTGGGAAGTTTTATACATGACCCCATGTCATACCTTCTATGCTGAATTTTAATTTTCATAGAGAGAATCATGAATGAAGGTTTTAGCTCACCTTGCCAAAGGCAATGTGAGCTTTTGTCATCACTTGGCGTCCGTCGTCCGTCCGTCTGTAAACTTTTACATTTTCATCTTCTCCTCTGAAACCCCTGGACCTATTGAACTGAAACTTGGCCTGAAGCTTCTATCGAAGATCCTTTACAAAGTTTGCATAAATCATCCCGGTCCGTCAAACAAAATGGCCGCCATTAGCATTTATATGTTCTGATTGGTCCAAATCTGAAACCGTAAAGCCAAATGAACTGATTTTTGTTATGGAGCATCTATGGAAGGTCCTTTACAAAGTCTGCATAAATCATCCTGGTCCGTCAAACAAAATGGCCGCCATAAGCATTTACATGTTCTGATTGGTCGAAATTTAAAACTTCTTCTCTGAAAGCCGAATGAACTGATTTTTGGTATGGAGCATCTATGGAAGGTCCTTTACAAGTTTGCATAAATCATCCCGGTCCGTGAAACAAAATGGCCGCCATTAGCATTTACATGTTCTGATTGGTCCAAATTTAAAACTTCTTCTCCTCTGAAACCGTAAAGCCAAATGAACTGATTTTTGGTATGGAGCATCTATTGAAGGTCCTTTACCAAGTTTGCATAACTCATCTCGGTCCGTGAAACAAAATGGCCGCCATGAGGATGCTATAACTGATAAGTGGTTTCATTCATTTGGTTCATTGACAAAAGAACTTTGTATAATTTCTTAATCTTTATATCTTAATATTATGAAGAAGAAAAAAGCTTATTAACCTCAACAGATCTAAAAAGACAATTAGATAAAACTATTTTTATTTAAAAAAAACCACATTGTACCTGAAAAAAATAGCATTAACATGCAACATTTTATTTCCATTTAAAGTAGGTGCTATTTCATCAAACTACTAAAATAATCTAAATGTACACCATATTTTTTGCTTAATCGATTAAATATCGATTCCATTTAATCGAAAATTTTGTTGATTACAGATTACTTTTGATATCAACTCGAGTTATTTAATTTGGTTATAATGATAAACGAGCCTTTGGTGAGTTAATTATCAACCCAAATTAAATAACTAGAGTTGATATCAAACGATATCTAATTTTTACAAGTGCCCTATATAGCAGGTTTGACTGTATTTGGGAAGTTTTATACATGACCCCATGCCATACCTTCTATACTGAATTTTGATTTTCATAGAGAGAATCATGAATGAAGTTTTTTTTACCAATTAGGTAAACCTATTTTTCTTATGATTCTTCAGGAATATTTGTTTGTTTGTGATTTGGCCTCCAGGTCGCGAGAAATCTTAACGTCAAATGTTGCTATGCAAAGGTGGCTTTCAAATATGGCGCCATTGTGTAGCAAAATTGTTGACCAACCAAACTGATGATATTCGAATTTCCCTACACAATCACGCATTGACCAATCAAATGGGCAGATTTTTTATATCACTAGTTCATATCACACTATACACGATGTGATATCAAATTTCACTAACCGTCCGAGAGTTAGAGAATTCCTGTCAATCATAAGAGAAAAACAGTTGTATAACTGTGTTATATAGTTCAGAAGTTTATAACAAAATGAGCGAAGTGAAGAACGAACAATTAGAAATTCGGTTTTTATGTTTAACTAAAGACTAAAGAATATCAATAAAATGTATCACTAAATATCGAAATAAATTTCATGCCCTGTATGGCCATTTCGTTGACTTACAACTCATCAGCAATGACCAAGATCAATTTATGGGAAATGTAGTTAAAGATATAATGATGATTTAATAAGCACAACCATCAAAACCCAAAACAATTAAAACAAACAGGAATCCAAACTCAATTATCAAAAATAAACCTAAAGATATTATGACAGAATGTTTTTGTTTACTTTTTTTAAATACATGTAAACTCTATGCAACGTATTTTTATTTTAACAGACCCTTTGGCTACATGTACTTGTACTGTGGTCAGCCTAATTATTTGTACCTTATCGGTTTACTTAATCACAACTAATAAAAGTTCAAACACATTAAAGTATGTTGTAAAGATAATAGGAGCAGAATTATCAAACGAATCATCGAACATTTTCTTAAATATTTTTATACATCAAAGACAGTAAAATGTTAATAACATAATGACATCATCAATATTCAAATTCGAATTCAAGTTTAGGTGTTTCTTCTTTTTCTTTGTTTGTTCCCCTTTCATGAGAATTATCGGTTTCAATGGTTTATGTGAAGCTATACTAAAGAAAACTGAACTAAACACTACTTACTATAGAAGACAGAAAACGTGAAATCAGAATACAACAAAATATTGTACATTAGAGTCCATTGAAAGCAAAAGGTTTGTAGGTCTGTTCAGTGAATGACGTTAGTTGATTGGTCCTGTTACCCGTTAATTGTTTAACAATATAATTTTTCATGTATCATTTTTAACCAGAAACAAGATACTTTACAATGTTTTAACACAGTTTTACAGATGAGAATGTAAAACCAACAGTTTAATTATTGATTAAAACGCACTACAGTAAGTCCTTAATCGGCTAAATGTGCACATCTTGTGCGTCAAAATTGGTATCATAAAATTGTTTTTAGACATAATTATAAACAGTTTAAACAACAAAATAGATAACAGTAAAGGTCAATATACGTCCTTGGAAAGGTCAATAATGGCATATTTATAAATCATCGCCTCAAAAAGACAATACACAGGACAAAAAAAGAAAATAAATGAGCATAAAAATAAACATAAACACAACCGAGCATCAGGATAGTCTGACGTGGTACAGTAATGGGTGAAAGCGGCTATATAGGAAACCAAACCTATACACACCTTTCATTTGCTAGAAATGTTATATTTCACAACGGAACAAAAAAAAACTTCTCTTTGTATCTTTACTTTCAGTGCATGACGAAAAAAAATCACTCTAAAATACAAATGTATATGCTAAAATGTTATATTCCAAGCATTATCATATTGTTATTAATGTATGACAACCGAAGTCTTTATTTTGCATTTGTATCTGGTAGAAGATATCATCTAACTGATGGTATCTGAAATTTATCAAATTTAATTAAATCACAATGACAAACAATGCGTTTTCTTTCAAAACCATCCCACAAACATGACCGAGATTTTCTGTCACTTTGTATACGTCAGTAGGAAATAAATAATGGCGGAATTTAATTTGAAAATAAATATTATGTCCGCTCAAAATTTGTCATCCGATCTTTCAGAATCGAATAACCATCACATCTATCTACCTAAAGTGACACTGTTGATCAAAACACCAATAAAAAACATTGGCCACATATGTGTATTTATATTTCATTTTTCCAAGAATTATTTCATATAAGAAATAGAAATCGTAATATGGAACATTGACACTGTTACAGTATATCATATTCCATATACACAAAACACTTGCGCATGTTTCCGGGTAAACCGTAAATTGTACTAAGAACATTTCTAGTTTCGGAGACAATATAGGCTTCCGGATATTTTGAAGCACTACTCTGACTAGCTAGCAGCACAATACGAAATTTGCTTGCTGTAGCGGTCATCCAACATTGTACTATGAAACTGTGTCAAGTTAGAATGTCAAACAGCTCTCGATTGCATAGAAGTAAAACACATTAGAGGGATTAGATTACAAACTATAGCTTACCTTTAAAAGTTTTAAATAGTTAATTGGGGAAACTTAATTCAAATACGGTATATTGGCAATAAAAGTATTGTTAAACATTTATTCTCAGAAAAACTCTAGATCTAAAAATATGAAGTCAAATCGTCATCTTTCATAAAAAGATAAAACGAGACAAAATAAATAAATAAAATACAAAACAACAAATTTAAAGGCAATTTTGTTCATACATGTCCATGGATATAAATCTCACTAAAAGTAGAAGAATCTTATGTTTTGAATTTCTGACTTATTACCCAATATAACGAATCATTTCGTACTTAAACTCGCCTTCAAACATCTACATACTCATATAGTATGGTTAAACTGTTACAGAATGGAGGAGGAGTCTTAGTAACTGATTTATAAGTGCTCTAGTTACCCAGTATGAAAATTAACACCATTAAATAATTTATTCATAAAAAATGTATAAAGACTGTCCTTATTTCGACCATTCATTCCTGCAGCTAAACAAAATGAAACGTTACCATAGGTTTTTTTCAACTTGAGGAGGCGAATTTTTATAATATAGAACAAATTTTAGCTTCTGGTGATGCGAAGTTGTGAAATCGTGCATTAACTAGATATATTATGATATTATCATATCTATACATTTTCCGAGTCGTTACATTTCCCTTGAGGTTTTGAAATTCTTTCCGAAACACATGGTTAAAATCATCCTTTAAAAATGTCCATTTTTCCACCAAGCGGATCAGGCCCGGTAACTTTTTACATTGTAAAATGCTCAAGGGGAGTTTTATCACAAATCTATATCAGAAATCTTTTGTTTCGCCCCTAACTGAACAAATGTTAAATATTGTATAACAATGAAGTGTTGTAAGAATTTTTACAGAGTATTCGACCATTGTCTGATACCACTCTAGTTGGGGTAACACTATGGTGTCTACATATTTCGGATAGAAAGATAGACTTCGTTTTTGAAAAAAAACCATAAGGTAGGTTCGAATGACCTTTTAGCTAATTTTACAATCTATACCTTAGAAAATCTGTATGTGTCATGTATAAATTGTATTTACTTAGTTTGTCTGATTAGCATGTATAAATTGTATTTACTTAGTTTGTCTGATTAGCATGTATAAATTATTGCTGAAAACCGTTTCTAAAAGCGCCATCGCCTTTTTCAATGTTTTTTAATGATTTTTTTTTTCACAAACCAAAATGTTATTGCATTTATTTGCTGTTAACAAATTACTGAGCTACAGCATTATGCTATGTATCCCTGTTACATATTTGTTTGACGTCAAGCTTAAGAGAGAACGTCCAACTAATTATTACTTTAATACAATATAAAAAATTAAATTATAAGTACAGACATTGAAGTAAAGTTTGTCGTCTAATGCAAATTTTCACATATTATTATTATTATTATTAATTGTTTTTGATTTGCTATTTTTTTTTATATTTACCCTTTGTTTTGCTAATTTTTTTATATTTACCCTTTGTTTTGCTAATTGTTTTTATATTTACCCCTTGTTTTGCCAATTTTTTCCCCAATTTTTCCAGCTTCTGATCACGGTTCTTTCTAATTGTTATAGCATTTCATATTGTTTTTTTTGGATGGTATTTTTTTATTATTATTATTATTATTTTATTTTTTATTTTTGTTCTGGTTTTTAGTTTTTATTCTTTTATTAATTGTTTTGTCTTAATTTAATTTTACTTTAATATTATGTAGTAACTTTTATTATATAAACAGTATTTCAGGGAATTTTTTTTGATCACGTATAGGAAGAACTGCTATAGAAAAAAATATTTTTTTATAATGTTATTTGCAAGCACGTGGCTCCCGCTATGTCATCGTAGATGATTTCTTGACGTGACAGTAAATAATTAATTTGACAAAAAATGAATTCTAGATATCAAAATAATTATATATTAAAGTGCGAAATTTAACTCTCGTTATTTTATTTGAATTTAATAATAAAATCACCAAAGGCTCGTTTATTATTATATCTAAATTGAATAACTCGAGTTGATATCAAGCGATATCTAATTCTCACTCATTATAAAATCTATATATATTATTTTTAAAACACTTCACAAATTATTTCATACCCAATTAAATATTTTCTTTGACAGAAAGAAGAGCTTGTAGACGCCATGAACCTGTACGTCCCACTGTTACTAGCACTGTTAGCAGTGTTTGTACCTGTTCACACTCAGAATGGTAAGCAAATAGTTCCATTACGTTTTAAATTCTCGTTCGTACATTGTACATGTAATAAAACAGAAATGAAGAACGACTAATGAATTTCTCAGTAAGTAATATCAGTATAACGGAAGTTGGTTTTTTTCGCATGCGTACTCTCAGCAAACAATATAGACTGAAAATTTAGATTAATAACGTCCATCTTATAACATATTAGACTAAATAAGGACCAATTTGTATTATTTATCTCTTTATGGAATTTTCTGGTACATCGTAAGGCCTTTTTACATCGTTTGTATTATTTATCCCTTTATGGAATTTTCTGGTACATCGTAAGGCCTTTTTATTTATCTCTTTATGGAATTTTCTGGTACATCGTAAGGCCTTTTTATTTATCTCTTTATGGAATTTTCTGGTACATCGTAAAGCCTTTTTAAGTCAATTAAATATCTAAATATAACATGTTATTATTTTCATGTTTTAAGATATTTGTATCTTTTTAGCTCACCTAGCCTACAGGTGGTCCACTTTCAAAATTGTGTCTGATGACCCGGACGGCCACCACAACCGAACTTAGTTTAACATAGGGCCATATGGGAAAATTCATTGAAAAATCTTCTTGTCTGAAACCACTTGACCAATTGGAACCATCGTGGCAGTAATGGTCCTTAAATGGTCCTCTTTCATAAATTTGTCCGATGACTCCGACTGCCAACCGAAATAGCCGCCACAGTCGAACTTAGTTTAAATATATGACTATATGGGAAAATTCATTAAAAAATCTGTCTGAAACCATTTGACCAATTGGAACCAGATTTTTGCAGTAATGGTCCTTAGATGCTTTTCTTCAGAATTATGTCCGATGACCCGGACTGTTAACCAAGTTGGCCGCCACAGACGAACTTAGTTTCACATAGGCCCTTATGGGAAAATTCATTTAAAAATCCTTGTCTTAAACCACTAAGCCAATTGAAACCAGATTTGGCAGAAATCGTCCTTAGATGGTCCTCTTTCAGAAATTTGTCAGATGACCTCGATTTTCAACCACGATGGCCACCACAGCTGAACTTAGTTAAACATAAGACCTTATGGGAAAATTCATTTAAAAATCTTCTTGTCTGAAACAACTAAGCAAATTAGAAGTAGACTTGGTAGCAATGGTCCTTAGATGGTCCTCTTTCAGAATTGAGTCCAATGACCCGGACAGTGAACCAAGATTACTGCCACATTCGAATTTAGTTGAACACAGCTCAGTATGCAAAATTTCATTTAAAATCTTCTTATCTGAAACCACTAACCAATTTCAACCTGACTTGGCATCAATGGTCCTTAGATTGTTCTCCTTTATATCAGATGGCCACCACAGCCAAACTGAGCTTAATATAGGGCCATATAGGAAAACCAACCAAACTGACTGCGACACTTAAATGTTAGTCCTGCTCAAGGTGGACAAGTTAATTCCAGGTGAGCGATATAGGTTTTTAATTGGTATAGTTGTTTTGTCGGCATTCACCGGTTTGGCTCTTACATGTATTTGAATGATTACGCTGAACAAATGCGTGTGTGTGTGTGTGTGTGTGTGTGTTTGTGTTCCACTTACCATTTTACTGCTATTATAACTTAGATTAATTTTGAATAAATTAAAACCAACATGACCAAGTCATATATGATTTAAAGGAAGAAACGATAAAACTGTAGTTAAATATTTACCTCCTAGACAAACGTGTAAAACGAGTAAAATATTGATATCTATTTTGGTGCCTAAAACTAACTACAACATAAATATCTGTTTTAAATTTTACGTTATCGTCGCTTTCAATGAATTTATTATTTTTGTGCTTGTGGTTGTTCATTTGTCTTCCCGGGTAATTTTTTTTATTTGCTACTTGGGTATATTTTCTTTCTTAAACTAAATGTCTACTATTTAGACACAAAATTCTGTAAGGAAAACGTTTTTCCCTCATTTATTGATCTATGATTTTCATACTTCATATGCCAAATGGTAAATATTTTTTTTATCAAGGAAATGATTTCTGTTAATGACAAAGATCGGATAGAATATATACTCGGTAATAGTTCAGAAGCGAAATTTGAGGTCTTTATTGGTTTTTCAAATGAAATCTTTACATTTCCCAACTTTCATTAAAGATAAAGTTTTAATTTCCGTCAGACAACATTTGAGTTGACACTCTTTATACCCTAATAATCTAACATAAAAGTTTTACATGTTTAAAGCTTGTAGATTCAACTCCTCCTAAACCGTTCAATGCATTTTGATGAAAATTTATATGAAGGTTTGGCAGCATATGTAGATATGTATGAAGCAAGATAATTATCGCCGGTTACTTGCAAAGGGACATAATCCAACTGAAGTATTTTATATGTTTAAAGCTCAACTCCTAGTATTGCATGCTGGGGTATTACTCAGTGAGGTCACTCACAGTTCTGGTTTCGAATTGAGAGCTTACTATGTATTGATTATTTCCCACTTTCCAAAATTTGGTTCCCACATCCCAAATGTGGTACATTTAAATTTGATATTTTTCTATATATGAAATTAAATATTTTGTATTTAAGCCTACGTATATCTTAATTGACAAAATTATATTTTAAGATTATTGTTATACCGGTAAAGCTGATATTGTGATAGCCTTGGACAGGAGAATATCAAACTTTGTCGACTTTGCCTTCATGAAAGAATACGTCAAAAGATTTCTGCAGAGAATAAATCTAAACTTCAACACTGGCGCAGTGGTGTCAATCCTGTCGTACGGAGACGAGATTACAGAATTAGTAGACTTTACTACTGGTTTAGATGTACTAAACAGAACTATTACAGACTACGGTTATAATCCCAATAATCCCAGAAGGACAGATTTAGCAGTACAATCCATTATTTCGAAATTTAGGAATTTCAACCGGCCTGGAGTTCCAAAAATTGCCATGGTTTTTGCTTCCGGACTGACAGAGGAAGGAAGCTACAGTAACCTAAAGAACCAGGCCAAGTTAGCAGCAGATGAGAACATTCTATCTATAGCTATCTCCTCTAATAAATCATTCGCCATCCGTGATTTAGACACGATTACAAATTATATGCCAAACAGAATAATCTCAACAGACTATAGACCAACTGGCGTGGACATGTCAGTTCTTCTTCCAGTTGTCTGCAAATGTAAGTTACGTTTATATCTTATAAAACCAGTTATTGTATTATACAGTCAATGAGGTAATGTTTCTTTGACTCTTGTTTAAGTTAGTACAGGACTTAGATGTCATAAATTACTTCATACTTTTATTATTAATCATTGTATTGGGCATCTCTGTTAAGCCCCCTTTACACTGGTCGAAGACTGTGCTACGCTCTCCACGACCTCTACGATCGACAAGATCGCAGCAGGGTCGTGGAAAAATTGGAAAACCATCTTCAGTGTAAAGGTATTCACGACACCCCTACGATCAAAATACGTTTTTTTCGATAATCTTTCACGTTGCTACTACGCTCTCCTACGTTTTCGCTAAGATGCCTGCGTTTGTGGTACGTTCGAGCTACGACAATAAGACGATCACACGAAGCCCCTAGGCCGATGTTGTACGACCTCTCACGATTGTGACACGACATCGATACGCGCTTGACGATCGTAATACGTTGTCACTACGTTGCTACCACGAGTATTACGACCTTGCTACGTTGTTCTCACGATCTAGCCACGATCAGCAAATAAACTATATAAAAGGACAATTTCTTGCTTGAATGTATATTAGTTCTCACTACGATGCCTCACTACGATGTCACTACGATGTCTCTGCGCTTCCTCTACGAACAGCAAATAAACTATAATAAAAGGACAATTTCTTGCTTGAATGTACTACGATGTCTCACTACGATCTCACTACGATGTCTCTGCGCTTCCTCTGCGACAGCGGTACGATGTCTGTACGATCAAAAGTGGCGACGACCTCGCTACGTAAATTTTGAGCATGTTCAAAACAGTCGTGGCACCTGGAGATTCTACTACGACCTATCACGCGCAATGCCGACCACACTACGCTACCTGAAGACCTCAGTACGACCCCACTAAGATGTTCCACGATCAAAACACTTTTTATGGTCGTAGTGCAGTCTTCGTTCAGTGTAAAGGGGGCTTTAACGATATTTATGGAAATCAGATAAAAATCTAACAAAATTAGCTTTAAAAAAGTTCGAACAATGTTCAATTCCGAAATTCTATAAAAAAAACATGTAAAACAAAGTATCATTTATTTTTGTTATCTCTTTTACAGATATGATAAACGGCATTGTACCGCTTAGAAGTAAGTAAAAAAGTAATAATAGGCCTCTTAAATCGTATTATAGATAAGATTATGTAATTACAAAATGTTTTAAACGAATATATAATTTTAATGTCTTTTGACAACTTTTTGAAAGATTTTTATTTTTGTATTTATTGTCTGTTACTATTTATAAAGCAATAAGTAATACCACACCTCTGTTACTAATTATAAACCAATAAGTACCACACCGATAAGTTCTAATGTTGATGTGATACCTATACAAAATAGACAGTACAACTTTTACTATTACTATTGGTTTACCCTTTTTCTTTCATTGTCAACTATATCAAAGATATCCGAAACACCGTATTCCGATCATTAAATGTTTTACTAGTAGAAAGGGGCGGCTCCAAGGGGTGGGGGGGCTCCTTACGAAACCACAAAATAAAATGTTTTTAATTTAGTTTACAATGTCTCAGAATGCAGGATTTTACACCAGAATTTCAAAAATAGTTGGCTCCTTAGCAAAAGTTCTGGACCCACCACTGGTAGAAATGAATATTTAAGGGCGACCTACCGGTTCATATACTACCATATGACCCTCAGAGCATTCAACAATTCGCTATATTATACTTTTCCAATTAACATGATAAAAGGAATCCGGAATTTATTATGGACTTTTGACAAAGTCAATATAATCTAAAAGGTCCATATATTACGTACTGACCGAATTAAAAGTCCTTAATATATATTACATATGTAAATAGTGTATTATGGAAATTCTTTCTGTATAATCAGTGTTCTCTCTGTGTATTGTATGTTGCATTACTTTAACATGCCGGACCGGAACGGCTTATATCCGGTTCTAAAGTTAGAAGTATAGCGTCAATATATATATATATATATATATATATATATATATATATATATATATATATATATATATATAAATAGAAACATAGCGACCATATACTTAAAAATAAATATAAAGCGTCCGTAAATCGAATATCCTTTAAATAACGTGATCGTAATAACCGATGAAAAAAGGAGAAAGCTACACCATATGTAATATTAGAGCATATGTAATTTAGCTTTATAATCATTTCTATTTTTAGACTGTACTGGTAAGGCTCATGTCGTAGTTGGACTAGACTTGGAAACCAATAGTCGCTTTACAAACTCACTCAACTTTGCCAGTGTAATTTTTTATAACTTAAGAACAGTTCGCCGAAGTCTTCTAATTAACAACTTGAATGAATATGAAAATACCTTTCCACCGGCTTTGAACGTGGATTCCCAAAACGCTGAGATTACTGAATTCAGTACAATATTACTAGACTCGCAGAATTATCTTAACAGTGGTAATTACAACGCCAGGCGAATGGTTGACCGGTTCAGTCAGACATTCAGTAATCTACCAACAACAATTCATCATGTTAGAGTTGCCATACTTATTTCTGACAAAGATTCAGGAACTGCAACCCAGATGAGACAAGCGGCAGCACTGCTCCAAGGACTGAACATCCGGTTGGTTGTTGTTGGTATACAGAACGATTTTAGCCCTGCTTTACCGGTGTTCCTGACTTTAACAGAGGGAAATTCACAGGACAGGATTGTAGTAACAGATAGTACATTTCTTGGAAGTGGTCTGAATCAGGTCATCGATTCTGTATGTGACGGTAAGTTTTAGAAGTATTATGAGGGCTCATTTGGGCACAGAGTGAGAGGAGTGGATACACATTTTTACAACCGCAACTTTGGTTCAAATGAGTCAAAGAGGAAGTTTACCATATTTTGCATTTTGCATTTTATGGGTATTTTTATTTGTCAACAACACACCATGTTCCACAGAGCATAAGTACAACATGATTTTCACATCTATTCTTGAGTTCGTCGAATACTAGGTACACACATATATATATATGTATGTTGGAGTTGGAATTCAGTTTGCACCTGTACATAATATTTTCATAAGGGTATATAATCGGGTGGCTAGATTACTTATTCATGTAATTAATCTGATGAAGAATTTTTGTACGTTCCTGAAAAGTTAGTGTACTTATTTAAACAATGGGGTTTATTCATTTATTCATATTTCAGCCATTGACCGGTGTCCAGGTGAAATAGATCTTATGGTTGCCATGGACAGTTCTTTCAGTATTACTAGTGAACAATTCCAAGAGGTCAAAGCCTACACAAAAGTCATTACCAACGGTTTCGTCAGTAATAAAGTACATGCTAGCCAACTGGCTGTTATTGCCTACGGTACAAATGTCACACATGTTTCATTCTTTGGTGACAAAACAACTGAGACGATAGAAAATATAAACATGCAAGTTCAAACCAGTGCAGACTTCAAAACCAATACAGATCTTGCACAGTCCAACTGTACTAAAGTTCTAACGGACTTGGGCAGGACTGGTGTTCCGAAGGTATGCATTATTGTGACCGACGGAAAATCAACTCGAGGTCTTGCTAACCTACAGAAGAGTGCTACTGACGCAGCCAATGCAAATATTATCACATTTGCTGTGGGTGTGGGAAATGATTACGTCATAGAGGAACTCAGTAACATAACCAATGGAATCAAAGATAACATAATTGAAACTACATTTGATCAGCTTTCTTCAGCTGCAGCGGACTTAACTGTTGATAAACTCTGTTTGTGTAAGTATACCAAACTTTTTAAATGAGTTTACTTACTTATTACTATAGAATTTCTGCTTACAATATAAGATTAGAACAAAACATTTCATCAATAATTACTTGTACACGACTATTTTTTTTCAATACGTCTGCTGTGTCAATTTCTATCAGTATAGTGATACTGGTATGCCACAATTACATGTAGTTGGTGAACCTGATTTACATTGTTGAACTTCACGTCAGGTGCTGTATACGGAGCAGGAACTTCTTACCCTTTCGGAGCATCTGAGTTCACTCCTCTCTCGTGTTTTAGTTTTCGGTGTTCATTTGTTGTGCTTGTGGTTATTCATTTGTCTTCCCGTGTTTGTCTGTCCAACGGATTACGTTTTCGGTTGCTCATTAGATATTTGTCTCCTTCTTTTCTGATCTCAGTAGAAAAGGCTAAAACCTTTACAAATATCTCCATTTTAGAAAATTCCAGATGTATAACTTTAAATACAATTTGTGCCTTTTTTTTTTAGTGTCAATTGAAGGTACTCTAACAAATCAAGGTAAGTGCAATGTAATCTCTTTTCTTTGTATGAAAAAAAATTCAATCATGCTTTAGTTTTAGTTGCTTTTCTGGTTTTTTGTAAAGCAAATATTTCATCAGCTTTAAACTTCCTCAAATTATACTTGATCATCTATTCTTTTTATTCTACTTTAATTTGCAATAGTATGCATGCCTTTCACCCTTATCTAGCATGTCAAAGGATGTATTAGAATAATAAAAAAATTTTAAGAAAAGTGATTTTTGCAGATTAAACTTTTATAATATTCAGTAATATCGGGCGAAGCCCGACTAAGTGTAGAATATGGGTCTCAAATCCAGATATCATGTAGACTGTAGTTTTCAAACCGGAAGTAGCATTTGTAAATCTATCCCAGAAACCCTCACAAATACAGCGCGACTTCCGGTTAAAATATTTTCGCACTTGCACAAACTTCAAAAGAAATTATAATTTCTATACGATATAATTTTCCACCGACTTTTTTTCGAGTTTTTGTGCGCATTGGGAACTTTATTCGAAAATTTCTTCAATGACCTACAAATAATATGACACCATAACAACGGCTTCCAATATGGCCGTGTTTACATGACGACGGACTAAAAAATATTGCTACGTACATTGAAATAAAAGGAATACATGATTGGTAAGTACATTATTTAAAGAAAGTCTTTCATTCTTATTATGATATGCGCTTCGCCCGATTTTAGGCTAAAGCCTACTCCATATTATATCAATGATATTGTCTTATTATTTATTTATGTTTAATATTTGATTATTTATTCATTTTAAAGTGATAAAATTATTATTAATCTTCTTATTTATTCCTGTTTTTAGTTTGCGATGGAAAGGCACACGTGTCATTGGCAATAGATGTGTCAGACCAAAACTTTGATAGCGCCAAACAGTTTTTGTATAACTTGATACCTCATCTCCAAGTACAGGATATAACAGTGTCAGTATTAATCGGAAGTACTGGCTCAATAACACACTATCCTTCCGGTACGGACATTAATACTATCAGAAATGACATCCTTGGTAAAACAAACGCTGATGGAACCCAGTATAATCACGTGACTACTATTCAGCGTCTTGAAAACACTTTTTCTGACCAACCAACCATGCCGAGAATTGCTTTCCTCTTCACTGATGGAAAGGCAGATAGAACAACATCAGCAGCGGCTGCAGCAAGTGCAGCAGTAAATGATATTCAGGTGAGCACTTGATTTAGTTTGGTTGGTTTGATTTTTCTTATTTTGCGGAATATGTTAGAGCTACATTGTTTTTACTTTCCACATGTTTGGTTCCCTCAAATTCTTCTCCCATTGTTACTTCGTTCCTGTCCTTTACCAAATAATTTACTCAATTTTTGCCATCACTTTGCGTCCGTCGTCCGTCCGTCCGTCCGTCGTAAACTTTTCATTCAAAAATCTTCTCCTCTGAAACCGCTGGGCCGATTGGCTTGAAACTTAATAGGAATGATCTATGACATCCTCAATTTATTTTGATCTGACATAAAACATGGCTGTCATAGCTAAAAATAGAATATAGGGGTGCATGTGTTGTTTTTGGCTTATAACTTAAAAACCGTTACAGATATAAAAAATCTGACTGGGGTAGAATTGATCAGCATGACAAGATCTACCTACCCTGGAATTTTGAAGGAAATTCCAAAATCCATTTAGGAGTTATTACCCTTTTTTCATCAAATTTTCTAAATTTTAACATTTTTCGTCATTTATCTCCAAAACTATTTGAGATAGAAGTGAAATGTAAATTTGAAAAATGTTTGCTATGTTGAGATCTACATACCTTGAAATTTGAAAGGAAATCCCAAAACCCATTTAGGAGTTGTTGCCCTTTTTTCGTCAAATTTTCAAAATTTTTTCATTCAAAAATCTTCTCCTCTGAAACCGCTGGGCCGATTGGTTTGAAACTTAATAGCAATGATCTATGACATGTCCTCTACAAACGATCCTCAATTTATTTTGATCTGACATAAAACATGGCTGTCGTAGCTAAAAATAGAATATAGGGGTGCATGTGTTGTTTTTGGCTTATAACTTAAAAATCGTTACAGATATAAAAAATCTAACTGGGATAGAATTGATCAGCATGACAAGATCTACCTACCCTGAAATTTTGAAGGAAATCCCAAAGCCCATTTAGGAGTTATTGCCCTTTTTTCGTCAAATTTTCAAAATTTTACATTTTTCGTCATTTATCTCCAAAACTATTTGAAATAGAAGTGAAATGTAAATTTGAAAAATGTTTGCCATGTTGAGATCTACATACCCTGAAATTTTAAAGGAAATCTCAAAACCCGTTTAGGAGTTATTGCCCTTTTATTGTCAATTTTTCAAAATTTTAACATTTTTGCATTTATCTCCAAAACTATTTGAGATAAAAGTGAAATGTAAATTGAAAAATGTTAGCCATGTTGAGATCTATCTACTCTGAAATTTTGAAGGGAATCCCAAATTCAGTTTAGGAGTTATTGGTTTGTGTAATTTGAGGTCGGGTTCTGTTACATTTATTTAAGGTTCACCCTTATTCCTTGTTTGTGGACACATTGATTTTTGGTCAATTACTTTAGTTCTAGCGAACCATTCTTTATGAAATTTTAACACAATGTTCCTTGGCTCAAAACAATATGATATATAAAATGCAAATGGAATTCATAAAAAACTCAGAAAACACTGAACCAAAGTTGCAATAGTCTTTAGGTGATCCCTTGAAGAATACTGTCCAGCATGTCAGCACTCCAACCAGGACTACCACCATCATGGAACATATTTTAACATTAAACCTTATGAAAAATAAATCTTCAACAAATTTTCCCTGAACAATTGAACCAATTGCAACAAACTTGATCAAATAGTTGATTAACTGTCCAATGAAAACCAGACTCCAGGTGAGCCTCTTGTTATTAATATCAGCTAATATTATTGATTTTGTTTGCTCTCTCTTTGTTAAACACTAGAAAATTTAACTGTCCTCAGAATTCTAAAGCTGGACAGGAAACAAACAGAACACTTTTCATTTAAAGACGGATTCCGTTAAATGTTACAAACAGAGTATCGAAGAAATAATCTATGACATAGCAAACGAGTTAAATAAAGCACACCACAAGGATACAAAACAAAACAAAATAGCATATACACTAAAGCGTTTGCAATATGACATCGGGTGCTACGGAAGGGTTAGTATGTCACGATTCGTTAGCAGCACCTGTCAAAATTCAATTGAAGAAAATCCTATGATATATTTTATGTTTATTAATGATTTTTTCTTGTTGCAACTGTAGTTTTTAGCACTTGGGTTAATCACAAATAATCCGGCTACAGTGGACATATTGGAAATAACTGGTATAGCTGGTGGAGTAATTCAGAATAGATTTGTTATATCAGAGGAAGGGATACAAACCAGTGGAATTAATCAAGTCACAAACTCAATTTGTCATGGTAAGTTTATCTCTATTTTAGTGTGTTATGATGACTTTACAGAGCTGTGTTGATAACAGAAATATTCGCTCGGTTGATATGTGGATCGGTTGTAACTTAACTAATTGTTTGACGTCTTTAAGTCGCAAAAGCTGAGAGCCGGATATGCGTGCAAGCAATTATAAAATGAAATTATGAAAATTATAATAAATGGTAAATACATAGAAGTTATACATTTGAAGGAAATTATTAAGGAATGTTTTAGTTTGAAATATCTTCAATACAATTAATAGTCTCTATCAGAATAAACAGAATGATGCCATGTCATGTCATGTCAATTAATTTAATTACTTGTTACTTTTTTCAGCAATCAATGACTGGACGGGAACAGAACTAATGAGTGAGTATACCAAATGGTACCGTAAGATGTTAGATAATGATATATTTTCCGCGTTTTAAACAAGCTAAATAATGTGTACCGTAACATGTTTACTGTTACACTTGTTGTTGGACTAAAATCATTTGTTTGTTCTGCTCCATTCTCCTGACTTGTCTTTTTTTTGACTTCGAATTTGTGAAATTTTCCAACTGTTTTATCGCTTCGGTATTCTTTTGCCGATATTTTATCTGGTATCTTGTTAGAGACATGACGTATTCACAAAGACAGATCACGGAAAGTGGTTAAATGCAAGCACCGTCAGTCTATAACTGGGTAACTTTGGTGTTCTTTTGTCAGCGGGACTTTTTGTTAGAGTATGACTGTTTTTTTTTTTTTATTTAGTACATGTACCTTTATTTCAGTTTTCATAAAACTTCTCAAATTCATATTTTCCTACAATCCTTGAATTTTCTCTTAAAGGCTAACATCTAAGCAGTCTGATTGGTCAATATTTTAGGTGTTTTATGAATTCAGGACAGGTTCACTTTTCAGAGGCATTTTAGTATGTTTAGTTGAGGTGGAATTGGACATGTTAGAAGAAGGATATGACCGATCAGATTTTATAATATCTATATGTAAGTAACTGGTAGAGTCGGGCAATGACTACTCTGTATTCGTAGTAGTATTAGATAAGGTGCGTTTTTGGTTTGACTGGTCAGCATTTTATTATACTTAGGTCAGGTGCACATAGAGTCAGGATATAAAGAACAAATTGGATAACAGGAAAGGTCAGCAATAACATACCAATCAATCAAAGCAACCCATGACTACTTGTGTTTTTAGTATGTTTAGGTCAGTGCATTTTTCAAGTCCTTACGGCTGTTAAACATTTTGGTATCTTAAGGTCAAGTTAACTTAGAGTAAGGCAATTACCTGTTTTGGTATCTTTGGGATAGCTATATTTTATTCATGTTATGACTTTTCGCCGTTTTTGTTTCTTTTGATCTTTAATCTAAGTGTAGTTGTTGTTAGGGTAAGACTGGTCAAGATTTAGGTATCTTAATCTAAGTGCACATGTTATTAGGGCACGACTGGTCAAGATTTAGGTACCTAATCTAAGTGTACTTGTTGTTAGGGTACGACTGGTCAAGATTTAGGTATCATATGACGTTGGTTTGACATCATTGAGGAAACAATGACAAGAGAGAGAATTGTTTGGATTTATTTATTTAAACTAAGGGTAGACTCAGGTGCTCCGGAAGAGTAAGCAATCTCTGCTTCCTGCAGGACACCCGCCATGCTGCCCATGTCAAATCCGGTACGAGGAAGGGATAATATCAATGGAACGGGTCCATTTTCATTTGGGAAACTGTTTTTTTCATACTTGTCAACCAAGTCATCAAAACGTCAATAAGGATGACTTCAACTTAGGAGCAACGTACCCTGTCTGAGCAATTTTTCTATCAAGAGCCGGGCTCTAGTATTTATAATCTATCAGATTGCCTTAATATTTGGGTAATATTATTTTTGCGATTTATAGTTTGCATTCTTATATTACATTTTGTAAAACATTTTTTTTAGAATTCATGGGTCCAGCAGAGGTGACATTAATGTTTGATTCATGTGACAGTACCATGTATAATTTCTACAGGACCTTTACTTCAAATGTCCTCCGGTATATCAACGTTGAGGATAATAAGGTCAAATTTAATGCAGCTTCGTTCTGCTCTCAAGTTGAACCTATGACGTCATATCAAGATTTATATTACATTCACCCTAGTCTTCATTTTGACAACATTATGACACGCAAGACTTGGACAGTTACAGACATTATAGGAGATTATATACTTCACTTCGGTAACATCAGATCTGAAAACAAATTTGGAATCATTATGGTAAATGATGCGTCGTACGAGGCGAATCTTGAAATGATGGCTAAAGTGGCCTTTCAACAAGGAATAACCTTACTGGCGATGGGTATAGACACAGGTTTTGGTCTTTCTGCGGCACTGGATGCTAAGCTTGATATGATCAATAAAGACAGAAACATCCGAACTGTATTAAATGGAGTAAATGTCCAAGGAACTGCATTCTTAATTACACAGCTTGTTAATTCAGGTATGTAGCCGTGTACCATTATTGTCATTTTAAAGGTAATTTTAAAGTAAGTATGAAGTAAATTTGTTAAGATTTGAGAATTGTTGAATCTAATTAAAACTAATTGTTCCTTTCATTCACTGCATGT
Organism: Mytilisepta virgata; assembly: GCA_028015205.1. Taxonomy (NCBI): domain Eukaryota; kingdom Metazoa; phylum Mollusca; class Bivalvia; order Mytilida; family Mytilidae; genus Mytilisepta; species Mytilisepta virgata. The sequence goes on along the minus strand of CM051520.1, from coordinate 2,621,755 downwards.
AGATCTAACAATACTCCATTTTACTTTCTGTTCTGATGACATATTGAGAATCCTCGGCTTTTAACCGTCATTGTCCTTAGGCTAATGCCTTCATAATCATGAAGGATGAAATTTGATTGGCTGGTTGGAAAGGTTACCAAAACAGAAAGTAAAATGCAGTTGTTAGATCTACATGCAGTGACTGAAAGGAGCAATTAGTAGATCTAATTTTAATTAGATTGGTAATTGTTTTGCTTTTCAGTGATTTATCTGGTTTAGCAGAAGATTAATCTAGAAAATCATTCCCTTTATAATAAAACTGAAGATGATGATAAAAAAAAAGTCGGGCCCCTTCATATTTTCGTAATACTGAATAGCAGAATGTTTTAACAGGTAAAATATGTCAGTTGGGTGGTACATGTATGATTAATAATATAAATATTTTGGGGATTATGAGGTTTTATCTAGTATTACTTTTTAGAAAATTTCATTCAAGAAAGGGAGAATATAACACTGCAAGTTCGTCCTGTAAATTTAAGGTATCCGGACCATAAATGACCACGTGATTATTCGAAAGTTCCCGGATGTTCCATACAACACAATTGAAATGACCTCGGTAATTATCGGCAAACTTCGGAAATGTCAATATAACTAACGTATTTTTACAGACTGCATATAAGCAACAGAGTGTGTTTCAACTTGAGAAAAATATATATACAAAATTCCAGCTTTAAATATTTTGGTTCAGCCATTCACGGTCAAAAAGAGATACACTTTTCGTTCATGATCTATTATGGTCCGGATACCTTAACATCATTTTTTTTACTTATTCATTCGTACCCTAAGTATTATAATTATTATTGTATTACTTTGTTTTCTACGTATAATTAATTGTCTCCCATTACTAAATCTTATCTACGTTTTATGTCTTGAAATTGTAGCATTTCCTGGTGAGCGTTATGTGGCAGTTGGTCTTGCTGGTCTGTATCCAGGACAACCACTGAACAGTCAATATATACAGTATAACCACGTGGTCAATACATTACAAAGTCAAACACAAACATATAATGGCGATATAAGATCACAGATGAATAATCAAATTACAAGCTCAGCATACACCGGAAGTGGACTTGCAATCCATGACGCAATCGCAAACATAAGGGAACAGTTTAGAAATGTTGATGGCAGAAAATTTGCATTCTTAGCCGTCAACAGACCAGCGGAATATCCCGAATTAGTTAAGCGTCAACGACAACTGGCTGAAAATGAAGGAATTACTCTTTATGTGATCGGTGAGTATTAGAAATGGTTACTTTTAATATTTTTATTTATACTGGTACCTACCATCTTAAAGTGGATCTAAAAACCCCTGATGGAAAAATTCTACAATAGTTACCAAATATACTTAAGTAAAGACAATATATCATGTGAAAGTGTACTTTGTCTTTCCATTACAATTTATGTATCGAAACTTGTCATTTTTTTTAATTATTGCAGGATTTATGCCAGATGTAACTATGTCACAGCTGGTAGAGATAGCAGGAGATCCTACAAATGTATGGCTTTATCAAACAAGTAACCAAGTTGCCAGCCAATCATCTGCTAAATTTGCTGCATTACTTGCAGAATGTAAGTTTGTTTTACACAGCTAATTTATTGTAATTTCTACTTTTCACCACAGTTTCTTCAATTGAAAATTATTTGCAAGTTGATAATCGTCTTAAACTTAATAGCAACTTGAAAATGAAATTAAATTTACTGTATTTTGTCACTTTATCGATTATAATAAATTAAAATAGCATATTTTGTTGTTTCAGTTGATAGCATTACAACAAATCCGTCTTCTGGTAGTTCCGGTAAGTACAGAAATTTATTTTCTTTCAAAAAACAAACTTTAGGCAAATTTCTCACAGATTTTCTGTATAGAATAGATATACTGATGGAGGCCTTGGTTTAAACTGCATTTGCAATTTTTGTATATTTAAAAAAGGAATCTGTGCTTTACCCATCTGTTTTGAATTTATTTTTTAGAAAATCAGAAATGTAGTTCTTTTTATTTCTTAAACTCGTATTTGCAGCTGTTAAATATTATTTGTTAGATTTAAAATACAAACTTCCAGTTCAATATAGATTCAATAACAAGCTATTTCTTTTATATTTCAAGCAACGGATATTAAACTGGCATTTGCCGTCGCTGGAACAGGCCTGAACAACAATGATTTTAACCAGCTACGCTACATAGTTGTTAATGCTGCCGGCCTATACAGACAAACAAGTGGCCCCAGGAATATACAAATGTCATCAGGTCTTATTGGGTATGATGGTTTTTATCCGTCAATTGATTTTACTGATGTCAAAAATCTCAACGAAAGCTACATCGTCAGTCGACATGTACTCTTAGACAACGAACCAATGGCACATTCTCTCATGAATATGTATCTCACGTTATCTAAACAAAAGATACCCGGAAGACCTCAGTACGCAGTCGTGTTTTATACCGGAAGTCTAAGCAATAAGGAGAATGTCTTTGCAATTGCTGATATGATGCGAGCCAACGGTATCACAGTAATTCCATATCATCTAAATGGAGTAGGCTACACTACGTCCCCGGATTACGCCGACGCTCTGCGGCTTGCTGGAGGAATCACAGAAAACGTAAACTGGATACCCAAAGCTACTATAGACAACGATGACGTAAAACATCAAGTGAAAAGTGCCTATCTTAAAGATCAGATAATGCGCATTGGTAAATTTCATATCTTTAATTTTGTCTTTAGGAACAAAAACCAATATAATTTATTTTAACGCTTTAGGGTTTTTCCTGTCTTATCTCTTACTGCTTCGTTATTAATTCGATATTTCGTAGTTTTCTTTTTTTCAATTTGGTACAACAAACCTTTATTTTTAATTATTATTAAGTTTGTACATGTTTCTCGATCCTTAAACTATCGGCTGAATTAAATGTCATCAATTCCTGATTATCCGCCTCAATAGGTTAGATTTCAGTATTGCCAGACATTTCATCATTATTCGCTTAAAGATGGGTCGAAGTTGATAGGAAATTTAAATTTCCTACGAGAAACATTCATCTTATGTAGCACTTGATTTTACATTCGTTTCAATCCTGTTTCATTTCAGGAGATTACAACGGTAACATAGATGTTTATATGGGTCACATTGGTAATTTTGACAGCATTCCTCTGAAGTCTGTTAGACGTATTATACAGACTTTCATCTTTACAACACAGCAATACAAAGATGATTTAAAACTCGGAGTTTTTGAGTTTGACGAAAATACATTAGCGGATTTAATTCAGTTTGGAAAGCATTCAAACTATATTCCATTGCTAGATTCTTTCCAAACTGGGTCGGATGTCAGAATCGACTATCCAAGAACAGATGTTTCATTACAATACATAATTAACTCCCTTACCCAGAACCAGTCGTCGGATGTCGTAAAAGCAGGTGTTCTTGTACTTGATGATGCTGGATTTTCAAATTACAACACACTCAAACTTGCGTATGAGGCCTATGCTAACAAAATCCATGTCTTGCCGATGCAAGTAACTCACGTAAATACTACTCTGACATCACAAGATCTTGTAACTATAGCAAATGGAAATGCAGGAAATACATTTTCTGTGGACAACGTCGCAAGTCTGAATACTGATGGTCTGGTGTGGTTAATTAATACGTTACTTAAATGTAAGTACAGCAAAACATTTTTTAATATCAGATGAACAGCCCAGATGTTTGCTTATTTCGCTCACGTGAATTTGAAGTGAAAAAGATTAAAAGTGAAATATATGTAAATTTCATATTGATTAAATGTAAATCTCACTTGAATTGCTGAAAATAAAACTTTACTAGTTCACGTTATTAATCAAAATAACGCATAAAAGGGAGTTTTCCATATTGACGTCCACGTATAAGCATGATTTACATAGCATTACTATTCTTTTCATTTGAATTCCACATGACTTAAAGGTTCCTGTGTATATTATGTTAAAACCTGTTTGATTCTGTTGCTGACAATATTATGAAAATTTGACTGTCTGAAATGTTTGTCAATGTTTCCTATTGTACTGAAAGTTGATGGGTTGAACCAAACAAATCTTATTTTATTTACCAATCAATTAATGTATTTGCTTATTCATTTATTTATTTTGTTATGTGGATACTGGGATATAAATAATCTGTTAATGTTATGTAGATAGTGGATATAAATAATCTGTTAATGTTATGTGGATACTGGGATATAAATAATCTGTTAATGTTATGTGGATACTGGGATATAAATAATCTGTTAATGTTATGTTTTATCAGTGCAAATATTAGTACCCGATTTGACTTCAACTATACCGACAACTACCACAACCCCTACGACGACAACGACGACACCTACAACGACCACAACGACACCAACAACAACCACAACCACAATGCCTGGCACTACGTTCACATTCAATTTGACAGGTATTCTTTAACTCAATCGTTAATCGCTTTACATACACAGATGCCCGTCTAATGTCAGTAAGAGCTTCAACTTTCACAACTAATCCACTTTGAAGAAATAAAACACCGACATATCGGCGCTATAAAGAGAAAAGATTGGTCAATCAACAATCATATAATGATATCTGAATATAAAATATATCTATGTTCGGCAATACTGACAGTACTACAATGTTTTAAAAATCACTTGAATTTCAAGCTCATTAGGTGAACAGACTGTTGAAAAGAAACGGTTAATGTAATTGCAAATTTCTATATTGCATCACTTTTAAAATATCTTTATTACTATGAGTACATACATAGCCATTTTGTTTTTATTAACTTAATCTTCACAAGCTTTTGGAAACGACAACATAAATTGGGAAAATTCCAATTGAAACAGACCCAAGAAAATTTTTCCCCGAGAAGAATTAAACTGTTGCTAATAATTAACGTAAATTATACCTGTAAAATAGTATAAAACATATATGCCTTCATAATAAACATTTTACTTGAACACTTGGGTAATGCAATCTAAAATCGTTTTTTACAGAATGTGTTGGACCAGCCGATATAGCGTTTGCTTTAGACTCTTCTGATAGTTTGAGTCAGCAGGATTTTGATGATTCAAAAGCATTTGTTAGAGCATTGATCGATAGCATGCGCATAGGCCCTGCCAACATTCGAGTGAGATCTGTTTTCACATTTAGCTCAAATATTTCTTATATATTTGATGATCTTTATGATAAAACCTTAATGAGAGTACTTCTAGACCAGGCTAAAATGTTAAAAGTTGGTACTAGTACTCATCTAGCCATCCAATGGATACGACAGAGACTTAATAGTGCCCCAGTAATTTCAACAAATCCGAAATTTGGTGTTATCATCACTGACGGCAAGTCGGCCTATCCTGCTTTGACAAATCAACAGGCAATAGATGCCTACAATGAAGGGATCACCTTGTTAGCTGTTGGTATAAGGAACACCAAGTATACTGCCACTGAATGGCAGACAATGAAAGCGGAGTTGTTACGTATAGCAAACAACATACAAGAGAATGTCTTAGTCGTCTCAGATTTTACTCAAATGGTACAGGCACTTCCAATTATGAACAGTTTGATTTGCAATCGTGAGTACAATATTTACAATATTTACTCAAATAAAACTCTGTATTGTTATACAAACATTTTACCATTTGAGCTGTACAAAACTGAAAAATAAATTATCGGTCAAGTCATATATCTACGATTTCATATAATAATGTTCTTTTCAAAATTTAATAATTATCACTATTTCAAACTTTTTTAAAGTCATTGTAAATTGATTCAGTTTTTTTAACTTCGTAATCTGTTTTGTGATAAAAGGTATATCTGATTTATATATCATTATAATTGATTATTGTATTTGGTCCTTTTATTATTAATTCTATTATTAATATTTTAGTGGCAACGACAACTACATCAACTTCTACAACAACCCTGCCGACCAGTAAGTACATTTATTAACCAATTTGTTAATTTCAGGATTTTCTGTATTAGACCTCTATTAATGACCAGTTCCGGTTTTTCTGTATATAACCTTGATGACCGGTCTCAGTCACATGGAGTTGTATTTAATACTCAATTTATAATGCGTTTTAAGTCAATGGTTAATAAAAGTATCTTACAATGGGTGTTTTGATATTGATCCAATACAGCTCTAATCGACCCAATATAAATGTACAAGGACATCATACATGATCAGTATCAAAACACCCATTTAATAATACTATAGTATAACTAGAATGACCAGTCACTTGTAAAAAATGTATAATTTAGGAAAACGGTGTTATTTTGAACTTCAGGAGCGAACATCCTTAAAGACATTATGTTCGAATTTGAAAATAGACATTTAGTAAATTCACTCAAATTTGCATTTCTATTGTTACCTGTTTTTGTATATGAAACCCCAAATAGACATACACAGACTTTCAAACAATGCACACAGAGTTTTTATTGAATATTACAAAACAAAACCCCAAAATCCATAGTAATAAATTAATTAGATATGAATCCAATTTCTGAATACTGCATTTCACTTTGTTTCTTTTTTATTTCTTTTTTATTATTTTTCATACCAAATATTATAATTCGGTAGTAACTTACAAACACCCTACGTCACAGGTAAATACTTTAGAACATACATTTAAATATAAGGTTTTGTACAGCATTTGCCATTGCCAAAAGGAAACCAGTAATCCATACTAAAATATTTGTATTTCTTACAGCCACACCGGAGTTTGCCAGTCATTGTATGTTTCTGTGTAATTCTAATGCAATTAGATGTTCAGTACCTCACCCAACAGACTGTAAATTTTACTTGGAATGTATCCGAGAGTCAGGTGCTACTCAGTTCTTCAACTATAACATTCGTGAATGTGGTCTACATGAATTTTTTAATCCAGCGAAAGGTGCATGTGATCATCTAGATGAATTTATATGTCAACAAGGTATATATTATTATAATTTCAGTGGTGATTGTAAAACCAATTTTTATTGGTCAACGTCGTTACTTAGGCTGGCGAACGATATCAGCATAATAATCCATGAGCCGTAGAAACAGTGTTAAAATTTAGTTCATATTGTTTTTTTCGGAATTAAAAGTAATAAAAGTTTTTTTTGTTTTTACGGAATTCGTCTGTGTTATATGAGTCAACTCAATATCAAACTTAGGACTTTATTCAGTTTGTGAGGAACTTATTGTCGTTTACACACTGATGAACACCTTCAAAATTACTTTTACTACTAAATTATTTTCATTATTGGAAACCCCCGTTTGTTGGGCAATTCATTTTTAATAAAATTGTCCAAAACTAAAATTAAAAACGCCTAACCCACGTTTTTTTCTGAATGACTACATGTAGATGAAGACACTCTCCATTTGTGAAACTTTTTTTTTCATCAGAACTATAAAAAAGACAAAAACAAACGGACGCATGTAAACAAAATTTAACTTTAAATCTTTGTCATGCGAAAGCAAAACCTCAGCTTAAGATTTTTTGAATTGTAATCGAAGTATCTTTTTACCACCAATTGTCATTTTTTCCAAACAAATTTTGCAAACATGGAATTTTTACTTTTTCTTTCGACAAGTTATATAACTACGACTTCATCATTATATGGAGTCTACCGCATCTAATCCTACAGAAAATGATCCTAAAAATCTAAAAAATCATTATCCAAATAATGAAATATTTTGCGACCGAAAAATATGTTAAAATATTATATCTATTAAGAAGCACCGTACCAACAAAACTTTTCTATGTGTCTTGTTTGTCATGAAATGTTCAATTTTGATTTTTTATTCATTCTAGATCCATGTGTTATAAACAGTTGGCCAAATGGTACTACATATGCCATTCCAAACACATGTGACAAGTATTATAAATGTCTATACACGCCTGATAAGTCTTCTATTCACACAAGGCAGGCATGTCAGTGTGAATTCTTAACAAAATATGATCCACCCGGTGGGCACTGTATAGCTGATCCGAACAACGAATGTAGCGTCATTATCAGAGAAACTACTACAAGACGTGAGTATTGATATATTGATAGGCAATACCCCGGGGGGGGGGGAGGGGAGTAACTTCCTATATTGCAGTATATATGGACGTGCAGCTGGAATGGGTCTACTTTTTGAGCCATCAAGTATATGACTGGGTAGGATATAAAGCCTTAGTTGTATATCAATGGGTGGTAAATTGAGAATAGATAGTATATCAATGGGTTATAATTTGTAGATGAGAAGATAACCTTCTGTCTGGATGCTGTATCAATTGGGCTCCTGTTGTGGTAACACTATGTTGTATATATGTCTGTACAGAATTTAATATATGAATGAATCTGGTTTTGAAGCATCTTGTATATGAAAAGGTCTGGTTTTGAAGCATCTAGTATATAAATGGGTTTGGTTTTGAAGCATCTAGTGTATACATTTTTATGGTTTTGGAAAAATTCAAGTATATGAATGGGTAGGGTCATAAAAGTTATGGGCGCACGTCTGTAACCAAACTTAAACCAAGTACCCCAATACAATGCTCGCCTTTAGTGCGGAAGGTCGCGGGTTCGATCCCTGGCCGGGTCAAAACAGACATTAAAATTGGTATTTGCTGCTTCTCCGCCAAGCACGCTAGGAGTAAGTGCAAAGATCTACTGGCCGGCTCTGAGTCAGTGTAATGTGTCCGATTGAGGTGATATGTCTTCCTGTGGACAGTTACCTCGTGAGCTAGCACATTAATCCGGCTCAGCGTGTCAGTCTAGTACAAAGCAGGGATCGTATTCATTATCATATCAACATGTTCTCGCCCTGATATGCACCTGGCTGTCACTGGACGTTAAACAACAATTCATCAATCCATCCATCCCAATACATGAACTTGAATTACATAACAGTGTACAATAGACAGATGTTTTTCTTAATTTGTTCCATTTAACCTGCTGTCAATGGTTGAAATTGTATCATTGGTTTTTTAATATAACAATATATGTATATAGTGACGTCACAATTCGTGGAATGTTGCACTAACTTGATATTGGTATGGAAAATTATATTAAAAATAAAGCCAAACGTCCTTGATGGTACACTATATATGGATTTTATTTAGGTGTAGGAACAAAATGTTTACGATGAATGTACATTTCTGGTAATCAGTTCAATATAATATAACAATACTGTTTAACAATTATGGTAAATACAGTATCAGTTTTGGGTCACAATACATACATGCCATGTATAGGTAGAAATCACGTGATCTGTACATTGTGAATTTTTACAGCCATTTGTGTAAGTATGACCTTATCTCTGTAATCGACACATAATGTTTTGTAGATCTTGTGAGGTGCACAAAATATCCCGGAGTGACCATCAACACTTATATACTAAATGGAAATACAGAGAAATGTCCAGAAGGACAAGTATACAAGCCAGAAATGTGTAACTGTGATTGGGGGAATTTCCCTACTCCGCAACAAACAACAACAAGGGCAACAACAACAGTTAGTGATGGTATAAGACAGTTTTAATTTTAACAAATATTTAAAAGAATATCGATGACGTAATTATGTGAATTACGATAATTATAAATTATATAGAATTATATAAAAGCATAAATTTGGAATTGCAAATCTCCATGCTTTGGCGCTCTTTAGAATACAAATCTCCATGCTTTGGCGCTCTTTAGAATACAAATCTCCATGCTTTGGCGTACTTTAGAATACAAATCTCCATGCTTTTGGCGTTTTTCAAATGTAGAAATTAAAGTGAAAAAAACATTGTCTTTTGGTGTCTTTTTGATGGTGGAATACCAGTAAATGATTTGATAATTAATTATGCTTACTCTTTTCCAGGATGTCAATATTTTATAAACTTGGATTTTAGTAAGATAAACCAAAATTACTACCAACTTCAAGGTTTAGGAAAAGTTCAGTTTGCCAATGGAGAGGGTTATTTCGGAGGACAGTCTTTTATTGCAAATCCACAATTAAATAGTAATATAGCGGCATTGTTTGTTGCTACTGTCAAAATGAGATTTAATGAAGATGCAACTTCCGGTTTTAATACTATTTCCCTGATGAAAAGCTGTAGTGGGGATCCAGGAAGTTCTATTGAAATGTATATTGAACGACTAACAAGCAAGATCACTACAAGGGTTAGACTTCAAGATTACAACCTAGGAGACATAATATTGACTAATTCAAAGTATGATGTAAGTGTTTATATAAATATGTGTTTTACGGGTTTTTTAACATCATCATCAGAATGCAAGTATATCCCGCATAAAAAGTTTTGGAAGGGTATATAGGAATCACCCTGTCCGTCTGCACGTCCGTCTGTCCATGTACCTTGTAAGCGTAACTCTTCCTAAACCGTTCAATGGATTTTGATGAAACTTGACATGAAAGTTGGGCGTCATATGTAGATGTGCAGGAAGTAAGATAATTATCGTCGGATGCTTGCAAAGGGAGATAATCCATATTAAGGCTTTTACATGTTTAAAGCTTGTAAGCGCAACTCCTCCTAAACCGTTCAATGGATTTTAATGAAACTTTATATGAAAGTTGGGCATCATATGTAGATGTGCATGAAGCAAGATAATTTTCGCCGGATGCTTTCAAAGGGAGATAATCCAACTTAAGGGTTTTACATGTTTAAAGTCTGTAAGTGCAACTCATCCTAAACCGTTCAATGGATTTTGATGAAATTTTATACGAAGGTTGGGCATTATATGTAGATTTGCATGAAGGAATATAATTATCGCCGGATGCTTGCAAAGGGCGATAATCCAACATAAGGATTGTACATCTTTAAAGCTTGTAAGAGCAACTCCTAGTATTGCAAGCCAGAGATATCACTACGTTTCGTCACTCACAGTTCTAGTTATCTTTGTAGTATTTGATTTAGAATATGAAGTATTTGGGATAACCTTCGATGAGACAAAATCCCACATACTTCAATACAATGAATACAGTCAAATAATCCCACATACTGCAATACGATGAATACAGTCAAATAATCCCACATACTCAACACAAACATCAAAATTCCAGGAAATAAATGTCTGAAATATAACCACAATCCCGATTGAACTCTACATTCTATAGATTTAACATACAAGGGACAGACACTGACGACACAGGGTTCCAGATTTTAAAAGACACATGTGGACTGTAGCAGGTTGAAACATATTTATGAGAAATTAACTCTCTGCCTAAGGGTCAGTGAGTGAACAAAGGCGATAAACAATAAAATCAGTCCAAATAGATACATTGTACTTAATTAAGTAATTTGGTACTAAATTGTAAAGCAAAAGACATTAAAATTGCAGACACGACTGTCGTTGAAATCGAAGTACTCGTTCAAATTACAAGCTGAACTTTTACTCTTTGACCCTTATGTCATATTTTAAACATCAACCACTGTATGGGTCTACAGGCTTACGAATATAACACCAGTTGTTTGAAGGTTTGTAATACTGATTTGTCTATGAAAGTGCATGTTTGAACAATATAATAGTAGGCTTGATTGAAATGGTCGTTTACACTACATGTAGACATAAATAATCTTATATTTAGGTTGTTGTCTTCAGTAGGCTGGTTGGTCTCCCATTGTTCTGTATTTTGGTTATACTCGGTAAAAGCCTATTTAGACCCGTTATCACCAATTTATCATACACTTTTACAAGAGTATTGTTTTCCGTTTCCAGCTTTTCAACCAAAATGACATGACGTTAACATTTGGATTCAACAAAAGAAGAATTGTGGTTGAAGTAGCCCTTTCACCAACAGAAATAGATAGACAATTTGTTGATTTGCCTGGTAAGTATTTTCAGAAGAATTTATGAAGTAGCCCTTTCACCAACAGAAATAGATAGACAATTTGTTGATTTACCAGGTAAGTATTTTCAGAAGAATTTATAAAGTAGCCCTTTCACCAACAGAAGTAGATAGACAATTTGTTGATTTGCCTGGTAAGTATTTTCAGAAGAATTTATGAAGTAGCCCTTTCACCAACAGAAATAGATAGACAATTTGTTGATTTACCAGGTAAGTATTTTCAGAAGAATTTATAAAGTAGCCCTTTCACCAACAGAAGTAGATAGACAATTTGTTGATTTACCAGGTTAGTATTTTCAGAAGAATTTATAAAGTAGCCCTTTCCCAACAGAAATAGATAGACAATTTGTTGATTTGCCAGGTAAGTATTTTCAGAAGAATTTAAAATTTCTAATGATAAATACAACCATTGTTAATAATAATCTACATTGGAATGATGTTAATGTTCTATATAATGTAGTGATATTCACTTCGGTGAAGAAAAATAGTTCTTTCCATATCTCATATCAAGCTTATTCTACATCGAACCGGATATAAAGTTTGATACGTTCTGCTCTTCGTTTTGAACTCTTGTTGGGAGGTTTAACACATACTTTTACTTTTTTTACCAATTATGCACACATTTAGGTAAGCATTAATACGAGATTTCTATGAAGTCGAACTGATTGGGGGATTTTGGAAACAATATTAGACAACTTGTATATATCAATAGAATAGAGAATGGAAACGGGAAATGAGTCAAAGAGACAACAATCCGACCAAAGAGCAGAAAACAGCTCAGGGCTACCAATGGGTCTTCAACGCAGCGAGAAAATCCCGCACCCGGAGGCGGGCTTCAGCTGGCCCCTAAACAATAATGTATACTATTTCAGCAAAATGGACGGCACATTAAACTCCGAAACATACAAATGAACAAAAATTGAAAAAACACACAAGCTAACAAAGTCTTTCTTGAAAGTCCTCTTTTGAATTCAGAATGACATTGTATTATATGTTCAAATTCTCATTGTCATTTAGTGTTGTATGCTACATCTAAATGCTTTTTACTATTTTTAATTTCTTTGTTACTCTAGGTACAAATGAATTCAGAGCATGCAATGGAGCTCTTGATTTCGGTAATCCCTTTGATGGAAATTCGCCATTTGTAGGATATGTATCTCAGGTAAGTAACAATTATATAATATCAATACGATGTATATTAATTAACCATTGTCATCAGTAGTGTCCATTGCAACAAATATTGAAATCTCATGCTTTATATTATCTGTTGTAGAACGAAGTATAAATACATGTATTATAAAGAAAATTTATAATTCTACAAATATTAGATTCGCAAATAAAACAAAAACAAACGATTATCATAAAGCTAATCTCCATTAATATCTTGACTACGAAAAGTAAAATACGAAAAAAAAAATTTTTTTATACTTAATCTGATGCAAAGCCCTAAATTTTAACTTTACAAAACCAAACACAGATTTTGTGAAGGTATCCGTTTGTAGTAGTTTCATATCGTGTGTGAAAAATTGCTTTAATTATCAAACTAAAAACACTACATGACTTTGTATATTTGTAAACACGATCAGAATGAAACACCAAAACAACGAAATTGACCATTTTTCGAATAAATATTCTTTTGTTATTTTTCAGTGGACAGTCAACAATAGATGTAATCAACTCCCGACAGAATTTGACAGTTTATTTAACTAAAAAATATAGTGTTGACAAAAACATCGTTGGGGTCAGCCTCAAAACTGACATTATCATATGTTTATACATACCTTGATGTTCTATGAATAGATTGATCATGCAGAAATCCGCTCAAAAGTTAACCTAGATTCTAAAAATATAGGAAATCCATATTGTTTTGTTATTATTTATTTTGGATGTTCTTTACTTCTAGGACGTGAAGTGTTAATTTAATGTCTTATACAGTTGTAGTATGTTATAATGTAAATATTTCCCTTTATAAATATTCATGTATTATAGTTTTTTTTACGATTTTTAACTATACTTGTTAAATGAGAATATTCGATGCAAAAAGTTTTAAAATATGGAATGTGATATTATTCTAATGAACGTCTGTACAAACAACGCGGCAATGTATTACCTCCCCTGGCTTAAGGCAGTTAGGGTATTACCTCCCCTGGCTAAAGACAGAGCTGGCTGATATAAATGAGAAATCACAAACAATTTTTTTTTTCCCCAGAGAAAATTATTCTAATGAACGTCTGTACAAACAACGCGACAATGTATTACCTCCCCTGGCTTAAGGCAGATAGTGTATTACCTCCCCTGGCTAAAGACAGAGCTGACTGATATCTTTAAATCAAAACAATGAAAAAAAACAACCATTATTAAATGTTGTATGTATTCTTGTATTAAATAGCATAAACGGAAGGGAGTTGTGCAAACAATAATCATCATGATACATCGTTAATAAACAATTTACAAACATCAGTTTTAGTTTCCTTTTTATACCATCACAGTAATTACTTTCGTTGTTGATTTTATCCCATTTATTCTGTGAAAGCTGAAACCGAAATAGTGTATTTATCAGCGGAAAGATACCATGATAAAGGGTTTGGTTTTGTTTCGTGGTATTATGTCGGTCTAAATCATGGCAGCCAGTTTTATTGGAGGAAAAACCGGAGAACACAGATCCACTGACAAAGGAAAACTGGTAATGTCTTGAACTCGTCCATCTCGGCCCTGTAGTAAAAGATACATGTATTGGGTGTTGATACTCGCATCCGCATCACATTAGAAAGTTTGGCTAGACATAAGTTTACTTTATTATATCGGCAGTTGTTTGTTTTAAACTTGGCTGAAGATACAAAGTTTTTCAAAATCTGCATCCGGGCCACCAAACTCGCTATCATCATACTCATAGAATGTTCATTATGAAAGTCTGTTAGATTTTTTTCTAAAACAAGCCCAAAATTGAGAAGCTTCATTTCAACTTTGATCAATATCATAAATTGTGAGGTTTTTTTTTTTTTTTGTTTTTTGTTTTATAAAATCTGTGATTAGTGTTTTGCGATGTACGGCTGGGGGAGAACGGGTGGGCAGACGGGAGGTTCCAGACACTAATAAAGGATAGCTAGCATGACTAGTTGGCTCTCATCCCTTGTTTTTCTGCCTTTATTACAGGTCAGTGCTGCTAAAATACAAATTAATAGCGTTTTTCTCCATCACTAACGTAATTTTAAAAACAATTTTATTGATTCTATTATTATTACATCTGTATGAATAGATTTTTATTTTCATTTAATTATAATGAACAGAATTTCATTATAAGTAACATTCATATATATATACTGTATATATAAAACGAACTATTAACAATCGTTTTCTCATAGTTAAAGAAATTTTATAAAATAATTTGACCTAACAGTCCATTTGAGATGTGAGTGGTAGATATAGTGGACACTAAGGTCTAGATGGAGTCAGTCGGAAACGACAGCTATCCCCGCACTTCGAACATGTTTTATTCCTGAGCATTACTTTCATAAACATATGTTCGAATAATGGGCCCAGCTGTTTGAAAATCAAAATTGTAAAACCTTATTGCAAATCTACATATATAGTGTATGATGATACTATATAGAAATAACAGGCATTAAGTGAAAATGAATGAGGACTGTAGGTCACACGCTTAAATTCAGATTTAGAAATTCGATCCCTTTGGGCCCCAGTTTTGTAAATCAAAATTCTAAAGTCTTATTGTGCATATACATATAGTGTATGACATTAGTATATAGAAATAAACTATATATGGTGAAAACCGAAAGTTTGGGTCACAGCTTCAAAATTCGACCCTTGTGGACCCCAATTTTTGAATATCAAAATTGTAAAACATGATTGCGCATCTCATACAGTGTTTGACAATAAAATGCAAATATGAAAGAGGAGTTTAGATCACAAGCATAAATTCTCAATTTTCGAAATTCGACCCTGTGGGCCCTAAGTTTTGAAAATTAAAATTCTAAAACTTTATTGTGCATCTACATACAGTGTGTGACAATACTGTATATAAAAAATATTGCATGAAGTTGAAAATGAACTAGGATCGAGTTAATGTCAAAAGAAAGTGTGACGGACAGACAGACAGACGGGTACATTTCTTCGAAAGTGCGGGGATAAATATTAAAACTGAATGTTTGATTTCAGTAGTATTAACATATTACCCTTTGTGAGCACGCTCACATACCCCATGCCCCCACATTGTCACTGAGCAAAAAAAATCTCACCAAATTCCTAAGTTCAAGGACTCATAACTACTACAAAAGTCAACTGATAAAAAATTCTTGTCGATATGCACATCTACGTAGTATGTCCTTATCATCTCTAAAGTTTCATGAAATTCTGTTGTCTGGTTTCAGAGGAGTTGTGCTGACAACTGTTGCCGTAGTATATTTAGGTCAAAATTCTAAGTTCAAAGACTCCTTGAAAAAAAATCGAATCAAAATCTCCTGTTGATATGCACATCTACATAGTTTGTCCTTATCATGCAGAGTTTCAAGAAATTCTGGTGTGTGGTTTAAGAGGAGTTGCGCTCACGAACTGTTTCACTAGTATATTTGGGCAAAATCTAAGTTCAAAGGGGCATAACTCCTAGAAAAAATTGAAACGAAATATCCTGTCGATATGCACATCTGCATAGTATGTTCTTATTAACTACAAAGTTTCATGAAATTCTGTTGTGTGGTTTCAGAGGAGTTGCGCTCACAAGAATAGGACTGACGGACGCGTCAAAAATATTATACCCTATGCAACTTTGTTGCGTGGGGTATAACTATTTTATAATAAGGTCTATTTGGTTCTTAGAAAGACCAAAATTTGAAACTGTTAGGTAGCTAGGTATATGTGTATAGTGATTATTGCGGTTAACATTTTGTCTAGCATGTTCAGGGACGATAACTCCTTAATGTTCAGTGCATTACCTATTTGACATAATGAATGATGATATATAAAACTTATATTTATGTAGCACCTAAGTCTCATTGTTTTTTTTTTTTTTTTTTTTTTTTTTTTTTGGTCATTTTTTCTGAGGTCCGGTAATATCTAGAATGGTATTTCTAGCATCAAACGGCGTCAGTGGTCCTTTTCCATTTCCAATAACATAGTCTATATCTATACAACGATGGATCTTCAACTGTAATGAAAAAAAAAACTTTATCTGACAGTGTACATCTAAAAGCCAAACTTTAGATTAGAAAGTTTCGCTTCTTGTGATTATTGACCCACTTTAATGCTGATAGTTTTTTTTTATAATCTTAAAATAAGTAGTCTGATTTTACACTCGATCCAAATTTGTTCATATACATGTATGTAGGCTTTTTACTTGACGTTTTTCATTAAGTCAAGAGTTAACTTCATTAAGGATGATCGCTTGTCTAATAGGAAATAAATAGGATTTGAAATAGGTGTTTTAGTTTGAGAGAACATATGAATAGTAAACAAATAAGCAAGAAAAAAATATATGTTCATGTGCTCATTTTAGAACTATAAGGCCTTGAAAATTTGCAGGAAATGGGTTTTCTCTGGATTTTTCATTGTCTCTGCATTGACAACTTCAGTCTCTCAAAGATGTATGAAAAAATGAAAAGGATTTCATAAAATTTTGTCAAATACCATTTTAAGATATATATGATTGAATTATAAAAGAAAAAGTGGGGGTTCGTGGGCAAAAAATTTCTTGTTTAAGAAATGGATAAAACCCGAGGATTCCGGAAATCTTACAAAAAGACCAAAACATGACCAGCGAGCATCCTTAACTTAAAACACAAAATAGGATTTGAAGCTATATGTTTAGCATTGATTGGCAGTTGACCATCAAAAGATTCTTATCTTAACAAAGAGGACAAATATACCTAATGAGCAATCAAAAAAAAAAAACGCAATCCATTAGACAGACTAAACCCGGGAAGACAAATGAACCACAAGCACAACAAATAACACTGAAAATTAAAAACCAATGAACAACACGAACTCCTATAAAAACAAGGAGTCAACTCAGGTGCTCCGGGAGTGTAAGCAGTTCCTGCTCCGTATATGGCATCCGTCGTCACGTTCAACAAAGTCAATCCGGTAGTAGTCACATATCATGGAGGTACATGAAACGTTACGACAGTGGAAAAAGGTCCAACATCATCTTAGATACTGGAACACTGTAACGGTCAATCAATTTGTAATGACGACCGTAAAATTTCCTAAGTGATGACATCAACTTATCCCTGATAAAACCCTGGTTAAGAAGCTTTTGTGACAGCAGTGATCGTCTTTGTCAAAAGTCAGGGTAACTCACGCGTGCCCTTGAATATCGGATAAGATGAGAAACGTGGACGCCATATGCTGCGATGCTGGTATATTGCTACTCAAGAATGGAAAGTTAACAATAGGAAAGTCGAAGTCATCACGTTTGTCATAAAGTTTTGTCCTCAGATGTACCTCATTGTCTATTTAGCGAAACAAATCCAAATATGAAGCGGACTTTAATGTATTTGTAGTATCCATAATTTCAAGTTCACTGGGGTAGATGAGATGTAGAAAGTCTTGAAATTTATAGTTATTTAACGACAACACGTCGTCTATATAACGAAAAGAAACAAAGTATGTTTCAAATTTTAACAAGATACATGTATATTGAGCCATCGAAGTCGACACGTTTTTTTCATTTACCATAAAATTGATATTTTGCGACTTTTCGTGCATATTTGATTTTTTATAGACAAGGCGACATAAGTCCAGAACAACACCTGACTTTAATAAGGCAACAGTATAGAGGAGCCTAAGGAAATTTCAGTCTAGTGATTCTTTTTAGCAACTTCAAACTTTGATCGCAGATACAAAGAACTTGGCAATATTTTGTAACCATTTTTCACCATTTTAGTAACGATGATTTAAGTTTTTAGAATAATTATGAATATTTGCACTGGAAATAATAAGAAAAATGTTTTCAAGTACTTATTAATAAAGTTTCATTTTTTTAAGCAGAAAGGCTAATTTATGTACTCCATTTACACTTGCCATCTCAGTTAAAGAAATTACAAATTCTTAACATGGAATATTTCTGTTGGGTTTATATCACATAGATTTATATGTATCCTACAACATTTTGTCTTATAGTTTTGGTTTTCCACATTTTTGACCTTTGACCTGCCGATCTGACAAAGTTTTTGGACAGTTACCTATAAACTTAACATTGTAAATACCACGATAGATTCAAAAAATAAAAATTGACATACCCAGTTAATATTACTCATTACTAGATTATTTATTTGAATGCTATGAATTCGTTACTACATTATTTTGTGAATCTAATGGGCACATCAATTTTCGTCATTATCCATTTTTGTGGTGTTGTTAAAATTCGTTCTTTTGATTATATCGGATATAGTGGTTTTGTTTATTCCTTATAGTAGAGCATTATACAATTTGTATATTTTGTGTAATTAAATTCATTGTTTTACTGTAGTAAAAATATGTTTGTTTGTTTAGTTGGGATTTTACGCCGTTTCTAGCACATTTGGATATTTCGCAGCGGAGTACCCGGAGAGAACCACCGACCTTCGGTAGGAAAGTTGGCAATCCTTGTTAATTAAGCTGTAGTAAAATTAATATATATAACGACATATAATGAATCCATAGAACACAAAAGATACATACATCTTCTATATAGCCTACATATCCTCTCCTGTAACCCATACCAATCTCAAAACCATTCGCACGTGTTTTTAGGTGACCTGTAATTGAACTTAAATGGTTAATTAAGTACATGTATATCATAAAAGTCTCCATCACGACATTAAGGAACAGAAATAATTTTCTACTGTATTGTAATGTACCCGGGTCTGGCTTGACAAATTACGAATTAGATCACACTTAGGACTTGTTTGTGAAATGGGACTCTTATAGAGCGCAATCCAGAAAGTTCATTAAATATGGTTTCGATGTTTGCATTGATAGCGAAAAGAAAAAAAATCTATCCATTAGACAAAATAAACTCTAAAAAGATACCGGTGGGTATTGGAAGATAATTCCATACCAGGGGCTGATTCAGGAATTTTGATAAGGGGCGTAAAATTTAAAATTGAAAAAAATTGCAAGACGATTTTATGCTACAAATTTAATACGTATCAATGAAAAATATTTTTGTGGCGATCTAAGATGGGGGGGCATACATTTGTATCAAACAACGTTGAATGCTACACTGAGTATGTGCTTACCCTGAAGATATCACCAGAACTTCGTGCTGGTACATGTATATGCGTGCAATTAATATTATAAATTTACTGATACAATGAACAAAAGTATAGAAATATTTTTAAAACTACACCATATCTTCCTCGGGCCTAAATCTGTCTTTAGATGTTGTTTTACTTGAGACTAATTTAGGCTCATCTCACAAATACTGCCGATTTCCATTGAACTCTATGACGAGATAGCATTAAACCCTTTATAGAAGTGTTATTTCAGACTTTTTTCTTTTAGTAGAGGGACAGTATTCGACCTGTTGCTATGAGAGCCCTATCTAGTTTTATAGTTAAAACTAGTACATTCTGAGCCTGCAATCTAAATTATGTACCGTCCACTCTTATCTTCAGTTCTAGCAAGCGGTGATCTTGTTGGTAATCATACTGTCTTGGTTTCTATAATGTGTTGTATACAGCAGAGTGTCAGGATAGATAAGGGGAGGGTGGTTTGGATACCCATAAAACGGGTTTAACACCAACATTATTCAGTAGAATAGATAATGGAAACGGGGAATATGTCAAAAAACAGCTGAAGGCTACCAAAGGGTATTCAACACAGCGAGAAAATCTCGAACTCGGTGGCGGGTTTCAGCTGGCCCCTTAACAATAATTCATACTAGTTCAGCAAAATGGACGGGACACTAAACTCAGAAACATACAAATGAACCAAAATTTAAAAAAACACGCAAGACTAACAAAGTTGGAAAATTCAGTTTAGAACGTTTAAATGAATTGAAAACTAACAAAATGTGTGGCGTAAATAAATATTTGTTGTTAATAATTGTTAAAAAAAGAATTAAGTTTGTTCAAAAAGGAACATACTGTGAGTGAGGTCTTGCATATCTATTACCATTAAGCCAACACGACAAGAAAAGCCGGATTAATTGACTCCGTACAAATTTCATACAATAAATCCCAGTGCAGACAATTATTAAACAAGAGGCCAAGAGCCTGAATCGCTCACCTGTTACATTTTGTGTAGATCTTGCATCAATGATTATTTTTGCTATTTAATGTATACTGTTGCATTTTTCGTCTAAATATTAACTGGAACAGCTCAAATACAGAATCCCTATGTTCTATTTTTAGCCATGGCGGCCATGTTTCACGACGGACAATAAAATAAACATAAACTTTATTCTAGATACCCTAAGGATCTTTCAGTCTAAGTATGGCTGTAATTGGTTCAGTGATTTCAGAGGAGAAGATCTTTGAAAAAGTTTACGACGGACGACGGACGGACGACGGACGCCAAGTGATAGCAAAAGCTCACATGTCCTTTTAGGACAGGTGAGCTAAAAAAAGAGAGAGACAAAAAGACATCCTTTCCTTGATACATCATGTATAAACAATCGACAGGTGTAATACAGGTAATATCAATACACCTATCAATCACTGGAGAATATACTACAGGGCAAATGTAAATTCCTTTAGCTAATAATATGAATAGTAATAACAAATCATTGCATTACTAATAAACAAGACAGATTGATACGTTTATGGGAATTCGGATGTTTTTTTATGTTAGTTTATTTATTTTGTCGTCTAGCTTCTTTTCCTAGGTAACCATTGCATCAGATATGAAAACAAGGTTTCTTTTATCCTGATAAAGTCTTAATTTTAAAGAAATAAATGGGAGCCCAGGGTTGGGAGACTGCAGCAATGATCAGTAATACCACACCAATCAACAAATAAAAGCATGCCTACCGCAGATTGATTGATTAGTTATTTTACATTTATTTTTACTTTTAGCTGAAAGAATTGGAATAATATATGAAAGGGAAATTATTTATCTTTGGGTATACGAAAAGGTGTTGCATCTCTAAACAGGTTTGGGTGGTGCAATTATTTGTTAGATGTTTTAGTACTGAAGGGCGAATTGAAGACATGGCATAACAAGCGATCCAAGAAATCCTTACAATTACACCCATATCCATAAACGAAAATGTCTAGGTGGGAAATTATCAAGTAATAAGTAAAAAGCTGCCCTAATATTTTAAAGTAATATTCAGTATTAGCTCAACACAATACTATCAGAATTGACGGGTTCTCTATTGGACTGGTTGGATTATTTAATAATGTGTTACTGACCGGCTGCTTCTTTATCAACCGACGTGTGGATTATGAGGAAAACAATTTAATGACAAAACCGGGATTGGGAAGGACAAGAATCAACAAATGGATGAAATACAACACATGTAATTCTGTATAATTACAATCATGTGCATGACTTATAAACTACATGTAATATTTTTAAGTATGGTAGTGAAAATCTATAGACAAGATGGATCTGCTGATCACAGCGAACAGGCGAAACGCCTGAATGACTTCTCTTAGGTACACTCTACAACAGATGTACGTAGGAAAAACATTAATGCCTTAAACAACATACAGTTGAGCCTCTTTATCTCTAACCCTCTTCATTGCAAAACTCCTGATGTCTCAGAGTAATTTATTGGTCTCAAGATTGTAAGGGTTCATTAACACCTTTTCAACATACATAACGGGTTTTGTTTGGGTTTTTTTTTCATTTGGAGTTTTCCCTCAATATTTTGAATGATACCTTTCATTGCAACAGCTTGTTCCTCATCGTCAACTTTCCCTCTAAGAGCCGTACCGTCGTAAACAAAGGTAACATTCTTCCATGCCTGATCCTGTAAAAAAGAAAAATACATTATACACATGTAAAGTATAAATGGTTATCCTGTTATTTTAGATGGCTTTAACTTTAATATTTTGATCTCTTTGTCATTTGCATACGTTCAAACGTATAGCATGATATTGTTTCTGTCTTATATGCTTCCTATGGAAACATAATTGCATCTCTTGTTATGCTATTTAAATAAAAAGCTTTCTGAGAATTACTTACTTTGTATGGTAAACGGATTTCAGCTGGACCACTCTCTATGGTATCAGCTCTAAAAATAACTTCCTTATTACCAGGTGCTAAAGCAATTTCTACTGCACCAAGTTCACCATCCATACCGTTTGAAACTAGGACTTGTTCCTCGGGACCGCCGGGAAAGTCATAAAATCTTAAACTTATCGTTAATTTCTGTCCGAAATCAACATTTGAATACATCCATATTGTCAGCTGGCCGAGTCCATTAAATCTACCAGCATTTACAACAGATTTAACTTTACCATTGTTTCCAATTGGAATATTGGTGCCACCCATATCTACAATTGGGTCACTATCAAAATTAATGTAAACCTCTGGACTACAATCTGAAAAAATATTACACACATACAATAATTAAATGCACTTTTAACTTTTGGTGAAGTGTTTCTATATCTAATATAGTTTTGTACAATTCCGATAAACTCCAGCATTTTATAGGTGGATTTTAAGAACAACTCCACTTGCAGGTTTCCGTAAATCATTGCATGTATCACAATCTTTTTAAATACGTGTTTCTTGGAAATAATCTTTGTAAGATGTATGCACAATTATATCTTGTGTAGGCCCTTTTGGTTTTGTTTTATTATGGAGTTTACCTGATGAAGATAAATTCAAAAATGCAAATTCTACACAGCACATATAATATCTGGGTTATTATGATATAAAATCATATATATAAAATTACGATTCGGGCATGCTAGTTACATGTCCTATCTGATAAATACTTCATAAAACTTACAGCCAAAACCTGTACATCATCTCAAGGGAACAAAGAAATTTGATCACATAAGACAGTTGGTCTCTTAAAACAGGTTTAGTCAATTTACTTCACAAGAAAGTAAATTTGGGGTCTCATAAGGTTTTTGCTTAAGGTGGTCACCATGGCAGCTTTGACTGTATTTTGAATGACTCACATATACTAGTAACAGGGGCTGTATCACAACAACAACATTCCCTTTGACTGTATTTTGAATGACTCACATATACTAGTAACAGGGGCTGTATCACCACAACAACATTCCCTTTGACTGTATTTTGAAACATGACTCACATATACTAGTAACAGGGGCTGTATCACAACAACAACATTCCCTTTCATTATACAGAGTTCCAATTGGACATCGTCGCCTTGTTGTTCCAAACCCATGGATGTATTGTTTGTAATGATTTCTATCTGCATCAGGCTTTGTCAAACAAGCTGTTTAGAAAATAAACATTTTAAGTAAATATGAAAGTGTTTGTGTTATTCTTGAAAGATTTTAATGAATAGTTTTCTATTCAATCTATCTTATTTTGGGTTATAGAATAAATTTATTACAGTCAAAAATGATAACCCAATTAATAATCAACTGTACACATCCTAGAAAAACCAGACAAGACAAAAACAAGGACAAGTTTGATTTGATAGAGGAACCAACAATAGAGATTCAGGAAAGTCTAACTTAATACAGGAATCAACAATAGGGTGTTGGGATAGTCTTAATTGACATAGTCACCAACATTAGGGAGTCAGTATAGTCTTAATTGACACATTTACCAACAGTAGGGAGTCAGGATTATCTTAACTGACACAGTCATCAACGTAGGGAGTCCGGATAGTCTTAATTGACACAGTCAATAATAGTAGGGAGTCAGGATAGTCTTAATTGACACAGTCCTCAACAGTAGGGAGTCCGGATAGTCTTAATTGACACAGTCACCAACAGTAGGGAGTCAGTATAGTCTTAATTGACACATTTACCAACACTAGGGAGTCCCGATAGTCTTAATTGACACAGTAACCAGCAGTAGGGAGTCCGAATAGTCTTAATTGACACAGTCACGAGCAGAAGGGAATCCGGATAGTCTTAATTGACACAGGAACCAACAGAAGGGAATCCGGATAGTCTTAATTGACACTGGAACCAACAGAAGGGAGTCCGAATAGTCTTAATTGACACAGTCACCAACATCAGGGAGTCAGGATAATTTTAATCGACACAGGAACCAATAGTAGGGAGTCCGGATAGTCTTAATTGACACAGGAGCAAGGGTTAACCAATTTGTGGGTTTCCATAAATGCTACTTACACTAGCCTTCTGGTGTAAACAAACATTCAGATGAAAGCCAAAATATTACAATAACAAATATAGAGAAGAAATCGGTAGCATGCTCGTCAATGCTACAAACTAGATACTGAATGTCTTATTTCCTTAGGAAACTGATTTCTTGTTGAAATTCTATTGACTCTGGTTAAATTATACACACTTCAAAGATCAGGCATATCACTGTGGTCAACGTTTAGGCAGAAAAACTTTGTTCACAACGTCACATTTGTAAGAGGTAACGTGAGACCATACTATTCTTCACCGATAATCTACTCTCATTAAAAATTTGAGACATCTTATCATTTGAAAAGCCTATAATAAGTAACGACTAAAGAATATAAGGTACAGATAATTGAAAGACAGTATTCAGATTGTCCCGAACAATTTATTTAAGGCTTTATGCGGCATGTCTAGCAGGGTATTGAAGCATTCTGCACCATTAAACAGAAAATAAAATTCTTTGATACCAATTTTGATGCAGAAGATGTGCACATTTTGTCGATTTACGACTCATCAGTTGTGCTCAAGGCCTAAGATGTGAAAAACAAAAACGACAATCCAAAAAATTGAAGAGCAAAATCCTAATTATAAATACATTTTGTACCAATATGAGAAGACAAAAAAAATTAACATACTTGTATTTTAGTAATTTTAGTTAGTATTTTCTTAATAAAATCTTAATAAGTTTTTTTTCTTTAAATTCACTTTCATAAAATTGATGTTTTTCAGATATACTTACGTGCTTTTGTAGTTGTGTACATAGGTATAGGCTGTATGGGCCTAGTACCCGAACTTATTCCAGGTAAAGATGGTCCCCCTGGCAGAGATGGCCTTCTTGGTATTTCCGGTCTAATATTATCTGTAGGCATTGGTCTTGATAGATCTGGTCCACCTGTAAAGTATGCAAGAGAGGTTTAAACATTACATTGCCTTATTCAGAATGATGTTTATGTGGAACGTATAATAACTTAAGCGTTAAATACAGTTGTCTTTACTTTGATTAAAGTTGCCTCAGTGCCCGAGTGGTCTAGGTAGTTAATCATGACTACTAAAGATCACTAGCCTGTCAACACTGAGGTTGCGAGGTTGAAAATCTCACCTGTGGCGGGGTGTGTTCGACTCCGATCTAAATTGACAAGGTACCAAAGGACAGTGGTTCTCTCCGGGTACTCCGGCTTCCTCCATCAATAAAAACTGACCGCCGCGAACTAGCCAAATGTAGTGAAAACGGCTTAAAACCCCAACTAAACAAATAAACAAACTTTGATTAAATGCTGTTTATCTGTATTAGTAGCAATATATTCTTAAACCACAAAATTAGCAACATTTGTCATATTTACCAAGGATTTCACTATAAATATTAGTCATTAGTGTATGTAAAATAATGTAGACTTTAAAAGTTTTATTTTTCTTAATTTTTTGTTAATTTGTTGTGAAAACCTGTAAGACATATTTAGTCCACATGAACTATTAATGATGGCTCTAATATAAATCTCTGTGTTCTCCCGACGGATCTGTTAGAAATATCAACATTGCCATAACAAGCCCTATGGAATAGTCATTGCGTAAACCGAAATCAGCCTTAATTTTCAAACGTTTCGATATTCTCTGTTTTGAATACTAGTGTATTATTATGTTTTCAGTCCTTCTGCGATTATTTATATTTCTTCTATTCTTGACGTGTTTAATCGGTGGGATAAAAATACATAATATCTTTAACCACTTCCCGGTGATTAGATTTCTACGTGAGAATTACCGCCGTTTTTTCTACAGTTATTGGAACGATAAACTAGAGAAGTCCCGTCTATGTAAACAAACTACATAGCAACGACATTTTCTTGAGGTTTTTGTCGAAAATCATAGGAGAAACAGATTCTCCTTCAATTTACTCGTGGGTTATGGAATTTCTACACCATCAATAGTTAAATTTTAGATTTAAACACGCTCGCAATACGGGGCGCCGAATGGGACTTGAACTTTTTGTAATCCAAATCAATTTTGTGTACACAAAGTTCAATTCTGTCATAACATAATCATTTTTGTCTTACAAAACTATGTGATACAGACTTGTTTTTATGAAAACTTCAATTTTATAACGACAAAATTCATTGTTGTCATGACAAAATTCAATTTTGTCAAATAGGTATGCAAATATAAACTTATTTGCATATAAAATTGACTTTTGTTACCTGATATGGAAATTAAAACACAAAAGTCAATTTTGTGAGACAAAATTCATTTTTGCAGACAAATTTCATTTTTGCAGACAAATTTCATTTTTGTCATGACAAAATTCAATTTTGTCAAATAGGTATGCAAATATAAACTTATTTGCATACAAAATTGACTTTTGTTACCTGATATTGAAATTAAAACACAAAAGTCAAATTAGCATCCTGTGATTTTGTGTAGACAAAATTGAGTTTTGTTAGACAGAAGTGAAAATTTAACACAAAATTGACTGGGTTCACTCCTGGTGTTTTTAAAGGAGTTCTTGTTGTTCATTGTTTTTTAGTTTCCTGTGTTTATTTGTTGTGCTTGTGGTTGTTCATTTGTCTTCCCGGGTTTGTCTGACCAATGGACTACGTATTTTGATTGCTCCTTGGGTATATTTTTCCTTTTAATTTTCACCCACTAGGTAATGTCTGTATAGTAGTACTAAAGACAGAGAAACTGAAACCCAATACTAAAGGCAAAATACTATAAACCCATGACTAAAGGCAAAATACTGTAAACCCAATACTAAAGGCAAAATACTGTTAATCAAACACTAAAGGCAAAATACTGTAAATCCATTACTAAAGGCAAAATACTTTTAATCCATTATAAAGGCAAAATACTGTTAACGAAATACTAAAGGCAAAATACTGTTAACCCATTACTAAAGGCAAAATACTGTAAACCCAATACTAAACGCGAAATACTGTAAATCAAATACTAAAGGCAAAATACTGTAAATCAAATACAAAAGGCAAAATATTGTAAACCCATTATTAAAGGCAAAATACTGTAAACCCATTACTAAAGGTAAAATACTGTAACCCCATTACTAAAGGCAAAATACTGTAAATCAAATACTAAAGGTAAAATACTGTAAATCAAATACTAAAGGCAAAATACTGTAAACCTATTACTTAAGGTAAAATACTGTATAAACCTATTACTAAAGGCAAAATACTGTAAACCCATCACTAAAGGCAAAATACTGTAAATCAAATACTTAAGGCAAAATACTATAAATCAAATAATAAAGGCAAAATACTGTTAACCCATTACTAAAGGCAAAATACTGTAAATCAATTACTAAAGGCAAATTATTGTAATCCCAATACTAAAGGCAAAATACTGTAAATCAAATACTAAAAGCAAAATACTGTAAACCCATTACTAACGGAAAAATACTCTGAACCCATTATTAAAGGCGAAATACTGTAAATCCATTACTAAAGGCAAAATACTGTTAACCCATTACTCACGGCAAAATACTGTAAATCAAATACTAAAAGGAAAATACTGTAAACCCATTAATAAAGGCAAAATACTGTTAACCCCTTAATAAAGGCGAAATACTGTAAATCCATTACTAAATGCAAAATACGGTAAACCCAATACTTAAGGCAAAATACTGTAAACCCAATACTAAAGGCAAAATACTGTAAATCAAATACCAAAGGAAAAATACTGTAAGCCCATTACTAAAGGCAAAATACTGTAAACCCATTACTAAAGGCAAAATATTGTAAACCAAATACTAAAGGCAAAATACTGTAAACCCATTACTAAAGGTAAAATACTGTGAATCCATTACTATGGGCAAAATAATGTTAACCCAACCCTAAATGCAAAATACTGTGAATCCATTACTAAAGGCAAAATAATGTTAACCCAACCCTAAAGGCAAATTATTGTAAACCCATTACTTAAGGCAAAATACTGTAAATCCATTACTAAATGCAAAATACGGTAAACCCAATACTTAAGGCAAAATAGTATTACTGTAAACCCAATACTAAAGGCAAAATACTGTAAATCAAATACTAAAGGCAAAATACTGTAAACTCAATACTAAAGGCAAAATACTGTAAATCCAATACTTAAGGCGAAATACTGTAAATCCATTACTAAATGCAAAATACTGTAAATCCAATACTTAAGGCGAAATACTGTAAATCCATTACTAAATGCAAAATACGGTAAACCCAATACTTAAGGCAAAATACTGTAAATCAAATACCAAAGGCAAAATACTGTAAGCCCATTACTAAAGGCAAAATACTGTAAACCCAT
Organism: Mytilisepta virgata; assembly: GCA_028015205.1. Lineage (NCBI taxonomy): Eukaryota > Metazoa > Mollusca > Bivalvia > Mytilida > Mytilidae > Mytilisepta > Mytilisepta virgata. The sequence goes on along the minus strand of CM051520.1, from coordinate 2,592,375 downwards.
TACTATAGGCAAAATATTGTAAATCAAATACTAAAGGTAAAATACTGTAAATCAAATACTAAAGGCAAAATACTGTTAACCCATTACTAAAGGCAAAATACTGTAAATTAATTACTAAAGGCAAATTATTGTAATTCCAATACTAAAGGCAAAATACTGTAAATCAAATACTAAAAGCCAAATACTGTAAACCCATTACTAACGGAAAAATACTGTAAACCCATTATTAAAGGCGAAATACTGTAAATCCATTACTAAAGGCAAAATACTGTTAACCCATTACTCACGGCAAAATACTGTAAATCAAATACTAAAGGGAAAATACTGTAAACCCATTAATAAAGGCAAAATACTGTTAACCCATTAAAAAAGGCGAAATACTGTAAATCCATTACTAAAGGCAAAATATTGTAAACCCAATACTAAAGGCAAACTACTGTAAATTCAATACTAAAGCCAAAATACTGTAAACCCATTACTAAAGGCAAAATACTGTAAACCCATTACTAAAGGTAAAATACTGTAAACCCATTACTAAAGGTAAAATACTGTAAACCCATTACTAAAGGCAAAATACTGTAAACCCATTACTAAAGGTAAAATACTGTAAACCCATTACTAAAGGCAAAATACTGTAAATCCATTACTAAAGGCAAAATACTGTAAACCCATTACTAAAGGCAAACTACTGTAAATCAAATACTAAAGACCAAAGACTGTTAACCCGATACTAAAGGCAAAATACTGTAAACCCAATACTAAAGGCAAAGATACTGTAAACCAGATTTTAAAGTTATGAAGGAGAAACAATGAGAATAAAAGATATGGAACTGAGCTTAGTGTAAGGGGGATATACTAGCAACAGAGATGATAATCTTATTAGGAATTTCATTGCATCCTCAATAATTAAATGAAATGGATAACAGGAAAGGTCAACCATAATATAACAACCAGTCAAAGCCATTAAAATTTAAGACTTAACATAAAAGACACAAAACGCACACACATAAGACACAAAACACAAACAATATAAGACACAAAACACAAAAAACATAACAGAAACAAAACACAAGCAACATTAAACAGAAAACACAAACAATATAGGACACAAAATACAAACAGCATAACAGACACAAAACACAGTTAAAGCACCATTTAAATGATTTACTCTAGAATACATATATACATGTAAATCACCTGTCCTATGTTTTGGCCAACCACAAATACACTTATCTGGCCAAAATTCTGTTCCATCAGCGCACATAAACTCTCGAGGACCACGTGACGCTGTTAAATATACTTTGTATTTCCTTTTATCCCCTTCAACGGCACGTAATACACAACTTCCTGAAATATTCCAACACCATTTATTCCG